>JAAAKM020721499.1:62706390-64110140 GCA_010016025.2 Alatinidae sp. Z8VKAUB7J3 | reverse complement strand
TGCACGATTTACGATCAAATCTGCAACAGTCAACCTAGAGATCTATGAATTAACAAAAAATAAGTAAATGTCCCCGTGGCAGAAAATTTTCGAGATTGCTGCGATGAGACCAATTCAGGCCATATCCTTCCGTGAAGTCCACACACGCACTTCATTTAGAATGCGGAAATTTTGGACAATTTTAGATCGTTTAGCCAAAAGCTTACAGCCGAAATAAACAGGCCGGAAAAAACACGTAATTAGGGCATACCCGACAGAAATGAAGTCGCCCAGAAAAACTGTATACACTTTGCAAAGTACAATACAAGAGTTAAAGCCAGCGGCTGTGACTTTCCGTGACATTGCTGTGACTTACTCCAGTTGCTTCGATGGTCGTTCATAATCAAGAACCCAGAAGGACGCGTTTGGAGAGGGTGCATATTAGCCATGACTACAGGTGCTGGCCCCACATGTACAAGTTCGATCTCTAAAATAAACCATGCTCAATAATAACACAGAGACTTGCAAGTTCAAAATTTGTCTCTGAGTTAATGTGAATTATAGAAATAGTTACGTGTATGAGCACTAGAGAATATTCGAGTGACCCAGCAGTCCATTAAGGCCATGGTTTCCGTAGTAACCATCAAACCGCGGAAGAGCACCGAGCGTGACATCGATCTCAATGATCCACATCATTAAAAATTTGGTAAAAATACAAGTATATTACCACTTTGCCAGTCTTTTCTGCATTTTCAAGCTTTTCTGACATTGCTGGGAGTCGTTGAATTATCTGTGTGAATACTGTGCTGCTCCATTCAATCTCAAATTCACTAGAAAACTTTAGGCATTTGTATACTAGTGCCAAAATGTTTGAAAGAGTCCCTCTTTGAAAGGCAAGCTCAAATAACAAAACAAGTGCTCTTTGACAATCTTCTGCAGAAACTGATGAAAAGTTTGATCTACAGTGAATCAAAATAAAAACACAGTTTAAAATGTTTGTGGTAAACATATGTGTTCTATATCAAAGTGACACCAAAACCTACCATCAACATAGAACAATTAACTACGATGAACATACAATCATAAACTACCATCAACGTAGAACCATAAACTGCCAGCAACGCATAATTATAAATTGCCGTTGACATAAGACCATTAACTGCCATCAACATAGAATCATTAGCTACCATCAACACCGAACAATTAACTACCATTTACATAAAACCATAAACTACCATCAACATAGAACCATTACAACCTTACAAAAAGACTTATGTTCGTGGATGAAAAGTTTACAAAAGTAGGATACCACCATAAGACTGTGTATGAGTGTGAAATTTAAACCTTTAATTCCCAAGGATTTCCAAATAAGGGCACGTACTCTCAAAACTTCAAAGCAGGTGCAAATCACAAGGACTGCTTGTTCAATTGCGCATGCGCAATAATCAGTCAAACATATCGCGGTTAGTTGGGCATTTAGTTTGTTTACTCTCACACCTGCATAACGGGGTAAATTGAATGGCATAGGAAGTACAGAACGTTCGCTTGTCGGCAATCGCGAAAGCTAAGTGGATCTAAACCCAGAGAATTTTCAGCATTTGAAGTTCTTTGAAACTCCAACAGAAGATGTTGTAAAGTATAACACGCCCATGGAATGTACGCATCTAATGTATGCAAACTATGTCAAATATGACTCATTAGCCTATTATGAAAGCTTTGTGCACCATGGAATGTACGCATCCAGTGTATGCAACCTATGTCAAATATGCATCATTAGTCTACTTTGAACGCTTTGTGCACCATGGAATGTACGCATCTACTGTATTCAAAGTATGTCAAACATGCCTTATTCGCCTATTTTGAACGCTTTGTGCGCCATCAAATGTACGCATTTAGTTTATGCAAACTATGTCAAATATGCCTCATTTGCCAATTTTTTTGACTTTGTACGTCATGGAATAAATATTTCTGACTTTGAAAACAACCGGATTCAAACGAAATACATGATGAAGATAAACAAACGACAGTTTATTTACTATCAGAAAGAAAATAATGTTATAAATCCCTGTTATTTTCTATCAACTGTGTCTTGGAAGAAACCAGACCCGTTTCAAAGGTTTTACGTAAAATAACTGTCATCTCCTCCTCCACCTCACATGTCTGAGGGACTTCAGTAATTTGTCATGTAGGCAAATGCTTCCACAACAGTTAAACTCGTTAAAGCTTCTTTGAAGTGCATAGAGAGGAAGGGTTTTCTATCGTATAAAATACCGACCAAGGAAGAACTGCCATCCGGCCCGTCATCAATCCAAAGCCCATTAAGTTAGAAAGCATCATCGACAAGCGAGGGTTTGAAAAACCTTCTAATAGAAATAAGGTAAAGAATGTACTGGTGCTGGTGTGGTTACAAGATTGCCATGACGAAAGAAGCTAACCATCGAGCCAGTACACCCAAGTTCCATACATATATAACATACATGGTAACCAATTTACTAAAAGAGAATTGCGATGTGAAAGAGTCTGGAAATCATAACGATGAATCTGTCGTGAAAGTCGAGTAGGATTGAAACCCGTGAGACACATTCCGGAAAAAGAAAGAAAAGGAATAAGCAACAAGAAAAAGAAAAGAGAAGGCAAAAAGGGAAAACGGCGACAAATAAAAGAGAAACATTAGAATAGGCCGACATGGAAAAGGAGAGTAGGGAAAAGGACTACAAGAAACACAACCTCATGAAAGTATAAACCGCAAGAAAAAGGGTGACAGGAAAAAGAAACAGAAGAAACTGGAGAACCAGAAAAAGGGGCAAAAAGGAAAATGGGAAATGAATAAAAGAACAAAAGCAGAAATGGAAGCGAAGGAAGCGTCGGCAATAAAAAGGTCGACAAATATAAAGGGAACTGCTAACGGTTTTATCACATTTACATTTCTACTTTTGAACTCTGCTTCAGATTTGATATGAAAATTCTGAAGTACTGAAAGATTGCTGACTTGAATCCATTTTCAACCCTCCCTAAATCTTTTAAAACATTTCATATTACCTCAATGACAGATATACATGATAGTGCTCTGCATGTACTAGAACGTAAGTAAGTATCAAATAGATGTATTAAGTCTCTACACCATTTCAGTTTTTGTTGTTGACCAGTGTTATAGGCGGACCAGTTTGTATTGGTGTAATTTCCATTTCTTTTTCAACTTCATCATCATGGAATGTCGTAATTGTTAAGGAAATAATACGAGGTGTTCAGGTTATTTGCATCAGACAATTGAAAGTTTCCGGTGCAATAGTTAGAGAGCATTGTGGGTTACACACATGATGTGAAATATATCTGTTCGCATTTAACTATAGCCATATATTATCCGATATCGTGGGGCTTGGAATTTTTTCGGGTTCTGAATTTGCCAGTAGCGAAAAGCGGTGCATTGTGTAGTACTTTAAAGGCATTATTTGAGTAGGGAGCATAATGGACACACCACTGTGGAAGTATTGCGACATTTGTTTATAATTGGTTAAAGCCTTTTCGTGATGTGATATACGCAAAGTACACACTGATCATTTTCATCATTTTTAACTATAGTGGCTTTGCATTTTAGTAACCAAACCAATATAAGATGATGCAGAAAATGCGCAAAAACATACATTGTACCGATAAAACGAAGTACTGATGTGATATACGCAAAGTACACGCTGACAATTTTCATCATTTTTAACTATAATGGCTTTGCATTATAGTAACCAAACCAATATGAGATAATGCAGAAAATGCGCAAACACATATATCATACCGATAAAGCCAAGTACTGATGTAATATACGCAAAGTACACGCTGATAATTTGAAGAAACGCCCAAAGCAAGCGATGAGCCCAACTGGATGGGATCCGAAACGGGCTAGCATCATTAGGTTGAAGATCTTTTTCATCAGAGCCTTTTTGAAACTCGTTATCCTCGTGAGAAGCTTCTGTTTCTTCTGTTTCTGTGGTCTTTAACTCGTCATTATCAAGAATAGTTATACTTTTCTCATGTGTAAGAAAAATCGAGTTATGTTTTTGTTGATCCTGGTCGATAATACGATGAACTGCCCGTAGGTTGCGTTCTCGTGAAACCTCCAGATCGCCTTCCAATTCTTCCAGTGAGTCGTTATTTGCTGACCCATTGGAGATGTTCTCCGATAACGGCTCGAATTTTGTGAAAGCAGATAAGGAGCTTCGGAATTTAATAGCTGCAACCAACAGGGAGAAGATTGTTAATACATCGGCATGTAGGGGAGTAAAGTGGAATTTCAACCCTCCATTGGCACCCCACTTTGGAGGTGCACACGAAACCATGATCAAGGCTGAAAAACGAGCTGCTTATGCCATACTAGGGAAAGCAGACATCACTGATTAGGAATTACAGACAGCCTTCACAGGTGCAGAAAGTCTGATTAATTCTAGGCCATTAACCTACCAGAGTAGCCACCCATAACAATATTAATCTACCGTGGAAGTAACGTTTTAGTAATCGTCACCTTTAAATTCAACAAAAGCGTAAACAATTGCCGGTAAACAGGTATTGGAATAGAAGTCCAGGGAACGTACCAGAGGGAGTAGTCCACTTCGTTATTTCTCGTATCATAGCAGGACTGAGTTGTAACAAACTGAGCAAAACTCGGATGTTTGAACAAAGCAAAGCATCATTGGCCTCAGCATTGACACTCCGTAGCTGTTATTACGACATTATGCCCGAACAAATCTGAGCATTTTTGTGAATAACGGCATACACTACCACAATGGAAGGGCATCAAGTTTGCCCTCGTACTATCAAAGGAATACCATAGCATTATCATGATGAAGACATAATGCATCAAAACATTATGATCATGAATTCAGACGGTACCAAAAATTAGACGGATTGGAAATTTAGGCAATGTAAAATAATTTGCAAATATTTGCTGCGTAGAGTAATGAGGATATTCTTACCTAGTCTAAGTAAACTTGGAGGCCATACCTTAAGCAACGTAGACAAAGACGAAAAAACTTGCGTCGCAATGGGGAGAGGGCTTAAAGGTTATAGTTGCTCTAGTGCTGCACGAGGAAAGATGCACGGCGCACGGCAATGAACGTGACGCAACATCTAGAATCCTGAATGCATATGGTTTCGATAAGGATGTCAAGTTCGGTAACTCAAAAATTTTTATTCGTACACCGAAGACCTTGTTCACTCTGGAGGAAGAGAGAGTTAAAAAGATTCCTGAGATTGTTGTCAAACTTCAGAAGGTAAAGTTTGTGATTTATTGAGAAGCTTCGCATTTCTGTTGCAAATTCTATAAAAAATGACATTCAACAGGGAAACTTCAGGTGCTCAGACTTGCTTCAGACATTTTTTGTACGTTGCGTAAACACAGACTCAAATTCCGTCTTTTTGTTTGTCTAAGAACCCATGTAGCCACACCCGTACCAAGCACATTGACGTGCGTTATCATTTTATTAGAGATTTAGATAATAAGAAGAATATTAAGATTGAGTTTTGTCCGACTACAGATATGTTAGCTGACCTTATGACCAAAGGTCTTGCTTATCCTAGATTTTATCATTTAAGTTGCAAACTTGGTATTTGCTGATAGCTTAATTAGTTTATTGGTCGAACACTCAACATTTGGGTGTGTTAAGAATATATAGTATTGAGTACTCCCGACTATCAGCCCCCTGTAATTAGCACTGTTATAACCAAAGTGTAAGATTTTGGTCACCGCAAAAGACGATATCAGACTAAACAACCAATAATGATTGCAAATCAAGAATTGGAGCAAGTGAATGCTTTCAAATACCTTGGAACTCAAATCAGTAGCGACCTACAATCAATCAATGAGATAGAAAAACGCATTGGAATAGCAACATCTGCTTTGGTGAAATTGACTACAATATGGAAAAACAAAGGTATCACTTTCAAAACGAAGTTAAGTTTTATGAAAGCAGTTGTTACGTCCACTATGACCTATGGTTGTGAATCGTGGACAATCAATGCAGAAGCAGAAAAGAGAATAAATTCATCTCGGATACGCTGCAGTGATATTGCTGATACAGCATATCATCTAAGACAGTGCTACACGGCCAATCTCACAGCAATGCCGTCGAAAATGCATGACCCTTCCCAATTATTATACCCGCCTTGGTTATGTACGTCTAACTTGTTACCCTCTTTGAAAGTAGCCTCCCTTACGACGGGCTTCACTACTCTTGGGTGCCTGATAGACGTCCCCCCACTTATTAATTTTTCAAAAAATTTCAACCCAGGACATTCTTATTTCATCCCCTCCGCCTATTGATTTTTAAGTAATCTTCCACCCATGGCAGATTTTTATTGCCAGCAACTTTGAGGGGGTCACACACGGACAACTTCGTCGACAACCGAGTTGGCCAACCAAGTTGTCGTCAAAGGTGTCCTGAAAGTTGTTCGTGTGTGCCTAACTTTAAGCATTTTTGTTGGAATGTTTTGTGATCAATGGAGAAAAGGGCCCATAGAAATTCATGTTCAAGTTTAGAAAACAATTAATTGTGTTTTTGTTAAACTTCATTGAATATATGGTCATATAATACAGCCCACAGGTTGCATGTAGACTCCTTGTGCACCATGTAAGATATAGTTAGGCTTTGTGTTGCTCTCAAGTGCCAAAATCTTGATTTCAGTATAAACTAATGCTTTCCATGTAACTATTCAAGTTGACAGTGTAATTTCTGAGCTCTTCAATACGATGTCATATAACTAGTTAACATAAGGAACAATTTATCACAGAAGGCAGCATCCCAAAAAAGAAAATATGTAATGCCCTTTAGCTTACTCATAAAGTGTTCATGGATGATGTACCTACACCAGTCATACACCATAAGATGTTGACTGCTTAAGTAAGATCCCATTTTTGGATGAAGGTGGCCAAACTTTGAAAACTTGGTTTTAGGGCAGATAGCCACCTCAAAGATTGGAGAGTATTTATACTTCCTAATGCAACCCAATATTTTATCTACACGTTTTAATAAAAATAGAGCAATGCCGGCTACTTCACAAAAGGTTCCTTAACTCTTTTACATAGTTTGGCCACATGGCCCGTTGCAAGAACTCTACTGTTTCGTATATTGTAAAACCTGAATTTGGAGACTTTTCAAATGTATATTGGTTCTTTCACGTAAGATTTTTCTTGTCATCTTACATAGAGCCTCTAATGGATGTGCATTCAACAACCTTAATTTATTAGCAAATATAGCTTTTTGAAAGCAATAAAAAATTTGCTTGTGATTGCATCTGCCCTTCAAAAGCCTAAGCCTCTAGCTTGACAGCGTCAGTCTCCAATAGACCTTACACCAGTGGATTCAGCAAAAACTCTCTATGAAGTCGACAGCCTCTACATTTCCGAGCGAGACAAATTATCAAGTGTAGATGTATACATAAGGAAACTTTTTGTTTATAGCACCCTCAAATTACAGAAATAAGAAACAGACCCTAATATCAGGTGCATACGCATTGTTGCCAGTGTTTTTTACAATGCCAAGGGTTCTTTTATTGTACCTATTGGTTCTACGTTAAAAATGACGTCAAAGAACCCTTTTAAAAATGGCCGTCCAGAACGGCCTAATGAAATGCAGACCTTCAATATCATCTGACGATTGTACTCTCAGAAGCGTCAGACGGAAAAATCTTGTCAGTACAAAATGTTTTCGCTATTTCGTGCAATATAAATGTGTTAGTGGCAAATGAAATTAATAAAACATCGTCAACCCAGGTGGCGCTGGGTACCCCATAAAGGTGTTAACAGTATGCAAATTACCTGTTCTGTTTCAACGTAGTTAGCCACATGACCCTCGCCGTCTACGCCACGTCTTTTATATCGCGTACCTAGGATGAAAAAGGCAATTAAATAAAGACTGTCAGATGTGATACCCTGCAGCGTGTCGTCATCAAGTAATTAGAATTCTTTCGTCGTAGTGGACATACCGGATATAGGATCTCCATTTCTTCCGGTTAGCCAATATCGTCATTTCTCATTTATTCACATCGCACTTTTAAAAAAGCCTTGGCTTTGTCGTCGATCTCTCGAGAACGGGTTTACAGTGGTTGTTGCATCGGAACGAAAAGTTTTAACAGGTAAGTGAATGTGTCTTCTAGGTCTTCAGGTATATTGTGATCTTCTTAGTAAAGAAACTAATGATGTAGGATCTCTAGAAAGCTTGGTAAACGTGCCTGCCCTGGATACTGTTATGTCATAATAAACAGTTATGTACTTTATACATAAGAAAATATTGTTATCAACTTTATTAGTTATACTATAGTGGCATTATTCCATAGTTAGTACAGCGAATACAGATATGGGAAAAATACAGCGACTACCGTGTTTCCTTTAGAAAGGGACGTTCTATGTTTGAACTGCAAACTTGATCTGCTTTGACGTACGTCAATATGACATACTACAGACATGACATCCGTCCCCGTCCCCCGTTGCATCCCCGTCCCCCCTCCAGGATCTACCAAACAATACAAAGCTATAAGACGACGCCTGATGAGCAACTTTTACGATGGTCTTCTAATTGCTGTTTTCTTCCTTTTACTTGCTATTGGGTACACTAGTTATCCTCAGTTATTGGTCATCTAACGATACTCTGCAGTCGTCGACAAGAAGTATTCATAAAGATAGAAATGGTGATGGAACGTTTTTGTACTGCTTTATATACATTTACGAATGCATGTTTTTGTCCTGGTATACTTTGTATTTCTTTAGCGTTTAATAACAAAAGGCCTAAATTTATGCTTTGGTTTTTTCTATCCTATTACAAATACCAGCATGTGATTACATTGTACCATTTCTTGGTGTTTGGAATTATTACTAATATAGGCGTCAGATTATGTGGCATAGAAACTATACAAATTCTGTACCGAATGTCGTCCCGTTGAAGATTGAAATTTGAAGTAAAATTGGAATCCTAGTGAACATGTTTTTGCTATCTGTAATTGACTTTCAGATAGGATAACCCGGACGTGAACAAGTCGAGGGACCTTTTAACAAATATATTACACAAGTTTATATGGCGCACGTTACAAGACAGTATACACCCCCGTTTTAATGAAGTCGCAACCAGTCACATTTCCATCTTATCCGTACTACTAGTGAATGGCGCGCCTCCCGCAAACGAAGCATCTAACTCACTTTAAATTTACAAGATTTTTATGTTTCGTCTCTAGTTATATGTTGACGATTTAAACTACAAAATAAACTCGGGGAGATTGTTTCGTCTTTATCATTATGAGAAAGGAGCCCCTAACGGTACGACAACTGCAGCCTCTGCAACGTTTTAGATAGAGATAAGAAGATATAGATGTTGCGTGACCTCGCTTAATATAATACCAATTTGTGACGTCAAACTGTTGTCAAAACTGAAATTCCTCCTATAATTTTCCTTTCTCCTCTTCTCATTAGATGTAATTAGCCCAAACTAAAAGAGTCTCAATACATAGTCACGCCAAAGCACCTGAGACTAGAGAGGTGCGATCCTATCATGTGACGGACCTTTACAGAGGGATAAACAAAGCAGCGTTGAAAAAAACAACGTGCATGCATCGTGACTGTGGAAGCATGGACTGCATTTTGCTCTCAGATTCGCAGACCCTAACAAAGAAGTTAGCTTGGGTCTGCAGCGCATACTAATTGGTATGCTACATGGGTCTACTACTGCTATTGTTAACCCTATGCTCATGGTAACCCAGATTCCTTTGCCTTACAACCTCAAGCCATTGCTCCTCAACCTCATCTATAACACCTTCAAGTACCAATGTGTAAAACATTACAACTCTACAGCGACACCCTGTGCAGGAAAAACTCGTTTGTTGAATGGATTTGGGATAGAAAAAGATACTAAGATTTAAGGCATATAATCTAAGATGCGTCATAACTCAGGTTCGACTCCCCAAGTTGGAAGTTGGTAACAACGTTAATTGCCCTGTACTCTACAAGAATTTTTTCCCAAAACAAAAGCTCACGTGACACGCCGATGACGTCATTATCGTGGCAACTGTTAGAAACGATTAACAAAATTGTTCTATGGAAGCCTATATTTGCAAAGTTTACACCAAAAACACCTGATGCACACAGGTGTAATAAAATAGACAACCAGCTTGTAAACTAAATATCAAACCACAAAAACTGTGTTAAAGACTTCTTTTATCAAGGTGCTTTAAATTTTGTGTTTAGAAAGAAGAGCTTGTGGGGAATTTCTTTAAGATAATACGAAGTCACTCCGTCCCACTACAGTTAGCTTTTTTCAAAACCCTATAAATGGGGGACATCTGGTTATAATGGGCACTTTCTCATAGCTCATCAGTCATTGCCACGCATGTTCTATACTCACTGTGCAATATTTTGGATTATACTTGCCCAAAACCCCCACCTTCGTGTGGTAAAAAACGGTCAAAATCATCAAAATTGAAAACGTGTCCCTAAATGTTCCTTGATGTGTAAATATTTGGGTAGTGTTTGAATTTTTTATATATAGTCATTGGAACCATAAAAAAAATTAGCATTTTGTCTGTGCACTGCATGGACAAGGTCCGTAGCAACCCCTTAGCAACCCCCTAGCAACAAGAAAAAGGAACTTTTCGCCCCCCAAACAAAGGTTTTTAATGAAGATTTTTGCCCCCTCTTGCTGCACAAGGAATTGACAGGTCCCTGTGGTTCATATTGAACAGCAGCAGCAACTTTTCACCGAAAGCTCATCAGATTATGTTTTGTCATTATGTTTCACCTACGCGCCTTGTGCTGGGCACTTATCTTTATAATTGGCATGACTTAGTACCTAGGCTCTATTATAACAATTGATGGAATTGCTATTGCTACCTAGACCCTCTTCGCCCTCTTTTCACTATGAAGAAACCCGTGCAATGTTGATTGTAAACTCCCGCGATTACGTAACGTCGCAAAGAGTTTTCCGGAAGGAGGGAGGCACCTTGTTAACACTCCTTGTTGTCTTCTGCTCTTCCATTGTCTCTATAATAGTGAGCAATTTTGGTCGGGCATTCATCAAAGAGTAAGGAATTTATAAGTCAGTAAAACAATTCCAAGAACCGTTCTCCAGTCACTATGGCAATTTTTTTCATCTTATTTCATCGCCGAAGGTCAATGTGACTAGATAGAAGCTATTGCAGCACCTCACACCCTCGCAGCTCTAGAGGAAACTGAAGACGTCGCTAAGCCATAAAGGTCGTTACAACCTTACAACCTAAAGATTGAAGGTATTAAATTTTTGTGGTGCTATCCTTCTGATCTGACCTTTGTAGTATTATCCTTTGTACTGTTATCCCTCTGATCTGACCTTTGCAATATTATACTCAGAGTGTTTACACTAGACCTCATCGAGATCGGACCCAAACTGGTCCACTTTCAGAAGTGGACAAAGACTGGTTCAGATCAAAACGAGTTCCTATCCACCAGGTCACGTGTAAACACAAGGCCGATCCTTACCAGTTCCGGTACGAATTCATTTTGATCCGTACCCCGTGTAAGCAGGGTCTCAATCGTTAAGGACATCGCCATGATAGAAAAAGAGATTGTGGAAACAGACCACACCTGTCTTGTTATGTTGAGGCTGTCAGTTTGGTGACTCGCAATTGAACCCTGAACCCTTAATACAAGGATTGTCTTTGTAAGGTCTGCTCTTCAAGACCAAATGACTCTCAGCCAATGAACGAAAATTGCAAAATACTTGAGGATTGATATATGAGAGACTGCAATTGCTTAGAATAAGATGATCCAATTTAAGTAAATCATAGGGAAACATCTCACTAATAAGTCTAAGAGGATTGTTGTATTTATTGGAGTTATGTTGTCTTTGTAGGTTAGAAGAGTCTCCATTGCTTCCATTCAATGTTTGGTAATGATATGTTTCATTAACAAAGCTACCACTCTGTAGAAATGAGAGGTCGTTATTGCCAAGGTACAAATATTGCAACGACGGTTATCTTTACTTTACTGGCTTTCTAATCAGACGAGCAATCTTGTTCCCTTTACTGTGGCATTACTAAATTCCTCTTCCAGTGAAGCGTTCCCTAGTATGGTTCGAGAAAAAACTCTTTATCCTCGCGTTTTGGACCTCGATCCTCTTTAACTATGTTTTGTTGATTAATTCTGGGTTCTCGGTAAATGCTTTGAACACCAATGCACCTGCAACGGATCAAACTTGTAAGCCAAGGGTGGAGACGATTGCAGGCGGCAATATAATTTACAAGAAAAAATTTAAACTTCTTGAGAGTGACTGACTTGTAAAACATAGAGGACAACCCTTGAGAAGCAGGTTCTTGACTCTGCCTATTCTTCTTTCTCATTGATAAAGACTGACTTTATTCTAGGCCAAGAAGAGAGAAGATGACCGAGTGAGACAATGGATGTCAGTACTACGTTGAAAGCCGTCAATCATCAATAATTCAGGAATTAATGCCTGTGTCTATGAAACCTTCTTACTCATGATTCATCACGATAGTTTTTACTTGACCGCTGTAATTTTCTGACTTTTCCCTCGTCTAATCATTGTGCATAATTTGTAATCTACGAAGTTCTCAAAAAAGCTAGTACACTATATTCACTATAGGTTGCTAATGGGGACATTGCACCTGAACATCATGGCTAGCATGTTTTTCAGAGGGAGCAGGAACAATAAATACGTAACCTAAGCTAAGAATAGTGTAACAAAGGTTTACGTATCTCAGTTTGTATTGTATGTATGTATTTATGCATGTATTTATTTATTTATTTATTTATTTCTCCATTTAGAAATGTATGTATGTATTTATTTCTCCATTTAGAAAAAAGTAGTAACAAAATGATAACAAGTCAAAACGTTTAGGATACAAATTACTTTACAAAATTAAACAGAAAATATATGAGTTACTTTAAAAAAAATTCACAGGCAACGTAGAAAACAGGGAAATTAGGGAATTATCAGGGAATTTCAAACTGGACCCATTTTACGAGTAAATCAGGAAATTTTTCGGGAATTTTGGAAAAATTCAGGGAAATCGGGGAAACATGAATGAAGATGTTCGTGTTTCTTTAAACTAATGTTATATTTATTTTCTAGAAAATGCTTTTTCGTCAAAATAATTTGAAGGTCATGATACTGAAATGATACTGTGACTGTTATAATTCATACGATATAAGACGTGTTTATAATGGAATGCTAGATTTCCATAAGGCATGTATCGCAACCGTCAGTGTATGATTACCGAAAAAAGCCTTTTTAATTTCAAATTTACACCAAGTCCGAGCTGTATTAATTATTGAAAATTATCTTAGGCTGGTCCTTTCCTAATGACAATGACAGTGTGGAATTTGGCAATGGCAAAGACTATGACGCAGATTCTGGCAAACATAATTATTTCGTTAACAGTATCAACATGGTGATGCAGAAGATTTTTATGAGTGTTTTAATGACAATTTACATACATTTTCCCTTTCTTCAACAGGTTAATCTACTTTCTGTGCTTGATAGTTTATGCATATGTAAATGGTAATGCAATCAGAGGAACATTTTAAAAACTTAATAAACTGCTAGTTTATCAAAGATACCTCCTAAGATCTCGTGGCATCTCACTATATGTGATTCGAATATAACTTGGGTAAAATCTGTTTTAGACATGAAGTGCCATAGCGCCTTTCGTAGATGGTTAGAAACGTCATTGTGCGCTACTTTGGACATTGCTTTGCTCTCTAAAGCAAATATGGCCTGAACATTATTGACATCTCCACAAAGTTCAAACAATATCAGGTAATAATGAGAAAAAAGTTATCCTCTGCCCATGATTCGGACATACATCACATCTTCGAAAGTACAAAACGCAGACGACGACGACGACGATGATGATGATGATGATGATGATGATGATGATGATGATGATGATGATGATGATGATGAAACGAGTTACCATTGATAAACCTCCATGGCGAAGCAAAAGCATCCAAGATTATCGTAATCACATTACACGCGATAATCTACTTCGCAAGGCCAGGACTCTCGTACCTATTGTTCATTTTTAATCGACATAAATTTCCGTACATTTTCAACGCGCAAGCTTTGGAACCAGCAAGTTTTTGCGCGGTTAGGTCCATTTCACTAACCAATCTCAGTGGCAATGAAACTTAACTGTTCAAAAACTAACGTTTACATTCTCACTGTTTTCACCCGGCATAATGGGGACAGTGAGATTAATAGAAGTGGAAATAACAATAACTACGATAATAACAATAGCAACAAGGTCAAGAAATATATATATATAAGGCCCTATTTTAATGATAATTTAGATTTTCTGGGCTTGTCCAATGTTTGTTTCTTCTACAGAAAAGATAATAACAAGAGCGCAATGCTACTTCTGTAAGCTTATCCATTATTCTCTTACTATCAAGACCATATTTTCCCAACAGTTTTTCAAATTTTGATGCATTATTGGAATAAAATCCTAGCGTTGATTGCTTGTGCGTATTGGGCAGTATTGGATCCCGATAGCACAATTTCGGCAACAAAAAGTCCGGTAATCTCTACTGTAGGACTACGATAAGTCCAACGGACGAAATGAAACCACTGTCTCCCCACGTAGTGTAAGTGGAAACATTAGCAAGGACTCATTTAGAAATTTATCAGACCCCCCCAGTCACGACTGGTTCTCAACATGTTGTAACACACCCATATATGTATGCAATTGGCACTCACAAAACATGGGGTTTGGTATCTACACAACAATAACAACCAATACTGTTTAGTACAGCAGAACCAAATGCCACTTACTAGTATATACATGTGCTGCATGCCCTGCCAGCGATTTCTGATGCTTGTTACTTTTGGCAATAATATCGCGATACCTTTCCGGGTAGTAGAGAGAAGGGGCAAGCCAATGTAATATTATATCTCATGAAAGACCGGCTTAGGTCCAAATGTTTCCCTACACATTTTGAGACAGATTGACACCCTTGTTGGCTATGTATACATCATACCAGAACAGACCATAATTTTTTAAGTTTCTGATTGTTTTTACATTTATCTATTTAAGAAAAGACATCGTATCTGGTTTTCGATCGCTTGATTTTCGCAAACTTCCAAGTATTGGAACAGCCTTGCGCTCTTGTTAGTATTTGCATTATTATTTTAAATGATCATTTGTTGCTAGACACCCTTGCGTTTGTTCCGACCAGGTGTCAATATTTTTGTCAGTTCCATTTTTACTGCCATAGGCATCTTTGTTCGGCTAGAAGATGTATACTGATTTAAAGGTATAATAAAGTAAGCAGGTAAAGCAAGCTGCTAAACGTAAACAGGGTATACAGTGAAGAGGAGGAAATGATTGGAAACCTTGAACAATTTGCAAGATATCGTCAGATGTGTTGCGATGATTCCATCTCACTAATCGCTTACGAAGGATGGCCAAAGCGTATTTATCGTGGTAATAAGTGCAGCCAAAAGTATTATACCTAGCATATACGAGTACATGCCCTACAAAACACATGAAGTGTAGAGGTAACTGCAAAGGGAAAATCGCAGAAAACGAGAGACGACTTCAAATATCTTGGCCATGTGTGCATAACTCAGAAAAGACAGCAGAGCAAGACAAGGTCACGCCTGGTAACAAGTTGCAATCTGGAAAACAGTTGAAAATTGGGCCTTTCTAGTAAGCTGAAGATTTAGTCTTTTGTGCGTCTGTTAAAAAGTATTTTATTCAACGGCACTATACAGATTCTTTAACCCCACAATCTATGATGTCCATAATGCGCATTTGGGGGCCTCGTTCCCTGCCTATGTAATTGCGTCGTAGTGGTTGACCTGTTTGCAGTCCCTGGGGGACTGCTGGGGGACTTCCCGTTCGGCGTCCACTAAAATTTTCCTGTGGGGGTGGGCCTGACCTGTTTGCCCTGGTTGTCTACAATTAAAGCATATGGGGTCCCCAGGGCGGTTATGTATGGGTCCAAAATTGTGGGAATTGCCCTAGGGTGTGGACGTACAACCACCATACCTGGACTAGGGCTTATGTTCATTAGGCATTGCGCTAGTTCGTACCGCAACAGCTACAAATCTCGTCGTCATGGTGGATACAAGTTTTCTCTGTTCTGAGAGTTATGAAAGCAAAGAGAGAAAACAAACAAATAAACCTGAAAGCAAGACAGGTGCGTAACAACGGTAGTTGGGGCCCTGGGATACTTTCACCATGCCCCCCCCGGCAAATTAGTGCAAAGCAAGGACCTCCCCTCGCATAGTGAGTGGTTATACAGTTGGCGTGTCTGGGGCGTTGTAAGGCTTTCCATGGGATTTCATAGCCCTGAAACCCCTATTTTGAGCCCTTGTTAGGGTGGTTTTACTTGCCCAATCTGATATATTCAATTTTGTGAATATTTGAAATAATGGCGAAATGTAAAAATTGTAATTCGATTGTATAGCCTTCAAAGACAGTCCGAGATCTATCTAACGGAAATAAGGGTACAAAAGTAAACGTCCTGAAGGTAGAAGGACAACCAATACTGATCTTTGGGCTTACCTAGCATATTGTCTCATGCTCTCCATTACAGGTCTCTAACATCTGGAATTTCCTTCTACAATTTAATTGTATTCGCAGAATGATATGTCATAGTCATTGGCTAAAAGAAGTTATTAAGGCAGAAAGTCAATTAATGCTTACAAGGATCTAGAGATTGAAATTCAGAAAATGTGGAGTTTGAAAGCTACCACCGTTCCTGTTATTGTTGGAGCCCTAGGAACGATAAAAAGGCAATCTCAAGTACACCTTGACAAAATACCTGGAAACCCACAACTGCAAGAGATACAAAAAATCGTTCTAACTAGCACTGCACACATTCTACGAAAAGCACTTTCTATTTAAACCCTACCGCTGATAATAATTGATTTTTTTGATTTTTTTTGAACATAGAACTTATTTTTATACCAAATTTATTTTTATATTGTTTTTTATACCAATATTTATTAAACTCTCAAAATAAATTGAACCCAGCCTACTTGGCCCCCCAATCTGCCTTTCCTTCCCCCATTGCTGCTAAAAGAAGCATTCGGAGAGGGAAATAGCAATATGTAGCATTTTTACTTGAGTTGGATTACTAAACCGTGTACATGTATGAAAATAAATATTAATGAGTATGATTTTAGATAACGTGTTCGTTTCTTCGAGAGTATGTGCCGTTTAGTTCTAACACATAGCCAAACCACGCGAATAGCGGAGCTCAAAACCCTTCTTACATACATCAGTGAATTGTGGATCATTGCACGATCAGCATGACAGAAGCGTGCTTTGGTATACTTGTGATTCACACATTATTACTCTATTTAATATACTATCTTACATATGACGGCAACAAGAAAATGGCAGAAAATAAAGATAGCGGCTGCGCTCTCTATCGCCAATTTGCATGCCCTAGCACTTGATTGTACTTTTGACCCCTCTCCTATAATCTGGATAACAATTCACGACGCAACGCATATTAATAGATTGAACACTTCCAAGATGTACCTTCACTGGAAGTTGCTTTTTAATTGAGATATCTAAATATTATTTTCTTTCAGCAAGACGTATTCACCTTTTCTCGATCAGCAAATACCCCCTGGGTTCGAATCCTGGTAGTGACACTTTCCTTACACTAGTCAACTCTGGATAGTTAAAACTTGTTCAATAACACCCAGCGGTGTAAAATATATATCCGTATTTTTGCCTCAAATATCAAGATGGGCACTATTCTTTGGTTGGAATACAGTTATTAAAAACTATTGACCAATATATGTTATGAAGGGTGCCCGAACTAGAAACCGTTAAATAGTGTGTCCAAAAATCCAATCAGGATTCGAATCATTAACCTCTAGATCATGAATCCAAATCCTTTTCTACAGTAGACCCCCATTAACTCGTTTTCTCATTTTAAGCTTTCAGAGCACTACAGTACATTTCTACAAGCAACAGAAAATTCATATGATTATTTTCAAATAGTATAAATACCTTGGCTAGATTTTGTGAATGTCTGTCAAAGTACCCAATGTATTTCTTGATACTTCCAAAAGAGAAAAATGGACTCATTAGCTTCCTCTGCCAGGCATGCTGGTGGCCGAAGGAAGTAACTAAACCCTTCCCCAAGCCCGGCAGTAACTTTTCTAGGCCACCTGCCCTATCGAATCTGCCAGTAGTTGCCGTTAAAATCTTCTTCACAATTTCTGGTTTGAATATTGAAATTCTCTCTGATTCCCCTATGGTTAGGTTCTGAGAAATGTTCGAAGAGTCCACTTTGTGGAACCGTTTTCTTTTCTCCACCTCTACGAAGCTACGATATTGCGATTTTTAATTATTGAATCTTGTACGAAATTGAGTGGTCGTACTACCAATGTATTTGAGATTTAAGACTTACATTGTTGTAGGTACGCCACATTTCTAGAATTACAATTTAGAGGGCCTTTGCGGATGTTAAAAGTGCGCCTGTCGTTATTATTAGAAAATGTGGTACTTTGAGCTAAATAATTACAGACGTCGCAGTTTCGTCTGTTCCTACATGGACCAAGGCAAAAAAACTATGTCCATGTTGTATCGAAACCTTGTGACATGATCGTCCCGAAGTACAGGATGGCTAAAATTCGGAAAATATACTCAATGGCTATTTGCCTAGTTTCTCAGTAAGCAATCTATTTATCTTACTGTAGTACCAATCATTAGTTTTTGCATTTGCAGTCAGTTTAAATTCAATTTTAATTCTCCGAAGGTTAGGAAAGTATTGAGAATAAAAGATTATAGCTGATTTCATCAGAAATTTGCTGAGGTCAAAATGTTTATACATCTTGAAATATGATTGTGTGAAGTTTGGTTGCCATAGCAGGCTCTACTCCAGCTCTTTTGGTGTCGAAGGAACTATGTCAAATGTTTAAGTACCTGTAGCCTGTCCAAGGAGAAGAGATACAGTTTGCACTAAGAAGGTCATTTAAGCTTCGCGGACTTGCTTCTACAAGAAGAAAAGCTTTAAGACGAAAATAGCTAATTTTTTTCACTTTTTAATATGCATGCTCTGTACGCTATAAGTTAAAAAAATTGCTTGAATTTTGTGTGATATTGTATACGCGAATATCAGCTCCCTGTGTACGGTACTTAAATCGGTAAATTATTGTATTATACTTTAGTTCATGTTTGAGTTGCCTTATGTACGGTGAGCAAGGTTGATGTATTTGTACTGCTTTAGGGGCTTCTTCCCTGTCTCTTAT
The DNA here is from genome assembly GCA_010016025.2 of Alatinidae sp. Z8VKAUB7J3. NCBI lineage: Eukaryota > Metazoa > Cnidaria > Cubozoa > Carybdeida > Alatinidae > Alatinidae sp. Z8VKAUB7J3. The sequence goes on along the minus strand of JAAAKM020721499.1, from coordinate 64,090,920 downwards.
TCATCAACTGATGGACGAGTGCCCTCTAAAACCAAGCAAGGTCATTATTCAGTCGCTTTCAAGGCTTGGCCAAGATAATGCCCATCAACACAGGGCATCCTCTTGCAGATACCGTAGTCTAACTGGGCTCACATCACGCAGTTATGTTCACAATTACAATACTGAGAATCAATGGCGACAATGCCTTATTATATCTTTACTACTCGCATCCCTGTTTTAACTCTAAATAAGCAATTCAGTACATACAATTGAGAGATTGCTAAAGGAACTATTGTCGGTCCAAACTATACTTAGAACATACCAGAGTGAAGTAATTGGTATACTTGTTATATTTTGTTTTTCTGCCCTTGGTTTTCATAAGTATTAATCAGAGTATGGGCAAAGGTTTGGCCTTTCTCTGTAAACTCCCTAACTATCCTGTCTATAACATTGTGATTTGCACACAATTTTGGGAACCTTGCTATCACCGGTATGGCTGCTTAGCTTTTTTAAGAGAGAGCAAAAGGTCAGGTGTGGTATTATGCTTAGCATATCCTTGATTTTGGGGCATTTGGAATTGAAAATTTTATGCGAAAGTATTATTCAAACACGATATAACGCTAAACTTTGAAGCATTAAAGGAACATACAACTAGAGCGTTATTAAATTGTAAGAGCTATACACAGAACACATTTTAAATTAATTACATATCGTCAATAGGTTAACAACATATGTCATACGGTGCAAGGAAAATATTAGTTGAGAATTGCAGGAGCTTACTAGTCATAGAATATGAACATTGATGCATTCATCAAATCCAACATATCAAAGGGCTTCAAACCGAAAGTCTTCATCTGAGATTCAATTTGAAGTACTGCTGAAAAACAGGGAATCTCTTCAAACCCGTTGTCTGCATGGTTGTCGCCAATGAATGTTTTGCGGACTTCAATTGGCGAGCACCGAGAAAATGGCTCACACAAGTTATCTTTTGTCTCAGACGTGAATCCACCTTTTGTTGATTCAGGAATTTTAACATGTAAATCCTGACTTCCAGGCATTTTGTTTGCTGATTGGGTACTGAAGTTTGAACGTTTCTCCACTGTGGTCCCACTCTGGCTTGGAGATGAAGTAGTCATTCTGTCAATTGATTCTGTACTTCTTTTTGCTTCAGTAGATAAGGTGGTCACCCCTGGGCGTCCAGTCTCTATTCCTTTTTAACGCTCAAATCAATCCTCATGTCTTCATATCCAGGGCCTTATGGAAAATGTGGTGTATGAGGAAGCCATGAAAACCCATAGTTCACGTTTAAGCGAAGTAGAAAAGAAGGCAACGATGTTATGCTTTTCTTTCATGTCGCTTTGTGCAACGCGTCTCAGTAAAGCATATATGACATATCCATTTCTGAAACTTGCATTGTTGTCTGTCTTAATATTAGAACTTATAAAAGCAATATCCTTTTAAATATTGTTAATGACAATCTCTGCCATTCAAGATTCTCGAGATGTTTGAATATTATTTATATATAATTTTGCCTTCTGTTGAGATATTGTTAAAGAACTTTTCAGGTTAAATATAAAGTCAATGCCTTAATGACGTCGGGAATAGTAAACCAAACGTACAATATTAATGTTCTCTTACATCATCATACGTGGCCTACAATAGTAATCATTAATACTTCATTGTAATTTTCAAGCTCCATAAAAAAATTTGTATTGCCTCTTCCTTGATAGCTCATCTAACCCCCAATTTGGTGTGCCTACCTACGGGTCTGTGGTGTACTTGATGTAATCCCCTACTTGATGCAATCCCCTTACAAAGAGGTTATTTACACAGTTACATCAGATATGTTTGTTTCATATGATGACATAACAACAGTTTTCCAAGTTCCCCAAGGAAAACCTTAATTGTTTCTTCTGCTAAAGCGTGCGTGGTACTCAGCGCACTACAGTATGTAACTTTGTTAGGTGTCCGTCTTCTTGCCATCTCAAACTGCTTTTTTCCTGCGAGCGTTGTAGAAATGTTTAGCCAGAGCGACAAGTATGTCGCATGCCCATGTACGGTAGCTAGTTGCGTTAGTTGAAACGTGACATTCCGGTGTTTAATACCAGTCTCCCTGATAAGCAGCGGAGACTCGTGACATTCCTGTATCTTTTAAAATTGTTAGCAAAACTGCCTAAAAAGAAAGACAAGAAAACAAGGCCTGGAACCGCAGGAAGGCATAAGTGGGCTGTCCCCAGACACATCATATGCTTCCCTGCAAGGTAACCTTCAGCCTCTTCATACGTCAAAATTTGTAGGCTTAGAAGTTACTGAGATACCAACTTTTTAAACTTTTCTGCTTGCACCTGACAACGACAAAAAGAAGAGTTGTAATAGAGCGGCAGGATCTCCTTTAGAAGCCAACGGCAAGCTAGATAGAAAATGATGTCCCAATAAAAGCCTCTAGTGAAAGGCAATGACGTGTTTCTAGACCTAAGGGATTCTACTTAATAATTAGTTTTTAACAATACTGGTCTGTGGACTTTCAGCTGCGATTATTTTGTTGGAACCTGTCTGTTTTCGAAATGAAGTATGTGCGGAAAGCCCGTGGAATTTTGTATTTGTATTACAGACGTGACGTTAGAAGTTAGTTAACGGTTTTGGTAGAAAGTGTGGAAACCAAAATATGCCCGCTTGCAACCTCATCTGACACATGACAACCTTGAGGAGGCTTGACCTTCCCAGAACCCTCCATTCCTGTGAAGCTGCTCACATCGCAAAGGACGTGGCTGATTCGACTACCATCAAGACAAACTAAAAATGAGCAAGATACAACTTAAGAAATTATTCATGTTTGCAACTTCACAGGCCCATTTTATGTACGATAACCAGTATTATGATCAGGTTGATGGAGTCAGTATGGGGTCACCATTAGCACCCGTATTAGCCAATCTTTTTATAGGTATACATGAAAACAAATGGCTATGTGAATATTCAGGTAATAGTCCATTACCTTTGTCTGGTTCAACCATGTTTAGTAATAGGTCTGATGCCTTGGTGTTTCTGGAGTATTTGAACTCTAGACACAGGAACATCAAGTTCACAAATCCGCTCCCTTCGGAGTATATATACAAAGCAGTTGCGCACGATTCTTATTTTGGCTTTTGTGCCATGACAAAGGAAAGCAAGGGGATTGCCAGTATATGTATATATACGATTACCTTCCGTATACTCATACCTATTCTTATCTCTGTTGGCCGACCATTACACTTTCCTGGCCGTTGATTTATCTTAACTTCTTAGAGTCTTCCCACTACCAATCTACGAGGAGGGCACTTTATTACCAGGATGATCATTAGCGTGAAAGGGAGGGAAGAAAAGTTATTTTAAGGATAATACCATACATTTCCTTTGAAGCGGTATCATGCTAATGTAGCATACATATACTATGAATAACTTAATAATGAAAAATAATAAAATCAGAAGAGGAGAGGAGCTTTAGCATCTTTTTAAATATTATAAAGTAAATAATTTTTCACAACAAGTGTTTGCAATTGATGACATCATAAGGAAAAAAAATCAACTTTCTTGAAAGGAAATTTAAAATACTAAAAATAGGGAGTTAAGCTAAAGTTCAATCGAAAATCAGTTCAAGTGCCAAAGTGCCACCAGCCTACCAGTCTCCCCTTCCTCATGTTTCAGAATAGCCAAAGAGCCCAGGTCAGGTAAACTAAGTCTGTTTGTCTAAATCTAGCTGGAAAATCTTGTCAGGCTCGTTACAGCAGTCATTGCTTACTCCGAGCACAGTCATGAGAATACGTATATCTGTGGTCAATATTGCCACGGTCGTCAGATGACAAGAGGCCTATTGTTTGAGGTGCGCTTTTTGCATGAAGTGAGCAACCATTCTTCGTCTGCAATCTTTGCTTATAATCATGACATAAGGTTTCGATGACAGTCATATGGAACAAAGATTTTTGGCCTGAATAAAAATATCACATCGTCTTTTTAGAGTATAGTTTGGTTTTCTATTCAAAACGATTATCAAATAACCAAATACTCTCTTGAAACTTGTTTTGGGACGCAATACAGTAATACAGTAGTGAAGTCATCAACCTGAACTCATTTTAACTTACCGATGAAAAGAACGTGTTTATTCTCTCCAGATTGACGAGTAGTACAATTATTAGCTGCACAAGCGTATGGCATGGTCAAAATAAAAAAAAACTCAAACGAAATACATCAACTTGCAAGAGTAATATGCATTCAAATCGGATCGAGGGAATCCCAAAAGCTATGAAGATCTGACCGGAGTTTATTTCGCGCCAAAATTAACGACTGTAGTCGCCTACCATTTTAAGTGTTCATGTTAATCAAAGGAAGAAACTCATTATTCAAATTGATTCTCAGTGATGAAGGGCTTTGAATGAATTACGTCATAACTAAGAGTATCGCGGTAAATTTTCTTTCAGGAGAAGAATAACGTTGAAACATCCCTGTTACTGACCTGTTAGGACTCTTGGGTTGCGCCTGCGTGTTGTCGGTGCTGCCGGTTGAGGAGCGTGTTCAGATTGTGGGTCAACACTTGTAGAGTTGTATCAAACACTTATATAAACATTTGTATAAACACATTTGGAAACATGCAAACACAATTCTTTTCTGTCGCCAACTTGTTTGATATCATATCCAACACCGAATTACTTGACTCTCTTCAAAACAGTACCGTATCAAGGTTTAAATGAATGGGAGCGGGGGGAGGTAGCAGCAGTCAAAAATTAACTTGTGGTATTGCTACAGGTATGAGTAAGGAAATCTTTTGCCCAATAAAATATGTATAGCAGGACTTAATAATTGTTTGTTCATTGCTTGTTCATTGAAGTGCAATGAATTATCTTGTTGAAATTCAAAAAAATCCAGTAAAACGTTTGTGGGTGTATGTGCTCCCTCCCCCACTTGGTCCGTCAATGCAGCAAAAGTAACCTTGGAATTGTCAAAATGTGTTAAATCTGGGGGCGGGTCAGAGGACAACAGTATTTTCCTACAAAAATCATACTGGTGATGTTGGCTTTTGATTTATGGATGACGTAAATTAAGCTCAGCTTGGACAAGAAAACAACAATTGACTTCAGGGACTTTCGCAAACTGTGCAGGATTCGTCGAGTTGTCCTGAAGTTCCTGTTTAGTCCTTAGAGTAAATTGTAGCCTTATAAATACAAACTGAACGATGATGTAGTTTCGGTAAACCCTTTCCCTACTCTATGACCACAATTATGAAGAGCAATTTTCCATCGCAGCTATGGAGATTTGTGGAAAATGCCTGGAAGATTTCAGGGTTACGGTAAGCAGTATAGCATAGAAAATAGAGACCCTCGTGAAATAGACTTACCAATATGTCTGTCAAAACTTCCACTTTCCTTGCCAAATTCAAAAACTCCCTTAAGATGCACTAGTCAGCGAATGTGATGAACTGACGTACTATTAGAGAAACACGAACTCTGAAATTTTTATCAGTCGACTCGCATCATTCCCTATAAAAAAATAAACCTTTAAACATGTACGCATAATTTCTATCTTAAGCAACGAAGTGTAACAATGCTATAGACGTTGTAAGGCGTCCTTACAACAACAAAACGGGAAAATAACAGAGGTAACCATCTGTCTCCGGGAAAGGATTCAATTTAGGGTTGTTACTTCATTGTTACTTTTAAAGCTGCTGATGTTATAGATTGCTTATTACTTTTGCTGGGATTCCGAAAACGCCACATTTCAAATATTATCAGCAATATTTAGTATCACCAAAGAATGATAACAAAGTGGTTTTTAGACACTTTTCACAATTTATGTAGGGCTACAATGAATGTTATTCTCGAGGAGCCAAAGAGAAGTATTGCATTAGCTTCTATCAAACACACCTGCACCTTTAGTTCTGTTGCAGAAAACGTCACAAACTACCCAAGATGCATTTAGAAGTAAAAAAATGTTAACATGTACATATGTATTTTTGCCCAAAGGCAGGAGGGGCGGATCCTCCCTCCCTACACGCCTCTTGCTTGAATCTGTGATGAATTCATGTTAAATCTGTCGTCAACAGCCAACAGTAAGAATTGTGTCAAAACCTGTTAACTAACACAAATTCCACTGGTCTGAGACGACGTATAATAGTCGAATTTGTTGCGGAGTTAAAGTGAATGCGTATAACGCTGGTCCGTAAATTTGACTCCTTACAACTTAAGCATATAGGAATAAGGTTTTTATAGCAAGGACGTACCGTGATTGTTCCGAAAGGTACAAATCCTGTTTAAAAGGGCAGACACAAAACGGATATCAAACAGTATAAAATCTGTCTTAAATGTCTTACGGCGTACAATGCAGAGAGAGAGAGAGTTTATACAGAACATGGAAATAAAAATAGCGACACTGTTTAAGCCTTTTAAAGCCACGCCATCCAAACTTGTATAAAATTCATATTTTCTGTTAAGGCATCAATAAGATCAAAAATGAAAGACAAACAACTAACATTAACGCTTTTATTTCGAGAGAGAGAGCCGCTTGTTGACCATAGACAATACAATCCATTGACAAATACACTCTTGATATATGATAAAGGGCAATTGAAAGATGCATGTAAGTTATACATTAAAAAGAACTCACCACTAGATAATAAACAGAAAATACACTAGCAAAACTAAGATATAAATAGAAGATGCAAATAAAGAGGAAAAGGACAAAGAATGCATGAAATAAAGTCTTGGTGCTAACCTTGAGCTACTGATTGTTTATTTTAATAGTGTTTATGAATTGTAATAATCAAAAGTGCATTGAAAGTGATATCTACTTCCCCATGGGTGAATGTTTATGTAAGAATTAAATTTCGGAATATCTTTCTTCTTCGAGAAAACTTTCAGTCCGTTTTCTTGCAACAAATGGATACAGCCACCTAATTTTCTATGAACGTTACTGCTATCAATTCTTTCCGCTGATTCGTTTCGTAAAACTGTATTGTCGTACTGTATAACTTAAATTGGTTATCTTTTGTTCACTTACCTTCCCTTACATATCTGAAGATCAGTTCACCATGGTAGTTAAAAAGATCTGGGGGCATAACACATCCCTGTCTGACTCCAATTTCTAAATTCGTAAACAGTTTCATAGTAAACATGTGACAATCATATTAACAAAACACTTTTACTTATTTACCTTATGTGTGTTTAAAGCGACAATTGATACCATGTTTGATCCAAAAGTGAGCGATAGCCTAGGGGCCTATTCAATATTGTGAGTTCAAACCGGCCGGGTGTATTAAAAACTTTCGGGCAAATTCAACACGTGCCCGGATAAAGATTCCTTGACTTATGGAAGTCAAAAGGTGACAAAATTCTTCAAGAGCAGGCCCATTTAAAACAACCCAAGATGATATAGATTCCGATGTGTCTTTTGAGGCATTCCATTGAGAACGGTCGCTTCATTCGAATTCTTTCTCGAACGTTAAATCAAGCAACAATTTTCATTTCTGGCGGGTTTGGGCGGGTTTAAACTGGATTTAGGCGGGAAAAATAAATTAATCTGACAGCAATTGGGCAAGAGTAAGATGGGAAACAGACGATTCTTTCTAAAATATTTCAACATAAAATACAACCAGAATAAAAGTAAAAAAAGTAAAAAAATCTTGAAAAGAATCAGTTTGCATCAAAAGATTGTCAATAACACATCCGTATGTACATGAGGATATTCTTACCTTGATGAAGGATTTTTAGTCCTGCAATTCTCCAATCCCAATTGAGAACCAGCTGGGAATCATCAAACTCATTCTTGTTTATTTTTTAGAGCACTCTGACTGCATAATATTCAAGAAATGCAAAGATGTATTCTAAACCACAAAGCACTAACTTTTGTAGGGGAGTAACCAAGTCTTGTATAGAAAATCCCAAGAGCTTCACATTAATGTCACAAATATAATTGGGCAAAGGAGCAGTTCAAATTTGCTACAGAACAGCTCAGAACAAAAAAGAAATTTATTTGTCAGCATGATACTTAAAAACTAGTAAAACTCTGAATTGAAAGTTGAGAATTTCTTGCAAGAGTGTCAAACAAACCTTGCATTTTCTGCTACTATCGCCTCTTGCCCTCTATTTTGCCTGTAAGCACCAGATTTTCGATCTTCTCTTTTCTCATGACGTGTCCTAGGAACTTTAGCTGTCTTTGACGGATGATTTTCATTAGGCTCCTTTGAGATGATACTCTTCTTAGGACTTCCTCGTTTGATACATGATCAGTCTATGAAATCCTTAGCATTCGTCTATAGAACCACTTTTCTGCAGCCTTGAGCCTGTTCTCCATTGTTGGTGCTATCGTCCAGCATTCGCTACCGTATAGCAAGACAGAGTGTACGTAGCATTGGAGTAGTTTGTTCTTTATTTTTATGTTTAGTCCATCTCTTACCTGAATCAACTTAACTCTGCTAAGTAGCAGAACTCCCTACATTTTCTCCAAGCAGAATCTACCAACCAAAGTAACACTTCTTTCCACACCGCCTTCGCTATCCAATATATTACCTCAATAACAGTAGCTCTCAAATATCGCTGGTGAGCCCTGGCATAAGATTGTGTTACTCCTTTCCCGCAACCTCCACAAGACCACTTTCCAACTTTACAACCACTCTTGGCTTCACTAATGCTAATCATGATTTTAGTCTTTACAGTATACACTATCAACCCTTTCTCTTCTGGTCTCCACTTCTCAAGGAGCCCTTTTACTTTTAGGTGGTGAATAGTAGAATCCTGGGCTATTGCCCACAAAAATTCTTCCCTGCGGCAATCTGCATTGATTGCTCCAAAACAATTATTTTCAAACAATTACTGTGTTTGTGTGGCATTTCTCGTGGCGAAAGAGCAGCAAAATTGCAACGTGGGAACAGGGAAAAAAAATCTTTTCGTTATTGTTTATTGGTTTACGCATATAACGTATGTTCAGAACAATGTTCAAAACAAGCATTAAGTTGTTTTCAACTCACTGATCATAATCTAACAACTTCATACAACTGATATGTGATGAAAATGTGAACCAGGTATTAGGAAAAGTTGATAATTGGTAGTAATCTATGAATGATGTAAAAAGACAAATACAAATATGGTGGTTACTTCAATGACGAAAGTAATCTATACTCTGGCAAGAAATTTAAGAACTAGGGAAGAGAATGTAGTTTGGAGGCCACTCCAATATTTGACCATCTGTCAATTGTCTCCGTTTTCGATGCTTTTCCACAACATTGACAGTGAATGAAATTGCAAAGAGGGAAGCAATAGTTACCATGTTTAGTAGCAGGAAAACCATCTTTCCTTTGTTTTCTTAATAAGGTAGATTGTGTTTGTCCACTACAACTAGGTTGATTGAATAGAACTAATTTGAGAACGAATTCTTTTCTATTCTTGTTTTGTACCACAAACAAATTATTAGAATAAAAAATTACTAGAAGGATTGCTTTTAAACCCAAGCTATTTTGATGTCATTGTAGTGATGGAGCCTCAAAAGTAAGTTCAAATATATAAAAGAAAATCGCCTCTAGTATCTCTAATCTTGCAGATCGATGCATTTAATATCCGTTTCCAATTCCTCGCTATCTGACCTAAATCCACAGTATACTCACTAAAGCAATAGATAGGCTGCCCAAATGTATTTGTCCCGACTTATTAGCGTATTCTGAGCAAGAATGGCACGTTGGAATGTGCTTATCTATTGTGTGCAAATGGCATCAGAAACGAGTTATTAGCGTATTCTGAGCAAGAATGGCACGTTGGAATGTGCTTATCTATTGTGTGCAAATGGCATCAAAAACGACTTATTAGCGTATTCTGAGCAAGAATGGCACGTTGGAATGTGCTTATCTATTGTGTGCAAATGGCATCAGAAACCACTCAGTAGCGTATTCTGAGCAAGAATGGCACGTTGGAATGTGCTTATCTATTGTGTGCAAATGGCATCAGAAACCACTCAGTTAGGAAGTAAGGGAACACAAGGATCCTAGAAGAAGCATCTTTAATCAAGAAAAAGATCAAACAATTCAGTTTCAACACAAAACGTTGTTAGTTTTTGAAAGAACACTAGAGAAATAGAAAATATGTCACCATCGGGGAGCGAAGCCGTGACCCACACTTTCGTGGCATGCGCTTTATTAACCGTGTTATGTGATCCCCAATGTTCAGATATCCTATTTCACTAGTCGCCAAATCAGCTCCCAATCATCCACCGGTGGACATCGACATCGAGCCTCTACACAATTGGAAACCAGCCTCTCTGCGCCATGTGACTATGCCTCTTGACCCAGAATGGTCAATGTTGTTGTGGCAACGATCTGTTCAAAACAGTATTTTTAAAGGCACTGCAAATATTTCTAAACGACGGAAGTTATCAAGGTTGTAAGATGTGGTAACAAGTTTGATGGATTGGGTAATTTACTGTAATCGGTTTACTTTGGGCGAGGCAATTCTTTTACAGATGATGATAACTTTAAACAGGTAGAAATATTGCATTAAATAGGTATTGACCATATCGTTGCCACCACGTAACCAAGGAAGTTCTAGCTTCATGTGTAGCAATGTATTAAGTCTGCAAAGGGAGGGGTTGAAGATCAAATAGAATAAAAAAAGAAAGTGTTAGTTTTCTCTCGGCAACCCAGCTTTTTGATATCAAGAAATGCTACGACATTGTACGTTAAAAAATAAACGCTATAATTTATCATCTGAGTAACTAGTATCATAACGTTACGACTTTATGAAAATTTTTGAAAAGCTGCCGCAGTCCAGTACACAGTTCATTTGCCTACCTATCTATAGGGTACGGATTCGACTCCCCAAAGGGCCATTGGTGACGGCAGGAAGGGCATCCGATCTCAAAGTTCTCTAAGCTCCCAGAAAAGTTCCATATATGTGGGCACCATCATGATTATTGGTTTTGTTGATTAAAATCTGGAAATCACAGTCTTACGCGGAAGAATTTGTCGATTACGAGATCCGATACTTAACAGCTGGCGGGCCCCTAAAGTACCTTGAAGGGCATTCAAGGTTGCCGACCTTTTACTTAGTGGACCAAACATATACGATATCGTCAAAATTTTCCAATTGTTTTTCCTTCCTTGCGGCAAGAAGAGCCATAGATTCTATTATTCGAGAACAATTAGATCTTCCCCTCCGGCCCAAACCGTGAGGACGTCATAAATGCATGATTCCTAGAGAATAACGTCACCAATAACAACATAACTAAATACGACTCCGAATCGAGAATCGAGACAATCAGAACTTGATATTAATGATTCAGCTTTATCATGGCCGATAATGGTATACGCCTGGTATAAAATAGAAATTATTTTATATGAAACCAGACAGTTTACACTGGCTGCGTCAATTAGCACCAATTGGGAATCTAAGGATGGAGGTAGATGGGCCTCCCCTTGGGTACGGTTACTTGTAGACCTCATCTCATCAAAGCTTGATCTGAGTACTCTGCACAAATGTTGCAGAAAGCATTAGGTTATCATATTCAAAAGAAGTTATCCCCTACTAGCGAATGTGCAACAGCAGTCTACGAGACACCAAACAGGAGTGAGCAAGTAATCAACAGTGGCTGTACTTTGCTGTCATTGAAAGCGTATGGTCGCCTATACGTACCTTCCTCTTCCACAGTTCGTGTTGTCCAAGTCACCCACAAATATGCCAGAGAGATTCTCTTGAAGTGGCAACATGTTTCGAAGAGGGAATTACAAACTCTACATCTTTGAGTTCTTGAGTCCATTGCCGGTCAGGTGTTCCTGTGTCTAGATGATCACAACAGACAATCACATGTTTTGGACGAGCATTTTCGAGACAACCACACGACAGTTCCTTTGATAGTCGCTGGTATTTTCCTTGTTGCAACTGATATACGTTCTCAAGGTTATATACGGTGAATATCCACCGAGAAATTATAGCAGATAAAACGCCAGAAGAGGAAACTTTATTGACAACGTTTCGCCTAAAAGACTTATAGATTATAGATACAATGATTTCTTCTTTTATATAGTGAAAAAAACGTTGTTGACAAGTAACCATTGCAAAACTGTTATCGTTTGTTCACGTAATCATTCACAATGACTATTTCCTCGGCAAGTTTTAGACTGTTAAATTTGAATAAATGTTCCATCTTTGATAAATACAAAGTTTTGTAATATACATTGTATGTTGTTGCCAACCGCGGGACAAAAATCATGGCAATTGATTATGGCGATGATTAGCTCATACGTATTTTGTAGCATTTTTTGACTCTGTTTTTTTCCTGAAACTCAGGGGTGTTCGAATTATGTTAGTTCTTCTGTGTACCTAACTTCTCACTCTATGTTTTACTAAAAATCTCTATATTTGCGCTCCTGAGCTACAACTTGTCGATATCTTAGATAAACCTATTGTACAAGTCTTGGCGTTTTCAAGCCACGAGGGTTTTAAATTTGTCTATCATCTACGGTAACGATCTAAAGGAAGACAAAGACTTGTATTGATGTCTTCAATCATTGATGGATCTGAAGGCGAATTCGATAAGAAGTCCCTAAAAGGGGAAGTCTAAATGAGAGAAATCTGCCAATAGGCAGAGCACTCACGGAGTGATCTGTAATTCTTTTTTTAAATATCGACGCAATCCAGGCTTTTTAGTCAATGGCTCTAAAGGCTTTGACTGCAACGTGGAAGGGGGAGAACGAGGAATGATCGTTTTCCATCAAGCTTCATAATCAAAGGGAAATAAATTTCTCCATAGTTTCAATTGGTTCATGCAATAAATACCACATTATATATGCCAGCAGATGACTCTTTTGATACTCATTGCAGCCGACAGACATGATTACGGGTTTCCTTGCTTGCTGTGATTCAGCTATGGAGTAACAAGATCATCAACTTCCGTATTGAACCGACGTCCTTAGAGGAGTGCAAGGTAAGATACCTGTTCTTATGGCATTAAAGGGCGTCTTTTAGCTTTAACATTCTATTGCTGGGATACATTGTTTATTGCAGTTGCCAGGCAATCATCTGCTTCAAGATATCATTTGATCTGCACGTGAAAAGCCATTCGCGATTGTCAAGCTCTCCTGCCAGGAGTCCTGGTGTCGCAGTGTTAGCTGCCCTTATTTCTTAAAAATTCTCTACGCATTTGTTAGTGCCTCCAAACAGAACTTGTACGAATTTCTCTCGACCCGAATGGTTCCATTATGCAACTCACTTCTGTGGAATTGTCCTGTGTAATGAGAAAATAGCGAAATAGTTTCGATTTGACTTTCGAATTATTGCTCATGGCAGCACTCATATATACGTTTTTTTTATTTGACTTCACAGTATACTGAGGGGGGATTGATGTTTCTCACAGTATTTATAAGGGAGTAATCTCAAAGAATCTCTAGTGCGCCGTTCATCGCGACATGACCAGCTTTTTATTTCAGCTAAAGGATTAATATTTAGCTCTCCTCAAATGGAAAGCTCTCCCAGTTGTGGGGGTTTACTTTTTCCTTACAGGCTTTGGTGAAAGCAAATGCTACTTCAAATTCAATCACTTTACTCAAGACTTGTTTCTCTCACACTTTGTATGCCTGCTTCGTGAAAACTCTCATCAATCCAATATCTACTCCCTTAAATCAATTCCAATTTGAGCTGGTTTGGTTTTAAGCGTCATTTAAGTTGTTGTATTTTGGATCCTATTAGCTACCCCAATAACATAGATTGTTAAAGAATAGAACAGTCGTGACTATTTTTGTATTAAGAGCGGCACATTAGGAGCGACGTTTGATTCAGAGTCGCTCCAAAGCCGCTCCATCCTCGAACCTAATTGTATCAGGTTCGGCGCATGAGAAGAGCGACGTTTGACTTGGGCCTAAGTGTCTTGTGCTGGTTATAAGGCCAGATGAATTGCAAGCGGGGCGACTGGTAGGTACTGTGTATGTGTGTCCAGCACATACTTCCACATCTGTTCCCAGGTGTTATATCGCGCTGTTACGATATAATATGAAGATAAGTTGACGAGGTACTACGACTAGTTTATTTAGCTAAATATCAAGTATCTTGATTTTTTATGGGAAAATGAAGGGAAAAGGACTAGAAAAGCTTTAGCTTGGAATAGCTCCCACACATATTCTACGCTATTTCACGCTGCTGTCAAAAGTGTCCTAGTGTACGACTCCGAAGTATGGTCCATTGTCCAGTCTCTAGAAAGCAAATTTGATTGGTTACTGCATGGAATGTTGAGGATGTGTCTCAATATGTCCTTCAAACAAAAGTTAACAAACAAGCAACTGAAACAGCAACTACCACCAATTACGGGAAAGGTAGTAGAGAGGAGGAACTAACTAGCAGGACACTGCATTTGATTTTGTGCATAAGGCCCCTGGAGGCTGAACTGGAGGCGAACTATTCAGCGTTGTTGTTGTTGTTCCTATTGTAATCGCAACTGTCACTATCACATTCGATGGCATTCATGTTGGACTGTGTTGCGAATCTTGGTAAACGAGTAAACCAGGCATTTTTCAAAAAATTTGATACTGTTGAGCCATGGCGTACTACAGAGAATATGTTTCTTTTATTTGACTTTGTACACTTGATAAAGAATATAAGAAACAATTGGATAACAGAGAAAGCCCAAGAGCTTGAATTTAATGTATCTGATGAGAGAATGGTAGCCAGTGACAATCCGGTAAGGATTACCTTAGGCGCCTTTCTTGGTTGGAGTACCTTACCTTATCATACTAGAAGCACCTCTTAAACTAAAGTATTCATAACAAAAACCTTTCAATTCATCTTATAATGCCTTGAAACATTTGATACTTTGATATCCAAGGATATAACAATGTTGTACATCAGTTTTACACGTTATAATGGCCACGGGCTTACTAGCCTCCAAATGTATTATTTCAACGACGCGTGACCAAATAACGACAAACGAAATTCCCTGGTAAGTAATACAAAGACTCCCGAATCCAAATACATCTTGGAAGTTTGAGCTTTCATTAGATACGTTTGTGAACAGGGCCTATACTAACTTTAACTTTACTAGTTTCATTGTCTTTTAGGTATTGCTTAGATTCACAATCTTCGTTAAAGCTCGATAACAGACTCATGAGGATAAGAACTAGATATATTGTCGATGACACACGATGTACTTGTGATGCATCAACGAAGGAAGACGTCCGTCGTAGGAAAGAAAAAGATAAGACATCAAAACGTGCTTCTGTGTACGAAAAAGATACTGAAACATCGAAAAGTGGTAGTAAATCTGCTATGGAGTCTAAGGGCAAGAAACGAAAATTGTCTTAGAGCGCCTAAACTGACATGAAAACTCGTCCTGGAGAGAACGAGATTTTCATAAAAAGTCGTCCTGAACGAGTTGCTGAGGACAAGTTTCAAAGATGATTCCCTGCAGGAAGTGCGCAGAAGGTGCGCGCAGTCGTAATCTCGTACTCGTACTCGTCGTTGATCTAAACCCCCCTATTAAATCTGTGGACGTACGAAAGTTGGTAACCCTAGACCACTGAACTGAAATAAAAAGTCTATTGTTCTGCACGCGTAACCAATAATGGCTGTCACTTTGCACGTATAACACGAAATGGCGGGAAATGTAAACAGTCCCCCCTTACAAAATTAAACCAATTTATCATAGATTTTTGTTATTGGCAAGTAGGTATTTATATATCATAATTAAAATCTCCCGTCGATTGACGTCAATTGTGATTGGTCCTTTAAACTCAGAAAAATTCAGTGTGAAGGTTGTGCTTGCTGTTGCCGTGTCAGACTTCTTACGTCTGGCGACAGTTTGGTGAGAAATAATCTCAAGTCACCGCGCTTCGAGATTGCGAGTCTGCTTCTCTTCTTACTGATGATCTCAACTACAGCAGAGAATCCCTGTTCAACGAGGTACGACACCGGGAAACTCAAAACACAAGATAAATGCTAGTTGCAGAGTATGTGATGTGTACAGGAGACAACTTACTTCCTGCAGTATTGCTAACCAGTCCCCAAAAGGGGTGTGCTTTTTAATGTTGTGATGGATGTGGCAGCTGTAGCACACGAAAATGGTTTTACTCCGGAATATAAAAACATAAAGAGAAAATTGTCAATGGTAATATACTACTGCAAAAGTGTTCTCCTCTCATCACTTATCTTCCTCCTTGTTTGTTACATTTGGCATTGTCTTAATTATACTTTAGTAACTCGAATATTGCACGAAATAACGAAAACCTTTTGTACTGAGAATCCGGTGCCCGAGTAAAAATATCTGATAACTCATAATAATTTAAGTTTCCATGAACTAACAACACCCCCTCCCCCCTATAGTTCATTGCTCCACTGATGTGCAGGCCTTACTTAGGAACTGACTCAGGGAGGGGGGCCTGTCGGCCGTGACGAATAAGTTTGGCCCCATCGCCGCCCTAGCTTAATGTCTAGATAAAGACTTCAAGTTGTGGCTTCAGACCAAGTCCTGTAAAAGCTATTTAGTTTTTGGCATTTTTGAGACGTAGTTCTGTTCCAAACTATGTTTTATTGATTTTCTTATCAAGATCATGAAAATGCTTATTACTAAAGCAAGAGAACGGGAGAAGAAAGGTCTGGAGATCCCAAAATCTTTTACTGATCCAGTTAAGTTTTGGTACATCATCAAGGTCGATAAACCTTTTGTCAAGAAATTAGCAAGAAAGAAGGAGGCAGTGAATATTTTGTTCTTTCCGTTATTCTTTCAAATGAATTACTTTTCAAACTTATCATCTCCAATCCATTCTTTATGAAATATATTGTTTTCATAAAAGTTCACCTCGATCAATAGTCTATTGATTCAGTATTCTTTACTGCATACTACGTCCTCCTAAGTTCATAAAGGCATAGCTTAGCTTGCCTTCTACTTTTCGATGCAAGCTCGAGCCCGTCCTGTCTCACGAGGTATCTTTGCACTTTCGAATATTTTCAAGCAACGTGAGTAAAACTGGCAAGGTGAACCTTGTTTTTTATCTTCCAGGAAATGATAAACTTGCAATAAGAGCTTTCATAATCACATGCTTCTTTTGCAATATGCTATGGTGAGACAAACTTGTCATTGCTCGATCCATTCCAGCCTCATGGGCAGTTTGTTTTTCAGAAACTGCATGTGTATAATACGTCCAATTTCCGAGGGTATAAAATCTGTATACAAAATTAAAAGCAACTTTTACGATGGTCTTCTAATTGCTGTTTTCTTCCTTTTACTTGCTATTGGGTACACTAGTTATCCTCAGTTTTTGGTCATGTAACGATACTCTGCAGTCGTCGACAAGAAGTATTCATAAAGATAGAAATGGCGATGGAACGTTTTTGTACTGCTTTATATACATTTACGAATGCATGTTTTTGTCCTGGTAGACTTTGTATTCCTTTAGCGTGTAATAACAAAAGGCCCAAATTTATGCTTTGGTTTTTTCTATCCTATTACAAATACCAGCATGTGATTACATTGTACCATTTCTTGGTGTTTGGTGCTTTGAAAAACTTTGTATTCGAAAATGTACTAAATGCATCCTCTCAGTAATGTTATACCTTTTCTCTCTATTTTATTGATTGCGAAACATCAATGGTACAAGTAAAGGGCGCAAAGACAACTCCTTTAATTGTCGTATGTTAATCATAGGTAAGAGGCAGTAGACATATAGCTAAATATGGATAAGCTATTAAAAAGGAATCATGATAAAAATCATATGATGAGGAAACTTTAGTATTTTAAGAAAATGGAAAGTTAATAATCAAAGGATTAATCTCCATCAACTGTGCAATTAATTGAATTTCGACCACAACTTCAAGAACCTTATGCTGGAAAAGAAAGTAACAGCTTTAGCGGATACTTTGGAGAAAAAGGTATTTGAAATTTATATAAAATTTCCATTCATGAATATGTATCACTAAATTCAAGTGTTACAGTTTAAGGGTGGTCTTTCTAGGACATATAGTAAGTATCAATTAGGTTGCCTCTGTTCAGTATCGTTTACAATAGTGCTGCTTTAATTATTTAACGGCCGTTGGCACACCATTTACCGTCCAAAATGTGATGCGCATGCCTTTAACAAATTGGCCAGGAGCGCCAGTAATCGGTTCTAAATGTCACAAATATGACTTCACATGTCTATTACATACTCAAGCATATGTATATGGAGCAACAGAGATTTGAACAGGAAATTTGGAAGGGCGCGGCAAATATTACTACATCAAAAGTAATAATAAACTTTGGAAAGAAGACAAAGTCCAAGTGCCCATAAACACATGTAAGTACAATTTTAAAATTCATAGCCTTATCTCTTACTTACCTTCCGCAAAAGATTTGTAAAGAAAAGGGTTTGCAAAAGTGAATTCATGTAGCAAGTTGCACCTTGATTTTTCAATCCAACATAACCAGTTAGTTTCTTTGAATCCCAGCTGAAATGTGAATATTACATAATTGGCAAACAGTGGGATTGACAATGGTACGCCTGTTATTCTTTTCCTTTAGCAACTTACAAATGTTTGAAGCTCAAACTAATGAGGCCACGTTGATTGCAAGCCGAAGTCGATAGGGTTTTTAAAATCTGATCGTATTGGAGGAATATATAACGTAATCTTGATCAATCAGTTTTAAGCTCCTGCAATAACAAAGAATAACAAAGAATCTAGAAACCGTCTTCGGCATTACAGACTCAAATATTGCCTTGAGTAACAAATTCATTTTGCTTAACGTTTTGACCAGAGATTGATCATAGCAATCTTACTGTATCGATCTTGTATATCCTTGCAGTCAGAAGGTGACCTTTGTAATAGAGTTAAGAGCTGATTGAGCGTGTACATGGAAGGAGAGGCCATAACTTGTCTTCGATTTGCACAATAAGTAATTTAATTAATAGTGATGTTATTTGAGGAAGCACTGGTGTAATTGTAGAACGCCAGAAGCCTCGACGGCCGGAGGAAATATTTGGCAAATTCTAACAACGGGAAAGTTGCAGAAGACGCTTACAGTTTGATCAACGTACACTTGAACATTTCAAAGTGTTCTATGGCTTTGATATCACTGTTATTGTCAAAGGCATCGTGTCTTTAAGTGCACGAAGCTTTGAGAGAAACCCACAAGGACAAGTAGCTTTCTAGCTCTCGTCAGAAGAAAATACAAGGTCTAAAACGAGGTCTGCTCGTCACTCTTACTTTTTTCCTGTTCGAATTAGTTATATATGTGATTTCAAGAGGACCTGAAGTACAGATAAGCAAGCTATTGGTGTCTTTTCGCCCCCTTAACTTACATGCAGTATTTCCGCTCAACTGACCCAGTATTCTTTGAAGGAATATATAAATAAATAGATAACCGTGGGTTATCCTGAGACGAGTAACTACGTTTTATTGATCGCCTGACAAACACCACGTCACGGCAGGTCATCAACAAACTGAAATCTCACTTCGTCCGATATGGGATTCCCGAGCGACTTACAACTGACAATGGCCCCCAGTTCAGCGCAAAGGAATTTGAGCAATTCATGACTGACTGGGGAATATTACACTCAACCTCAAGCCCAAACTACCCTCAGTCCAACGGCTTAAGTGAAAAGGCTGTTCAAATAGCTAAAAGACTCATGGTGAAGGCCGCTGAGAGCAAGAGTGACCCGTATCTGGCACTATTGGAGTATCGGAACACACCCGTTGATGGATTTGCCCCGGTCTCATTTGAAACAGACACGCATATGCTATACTTGTATCCGTTAGCACATATATCAGTAAAGCCAGAAAGCACAGGTGGGCAATGGAGGTTACCACAGCAGCGTAGAAATGTGTATGCAACTTTGCACAAGGTGACGATTCCAGTGTTACCGACGCGGTTTGAAATTTTGTGGGCGTGGTGGCAACCAAGGTTTGGAAGAAAATTAATGAAGTAACAAGACAAAAAGTTGGTTGCCCGATTATAATCTACAATCATGCCAATCTATCGTCACTTGTATGAATAAACAAGATATTAAACTCTCAAATAGCATACATATTGACTTTACTCTGAAGAGAAACAGAAAGACACGGAAGTTCTCAGGGATGCATTAGCATGCATAATGCATTGACCGCTTTCTTAATGTAACAAAGCTTAAAGCAATACTGACAGTTCCAATATCATCTGAAAAATAGGAATCTGTTACCAGGAGCTGCAGTCTTCACATCATAACTAGAGAAATAGGAATGCAAGAACGATAATTCGATCGAACTATAATTCGATCGAACTATAATTCGATCGAACGAAAATTCGATCGAACGAAAATTCGATCGAACGAAAATTCGATCGAATGAAAGAACGATAATGCGACAAAGATGATAGTGGAGATGTACAGTGTTAATTCCAAGTAGTTAACAAAGTCTTTGATGTAATTAAGTTTGAGTAATAAAAATTGCACTATTTCCTTAATCAGCTTTATAATACAGAAAAATATGATAAAACTTGCAAGTGCTGGATTGTAGGCTTTGCTTTTTGCCGGATGACTTGTTCCATTTGTGAGCAATGCATTGCCCTGTGCTTCCGTAAAGCTATTAAGGATAAGGGAAAATAGGTGAATGGTCATACTGACTGGTGTATAACATGTTCTTTCACTGAAACACTGTCTGATTGTTTCAACTTAAACTGTTAATGACGCTTGGCGGATATGATAGTGGTATATTTGGGTTTGCCTTAAAACAGAAGTTCGTTCCAATACAATTTTGTGACGGTAGGCAAGGTTAGAGTTGTAACGGGGGCGTTATAACCAGGTTTGACTGTGCTAATAATATCTTACTATCCTACATCGGGAGGTACATCAGGACAAAATTTGACAAGTGTTGCATTGGAAAGCAAGCGAATCTTTATAGCTTTTTCATAATTATACAAGATTGTTTTCTTGTTATCGGAAAATGTTAACACTTCCAGTCTTTCTTCTTCATCGAGAAGAGAGGATGTGATACCATCTTTTGCCAAAAGAGGTGTTACCAAGGAACGTTTTGGGCCAAAAGCCTGGTGTAGCAAGCCATAGAATGTCTTACTATCTTTTCTTTTAGAGGCAGACTGCATATGAAAAGAAAGATCTGACCACCACTTGTTCTTAATTTGGCGCAGCCTACGCTGAACACTCCTTTTGAGATTTGCAAAATTACTAGCATGATGTAATCTGTTAGAAGATGAAGAGCTGAGGACTTTTTATGGGCACTTCTCTTTTCATCAAGGAGGGCATTAACTTCAACACAGTTATCACTAAACCAGTCCCGATGCTTATCAGTGTTGCCATATTGGGTGACTTCAAAACGGAACTTCTGACCAAACGTCTATTGGGGGCGACTAACGAGATAACGAAATGCACTTTTAGAACAGTCTTACTCATGCCTCCCAACCTCTAGAAATGCGCGGTTTTTATACAGAGTTAAATCATGTACGGTCGCCATCAAATAGATCCCTATTTGGGAGGCCTATTTACGCCTTGTTTCACTGAAATCTAATTTTGCAACACTGATATTCGTACTTAATTCAATAGTTATTTATTTTAGGTGTGAGATAATGCGCATGAAGTATCTTCCAGAGAGCTCAAGTTTCTATATGATCATCACTATGCATATCTAGTAAGATAAATCAGAGGTATTTTCTTCTAACAAGTCCAATCACCCTCTCCACATGTATTTTTAAATTAGCCCGCCTCCTTGGTTTTTCCACCTCTAAAGGAGATACTTGCTTTTTGCCTCCTGAGAATGCTGGGACTTCAACTGATGCATAAAAGAGACCAACACTCGCTTCAATGTTGAAGCTTCTGTCTCCAAGAACCAAATGTCCTGGCAGGAGCTTCTTCAGTATGCCACAGTATTCTGTGATCAATTTGTCACTTGCACGTCCACGCTTTTGATATGAATCAAACAAATTTATAGTTGAAACATGCAGGATTGCAGTCCTGATAAAGTTCTTCTCTTCTGCAGACCGCATGCTGGTCCTTCTGTTCTCGCCTTAATCCAATCCGAAACTGTTTTGTAGAATGTGATAGTGGCGACGGATTATGCCGCTGACATTTAGGGAGCTGTAAGCAGACATTTCGTGAGTTTCACATGCTTAATCGCCGATTAGGACCTCCTTTTTCAAGTCATGTCTGATCACCTACTGTTAACACACCCTAAGCTCGATCCAAGCCAAAACACCGAAGAAACCGAATTAAAAGATGCGTCAACTGTCTTCAGTAAGATATCTTATATTGATAGAGAATTCATCTATCTTAAATGACAACATTGAAATTGCTAACATAAAGAATGAGCTATCTATGCTACAAATGGACTGTAGGCCTATGAAAGTAGCACTCTCCATCCAATTGCTCTTTCACTGTACTGTTTGAAAAGTCACGACAAAAATGGCAGAAAGTCTACATCTGTGCAACATGGTAGCTGACCTGCTTGCAACTTTACACTATAGTCACATCTTGCAACAACTGGCATGAACTTATTTGTCGGCAGCAATCAGTACCGGTAGCTAGAGACATATTTCATGTTCACTTTGTTTTCAGCCATTAAAACGTTTTTGTTCTCGCGGCTTAAAACCGTTTTGTCCTCCATGTGAACCAGGCATTACTAATCGCTGCAGAGGGAAATACTTCACCAAGATAGAAGTTAAAGAAAAATAAATTGTTGACACCAAAGATAAAATTTACAGAAAATATGAAAAAAGGCCATGTTGCAAAGAGTTCCAACAAGAATACAGTAGACTGTTTTCATTAGTCGGGGCACGCGAATTAATTCCGAATGATAATAGTCGAGTGCAACAAATGTAAATGTTGGAAAGAAGTGGAGAGACTAGGGGAAATGTCTACCCCCGGCGACAGTTACCACCGATGTTCAAACAGCTTCAAATTTCGAATGCTGATTCACTGTAAATTGTAGTTTGCAATTAAAGAGAACACCTGGAAAGAGAGATAACAAAATCTGTGTGAATATATGACTGTCTTTGTGTATTTAAGTGAATGTGAAGGCGATTGTGATAATTATATAGTTTGACAAAAGATTTTCTGGGGGTTCTGATAGTTCTTAGCAAACAAATATAGTACTTGCAGAAGATTTAGGGAGATCTGTAAGTTTGATTCCCAAGATAATAGTTATAAATTGATAAGGATTTGTGACAAAAAAGATAATCGTGACAAAATCCTCTCGTGGTATACACTGTTTAACGTAGTCGAACCGTGGGAGCGGGCTGTACTGGCGTATACGTGCTTGCTCAATTGCACGACAAAACCTACACTATACTGCTTAAAAACACGAACATGCTACAAGAACGTGCAGAAGCTTTATTTAACGGTCACTTATAATAGAGGGAACGAATTTTGAAAATCGGGGGCCTATAACAGGGGCTCTTAAGGCAGGCTCAGGGAACAGAGAAAATACAATAGCATGTAGGGAATCCAAATTTCAACTGTGTTTCTTTATATTCAATTCAAAAGCTGCCCTTTATTTATTAGTTAGCCTGTTTAGTGTTTTTTCTGTTTATTTAGAGTAGTTTCAATGTCGGACCCACTGCTCATTAGGGGTCTTTGATTGAGAGACTGCCCCAGCATTGTCGCCAGTAACGATATTTTCTTTCAAGTCACTTCTTTCTTGGAAATTTGAGACTCGCCTTATTATGACCCGCGCTGTTTCTACATCAGACAACTGGCATCCAAGTACATAACACCCGGAATTCATAGGGCCATGTAAATCACGATAACATTAACGGCAAGCAGTAAGATATTATGTTAACTGCCTGAAGAGGAAATAAAGTATACGAGTATTAAATGGTACTACAGAACACAGCTTCAGCTTCTGATCATTAACCTTTTAAAAGGCTCGAAAATTTTGATCTTGAGATTCTATTACTACGGGTATTTATGCGCATGCTTAAAGAAAAGGACTTATAGTATCCCAAGGAGTGATTTCAACAAATAACGATTATCATCATACTTGCTTTATCGAAAGATTTCTACCACTAATTCAATAACGACTCGAGGCCTTTGTGAGCAAGCCGTTCCGAAAATCTGATAAAATTTTGATAAAGTTAACTCCTTTTTGTCACACTGCTGTCAATGCCTAGATGCTAAATCAGGATACTGGTCCATTCAACTGGACGAAACAAGTCAGCTTCTCACCACATTCAATAGTCCTTTTGGCGTTACTGTTTTCAACGCCTTCCTTTTGGGCTCAAAATGAGTCAAGATGTCTTTCAGAAAAATATGAATGATATATTGTAGGGATTGCCAGCTGTCATTTCTATTGCTGACAATATTACTGTGTTTGGGAAAACACAACAGGAACATGACCAAAATCTTCTTGGCCTTATGGAAAGAGCCAAAGAAAAAGGGCTAGTTTTTAATCCCAAAAAATGTCACATCAACAAGGAGGAAATAATTTTGTACCACTGACCAGCTTATCGAAATGAAATAAAGTAACAAACGCTTCCCTCTTTAAACTCGTCCTCAAATAAAGAACTTCCTGTCAAGAAACCTTATAAACGCAGGGTTATCCGAAGCATCAAAGAATACAGACTCAGCCCTCTCACCATTGCTGTTTGTTTCAGATTTGTTGAAGGTTTTGCACAGACTAAGCGAACAAATCAGTATCCAATGCTAATGGGCCTGGAAAAAAATCTTCACGTAGGCTAGTGGAGACCATGGAGGACGACGAAGGACTCTGGTGTTAATAAAGGTACGACACGGTTTGCATGAGTTGGGGAGCTATGAAATTGTTTCGAGTTTGACCGCTTCTCAAGAATAGTTGACTGCCTGAATTATATTCAAAAAAAATTGTTGCTCCTGTCAGAGATGAAAATGATTATATAAATCGATATCATTTTTACAGCGTAAATATGTTAGCTGTTTGTGACTACTGAGGAAGTTCATGAACGCACCTTCACGCTGGCCTAAGGTGCTATTTTTCTCAGAGATTATTAATACCAGACAAATTTGTACATAAAGCTTGAGGGAATTCCCCGGGGTAGAGGAAACGTACCCTGAGCGCTATTAATACAGGCCCGCTCTTGGAGCCTATTATATCATTTACGGTCTTAGGAGATTTAAATCAAACAATAGTTTTACACGGGAAGACCGGACCCACTTAATCATTCCTCTCACCAGAAAAATGGAATGTCTCAAAATTTATCAGTTTTAATCTCAACAAAATCGTTATTATGGGATCTAATAAATTCTTTTCACAATACAATTTTGTTGACTACACTCTTATCTCCATTAGAATACACTCAGGTTTGCTGCGATCTTCCTGAAGCATATTAGGTCTGTTGGCTTTGATATTCCTGTCTGTTGAAACAGTGGAATCCCATTCCATTATCCCTTTAATCACATTCTTTACCATGTGCAATCATAAAATAGTCTAATATCTTCATTTTTTCAACATACAGAGCTATTATCCTCGAAAACTTAAACTTTTGAAATAGGAAAAGAGCCTTTAATCACATTCTTCACCATGTGCAACCATAAAATAGTCTAACATCGTCATTTTTCAACAGACCTAGCTATTACCCTCGAATACTAAAACTTTTGAAATAGGAAAAGAGCCTTTAATCTTATTCTTTACCATGTGCAATCATAAAATTGTCTAATATCATCATTTTTTCAACATACGTAGCTATTACCCTCGAAAACGGATATAGAAATCCCTCAAAATCCCCCCGTCATTAGTTTTCATTTGAATTTGAGTATTTACTGCGTGTCATAATTTTAAGGGCTGGTAATTTACTTCCTAACATTTAAGCTCACACAGCTTTCAATTTCATCAATTTTCTTATGGCCATGTAATGTAAGGCACCAAGCGATACTTCTTTCGTAGTGATTATCGAACCACAACATGCCAGTCTGTTTTATCGATATTGATGAGGGTCTCAAAATAAAAACTCCCTTTCGCAGCTACTTGTCAGTAATTTTACACTTCGGCATATGTCAGCAAGGCTAGGTATATTGTAGGAAAATATCCCTAAAGAAAAAATTCCCAGAAAGAAATCCCCAAAGAAGAAATCCATCATAGAAAAATCCCTCCAGAAAATATCCCCCAGGAATAAAATCCCCAGAGAAAAATATCCATCATGGAAAAAACTCTAACGGAATATCCAGTCATGGTCACTCAGTAAAAATCCTCCACAACATACACATTTTTGCAAGGCACGAGGACGGGGCTACTGTCCAATAGGATAACACGTTAGACCTTCTTCACTAAGGCAGGTGTAATCATTGAGAGGGGTCATGCAATTTTGGTGGCACAGCTGTGTCAAAACGCTAACTGTTAAATTCATCAGTAGTTGCGCGCGCATTTCATAAGGAAGCGTTGTGTTAGTTTTCCCGTCTTAATTTTTTGAGTTCCTCACTTTTGGTGGCATACGTCTTTAACAGTAGACACTAGCGTAAATTCCTATTCTTACCATAGTAGTGCGAAGTATTAGTAGTCAAGTGCTTTCACCAAAGTCACAAGATCGTGTTAACCGCTACGGGACTGAAACTCGCAGTCTTTAACACAATGGCCATGAAATCAAAAGTAAGATCAAAAGACGAATCTATGACTCTTATGTCATCACTAATACGCATGGAACACGTTGGTAATTATTTGGATCGCAAGAGAATTATTGACCAGGCCTTCCTATTTACGAAAGTAAAACAAATTGATAAAAGTGCTCCTGGACTGGGATAAAAGGGGTCATCACTCAGAGTCTTCCTCAAATCTCACTTGGGATATCTTTTATCACCCTGGAACTTCATTAACCCCAGACCCTCATATTGGGAGGACACTCGTATTCTCGGCCAATAAAGAACAGATGGAGCCGTGTAAATAACGCAACAAAATGCAGACGAAAATTAAACAAGGAGATACTGATGCCAGTGTTACTGGTTACCATTATCTAAAGTACACATGGAAAACTCCACGTTTGATGAACCCGACTGCTTCACCATGGGGAGAGTACAAACAACTAAATTATTTTCGGTATTTATCCTTGATATTGAAATGTACTTACAAACTGATTGAAATAATTGTAAAAATTTCAAACCTCGCTGGTCGGAACGGAATGGGTTACGTCTGCATTCTTTTTTTTATTAAACTATGACATCAAGTCTACGCTATGTTCTACAATGCAACTCCTAATCAGTAGTTCCTCATTCCACAGTCCCCTGTTCATAAAAACAGCGACGTCATATCTACCCTTTGTTCCTCCACACAGCTTGCAATAAGGATATTCTAGGAGTAATGCATTTTAGTGCCTAAGTTATTCTGTATACAATATGCCGCGAAAGTGCTCTGCCATGAACTGCAATGGCAACTACAACAAAGACAACAAGGAGAAAGTGTTTCGTCTTCCCAGCGATACACAGGAGCGTGAAAGATGAATGAAGGTCATACGTCGAGAGAACATTCTAGACAGCAAGAAGACAGTGGTATGTGAAAGACATTTTCCTCCATGATATGGAACTGTCACTGTGTTTGGATGTAAAAGGCCTCAACACCCACCATCTATATTCAGCTGTGCCAAACCAAGCTTTCTGGACGGCAGCTTGAAGTTGAAAAGGCATTTTTTTCTTCCTCATGGTTCATGATCAGCATGATCATTCAGAATTATTCCGGTTTAGTATGTCTCCTTTCACTACATTAAGAGTGTAGTGAGTGTAGTGAGAGACTTCCGGAACATTCATTTTCGACGCATTTGACTTCTCAAGGTTTGAAAGGGCCAAATACGACATATCAAACTCGGCAAAAGTCAGTTAGTTTCACTCAAAACTAAAGTTAGGCACACACGAACAACTTTTCCGGACAACTTAGTTGGCCAACTTGATAACAACTTGGGATTTTGGACCAACCTCATTTATGATCAGATCAGTGCCACGAATGAGAACATTTCTAATGACCTTAGCACATGTGAGGTAGAGGGAAAAGGATGCTTGGCTGTTAATAATAACACCGACATCCTCATAGATGAGATCGTTGAAAGATGTGAGAGCATTCCTGATCATGCAAGAGAAGCAATGACCACATCTGCAATAGAAGAAGAAACAGGCTCAGCTGCTTGTGGAAACACCAACATTGTTTTGGAGGAAATCATTGCCACAAATGAGACCACTTCTGATGATCTTAGCACATCTGACGTAGAGGAAGAAGCCTGTTTGGCATAACCTTAATGAAAAACAGCTAGTCTAAATACAAAATCCTTCTGCTTACAGAGAGAAGGCTTGCGCAAAGCTATATACACAGCCTCCAAAACAGACAGATGAAGCTTGATCGCGCTCTCCCCAGTATTTTAAATTGTTCATTACTGTACAACACTGAATTATACTCCAGTCATCTGAAAACTGTTAAGTCAAGTAGTTCATGATAGTACTTGAACTGGTTGTGGATCTAAACACTTTTTTCAAAAGACAACGAGTACGAGTACAGCTTTTTCACCCCCCGCGAAGAACTCGTTCTCGTACTCGTACTCGTCGGTGTATGCCTTGTAATTTACGACAGTAAATTTTCTGGCAAGTATAAACTCAAGGTGGCGCTCATGCGTCAAACTCATGTATAGGTGTTGATATCTGGCAATTGTAAATGCAACAAGACGATGTTAAAAGCTTGTACTATTTCGGCATTGGCAAGCTGTACAAACTAATATTGAAAGAAGGTTTGCGTCCTTGTTATACACGGTTGAAAGTGGCAATTATATCTACTCAATCAAAGCCCGACAAGTAGTGAGTCTGGTCTTGAAACTGTCCTACATAAACAGTATACATCTAAAACCACCCATAGGAAGCACCTAATAAACCCAAAGTGGAAGAATGTGTTAGGAACTCCAGTACTGCAATCTTTGTTCATTAAGCAACTTGAAATTATTGTGTACTGTTAAAATTAAATGACTTTCTCTCAACAGCTAACATAAAACAAACATAGAACTATACAAATCCTCATGTACATCAAAACTTTACATACTGCGCGAAGCTATGCCTTACAAAAACTTGCAAAAAGAGAAAGAGAGTTTCTTTGCAAGACATCCTATTTTTCCATATTAAACTGTGTTACCCTCCATATCCAGAAGACTGTAGTTTTAACCCCAACCTGGTCCCAGAAAAATTGTGATTCAGGGGTCATTCTTAAGGAATCGGGACAAAAATTAAGCTATAGTGTTAAGAGCAAGGTATTAACGAGGGGACAAACCCCCTCACATACATAATAAAAACATAAGTATATAGAATTTTGTTACGTAAGTTAATTCTTAAGTTACGCATATTTTTTACTAATTAAAGCGTTCGTCAAAAATTAAAAGTTTTAGTTGCCTTTTTAAGTAACCCAAAAATTGGAAGGGCAACTAGGCCTCCTCCCTCACCAAAAAAAGGGAAATAATATGCAAATTTCATTTTAATTATTTATGTGCGGAGAGCCAAAATTATAAGTCTGTCTGTTGTTTAGATATACTTATGGTGTTCAACATGTAACATGTCAGGTGTGGAAATCGTGGATGACGGTTCTCGAATGCATGGTGTGTAAGTCTGTCTGTTGTTATGATATACTTATGGTGTTAAACATGTAACATGTCAGGTGTGTAAATCGTGGATGGCGTGTCTCGAATACGTGATGTATAAGTCTGTCTGTTGTTATGATATACTTATGGTGTTCAATATGGTACATGTCAGGTGTGGAAATCGTGGATGGCGTGTCTCGAATGCATGGTGTATAAGTCTGTCTGTTGTTATGATATACGATGCGTAGTAATAGAATGGAAAAGTGAAAGATACAGTCCTCTTGATTGAAGTTGTTTGCTCGGTAAAGTTATTGGAGTTTACCAGCGCTAGGCGATTGTTTCGCAACAATACTTGCTACTGCATAGCTATATTTGTTTTGAAAATCCTATGCGTTTTAACTTTCAATCCGTTTTTTAGGTCTCGGAAGGTGGCGTAAAGAAATGGGTACCATACTCCAAACAAGGTCTGATATTTCTACGAGGTGTTAACAAAGTTAGAAGAGACGGGGAAGGACAATATTTTACTTATTTTAACCCACACAGTGGCGACATAAGGTCGCGACAAGTGTTTTTAGTAGCATATGTAAAGTACTACTAACAACCCAAACCCCACTAGGGGCGCCTACGGGAGAGGAAGGAATGACGAAGCAGAACTTGTTCCTCTGCTTGTCACGAAGATCAAATTTTCAATTCGCACTGATAAAGAAACTGTAAACGTAGGGAGCGATAGCAATTCAGTCTAACCTTTTCAAATCGCGAACATTTATGCATTCGTTGTTAGCACTATTGTGATGGGTTAGTGATATTATTGGTAGTTGACGGGACATTTGAAGTTGTTCCCCCACTTTTTGAGGGCTGGCGATGCTCGTGCCCGACAAAATGTCTGTCAGTTGCTTTTTTACGTTGATAGCCATTTCATCAATGCGCCTTTGCACTGTATCGCAGCTTAAGGAAACTGCACTTTTTAACTGCTGATGACGACTCATCCATGACTGTCTCAATCACTTCTCTAACAGCAGATAAAATTGATCGTTCACCGATAGAATGCGGCTTGCCAGCTTTTGCAATGTGGAGCGATATTTTATATGACTCTAGTAAATGCTTCTCAAGTCTAACCTCCCTTTTGTTGAGCATCGACTTTATGGAAGCTTGTTTATCTTGATCATCTTTCATTTTCGGTGCGTAGTAGATCCGCAGTCGAACAAAGAGCTTCTTCATGTGATCAGAGGGGAGTTGAGGACATGGGCTGTCAAACCTTACTTGTTGTATCACGAAAAGAATGCACTTGCCAATGGAAGGATCTCTCATGCAAATGGAGAACTTTTTGGTAAAAAATTCTTCCAAGGCAAGGATGTACTCAACAAAGGATGGGCATGGTCTACAAAGACCACCAAAAGGCCCTTTGTTGTTGTTATAGAGGAAGTAGTTCCGTTGGTCAGACAATTCTGTTATTTATAAAATTGCACAAGAATCACATCTGAATATTAAAACGAAAAACATCGTAAGTCGGTTAATATACAGGCATAGGATCTTTTCTATGTGCTGAAGTTAGCTTTTACTCTTACATAGGATCGTGATTAGAGTGATTCTTTGTTAGTCTGCTCTAAATCACGAGCAGCATTTCCTGTGTATGGTCAACCTGTTCAAAGGTGTGATGTTTCTCTCTCTCTGCATGGTGTTCAGATAAAACGGACGTTTAGCAATTCTAAAATGTTATAAAACTTCTTTTCGTGACACTTATGAAATAAAACCCTGTCTCAGTATCTCTTTCCCTATTAACCAGCCTTGCTAACAAGAACAGCGATACTGATTCTAAGCCACGTGGGTATTGCTTTTGGGTCGCTCTGATAATGCTTCTAAGCCGCTTGGGTATTGCTTCTGCCCTGCTTAGGTGCTGCTTCTGGGCCGCTCGGGTATTGCTTCTAATCTGCTCAAGTATTGCTTCTTTGCCGCTTGGGTATTCCTTTTGGGCCGCTCGGGTATTGCTTCTGTACCGCTCGAGTATTGCTACTAAGCCGCTTGGGTACTGCTTCTTGACCACTCGGGTATTGCTTCTGGACCACTAGGGTATTGCTTCTGGGCCACTTGGGTATTGCTTCTAATCCGTTTGGGTACTGTTGAATTTATACACAACGCATTGTTGGTTGATAAAAGAGGGCTTGGGTTCCTTATTCTTCAAAAGATCGCCTAGTTTGCGGTTAACGAATATGGGTAAGATAGCAGCCCCAACTCTGACACTGAGATTGCCTAATCGTCTCTTAACGACGTTCACTTTCAGTAACTACTTTACCATCAATAAAATGCTTGATGGCCCTATCTATTAAGTGCTGTGGGTACTTTAAATCTTGAAATACTATCTGAAGACGTTCGCATTCTTCTATGAATATTTGCCAATCGCTAGATATTTTATAGGCCCTATCTAACATGGTAATAAGAAGGGTTGGTGAAGTCGGACTAAGTGCGAGGGCAGTAGGTATGCACCATATTTTGGCCGATTAAAAATACTGCGTGGGTGCGGGGTGAGGTATGTTCAAAACATGTATTTGTTGTTTTGACATTTGTCCCTAGCATTGAATTAATTTTAAGATTTCCTCTACTGTTCGGAAAGCAAACACAAAAAATTATATATGAAATCAGAGTATGTGGTAAACTAGGAAGGTGCATATCTACCGACTTTCATATAATACCTATAGCACCAAGGCTTTTAAACGTAACTCAAAAGGATTTTCAAATCTATTTCATATTATTATTTTAATGAGAGCTTGCAATGACTTAGAAGCTAACGTAATTTATCAATCAACATGTCTTTGTTGAAAGAGAGAACAAATCACTGGGACAGCATGAGTCTCAAAGAGCACTTGACGTACTGCCATCTCTTGCGTGTTTCTGTGGAAATACGTGTACTACAGTAAAGAAATTGTAAATTCTAAACAACGCCGCAATACATCAGTGCTCGGATTCATGCTCGCAATTATCTTCCTTACAAGCATTCCACATCAAATGTTGATCTCTGAATATTAACCAAGGTTTGGGAACTTGTATTGAACTAAGATAATTTGCGTTGAGTAACGGATTCATCCGGCTAAATTTTTTCGCTATACACTGATCAAAGCAATCGTATGGAGTGAAATGAGAAAGCTATTACAATGAATTTATAGGAAACGAAAAGGACCAAAACACGTCCTAGAGAATAACGGTCACGAGAGAGACATCCTTTATGGAATCCGTTACACAACACAATATTCAAATGATACAAGCATAATGACATAGACATAGAAGAGTAAAAGTACTGAAGCATGGCAATTCGTGGTTTCTATATGGGCAAATGCCATTCCCTCTGTTTTAATGGGCAGTTAATGCAAGCTAAGACAAAAACATGAAATTTCTTGCAGGAAAATGAAATTTCTTGAAAGAAAATGAAATATCTTAAAATTTATTTTCTTGCAAAAAAATGAAATTTCTTGCACAAAAATTAAATTTCTTGCAAGAAAAAGAAATATCTGAAAATTTTATTTTCTTGCAAAAAATTGTAATTTCTTGCAGGAAAATGAAACTTCTTGCAAGAAAATGAAATTCATCGCAAGAAAATGAAATATCTGAAAATATATTTTCTTGCAAAAAAATGAAATTTCTTGCAGGAAAATGAAATTTCTTGCAAGAAAATGAAATTTCTTGCAAGAAATCAACAACGGGATCTCGGACCAGGGGAATATTTAAAACTATCAATTTGGAAAGGACTGTTAGAGGTGCATGGGCGGCACCTTTAAATCAAAATTGAAGGCTTAATCAAAATAACTTGCAAATAATAAATAACTGAGAAAGTCAAATGATCACACCAACCCGTATAAATGATCTATGCTAGGATTGAAATTTTGTGCTAAAGTGAAATAGTTTCTGTCATTTCACGTATTTGTAGACGATGGATCATCATCTATTATGTAAATGCTATAAAAGTGTTTCCTATATCCCAATATCAAACATTTTTGAAAGCTCACTGTAAGTAGACGGCATCTGAGAGAACATTGAAGAATAGAAGAGACTGTGGTAGAATATATGGTCTTTCCTTCATAGTTTTCATTCTGGAGGAACAGATAGGTCGTGCTGGCCTTGTTTAAATTTACAAATAGCAGAACTAAAAGCAGATGCCACTGGCATATAGGCCTATTTAACTTACGCATTCTTATGGACAAGGAGACATTTATCATTGTTGGTTGTGTACGTGCACAAATTCAACATCCACCAAAGCAACGTTTAGTTTACCTTCCTTAGAGATTGAGTTCTATCAGGGTAACTGAAGTTCTTCATATTAGATTATCTTGCTTGATTTCGCACGGAAATGCAAGTTTATTTAATGGCGCAAATATATCTGCTGTTACTGTCTCCATAGATTTAAAGAGGAGCGAACGCTCAAAGAACATTTACCAACTTGTTCTATCCATGGTCTACAACGACTTAAACTGCCTAAAGAAGAACACACTACTTTACAATTTACAAAATACGAAATAGTTATAGCCAATAACATGAAAAGCAACATATAATGAAGTAGCATTTCATTGGTTGATCATGAAAAGAGGCGCTCATATTTGAGATCACTAAAACAGAGAAACCAACACGTAAGCCATGCGTACATTCCATAGTGGACAAAGCGTTCAAAATAGGCTAATGATGTATATTTGATATAATTTGCATACACTAGATACGAACATTCGATGGTGCACAAAGCGTTCAAAATAGGCTAATATGGCATATTTGACATAGTTTGCATACACTAGATGCTTCCATTCCATTGTGCACAAAGCGTTCAAAATAGGCTAATAATACATATTTGACATATTTTGCATACACGAGATGCGTAATTTCCATGGTGCACAAAGCGTTCAAAAGAGGCTGATAAGGCATATTTGACATAGTTTGCATACACTAGATGCGTACATCGATTTCATCGCAACAGGTGAGACAGCTGAACTGACGATAAAACCGTTTCAGACTTCATACTCAAGCATTCAATAAATATCAGGAAAGCAAACTCACCAGTAATGAATAAACCTGAAACTTGTATTATACCCTGTTGAGTAAATCTGCTTCTCTAAAGAGAGTAGCGTTTCTCGCAATTTACAGTCGTTTCATTGATAATCCATCAAAGAACGGTGGGCGTGGCTTCACGTCTTCTTATCCAATCTGGAAACTCTTCAAAGTGGATTCTACATGGGTAGAATATTTAATGGTAGAAATATTCACCTTGTAACAGAATTGGCAAGAAAAATCCCAGGCGTGCTTTTTGAACATTAGAAGTACCAGAGAAAAAAAAACTTAGTTGGCAATTTCTATTCGTTCTTACATTCTGTATTGTTTAGAATATCGCGCTGTTCCTCCTTGAGCACCATGCGAATGTTGACAGTGAAAACACTCTAGGGGTGACACCTGTGTTCATGGCGGTCGAGGGAGTACACAGAAATGTTGCGTTGGTAAGTGGTAAATTTTAAAAATTAATTCTATGTTTCCAATCTCTCAGTTTAGCCCCCTGATAAGCAGTGGGGCATTCTATGTTTCCTCTTTTGTTGTGTCTTGTGATGTTTGGTTGTGTCTTGTGATGTTTGGTAGTGTCTTGTGATGTTTGGTAGTGTCTTGTGATGTTTGGTTGTGTCTTGTGATGTTTGGTAGTGTCTTGTGATGTTCGGTAGTGTCTTGTGATGTTTGGTTGTGTCTTGTGATGTTTGGTAGTGTCTTGTGATGTTTGGTAGTGTCTTGTGATGTTTGGTTGTGTCTTGTGATGTTTGGTAGTGTCTTGTGATGTTCGGTAGTGTCTTGTGATGTTTGGTAGTGTCTTGTGATGTTTGGTTGTGTCTTGTGATGTTTGGTAGTGTCTTGTGATGTAGGTCGCTGGGAGCGACCCGGTGTTTGATCTTATAAATAGCTAATCAAAAGAATATACCATGATAATAATAATAATTTTTTTTTTAACTCAATGCCTTTATTGGTGATCTCTTTACAAAAACTTTTCCCGCTGTTGTAATAATAATAATAGTAATAATAATAATAGTAATTGGTGTGGAGAGTACACTCCCATCCAACGGGTCCCCAGGTGGCGGATAGGGGAATGACCTTTAGATGTAGAGGTTAGCTGCGAATATGCAGAATAAGCAGTCCTGGACCAAATCACGGGTTGTCCTTTGGCAAGGCATAGCAATATAAAGAAGTTAAAATCCCTTTTATTTTAAAGAGATAAGTATATTTTCCATAACTCAATTGATATGCATCTGCATGTTCCACTTATATGTACAGTAAAGCTTCGATTATTAATAAAAGGAAAGAAAAGGAAACCCTTCCTGGGTTCGATCTCACTCCGAGTATTTGCAAAAAATACGCTACAAAGATCCACCATGCTACACTTTCCTCTCCCGTCCGCGGAAAATTTTATCTTAATACATTGTAAATTAGCTTTTGAACTCCTCTTATCGTAATTATCCATTATTTCATAGGAACGTATCTTTTATATAATATAAAGGCCTTAAAGATCTTCATATCTCATGCACAGTAATGAAGTTCTTCACCGGACGCCATTTTGTGTCCATTCGCAGGCTCGATGTTTTGAAACGGTATTTTCATAATGCTAAATAGAAAACTAGCCAATAAAAATGGTTAATTCTGAAAGAGTGATACTTCAAGCCTTCTCAAGACAAACTTTGTTGAGATAGGACCATCGAGAGACAAGAAATCTTAAGAAATCGTTAGCAGTCTCTCAATCAAAGACCCCTGATGAGCAGTGGGCCCGACATTGGAACTACCCTAAATAAACAGAAAAACCACCAAACAATTTTTCGAGTTCTTGTTGAGCCCATCTTATTGTATGGTTCTGAGACCTGGACTCTTTCAGCCAAACAACAACAGCGTTTAGATGAATGTTATACACGTCTCTTAAGAAGAGTCCTCAATCTCTGTTGGCGAAACCACCCGACTTTAGAAACAATATATGGAGACCTACCAAGAGCCTCAAACCTTGTTTGTAAGAGACGTGTTCAGTTCGCAGGCCATTGTGCAAGTGCAACTTATGAACTACTGTCATCATTTGTACTTTGGAGACATCCATCATCTGAGAAAAGATCACGTAAGTTAACCTTTCCAGATTTGGTGTTTGAGGATAATGAAGTGTTAAAGTGTAGAAGTCTTATTGGGCCACGCGTTCAAAGTGCCTACGTTTTGTGAGCTTACAAGAGAAGGAAAATTAAAGTTTGGTTCATACCTGGCCAGTAATTACCGGGCAGCGAGGTAGGGTGGGTGGGTGGACCATTGGACTTAGTCCACCTTATTTCTTACTAGCCCACCCCAATTTTATGTCAATCTACTTATGTGGTAGACTGATATTATGTGGTCCCACTGTGGGTGTGTAGACCCACCTAATTTATGTGGTCCCACTGTCAATCTCTCACCTAACTATTCAAGCAGCTCAAGAATATCCTTTCCGAGCAATGCATTATGGCACACTACAATCCAGATGCTCCTACTCAGCTTACAGTCAATGCCAGCCCTTTCGGATTAGGTGCCATCTTGATGCAGACCCATGATTGTCATCTAAAACCAGTTGCATACGCTAGCCGTACTCTATCAGATGTGGAGAGACGATATTTGCAAACCAAACGTAAGGCACTCGCAGTGGTCTGGGGTTGCAAATGCTTCCACCTTTATTTTAACGGTACTAGCTTCGATCTCTACACCGACCATAAGCCATTGGAAGCTATTTATAGTGTCAAAGGGCGCATGCCCAATGCGTATCTTCGTCGCACATTGTCTCTTTAATGCCACAGATGATGTTAAATTATTTATTAACTTGTCTCCATTTAGAAACATAACCAAAATTATGACTAGCTGCTAAAGAGCCTCGGATAATTTTAACTATAAACTTAAAATACAATCGTAAGACTAAAGATACTGAGTTAAAAATAAGTGCAGACAAGTTGTAACGGACGTTATTTCTAACATTAGCAATAATATTGTCCGTTTTTCTTCAAAGAATAAAGTTTCTTCAAACGCCTATTTGAAAATACGGTAGTATGGCTATGCGATTGTATCTTGTCGTTACCTGTAACAATGTACTCCTTGCCTAAATCCACTCTCCACCATGGATTGGTTTCCTTTTTTGTATGAGTGCAGGAATGGTCTTTCCAATGGAACCGGTAATTTCCATCAACTGCACGTGAGGGCCATCCATTATGATCAACACTGGATTGTTGTGCTTCCTGTCTCAGTGCAAGATCTTCAAAAACAAATAGAAACAAATCTTATTCTCTTTATCAAACTTTAAGCAATTTAACACTCATCGACAGATGGGATCTAGAGGTGGGACGGCATGGACCAGCATAGGGAAAATACCCGGGTGTAATGAACATTTTAGTCACATGGTCTCGGCGCCGATTTATTTTGTAACTTTTCAACTTTTTGTGTTCAAGAATAGAGCATACAGTACCTATACAAACTTTGTCACAGATGCAGTGACATAGTGAAACATCATCTACAAATTCCAAAACACCTCATTTATAATAAAAGGAGAAGGCCCTTGTTAGTTTGCTTTGGTATTCACCTTTTTAAAAGCATTTTGACCCACAAGATCTTTTTACGTAATAGTGACGCCGATGAAAGTGATTTACATCTGAAATTTCTGCTAATCAATGGTATTGGACCGAAGTGTAACTGAATTTATATCCTTTACTTGAGCGTATTTTACCTCCTTAACGTAAGATGGGAGAATCCACGTACACTTCACTTGTGTACAAGCTAGCTTGCCGTTTAATTTTGTCCAGGCCTCAAGGTAAAATAAAACGCTCGCCACATGTGAACAACACTCGCTTAACCCAGCCATGCAACCAACACAATGGCTGAAAAGGATAACGCCATCTTTGTCCGTGATAATCCAAAGAGGAATTGGTGGATCGTTCATTCGCTGAGAGTGTCTAACCTTAGCAATAACCAAGTATTTTCCAGCAACCATTTGACCTAATACTGACGTAATCGATCTCGTATTCAAGATAATAGAAGAAAGAGAACCCCCCTCACCCATATTAAATTTACACTTCCCCTTTTCAAATGAAATCCCCTTGAATGTACGTCTTGTAGTAAAGATTCAAAACAAATACTTTACAGTCATGAAGAGCTCTATTAAAAGCTTACCACACCCATATATTAATAATTTTGGGTGCAGGCCTAAACTAATAATGTATAGAATTACTTCTCATTATATCACTACCTCCCCAATTTTTACATTATAAACCTAAATCTTCCCAATTATTATCTTTTAGAATTCTCCTATCTACTTTACTTAATAAGATCAATACCTGTGCATAAGACTGTAGAAGTTTTAAAGGAGCGAAAGAAAAACTTCTGTTTATGAAATCAAGGGATTACAGACTCTACCTTCAAAATTTAAGTCAAAATTGGTGAATTACTAGATCAACCCACTATGTTAACACCGGAATTCAAAACCGTAACGTACGCTTTCGCGGCGTATTATTAAACAAACTAACCTATGGTGACGTCATTGATGACATCATTTATTTTCTCGATGATACTTTCCAAC
This sequence comes from Alatinidae sp. Z8VKAUB7J3, assembly GCA_010016025.2. NCBI lineage: Eukaryota > Metazoa > Cnidaria > Cubozoa > Carybdeida > Alatinidae > Alatinidae sp. Z8VKAUB7J3. Next base: position 64,051,922 of record JAAAKM020721499.1, on the reverse strand, counting down.
TTTCAAAGGCTTTGGACAGATGGATGACTGTCCTTCCTTGGTAACGTCATATGACGCACAGTCATGATTTTAAGTTGTGTTAGTCGCACGTTAACTAAAGGAGAGCATAAGTCTGCGGTCCAAGAGCTTGAAATGTCGTTTATTATGTTTGGTCTGACCCTTGATAAATATATGTTGAAAGGCCGCCAGTTTAAAGTCCAAACAGATCATTTCACCTTTGTAGCTTTACCTAATAACAAAGCTTTGGATTACGTGAGTTAGTAGGATAAGCAGATGAATTTACATTTGCTGCCAGATACTTTGTCTTGCCTGAATGAACCATGCCTATAAAGAAGAAGTGGATAATAATTTAATGTCTTGCCTAAATCAACTAATCTCTGAAATCTCTCGCAGAAGTTTCATAATGCATTCGAAGCAAATCAGAGCATTGTTGCAAGATGTTGCTCTCGCCAACCATCTAGTTACACTAAGATTTTGCAGTTCGCGTGGTTTCTGACCAGGGTACATTTTCTCTTGCATAGAAATAAAACGCTCGTGAACAACGGAATTGCTCACAAAAATATATAAGTGCTCCAGCAGCGCAAAAAAGTCGTCAGCTCGGGGTATGGTTTTAACCGTCTCAACAAGTACAAGGTTTAATCTGTGCCCATAACAGTGCACATAATATGCCATTGGTGCCTCGTCCTGTATTGATGTGTAGTATTGTATTATTATCTTAGTACTTTATGATAACTTATTGATGTGTAGTATTGTATTATTATCTTATTACTTTATGATAACTTATTGATGTGTAGTATTGTATTATTATCTTAGTACTTTATGATAACTTATTGATGTGTAGTATTGTATTATTATCTTATTACTTTATGATAACTTATTGATGTGTAGTATTGTATTATTATCTTAGTACTTTATGATAACGTATTGATGTGTAGTATTGTATTATTATCTTAGTACTTTATGATAACTTATTGATGTGTAGTATTGTATTATTATCTTATCAACGATCGCAGCTAAAACACTTGAACGAGAATATGTTGATATGTCACGATATGCATTCTTTTGAACAGTAATGTGATCATACTTGTTTTAAATGCCATTTAGACCTGTTTATATATTTGGGACAGTTATCTACGGTTTTTAGATACAAATTTGTTAAACAGTTAGGACTGGAAATATGACGTCATCAAATTTTCTAATTACCCACTAATTAATGCTAATTAACTTTTAATTAGAATGAATGAGTTTGATATGTATTAAGAACTTAATTTTAGATCATTCTACAAAATATTTGGAAAATTCATGAAAAACATAAATTTTTAAAAGATTAAACAAAATTAAACTTTTCAAGCCAAGAGAAATAATATGAGAAAATAGAGGAAAGGGAAAGCTTGTGAACCAGATTCTTGCTTCAATTTTCAATGTCCTCTTTCTTTTATTGTTTAATAATACTTTCCTATGTATGTGTTTAATTTGATGATCTGAAACCCTTAAAGCCGCTGGGTTTAACTTTTTCTGTTTCTAAATATGGACGAAACGAATTGAAATAAAATTTTTAAAAGATTAAACAAAATTAAACTTTTCAAGCCAAGAGAAATAATATGAGAAAATAGAGGAAAGGGAAAGATTGCATGCTTGGAATGCAGTTATTCCATGTTGCACAACGTGTTCAAAATAACCTAACAAGGCGTTTTTAGTGACAATTGCATCCTTGGAATGCGTACATTCGATGGTGCACAATGTGTTCAAAATAACCTAACAAGGCGTTTTTACTTACAATTGCATGCTTGGAAATCGTACACTCCATGGTGCACAATGTGTTAAAAATAATCTAACAGGGCGTCTTTAGTGACAATTGCATTCTTGGAATGCGTACATTCCATGGTGCACAATGTGTTAAAAACAACCTAACAAGGCGTTTTTACTGACAATTGCATGCGAGGGAGAGGGGAGTTGAACTTTTGTTTACGTTTAGGGAATAGGTGTGTTTAGACAAAAGAAGACCTTCCTTGAGAAAAAGCTCAAATTCTGAAGAAGCGGAGGTAAGAAAAGTGAAGTCAGAGGCAGAGAACGGATGAGAACCGTTTTCAGCATGTAGATTGATACTAGGAAAGGTAGGGTTAGAAAGCGTTTTTCCAGTTTAAGTTTAAACTCCTAAATGATCCAAACACGCTACTTCACAGAAGCGACACCTAAAATGAGCGCAGTAATTTGGGGGTTCGGTCCTGAAACTGAAAAAAGTTAGATAGACGAAAATAGAATTGCGACATAGCAAGGCTAAATTATACCCTTACGCGTCACACCCTATTCCAATTAAGGGGTATTTCGACAGTATTCTTGAAGCTCGTGACAAAATGACACCAACAAAAATTTTTGTCATTGACAAACCTGATGTTGGAAATTTGCTAGGCCTAAACTCTACAATTGCTCTTGGTTTTGTGTCACTTAACGCGCAAACATCACACATCAATAGTCTTAATATTGAACCGAGATACAATTCTGAAATTAGTACAGTACTAAACAAGTATCCTGATGTTTTTGAAGGCCGAGGTAAACTTCTTGATTTGCTTTCTTTTCTTCCTTATCCCCCTCCCCAATGTCTTCCTACCCTTCGTCTTCCTCGTCTTCTAATTCTTCTTGATCTTCTCCATACACCAATGTCTTTGTTTCATCTCCACTTCCACCCTCCACCTCATATTATCTTCTTCTTCTGTATTACTCTTTCATCAGCTTCTTCTTGCTTTCTTTTCTTCCTTATCCCCCCTCCCCAATGTCTTCCTCCCCTTCGTCTTCCTCGTCTTCTAATTCTCCTTGATCTTCTCCGTACACCACTGTCTTTGTTTCAACTCCACCTCCATCCTCCACCTCATATTACCTTAAAAACTTACATGGAATTCTTCTTTTGCCGGCAAATTAACTCCCACAGGCATCCACCCGGCCTCACCACTGTAGCGTACTCTAGCCTCTAGGTACGAACGGCCGTTCCTGGCGTACAGGACGTAAATTCGGAAGTCGCCTGTCATGGTGTCCTTCAGTCGTAACAGTAGTTTCATACACGTTGGCTGATCTGTGCGAATTAGAGGACTTTGAAGCATTCCATACTGTCCAGTCCAAGCCTCCATGTCATTGCCTTCTTTCGGAAGGAATCCAAACTTGTCTGTAAGAAATGAGAATTAAAGTTACGGTTTAGCAACAAAAAACCTAAAGGAATTAATTCGTAAGAAGAATTCTCACTGAAAGTTAGGTAAAGTCACAAAAGCCTCGTACCATACCTCAAGTCGTTAAAAAGTTATGAACGGAAGAATGTAGATGCGGGCCTACTAGTCCCCCCCCCCCTGCAAGGTAGGGTCTTTATGCAGTTAACGTCACTACAGCAATTCTGATGTGCATGTGGGGCGGGTGGGTATGGAAGAGGACAATCCACGAAATCTACTCTGTAGAGCAGAGGTGGGCAAACTATGGCCCGCGGGCCAGATCCGGTCCGTTGGTCTTTTAATTCGGCCCTCACCGATCGACGAGGAGATTTTCTACTAAGCAGGGAAATTTTAATCAGAGCAGCGTGCCACTTGCCACCTGTCACTTTGGTGTGAAGGCATCGTTAGACGTTGCACCTGTGAAAGCGTCTGTTATGTGGCAACTGCTGTAACGTATTTTAAATACTTTGACTCAATCTTTCCAAACTTTTTAAAGGGTTTCGGCCAGGACTGTAGCTCCGTGTTCAACACAAAGATTTTTCTTACAACTATTCAGGTTTTTGGTAATAACAACTACAACAATCCCACAGGTTGGTTGCAGATTCTATCCACCTTACGGACTACCCCTGTCTGTTTAACCCCCTCTCAAGAAAAAATAACATTTCTATGAAATCTGATGCAATGGCAAGAGTAGTGTTGAGAATGGAGCTTTGGAGCTGGCACTCCGCTCCTACGAACTTTGGAAAATCTCTCGTAAGCATCTGCGTATTGCTGTCTATACTTGAGCTTTTCCAGCTCTGATATCTTTGACCGAGTTGTTCACTCACGAATCCAAATCTTATAAGTCTTTTACTCTTTCCAGTTTTTTTCTGTTTGCCGTTTGCCTATCGTTGTCCAAACTCTAGTTTCTTTATCTATGATGTCTTTGGTAGGGTTTACATAGTTTTGTTACCAATTTTATTGCCTTTTACCCTACACTCATTTTAATAAAAACTTGATAAGGTTGGCCAAGGATTAGTGATCATTTTCATCTGCCAAATTGTAGGCTTATTTAAATGTTTACAAGTAGTCATCATTACACTTAGTTTGAGACTGACTAGTTTGTTTATGGATTGACCTAACAAATAGACTTTTTATTGTTTAGATGCTTCAGTTTCGAGGATATCTTTCTTTTTCAAGAACTTTTTTGCGACATGTCCTCCAGCTCTTTGCCATTCTTCAATTAAGCTTTAGTTCCAAGCAATGCCAGTAATAGATTAAGTAAGTATTATTCCATATAGTTTTCGCTCGAGTCACTCTATTGTCACAATTGGTGACAGATTAAGGTACAGTCGATTAAATAGTATTAGGTGAATAATATCTAAGCACTAGCCTATGTGAGTGAAATATACTTTAGAAGAAATTGCATCATTGACAATGAAAACTATGACGGAAACACAGGAGCAAGCAGTTAGCTCCATCAGTAAATCATCTTGAGTTTAACTGGATAAATTTTATGGGCATCCTGGAGACAATGTTCTGAACTGGATTGCAGCATTTGAAAGAAATGCATAGGCCAATGAATCGATCTCCCGACTTTACTTTTCTTACTAACTAGTATATTGTTTTTGAAACTGATGCGTCGTAAGCACGCCTTTGGCTCTGAACCTATAGGAGCAAGGTCTTTAGCTTTCTGTATGTCTTCATGTTCCCCTTTAGAAGGTGCGTTGAGTTTCGACTCGCGGTAGGATAGACAAAGCGGAACATTGTTTACGGAATCGGAAGATTCCAGGTTGTAGAAAATAGCCAACGCGCACACAGGAAGAATACTATGACAAGATGAATGCGATTAAGGTCTTCAACACAAATATGAACAGACTGATCTAATGGAATATTGGTTGGAGCCCAAGGAACTTCCCCGTCGAGTAAAGAGGTAAAGAAATTGGATTCTCTCACCACTAAGTACATACCACTATGAAAGACATCCAAGCCGTACTTGGCAAAGTCAGTTATTGGGTTTGGTACAAGAGAAGTGATGATCAGCACCTAAAATATCGATAGTTATCAGAAAATCGAGTCGGTGTCAGGATAGCTACGTAGTCCAGACGTTGAGACCTCGCATCAGCGAGAGGAGCCGATGCACAAAGACGCTGTCTGGAGAAAGGCACCCAAATGGAGTTCATTCCTTCCGGATGACCACGCATAATTTGGAACAGCGAACTATAGATATTCGTTTACCATTATCCTGACATCACAGGCCCCGAGAGAAACTTTGTTGACAATTGGTTGCGTGGAATAATAATCATCATCGATCACATTGATCAATATCACGGGTTTGATGCCTGGAGGTTACACATTTTCAATTTCTCTAGAGTTCTTTTCAAAATAACCATTATACTAGCTTAAAAGGGCACTTCTTCTATTTGAAGCAATTTTCGAATTTGTGGCATCTTCTATTACCAGTTAACACAAAGTTCGAAACATCAATCCACATTGGCAAGAATTCATTTGTATGTCTTTGTATAGTTTGCATACACTAGATGCGTACATTCCATGGTGTATAAAGCGTTCAAAATAGGCTAATAATACATATTTGACTGAGTTTGCATACACTAGATGCGTAAATTCCATGGTGTATAAAACGATCGAAATAGTCTAATAATACATATTTGACATAGGTTGCATACACTAGATGCGTACATTCGATGCTGCGCCAAGCTGTCTATTAGGCTAATGAGGCATATTTGACATAGTTTGTATACACTAGATGCGTACATTCCATGGTGTACAATGCGTTCAAAATAGGCTAAAAAGGCATATTTGACATAGTTTGCATTTTGCTTTTTTGCTGTTTCTTAAAGGAGTAGAAACTGACTTCCGGTCATTGGCTTTTCCTTTTCTCCTGTCTTTTAAACGTGTAGCAACTGCCCTCCAGTTAGTGGATTTTCTTTTCTTGCCGTCTTAGAAAAGAGTAGCAACTGCCTTCCAGTTATTGGATTTGGCTTTTGTCCTGCCTTTTAAAAGAATAGCAACTGCCTTCCAGTCGTTTGCTTTTCACTTTTTTCTGTCTTTCAAAAGAGTTGCAACTACCCTCTAGTCATTGGCTTTATGCTTTTTTGGTGTCTTTTAAGAGAGTAGCGACTGCCTTTTTACTCTGCCACAAAAGTGACGACCAATAACAACAGAACTTTGTAAAGTTACTTTAACTTACCTTAGATACAATTTGACATCTTTGTTAACTCTGTAATGAATACCCAATATCTCTATCGAGACAACTTTTATCCCAAACTTAGCCGTGCTCGGACAACTAAATCTGCCTGGCAGTCTCTCAAACAAAGACCTCTAGTGAGCAGTGGGGCCATAAATGTATTGAACCTGCCTTAAACAGATCCTTCGGTCTGCCCTGGAACAAAGGGCAGGCAGGCTTCGAGATCAAACAATGAACTCGTTACAGGGAACCAAGAAGACTTTGCAGTGCAATTTTATGGTGTGATAACAAATTCGAATTAGAGTTTCGAATTGTGGGCTGAAAAGTTTAGTTTTTTTCCAGTAAACATGCTTTTGACATTTTCAATAAAAGGTGACAATTTGATTTATATATTTTCTTTGCTAATTTTTGTTCTCATAATGAGCTCTGTTTGACGCTGGGCAATTATTGTTTTGGGGGGAGGGGATTTGGTGGGATCTGATATGGCGGGGTTGATGGGGAAATTGGGGGATTGTTGTACCTTTACATTTTAATGGAAGGGGGGCACTATAAAATGCTTTTTGGGGCCAATGCTTCTGTGACCGCTGTCTGATCTTGATCATGGCTGATTAAAGGGAACATATCTATCGATTTCAATGTATATAATAGAATTCTATTTTCAAACGCAGTCAAAGAGGGCCATTTTAATTTCTATCGTCTGTGTAAAACGTTTCCGCTTTTACCATCACACAGTCAAATTGAGTGTTGTCTGAGTTTTGTTGTCTTTTCCTGTTGACGACATATTTGTTGTTGTATCTGACACTCCAATATTTTCTTATGGTAGTAGCCATCAGCTCTTATTGACATTTATTTCTATACTCTAAATGTTAAGGCTTGAAAGCAGTAGAATGGAAATAAATTAACAGCAGAGTAAACGATGTAAATAAAAACGAGGTAGAAGAAGATGCCGTTGAGTTAGAAAATCTTTTTGAAAAGCCAGGAATTGTTTGTGAATCTCATAACACTTACAGACCAAGAGTGGAGCAAATCCTGATGAACGAAGAAGAACAGATAAGTTTCGTAAGGTGGAATGTGAGCATAAACTCAAGAAAAATGGTTTAAATTTTGTTTGGAGGATCCTATCAAGCCGAATTTCCACTAGACGGATTTGTTAGCGCGAATCGATTTTTTTCGTCCCTAGGCATACGCACTATTAGAGAAAAGCAAAGCAGTCTTGGAGGAAGAGAACGCTGAGATGGCCGAGGACCTAAAACGCTTAAGTCAAGGGAAAACAGACGTTGATCGAAAAGTGAAGACGTTGGAAACACAATTAAATGATTCAAACGCCGTTCTCGCTCAGCAAGAAGAGACAATTGGAAACTTGGATGGCACCGTTTCTAAGTTGCAACGCGAAGTGGAGTCCCTCAATGGACAACTGGAAGAAATTGAGTCCAAATGTAGCACAGTAGAAAGAGCTAAGAGCAGTCTTGATTCTCAGCTTGCGGAAACTCAGGTACTTTAATCAATCACGATAACCCTATTTAGAATATGTCAATTTCCTCTATGTAATGTCACAAGTAGCTCAAACCAGAAATCTGACCTCCGAACTAGAGCTATTTACTGATTCAAAAGTGAATTGTTCGGAGGACCAGATAGTAGAAAAGCTAGGAACGATTCATCCGAAGAATGAAGAGACTGTTCTGAAGAGCACCCGTGCTTGAAAACAAACAGTACGAAACGAAAAAAATAATGTCGCGTGAAATTTTAATTACGTACCTGGTCAAAATGATAAAATGCGCAATAATATGATGTCGTTAGCAGCGATTGTAATATGATGCTTTTTTTCCCACTTTGATCACTAGTTTACTCCCTTATCTAGCATAGTTTAGGAACTACATGACATCTTGCTGTATCTCGACCTTAACCTGGGGGCTCTCGGTCAACAATTAAATATCACGGATACGCAAGACATTATCATATAAGTAATCATTACCCAGCTTGAAACAAAAGGTATTTTTATCTCGACTTTCCGAGTCCTGCTTAATCGAAAAATACTGTCACAAGAAACGAAGAAAACTATGTAAATGCTACCCTTATTGATGTCTGTTGCTCATTTGCCTCTTGTCTAAGAACGCCAAGCATCTCTAAGGTCAATTTCTACTTCTTGGTATCGATTTAAGCGTTCTAAAAATGCCTTTTAATTCTCTACAAAAGAGTAAACTTATCTGCACTAGCCAACATTTGATAAAGTAAAACAATTGTTGTCGTAGATTCCAAACTCACAGGGGGAAAGCGTGCGCCAAATATTACCCCACATATAGCAATCACAGAACGTATCGCGGACGCTATGTGATTGGCCAGTACTTTCCAATTCAAAAAAATACTGTCCCCATCTCCTTCGTTACTGCTCAAAGTGACACAACCGAAGATGAAGAATCAATGAGACTGTCAATTTCAATATGAATCTGAAGCATTGGCAGCTGAGTTGCAGCAGTAGCAACGTTCTAGATCTAGTTTATTTTGTAGATGATTTTAGGTTTATCATAGATCCGCTCCAGCTGTTTTCAATAAGGAGTGATCGGGGCCTGTGAACAAAATATATTATCCAAGTGTGCTATTAGTGTTGTTGACCTTCGTGGGCTAATGGTTTTTATGCGTTTTTAGGGAGAGACAGGAAAGAGAGGCTGGTATACAGCCCGAGGAGGAGTCGGATGATGACATTGTAGGATCAGGGCCCGTAAACCCCTTCCAGCCACTTAAAAAGCATTTGGTAAGCCACTAACGAAGCGGATGAAATAGAGAAAGACAACTTTTATGAAACACTACAAAGTGTTGTTGCAGAAATTCCTAGACACGATATCATATGTGTCGTAGGTGATCTCAATGCGAAAGTAGGATCTTGTCACAATTACTGTCCTGAAGTCATGGGACAACATGGAATAGGTGATATGAACGAAAACGGAGCGCTACTTGTCGACTTCGCCCTGAACAACGACCTTGTCATAGGAGGTACATTGTTTCAACACAAGACCATTCACAAATATACATGGACTTCACCAGATGGCCGCACGTGCAATCAAATTGATCACCTAAGTACAAAGCAGACTGCAAAATAGAATAGCATCAACAGTATAAGATGTATGGACCTTCATCCAGGAGGCATGTAAAGGAGCAGCAGAAAGTATACTTGAATGAGAAACAGAAACCAAAGAAAAGTAAGTGAAGAAATTGAAAAGCTATCAGAAAAGCAGATGAAACTAAGAAACAAAATGAATACAAGGAAAAATGCAAAAGAAAGAGAAAAAATTAAAAAAGAAAGAAATGACACATTGTAAGAATTACGCCATAGAATACAGAAAGAGGAAAACGACAAAATACTCCAGCAGGTAGAAAATATAAAAAAATTATGTTACGAAGAGAAGAAGAACGGGAAGAAAATGGCCAAACGTAGTCAGATGCAACAAAATAATTGTCCCGTGTTAAATTTTAATTTTAACTAATTTACAAAAACAACACCATTTCAACATGATATCAAGGAAAGCTGGCTAAGTTGGATTGAAAACCTAAACACAAAACCAATATTCTCTACATTCTCAAGAAGAGAGGATTTGACATGTTTGTTTTGAAAAGAACACTAGAGAAATAGAAAATATGTCACCACCAGGGGATCGAGCCCGTGACCATCTCTTCTCGATAATGCTTTCTAACTTTAATGGGTCATGAAAAATGAGGAAATCGTACGTGAATTACTTTTACGTGTTAATAGATTCCATAAGCTTGACGTAATTTCATTTTCTGCTTATGGATTGCATATCATAGGATTAAACGTACCGCCACCACGCAATATTTCCTACCTAAACTTGCCCAAAGATTTATAGCTTGTACTCAGGGAGAATAAACCTGATTTGGTGGTCAACGGAGAATAAATTGTAATGTTAGCATGTTTAGTACAATTAGAACCGCAAATTTTATTTAGAGTAACATGCTAAATGCCTAAACGTATCGGGTTTGGGCAAACAAAATGGCGCACGCTCTGTAACATTAGAAGGCTGAGGTGCCTTTTTGATAGCTTCCACTTTACTTTGGACAGGTCTAATGCCATCCTTATGAGAGATACGGCACTAACGGTTGGGGCGCGGCAACACGGCTGGAGTAACACGTGAGTATAGGACAACGGCGGTTAACCAGTTCTTTCAATATATCAAAAACGGGCGATGGCTCTATCAATGGCAACGACTAAGGATATTATCGACGATAGTACAACTTCAGAAGCTCAACGGACGGCTTCGGTGAACGTTTGTTCTCGTTGTTTACATTCAACTGTTCAGTGTTACCTCAGTTGACCCTGGCCAATAAAAATTCTGCAATATCCGATTTTTCGTCTTAATGATCCCTAAGTGCCCTGAAAGTGGAATATCATGTGCCAGTGACAGAAGCTGTTTACGATATTCTATTTGCACTACCAACTGATCAAACATCTCATCTGCAATACCTCGCCTTGGGTACCAATGACGATGTAATAAGCCCCCCTTCCATAAGAAGGAACAACGGTCTGTCCCAGTTGTTGAGTCTCCTATACCTGCAAACCCCCGCACGGTTTTGAGACTTACATCTTTCCTTTGCAACTCTGCTAGCTGGTCTTTGGGGATATCAATTGTACAAAACTTCAGTATACGTTAGTTTACTAATTAGTTTAGCCAAAAGCAACCATATGTCATGATTTTGTATGTAAACTATCGTTACATTACCTTTACATTAAATTCTTCTCGTAACCACGCAACTTCACTATTAGTCGGAAAGAAAACAACTGTAAAAACAAAGATCCGTTTTTTGAAGCAAAACAAAACGTATCAGTTTCTCGCTCAACTTAAAATCGAGTTTATGTTTAAGTACAAAACTTCAGTATACGTTAGTTTACTAATTAGTTTAGCCAAAAGCAACCATATGTCATGATTTTGTATGTAAACTAGGAGTTACTTTTACCCAAGTTGCAACTAATGCTAATTCTGCAGTAAATGATTTTGTGACTTTATTACGTAAAAGATAATCCTTGACAATCTTTGATCCTTTAGATAAGACTGATGTTGTGTTTACGTGCCTATCTCCACTGCGATGTGTACTATAATAAACTCGATTTCCTCCTGGATACACTGATTCTCCCAAGTCTATTTCTGACCAAAACGCAGCAAGGAGCCGTTCTTGTGGTCGGAAACCTCTACCGTTGTATGCAGCGCGTTGGCGCCTACCAAACGATATCTGCCCATTGTCACACACCTAAAAGACCCTCCAAATAAATGGATGTGTAAGATGGAATCCTGCCAACACACCTCCAGACACCAGCCTCATCTCTTTCCAACTTCCATCCTGGCTTGTGCAACTGCTCAACCAATCCTTGCTGCTCTCTCTTTACGCATCTCATCTGTGCATGCATCACTTCCTCTGTCTCTATCAACCCTAACGATGTTTCACATTTGACTTTCAATTTACAATTTTTGATAAACCTTAAACACCATGCTGTCACTTTCATAGCCGTCCAAAAAGACTTTCTCTCAAGTAACCTGTCCCACTTATCAGCTTCTCTCTTCGAAACATAAGATGCATGGAAACACTTGCCAAAGTCATTTCTGGACAGAAAGAATTGCAAGAGCAGATGTTAAGATTGAATAACAAAATCGAAAATCGTCCGCATTGCTACAATCAAGGTGAAGAGCATGACACCTCACTAGACTCGCCAGTTGGTACTGTACGATCCCCCCAAACCGGCATAAATATATCAAAAAAGAAGGGCTCGAAAGTAATCAGGAACGATGATAAAGCAACAAAACTCTTGCAGCAAGTAGAGAAAGAGAAAGAGCGTAGCAGACAATTGTTGGGAATCAACTCTCAATTAAAAGCACAGACCAAACTTTGGATATGGCTCTGTCTGGTGGTTTCGGTGAAATTCTAAAGGGTGCTGCTCGTCTAACGTGTTTGCAGCACGTCATGGAGAGGGACTCCTTTCGTTTACTTAAATTGGGGGCCTCATTAAACTCGAAGAAGAGAATATTGACCGATATTTATGGCAGCAAACAAGAACGTCTACAAAATTTTGGTTTGGTTGATGCAGATGATGGTGAGGATTTCGAGGTCAAACTTTCCAGTTGGAAATATGTTTGGGACGCTCTAGTCCCCGGCTTCCATGAATGGTTCAGCCAAAAGCGAAGTGCACTATTCAAGGAGTCTTGCCTTAATAGGGCTGTAAAATCAAATGCCTTTAAAATGCTGTTAATACATCTCTCCTTTTTTCTCATTGTGCCAATTATCAAGCAATTACATTTATCACATAATATTATAAGTTTACCAAACTCTTGCTTGAGGCTTGCCTTAATAGGGCTGTAAAATCAAATGCCTTTAAATTGCTGTTAATATATCTCTCCTTTTTTTTCATTGTGCCAATTATCAAGCAATTACATTTATCACATAATATTATAAGTTTACCAAACTATTGCGTTAACAGATTGCCTTAATAGGGCTGTAAAATCAAATGCCTTTAAATTTAAAGGGAGACCATTATTATGTACTGTACAACTTGCAAATATTGAACGGAAGATATTGATGCTTATGGACATGTTGCGTTGCGTCTTGAATATCTGGTATCATTCTATGGTATGACTAAGGATAAATAAAGAAATCGTAGATGTTTTTTGGGTCGCAAGAGCCTTAGTTACGTGGTGGTAACGATATGCGCAACACAGTGTTTTTAAAAGCAATTGCAAACAGTTTTACGCGATTTTAAAGGGAGACCATTATTATGTACTGTACAACTTGCAAATATTGAACGGAAGATATTGATGCTTATGGACATGTTTTAGAAAGCCATCACACTGCTATCTTTCATTGGCATACTAAAAGATAAAGTAGTCGATGACAATTACGAACCACGAATCTAAAATGCTACTTATGAGACAAATATTACTTTCTTGAAGCTGCTGCCACACATGAAAATTCCAAGTGAAACAATAACTAAAATAATCAATTGCCTGATCCTTGAATGCGTTCACACGCCCCAGAAACTAGGCAATGGCAACTGAACCAATCAGCACTGGTTATTCCTGGGAAATCCAGCTTGCTATTTTTAGAACACACGGACAGAGCAGCACTCATGAAACAAGGGGCAGCACGTAGTACATATAAGAATTGAAAGCCCTCAAGACATAAATCTTTCACGACATTGATGTTACCATCATATTCTTGTAGCCAGGTTTCAGTTATTCCAAAGTTACCAAGATCTTTCTCAGTAACCACATTCTTTATAGCAAGTACTTTGTTCACAACTGACTGTGGGTGAAAAATACAAATGTGGGTACATTTATCTTCTTTTCATTCCTTATTCACTTACTTACCACATGCCACATTAACAATAGCAGGCGTTCCACTTGGAATCTTTCCGCGTGGTCTCCTTGTATTTAACCTTTCTGTTATTCTGGTTGAAATAAAAATTGGTCAAATTTTGACAACCATCAAAACCAGTTCCAACATAATTGCCAAGTCCTGTTAACATGTTTCCAGCTTACTGCCAGTGATTTTAGAGCATTTTAAGGAGATGATAGGTCTCTGAAGATATTGACCCTAAAATGAGATTTTGTCCAAGGCGCACACCTTGGCCAATTTTGCAAAGATTGGTCAAATTTTGGCAACCATCAAAACCAGTTCCAACATAATTGCCAAGGCCTGTTAACATGTTTCCAGCTTACTGCCAGTGATTTTAGAGCATTTTAAGCAAATTATAGGTCTTTGAAGATATTGAGTTGAAGAAGAGAACCTCATGAGTTTGTCAAGCGGAATATGCCCCTCTGCTAAGATATGTCAAGATTTACACACGGCTTATGAACGTGGAGAGGATGCAATGAACACTTTTATACATCAACGCCTGATAAATCTAAAGAAATCAATATTTGATCCAATATCAAAGTTGTCAATGGGTACCTTCTCGGATCTACGCAAAAAGCAAATAACAAACGTAAGTGGAAGATTTGCTCAACTAACATCCGATTACCAAATATTCGGGAAGATAGCATTAGTGTCTCAAGTAAGATCAATTGACTTGAGAGCAGTTTTTTTTTTTTCACTGCCCTTCTCTCCACCTGTCTTTACCTTCAAAACAAAACACAACTTTACTGTACTCTTAACTAATCCCGAAAAGTTGTTGACCAAGTCAGCAGTGTTTACTGTGACACCAAACACGATCCTATTCATCTAAGATACATTCCATTGAGGTATCAACAGGGGCTCAATGTGTCCTCCCGGATTTACAGACATATTTTTACAGCCAGCGGACAAATTTAACGATATTTTACCTTTTTTCAAAGTACCTTTTTGCAGTGGAATTACCAGCAATGCTTGAATTCCCTAGTCTGTCATCAGATACTGGGGGTGTATGCAAACTATGGCAAAAATGCGTCATCAGCCTGTTTTAAACGCTTTTGCACTTTGGAATTTACGCATCGAGTGTATGCAAACCATGTCAAATTTGCGTTAATAGCCTATTTTCAATCCTTGGTGCACCTTGGATTGTACGTATCTAGCGTATGCAAACAATGTCAAATATGGGTCATTAGCCTATTTTAAACCCTTTGTGCACCATAAAATGTACCGATCTAGTGTATGCAAAGTTAGTCAACTATGCGTAATTAGCCTATTTTAAACCATTAGTGCACGATGGAATGTACGCATCTAGTGTATGCAAAAATACCATATATCAAGTGGTTGGGGAAAGTGAAAAAGAACGTGCCACGTCCTGCGCTAGAAAGGAAGGTACTGCAAAAGAACACAAGATTACGAGTTAAGTCTCTTCAACAAATGCGTTATAGATCAGAAAAATCGAACTTTCATAAGGACACTCCGAACTTTCAGAAAGCATCTACAACATACGTCCAACCAACAGAGCATATCAAAATAAGTAAAAAGACGGATTCATCACTGATAAAGTCTCCCTATCCTGAAATAAGGAATGTTTCAGATAAACATGCTCCTCAAGGACAAGAATTGCATGATAAACATTCTACAGAGTGCAAACTAATACGCTATTAAGTTTATCTATTTCCATATCGATAGGGATCATCGTCCAATTTGAGTATCCGTCTCAAAACCCTACAAATCTACACAGCTTTCAAAGTATGATCTCACCCTTTATCTCTATTTACATATATATATAGGTTGCTTAAAATAAGCTACTAAAAATTGAGTATAAGATGTCTTCATCACAATCATATTACCTGCCTCAAGCTATAGTTCCTATGGTACACATTTCTCTTGACAACATATGTATTTTCTTCAGTTACGGCACATTAAATGGCCTAATCTGTACCATGTTCGCCGAAGTGTTTTCTCTTTCCCTAAAATGTACGTGATACTTGCATAAACGTGGCTTAAAGGGCAACATTACCAAAGATTCAGTTAGAAAAGTTTAAAAGGTGAGCACCGAATATAAAAGCACCATGTTGGAGATCTTAGCTAAAGCACCGCACCTTTATCAGATGCCGGTCTTCACTGTTATTTCTCCCCTGACATTTGTCTTCGAATTTAAAAGTAAATGGTTTAAAGTCGCACAGTTCGACATGTAGCCCTAGTTGTCATTTCATTTCAATTTCATATACCTCCAATCCTGTCAATAGCGAGTCACACAGCTTTGAAATGTGCCATTTAGTTCTTGAATGACTGCATTCTTCTTGCCCAGGCATGTTAATGGGACAAGCTTAAATTTGACTGAACGACTTTGAATGGCGTACCTCTTGTTTACTCTCCTTTGGCTTTTAGACTCTCAATAGGTGATTGTTCGATGACCAAGTCTCAAGAAAGTCAAATCGTTGCGTAAATTTTGGTACATGCCTATGTTGTCCCTCCAATTTTCTCATTTGCTGTATGTACAACCAAACCGTTGTAGTATTTATTGCATACACAAGGTGCAAAAGGACTCGTTTTGACAGTGATGACGCATGGATATAAAACGCCGCAGTGAAGGCAAGGCACCGCGGAAATTACCGCGGCACTTTTTTCCACGGCAGAGAAAAAATTCCGACTTATATGATGCTGTAAATATACGCACCCCTTGAAAAAAACTACCAGCCTCCTCTGTAATTTTATTATCTGTGGTACGGCCTACCTTCTTCACAATGCTAATGTATCTATGTCTTTGCCTACCTGATTGCCCTAAATTTTGCCCCCTCCTGAACTTTAAACATTTTTACTCCCTTTAATTTTCGCCCCCCCTCCTGCTGACCCTCCAATTCGCTCCCTTTAATTTTCGCCCCCTCCTTGATACCCAACAACTCCATATTTTGTTTCACTGTTTGCTATTGTTTGGTAGTTAGGTTCAGTACTTGTTGTATAATTTTAAAGTTAATTTTTATTACAAACCAGTCACCAGAAACCAAAGAGAATACCCAAAAGCTGGCATTACAATCAGCAAAAAAATTCTTATATAAATATAAATATACTTCAAAGATATAAAACTGGTATTTTGTACTGTGGTGGGTTTCTTCTTGTTATTTACCCTTCAAGAAAGAATCAGACTAGTTCAGTTAGGGATGTAACTATGTAGTGCTCTGGGCCTGGTTTCTCAGTTAGAGCCTTTAATCACATTCTTTACCATGCGCAATCTTAAAATAGTCTAATATCTTCATTTTTTCCACGGAAGTAGCTAATACCCCCGAAAACTAAGACTTTTGAAATGGGAAAAGAGCCTTTAATCACATTCTTTACCATGTGCAGTCATAAAATAGTCTAATATCTTCATTTTTTCCACAGACATAGCTATTACCCTCGAAAACTAAAACTTTTGAAATAAGAAAAGAGCCTTAGTCACATTCTTTACCATGTGCAATCATGAAATAGTCTAATATCTTCATTTTTTCCACAGACGTAGCTATTACCCCCGAGAGTAAGGGAGCTGACTGCAACATCATTCAAAATGCAAAAGAATTTGCCTATGCTGCCAAACATCTAACAACCAATGTCCTTTACATCCCACAAAGCAAAATTGATGAAGAAATTTCTGTGAAGATGCCATTTGACCATACTGTTTCAGTGAAAGGAATTTCCAAAATGCATGTGATAGTGTGCCACCATTGAGTCAGTCATATTATGGAGAAATTCTGGGTATGTATCAAATGATCCTGATATAGTTGCTCCCTTCAGTTCTTTTATTGATTTTGCTTGTGAACCCAGCTGTGAGTCAACCAGTGGTGAAGTTAATTTCCTTGTATGATTTGATTGGACGGTAAATTTAGTTTTGAATAATTGTACTTTGCATTTATATAGACGTTTTTGATGAGAACAGATCAGATGTGAATAGGACGGACGGTGAAGTTTGAGCTATCGTAGGTAATAGATGGATGAATCGACATTGATGGACTTTTTGTCTCACGTTTTGGACTTTGAATTATATATTCGTTGAATCAGCGCAGAATCGCGATTTAGTCGCAACATAATCTCAAATTTTAGCATGAAGATTAAAAGACAAAAAACTTTTGACTTAGGGAACAAGCGTTTCTTACTATAATAATTGTATCTCCCTGGAACAAGGTCTTGAAAGAGGAGCGAATAGTCGTAGTATTGGCAAAGCATTTGATTAACATTACAGTGAGTTATCAGATTCAGCTACTGTCGGTATGTTTTATCGCAAAAGGAAGATCTACTTCATCTTGCAATGGATCGCATTCTTACCGGCTAAGGTTGACATGTAGTTCTACAACGGTCTCTAGATTCTATTGAAAGAAGGAATTAAGATTACTGCTGGTCAGCATACAGAAGTGTTGTCTCATACCGTTAAACCATTCCTTTATCGTGTGCTTTGGCAATGCGAGTCAACTGACGTCTCACTAATAAAGCTCTTTTTCTCCTTTTATCTTTAATCAGATGATTTAAAGTCTTGAATTGTAGACCTCGTTCGAACTTTTTTCCTTTAAAAGTGCCTAAATGTAGATTGAATTTTATTGAAGGTGGCAAAATCCTTTTCTTCTTACATTGATGAAGAAAATCTTGTTGATTTATAACATTTGCGTGTCTCTTATGGGTGTTAATATATTTAGACACCTCCTTGGTCACATTATCCCCATATACTCGACGTAGATAACTTCGAAGACCACACTGCCTTTCCATGACGAAAGTAAAACAGTTCAAAATAGGGATGTTCCTGGTCGTATGGAAGTCTGAATTATAGGTAGCAATGTGGCTGCACTTCGATCAGGAACTGCATACATGAAACTCTCTTTTGTTTCTCTGCACCATCCACCGAATACCCACTGTTGTGGGAACACACGACCTTGGTTATTTTTTCTTCTCGTGAAAAGAGATTCATCAACCTCCACGGTCATATTTGGCCGCCAATTAATATAGGGTTCGCAAGAAGATCCGCTGCACATACTTCTCGAAGATAATTATTGAAGTCAATGGTAGCATCTTTCCCTATGCCAAGCTCATCCTTCACAAAAGTAATTTTCGTAGGCGCTCGACTCTTGCCAGTAACACCATCAAGGCCTGGGCAAAGTCTTGGATTGACTCCCTTTCGGTCTGTCGTCTGGCATAGAAGCGTCTCATGGCCTGGGTGTAGGTAAGCTGTTCGCTAAATACTTCGCGGAGGATCCTGAGTACCCCTCCTGGAGTATTCCATTGGGATGTTGGGCGTAGCCGTACTTCTTCCTTTGCGAGCCCCTCCAGATGGGACATGAGTGTGTCTACTGCATCGTTGTCGCTCTGTCCCCGCACAGCACGCTCTGCATCTGCTATCCATCCTTCCAATATAGCGTCGTCTCGTATTTTTTCAAAATTTTCTTGAAATTTTGAGATATTGGCGTTTTATTGACCTATAGTCGAGTTTTTTGCCTTTTTGTTTTGTTACTTTTCTTAAAAAACATGATTATTATATCTTTAAACTTAGATTTTCTTTCCTAAATTTGTACTGACAATTTCGTATTCTCAAAATTTAAAGTGACAAATGCAATTTTTTTTGAAATTTCGCAAAAAATGAAAAAATATGTTGTGCAATAAGGTTAAGTTCGCTAGAGAACCTTATATAACAATATATGCAAAATGATCATAAGAAAATCACATCTTTAGATGAATTTTGTATACCTATTGATGTAATTAAGTTACTCACTACCAGCTTGCACAGAGGTGACATTTGTCCGACTATGAAGTGCTGAAAGAGGAAGCTAGGCACTCATGGTACTACAAGCTGGTCTTCCGAGGTAGCTAGAGGTAGAAATAGCCAGACTGTAGACGCTTTTTGTTGGCAATGCTGTCCCACCCTAGTTTAGTTTTGAATAGGTTGTTTCGGATGAACGCTGGTTGACTGATTTTATGCAATCGTGAACTCGGACCTGAGGGTGATTCCTCTTTGTCCCATATGTTCAGCTATAAAATGTTAAGCTCGTATTTTGTACTCAAGTATAAGTTCCATAAATTCTATTCTCTCGATGGTAGATTCAACTAAGAAATAAATAAATACAATATTGAGTTACAAAACAAATCCTACTCTTCTAGGTAAACACATTCTTTAAAATCTTCTGTTCCATAAACAACTTAACATATTGCAAAGTCAAAATTCTATTAATGTTGTAACGTAATTGCCTAGCCAAAGATCTAACATTACCCTAGCTAACGTTTCTTAAATATTATAGCAAAAACTCACACCATAAAGATACATGTTATCACAAACTGAATAAAGTATAAGTAATGAATAAGTAATCCTCATCGTTTAATATGTTTATTCTCTTATTACGGTGAATTCCGTAGGCACGTATTTTATGTTGCAGGTCATATTAATATTCGGGATAGTAACTTATTATGTATGAGTTATACCAATGCATCATTGTACTATACACGACTTTTGAGTTGATATGATGAACGTTAGCCTATAGCGTTAAGTTTTTGTATTTGATTAGTTGAATTGATAGTTATTTGTGTTATGTAATCTTTATCTACAGATTGTAATCAGAATAGAACAGAACAACAGACCAACAGCATGCATCAGAACTCGACGAATGAAAGATAGAATTTGATCGATATGATAGCTCAGTTGGTAGAGCGGAGGACTGTAGTGGTAATAGGTCAGATATCCTTAGGTCGCTGGTTCAAGTCCGGCTCGGTGGAGTATTCTAAGATATTTTAAATAGAGCGTTTCTTAGTCCTCATGAAACACCTTCAATTTCTAAGCGTTTCAGCCATTACGGTTCAAAATAGACTGTATTAGAATGAAAAGTATCCTGTATTGAATGTAGGGAAGAAACTAATGGACGTTCAGCAACCACCGAAAGCTCAGTTGGTAGAGCGGAGGACTGTAGTGGTAATAGGTCAGATATCCTTAGGTCGCTGGTTCAAAGGTTCAAAGGATACTGATTTCTGTCATTCATTCTGTGATCTTGTACTTTTAATCTTTTTCTTCTTTTTCACTCTCATTTTTTAGTTATTCCGGTGTCAACCCTTTGGTATCAGATCCATGAGGACAAAAATTAAGAGGAAATTATACAAGTACCGTAAGCTGTGGTAACTTTGAACCCTTGGGTAACATTGACCGATTTCAAATTTTTTCTTTGGTATGTTGTCTCCTTACATTGAGCCAACAAAATTCAGTAAATTTTGGTTCTTTTAAGAAAACAATCCTTGCCCTCAAATATAATACTACCAAACCATCCGAGAATCGTGGATGGTTCATGGACAGGTCCACAAGTAGACGAAATAAGCGGTTCTGCTAGTCGTCCAGCTGAGGCGAATTCGAGTTCGAGTCGTTTCGAAGATAAACTCGATGAAGCTAGTTATCTACTACTTCAAGGTGTTCCTTCGTCACTCAGTTACATCATTTGTGATGTTACACATCCCAAGGATATTTGGAATAAGTTAGTGACTCATTTCGAAAGGAAGTCGATTGCGGAAGAAATAACTCTAAAGCAGGAGTTACAATCTCTGACACTTTCAACCAGAAAGAAACCATCGTTGTGGATTAAGGAGACAGGAATATTTCTTGGCGATTTATCGTCCAAAGGGCAGCTTGGAACGGTGGTACCTGGGAGCGTCTTATTAGGTCCGTAAAACGTTGTCTTAAGAAAGTTATTGGAAGAGCGTCATTGAATTATGAAGAACTCTCTACTCTTTTGGTAGAGGTCGAAGGTGTAATTAATTCTCGACCTATTACGTATGTATACGATGATGTAGAAGGTATATCGTACCCATTAACGCCAGCAGAGTTAGTATATGGTTACAGTACCTTACGTACGCCCAGTGGTCGATGCTATGAGATTATTAGTACCAATGAAACATTAACGGCTTTGAATTCTACATACAATATTTCTCGAAAGGTCAGGAAAATCTTATTTCATGAAGGAATTTGGAAACCAAAATATGCGAGAACAATAACTCATACGTTCAACATTCCCGTACGAATTACATCGCAAATGGATACCAATCAATCTGGTCACTTTAGCAGCACAGCTGCTAGCAATAGGAATGTTATTGAAATAGAACGTTACCCCTTGGGTCACATTCAAACCTCCCATGCTGCTTTGCATTTTGGATTGTTAAATAGTAGATCGTTAAATAACAAGGCTTTGATAGTCAAGGATTACGTCATGGACAACAGTTTTAATGGAGTTGCATTGGCTACCCGTAGAACAAAGAATTGAGTATAAAGTACTTTTATTGGTCTTCAAAGCGCTTAGGGACATGGCTCCAAACTATATAAAGGATCTTGTCCAGGAATACCAGCCGTCTAGACGACTACGATCTTCGAGTAAGCTTTTATTACAAGTACCACGATATCAGCTCGAAACATATGGAAAACGAGCCTTTTCAGTCTCAGCCCCCGTATTATGGAACTCTCTGCCAGAGGATGTAAAGAGAATTGCGAAGATTGACATATTTAAGAGTAGGCTGAAGACAATTTTATTTCAACTCGACAAGGCAGCCGCGATGCTCGGGCTGAGCTACCCCGGCGGCCCCGCGATCGAACGCGCCGCCGCCGGCTCCTTGTTGAAGAAAGCCGCGGATAAGGACGGTTGCGCCGAGATGGTTGTCACCATGTGTCGCCCCGACACCATGACCGGCCAGACCGTGGTCATCGACTCCGGCCGGGTGTTTCACTAGGCGTGTCCGCGCTCGAGGAACTCGCCGCCGCGTCCCGGGCCCTCGGGCGGCTCGCGGCCTTAGCCGACGCTCCGGACGACGTGGCATTCGAGACGGCGCGGGCGGATCTCGCGGCAAGATGCCTGGTCATGCCCGTGCTATTCCGCCGGTTGGACGCCGAGCGCTTAGGCATGGGGCTGATGATCTACTCGCTGACGGCGTGGCTGGCGTTCAGCAAGTTCGGCCTGCAGTTTGTGCTCTACACCTCGCTGGGCCAGCACGCCCTGACCGACCGCGACCAGGCACCGGACGATAGTCGGCATATCCATCCGGCATGAGTAATCCGACCATTGTCCGTCCGCCGGTGATCGAGCTCATGCTGCTCGGTTTGCTGGCCTTGTTGTGGGGATCGTCCTATCTGCTGATCAAGGTTGCGGTCGAGAGTAGTCCGCCGATCGGATTGTCAATCAGTGCTCAAGAGACCAAAGTATTGTGCAATAACGTAAATATAACTCCGGGACATATACTTGAAGCGCAGACAATCTGTGTACTAATGTACGGACGGGAAGGCGGTACTGACAAAACAGATTGAGAAATGAATCCACTGGTCTAACTAAACTAAAAACGTCCCCATACGTGAAAGACCCAAGCCACCCTAGATCATCAAGAAGATCCTAAGTGTAGACAGCTGCATTTGGATCATATGGGCGATGACAGAATTCTCCACGATGCCACGTTCCAGGCCCATTAACAGCAATAGAAGGTGTAGACAAAAATATTAGTGTCATTTTAAATATGGAAAAGAATTTTCAGGGCCAATTGTTGGGAGAAATTACCGGGAGAATTTTCCGGGGGAGTTATAGTCGGGGAAGATAACATGGCAGGGGGGAGAGAATATCTCATATTAAAATAAATTTTTTCTTGTCTGTGTTTTTTTCTTGACATAGCTGAAAATTACTGTCATTCTGTCGTTATTAAGATTCATAGGAATCTCGTAACCATTAGGCTACAGAAGTTAGAACAATTTCACGAATTAGCATCTTCGAATTTCAAAATTCCAATTTAAAAATCATTCTAAATATACCTAGTCGTACAAACGCCCGACCTCCAGACCGTCCTCGCCCAGTTCCGTTACATCGACCACGATGTTCTCGGACTTCAGGATCAACTCGATGCTCAGCACAACATCGGCATCGCCGGGATCGACACCCGCGCGCTCGTTCTGCACCTCCGCGCCCGAGGGTCCATGCGTGCCGGTGTCTTCTCCGGTGACGCACTCGGAACCGCGGAGGAGATGCTGGAGCAGTTCGAGGTCGCCCTTGCTTTAGTATACAGCTCGACGAAACCACAGATGTCACTGCCAGAGCCCAACTGATTTTTTTTTTTACCAAACTGAGTTAAACGCACAAAGAAGCCTTTTTCGTTAAGGGACTCATCCTCTTTTTAACAAATGTTCTGATTAGTCTGTTTTGCATTTAATGGAGGAAATAAACTTCAACCCAGCTGAACCCCCTGCTTAAACTGTACATAAAAAGTCGAACTGAACTTAGAATTATATCACACAGCCTAAGCCAGTACACAATGAGAAGTTTTGCTGCCGAAATAGGTTGAAACCCAAGAATTATGAAGTATTCTTACCAGTTTTCTAAAGTTTACACTCCTTTGGTAATCATGAGAAACAATCAATCGCAAAGGCGAAGGTTGAACAAGCGACCCAGCAGGAACACATCCATGCCGACCGAAGTGAAGCCTGCCACGAGGGCGTTTTCCAGCATGTATCCTGAAAGGTGGGTGTCCTTGCCGTTAACCACCTGGTGGCGGTTTCCGCCGTTCTTGGAAGCCAACCCGGCGGCCATGCCAACCTTCAGCGCCATCTCGGCGGTCATGGGATAGCTGTTCGCCTGACCGCGGATGCCGTCGGTGCCGAACAGACGTCGTGTCATCTAGAGCCTTTGCCATTG
Source organism: Alatinidae sp. Z8VKAUB7J3 (assembly GCA_010016025.2). Classification (NCBI taxonomy): domain Eukaryota; kingdom Metazoa; phylum Cnidaria; class Cubozoa; order Carybdeida; family Alatinidae; species Alatinidae sp. Z8VKAUB7J3. The sequence goes on along the minus strand of JAAAKM020721499.1, from coordinate 64,027,506 downwards.
CCTGCGTCGGGTCTATTCCGGCGCAAGGCGGCGCGTAGCTTGCACCTTGCACAATGAATGTGCGCATGGAGGTGAAAACAGTACTGTAGAATCTTTTTCGGATAGTTTCTATCTCTGTATAGTTTCTATCTACTGGGCACGTATAGAGTACGGAGTACTCCGTGTATAGTTTACAGTCTTTGCGACGGGGACTTTCTGGATATATAAATTGCCTACGCGCGACTTTTTTGCGTACGGTACATCCGTCATCCGTCGGCATCTTCGCATCATGGATCGTAGTTTGAAAACGGCATAATAACAAATTTTCTAGTAGCGGTTATCGGAAATTCAGGCCTCTTAGCCCCACCAGTCTGAATGCTAAATTTCTGCCTCCATTCCTCGATATTATGTCAAAAAAAGAAATTGTTTCTATTACTAAGTACGATACTTAATTAAGAACTAGATTATAATTTTGGAAAATTCTTAGGATTTCATATCAACTTCAGTTCTAGACCTGTATTTTTAGTGGTGGGGGAACACTACCAAGTTTTCCTCCTTTAAGCTGAGGAATCGTAAACAGAGTGAGATTTATTCTGACTAGCTTCCTATGAGCAAGCTAGGCAGAATAATTTTATAAGAATTTCAATATTGTTGCAGTATTTTCTATATCCAATTTGCTTTCATGTACTAAAACAGTCTAAATTGCGGTACCATAATTTTGACATTGCGAAACGATTGACCCGGGACCGCAGCAAAATTAGCCCGATGATGAAACGCATGATCGTCCAGTCCTGTCATCTTGTAATGGTGAGTGATCTTGAAATTGTTCCACCCGAAGAAAGCAGAGTTCACGAAATCGGACGTGCGCTCGGATTTACCAATTCAGAAATTGATGACTTGATTGCAACAGCCAGCACATGAGCAAGTATATAGCCCAATTCATCGACAGCCCAACCGGTGCCCGCTTGCGCGTGTTTTCACAAAGTGCAGGCAAGAAAGCGCGCGGAGTTATACTAATTAGTCACGGTAAAGATATTGTATCCAAAAAGCTGGCAGGCACCATGGTTTGATAAACAGTACAAAAAAGGGAAAATGCCAGATAAGTATAGAGATTTGATGCTCGATGAAGAAATTGATGCCTTGACGCAAACTAGATCACTCATCAGTGCATTACTGATCAGCCATTTTCGTATTGAAAAACAGCAACGCGGTTCTAAAACCAGCTTACAGATGGCCGGACTGTCCGAACGAGAAGCACAGGTTTGTGAATTGATAACGCAAGGACACACAGCCAAGACAATGGCGCGCAAGATGCAACTGGCTGAATCCAGCGTGATCACCTTACCGCAAATGCTTCAAATGCATGTTGTAACTTGTAGCTAATTAAAGACAGCCATTTTCACTTAAACCTACCAGTTGATGTTCAAGTGGGTAAGTGGGAATCTACAAGGGCCCATACTACTGGGGAAATCGTATGATTTTGGCGCTCACTACTGGGGAAGGCATTGGGCCTACTGGGGAATGTTCCCCAGTAGTTACACTGTTAAAAAATGCCCTGGTTCATGTTTTTCTTTAAAACATCCAATTTTATTTAATGTCATCCTTCTAGGTTTTGATTTAAGAAAGGGCAAAATATTTGTAATTCTTGATCTTGTTCATGGATCCCGGTGGCCCGCGCGCCATGCGCGTGCCTCTGATCCTCAATGTGCCTGGCAAAGAAGCGGCAATTCAAGCGTTCCGTGATCAGTACGCCAATTCCCTTGGTGGACTCCACGATATTTTTCCAACTATTTTCCATCTTTTAGGCGAAGAAGTGCCTTTCGGTATCACCGGCACACATCTATTCGTGGAAAACGAACATCGCCACGCCCGCTTCATTCCCAGGCTGGCCGATAGTTATTTTTGGAACGGTGCTTTTTACACGTCATTGCAGGGCGAACCCACGACCGACGAACAGGGTCCGATTTTTTTAGTTCGCTAGGCATTCATAACAATTTCTAAAATAAAAGGTCAGAAGAGATACCTGTTTTTCGGATTGTTTTTCTTCAGCTATTGGTATAAACAGAATCAAAACGAATAACTCATATGAAAATCAGATTACTTTATTTTGTATGCGAAAAATACCAAAGGTCAGCTTTTCTGAATGTCTTTAAGTGGCAGGTCGACTTCCATTTTCACTGATTGTCTCGTTGCAAGAGCCTGTTCGTCTGTATAAACAAACTTGTTTGCCGATACCTTTTTCGAAGAATTTGACATCGAGGTTAAAACCTTTGATTTCTATCACCACGATTGCACTGAGGACTCCGGCCGCGTAGTCGCCTTTGGCTTTTTCCAGCGGGTAGTACTCCAGTTCCGCCAGTTCGCCACGGGCATCGCGTGAAATCTGGGCAATCGCGGCTTCCGCCGTGGTGCGATGGCTCTTAATAATGGCTAAGTCGTTCTCTTTGGCCAACTGCGCAAGACCACCCCTCGCGATAGCGGACATTGCCATCCACAGCGTTGCTGCGAAGCTACGCAAACGGACTGCCGCGCCACTCGGAGACTTCGATCAATAAGCGGTCAAACGGGCAAGCCGCAGAACTGTTGCATCTCACTCCCTAGGCAGCCTGCGGCAAGGTCGACGGCCATGCGACTCCGCGCGCCGCGCGCCCGAAACCCGGCTTCGTCGAGATCGACGCGGCCACGGCTACCGTGAGGCGCGCCTACGCCGGAGTAGGCACGATCCTGTTCAGTGTCGCGCAGCGGCCGGGCACGAACGAGCTCTGGGTGGACAACACCGAGGCGCGGAACCTCGTGCGCTTCGAGCCGCAGGCCGAGAGCCTCCAGATCACGGTGGCGCCGACGGGCGAGATGTCCGAGAGCACCTCGCTCCGCTTCATCCTCGAGTACCGCACCGACCCGATGAGCCAGTTCATTGGCGGCGGGTATTGTGGTTTGTCGGCAGCATTGGAGTTGGCCAAGAACGGCGCAGATGTTGCCGTTTTTGATGCAGGGCGCAGTGGATGGGGCGCATCGGGGCGCAATGGTGGCTTTTGCTGCATGGGTGGCAGCGGCAAGGATTACGGATATCTTGCCAAACGATTTGGCGAAGATGCTGTTCGGCATTTTGCCCGCATTCAGCGCGACGCCATCCATCTGGTTGATAAGCGCCTGAATGACTGGAACATTGATGCAAATCGCCATTCCGATGGCGAATTCATATTGGCGCACAAGCCAAACCGCGTGGCAAAATTAAAAAGCTATATTCAAACTTAAAAGGAATAGAAACTACAATGCACGAATAAATGAGACCCAGAAAGATAGAAATTACAATAAATAATCAAGTCAAATTGAAGACACACATACATTTTGACGAACAAGAGTATGGTTGGGTTATTCTAAGCTTTTTGAAAGCCAAAACATTATTTCTTGCTTTACTGAAAACAATTTTACTTCAAGCAGTGTCTTTTTATTTAATGTTGCAGCACACCAAAGAAACGGTGCATTAAGGCCAATAAAAACTTACTAATAAGAGTAGTGGTACTTATTCCATCCTTCCCTCCAAGGTCGAATCCTGACTGAATCCAAGGTCTTTCCAAGGTCGAATCCTGACTGCTTATCATTGTTGTTACCCCCGTTATATTTACACGTCTGAGGTAATTGATAGAAACAGTTTGTTGTGTTTTTCTCAAAATGGAAGATTAACAGAATAATGCAGATCAGGAAGAACGAAGTTTAATTGAACATACATTAACCTCCTTATCCTTCTTCCAAATACAGCTCAGCAAACAGTTTTTGGAAATATGTAAGAATGTACCATCAGGCGTTTTTGCTAATTTCCGCTAATTTTCATACTGACAACTCTGGCTAGTTCAGACTTACATGATCAAGGTTTGAACTAAGACCCTCACGATTATGAATATAATTAAATTGAACATGTTTATCAGCACGATGGAATCCTCCACGTAGAAAATCTAGAATCACTCGCTGCATTTAGCAAACTTTAAAATCTCGAAAAAGGGCAAGATAAAGTAGGTCTACATGCAGTAGGGTAAATATGTTGGGTAAGTATAATAAAGTAATAAAGAACCAAACTTGGCTATAGCCTATGGAATGAAGTTTGATTCATATTCCTGAGTTTAGCAGCTGTGTTCGGATATCTATAAACTGTGGGAGGATAATCCAAAAATTTGCTATGCAGCTACAACATACAAACCTTGATACTCCTTCCAATTCTTTGAAATGTGCATAAAGCCCACGCTCTTCATGATCTTCAACAGAAACATGACCGTAAGATATCTTCTATGTCACTTTTGCTATGCAGCTACAACATACAAACCTTGATACTCCTTCCAATTCTTTGAAATGTTGAAGCTTCTTTCTATATTCCCGCTAATCGCAGTCTCAAGGATAATATAGTCTTTTAGTAAACACAAACACAACACTACCAATTTTACTTTTCCTCTAATGCTTTGCCATGTAGAGGAAGTTTTAGATAGATCGAGCCCGCAGCACCATGGGGCAGCGCAAGCGGCCGCGGGTCCGGTTGCGCAGCCGCCCGGCATGGTTCGCCGCCTGGTCGCCAAGGCGAACCACACACTGGGCAACCGAATCGTTACTGAGCCCTTGTCGAAAGTAACGGTGACCGGCCGGGATAGGGTCGTAGCGGTGAGCCGACCGGCCAGAGTTAGTTTGGGTTCGACGATTCGCTTGAACTGATCTTCAGCGACCCGCTAAATACCCACTCGGCGTGATTAGCTTCAGCGCCCGTCCCGCTAGGGATCTTTACGTTCATGTTGTCGAAGTCGTACGTGATCTCCACAAAAAACTTATATGCCCTTGGGGGCATAGTTTATAACCCTTGCGCTGAGGGCTGTGAGGGGGGGGGGGGTCATCCTTTAAAACATAATTTATATACCTTTCAACTGCGCTGAACAAATGGCTATCTCAAGATTTTGATTAGATGTGTTTTGAGAATTGTCGGCTGTAGGGGGAGGCTTGTTGCTCTCCAATCACTTTTGACTGTTAAAAGAGGTCCTTCCAGTTTACAATCGAATGAGCCTTTTTTGAAGTTTCTATGGCAACAAATGTCCATCTCAAATTTTCTATCTGATGCATTTTTGGGAAAATACCTGGGGGTGAGTAGAAAAAGCAGGAGCCAATTTTCCAAAATCAAGTGAAAATGACAGCGAAAAATGAAAAATGAGCCAGGAAAAAATAAAACTGTGTAGAGCTCCATAATTTTTTCGTTTTATTTTTTATTTTTTTATTTATTTTTTCATTTTGATTTTTCACACACGTTCCTCATTTTCAGACTTGGCTCCCGCTAAGGTTTAAAACAGGCAAGTTCTGGGGGTAGGTAGAAAATTACGAGCCAATTTTCCAAAATCAAGTGAAAATGACAGCGAAAAATGAAAAATGAGCCAGGCAAAAATAAAACTGTGTAATATAATAAAGGTAGGAATTATTACAATTGCACTAATGACGTGACGAATCGGCGTCTGCAAAGGGAACACGCAACGAAAAATAATGTTACCATTAAAATTTTGAAAGGAATATGGCCGAACAGATTACTGCAGTCTTGGACAGAAATGCGGAATCGGCGGCAGCAATGACCGGATGCAGGTTTGAGCGGCACTGGGTGTGCAAGTCGCGTCCCGGCCTTGCCAATCATGCAATTGCCAGTTTGGTCTGGAATGTGATGCAGGAAGTGGGCGCGCCAGATTGGGATGAAGATGCGAAAAGGGTTGCGCGGGAGATGCGCCATCGTCCAGCATGATGGTCAGGTCGCGCTGCTCCGCCGCTTCCATCGCATCGGCGGCGTTGGAGATCAGGTTGACGAAGACCTGCGCCAGCCGCCCCTCGAGGCCCTGGATGTGGGTCGGTCGCGACGGCAGGTCGGCGATGAAGTCGATGCCCTTCAGTGCGGCTTCGCGGCCGAGGAAATCGTTGAGGTTCGACAGCATCTTCAGCAGTTCGAAGCTCTCCTCTTCCTCCTTCACCAGCTCGGCGTCGAGCCGCGAGGCGTTGGAGATGTCCGAGACCAGCCGGTCGAGCCGGCGTACGTCGTGCTCAAATTTTTCAAAACAAACCTTAAGATTGGCCTAGATTGGTTTTTTTTGGCAGTTTTCTTTTGAGAGGACATTGTACTAGGGGGGCAACTTTATGAAACTAGGTGGGCAATGATAGGGACTATGGGCGCATTTGCCCCCCCCCCCTAGTTACTATGTTAAAAGAGGCCCTGGTGACATAGTTGCTTATGAATAAGTTCGCTGTTGGTTTTCCTTTCTTGTATCAATTTGCACAAATATCTAAAGATCTAAAGATTAATAATATTTTTTAATCAGAAACTACAGTTGCAGTGCATTTTTTCGTTTTGATTTGCGGAGCAAAATCGGCGCCGGGCTGGCCGGGGGCCACGGTGCGCCCCAGGGGCGAGGCCTCGAAGACCTCGCGGGCATAGGGAAAACCGCCGTCGTCGGGATAGGCCTCGGTGCGGCTGGCGGCATTGTGCGGCCAGTTCGTGCCCCAGACGATACGCTCGGGGGCATGCGCGCCGATCTCGCGGCTGAGCGCGGCAATGTCGGGATAGTCGGGGCCGGAGGTGGTGGTCGCCTCGTAGCAGCCGGCAAACTTGAACCAGCAGTTGCCGCCGTCGATCAGCCGCTTGATCGTGACAACGTGCTCCGGGGTGATACCGCCGCTTGTGCTAGCCCACGGACAGGTAGCTCTATTTCCATTTACGGCTAACATTTCTCTCGAGTGAAATAGCCGATGTGTCGTAGCAGACAGCTAGTATACATAAGGATGGCGCGGATGATGAGGTCGATTGTTCGCAAAGATCTGGAAAGCACCAAGGCCTACATCGAGCGACGTGCAGCGGCCTGAGTCGATAAATGGTTTATCTGATGGTGCCGCGTCTCGCTTCCCACGGACAGACTTGTTGGAGTTAGCGAAATGTCTGATGGTGACGCAGAACCAGAACGCTGGAGCATCGCTCCGTATTTGATTGTGGAAAGAGGGCGCGGGCGAGGGCGACGCGCTGGCGCTGACCGCCGGAGAGCGTGTCCGTGCGCGCGAAGAGCTTGTCGGGGACCTGCCCCACGCCGGCCGGCGCCACGCGCGACAGGTAGTAGCTCTTCATGCTCTTGGAGACCGCGCGCACCAAGTGCATGTAGCCGTCGATCGCCTCCTGCTCGTCGGGGAAGGCGTCGAGCAGGGCCGGGGTGCTGGTGGTCAAAATGACCTGACATTTTTCCGAAGCCTTCGACGCAAAATCGGCCACGATGGGCATCATGGCCGGGTGCAGACCCAGCTCCGGTTCGTCAATAGTAGTCGGATGCAAGGCGCTATTTGACTACTAAGGTCCCAATAATGGAACAAATATCCTTGCCCAATAATAGATCCTACATGTAGAGTAAGAAAGTAATCGGATGCAAGGCGCTATTTAACTACTAAGGTCCCAATAATAGATCATGTATGAATCTTTGCCCAATAATGGATCCTATATGTAGAGTAAGTAAGTAATCGGATGTAAGGCGCTTCTTGATCACTAAGGTCCCAATAATGGACCCTATATCAATCCTTGCCCAATAATGGATCATATATGTAGAGTTAGTAAGTAGTCGAATGCAAGGTGCTTCTAAGGCATTGGCGGATGGGCACATATCCCATCCGCCAAGCCAATCGTTAGTCAATTACTTCTGAAGAACGAACTCAGAGGAAATCTGCAGGGTGACATCGTCGCCAACACCCGGAACAAGGAAGTTCATGCCATAATCAGAACGGGTAACAACACCGTCTGCAGCAAAGCCAACAACCTGATCACCGGTCATCGGGTGATTGCCTTGGCCGGTCAGCGACACTTCAAGAACAAGCGGCTTGGTCTGGCCAAGCAGGGTCAGGTCGCCGGTGATTTTGGCGGAATCTTCACCCATCAGCTCAACCGAGGTGCTTTTATCTGGTCTGTTCCCTGATACACCTGCCGCATTTCATCGTCCTAGCTTATCCGGAAGTGCCTAAACTATCAAAACCAGGACAGACAGACCGACAGACCGAGAGACAGACCAACAGAATTTGCTACATAATAGAATCGCCACATGTCAATTGGTACATACCAAGTGCGATGAAAACTAATATAACTTTCAGGAATATACGTCAGTATATTTATACTAACTGACAATCCACAGCCATTTTTTTTTTTTAGTAAAGTGCAAATTTTTTTTGGTCTCGAAAAGCTATGGGGTTGTCAAGGACATAATTTCCAGACCTTTTTAATAAGGTTTGATCCTCAGCTAGCTGGTCTTCTGTTTGGTATTCAAAAGAAACAGTGTCCTTTTCATTATCTACTTCTACCTTAGAAATAAATTTTAAAGCATCTAAACGGGTTTTAATTGTGTCTGCACATCCACCACATTTTAAGTTTTGTATTTCTAGTGTTGCATTCATAGTTATAGTGTTGAAGGACAAACAAAATCGGTTGTAGGATGATTTGTTTTCTTAATAGCTCCTAATCCACCAGCAATATCAGCTTAATTATTGAAGCCTCTATCTTTTAATATAGAAGCTGCAATTACCGAACGGTAACTGCGCGCAGGTCGCGGCAGACGTCGAGGCCGGTCCTGCCAGGCAACGCCACGTCGAGCACGAGCAGGTCGAAGGACCCACTGCCGGCGCGCTCGTAGGCGGTCGGACCATCCACGGCGACCTCCACCTCATAGCCCTCCGCCTGCAGGCGGTCGGCGACGTCGGCGTGGATGGGAAATACCTTGTCAAGTCGTGCCAGCTCCAGCACGCTCATGGCCGCCGAGCTGACACCAATCAGACCAAATCTCAGGTCGCTCTTTTTTGCCGTCTGGAATCCCTCAACCAGGCTCGCCACGCCGGAGCTGTCGATGTACAGTTTTGACTGTGCTCATCCACTCATCAACTGTTTACCTGCTAGATATTATTCGGGATCAAGTGTGTTACATGCATGGATATCTTCACGTACTTGTGTTCAGAATCGTAAAAGGAATCTATTACCTGTGATCATTTTCCTGATGATGATGTATGATATTGCATCGAAAGCTCGATGAAATTGTTAACAGTAAATCTAAGACGAATTTTTTTGACTCGAGATGTCTTTGACTATTAGAATTTTTGCCTGGGTTTTTATATTTCTAAACCGTATAAGATTTGCACCCGGAGTCTCGATAGCCACAATAGCCATGTAAGAAGGTGCGGATTACGCAACCTGGCCGCGGCAAGGACGATCGTGTAACAGGATGACATACGCGCATACGCGATGGTGGACCGTCTAACCAGCGGCCCACTATTGCTATCGAATCGCTGCAAAGGCCGCCGGACAAGATGGCGGCCTTTTCTTTTGCCAAACGAACAGCCGCCCTCCCCTGCGCCACACCAAAGGATGACAGCATGGCTGGCGACCTTAAGTTGAAGGACGTTCTGCCCTGGGGCCGACACCCGGCGGAGTATCTCGCATTCGGCTACCTCGAAGCGGTTGAACCCGTTGCCAGGATACTAGACGCCAAGGTTCCGCGGTGAGCATGCCCTGCGCCGTTATCCGAATGGCGAAGAGCGGTGCAGTGCCTGCAAGCTGTGCGAAGCCATTTGCCCGGCTCAGGCCATCACCATCGAGGCTGGTCCGCGGCGCAACGACGGCACACGCCGGACGACGCGCTACGACATTGATATGGTCAAATGCATCTATTGCGGGCTGTGTCAGGAAGCATGCCCCGTCGATGCGATTGTCGAAGGACCGAACTTCGAATTCGCAACCGAGACACGCGAAGAGCTGTATTACGACAAAGCCAGGCTGTTGGAGAACGGCGACCGGTGGGAATTTGAAATAATTGATGACCATCGTGCAGGAAAAATTGTTGTCAATCTTAATGGAAGGATTAACAAGGTATAAAATCTTTTGCCCTATAGCTACTGTGTTAGTGTGCTCATAAGCCCCAATTTTGCTGACTACAAAATGAATGCCTAGACTCGTTTATTAACCCTTTGGTATTTGGAACATTAGAGAGAAATATTAGTGTGTAATAACCCCAAGAAAAGGTATGTCCAAGCCAAGTAATCTGGGTATAAAGATTAACGTCTGGGCATTGTTTATACCCAGCATCAACATTTGAAGGCTTCTAGCATCTTCTGCAGTTCTCGCTCACGGCTGCAAACTCCACACGCGCCTTCTATTTCGGTGCGGCGGAAGAGGGGTTCTTTGAGAGCGAGCGCGTTCATCTTTGGGAGAGTCTCATCACTGCATCGCTTCCCTCCTTCTCGTACAGCCCTGCACATCGACCACAATCCGTCCGACTACTATCCCGTCAACCTCCAATACCAAATCAACTTCAACATCACACGTATGTCGCAGCCAACCTCTCCTCGTCCCCTCTTCTTCGTCACCTTACCATCTTGCCCGCACTCCATACTGTTCAGATCACCAAAGATGACTTCTTTGAGTACGTGAGAGTGCAAGTTTTGTAAGTTATGCCACGGGGACATATAAGGTTTATATGGAAGTTGGGGTTGTACAAATTTTGCAGGTGGCTTATATGATTATATGAAATATGGGGGTTCATATGAAAGTTCTAGCTCCCCATTCTAAGAGCCGAAAGCGCTCAGAAGGCAGCAGGCCACTTCTCGGCCTCTCTTTCTCAAATACATTCGATCGAAAATTTGAGATAACCATTGTCTTCAATAGTCAAATGATTATATAACAATAGCTTCGAGGTTGATACAGCCCCCCAGAGCCTGGGTGTAAGGGTTAAAAGCTATGCACCAGTCATCAGGTAATACATTGATCACAAAAGAAGACATAAAGGAGGCACAATACAAGAGATAACTTAATGGTGGACAGGAAACTATCGGCAACTCAATGCGCGATCAGGATTTTCGGACCCTCCTTCAGTCTGAAGCAGATCATTATATAGAGTGTAGGGGTGTCGCTTGATGATGGCACAATCCCGTACTTGAAGATGCTCCAGAATCTGTACTTGGAAAATCGGCGGCAAAATCAGGATCCCATTAAGCGAAATTATTACAAAATATTTTATACTTGCCCGTGGGATCTTCCATGGCCTTTGCCGTGTTCATGGAATTTCTTCTAAGAGCATACTTATTTGCCCTCCACTTTCATTTTTGATTCATTCTGATCCTTGCTGTCACAAGTCTTGTAGCCACTTTTTTTTTTGTTCTTGATTTTCGTTTTTGACACACTGTAACCCCTACTGTCGCTTATTAACTAATTGCATGTTACTTTTGTTCTTCACTTTTGTTTTGGCAGGTTACGACTGTTGCTGTCCAAGTATTCTAACCACGTATTTTTTTTTTGTTCTTCATTTTCGTTTATCATTACTTCAGACATTTCTTCAGGACCCTTGGCTTGGCTGCTCTAATTGCAATTCGAGCTCAAAACCAATCTATACACATAAAATGAGATTTTCACTAGGGCGCAGTGCTGCCCCTGCTGACCCCTGTAGCTTGAGGGCAGGGAGGGCAGCTGACCCCGCTGCCCCTGTGCTTCCGGCGCCCCTGGCTGCAACCACTTCGATTATTGAGAACTGTGTGCGACCAACAAATATCATCCTGCTTGATAAATAAATGTGATGATGAAGCTCAGTGTTTGAGGAAGCACGGTCAATAATGCGTCGCAAAAGGGTCTGCCAAAGGACTCCAGCCTGACCACAAAATTGCAGAAGCCCTGTTAAGGAGAAGAGCTCAAGACTCTCGGAAGAAAAAGGGAAACAAGTTACCTTCGGCGTTCCCCCAGTCGAGCCGGATACGGGGCTCGGTGATATTCTGCCCTAGGGGAGAATAGCACCGGGAGTACGAAGGAAAAAACAGTTGGTCGAAAACAATGTGCAGGAATTTTGACTTTAATTTCCGATAATGTTGGTAAACGAAGTTCTGTTGGTAATGTGGCTGTCTGCAGTTGTTGATCAGGACTGCCATCAAGACGAGTATTATGTTCACCTTTGCCCATTGTTTCTCTTCTTTCTAAAGGAACTAAATATACAAATGGGAAGAAGGAATTCGGCTTTCCTTATCAGCAGATTCAGACCCCCAGGGCTCCCGCTGCTCGTTTCCGGGCGACAGGGACTGACCCATCGCCAGGACCACGGTGTCGTAATCACTGCTGCGGACCCTATTGCCGAACTGCGACGTATCGACCAGACGCAGGATCGGCTTGATGCCGATGGCTTCCAGGTTCTGCGAATACGGCAGAAGAGTGCGTTCGCTGGCCTTGTCACGGTAGAGGAATTCGATACTGAGCTGTTCGCCGGTTTTGGGATCGACCATCTTGCGGTCTTTCAGCTCATAGCCGGCCTTGCGCAACAACTTGACGGCTTCACGCCTTTTTAACTTTGATCATTTCTTTACTTTGATACTTTGGTGCTTTGATATTTTTTCTTTGATACTAGCTTTGATACTCTGATGAAAGCTTGATGTTGAAAAAAAAACCCTTATTTTGAAATAAAGAGTTTTTTTAAACTTAGAAGTTTTTGTAATAAAAAAATGAACAAAAAATAATTTAAAAGAAAATCTCCGAAAGCTTTTTCCCCAATTCTTTCCGAAAAATTGGGAAGTACTTGTAATGAATAGTGGCTTCACAAGAAATAAGAGTATGGTTACTGCCCGTTTTCTAAATGGTAAAAGTATCATTCTAACAGACACAAACATATGTAGAAATAGTAGACAAAAATAGGTGGAAGAAAAAGTAGACAAAGATACGCAGCAAGTAGACAAGCTAAAAAGAGGTAGAATGAATTAAACAGACGTTAAGAAAAGTAGACAAACGAGACAGGAGTAAACAGAAGGCAGCACATGTGGAAAAAATAGACAAAGGAAGCTAGAAGTAGATAAGAGTAGACAAAGATAAACAGCAGAAGACAAATCAAAAATAGATAGACAAAATCAACAGACGTGTGAATATGAGTGAATAAAAATCATTGATCAAGGTTAACTCACACAACTCGTGGGGGGGCGAGAGCAGCTCCTCCATGGACATGTGCAGGGCGGAGCTGATGCGCGCGAGGACGGAGAGCGTGGGGTTGCTGCCGCCTGCCTCCAGGTTGGCGACCGTCGACCGGGGCACCTCGCACAGCTTGGCGAGCTGTCCCTGGGTCAGGCTGCGACGCTGACGCACGAACTTGAGGTTCTCGGCGAGGTGGTTGCTGAGGGTCTTGGCGTCGAGCTCGCTCATGTCCCCCAGAGGACCGCAGCGCCAACAAGTTGTCAAGATGGCGTAGACCCGGAACCCGCCACTGCACGTCTCGTGTAAGAAGGGGGAGCTGTCGCCGATGTTTTGCATCGCTGTTTACCGATCGTGCTATTTCGTATCGCGTCGACAAAGGATTCGATCACGCACAAGTTGCCTTGTCGATCGGCGTGCAACTGATGGTGCGCGCGGATGAAGGGTCGGCAGGCGTCATGTTCTCGTTGGACACCGAAAGTGGATTTCGGGATGCCGTGCTCATCAATGCGGCTTACGGTTTGGGTGAAACAGTCGTCCAAGGCACGGTGAACCCTGATGAGTACTACGTCTTCAAACCAACGTTGCTCGACGGGCATCGCCCGATCTTGAAGAAGTCGCCGCGCAGCAAAGAGGTGGTAGTATGAGTAGCAGTTGTGTTGCGGTGGTGGTGGCGGTGGTGGTCAGCGAGAGGCGTGAGAAGAACAACGGAAGAAAACGGACAAAAAGCGAAGGAAAAAAAGAGAAAAACAAAAAGGGTCAGGTGCGCGTCATCACTCAGTCAGCCGCTCTTCGTCTTCGGTGCGGTCGTCGTCGTCCTAGTAGTCGTAGTGGTGGTGGTGGTAGTATGAGTAGCAGTTGTGTTGGGGTGGTGGGGGCGGTGGTGGTCAGCGAGAGGGGTGGGAAGAAAAACGGGAGAAAAAGGACAAAAAACGAACGAAAAAACGATAGATACAACGGCCCATGTGTTCGGCAAACCCACCGAAGAGCAGTGGTGAAATTTCGGCCACGATCCGATTGGTATCAATTGAGATGGTTGCTTGGTTTTTCATGGTTGTCTGTCAACGATAGATGGTCAGATACTGTTTTCGATTCACGATCGTAGCTATAGTTTTCAGAAAAAGATTTTCCGCCCTTACCCTTCGATAGGCTCAGGGGGCGGTTGGAAAAATTTTTTCTTGATAGCTATCGTTGTGGAATTGCAGAGACGGGATCGTTGACGTGTCTGACCTATCGCCTCCCCTGGCTCCATGTCTCACCATGCTGATAGAAGAGCTTTAGAAAAGGTTTTAATCTTGTATGGTATACCAGACAAATGTATTGAAGTAATTAGCCGTATTTAGGAGAATAAGACTGCTACGGTTTAGGTAGGAAATGAGGTTAGCAGCTGGTTTTGTATTAATCAGGAGGTAAGCAGGGTCGTGTTCTATCCCCCTTTATCTAGATCATTTTGATGGACTTGTCTTCAGGAGCACCTGAAAGGCAATGGGAGATCACGGAATCAAATGAGGAGGAAGAACTCTCCTGGACTTAGATTATGCTGGTGATTTAAGCATCTTAGCTGAAAGTGTGAGCAACGAATTGTCCATTTTGAATTGCAAAACTATCTTCTAATGCATCTTCATTAACAACATTCAAGTTCAATGTTGGACGTTTCATCACTTTCAAACAAACCAAGGCCAAAAAGGGAACATAAGTCGATGCCTATCAGCTTATGTCTCGTGATAGAGGCAATCCTTATCTAGGTATGTTTATGGAACCTTTAGCCTGCAAAATACTATCCTGCAGCCATTAACTGGACTAACGTTCTAATCTCAATAACTTAAACAACTGGACTCTTTTGTGCTTGGGAAACTTTTCAGAGATATATTCCATTTTATTTTGATCGGCTTTTACGTACAAGAGCAACTTCGCCAAAAGCGCCCATTCCCAGCGTTTTTACTTTCGCAAACAACGATTTAGACATTTTAGATCGCTTCATTCGGATGTAATTTGATTCTTTTTGAACTAACATTTTTCTCATTTCAGTTTGCGATTCATCTGAAAGGCCCACTCGTTGCATTTCAATTTCCAATTGCTTTTTTCGCTTGTCACGCAACCCCTGTGATTTTAGAACATTTTCCACGTGTTGCTCCATGTAAAATTTGAAGGCCTGGGTCGAACAACTTTTCAATCGGGAATTAAAAGGTTCCGAGTCCTCTTTTACTTCACCCTGTGCGGAATGCTGTTCGACCGCATCGAGAAAGCGCAGGGCCGGATCGTCGTCGTCGCCAGCCTCGGCTACAACATGGGGCTGAAGACGATCCGCTTCGACGACATGAACTGGGACGAGGGCTACGGCGCGAACACTGCCTACAGCCAGAGCAAGCTGGCGCAGATGATGTTCGCCTACGAGCTGCAGCGCCGGGTCCGCGCCGCGGGCAAGTCCGTTCAGGTCCAGGTCTGCCATCCCGGCGCGTCACGAACGAACTTGTTGAAGGACACGGCCAGCACGTTCAACAAGATCCTCTGGTCCGTGGTGAGTGGCCCCCCAACCCCCCATCCTAACCACTAGACCAAGCAATGGTTTCTTTGAAAAAGCAAACATAGTTAAACTAGAGCCTAATCAAATAGAATGCTCTGGAAAGCTTTAGATGGGTCTAGAGTGTTCTAGAATGTTCTAGAACATTTTAGATCCCATGGGTAAGCACCTCAAATCTAAAATAGAAAGTTTTTTTTTATTTGCAAAGACTAAAAATAGAATGTTCTAGAGTGTTCTAGGTGCTAACAAGTAAGCATGTGAGTCTAAAAATAGAAAATTTTTTGATATTTTACAAAAAACCAAAATAGAATACTTATCTGGTCTCAGATGCCATTAAACTTTTGGAAACAGTGAACGTTGTTTCAGCCGGGGCAGTCAGCGAAGACAGTAATGTGCGCACTAAGCTAGAGAATGAGCGGAGCAGGGTTCTTACTCTTTCGCAGGAGGTTCTACGTTTCAAGGAGTGAGCTGATGCTCATGCTAGAATGGAACTGGAGTTGGCGCACACCAAGGCTCAGCTTGATGCTTTGATTAGAGAATCTGAGGGTTTTGGACACTGATCCCATAAGGATCACAGGAGAGCAAAGCATTACGTATTACCCTCGCGATTATTTGTATGAGAGTCCGCGCAAAATATGCGCCAACATTGAATACCAGCTCATATTCACCAGCTGTAAATGCAGCACCCTCAAGCATGGGGCCATCGTTGCGCCCGTCATCATTGGTGGTGATGGTTTTAAGATGCTCGCGATCGCCGCCATCGAGGCGGCCTTCGTGCGGGCGCGCGAAGAAGTGTTGCCGTTGTTCGTCGGCGGGCACTCCTTTGGCGGGCGTATGGCCAGTCATGGTTTGGCAGCTGGTAACTTCGATGGTGTGTTGGGCCTGATATGTTGTTCGTTTCCCCTGCATACGGAAAAAAATGTGGGGACGACTCGTGCGTCTCTTGTGGCAGGAACTGTGAACTTCACCCCCAATGCTCTTGCTAGAAGGCCTTTTGTACTTGCTCTTAAGTCATTCCAGGTGGAGATGGAGATTACCGGTTCCCATACCTCTGCCCCATACAGAAGAACAGGCTCAACCAGGGCCCTGAACAAGTGCGACTAGTGTGACCAGTCATAAAATTATGCTTTGTGACAGTTGTTCTGCATTGCATACAACACTTTCTAGCCCACTGTCACTCATAAATTGAATGGAGAAGAGATTGTTGTCATGACATGGCATACACACTACCGCAACAAGGATGGGATTATGCTCTCTCGAAATTAACGTAAGTGATTCCGGCGTAAATGTTGTGGTGCAGAGCAAATCAAGAAGATGCTCGCGAGCACGGGTTCTTTTACCCCGCCCAAATTCATTTTGAAATTCTCTACACATACTATCCTCTTCCTAGTTTCGAGCAGAGGGAGTGAAGGCCTGAGGCGCTGTTCCTGCGGGCGCTTGCATCGCGATCTTCCACCGCCGGAGCCATTGCGCTGAGATGAGGTATGTTCTTCCGGTGGATTGCCCCTAGTGCTCGTTTATTTGCAACTAAAATCTTGTGTGCTCGTTGCAGTTGAGCTGATCGACATTGTATTCTTAACCATGGGGCATGTAACGAAGGGTAAAGGCCCGTCCGCTGTGCCAGCCAATGTCAGTCAGGAGGCTAATAACGTGAACTTTTTTGAGTGGACCATAGGTATCATTGAGCTTTTCTTAGCACGGCTGCGGACGGCGGCACCGACGGCTGTTGTGTCAGCTTGCCTTGCAGCTTGGTTCCCAGGGGCGGGCTATGCCGGAATCGAACTGGTTTTCGGCACCTATGCGGCGGATAAACCTACTTCCACGGTCAAACAGTACCAGCCTTTCCTGTCCTTCCTGTACGGGCGGATGAGCGAGGATCTGTATTTAAAAAGCTCAATATCTGAAGGCGTAGGCCCGCTTGAAGTACGTGCACCTTATGCTAATTATGTCAATTATTATGGCTATGTCGATGCAAGTGTGAAACCTGAAGGTAAATACAAAGGTAAAGATACTTACTACCTATATGCATGGGTACCAGCGGCGGTTGATGAAATTGGCATTTCGATGCAATCCCCTGTGGAGTCTAAACCAACAGAAAAAGACTTTGTACACAACAACTTTGCACATACGAGCATACTACAAAAAATTGAAAAAGTACGAGTTCTGGTACGCAAAAGGATAGTTAAAGATTAACATTTACTTTGCGAGACCCCGAAATGCAGATTGGTGCGGGCGAACCCCGTCACAAAAACTTTCGGAGATTTCAGGTCCAACAGCGAACAGACGTCTTCGCGGACCAGCGGTGTCGCCGTAGCGGTCAGCGCGATCGTTTGTAGACCATCCAGGTACTGCGCCCGGACTTTGCCCAGCCGCGAGTAGTCGGGTCGAAAATCGTGGCCCCATTCGCTCACGCAGTGGGCTTCGTCGACGGCGAACAGGCTGACCTGCAAACCTGCGACGGCGCTGACGAAGGTGTGGTTGCGGAAGCGCTCGGGCGCCACGAAGAGCAGGGGCGTTTCCCATCCGTTGTCATGAAGGGATCAATCATGCCGGGTCCCTTCACAATCCCGCCGATGCGAACCACGCCCCCGTCAAACGGAATCTCAACCGCGCACTGTTTGGCATGGGTATCACTCTTCATAATCGCCTCAGCAGCGTTTCTCGCAGAGGCAAGCTCACCGTCTAACTTCCCCGCGGCTAACCGAATGCCCTTCTTGATATTCGGCATCGGCAAGTTGAGCCCAATCCGTCCGGTGGAAGCGACGTAGGCCAGGTGTTTCGGGATCTTCAACTGGGCCGCCGTGTAATCCCCCATCGTCACCGAGAAAAAATCGGGGGGGGGGACAGGGTCCCCCAGCTCCCCTGGTTCCACTAGTGTTTATTTAAGAAGATTGGAAGGATATTGAAGGTCGAACTGGCAGATAGTGGTGGTTTGAATGGCCGCCCCGTTTTACTTTAGTGCAGTTCAACTTCGTGTGAACGTAATTAACGCCGAAAGGTTTCAAATTTGAGTGAACTTCCGAGAATTTAAATACAACACAGATTTCGGCCTCAATTTCACACAAATGATACCGGAAAGTGCTCTATTTTTGCTCAGAAATTCTCTTGAGAAAAGGGGCAAATTGAAAGCGGCTCTAAAGCTCTACTTGAAAAAAAGTGTTGATTGAATACCACACTCTTGTGGAAAATTCATTTTGCCAGAATACATGCTAAGCAGTGTTGAGAATAGCACGCTCTCGTTGAAAATTTATTTTGCCAGAATACAGCACAATCCAGAAAAAATTTTCCGTCGTAACATTTGTTCTTGAGTATGGTCGGATTTAAAGCTTTGACACTCCTATTCCGGAGCGTTATTACTGCTCCATTTTTGTGAGATTTTTAGGGAAGTCCCCGAAAGTTCTGGGATAGTAGAAACACTGAACAGAATGCAACTGATGAGCCAAAAGTAATCGAAACTCTAAAAAACGAATTTTGATACCAATATATACATCAAAAGAATCGGATTATATGCTGATTTTAAATATGGATTTTGTATAAAGGGGAAACACCCCCTAAGAGTCATAGAATTAATGAAAATGAAAATCACACCATTAATTCAGCATATCAGAGAACACCACTGTAGAGGTTTCAAGCTCCTATCTGCAAAAATGTGGAATTTTGTATTTTCTTTGCCAGAAGAAAGATCACGGATGCGTGTTTCCGTTTTTTTCCGGGGGGTGATTGTATCGACGCAGTGTTCCCAGAATGTCACGATAGGGCTCATTCAGGCAAAATAAAGAGACGTTTCTAGCATAATTTATATTTCCTTGCTCTGTTTATTTAGATATACACGTTGTGCATGTCAGATTAACTGTGTTAGGACGGACAAACGGGAGGTTTTTTGGTTCAGGCTTTCTGAAGAGTACCAGCTTGAGTCTGATAATCTCATACGTAGGTGATTTTAGGACAGACAAGGTAATACAAAAATGGTAAATAAAAGCTTTACTGCGTTGATAAATAATTGCAACATTCTACGTAAAGGTGAAAGTTTCTTAGATTAAATTTTATTCCCGTGGGATGTAAAAGGGGAAAATGTCTTTGTTGCTGAATCGTCATCACTCTCGTACCAGTAGTAGTCACCAGAATATAATGCTGAAATTACAGAGAACTTTTCAGATTACGTTTCTTTTAACCCCCTTGCAAGGTTGGCTAATTAACTTTCGTAAAAACATTTGATAGTAGGGTAGGCAGGATCTGAGAAAAATCTCCCTTCGTAATGCGAAAGCGGTTCCTCTTGGGTTGGATTAAGCTTCTCTTGTTTTTGCTTCAACTTTGCAACGCTAAAACGAATCAATAAAGACAATCATAAAATGCAATCAAAGGCACTCATTCACAAGGCACCAGTTCGATTGATATTTTCAACCCAACTTTAGGGTAAACAACCAAAAGTGTGGTTTCAACATAATTTCGGAATATGCATCGATATTACGATTCACTATATACCAGTGCAAATAGGATAAATAGTCACCAAATTCAGTATTAACACAATCCAACTGTGATTAAGACATAGCCGAGATTAAAGGAGTTCAAATAAGGTAAAAAGCTTGCTTTGATTTCTTGATCAATCACAATCTGAGTTTACAACCTTATTATCCTTACTGAACCCTTAAAATAAACTGTGGACCCCCTCGAGGACCTCCACGCCCCATGCGAAATGAAGACCTACCGCTCTAGGTGTGGCGCTGAATACCAAATTGGTGAATCTTGAAGAAGCCAAAGCTGCACAGGCACGCTATACAGAAAGCCTCGGAATTCCTGTTTCCCTTCCGGTAGAAGAAGGCGTGGAGGAATTGTTGGCTCCTTTGATGGCTTTAGTGAAATAGGAGGGAAGTGTTCTGGTGTTCATGTGTTCTCGTGTTCAGGTATTCTTGTTTCCCCTCCAGAACACGAGGACACAAGAACACCAGAAAGCGTTCACCCCAGCACTCCAACACTCCCGCACCCCAACACGTTCTCTCCTCCCATTTAGATTTCCCCTCCCAGGCAGCGCTGCACGAACCGCTCGACGCTCGCGGGCAGCTCCACCTCTCGCGCGGACAGCGCCCGCGGCGTGGCCGTCGCCACGCGGTGCACCAGCTCGGCGGGATCTTCGCCTTCCCACGGCGCGGAGCCGCTCAGCGCTTCATACAGGATCGCGCCGAGCCCATACACGTCGGTCGACGTAGCGATGGGCTCGCCGAGAAGCTGCTCCGGGGCGGCATAACTCGGCGTGAGCAGCCGTGTGCCGGTGCGGGTGAGATCGTGACCCCGACCGTCGACCTCTTCGGGGCGGATGAGCTTGGCGATGCCGAAGTCCAAGTTGTTTTCTCTGAGTGTGATCTTCGATGTTGGCTACGATTGGATTGTGAGATTTCTGGCTTACCACGCCCAACTTTGCGAACCAAAGCACCTCTTACCACTCCATCTCCTCCAACAATGATATCTTCATCAATACCTGTCTTCCAAAATCCTCTCTTCGCACTCTCCTCATAAATCATTACTACATCTCCAATTGAAATTTGTGCCGGAACTGAGCTCTTCAATCTGTGGAATTCTCTGAGGTCAGTCAAATATTCCTTTCTCCACCTGTTCCAAAAGTTATTAAGCTTCCTGGTGAGGTAAAGAAAACGTAGACCCCCACCGACTGCTCGAGGAGCTCTCGGGCGGCGAGGCGACGCAGCTGCTCGCGTGGATCCTCGACCACGCCTCGGAGCGGGCCGACGATGCCGCCGAACTCGTCGACGCCTGGGGCGAGGACGAAGCCGGCGTGCGCGCGCTGCTCGAGGTGGACGACGCCGCGAACCTGCGAGCCCTGCGCGAGACGCTGCGCCGCGCCTTCGTGCCGACCGAGGAGGTGCTCCTGCCCGCGACCGGTCGCTTCGTGCGGTTGCCTCGCGCGGACGGTACTTCCCACACAGACCGCGAGCTCGATCGCGACTCGAGCCTGACCTCGCCGCCGCCGTCACGCTGGGCGACGCCCGCGTCCGAGGCTCCCGCGGCACTGGGCGCGCCGAAGCCGAAGTCGTTCTCGCGGCACGTGCCCTCGACCGTGGTGTTGAGCAGGTAGCACTCGAATCGGTTCAAGAACTCGAGGCACAGCCGAACCCCCGCGCCCTGGGCGTGCTCCGCTGCCGCGCGCAGCACCTCGGCGCTCCATCCGAGCTCCTCGTCGGTGGGCCCTCGCCCCGCGAACACCTTGAACGCCGAATGCATCGGCCCACCGAGCAGGTCCCCGCCCGCCGCGACGGTCTTGTCGATGCTTATTTTATTACTCCAGACCACTTCTTTGATACGAAAACATGTAAGGACACGGTGGACTGACACTGGATGGTCAGATTCATCATTTAAAACGGCTGGTCACTTGGTACAAGTACATCGTAAAGTGATAATGACCAAAACAGACAATATAATCCAGGATCAAGTACTCCACCTTCAGATATTTCATTTTTTGCCATTTCCATCATTTGATCTGATTTTAACATCCATCGATCTACCAATTCCTGATCTAATTCTCTTTTTGGTTCTTTTAATGATGCTGAAAATGTTTCCGAATCTTTAACAATAACATTATCTCTGTTTTAAAGCAGGATCGTCAAGCATTTGGTGCTCTGCTGAGTAAGTCAGTTAGCCTAGAAGAAGCATTTGCCTTCCCAGTAACGTCACTTCCTTTAAGCATCGCAAATCCAGATTCAACACTTCGACAGTCAAGTAAACATCTCCTAAGGAGTTATTTGATAGAACAATCTCATTCCATAGCTACGACAAGTCCAACTCGGTGCAGGTGGATCATTGATGGTATGGCAGCTATGAGGTGCTTGCAAGCCAAGGAGACATACAGGCAATGGTTTAGTCGTAAGATTCATCGCATAGGCAAGATTAAGCAATCTTTTGGTGTACCTATGGCTCCGAGGACAAGACCGAAAACACGTATGTGGTGGAGGATCGACACCCCCCAGCAGGAAAAAGAAGGAAAAGGGTAGAAAGGGGGGAGAGCTGTCGAAGGGGTCGCCAATGCCATTTTAGTCTGAAACAACTCTACCTTCTACCCGGCTGCACACACATAACCTTCCACAAATGGGATCATGTCAACCTGGAAGGTGCAATCTGCCATGGTAAAGCCTTAGCAGTCGAGAAAGAATTGCAGTGGCGCTTGGCACCTGGCTATCTGCAGAGAAGAAGGAATGGATAAAGCAGAAGCTAGGTTTAAATTGATCAACTTCAACTTCAACCTATCAGAACTTCTAAAGTTACCACCAATAATCTTTACAGGTTCCTTGCTCACATTGTCCAAAACCTTCAGATATTTTCCTATCAATTCCTACGAGATCATTACTCCCTTCTTTTCCTTCTATTTCTCTGTTTTAGGTCAAAAGAAGAATTGTTGTAAAACAAAGAAAAACATTTGTTTTCCTTTTAGATATCTCATTTTCTCTTATTAATGCTTTCAGGGAAATACTGAGTCTAAAAAATTACCGAGTCCGGACAATTTCCACCAATAGGAAACAGAGTTTCAGTATTACATAGTGTAAACCTATTATGCTATTTGAACCAATTATTATTCGCTCTGTCCTGTAGTATCGAGATACACGTTAATATGTCGACTAAGCATTTCACCGGAAGCTACGTGGGTGTGTTGGGAGGGAGGAGAGACGGACGCGTGCGCGTGATGGGTGGAGCGGCGCAATGCGGGTGTGAAGGTTGATGGTATGAAATAGGTGCGCTAGAGTACTTGAGGTAATTTCGAGCGCTTGTGCTTTCAATCCTTCGAACGTTTCCCGGTTCATTTTTGCATCGTCTGCCATCTGCTCGATTGTCGATTTTAGCTGATGGGCTGGTCGAGCACCAGGGACGATGTACCCGCCCCGGCCCAGAAGCCTTCGAGGTAGCGGGCGGGGTCGGCTTTCTGGCGGACCTCTTCGGTGATCGCGAGCAGGCCGGTCACCTGGTCCTGGGACCAGCTGAGCAGCATGCCGGGGGCCGCGATCGCCGAGATCGGCGCATCCATCAGCGCCACCGGCGGCTCGTCGCGGTGGAAGGCCTCGACCGGGCAGTCCAGCGAGGACGTGCGGGTCTCGGCCCAGAGCGTGACCTCGTCGAGGCGCAGCGCCTCGAGGTAAGGGATCAGCATCGGTTCGAGCACCAGCTCCCCCTTACATAAGAGCTTATTTAGAATATAGTTTTTGACATTTATCCAAAAAGTGTGGAAGTCAGATACAACTTTTGAGCGCCACTTAAACGATAAAATCAACTTAAAGGTCGCAAATGGCATCTTTATAATTCTGAAATAATTGCCAAAAGCTGTTCTCAAAGAGAAATCAGCAGGGCAATATAGACCAGGAGAACCGAAGTGAACATGAGCTGTGGCGGTAGCCCCTACTTGTGAGGGAAGCGTAGAAGATGGTTGTGGCATTTATTCAAGAAGTGTGGAAGAGTCAGATACAACTTTTAGAGTGCCACACATTTTACTTTCAGCCAGAACTATCAAATTTTGCTTACATGATTCTTAATACCAACACTTTCTTTGCGTCAAAAATAAGAAATTCATGCATTCTTTTTTCAAGACCTCTGGGTCTCCCCCAATAATTAACTCGAAGATAAAAGCGAGGGCCTTATTGCTCAAAAATCTCAGACTAAACAACATTCTTTGTAATATAGCAGTAATACATAAATACAATGGTACACATATAGAAAAACAAAGAGCTAAAGATGCCTACAACAACATTTTACGAGCCTTTTGCAGTGCAAAAACATTAATTACATCAGTGAAATCTGAACGAATTGATTCCTAATTATGAAATTAGCTAGCGTTTATTCAAATTTAAATGAAAATACAAAAACAGTCGACAAAAAAAAATATATAGAACGAAGATTGTAATATTTGAAGAATCAGAAACTTTTTTAAATTTATCCAGAAAAAATTGAAGATAAGCTTTAAAGGGTGGGAATGAGGATAAGACTTCCTAACTATGATATTCACCAGTGGTATCAATTGGGGATAGGATAAGCAAGTGCCTCCTAATGTTTTGCCCCCTCCTTTAAAAAAGATTATTTATTGAAAAATTGGAAAAGTGACACACTTGCCCCTAATCAAGGAGTCTTAATAGCAAGCTGCATCGCCGTACCTTTGTGTAAACTGCAAGATAAAGGTTTGTTCAATCGTTTCAATGATTGTTGTACTCAATGACAGTGAAAATGTGATTGCTAGAATACACCTTTATCACTGATTATTCCCAATAAATGCCATACATTGAGATTGGACGAATTGCTCAGTTAACGCATCAAGAAATAGATAGCTACTGTAGTTTATTTCAAATTGGCTTCCCTGTACGAGCACCTACGTGATGTCGTTGGCATCACATGACAAAGGCTTTGCATTATACATTTGGTACTTCGTCTACTACGGTATAGTGTAAACGCCTGAATACGGTACAGTTTGATGCCGCTTTGCTGAATGAATGAGAAAAAAATTACTCTGTTCTTTATGACATGAAACAATAGATTTTAGACAAAAACCGATGACCTTGCTCATCGCATTCATTTCATACCGGCATAGTGTAAACGGGGTCTAAGTCTAACTTGAATCTTTTTCAACTAGAGTGATAAGTTTTAAAGATTTACGCATCTTATACAATATCACATACAGAGACTGTATCTCTACCGTAAATTTGCACCTCTTTCTAACCAAAGCTCCCATCCCGTTGCATCAGTCACTTCAGACACATATACATGCAAACAGACGCACAATCACACAGGCACGGTGGGAGAAATATAAAAACCGACACAAAATCACAAATTCAAACACACAAACACACAGAGTCATGCACACAAAAACACAAAGACACTCGCAGATACGCAAGCAGACACTCAGTCAAACAGGATTAATTCTTACTACAACGAGGAAAATCAGGCACAATAAACGTTTTCTCGCTAGCAGATGAAACGAACTAAGGAAGGAAAAGTATACCATTTTTTACTTTGGCTTCAATAGGGGTAATAAACATTATTTTTGGTACTATAAGGAGAGTAAAGACATAATAGTGGAATCGGTATCTGTATGTCTACTAGCTCCTGTAAAAGTGAGTGCCAGTCCTTGATTAGACCAGAAATGTATCCAATTAAATACAATGTTATTTCGATAAAAAAAAAAACTTATTTTCAGTTCCCCTCCCCCAGTGATTTTACTGCCAAAATTTAGGGGGATGGGCTAGGAAATTGGTCTGTCTTTTGCTAAACCAAGATACAAAGATATCTTTCGTAATCTAGCGGGAAAACTTAGGTTTTACTGATCTTTTAACAGAATATACAATACAGGTATTATGTAATTTTTGGGGGCGATTGCCCGTAGGGAGATTTTGATTGAGATAATCTATTCTCATTATGTTGCAAGTAAGCTGTAGCCATTATGGTCCTTGAATATAGGTTATTGGTACAGAAATATAATTTGTTGTTCAGGATTCCTGTTCTTGCAGTAAATATCCTTTCTACGCTGAAAGAAAAGCATGAATCTGTTCTAAAACAAAAATTATGCAGTATGTTGCAAAACAATTCAGCAAGTTACATGCCATTCAAAAATTTCAAACAAACACAATATATCAATGATATGATAAATAAAACTACATAGAGATATTTTATGTTTCATACCTGCACCTTTTGACGAATCAGACGTAAGTTGAAGATTTTCATTCTCCTTATTGTGATACAGATCAAGTGAACAATAAGAAAATGATTGCTATGGCTTGACAATACTTGTTTTATTTGTTTCAGTCCCGTCAATTTGGGCAATCCCCCTGGGATTTCTTTCACTCCCCCTAGATTTTGAAAAATGGCTGTGTTCGTTGTGCCTTTTCGCAATACCGTTTTTGGTACTTTCATTAAGAAAATCGAATAAACAAAAAATAGCCCCTTACCCTTCACTCCAAAACCTACATCTTTGTCCCCTCCCCTAATATCCGTTATTTAACCCTAGTAGGTTTTCTACAGATGAAGACCAATGTCTCGTTCACAATGGTTCGCTGTCAAACCACAACTCACTGCGTCGCAAACTCATCCGTGAAGGCATGAAGTTTGAAACCGAAAACGACACAGAAGTCGCCGCTGCTTATATCGCGCACAAAATGCAGAGCGGTGAGTCTCTCGGTGATGCACTGGAATCCGGCCTCAATGATCTCGATGGTTTCTATACCTTCGTCATCGGCACAAAAGACGGCTTCGGTGTCGTGCGTGATCCGATCGCATGTAAGCCTGCGGTTCTCGCTGAAACCGACCAATATGTAGCTTTCGGTTAAACTGAACTACTAGGTTCAAATTTGTTTCTGCAAGTAAAGTTTAACATTAGCATTCAGTGAATAGATTAGTGAAATAGAATAGAGCAGTAAAATAAATTAGTGAAGCAGAATAGAGCAGTAGCAGCATAGAATTTGTATAGAATACAGCTTGCTGCTCAGGATTGAATTGGATTGAATAAATAGAAAACTTTCTGCCTTGAAAAACATAAAAGCCTTAAAATCGCAGAAAGCCTTAAGAAACTTTCTGCCTTGAAAAACATAAAAGCCTTAAAACTGAAATAAAGCTTTAAGAGCTTTAAGAGTTTAAAGCTTGGAACCTTGAAGCACATATGCCAAACACAGTTTCAACCTGCCTCCTTGCACGTGAAATTCGGTAATTGGCAACTTTCTCCTTCACTTGTAGAGAACTTCTTGGATATGGCTTTATAAGGTAATCTTTCAGGGGGAACGCTTCATCACCAACAAAACAAATGTGAACTTCTTAGGTGTTGCTATCAGTGGTCGTGGTTCAGGGATGTTGAGCAATTTTTGATCCATAGCATACCCCAGTTTGCTACTTGCAAAGACACCACCATTGCTGTCTGCCCGCATCACCAATATCAATAAGGATAAATTCATAGTTGGAGCCTTTTCATGTAAAGAAATCAATAATATAAAATAAATATAATAATAAATAAATAAATAATATAAACCAATAAAAGAAATCAGAAATCATGAGCTGCAATTCGTCCTTTACAGATTAAGCAAAATTCTTCGAATATTTTTCAATTAGTGTTATATAACAATACTTTCAAAGATTCTATGGGTTTGCAAGTTTTTATTTTGATATTAAAACTGAGTTAATAGAGCGAAATAAATACGTTTATTCAATTAATTATCACAATTAATTCCAATCAGCTCTGTTCAAGGGTTTATACAGGATTTTTTTTGTGTGGTGGTGGTGAAGAGTTTTATGCCTAGTTTTGTAAAAATGTATAACGAAAATCTGGAGGATTGATAAGCGTTTTGTTTTCTTTGTTGTTGTTTTTTGCGTCGCTTTTTAATGTGACTGTACCAAATAAATTAGGCAGTGCCATGAAAATTGTGGGACAATAAAATCTTATTTATCTATCTAACTTTAAATTTTACTTTCGGGCGGGAGGGATCTATCCTACACAAAAGGGGAGCTTTGGAGATCCCTTTGTACACCTTGATTGGGTTTCTGGAACAGTGCTGGAAATTCAGAAGCATATATTAATTTTCAAAGTTTAGAAGGCTTTTCATCGGATAAGACAGTCGCCATATTTGTTCACCGTGAGAATATAGCCAGAGGTTCCTTACAGAACAATCCCTCGTTCCTTCACCAGTTTACTTTTCACCATCAAAAACATCTTTTGATAATCAGCACTACCGCTGTCGAATTCAGCTTCATATTGTTTAAGCATGCCGCGGACTTCGCCATTCAGTCGATTCTCCAGAGACAATTCATTATCAATCGCTTTTTCTAGGGAATCAATCAGTCGATCTTTGGAACCCGTGACCTCGAACAAGTGGTCATCTTTTAACTTTTCGAGGATCGCGGTCGCAATGGCAAGTCTTTCAAATCGAGGTTCATCCGTTTGATGAAATAGTACGCCATCGAAAGTCGGACTTCGATTTCTCGCACTCCTTCAGGCATGTCATAGTCGCGCTGGATAGCCTGTCTCTGTTCGTCGCTTAGCCCCGGATGTGGGCAGAGCTTCAAACGTATGGTGTCTCGCCATTCTATATCGTGCTCTGGGTCGAATGAGACAGATTTCAGCTTCCCCAGCCTTTCAATCCGAGTAAGCACAAAATCTCGGAATTCCTCGCGCTCGCAGCACCATGCCCGCGTGTGCCACCTGTGGCCGTCAAATGAAAGAGCCTTGAATCCTCTTCTCGATCATCGGCTCAGGGTCGCCCGAGTAGCTCTCTAGCTCGTATTCGTACGCGTGTGCCTTGGCCTGGTGCGCTGAGTTCCGCGAAGAGAAGGCGCGGATCGCGCGCTTCCCCGCCGACGCGATCGCCCTCGCGAAAGCGTCGGTCGACGCGGCGGAGCTGCCCCTCGCGGAGGGCCTCGTCGAGGAGGCCTATCACTTCCAAGAGACGCTCCGCACGCCGGAGGCCCAGGCGAACATGCGCCGCTTCCTCGAGCTCGGCGGGCAGACGCGGGAAGGCGAGCTGGACGTGGCCAGGCTCGTCATTTATATTCCCTATGTGCCGGTGTCTCGGTCGTCATTTGTGTCCCGATATCCCGGCCTGTAATTTCGTCAGTCGACAAACATCGACATTAGATTTTGGAGGAAATTAATGATTTCTCAATATACACAGTAAAAACGCATTGTCTTCCTTTCAACTTTGGCCAAAAAGGACAACTCAATCATCATTTACAAATTCCGGTATCTGATGCCATCGATTTAGGAATTAGCCCATTTTTTTCGTGATCCTAGGCAATACTGAACCTGCACGAATTTTCACTTTGAAGAATTGCAACTCTGGACAGTCGTTGTTTACATTCACGCGAAAAAGTCGCTGTAGTCCGCCTCATCTCCGAGGTGGGCCGATAAACCCGACAAGCGATGCCGGCCAGCCGGCCCGCCTGACAGCAGGAGACTTTAACTATGTGCCTCGTAACGACCATCACCCGCGCAGGTCTGGGAGTGGCGATGCTCGCCACATCGGCCCTGGCCCTTCATGCCGAGGAGCTGCGCGCCAATTTCGAACTGTTCATCGTCGAAAGCGATGAGGCCGGCCTCGAGCAGCTCGTCGAGCGCGAGAGCGTCAAGACCGGCGAGACCATTCATTTCGCGATCCAGCAAGAGAACCTCTCGTCACGGCCCCGCAACTCACATGGCCGCTAACCGTAATCTATCGGGCCATTATCTATTGGGAATCAGTCAAAGAAGTGGAAGACGAGACGAGGGGCGTTGATCCTGCGGCGCCGACGACTCACCCTCAAAGTCGCGCTCACCACGGCACGACATCTGACCTGGCATTTGTTGACAAACCTGACGGTCGTCGGTGTCACCGCTGCCGGCTTCGAGGGCTTGAGCCTCGGCTTTCGTCCGAAGCTCCACATTCCGGTCACGATGAAGTCGTTCGTCACTCCGTCCTGGGACGACTATGACAATCGCCGGAGCCATCTTTCTTCCTTAGAAGTTGAGTTTTATCCATATCTACCTGTTTCTATATGTAAGGTATAAGAACTAAGTCTGAACTTACACAAATTACTCCTTGTTTTGAAATTAGTTATACCAGCCAAATACGTTTCAAATTTGAAAGAGTTTTTAAATAATGCATACATTCTAAATTTTTTCTTACTCTGAAGTTCTGCAATATTGTCTATATGTATGTTAGATGTGTGCCTGGTGTGTATGAAATTCACATATTATATGTGTTTGTCTTTGTGGGAAAAAGAGCATATTTCACTGACTCTAAAGTTCATCCACCATTCTGACGACCGCGCAATGCGTTGACCAGAAGCGAAATCGCAAACAGCGCGATAAAGACAAAGAACAGAAGCTTGGCGATGCCAACAAAGGTTCCGGCCAGACCACCAAAGCCAAGAACGGCGGCGATCAATGCCAGGACCAGACAAAATACGGCCCAACCTAACATGATGATACTCCTGCGATTATGAAATGAACGGGTCTATGCCCGATCAGGAAGCGCTGTCCTGAATGGCTTCACCGGCATCTTCGACGTCTTCGCCAAAGCCCTCCGCGGTTTCGCAGGCAGCAAGGCCAAGGCCCATGCCCGAAATCATCAGTTCTAGATGCTTTTCAAGACTTTTTTCAAGATTCTTTCTTCGAGACGTTTTTATTTAAGATATTGTTTAAGTTTTTTCTCTTTAAGACGTTTCGAGACATTTTCTAAGATTTTTTCAAAAAAAATTTCTTTCAAGATATTTTTCGAGATATTTTAATAAGTTTTTCAAGAATTTTCTTATATACCTTATATTATTCATAAGCACTTTTGGGAACATAAAGACGTTACATCCGGGTTGCAGCGGTAGATAGCAACCTATTAAGAGACAGCCAAGTCTCATACCAATAATTTCAATAACCCATAACTCCTAAAAATAAACACTTTCTCAGGTTATTTTGAACACATTTTGCACCATGGAATGTACGAATTCCAAGCATGCAATTGTCACCTGAAACGCCTTGTTAGGTTATTTTGAACACATTGTGCACCATGGAATTTACGCATTCCCAACATGCAATTGTTACTAAAAAGGACTTGTTAGGTGACTTTGAACACATTTTGCACCGTGGAATGTACGTATTCCAAGCTTGCAATTGTCACTAAAAACACCTTCTTAGGATACTTTGAACGCATTGTGCACCATGGAATGTATGCATTCCAAACATGCAATTGTCACTAAAAACACTTTGCAGAAAAATTCTTGACCAAGAAGCGTTCCAGCGAGGACGAGCGCGAGGTCCAGGTTTGGTTGACCGCGAAAGGGAAACGACTGCGCGGCGTCGCCAAGAGAGCCAGACAGCATGTGGTGGAAAAACTGGATATGACCGATCACCAAATAATCAAGCTGCGTAAGCAGCTAATGGATATGGCCGGCCGATTAAATCAAACAGAACTGGGTGACTGATCGCTGACAATTCCAAATTTGACAGGAGCTGTCCTTTGCATCCTTCAATGCCGGTTGGGGTCACAAGGGGCCGTCCTTGCAGCTCCCTGATCACGGCCGAGTGCAATTATAGAAAAACAATAAAAGACCATAGAAAACAATCAATAAAATAAATTAAAAATACAAAAAACAAAAAAAAGCACAATAACCTCCACAAAGCCGTCCTCAGTGCAAATACAGAAAAGTAATAAAAGACCTTAAAAAACAACCACTAAAATAAATAGAAATAAACAACAAGATAAAAAAAAAACACTAAAACATCCTCTCAACCGTCCTCAGAGCAAAGATAGAAAAATAATAAAAGATCGGAAAAAAAAACAACCAACAACATAAATATAATAAACCACAAAGACACTAAGGCCTACGTTCAACCGCGGACGGGCGGCAGTTCGACCGCGTGTCGTACTGGCTGACGTGCTCGGCCAGCCAGTCCATGCCGCGCTGATAGGCGCGTTCCGGCACCTCGAACCCTTCCTGGCCGGCACGGGTGAGGAAGTCGAGCACGTAAGCGGTCAGCCACGGGTCCTCGTAGCCGAACGGGTTCCACCGCGAGAACGCGCCGGACCAGGTCTGCTTCGACATCAACTGGCCGATGGCCCGCTGGATGCGGTTGTCGACGTTGCGCGGCTGCTCGTCATCATCGCCCCACGCCTCGGCCACCTCGGCCAGGTACAACAGCGGCATCGCCCGCTTGGGACCGCAGCTTGGCCTGGGTCCCCTCGCCCGGATCGTTAACGGCTAAGGGATAGAGGTTCGCCAAGGCGCCGAGCGCGATCTCGGGGAAGCAGGCCGCCGATAGCGCCGGCGCCTTGCCGGGCAGCCATTCGAGATTGCCGTGCTTGCCGAGATGGACGACCGCGTGGGCATCGAACGCCTCTCGCAACCACGCATGGAATGCCAGATAGCCATGCGGTGGAACCAAGGCCGGGTCGTGATAGGTCGCCTTGGGATCAATGTTGTAGCCCCGGGCCGGCTGCACGGCGACGACGATCCGTCCGAAACGACGAAAATCTTCCCGTTCCCGTTCCGCCCTATTTACCCAATAATGAGATTGGTAGAAAAGACGTTCGCCGCATGTATTCCAATATTAGGATGATGGATTACCAAGTAGGGCGTATTCTGGCCGATTTGGAAGAAGACGGTTTACTTGAAAAAACAATCATTTTCTGGTATACGGATCATGGAGGGCCGCTCCCGCGCATGAAACGTTTGTGCTACGATTCCGGTCGCAAAGTGCCGATGATCATTCGTTTTCCAGGCGCCCAACACGCCGGTAAAATCGACGACCGCCTGATTAGTTTCATCGATTTCCTCCCTATATGATTATAAGAAAATATTTACTGTCAACATAAAAAAGGACATTAATGAAACATTGTCAATATTATTAAATCTGATGTAAAAGCTAATATTATTGGTAATCCGCCATTAGATTGTATTTCGAGGGTCCAGATTTATAAACCGGTTTTATAGACTTTGTTTCATTGATAATCGGACAGAAGGCAATTCAAGTATTGGTACAACTAGGGAGGGGCTATGTGGACTGTTGATTACCAATTATTTTCTAAGTCTCGGTTTTAATGCTGCCAATTATTGCATATTCGACTAATGAAGCTAAATTGATTGTTTCAAAAATGGACATACACAGTCAAACAAACAGGCAAAATGGGAGACACACAAAGGGAAACACACACAACCACAACCAGAAAAGTCAGACACACTGGTATACACGCAAACATAGTCAATCACATAGGCACAGAGAGCAAGACAAAGCATAAAAAGGAAAATACACACAAACATATACACACACAGAGATACAATTACACACACATAAACAGACACAAAAACACAACAATGCAAAGTAAAAACCACTGGCGTAAACAAAGTCAGACAAAGAGGTACGAAGGGAGCATCAAAAACACACAGAGGGAAAACTCAAAAACACACGCTGGGACACTGAACTCGTTTCGGTACGATCGATGCTGCGGTGGGTTCCCAGTCCGGTCACTGCTTCGCGATTCGATGTGAACAGAATCCTGCCGTTCGGCAGCGGGGTCGGTCCAAGATCTCGAATGCCAAATCGGCTGCGGAAGGCCCCTTCCACGGCAAGGCCCTCGTTAACCCCGTACTTCTCGAACTCAAGTCCGTTTCCGAGGCCCGTAATCTGAATCTCTTCGCGTTCCTCTGGCTCTACGTCCAGTCGCATCTTGTAGATGTAGCTGTCGCCCGTTTGCAAGGCCACGTCTACATTCGGATCCATGCGCCCGAGAGGGAGAAGGTGAAACACAGACAGCCAACGAGTCGGATCGTCGGAACGGATATCGGGGAGCGGGTCCCGTCTCTCATACCCTCGACGTTCGTCGCCGAGACGGTGAAACCCGTGCTCGCGGAGACGCTGGGCGTGCCGACGGCACTGAGCGTCGCGGCGCAGCCGCTGGCCGAGATGCCCGCCGTGCAGTAGGTCGTGGGCGTGCAGTCGAGCTTCGAGACTCCCAGGTTGTTCGTGATGAACGTGTTGCCGGCCCAGTCGGTGAACTCGAGTTCGTAGACCAGCTCCAGTCCGGCGCCCCCGGCCCTCAAACAATAGCACGTTCTTTAACAGAGACTTGGCTAATTCAAATTTAATCCTATAAACACGAGTTAGAAATAGGAAACTATAAAATGTGTCACGAAATACAATTCTTGGAAATAAAAAGGACATTAAAATAGAAGATTTTTTACCCAGGAACCATTTTATGTCTATTCATACCTGAAAACAGGAATTTTCAAAGATTTTCTAATCAATTCTAAGCAATTGTCGAAGTAAAAAGGACATAAAAAAAAATAAAAAATTCCTAGGAACCATTTTAGGTTAATTCATACCTGAAAACATGAATTTTCTAAGATTTTTGATGGAGGACAATCCGAATTCCAGTTTTGCGCTTGGTCTGCATCGGCATAATCACCACGCCGAAACCTTCTATTTCCTCGAAGGTGAGGTGGATTTCCATGTCGACGGCCACTGGATCAAGGCCACGCCCGGCACGACGATCCATGTGCCACCAGGTGTGCCCCATGCCTGCCGGACGGCGGGGGGTAAACCGGCCAGGATGCTGATGATCTTTCAGCCCGCTGGTTTTGATGGTTTCCTGGCCGAACTGGGAGAGAAGAGTGCCGAGGATTTTGAAGACGCGACCAAGATGGCGGCGCTGAACCAGAAATACTACTTTGTAATATTTTGTCTTAATTCTTTAAGATTAACCCCTGAATCACAAAGGCTATAGAATAAATAGTTGAAATTACGAAAAATACTTTAACGTAAAGAGCGAGGTATTTAGGAAGAGATGAACCCCCTACATGCGTAATAATCTCTGTTCGTTTTAAGTTTTAATTTCGGTCCTTACTTTCAGCGGAAAAAAAGTTTTTCATATTCATTTTTTATTTTTTTAAATAATGCTAGAAAATCCTGCGCCCCCTTCATGGAATTTCTCTTCGCCCATAAATATTTCTCCAAGGGAAGATCCTCCCATGTCTCCCCATTGCAATTCAAATTTTGCACTTTGGGATTTCGATTTTCACTGACGAAAGTCTTTCTTTGATCAAAGGTTGTATCTATGAAACTGTTTTATCGAGGTTCTCTTAAATGTGGGGGAGGCGGCAACCCCCCCCCCCCAAAAAAACCTCTTGCTAAACCCCATTTTTCCTTCTTTAATTTTAATATTTGTAAAACAATACGCCAATTGTCCCTGAGTTTACAAACCACTCAAAAACTTTCTAGGAGGAAAGGATCTAAAATAAAGAAGAAGAAAACTAGGGCCATCAGTTTATAATTCTTCAAGGGGCATTCCCCCCAACTGAGGCGTCATTTCGTGCCGAATCGAATTATCGCTCATTATGATCCTCAAAACTCCAAAACCTCGCATCCTCTTCTGAAGGGCAAAACCTTAGTTAATGGACAGCCAGCGCTTTATATCTGCAAAAATTTCGCCTGTGCCGCTCCCCTTACCGACCCGAAACTGATCAAACAGGCTTTGGCCCATCAGCTCCATCCTGATCCGGATCAACCAACAACCCAAACCACCACACTCAAAACTTCCGGCATCACCGGAAAAGCGACGGCACAGGGAACGGCAGCCTATGCTTCACGTATGTTGTCCCACTCCAAGCGTCTCGCTGCTGTACACCGACCTACGTGCGGCACGCCGACAGCACGACCATCTGGCAGGAGGACAGGCGCTGCCGCCAGCTCTCGTCGAGAAGGTCGCGTAGCTTCAGGAAGCCGTCGTCCTGCGGGGTCGGCTCCGCCGGCTGCGTCAGCGCGAGCATGCTGTAACTCACGCCCGCGAGCTCGTCGGCGAGCGACCAGAACAGCGCTTCTTCCTTGTTCATTCAGCCTCCGCGACACGGTCGACGAGCCAGCGGTGGACCGGCCACAGCTCGCCGAGACGTTGGGTGCACCACGCCGCAAACGCGGGGGTGTCCATCATGGGCGGCTAGCTTCCCGGAAAGCTTATCGAATCTGTACGAAAGAAACAGGTGGTCGATCTGTCTGTCACACTGTCGATCGACCATCCGCTGACGTGGCCAGGCAAGGGACTTAGTCGCCATCGGCACCGCTATACGAAAACCGATTTTCTCTATTCCGACACGCTCGGTCATGTCCGCGTGTCCTTATACGCCGCGCATGACGAAATCCTTGATAACGTCAATAAACTTGAAGATGCCCAAAACATGACCATCGGGGTGGTCAACGGCTATAACCTTGAAACATCGGCCCGCGCAGCCGGTCTTGATATCCTTTTCTTTTCTTTTTTTTCTAATTTAGGACCCGTTCTTATGCGGCTGTAAATTGGGGTTATATGAAATAAATGAATCGCAGAGTTAAATATTTGTGCATGATTTTGAGACAGGCCTAAAAGGCTTAGAATAGGCTGTTTCTTTGGCATTCCTAATATAAAAAAAAAGAAGAAAAAAGAATAGTAAGTTTGAAAGTAAAGAAACTTTAGAATAAACGGAAATTCGGAAAATTATGATGTGTTATTACACACATAATAAAATCCAAAACTCGAGCCGATGCTAAAAAAAAAAAATACAATCCTGCCACTTCCGATTTTTTTTTATTGGAAATACTTAAAATTATATTTTCAAAATCTAATGAAGAGCAAAAAACTAAAGATAGTTGCCCCCTCCCCGGCTTGT
Organism: Alatinidae sp. Z8VKAUB7J3; assembly: GCA_010016025.2. Taxonomy (NCBI): domain Eukaryota; kingdom Metazoa; phylum Cnidaria; class Cubozoa; order Carybdeida; family Alatinidae; species Alatinidae sp. Z8VKAUB7J3. The sequence continues at coordinate 63,990,925 of JAAAKM020721499.1, read as the reverse complement.
GATCATCATCATCCTTTATCCTTGAATAAACTTAACCATACTGTGTATTCTGTTTGTGTGTAATGTGTATTCTGTGTGTGGGTGGGGGGGCAAGGATTATAAAAAAAATTAAGACACAAGAAACGGTAGTTTTAAACCTGGGGGGAAGATTTTTTTATTGAAAATACTTAAAATTATATTTTCAAAATCTAATGGAGAGCAAAAAACTAAAGATAGTTGCCCCCCTAGTCAATATTCCTGTTTGATTTTCCCCAGTCAATTTTATGCTTATGTTTTTAAGATAGTTGTAATTGTATAGTGATAGTTAATGATGTCAAAACTGCTGTAAAAGTATGAAAAGCTTTATAGATTAGTTTATTGTTGTCAGGCTACGTACTCACTTTTGACTCCCAAGTCAATATTTCTGTTTTTATGCTTGGCTTTCATGTTTTCAGTTTAGTGCTAATTTTCTATAACCCTAGAAGCACAAGGAAACATAATTAGCTGGTTTATTTGCACTAGCTTTATTGGCATATATAGATAACCGGTTTTTTCAAAATCTTATATATAATTTTTTATTCCACATTTTCTCTAAGACTTTACAGTGGCCTAATTATCAACTATTTTATTTGTCACACATTATATTATGCTGCGGCAACTTCTTATAAAATTTATTTTATATTGACTTTTTGAGTTCAAACTTATCTGAGGCTGAATATACAAAATTTTCCATCTTTTTTATTATCAAAATCATAGGCCTATATAGTTTCGACCTGTTTTTTTATTAGGCTATAAATGGTTTTGATTGGTAGTGGGTGGTGTTGGTAATGATTGTATATTTCGGTGGTTTTTGTTTCATTACAAATTCTCTAGATTATCAATTAAATAATGCGTGCAAATTTTGATTTGATCACAAACCGATAAAACATCTAGTAAAGTGATGGCAATTTGATGACAAAGATTAATTTGAATTGAATAACGAGCTAAAACAGCATCAAATCAACCGATTCGACGACGACGTTTGCTAACAACACCGTATTCATTTCCGACTTTAGCAATTTGATCGTTCAAAGTTTCGTTTTCAATTGTGGTTGGTAAAGGACCAGTTCCAACTCGTGTTGTATAAGCTTTAAAAACACCTAAAAATTGCGCTTTTTGAATATTAGCACCAGTTCCTAATCCGGCTGAGATTGGCTAGTGGTGTTCCTTCGGCGCAGTGAAGGTGGTGGCCGGTCTTGAACCGGCCGCCGCCGCTGCCGGGGGTGACAATGGGGAGGCGGTCGTATTGATGGGTGGAACCGTCGCCAAGACCGGAGCCGTACGTGAATAATGTGTTGTCCAGCAGGCTGGTTCCGTCGGCCTCGGTGATACCGTCCATCTTCTCCACAAGCAGGGCGAACTGCCGCATGTGGAACTGGTCAACCAACTCCAACTCGCGGGCGTATTCGATCGGGCTGTGAGACATCAGGTGGTGGCTGAGCGGTTTCTTCGACACTTCCTCATAATAGTAAAAATCTAACAACTATGTCTTTGAGGATGACTGAATCCCCCATAGTCTCCGGGAGAAGGGCTGCAAGCTTCGAACTTTGCCCATTGTTTACATATAGTCCCCCTTTTCAGGAGATTTCTCTGCTGGGGGGGGGGGTTGTGGAAGGAAGTTTACGCGGGAGAATCTTTCCACGGAGGAATTTTTCATGGGGGAAGGGAATTTTCCATGAAGAGGGCGCCGGATTTCCCAGCATTATTTATAAAACGATCAGAAATAAAAAAAAAAACGGTTTTTTTCAACTGAAAGTAAGGATGAACATTAAAATCTACACTTTCCATAAAAAATCAGATATTTTAGGGCTATCATTTTCTTGCAATAAAGTTAAATTGGTGGCATAAAAAAATTGCCAATATTATTCATAGTCACTATAAATTTAAGACACTTAAGAGTTCACAACAAAAAAGAAAACACAAATAAAAAAGATTTACCAGGATATAAATATGAATGTCTCAGATGACAAATTCATTAGCTCATACAGGAAACAACCAAAAATAGAGAATACAATACTGCTTTTTATTATATTTAACTAATTACTTAGCCAAAAAGGCTCACACTTACTTTTTGTTAATAAGTTTCAATCATTAAATCCAACGTTTCGTATCTTTGCAAGCCATACCTTCGTGATGCACCATCTCAATTCACACCACCGTGCTACACTATGACTCCCCTAAGCTCTCTCTAGCACCCCTTTTTCATTCTTAAGACATTTCCCAGATATTTTTCTGTTAAAATTCATGCATCAAATCCATTAGTTCACGTTTTCAGAAGCCAACCCTCCGAAATAAACCATGTCAATTCATTCCGTTTTTTGCACACTATTACAGTCCCTCCAGTACGCTCTAGCACCCCTTACCATTTTCAAAGCATTTTGGAAATTTTCTTCTTCAAAATCAATTTGGTCATTTACTTCCAGTTTTACCAATTTGATGATGAATGTGTGTAATTTAATACAGAAAAGATGCCACTTAATCGTATTCCCAAAAAAATTTAACAGGAAGTTAATAAAATTAAAATTACTTTAATTTCAATTAAAATTAATTAAAAATTAATTTTAAAAAATAATTTTAAAATGATATTGACTTTTTGCAGCAGCTGGAACGTAGTCCGAATAAGTCAGTTTAATTTCAGGATTTTGATTGGTATTTCTAGATGGCCTTGATTGTTTCTACTTGATTTTTTTTTTTTTTTAGAAAAAAAATTAAGTTTCCTGAAGAAGGGAAGCATTTATCCTTCTGAAATATCCGTTTTGTTTCAACCAGTATTTTCGTTGCCCTTAAAAGACCCCGTTCTTCCATTTCTTTTCTTTTCTTTTTTTTGTGATGGTATGCCAATGTTGTTTAAAAATTATAAAAGCCATTAAAACATACTTGCAGTAGTGGCTTCAACTTGGGAGGGGGTATTACCCCCAAGTATTTTCTCCTTCTCCCCCCTCTTTAGATTTTGAATAAAAAGCTTTTTTCTGTATTTTCACCTACAAATGGCTTTTTTGGTACTATTACTGAGGAAATTGAAGGAAACAAAAATAATGGGAATGATTGTTAAAATGAACATTTTTTTAATACTATAATGATGTTTCACATGATGGTTTAAACGTTTCGAGTATGGACTCCAAATCGCTTTGTAATCTACTCCTTTTTGGAAGTTCCAATTTATGCGTGAGTGCGAATAAAATTATTATGGGGGAAACGATTTGCTTTATCGAAAACACGAAACGAATGTAGGTTAATAATCATTTGTTGGAAGGAAGCAGCTTATGTCTTATGTCCGTTATGTCTTGTATTTTGTTTTTCCTTAACCGTTTTCATATTTGTATTTTGTTGTTGTATTTAATTCTAAGCTAATGCCTCTATAAGTACAAAAACTCACTCTTTATCACCTTTCTTATACAGGGGTTTAATTAAGGTTTTCCAAAAATCGCTAAATACTTTCCCACTTTTAAAGTTCATGCTAACAATCTTCAGTAATTTATATCTAAATTCATAACCACAAAATAAAAAAAAACACATTCCCTATTTCTATCCTTTTTGTTTAACTAGGGCATTAAGATCCGTAGTAAAAATACCCCTAACAATTCTAGTTCAGTATGTCTGAATTTTATGTCAAAATTTATTATTTATTTTATTTTCTTTATTTCCCTCAAAAAATGAGGCCCGCTTTTTACCCATGCCGTTTAACCAGACACTTGGAAAACTATAGATTCTAAGACTATCTTAGCTCTATGACTATCTACCTTAGTTTTTCTGCCCTAGGAATGATGCATGGACGGATAATAAATAAGACTCAATCAGATTATCTGTCTTGTTTTGTTCTGCAATTAGCCATGGCTTGATGCCCACAACTATTTGATTTTAATTCAAGGTCGTTTAACTAGAACAATAAGAAGCTTTTTTTAAAATACTAAAAAGCGTTAGCGTAAAGAGTGAGGTGTTGAGGAGGGGGCAACCCACCTCATATACGTGATAATCAAAATTTTCTAACCCCTGTTGCCAACTCAGTAGTTAATACCAGAAAGAAGAACAAATTAGTGCCAGTGCCTTGCAGAACTAATCATTTAATTAATCATTTGTACTGTTTTTCATCATTGCCTATAACAAGTGATTTTTATGACTATGAAAGGTATCTTCAAATAAATGATTTTCTTTTCTTCTTTATCACCTAATTCTATTGTTCTATCATGTTCCAATTATGCAAATCACGTATCTAAGACTTCTGCTTATTTTCCCCACCAAGTTTCATCCTGATCCCTCCAATCTAAGCATTTTCCATCATTTTAGGTTCAGGATCCATATGCCGGCACTTTTTAATGATTGTTTTGCGGCGACTCCAAACGGTGCATGTTGCGGGTTTGGTATTACTATGCGCCGGTATTTACCATGGAAAAGTTTCTTGATGATCGATTCTAAACTGTCGTTTTCACTCAGGGCTGAATTGTGGGGTACAAACACACCGATGCGGCCACGTGCATATTCGAGCTCTTCAAGCAGTTCGATATTCCTGTTCCGCAGCAGGTCGACATATTCACTGCCGGCACTTAAAAAGATTCGGTAAGGTGCGCCCTGGACTATCTGCCTGGCAAAGTTTCCGGAAGTACGTGGTATAATTTTTTTTTAGCTCAAGTACAAAATATATGTGAAGAATATTTTTCCTTTACTGTATTATAGCAAGAATAAGAAAGCAAAGAAAATATTTACGGTCTGCGATATTCGTTAATTCAAATTTTTCCATCGAATATCCTATTTTTGCCGCACCCTCCTTACTAAGGCTGAGGAGAAGGCGCCTTTTATTCCCTATTAAAGTTTAAATTCCACTCGCTAGTCCTGGAATTCATATAATTTGCTAATGTTTGACCCCCCATTGTCCCATAACATTACGACATTTTCCTTTGTGTGGGTCCGTTTCAGGCTGTGGAGTCACCATGATTGAAGTATATATACGTTCTGAGACCATGCTGGCTATATATGACGTATGAAATGAAGAAAGGAAATAATAAATGGAAAGAAAAGAAAATCAAATAGGTGAAAAAACGAGGATTTTGTCAGCCAGTAACAAAATATGATGACGGAAAGCAAGCAAATATTTCGACAAGGACCTCCACCAGGTCGTCCTCAGTGCAAAAAAAAAAAATGTAAAAAACAACAACAATATCTAACCTTCTGAAACGAACTCTGCAAGAGGAGAAAGTGTCTTTTTCCCCATAATATAACAGCGAAAATCTATCCCCATTTAGATTTTCTTTATATATTAAGGACAGTCATACCGCAATCTTGATGGTTTTAGATATTAGATTTGTATTATCTATGAGTCGAAAGTGTATCGCAAAAATAAGTGCTTGCTCTTATTAAGTCTATTAAATAAGTCCATGTGCACTGAGTAAGTCCGTATATTCACTAGATACGTCCATATTTACTGAAAATGTCGTATAATTTACCATCTGTTTTGACACTCTTCCTCCGCCCCTCCTCCCTTAGATGTGAAGCTACTCCCACATCCGAGACATAATTTGTCCCCTATGACTCGAAGGGAGTTGGAGGACCCACGGAGAATTCCCCCACACGCAAAATTGAGCAGCCCCAGAGAAAGTACAAAATAGGTACCTCAAAATGTCGATCAGGTGCCCAAAGGGGTAACAAAGGGAAGAAATATCAAAAGAAAGTTCTAGGACAGGGCTTGGTTGGTCTCCAATCACTTTCGACGTTAAAAAAAGGACTAAATTCTCAATTTATAATCGATCGAGCATCGTCCTATGTTTCTATGACCACGAGGGGAAAGGTTGGGGATGAGAAGGGGGCAGCCCCCTCCTATACGGAAAAAATTTTGCTCGATTTTGGGTATAATCTTACTCTTTCCGTCTGCTTCAGCATACCAAACTATTGTAAATCAATAAGTTCAAGAATCTCTGCCTTTAACCAATTAGCTAACAAAATCTCATATATTTTTGAAAAAACTGGGGTCAAGGTAATTGGTTGTACTCCATTGAAATCATTCAGGCCTCCCATCTTTTGGATTAGAGTAATGTAGCCCAGCTTCCAGCACAAAAAGTAACATCCGGAATTTCTAATATCATGAAAAGTAATAACAAGGGGGAATTTTTGCACAATGCTAGCCAGGTGCTTATTAAGCTCATTGACTGTATGTTCAGGCGGTTCATCTAGAAGAAAATTAACAACAACGACGTATAAAGAAGAACCCAAAAAGAAGAAGAAAGAATCTTAGCAACAGTAGTACTACTTCCACCACCAGCAGGGGCGTCCCGAGCATGATCAAGAATGGTCGAAAAGAAATACAACCACAGACGAAGGAGACTGCGAATGGAACCGTACCCGTCCCATCACCAGCACGTGCTGCAGTTGCTCGTCGTCAGAAGAATGGCAATAGTTTTCGTGGTTTTCATCAATGGAAGGAGGTACCTGCAATGGAACCAGGACTTCAGAAGCAGCCTAGACCGTTCTTACCGACATTACAAAGTCCCAAGGGGTAAATTAAAAAACTGGGATAACTGTTTGACACGATTCTAACTACTTCCATTAAGGAAAGAAAACAATTCTATCCTTTAGCGAGATTTTAGGGGGCTGACGAAAGCCTTTCTAAAGCATTTATTATTTGCTGTTTGTTTAAAATTGGAACTGTGCTTTTTTAATTCGGTAAATTAAGCAATAATAATAATACTAATTTATTCCGTTTTGTTTGCAAGGTAAATAACGGCACCCTTTTTAAAGGTAGACATGTTTTATTCTTCGAAAAAAGAGAAAAAATGCTTTATTTTCTAATTTACAAATTTTTCCTATGTCACACCTCGTCAATCGTGATCCAGACGCTGGCGGCGGTTACGCCACGCGGTCATGGCAACTGTTGTTGGTGACCAAGCCCGCCCAAGCGATCCGCGCAAGCTTGTTGGCCAGCGCCAGGGCCACCACCTTGTAGGGCTTGGTCTCGATCAAGCGCGATGCCCAAGATACAAGGTCGGTCAAGGCCGGTCGGCCCGCCTTGACGTATCGCGGAACCGCCGTGGCCCCGACCACCTGCAGACGCCGGAGATACGGATCACCTTGCTTGGAGCTCCGACCGAGCCGGCGCTTGCCGCCGCTGGCGTTTTCGCGGAGCGTATTCCCTTAGAATTAAACAAAAAGAATTTAGAGAAAGGGAATTAGTGCTTGGATCCCTCTAGTGTTCTATATTCTATCTAAATTCTAGACGGTGTCAATATTTATTATTTGTCTTCCTTTAGTGGAAAGTTTTAATCATGTTTAAGCTAGTAATTCGCTTAAAATTAGACTTGAATTCGGAAGTTGTCTGTATATCTTTAGGAATCAATAGTATACATATACAGCAAAATATTTAAAATTTATGAAGATCAGACTGATACGCCTTTAAAGAAAATTGATTTTGGTAAACCAATTCTAATAAAAGTAGACAGTGGTATGCATGTTGAATGTCAAAAGGGTGCATCAACAAAATCTCTGGAGCGACTAAGGGTAAAGTTGAAACTTTCAGGGCATGGTTAAAAGTGCTTGGAAGTGCTTCAAGATCAGTCAAAAATATGAGATAACCACTTCGCTCAAAATAGTCAAAATATCAAATAACCTTCCCTCTGAGGATGCCATTTCCCCCGCAACTATCGGGGAAACGGCTATAAATTATACAACTTGACCGTGCTTTACGTACAGTAAGGGAGGAGGATGTTTGCTCGTAGTGTGTTTGTAGAAAGGACTAAGAGTATTAAAGTGAAACTATGGTTCAAGCGTAGTATACCACGTCGTTTGGGGGAACTGTGGTTGCTGTGGTGTGGTGAATTGAGACCGTATGGCTCCTGAGTTGCGGCAGTTGCAGCACCGACGGAAGAGGGTGGGGCCGAAGCACTAGCAGCAGTGTCCGCCGAAGCCACAGACGCAGTCGAAGAAAAATCCTTAGCTGCCGTTCGTCTCGCCCCTGCTCGGCGTTTGAAGAATTTTGCAACTCTCCGTACCCCTCTTCGCATCCGACTTGGTTGACAGGACTTCACTTGCGCACGTAATTGATATTCATACTCTTCCCGTTCTTCTTCATTTTAAAAAATGGGTAAAAATAAAATACAAACAAATAAACTTACGCTTATAATAAGAAATTTATATTGTATTTATAAATCTTAAATATTTATAAATAAATAAGATTTATTGATATATAAATATAAATAATAAATCAATATTTCCTACATATTTATAAAAAAATTTTATACATTTAAATATATGACATAAAGATAAATTTATTTATATATCTAGCATGAATATGAATGAAATACTAGTAGCGACAGAATAAGCCTGACATGAACCGAAATGATTCTAGTATGAATAAAAAGAAAAAAAAAAAAAAAAAAAACAGCTAGGTTTGGTTTTACAGGCCTGCAATAATAAATCAAAAACAAGAGCCAATTTTCCTAAAATACAATACCCCTTGATTATCCCAAAACTTTTTTCCGATTTCCTTCCACATTTTCAGTCCTAATGTACTAAGGACATAAAAAAACAACAATATTTTGCCTCTGGACCCACCTTAGGTCTTTAAACCTAAGACAGCGGTTTTCTAAGATTTTTTTTTGTTTTTTGATTGTCTCGAAAAAACAAGGTGTTTAGGATAGTATTATATTTTATGGGAGTACGATAATTTTACATAGAATATAAAATCACTTTATTTTATAAAAAACAGACGGGTTCACTTTGTGTAAACAATTAAGAAAATCGTACAACCTGCCTATCATAATGCTGACCGCCCGGGGAAGATTAGAAGACAAAATTCAGGGCTTCGAAATTGGCGTTGATGATTATCTGCCCAAACCCTTTGAGCCACTAGAGTTATTAATGAGAGTTCAGGCATTGCTGCGAAGAAGCGAAAACAGCAACGATGCCCATGCAGATACGAATGACACTATGCAGTTCAGCGGCTTAATAATCCATCCAAAACAACAACTTGTTAAAGTGGACTCAACAGAAATAATGCTTTCCGGCATGGAGTATCACTAGAACTTTCGATTTCCAATCGAATGAGCCCCTACAAAGTTGACACGAATACCCCTCCCAGACGAAGTGCCTCTGGAAATTGTTTTAATAAAAAAACGCCTTTACTATAGCGTTGCCTCTGATAATTGCAGGAAACCCGGTCCTAACTCCTCGGAAAAATGCCCCTCCCAACAGAAATATCCTCTAAACAATTTAATCCCGGTGAAAATTTACCCAGGACAATTACCCTTAACAATGCGTAAAACTAAGACAGAGAAGAGAAAGCAAGACATAAAAAAAAAATTTGTGTAGGAGTTCTTGAAAATTCCACCATGCAGGATCGACTGAAATATACGAAAATAATTATTGCTTTCATTGATCACTTTAAGTTTAGAGAAGTGAAAGGACTGGTTGCCTGAATTTGTGAACGCTGGATAAGAACTAAATTTGAGTGAAGTTTTGATTCTTGTCTAATAGTTTGTGGTAACAAACTGTAAGTAAGGAACGACCCGGCTCAATAGTGATCGAAACTCTAAAAATCGGAATTTTGATACCAATAGATACATCAAAAGATTTGGATTTTTATGCTGATTTCAAATATATAAGTTTCATCAAGGGTAGTCTTTTGCATCATAAATAAAAAATAAGAAATAGTAAGATATGAATTAAAATATTACTCCTTTGTTAGTTCAAAATCTCCCACATCCAGATCGTAATTTTCAACATTACAAACTAGGTTGTTTCGTGGATATCGCTTATACATTCAATTGGAAATTTGTATGCAGATGGTGGGTTGAGATTCACTTCAACTCCTCTCCTTAATATTCCATGAAAATGTCAATTTCATACTCTTAGCCTTGATTGTAGCAGTAGTAACAATAATTCTTTTAATGGTAGCAAACCGCTTGTCAGTGGGTCTCTACCTCTCCCTGTATGGTTTCCCATTCCAATCGAATTTTCTCCATTTTGCCCGATTTTTGGCTATTTTTCCATATTTTGCCTTAGCTTTTTGCCCAAAAATGGCCAATTCTCAGGGTTTTTATTTTGTCGATTTTATGGGCTAAATACCCTCAGAAAGGCCGGAAAAAGGCATTGGAATAGGTAATTCTACTCTTAGGAAGCTATTTTTGAATATTTTGGTCGATTTGGAAACCCTTGATTTTAGCCGATTTTTGGCCATTTTTCCATAGTATAGCCTTACCTTTTTGCCCAAAAATGAGCCATTTTCAGGGTTTTTATGTTGTCGGTTTTATGGGCTAAATACCCTCAGAAAGGAGAGCACTCAAGACGTGCTCATGGCTGTCAACGACGCTGGCATTCCATGGTTCGCCACCATCCCTCTCGCGGCGGTCAGCATCCGCTTCATGCTTGCCCTGCCGCTCGGCCTGTGGACTCGCCGCGCCGCGTTTGCCGCTCGGCCGTTCTACACACAGCTTGCACTGACCTGGCGCAACATGGTCTCTGCTCCGGTCAACTATCCAACCAAGGTGGCCTCCATCCTGAGCATGCAGTGGACCGCAACACCAGACAAGACGGCGGTGCTCGCTCCCTTCGCCTCCATGCTCCTCCACGCCATCCCCTTCCTCACAAACACGATGAAGGTCTGTTGCGGCCAACCGTTGTGGCTTGCTGCCTTCCTAGTAGTTCTGTTACTGCCATCCTGTGTGCGGAGTGATATCGTCTTTGATAATGAATTGATTATTCAAAAGGAAATCTACGACTTCACATACTCGACGGATAGTGATATTAGTTATTTGAATCAGAACACTTCCAAGTACTTTTGTATCTTCCGTAGCATGTGGGATAAGGAGCATCATCCACGCAGGTACCCACGAAAAGCTCGGTGGGGTAATCCTGACATATACTCATCAACAAAACAGCTTCTCCCTTGGCGAAAGAATTCAATGTCATCTGATCAATTATTCAAGATGGCCATTTTGTTCAGCATAGTTGAAAGGTCCAATAGCTATGCCTCGCAGGATGACCAGACTAAAGACAGTCCCTGGAGAATGAACTGTAATTTATGAAATTTGCTTATTCGAAGGTTTTCTGGCATAAGATGAAAAACAATCAGAAACTGAATTGAAAAACACATTTTTTCAACTGAGAGTAAGGAACAGCATTAAAACTTAAAGGAAAATAAATTATTCCCTATATAAGGGAGATTGTTGCTTTCTCAGCCCTCGCTCTTAACGCTAAACTATTTTGGTTATCCCCTCGCCCGTACTCGCATTCGCATCCCCTAATAGGTCGAGTCGCTGCCAACGCCACACGCCTCGGAAGCTGCGACCGATCTCGGTGGCCGCGAGAAGACCGGCTTCCGTTTCGATGCGGCCCGCGTCAGCGTCTACCGGGAGAACGCCGAACGTCTCGTCGACCCCGTCTTCGAGGTTTGGATCGATTTCGAGACCGACCGGAAGCGTCCGTGGGAGAGGCGCGTCCGTCAAAATGAAGTCGTCCCCGAGTCCGGTGATTCGGCCGCTCCCGACGCCGGTGAGCGGGGTGCGCGGTTCGTCCTGCGGGTTGCCACTGTATGCATAAAGGCAATATTAAGAGAGGATTGGTGATAGGATTTTTTTTTTCCAAGACAGAAATTTTAGGTTCAGAAACACTACATTTAAAAATTAGATGCTTGAATTTTAAGGGGGAAGGGTGGCTTTAGACATATCGTCCCAGGAATTCTGGGGGAGCATACTCTGTTACAATTAGACTTTTACATTGGTCAGCAGTAAATTTTTTAGACATTGTATTACAGCACTGAGCGTTTTCAGTTATAGCGCTTTTTTTCGTCTTGTAGCAGTCATTCATTTGTCTCATATGTAGTGTGATTCTGTGGTGTAGTAAAGACTTTATGATTGAAGGTCCAGATACGCACATCCAGATCTTTTAAATAGACTCTTAGAGTGAGACTTAGGGGATATTTGGCCCAAAATAGATGGTTGTGTTTTTGATATTTTCCCTAAATTAATGTTTAAGATGTTGTGTATATTTTTTGCTCCAGTAGAAATACATTAACGCAAATTTAAAGGGGGAATGCATTTCTCAATATTTAGACGGGACTTTGTCGCTTTTGTCAATTTTTCATAAAAATAGCAAAGAGAACGTTTTAAATAAAAATATCTTCAAACAAGGTATTTTTCAAAATCAAGGAGGATCTAATCCTAAACACTTAACAATTCTTCAAACAACCAAAAGGAAAATCCCTATAAAACTCGCTATTACCAGGTATGAATAAACCTATATAGTTTTCAGTAAAGTGCTAACGACGCTGCAGGTTTTAGACTTTTACAACTAGGAAAGGGGACACAATTTCTTATCGTTTTAAGTTTGAATTATTATAAGAATTTATTTCTGCTGATCTTACGTTTAATGTGGCCTTTAGTTTTTGTTGAAAAATTTCTTTTTCGAAGTTTTTTTTTTATTAATTTACGTTCGTTTTTGATTGCCAAGGTTTTAAGTTTTTAAATATTTGCGCTGGCCGTAATCTGGATGTTGTGAAGTCTGTCATTGCCGGGCCTACCACTGCTAACGGTAGTGATGGAGCCAATACCGATGCAGGCGATACAATCACGTATCGCTATGTCATTACAAACACCGGAAATATCACCGAAAATGATGTCAGGCCCATCGATGACGGTCCGACCTTTAATGGTGTTGTCGGAGAAAACGGTCTTGGACCAAACGATGTCCTGCTGGGGAGAGGAAACGGCATTGCCAGTTTCATGGGGAACGTTCTCTTCAGGAAGATCGTTTTTGCACACAAGGAAGAATATGCTAAGATGGATCGTATCCATCAACGACGCCTCCAGCGGCTCCGTCGCAATGATGTAGCTGCCGATCGGGATCACCCGCCGGCGCAGCCACGGTGTGAGTGTGCCGGTATAGCCGTTGGTCGCCACCACCACGTCGCGCGCGCGGACCGGGCCTTTCGCGGTCGCGAGTTCGAAGCCTCCGGCCTCTCCATCAAGCCCGGTTACCTTGCAATGGGGCACCACCGTCGCCCCCGCCTTCAGCGCCCGGTCCAGCAAGCCCTGGTGATACAGTCCAGGATCCAGCGAGGCATGCGCTTCCATGACCACCCCGCCGTGATAAACGTCGGTTCTGTTTCGAGTTGTTTAAAGTTTTAGTGATTCAAATTACATTTTAAATTGTGGGAAGCATATATTTTATGATTTGGCTTATGAAGAGACGAGTCTTAGAGATATGTATGCAAAGAAAAAACATGTATTAAAGATATTGAATGAGACTATACAAAATATACAAATTGACAAAAAAAAGAATAAATGACATTTAAAACTTATAGACAAAAGCTCGTACTCAAAAAAAAACTAATAGGTTTGCTAAAAGATTGTTTCTGACTTTACAAGGGGCTTTTGATTCTGTGCCTCTCTCTCCTTCAAAATTCCAATATTTTGGCGACCGGGATCGAGATGAGGTCAATGCTGAACAGGGCGCTGTTCTCGTCCTCGCCCGGCGGCAGATCGGAGCAGCCCTCCAGCTCGTCGCCGCTGCGCACCGAACTGGTGCCCGAGCCGTAGACGATGATCTCCTCCGGGCCGATGTCGACCACGGTGTGGGTGTGGGAACCGCGGCAGGTCTGCACCGCGGCGACCTGCTGGGGCATGCGCAGGTCGGAGACGTCGAAGATGCGGATACCGCGTAAGCGCTCCGGACTCACTGGATCCGCGACGCCCGGGAGGCCGCAGCCGAGGCGGCCGCGGGTCTGCTTTTGACCGCCGCATCGATTTCCTTGACCAGCTCATTGAGCTTTCCACCGGTGTCGCGTGCGAACACCATCACCATCGGGCGCGAACCGTATTTGCAGCGATAGCAAAGTTTTTCACCTTGCTCCACGCCATCATCCTCGGCACCACAAACTTTCGTGACATAGAACGCGCCGATCGCATCGCCAGCCTGCAAACCCGCATCGGCTTTCTTTTTCTTTGCCGACTCCTCGGCCGAAACCACCGAACAGACCAGCAGACCAAGTACAGCCAAAGGCAACATCAAACGAGACATGCGTTGAATCTCCAACAGAAGGGGCCCTTTTTTTGAATAAAATGTTGATTTTTGAATTAAAATCATGTAGTTGTGGGCATCAAGCCATGGCAAATTCTAGAAAAAGCCAAGACAGATGGTCCAATTGAGATAGAGGCAAATCCGGCATAAGCCCTTATTAGGATTTTTTAAGAGGGATATTATTTATTGAAAAAAATCACAATTATATAGATGTTTAGTGTCACTCGATAATTGACGGTGCACTTGTTATAGTTCTTGTTCTAGTACCCTTCTAAAGTAAAGTATGATTGGAAAAAGTTAAAAAGTTTTTTAACGTGTTTGATCATAAAGACGTAAAATGTATATCTGAGCAATCTTGTGGGAGTCGTTTCATGTGCACACCCTATCCGTATCAGGAACGCGCACAAAGCCGTTCGACGAGTCGCAATGCCTCCTGCTCCAGGGGGGTCTGGAACGCTTCTCAGCCGTAGGGTCGTCGAGGCACCACTCCACTTTCGACCCCGTAAGATCGACCCATGGCACGCGCTCGCACCCGACTGATCTGGCTGATCGCCCTGCTACCCGCGGTGATGCTGGTCTCGGCGTTCCTCTACATGTTCGGCATGGCCTACCTGGAAGAGGACCCACGCACTTTTCTCGAGAGCCTGTCCTACCTTGCATATATAGTTTTTATTATTATGGTTTTTTTCTGAGTTGGAATTATCTTTATACTTGCGTATCTTTATACTTGCTTATCTTTATTCCTGCTTTAAATATATAGCCAATATTTGGCACAAAGTTTGTGCAAAGCTTGCAGTTGCAAAAATTCCCCTCTCTGGAATTGTTTTTGAGGTCCTGCTGGAAGCTTTGCACAGTTGTGCAGTTTTTGGTTTTCTCCGAAATAGAGCTCCATAAAGTCAAGGTAGATAATTTTTAGAACCAGATGATTTCTAGATACAGATCAAATTCAGATTCCCCACCCTACCTCGCGATCACGTTCTCACGGTTCGGAGGACGAGGAGAGATCTTCAACGCGTTCGCCGTCCGTCAGTACGCCGACGCCGAGCGATACATGCGCTTGACATTTTACGAGGAGAGCCAGCCTGGTTTCCTTGTCGGCGTACCGTACCGAATTCGAGTTCACTGCAATCCCGGAGACCTGACTTACAAACTGAACGCCGAAAACCGCGGAGGCGAGGCGTTCGCCCCCCGACTTCGAGTACCGACACCGAAATCAAAGTCCCTGCCCCGGGGGATCTATCGCCTCATTGTGCGCGGCGATCCCCGAACCGATCGTGAGGGCTTCATCCGGATTCCTCCACTCTAAGCGTTTTCGAAGATTTCCGATTTCCCCCTCCGACTACCCTCAATGTCAGCAGATCTGGTCGAGATTTAAAATAAGAGCTCTGAGACATGAATCCCTTCTAAATATCAAATTTCCTTAAGATCCGGTCACCCGTTCTTAAGTTAAAAATACCTCAATTTTTCTAATTTTTCCAAATTAACACCCCCCAGCTCCTCCAAATACAAAGGATTCGTTCCAATTATGTTAATCACGTACCTAGAACTTCTGCTTATTCTTCCCATCAAGTTTCATTCCGATCTCTCCACTCTTCAAATTTCATTAAGATCTCATCACCCGTTCGTAAGTTAGAAATATCTCATTTTTCTAATTTTTTCGAGCCCCCCTCCCCCCGCAACTCCCCCAAAGACTGCTGATCCGGTCCGGCTATGTCAGTCCCGTATTTTGGACTTTTGCTTATTCTTTCCACCGAGTTTCATCCTGATCTCTCCACTCTAAGCGTTTTCCAAGATTTACGGTTCCCCCCTCTCAACTCCCAACAATGACACTGGATCCGTTCAGGATTTATAAGACATCTGAGTTACGAGGTCCTTCTAAATATGAAATTTCATTAAGATCCAATCATGAAAAAGCGAATTCATTTTGTACTTAAAAGCTTTTTCGTCTGACACTCCTCAGAGTACAAATTGTCAGAAAATGACCTGAAAACCTGAACTTATTTACCCAACTGTGTTTTACAAGGTAGGCAATCAGAATTCTGACTGCCAGATTGGTGTTGTTTTGACCTATCAGTGTCTGAAGCGGAATGTTTAACCGAAAAGGTCCAATGACATGACAAATTCTTTTCGTCAACAAAGCAACGGTTTTCTTGCATCGATATGAATGGATTCTAAAACGGCCAAGTGAAAAGCAGATCTAGCTTTCCCAATTATGCGGACGGCGGAGATCAAAAATGTTCCCGGGAATCAAGAGGAAATAGATATCAATTTCTACCACCATCGCCTCCAATTTTTATCTGAAAGCTCAATGATAGTAAGGATATTCAGACATTTTAATGCACTCCTTGAGGCATCTTCCACATCCCCCGTCTACAAAATGACCCACCGCCCATCTTTCATAATACTTTATTCGCACTTACAGATCGCTATGTATAATTGAGCAAAATTGAACGTTATAATTTAATTAATTTAGTCAAAAGAACCTTTAAAAGATATATTGAAGACATTTTTCTGCAATAAGAAGGGATGCATCACCTCCAAAACGATTTCCAGAACTAGGCGTGATTAAGTGTTAATTACTAATATAGCTTCACTAGAACATTTTTTAATGCTACAAGGTTTTAAGTTTTATACGGAAGAAGAAAAAGCGAAGAGTTAAAGGACCTAAGGTTGATTTAAGCCGTAATGAGCCCAGGCTAGAGAGAATATATAGAGTCACTAGGCTCTATACACTTACAAAACTAGGCTAGAGTCTTGATTCTGCTCGTGTCAAAAAGTTATCTGCGGTTCTATTTCAATTCGCGCCAATCAGTAGCGTAATTTGGTCGAAATCCTGGGGGGGGGGGCAATATTTTTTGATTATTAATTAGTAATAATAATTTTAATTTATATTTTAAAATTGTTATTATAAAATAATTATTTAATCATCATTATTTATTTATTTTTATTTTATTAATTAATTAATGATCTATTCATTATTCCATGTATTAATTGTGCCCTATACTTTGTTTTAATAATAATAAAATTTCTGAAATGGTTATAACCATTAGATTTTTTGTTTGAAATTTTGCACCCCTAAAATTTTCTTCCCCCTAAAAATTCCTCTGCTTTCATCTTAAGCTCCATTTGTGTTTGTGATCTTTTGACAACTGGGCTGTATGGTGGAGGTAATGCTGTAGGCGTCAATGCTGGTGGTGGCAGTGGTGGAAGTGTTTTGATATTATGCTTGAATATTTCTGGCCATGGTCTAATAGATGTTATCGGAGGCAATGCTACTGGATCCGGAGGTGGTGGATCTGGTGGAAGAATCGGAGTTCACGTGAGGTTTAGGCATAAATTCGGCGGCAAATATCGAACCATTGGTGGAGATGGAAATACGTCAGCTGCTGCTGGAACCGTTTACATCGAAGAAACAAACAGAGGTCCACAGTATGCTGATATTAAATACGACAACGCACTGAACACGACAGTATTTGTATAACAAAAAGCAACAATCACCCGTCTGAAAAAAAATGTTTTCTTTTTAAATGTTTTCCTTTCTCATTGCAAGCTAGGGCACGTACAAGTGAACGATATTGCTTTGTCCTTTACTTAACTGTTTCTGGCAGTTGAACATCACCTTCAGTCAAATTTAAACATAGGCCAAACAGGAGATCAAAGAATTCATTGTCAATGCCTTTTTTTAATATATTCCACCTAAGCCCGGGTTTTGAGTTACCTCAGACGGAAAATAAATGTCTGTTTTCATATACTTTCTTTAGTGTCATAATGGCAACTAATGACACCTTTTAGTAGAATGTTATTTTGAAACAAATTTGCAGAAATTTTTCAAAGCTAGAAGTCCCAACAAAATTTTCAAAATAATATTGTAGGCTACAATTAAGACTAAAGAAAATAATGATTACAATTCCTGAATCTGGCAAATGGCGATTTTCTCCCATAAGACAGTTTTTTTAAACATGCTTTTAAACTTTTGGTTACTATGGACTGTTTTACCTTTTGGGGCCCCATTAAGGGCTCAAAATAGAATTCCCTCAGCCTGTTGCAATCATTGGACTATGATAGAGCATAAAGAAAGGCATCAAGTGATGTATTCACCTTTATCGTTATCTACTCTCTTATGATCTTGAGCAACTTCAAGTTCTACAGGACTTCCGTCTTTCTGTGCAAATCTTTAAAAAGATCATCTTTAATAAGGCTTTGAACGATATTATCTGCAACCATATTTTTCATCGTATTCCCTTGAAGTTTCAAGATTCTGCTCTATAAAATTAGTGTTCGAAAAAAAAAAAAATACAAAAACCTATTTTAAACTTAGTACAAGTTCAAGAATGGTTAATTTTATGCCGATATTTAAATCCTTAACATGAAATTAAATAATGGAAACCTAGCTTAAGATCTAAGAAGCAGAGTTGCCATTTACCTCCCAACCAATATGAACACGGTGCCTTCTGAGAAACGATACTCCCAGGCCTGTACTAAACTAACGCGACTACTGAAGAAACTTCTAGATCGGCGTATAGTCGTTTGTGGGCGACTTACAATGTGGCGGCAAGCTCTGGCATTGCCTTCAGCAACTTCGCAAAAATACTTATATCCAGTATACCAGATGATCTAGCCGTCTGTCCTATAAATGGCTCATACATTTATAATCATAATTCCGGAAGTGTCACTAACATTGACCATGTACCTGCCTATCTTAACCTTACTTTACGTTGCGTATTTACGTACGTCCGTAGAAGTTCTACAGTGGGAATACTGGAAATTTGAAAAAACGGTTGTATATGTAGGAATAGTACATTAACTGAAGTCAGCACGTAGAATTTCTATATGTGTACTGGAATTTGGAATTGAAATAAATAAATAAATAATCAAATATTTTGATTTTGGAATTTGGGTGTCACAGTGTCACAGAGTTTTAGAATTTGAAACGTGCAGAACTACTGCACACTTGCAATGTGACGAGCCAGCGGGCCGGCTCGTTCAGACATATATGTGTATCCAGTCTTGAAGCACACTTATTTTGTGCATCTCAGCTAGCTAGCTAAATAGTTGAAGTACAGGGTGTTTTTTCCCGGTCGAAATTAAGTTTAGAAGAATTTTTTTAGGCCCATCTTGCTTCGTGAGATAGAAAAGTAATCGTAGAGTTCTGACAGATCGAATTAAATTCTGCAATATTATGGAGGCTTGACCAAATGTGTCTAACTCAACTATATCATCGTTAGTACTTTATAAAAACTATTCGGTTTCATGTGCTTTATGCTAAATCTTGACTGTTTTTTGTTTTTTTTTCGTTTCTGCAGGAACAACTTTACAACAACCCTTTTTTGCAACCACTTTAGAACGGGGGGATGAGAAAAGTATCATTATTGTAAAGTTATTCTAATTATAATCTATAATAGTAATTCTAATACGAATATATTATTCTTAAGAATTAAAGTTATAAGACATAGAATTTAGGGTTAAGGTTAAGTTTAAGGTTAAATTTAGTCGCTTCTCACTATCTTGGGAAAAGGTTGAGTTAGTTGAATGTAACTTTCAGGGATCAATTTAGGGCCTAAAATGTTCTGCAAAATCGATTGAACTAAGTCTAACAGTCAAAGAAAACTATAAAAAAAATAATCAAAAGACACGTCAGTGAACCCTTACATGAGCTGACAAACTTCTAACAAAAGGGCGTGAATTTCGATCACATGCACATGGGCGATCTGCTGCGCCAGGTACACGAACATCCGGATGCGGAAATCATTGGCGTCTATGATAAGTCACGGGAGCGGATGGGCCAGGCCATCGCCGACTTTTCCATTCCCGATGACCGTGTCTTCACGGATCTCGATGCCTGTATCGAACAATCGAAGCCGGATCTGGCGATCCTCTGCGCCGCAACGACCCAACATGCGGATCATGTCGAGCAACAGGCGAAACATAGGGTTCACATCATGGTCGAAAAGCCCTTCGCGGCGTCGGTCGCCGATGCGCGCCGAATGATTGTTGTCTCGTTGACGAAGACAGAAATGGTGGACACATCGTTGTCCGAAATGACTTCCCAGTCGGAACCGACACTGTTGACACGGGTCCTGCTCTCAGGACCGAAAGGGGGTGGGGGCACTGGGGCCCCGAGGGGTGCAGGAGATCCCGGAGGATCGATCCACTGCTCATCCACGGACGAGACACTTGCCATCGAGTCCGTGGGCAACTGTACTGTGTCCTCAACCGACATCTCACCAGGAGGAGAAACAGCTACAACTGTGCACAATGATTCCCTTGAAGCGCGAGAGCAACCTAACACTCGAGGTTGTTGGCCACGCTACTTCATAACCAACAATTGAGTAACTAATGTTTTTGGGACTTTACTCTCGGCAAGAAGCTGGCCGGTAGCGATCAGCCAGGGTTCCACCTGAACATGACCATGTTAGTTGGCCGTCCTCTATAGATGGCGTCAAAATCATCGTTTCACCGGCGACTGAAGACGCCATCGTTTCAGAAAGTTGAATAGTAATATTGCCACCTTCTCCAACCCTGATCGCATTACCATGTTGATCAGACAGGTTTTCATCCAGGTTAACGTCTGCACTACTACCAGGAAAAACCTCTTGTGTAGCAATATATTCACTTACTGTGACTGGCAGCTAAGAATATAACCGGATTTAATTTCTTTCTCTTCTAGTGCAAGATTCAGATCCATATCGACCTCACCCTCCAGCCGTTTTGCTTTACATGTCGAACACACCCCGGCTTTACAGGCATAAGGTAAATCCATTCCGTTATGAATCCCGGCATCAAGAATATTCTCACCGACTGTTGCCAGATCAAAACTAATCGCACGGCCACCCGAGATAACGGTCACTGCACTGGTTTTCTGCTCACCATAATCTGCAATACGCTGGGAATACTTCTCCAGCGCTGTCTGTGAGTCCTCCGAAGAACTGCTTTCCGGTTGTTTAAAAGCAGATAGAAACCAGTCGGGGAGCAGTGCCGTTTTAATATCACCTCGCACTTCGACTTCGTTTACTTCGGAACCACTCCTTCTCAACATGCTGACTAAGTCAGACACTGCGTTTAAACGGTTGCGTTTTAAGGTTGCTAGATAAGCTTGTCCAGCATGATAGGGTGCGGTAACAGGCATATTTTGATTATTTGACTTAAAGTCCATAGCTAATTCTCTACTTCGAAAAACAACTTCTGCACATTCCTATTTTGTGCAACATTTCAGGCTGTGCATTGAATCACACGCAAAGCAATCGAATAAAGTGTACGACGATAACGACACAGCAGCAAGTATGACACTGCTACAATAGACAAAAGAGTGGAAAGATGAAAGAATTTCAGGGGTGATAGTTGTTCTTCTGGTCCAATCTGCCGCTGCCATTGTCGGGGAAACGAATGCGATCAGGAGACGGTCTTTTCAATGCTACCTTGCTGTGGATATGGCTATTAAAAAGTTACAACGCTGATGGCAATTCAGTCCCTCGGATCCTCTCTTTGTTGTTGTTTGAATCCTATTTTGAGACCGACGAAGATGAACACGAGGAAACAAGAAATTGCGAAGCTCAAAGACAGCTGAGGCCTGGTTACAGAAGTATCCTTGTTAAACTGCTCTGTAAAGTGATTGATCTGAAGATGATCCGCTCGGCCTGCTAAAGAGGGTTTGTATGTTTGTATTTGGACCGGTAAGTATCGTAATATGAATAACATATACAGGATTACATCTATTTAACTCGAATTAAGCCTTCATTATTTAATAGCTCCTTAACAGAACAATTTGCTCAACCCTCTTCCCCCTGCAAAGAGAATATGGCCCAGTGAGATAGTACGTGGAATTGGATCGTTTTAGGGGGGAATGATAAATGGATTTAATATTGCAATCAAAGATGTAAGATTCTAGTTGGTTAGCTCCACAGAAGGAAACATGTTGATAAAATTAATTAGCATCATTAGGTTCTTTACTTTGCGCTATTTTTCAGTATAATAGTCGTTAACGTTGCGCTATTTTTCAGTATAATAATCGTTGACGTTACAATTCACACCACCCTACCCCCCTCTTGACGGTCCCAGATATAGCCGTAGGTTATATACAAACTAAAAAAACCGCTAAATTGATAAAAGTTCTACGATACTTGTGTCTTATAACCACCAAACTCTGATAATCGCGAACATGAGACAATAACCGGTTTCCATGGTATTTATTAATACTTTATCGAGATTCAGTAAGTTTACGAATCTTCGAGAAAATGTTAGCGGCCAAAATATTGGAAATAGATCGGTTTCGAGGAAAAACTGTTTTTCAAGCTAGAGAAGGATGAGAAAAGTATACAGCTATTTGAGTTCACGTAGTAACGAGCTATGGACGTTTCTATTTAGTCTTTTCTGCCAGTACAAATTCATTTAATAAAGAAAAATATAAACGGAAAGGTATAGACAAAGCAAACCTTAACAGGCACTGTGAAAAGATGATCTTGTTTAACAACAATCGCTAAGCAGACAGGACAATCTCATTCATATACGCTAAAGAATTTTTAGTAATTTCTAAAGAGCTATTTATTCTAATTAAACGGCCTTTGTGATTCAGGGGTCATTCTTACAGAATTGAAACAAAATTCGAACTTTAGCGTAAAGAGCGAGGTATTGACGAGGGGGCAAATTTTCTTATATTGCGCATATGAGGGAGTTAACCCCCTCGTCAGTGCCTCGCTCTTTATGTTAAAGTTCGAATTTTAATAAATAATGGCCGATATAAGCAATAATTTGTTTGCTTTATTGTGCTGGGAGAGTAACACTTTTTTTTCTCCTATGCCGCCGATATCGGCTTATTCCTGTAAGGGTGTAAAATAGCGACTCTCCAAAAGGAGACATGCTAGAACAAGAACAGAGAAATTTTTAGATTGCTAAATTTATGCTCAATTTTATAGTTTTGTTGGCATTTTCAACAATTCATAACCAGTCCCCCCCCCCCAAAGGATCTCGTATAGCCCTATGTTATATAAACAATTAACATAATATTCAATCAATTCTTAATTCTATGTTTCGTTGATACTGGCTGCATGTTATCAAGGAAGAATTTCATCCCTTCTATATTATTTTTTATGTAGCCTAGGGCGCTGTGGGGCTATTAGGGGGGAGGTGTTCACAGCTCTTCCTCTCAAGCTAAAGGTGGCTTACCACAATAGAAACCCGAATAATTTGCCATATACCTATCATGAGAGCATAGAAGAGCTTGCAGAAAACTCCGACATCTTGCTTTGCATGCTCCCTGGCGGCAGTGAAACCGACAATCTTGTTAATGCAGCGGTATTTGAAAAACTCGGCTCTTCGGGCGTCTTTTTAAATGTTGGGCGCGGAAATATCGTAGACGAGGTCGCACTAGCTCAGGCACTTAGAACAAAACAGATTTATGCTGCCGTTTTGGACGTGTACAAAGATGAACCGAAAATTCCGGAAGAACTCTATTGAGTAGGGTCACTCCTTACTACAGTTCGTTACCACGAACTACTTGATAAAATCTTCAAAATCAATCAAAACTTGTTTTAAACGCGATCAATGGCAATAGCATGCTTATTTTATGGCTATGGCTAAGGCAGATAAATAAAACTATATCAATTAATATAATATTAAAGTAAAAAAGACTGTAAAAAAAGAGAAAGAAAACAAGCAAAGGCACAAAATTTAAAAGGAACATAAATTTAAAAGGAACAAATTTAATTTCAGGAACATAGTTAATTTGTATTATCAATACAGTGAAAAATAATTTCATTCATTTAGGTAAAACTTTTATGAAGATTATTGGGTATTTGAATCTCCCCAGTACCAACAAATCTTCCAAAAAATAAAGTGGCGGAAGGAAATTTTTTCACTAACTTTATCTTGATTTAGAAGGATCCTGTTTTAATCGTGAATAGAGTCTCAATCGTGTGAAATTCTTCCGGAAGATGTCTTGTTTTAGTGGGTAGGTCACCGAAATATTTAGATAACGCAACATCTCCAACACATTGCTAAAGTACTCTTAATCGTAAAACATCCATAGCCCAAATGGTAATTGTATAAATGTATTTGTTTTTTTATCGGAGTTTCACAGTTGCAACACTTTCTTCCTGGTGCACTATGCTAAGGGTATCAGTGCTATTGAGTGCTATTTCTCAGTCGTTCATGAGCTCTTACCCGCAACTTTGTTTACCACTCGCATTTTTTTTATAATAAGGTTCACTAACCTAGACAAGAAGTTCTCTCCCAAGCTTAGGCAATCGTCCGTAATATGGTCAACCTAAGCGTTTGTTAAAAAATAGTCTTAAGCAAGACAGATGAGCGTTTAATACACAGGGAAAGAAATCAGCACTGCGCCACGGATATTTTATTTACATATTTTGTGGAATTATTTTGTGCTGATAGACAAAATAACAACTTCATATTATGTCAATAAAAGTTTGCGAGGGGAGTTTTCTTTTTAGCCATGTGAAAGGCTCTTAATAACATAAAGTGTCGCTAAAATTTAAAACGGGCTTGAGAGAGAGATAACTCCTTCCGAGAGTGTGCTTATGTGTGCTTGGGGGAGGAGTGTAAAGTCTTTTGTTTTATTTAAAATTAGTCTAAAAAACAAATGGCAAGTCATCCTCAAAGACATAGTTACTAAATTTTTGACTATGCTTAACAAAATGGCTAACTCAAATTTTGATCCGACGACTTAGGGGAAAAAAGGGTGTGGAAGAAAAATTAAGTAAAAAAGTGTTTTTCTGCTGAAAGTAAGAAGCAACATTAAAACAGACAACAAACAGGAATTATCCCGTATATGAGGTGGGTTGCCTCCTTCAATACCTCACTCTTTACCCAAAATTATGACCTTTTTCCAGATTCTTGAAGAACGAGACCTGAAACACAAGGGCTGTTTAATTAGAATAAGGAGATTTTTTAAAAGGTACTATAAACCTATAGCGTGGAGAGCAGTAGACTGAGGGCGGAGGCAGCATCCCTCATATACGGAATAGTTTATGTTCGTTTTAAGTTTTAATGTTACTCCTCAATAAAGCTTGCAGACAATTCAGCCTGAAAAATTTTCCATAACCTTCTTTCATTTGAAGGCTTTAATCTCTAATTGGTTTCTCGATCACTCCAGAAATGCCCCCTTCCATGGAAATTATGTTCCATTTATTAAGTACGCAGAAAAAAGCCCTTGGATTTTGGAAAAAAAAGCCCCGGGAACAAATCCACGTGAAAATTTGGGAAAGAGAATGTAGTACATTTAAAAAGAATTCCACATAGTAATTATCTCAAATCCCTTCAGTGTAACTTTCCCCTGGAATATCCTCCCCCCCCCCCCCAAAAAAAAAAAATTCTCTAAGGACTTTGCCACATTTATTGGGAATTTACTTTACATTCAGGCAAGATTAAAGAAGAAAATTTAGATTTCAAGACTTTAAATGAACCATGTTTTTAAACTCTCTCAGAAAGATCCGGTGAATGACCCTGAAGTTCATTATTTTGTTTTATATAAATGTGCTAGTTTTAATTTCAATTCTTTAGCATTTCTACTGATGACCATCGCTGTATATGTGTTCGAAATATCTAGACTTTTGTACCTGTTTTCACTGTCTAAATAAATGGACTTATCCCCATTTGAACGTTTATTTGTTCGTCATTGAAAGGCAGTGTGGAATTGCATGAGTTCTTTTCTTTGAATTGTTGCAGCCAGGCGCCTTGGGGTTTGCGATCGAGCTATGAAAGCAAAAACAGAACTGTTGACAGAGATTGAAGTTAGAAAGAGAAAATTTATTGCATTAGCTATATATTTGTAATAACTGAATAAATTCACATGTGAAGGATCTTCTAACTATACTTAATACAAAGATAATTCAAACCTAAGTTAACATGTTTTGCGAATCGTTTCTTCAGTTGGTCCAGGAGACGAAAATTATTCACAACGAATGTCTAATTTGTATGTTTCCAGTTCCAAGAACTATTTAATTAGTCCTGATCGACCGCACGCAGGAGGCGGCGGATAAGGGTCGGGCCCATGCCGAGGCCTATCTCGACGAGGGGATGAGGCGCGGCAAGACCAGCCCGGAGCAGAAGCAGGCGGTTCTGGATCGGCTGAGCGACATGGGGCTTTTGTATCCGTGTTTTTGTACCCGCAAGGACATCCAGGCAGAGGTCGAGCGGATCGGCAATGCGCCGCATGGCCCGGATGGCGCACTTTATCCCGGTACTTGTCGAAGCTGCTCTGCGCAGGAGCGGTCTGATCGGATTGCGGCGGGCGAAAGCTATGCGCTGCGGTTTGATATTGGACCGTGCCCGGCAGATCGGCGGCGCGGACGCCGTGATCGGCCTTGAGATCGATCCGCACAACCATCTGACCGAACTGATGCTCGAAGCGGCCGATCTGATCATCTGCTTCAAGGAGTCTCCGCACACCGACGCGCCGGACCGAGCCGAGGAGTTGTCCCGGCTTGCCGCCGACACGGCGGAGGGCAAGATCAAACCGGTCATGCGCGACTACGATTGCCGCATGATGGGGGCGTACCCGACGCCTAAGGAGCCGATGCGCTCGTTTGTTGACGGCATGATGAAATGGGATGGCAAGAACGGCATTCTGTCGTCGTAATATCCACAGAGGGTGCAGCGATAACAATAAGTATAGTAGTTACAGGCATTGTAGCAGTAGTAGTCGGAATAGTTTTATAGTTGGAACCTAAATAATAGTCATAGAAGAGGCTTCAATGGCAGAGAGCAGCGTTTTTTCAACCCCTAGAGTCCCCCACTCCTCAGATTTTGAATAATACTTTTGGAGGGGGGGAATTTTCATTAAAACTACCTTTTTGGAATTTTCTTTGAAAACCCCTTTCCTAAGGAAAATCCTAAATTAAAAAAAAAAAAAAATGAAAATTACGGAAAACAGATTTTTCTGTCATGGTAGTTGTTTCATTTTTTAAATATTTTTATTTGTCAGCATTCAACGCAACGATAACTTTATCATGTGCACACACTTTTTGGAAATGTTGCATCTTCAATTTTTAATATGATGTAAGTGTTTATCCTTTCAATTTATAAACAATACTGTTTGAAAACATACATTAAACTAGGTACTGCCAATAACGAGCCAAATTTGAAGTCCTAAAAATTCTAAATAAAAAATATAGTAAAAATCAAGACTAACATACCTATATCATCTTCATTTCAGTTTTGGAATATATCACAAGCAATTTTTTTGTTTTGAGTACATTTTATTTGTTACGTTCATCGACGATAAGTCAAGATACACTGCAATCTATTTCATGAAGCGTAAAGACCAAGTTCTTGAGAAATTTAAAGAATTTGAGGCAATGGTGGCTAATTGTACTGGTCAGAAGATAAAAGTACTTCGCTCAGATAATGGTGGAGAGTATCTATCAAAAGAATTTGACAACCTTTTGGCCAATAGAGGTATTGTGAGGCAGTTAAGTATCCCACGAACACCAGAGCAGAATGGAGTGGCAGAAAGAATGAACAGAACGATTCAAGAAACTGCTAGATCAATGTTGCAAGCAGCTGGATTGTCAGAAAGATACTAAAACCAAAGACGGGCTGTTCTAGACTCAGATCATGGTTCTTTTGCACTTTGAACTATTTCATAGATAAGCTCTGCTGCTTCCGACACCTGCGCTTCGTCGATGGTATCTCCTTACAGGAGCGACTCGTACGCCTTTTCAAGGGCTTCTGGTAGCATGTCATTGCCATCAAACACTCAACTACCCTGCAACATGCTATCCAGTTCTGATTATTAAAGGTTCACATAAAGGGATACCTTCAACAGACCATGGCCTCGCACAGCACGGGAGACAGCTTTGCCTTGTAACATAATACGCACAGTGTTAGGTGAGAACGTTTTTCAGAAGGGCTGTATCCGTCGACACAGCAATAGATGGATAAAACCTCTTCACCTAAGAGGATACAGATCTCTGATAAAGATAAACCTTATCTCAATGACAATTGTGATATAGGTATAGGACCGATACAGAAAGACCACAAACGCTGATTTTTGCCAAGAGCGAATACGATCAAATTAGATTCGGGATATGGCGTAGTGATGATGGTTGTGTGATTCGCCAATCCTAGCTACAATAAGAGGAGGATTTTGCCACCAGAGTCCAATATACTTCGGCAAAAAGTGAAGCAGGTCTGCCTACCTAAATTTTCTCAGGCTCCAGAATCGCTTTGGTGGGAGACCAAAGCTTACGATCACCAGATTTTTGACATAATCAACGTTATTAAGGATGAAGCTTCGACAATAATGGACAATATATCAAGGCCGTATCCAGGGGTAGGGGGTAGTGGGTTTGAACCCCCCGCCCAGAATTTTTGTCCGACTCGTAAGAAAGTAACAAAAACGTTTTTAAACAGATTGTTTATTGAAGTTTTTGTGTTACCCTCCTTCTCTGAAAACATCCCCCCGAAAAACCCCTGGATACGCCACATGATCATGTGCCTCATGATCAACATGATTGGCGAAGCACTGAAGACCCTTCGAGACGCACGCTTTGCGTGCTCCTCAGTGTGAGATCAGCCGCTGTTTCAGCGACTTAAATCAACACCACTCACCCTGAGGAGGCGCGTAAGCGCCGTCTCGAAGGGTCTTGGCTCCCAGGATGCCCACGCCCACTAGCGAAACGCCAGGTGCTTGGCGATGGGCTTGTAGACGTTCCAGGACATGTTGGCCGCCAGGGGCTGGCCGTATGCTTGCCATTCCGCCAGCTCGGCCTTGGCCGCCGGAAGCATCGTCTCGGGATCGCCGAGCGTGTTCAGGCAATGCGCGCCCTCCGTTGTCTGTCCTGCCTCAGTTGCATGACGACCTGCCCGTCCGGGGTGCATTATATGCATCTGGTCGACCTCGCGCGCGACCGTATCCACAAGACGTTCTCGCGTCCGCTGATGGACCGTTTGCTGCGCCAAATGCTGGCTGCGGTTCTGCCGCGCCCCAATCTGTTTCGCCTGTCCCTGGTCGCCGCTTGGATCGCCAAGCCGGTGGAGCGTGTCCTGCCCGGCCCGCTGGGGGCCATGTTCCGGCTTGCGCCGAACCGGATACAGCGTCCGTCGCTGGTCGACGTGCCGCAGGTGTTCCCAGCAGGCGGCAATGAAAATGTGAAAATTAGGGAATTTCCTTTCTAATTTTTCCCATTTCTCAACCTGAAATTGGAATCAGCTCACCCCTTATACACTGTATTCATTTTCACTCTGCTTTTTATTTCCCAAAAGCCAATTTAGGAAACCGGAAGAATTAGGAGCTCAGGTCTCGTAGTAACAGAAAAAGATAAAGATGTTCTTGATATTTCCTTAGCATTTAATCCAAGGAGCCTATTTGCTCGCTCAATTAAGTCAGCAGGCACAAAATAAGAAAGCATTTACTAAAACATCTCTGTTTGCAGTTGCGCTAGAAAGAACATTAATTTTACCAACAATTTAATTGCCATGGTGATAATTTATAATGACCGAGGGCTGGTCTGTCACATCAAAAGCCGAAGCTAGCCTGACAAGTACGCAAAGCGCACAGATAGAGCAAAGTAAATCATAAAACCAGCCCCCCCCCCCATAGTGTCAACTAACAGATAACCAAAGCGAAGATCCTTCTGTTCTCTCAACAAAAAGAAGATCAGCGCAGAATGTTGGTACTTTAATTGGAATAGAAGCTCAATTTGAGTTAGGAAATGAATTATCGGGTAAAAGCGAATCATAGTTACAAGAAAAACGGTTAACAAAGGACCTGGCCCTCTAAGCCATCTTCGCGTTATTCTCGACTTTAGCTTTCTAAAGATTATAGAAGAGTTATAATTCGCTTTGCCAGAGAGGTAAATCATCATTTTACTATAGTATATTCTCTGCGTGCGGTAAAGACATTAGGAAAACGTGGCAAGTAAAAACATTCTGTTATCAGGCCATCTTCTCGGCCCCCTTCTGTCCCTTCAAGTGTTTTGATAAGTGGTAAAATCATAGAGGGTGAGCTGAAAGTGCAAGACTTAATTCTTACTTTGGTAATATCGGGAAAACTACAGCCTCTTCTGTAAGTCCTTCTTCTTCTCGCAGAAAACTCCTGATCCCGGAACACGGTCAGCCCTTCTTTCAGACAAAGCTGAAACCAATCACGGCAGGTGATCCTGTTACCTGTCCAGTTGTGGAAATATTCATGTGCGACAATGGCTTCAATGTTCGCATAGTCGGTGTCGGTTGCTGTGTCAGAACTTGCCAGCACATATTTGTCGTTGAAGATATTGGGGCCTTTGTTCTCCATCGCACCCATGTTGAAGTCGGAGACGGCAACAATATTGAACACATCGAGATCATATTCACAGCCAAATACTTCCTCATCCCAGCGCATCGAACGAATAAGAGAATCGCTCTTGTTTTTTATTATTTACGTCATGGTTTCTCTCAATGTTTTAACAAATACATTGGCGGTTCCAAGGCTTGGGAGGCGGGGTGGTGGTTGTATTATTTTACACTACTATGGTGTACTCCTCCCCCTATGTCAAGGCCTAAAACCGCTACTGGTTAAATATTAAAGCAAATTATGAATCTGAACAGTTACTTATAAATGTTGTACTTCCCGCGATCTTTTTAGATTAAGCAATCCTTTGTCTATCTTTTTTCTCCTAATCATTTTATGTGATTCTCTCAACAGTCAAACTCAGATTAAAGATGTTTTAACCCAAAAGTGCGGTTTTAGTGTCATTTGCCACTTACAGAATCATGGAGTTTATAGGAAGAACCGGTACATGAGCAATAGCTTATACATGAGCTATTAAACATTTCTTCACGATTTTCTGATAGCCCGATAACCTCACCCCTTGAGAAATGGAACCAAAGTGCCGCTTTTAGCGCCATATGACACTTGCAGATGATAAAATTTGTAAAAAGTACGCACACAAGTAAAATAGATTTTAAGTAGGCGATTAAACCACTCTCTGTGATCTTTTAAGGCCGTGATTAAGTGAACTGATGGAGCTCGAAAATCCCATGTTAAAGGCTGACTTTTTCGAAAATCGTCCACGAGAATCATCTTGCATACAAAGATCAAAATAGAATTTTTAACATTATAAAAAACATGCAGATATACTTGTATAAAATGTAGTTATTTATTTTTTTTTTTTTTGGTTTTAACAAAAAATCTGATTAGTCAATTGAGACTTGAATAACTCCGGAAAATTTTAACACAATCGCTAAAATCATTATTTAAACTTCAAAAGTATTTACGGTGTCTGAGCGATAATTTTAATCTTTAAATTCCAACTAGAAAAATACCTGAAAATTTTAAAATTAGTTTGGTTTTCGTTTCGCGCTGGTCAAGCCCTTCACCGACGACAAGGCCCTGAGCGAATTCGTGGCCCGCATCGCCGCCGCCGCGACCGAGCGCACCTTTATCGGCGGCGTCGAGACCATGCTGGGCGCAAGCATCGGCGTCGCCATCTTCCCGCAGGATGCGGGCGATGTGGACACGATCATCAAGGCCGCCGATCTGGCCATGTATCGCGCCAAGGGCGATCCGACCTCACATGTCAGCTATTACGGGCCCGGGCTCGACAATGTGGCGCGGCGGAAGCGCGAGCTGGCCTCCGATCTGCGCCGCGCGATCGAGCATGAGGAGCTGACGCTCGACCCCCCTATTATACGCAATAATTTCTGTTCGTTTAAAGTGTTAATGTTGCTCCTTACTTTCAGTTAAAAACGCTGTCAAATCTAGCTTTCCTTCCACAGAAAATTTTGTTCTCCCGTGACAAATATATCCATGTAAAGACCCTCGCAAGACCCCCCCCCCAATCCACAAAAAATCTACTCTAAAAACGTCAGTATGCTCTCAACTGACCAATATTATATGCAGGCACTGGGCAAAGTTCATAACCTGCAGCCCTTCCCCCGGGGACTTCAGGAGTTCAAGTCATCATCAAAGACATAATTGATAGATTTTTATTCGTTAATGTTTAGCAAGAGAATTCCAAAACAGCATGTATTAGCACTCGAAAACATTCATCAAACACTCCAAAAGTCATGTAAAAGCATTCCAAAACACTTTGTAAAAGCCTTCTACAAAACGAGTAATAAAATTGAAAACCTTAAACAGAAACGTTCAAAATATCCAGCAATTCGAAAATTTTGAGCAGAAGCATCCAACATTGTTATGCAAAAGTATTCGTTAATGTTTAGCAAGAGCATTCCAAAACAGCATGTATTAGCACTCGAAAACATAGCAATAGCAGTCTCAAACACAGACACAATTAAACTAGAAAGATCATTTTTTCCCCCCTGGGGTGATTGTATCAAATCAAAATAATAGTTCTAGAAGATTGAAGAGAGTACATTTGAACATAAATTAAAAGTTCTAATGCCTTTTCTAAGTGAACGAAAAGAATCAATGGGGACAGGCCTGTGAACTATGAAATCTGTCTATTGTATATGTACAACATTTGCTATTGGGAAGTATACAGACACTGGGAATTTGGTAGAATCCCAATTCAAGATTCTTTTTATTTGTCTTACTTTCTCTTTGCCAACTCAAATATTGCATGTGGAGATGTTCTATGGGAATCATCCAGGGCTGCAAGTGAGAACAGATGCGGAACATCTCAGCTAACATGACTCGAATAGTCTGCGCTCTCGCCGGCACTTCAATGCCCGCCATTTTTTCCACGGCCATAACATAAGGCAGGTTATTCATAACCCCGCCCAGATAATCGATGCGATCGGTATAAGGAATAAAGGTATGGCAGGACTGGCGCTCACCCATCTTCTCAGCGCCGCGGTGGTGATAACCAATGTCGGGCACTGCATCGACTAATATTTCCCCATCTAACTGCACTGCAATGCGGAAGGCGCCATGCACTGAGGGGTGATTCGGGCCAAGATTGAGGAACAAACAAAATTTTGAGACATCTTTTTTCAGTTGCAATTTTTTTTTTAATTTGGAAAAAAGACAAACTTCACAGTAAAGAGTATGGAGCTAAGGAGCAGACAACCCCCTTCATACAAAAAATATACTCTTCTAATAGATTTCAAATCTTTTCCTTGCCTTCAGTTGAAAAGTTCTTTTTTTATTTTAATTTCTGATTGTTTTCAAATCATACCCAGGCTTAACCAAGATATCATTTCAGATACCAGTCCATTAAATCCCTGTTTAATTGCTTTTAAAGTGTACAAACCAATAATTGTACGTTGATTAGTTCTGTCCTGTAAACAACTACACTGTTTACAACTACGAGGATATGCTACCTCAAAACTTGGGAGGATACGACGATCTAAGGAAGACGACTCCTCATGTGTGCAAATATAAGGGTATGCAGGCAGAAGTTCAACCCTGTAATAAGAAACGCATGCAGGAATTAGCTTTGAAGTGGTCCAAAATTTCAAATAGAGCCCAAATTAAAAAAGAAAATAGACAAGCAGCAATCATAGGAAAAATCAGGAAAATCTTGTAATTATAAAAGAAGAAGAACGCCCACTATGCTCCCACACTCTGTACATGACCGCTTATCGGATTCATCAGTTATGCAATCTATGATGCTAGAAATTACCGGACTTCCGGAGGAAACTTTCGCGAAGGGAACATCAATATTAGAAGAGGGAGAAACAGGTAAGAAAGTCTACATACTTAAAGAAGGCTCGGTATTAGTTTCGACGTCCGGAAGCGAAATCTGTAAAGTAAATACGCCCGGCGCGATCTTCGGAGATGAAACGGACCGGGACCCGTTCGGCCATATGGAGGTCGCCCAGCGTGATCTTCTGAAACTCAGGATCGCGCAGAAAACGCTCTTGCTCGCGATCAAACACGAAAAGCCCTTGCCGTTCACTCCCGGCCAGAGGAGCCTCGGGGGGACGATCTTGCAGAATTTCCAGGTGGGGGAGAGGAGCTTTGCTCGATCGTAGCGGGGGCAGTTCTTGAGCGGCTCGGTGAGAGAAACCCAGACCTGGAGCAGGAGGCCTGCGCTGTTGTTGTTTCCCGCTTCGAGAAAAATCCGCCAAGGTATGTGCGTGCCTTTGTCCGAGAGGTTTGCAGGCGAATTGTTCTTTCCCACCTCTGCCAGAAGAAGAACCGACATCGAACGGTTTCCATCGAAAGCGATTCGATCGTGGATTCGGAGGCGGTCGATCCTCTCGATGAGCTCGAGAGAGAGTTGATTTTCCTTTATTCCTTTTCATTATTCATTCCTTTTCATTATTCATTCCTTTTCATTTTTCATTATTCCTTTAAGCTGGCACGCATTCCAATAAGAGGGGCTTCCTTTCTCTCCCAGACACCAATTCAACTGTTTATACTGTCTGTATATCCTTTTTCCAAAATAAAACTGTCTCCGTAAATTTAAGAAATTGGAGAGGTCAATGAACCCACAACGCTAGAAATTATTTCCGGTTTCAGGTGATAAACGCCAATTATAGAACGAAAATGAAAAAAATAAAACGCATTAGAAGGATCAATAAAAGGGCTAACAAAAAAAAAAAATAAATAAAAAGTAAATAAATAAACACGCATCCCTGATTTGTCTTCTAGCAAAAAAATACGAAATTTACAATAGGGTTCTCTGATACGGTGAATCTGATGGTGTGATTTTCGTTAAGATTATATGACTCTTAGGGGGTGTTACCCCCTATTTTCTAAAATAACGCAAATTTTCTTAGGCTCTTAACTTTTGATGGATAAGATTAAACTTGATGAAACTTGTATATTTAAAAACAGCATTAAAATGCGATTCTTTTGATGTAACTATTGGTATCAACATTCCGTTTTTTAGAGATTTGGTTACCTCCTGACCTTCGAGCTCCAGGCCGCCGTAGACCGTGGTCGCGGCATCGAGTTCCCACGACAGCTCGACGTGGCGCGGCAGCAGGACGTCGGCGCGCCAGTTCGGGGCCAACAGCCAGGACAGACCGACCAGGGGGAACACCGGGACGTCGCGGAAGTCCTCGGACACCTCGGCGCCGGCCTTCAGGTAGAGCGTTTCGTGGTAGCGGAACGTCATCACCGCTTCGCCGAAGAACTTCCAGTCCCGCCGCGTCAGCGTGCCGCCGAAGTCCGAGTAGATACCCGGCGAGAACACCGCGTGGACGTAGGTGTCGTCGGCCGGGACGCCGGCGGATGTACGGCGGCAGCGGCATCCGGCCGTGGCGCGCCATGAGGTCGCGGACCGCCTCGTCCTCGCCGTGGACGATCCACTGCCCCTGGCCCTCGCTGGCGTGCAGGAACAACCCCTCGCCCTGCATGAGCTCGAGTCGCTCCCCCACGCCGGGCGAGCCCCCCGAGCGCACGAGCGCGCGCCACGCGCCGTCGGGCTCCGCGACCGGCTCGAGCAGGAAGATCTCCACGCGCCCGCCGGTGTCGCTGCGAAAGCCGTGCAGCCTGGCGGGCAACACGCGCGTCTCGTTCACGACGACAACCAAACAAACAGTGGGTTTCCAATGTTTTGGATTTGCAGCAAGTGGTTGTAATACCGAGGACCCTACCATAATTTCGATCATTTCATAATTTTCTTTGAAGCAAATTCAGCATTCCTCAAAACCAAACAATTCGAAACTACTATACGACCGCTAAGCAACCTCAAGGGCCTAACTAAGACTCCCTGCTGCCTTCGCAGCAATGGCGATTCAGTTGCGGAACCATGTTGTCAAACTGAGCCGATGGGTGAGGGACAAAAGTATGCCCTTACCTACAACAGATCTACACAAATGGCATTCGTTAGTAAAAAGACACCTGCAATGATACCGGTACCGGCAGGAGCAGCACGGAGGAAGACCTTGCCTGCGCCATGGCGACCGTTCACATCATGGTGCAATGTGCGACCTGAGCGCAATGGAACAAAAATCATGTCCCGTTTGGCGCTTTCCGTAGCCTTGCGGATTGCTTCCGGCACTTCGCGTGCTTTGCCGTGGCCAAAGCCGACCCGGCCCTTGTGGTCGCCGACAACGACGAGCGCAGCAAAGCCGAAGCGCTTACCGCCCTTCACAACCTTGGCGACGCGATTGATGTGTACGAGCTTGTCGGAGAATTCGCTGTCGCGCTCTTGAAAATATTTGTAATATAATTTGTTTTCAGTGAAGCACCAACGACATAGCAGGCGTTAAACTTTTACAGTCAGGGAAGGGGCAGTATCCAAACTCTTGTTTGTTGTAAAGCTATATTTGTTATGAACAGTCTTCAAAGAACTAATAAAATATAAACTATATATTTGATATATAATGATATTAATTGCTGAAAACTCCTCAGTTCAAAATTTAATTTTACTGTAATTTTTATGATGATTTTCAATATTAAAATAAGTACAAAAGAAAATATTTGTAATATAATAGCCAATGACGCAGTAGGTTTTAGACTTTTACGAAACTGTTTCCAGTAAACAGATTTGTGATATATTCCTTTATTTGTAGGACTCTGAAAAACTAGCACATTACTGAAAACGCGAAACTGCGAAAACGCGCAACGAAAAAGGCTCAGGAGTAGAAAAATATCTAATTGGCCTGAAGAAAATAAGCCTTCAATAATATTTTACTGCCAATAGGATTAGCAATTTCTTAAATAATTCTAAATAATAATTATAATAATAATTTTAGTTCTTTAAAATAAAAAAAGAACTCTGCTAGTTAGTCTCAAGAAGTGCTAGTTTTCAGAATTCTAAAAATATAGGGAATGTCATATACATTTTTCCAAATCTTCAAATAAATTTTAGGTTTACTTTTAGCAAAACTGAAACGGTATCCCTTTAATATACTTGAACTTGTCCGTCCCTCTGCCATAGGTGCCTAGACACATTTTAAAAGAATTCAAATATGAGTTTTTCAAGATTTCTATAATTGCGCTACCACGGCAATACTTTTATTTGAAATAAATTTTTTTACCAACTAAAAAGAGCCATTTTGAAGTCTATGATGGTAAATGATGTGAAGTTTAATTTGAAAAAAATTCGAACAGAGTCTTATTGGTCAGTTACATCGTCACAAAGACTCCTATAGTCAATAGAATATTGTTATAATAATAACAAGACTTATTTGTCATTTAGGTGCTGGTTTATTAGTGATTATTTTTAGTTTTGTTGTTCTTTTTTTATTGTTCTTTTTTTGTTACTCCACCATTTACATGTACTGTACAATAGGTTAAAAATAAATTATTATTATTGTTATTTGCATTGTAATTTGCGTTATAAATTATAAGACTCAATAAATAGTTCAATAAATTTTTAGGCCACAAAAACCCTAGTTCAAGAACGGATGAGACGACGAACCACACTTCCAATCAAACTTGGATTTTTCTTCCAATTACTTTAGAGATCAATTAATGTTGAACACCAAACCCATAAACACATATGTTGCTGAATATTCCCACTAAAAAACATGATTTTGAAAAATAATATCCCAAAGCAAATCGAGAAAAATGTTGAAAACCAAAACCAATGTGAAAAACAAATGTTGTTTTTCTACTTGTACTTTCACAGCAACCAAACCGATTTTCATAATTGAATTTTACTGCTCGAATAACAAGAAGTTTTTCTAACAAGTATGACAGGAAATTTATTGATATCAAAAGCCTTTATAGGCCATGATACAATACAAAAATAAAAGAACATAAAATTTATAAAAAACAAATCCTGCACAAGAGCAGGTTGCGAAGGATTTGCACGGTGTAGAATGGCGTTCCGGCTTATGTGATCCACACGACGATTGGTTAAGCAAAGACACCTTACCAGGTACATACTAGTCATGAAGCTGAGCTTGATGGCGTGCAGGTCAGCTGCAAGCGATCGCAGGCGCGATCTTGCGGAACATAGATTAGAGGGCATGCTTTAGATGTAGCTGAACGTGAGATGGTGATGACCCCAGCTGGTACTGGAATCTACGAGGTACCTGCTACTCAAGAAGCTGGGTTTTTAAGATAGTGTGAGCTACCGCTTGAGCTCTTCACTTCGGTACTAGCACCACATTGCCCACTAGCTTGTGTACTTTCCGTGAGATGTTTTCTTTTACTCATTATTTTTTCTCAATCTTCAACAGCCAGTTGTTTCTGGAAACCAAAAAGTTGGCATAGACGTGAATGAAAAATGTTCTGCCTGTAGCAAGGTAGGCGAGAATTGGCTTTGCCTCTCGTGTGGATCTGTGTTCTGCAGTAGATATGAAAATGAGCATTTTGAGCTTCTTCCAGTGATACAAAGAATTTTTTACGGTAGATTTGGAACAAATATTTAGCAAGCAAGAATATGGAGGCTGGTGGACCGCCATCCACAAGGTCCAGGGCGCGGCTCCTGGGTAGTCTTGCGGAAAATACTGCGTACTGACTCCCCACATCATCAGTGCCCCGGCGAGGATCCAGGACTGATGTATATAGATGGGAAAGCCTACCAGCTGCCAGGTAA
Organism: Alatinidae sp. Z8VKAUB7J3; assembly: GCA_010016025.2. Lineage (NCBI taxonomy): Eukaryota > Metazoa > Cnidaria > Cubozoa > Carybdeida > Alatinidae > Alatinidae sp. Z8VKAUB7J3. The sequence goes on along the minus strand of JAAAKM020721499.1, from coordinate 63,952,568 downwards.
ACGACGGCGTCATGGTTCGGAGGAACATCAGTTGTTTCCTGAGTCAGGTGAGTGTTCTGAGGCCTGCCACATGTCGTACGGCGTGGGATACGTTGCACACAGAAGCTTTGTGGCTTTTGCGAACGTCATGGCTGACCACGGTGTACTGATGGACTTGGCGAGGTGGAGGCTTGTAAATACGCCCATAGATGACGAAATTTACTATCACACAGGGCTTTAACTAATAGCAAAAAAGCAAACAGCACAGACAAAAGTTTCAATTGCTTCCCTTTTTGCAATACATTCAACATTGACATTTTTGATTCCGTTTGAAAAGCAATCATGTTATTTGCAAGATATGGCTGATACTGCAACAAAAATATAGCTCTACTTCAATATTTCCAAATCTAAAGAAACCCTAATTTTTTCACAAGATAGCACAAGTAAGGACTCAAGCCGAGATTTCCATAGTCGTCCTTTGATATGACATATTGAATTTCTACTGTTTCGCCCTGTGGAACACCGATATCTGAATATTCACCCATACTCGACAAATGACCACCAACTTCCATCACGATTTGTAACCGCGAAGATAAGATTTGTTATTTTTAGTCCCTTCACCCGTATACCTGTATTTCTCATTTCTTTCAAAAGATTGATTAGAGCATCAAATGCTTTTTAAGATAAAAGAATAACATCAATGCATGGTAATTACTATCTAAGCAGTGACTTAGGGAAAGAGCTGCAACTGCTTATAAATAAATTTGCCTAAACATGAAGAAATCCTTCTTCTAAGATAAGCTATAGAAACTTAAGACTTGTGTTCTTGATACAAGAGACTTCTGTCAATAGACTGATGGCCGTTTAAAATATGACAGCTCATTCATATTTCAAGGGTCATTCCATGAGTAAAGCTCTCATATTCCAGACTAGGTCATCTGCTTCTTGACTGATGACTTGACAATGATACATTAACCAGAAAAAACCATGCAGCTTGCTAGTGCAGATGTGCATGTAATTTGCTGAAATTCTATGAAACTGATTAAATAAATTCTAATTTAGTTATTAGTTTATCATTTTTAAAATTAAAAATTAAAAATTAAAAATTTTAAAATTTAGTTATCAGTTTTAGCATGTGACAGTGCACATTGCAATTTACCAACGTATAACGTATAATGCACACACTACTCTGTCAGCAGCGCAAATCGTATGTAACAAATAAATTATTTCAAAAGCTGCTTTGCGTGCGAACAAATCCTCCAATTAAACGACGTCAAATACGTCTATACGTGTACCACAACTTACACCTCGAACGCTTTCTGTAACGATAGCGGATCAAGATCGTGGGCAGCTTTCAACTCCGCAGGGCAGTCGTTCAACAACAAACGTGTGACGAGCGCCCCAACGAACATGTCACTTTCCAGTATGTCTTGTTCCGTCGCGTTCGAGTACTGCTGCTGCGCGCTGGGTTCAACTACGGGAACAACCCAATTCCGGCGAACGGCTTCTTCAACAACAGCTCGGTGATCGAGGCCCACGTGACCTGCGGCGCCGGCCTGCGCTTCGGCAACTGGGACCTCGACGTGGCCTACGCCTGGGGACTGCCCAAGCAGGTCGACCGGCCCGGGGCCTCGTTCAAGGTCGAGCTGCACCAGCTCTACGTGGGAGTGGGCTATGCGTTCTAGAACAGTCGCCCGCGGGTTGATCCTGGGGGTCGCGCTGCTCCTGCCGCTGACGAGCCAATCGTGCAGCGACCTGGACATCTCTCCCATTGATTGTAACTATGAGAGCAATTGGATGTGTTCAAGGACGGTACCGTCCATTGTCGATCTATGAGTCGACGTGGTGTTAAATACGCATACGACGATGGGTTGGCAACAACACCACGGAATCTGTTATCCCAGTGTTTGGATAAGAGAGACCATCGTTCAACAAATTGTCCACCAGAAGAATGTCCAACAAAGGATACATGTCTCAAAGAAGGGAAACGGGTTGTATTGGTAAGGACCGTAGCGAATCGGTCCATGGCAGTATAAGAACTAAAACCAAACTGTTTCATGTAGTCTGGATAGATAGCATGATCGCTACTGTACGAAAATTTTATTCAGATTTATATTCTCACGAACCAGTTGACGAGAATAAAAAAAATGATCTTCTAAAAAATATAAATAGACGTTTATCTCCCATGGACCGTAGTAGTTGTGAGGGTAGCTTCACAAAAGAGGAACTTCGTTTAGCTATCTCCGGTATGGATAACAATAAGAGTCCTGGCCTTGATGGGATTCCAGTGGAGTTTTACAAGACCTTCTGGAGTCTTATCGGGTCAGCTTTTACAAATGTAGTCAATAATTGCTTTTCACAAAAACACTTGTCGCCCTCTCAATGTGTGGGGTCTTTCGACTATTAAAAGGGGCACTAATCTATTCAATTTCCAATCAAATGAGCCCTTTTCGAAGTTTATACGACAACAAATGGTCATCTTAAAATTTCTATCAGTTGCATTTCAGGAAAATACGAGGTGTGTGTGGGGGGGGGGGTATTCCCCCTTCTGGTCACTCTGAATCTGAAAAATGGCTCTAGAAATTTTGATCACCAATCCAATTAGTCCCTTCCCCATATTTTATACGATCACCCTTTATATAAAAACCTTATATGCCCCCAGGGCATAACTTACAACCCTTTCCGGGTTGTAAGTCCGGAAGTGTTACAGGTATCAGAGTGGGGGGTGGGATGGGATGCGATTTGAAGTAAAAATTTGCTGTTATAGTGCTAAGTTCTAAAGAGACCACAAAATGCTCACTGAAAAGGGAACTAAACATAAAAGGTGTAAATTTTCACTCAATTGGCTCAAATTTCTTCTAGTTTAAACGATAGAGAAAATATGGGTTATCCACCTATGGAATCCCTCCTCAAAAGATTGATTCCAAGACCCCTCCCGAACCACATATGGGGGCAATATATTTTAATACCTGAAACATCGTGTTAAGAAAGCCCCCCCCCCCCATGAAAACATTTTTAATCCGCGCACACGCTGACCTGGACGCTGTTTCTGCTGGCGCAGCACCCGACGGTGATGCGGACTCTGCACGCCGAGATCGAGTCGATCGTCGACGGTGCGGCTCCCGGGCTTGACGACCTGAACCGCATGCCGGTGACCGAACGGGTTCTCAAAGAGAGCATGCGGATTCTGCCCGCGTCCGGCTATTCACAGCGGATGTGTACTCAACCGACACAGCTCGGCCCGCTGTCGATCGCGCACGGCACACCGATCATCTTCAGCCAGTTCATCACCCATCGAAACCCCCGCCTGTACGAACAGCCGGAACAGTTTCGTCTTAGTTGGCGTTGCAACCACCCTCACCGTTGTGCAGGAGCCGCCTGAGCTTGACCCCCAGTTCCTCAATATCAAGTGGCAAGATGGTATGGCGCGTAAGCTACACAAGATGCCCTCGGAAGCGGGTAGTGAAGTCCCTGGGCCTGTAATTTCTGAACCGCGAGATGCTTCAGCTAACGATTGAAATAAGCTTGTAGGTCTGGGTGGAACTGATAACCTCGACACTGTTGCACGGCTAAGGAGCTCGCAGCTTTTGCCTTATCGTGTTCATCTAGAAAGCTGTAGCTTTGAGCGATGCGTAACAGAGTCGCAGGGTATTTGTCTGCCAAGATATGCTTTCATTCTTTTGAGGATTATGGGAGCAAACAACTTTCCTGGGATTTAAAGGAGGCAGATACCACGCCAGTTTTCACACTTCGTGGTATCTCCTTTTTTGAAAAGTTTGCTTCTAGTCCAATCTTTAGGCAATATTTCCGACTCCCACATTATCTTGAAGAATTTGGTCCATAAATTCATGCAAGGAATGACAGTCATCTTAGTTATTTATGCTGTGATTCTGTCTTCGCCTGGGCATCGTCCATTTTTCAGCTGTTTTGCCGCCGTACAAATCTCTGTGGCATTCGGGGAATCGTTCTCATGAGCATTCGAATCACGGCGATGGACGAGGAGATGCGGAATGACAAAACAAGCAAGCATACTGGAGCATGTAGACGGAGTCAAAGTACGGCTTGGACTCATCATCGGTCGGAAACTCGCTGTACAGGCTGTACAGGGCACCGCAGCTGACGGGGATGGCCAGAAGCTGCACCGTGATGGTGCGGAAGCGAAGACCCCACGTAAAGTGCTGTGGCGAGCATGAGCCGTCCGTTTGCGTCTGCGTAAATAGCAGGATTGGTCCAATACCTCGATGTAGTTGATGCGAAAGATGTTTGGCACGATGAACGAATTTGGAAGGTCCGAACAATCTACTTCAGGCATGCGGCCCAATGGCCTTTCCGCAGTCTATTCGTTGTCGATTGCCGGTTTTGCCTCATCATGGCGTTCGATCCACTTCGACAGGGTTTGATTCATCAATTTGGGGTCACGGGTTTCGATTGCCTGTTTTAGCGCATTGAGCGCGTTAGCCATTTCGATCTCGGAAAGATGCCCTTCCTGCGCACGCAGGATTCTGCTGTGCGGTGTCGTCAGCATGTCCGACCCGATCAAGAGTTCCTCATGCAATTTCTCGCCGGGGCGCAGGCCCGTGATCTGGATTTCGGGCGAGCAGCCAGGGCATCAGCGGTGCGACGGCGACAATCGCGATGGCCTGGGCGGCGGCGTTCCAGCCGATCGCCGATTCGCTGGCGCCCATCTGTTCAAGGCGCAGGGCGAACAATGGCCATGCCAGGCCGTAGATCAGGGCCGTCACGGTCATGCAGGCGATGACCGCAACCATGCCGCGCCGCCGCTGAGGCGACCTCGTCCTCGGAGAAAACTTCAACGCCGAGATGATCCAGCCGCTCCGGCGCATCCGGACGTTCGTTCAGCACCAATTTGATCGGCGGACTGTCGATAGCGAAATTGGCGATATAAAACAATTTATTTTGATTACTCCACATGATATAAGTGCTGTTCCAGATACAACTTTGGTTCGAAAGTTGGTAATGAAGCCACCAGAAGAAGATTTTGGACGAGTCCAGAAATCAACCATAAATTATTAAAATATTCAAATAGTATTGTTCGAATTCTCGACTCTCTACATTTTCGGAAAAATATTCCATCTTTAAAAAAAGTAGAACTACGAAAAATGAAATATACGAAGGTAGTATAAGTGATTATTTTTCCTTTTTGTGCCAGTTTGTAACCTCAATAAAATTAATTTGTCTTGCAATATGAAATCTAATTTCCAGATTCTTTCCTCAAGAAGCTTTGTCTGGGTGCTCTTTGTTGAGTGCTGTATAAAATCTGATTTTTCGCTTTTGCGTAGCTTGACATCAGTATTGCATACTACACAATATTCCAGATATAAGTTCTTTTTTTATCCATCCCTCGAATTGTGGGTGACTCGTCCAGGATTCAACGAACTTATGGGACTATTGAATCTGAGTGGTGTAGGTTCAAATTTCATCTGTTCTCTTTGGAAGAGTTATAAAATCTGAGGAGCGTAAAACAAGAATTCTTCACTATTGCCATCTCTCATAACTAACCAGAAAAATATTAGTCGCCGGATCCGACCTCCCGTTTGTAAGTTAAAAATACCTCATTTTTCTAATTTTTCCAAATTAACCGTCCCCCCACTCCCCCCCCAGATGGTGGAATCGAGGAAAATACTATTTCTAATTTAATCTGATCTGGTTCCTGATACGCCTGCCAAATTTTATTGTCCTAGCCTATCTGGAAGTGCCTAAACTAGCAAGACTGGGACCGACAGACAGACAGACAGACAGACCGACAGAATTTGCCATCGCTGTATGTCACTTGGTTAATACCAAGTGCCATTAAAAAACAAATAAACACGCATCCGTGTACTGTATGGCTCTTGGGAATGGTGGCTAGCGTGTTGACCCAGAAGAAGCGCCAGGCCGACATCTTCGCCAGTCCCGCGGCCACGAGGATCGGTGCCCCCGCGCTATGGGTGATCTTGCCGATCACCAGCGTGCGCCCGCCCTTGTGATGGAAGTGCCCCGCCAGTGCCGCCAGCCGCGCGCGGTTCAGCCCCATCTTCATCAGCCAGCGCTGCGGCAGCCGGTTCAGCCCCCAGCGTCCGATGGCGTAGTAGAGCATATCACCGGCCATATCGGCGGCGATCACCACAAGCGTGACACTCCAGATATCCAGCAAGCCCCGGGCCACTGCTCAGTGCCAGCCACCATGGGTTTGACCGCTCAATCCTACGTATTTACAAACATATGTATAGTAAACTTCATATATTTGTCGAAGTGTCTGTTCAAAATGATTTTGTTGTTTTAAAAACTGCAATTCGTATTTGGAAAGGTATTAGTAAAAAGTATATTAAGGAGCAATAGCTGGAGAGCCCAACTGTCAACCATAGCAAGTGGAGATGGGTGACACAAGGCTATATTTTAGAGGATCAGAGGCTCAACCTGAAAGACTTTCTTTTTATGAAGGGCGTAAGTTTGGAGGGAGGTGGTAAAAATTTCGTCTCTTTTGCTTACTGATTCTGCAATTTTGTCAACAACTCGGCTTTGATCTACGTTCAGTGACTCGTAGTCATTGTTTTACCTATCTTCCGTGTCACCATCTAATAGCTTGCTATTTGCGTTTACCAATAATTCATCCCTGAATTGTATCTTCATTGTCTGTTATGTCCTCTTCCGTATTTTCAATGTTGTGAATTTCTTTTGCCTGTTCTCAAATTCTTTTCTCACATTCTTCATCACTTTTTGCTTTAGCAACAAATTTCTCATAGTAAGCAACCATATCTGGATGGCTTGTACTTTCAACACAGTACGTCTACGAGCGTACCACTCAAGCGACCATCAAGGAGTCGGGCAAAACCGGATGTTCCTATGATATGGCCGTTACAGGTTTCGCCAGACGGAATGGCGTATTTATAACGCAAGCGGACGTTTGCAACGTTCTCCATCGATGGCTTCTGGATATCACTGAGCAGAACCGTGAGCTTACCGTCCTCGACAATGTAGGCTTCTGGATCCGGGTTCATAACATCCCAATGCTTAGCGAGTTCGTCACCCTTGAAGTCATCGAAGAAATAGGTCCCTGGCGCAGCACCAGCGTTTGCCGCCGGTTCTGGCTTGGCAGCTGCAAGGAAAGTGAATGAAGATGACTCCCCTTTTGAAACACTTACGGTAATTGCCTTAAACATAGCCATGAGATATTTGGGAAAGACTGCCAAACTCATTCGAAAACGACTCGGCTGGACTCAGGAAGAGCTTGCAAGTCATTTTGATATTTCGGTGGTTCATTTGAGCCAAATCGAGAATAACAAGGCCATGCCGTCATCCAAGCTAATGGCGGCCTATAGCGAACTAGCAGGTGTCGACATGTATGTTTTCGATTGGTGCACCGACCCAGACGTTTCTGATTTGCCCAAGCCTGTACAGTCGGCCGCATTGCAGCTCAAAACTGTTTAACTGGGCGGCCCGTAAAACCTCGGGAGTTAAACTAAACGATTTTAATTGCGGCTTAAAAGCCTATAATAAACATGTTGTAAAGAACATCAACGTTTACGGCGAAATGCACCGCTATATTCCGGTATTGGCAAAAAATGCCGGTTTTGACACTATTGGTGAAAAGGTAGTACTGCATCAAGCACGAAAATATGGCAAAACAAAGTTTGGAATGGACCGCTTTGTAAACGGCTTTTTAGATCTTAGTTCTATTTGGTTCTTGTCCAGATTCGGAAAACGACCTATGCACTTCTTTGGTGCTCTGGGCAATCCTTGGGAATACTGGGTAAAGGAGCACACCCCCCATGTATACTCACATGGTACGACTGACATGGATACAGTTCCATTCCATTTTATCTGTGTTTGCTTAATATAATTGCCTAGGGTCAGACGCAGTCGCCAGAATGCCTGGGAACTTGGTCTTGCACATTTATCTTTTCTAACTAATCATTTCCTTCCTCGTGAACAATTCTTGGAATATGGTTAAGCAAGCAATCTCCCACACCTGTCAGTACATCCTTTCTCAACGTAGGCCTGGGACCAGCATAAAGAATGAACATGCTATTGAATCTTAGATCGGATGCCCTAGAGGCATAAAAGGTTTTTATAGAAAGGTTGGTTGTATAAACTTTGGAGGGGGCTCATTTGATTGGTAATCAGAAGTTCTTGTACCCTAGTTCAAAGTGATCGAAGGGCAGATGCCACGCCCACGCCTTGTATTTTCCAAAGATGCATCTAACAAAAACTTCAAGACAGCCATTTGTTGCCGTTGAAACTTCAAAAAAGGCTTATTCGATTTGAAATTGAAACGGCTAGTGCCCTTTTTAATATTCAAAAATGATTGGAGAGCAACTCACCCCCCCTTCCCACGCCCAACCTTTCCCGAAGCATATTACAGCGAGGTGAGGAAGACATCAGCTTTACCGACTGGAAGAAGTAAGCAAAGTCGCCACGGAATGTGATGAGAAACATGTAGCCCTAGGAAATGAAGACCAATCTCCGATGCAGTTGATGAAATTCACGACGGCGAATACAAATAATAACCATTACCATACTTTAACTAGACCTACGTTGCCTGAGCAACGTGAAGTGTTGTGGCAACCTTTGTCCGGCTTTGCCGAATAAAGTGTTGCGAGAACAACACTTTGGTTTTGTTTCTTTGCTATCAGTTAAACGCTGAAGTTGTCAGCCTATCGAAGCTTTTAAAACCCGTGAACCAATAGAAAGGAACAGAAGAAAATATAAGAAAGGATATATCCCCCCATAGAAACATGGAGATACACACGACTAACAGTTGAAATGATATGAAACAGGAGAAGTATTTCCAGCTATTGAGAAAATATGTAAAAAAAGTAATCATTTCATTTATGATATAATTATGATTTGGCTTTGACCGGCAGTACCATGTGACCTGATTGTACTGTTCAATGAACCACTGGGGGCATCTATGCATTTTTATAATAAAAAAAATTGTCAATCTTAGCAGAATCGTACCATGTGTATATTCTCGTAAAACTTTTGTAGAAGCTGTATGAGGGCATCGATATCGGCGGCGAGACCGTCGGTCTCATTACCTATATGCGAACCGACGGCGTGCAGATGAGCCAGGAATCGGTCGCCTCGATCCGCGAGGTGATCCAAGGCTCGTTCGGTCCGCGCTTCCTCCCCCAGGCGCCGCGCGAGTACAAGACCCGCGCCAAGAACGCCCAGGAAGCGCACGAGGCCGTGCGTCCCACCGACGCCGCCCGGGCGCCGAAGGAAATGAGCCAGTATCTCGACCGCGACCAGGCCCGGCTCTACGAGCTTATCTGGAAGCGCGCGGTGGCCTGCCAGATGGCTCTGACTTGATGGTCACGTTGCTTCTCCTGCGAAAGTCGAATCGTTCGATCGAATCGATTGAAGCCGACTCATTCGAAGCAGCGAAACAAGCGTTCTCAAAAGATTCTTTTAACTTGATCCTTCTCGACCTGAACTTGCCTGACTCAAATGGTCTGGAGACCGTACAGTTGATTCAGGAATTGAACCACAATCGAACCCCGCTAATCGTTTTGACCGGGTTGCCAGATGAGAAGTTGGAAACGGCGTGCCGAAAACTCGGTGCCATCGATTTCATTTCAAAAGAAGAACTGGATGTCAAAGTCCTTGAACGCCATTGGAGGGCAGCCAGGCCCCCTCCCTCGCCTCTTTTCTTATCAAAATCATCCGACCAAAACTATGAGAAAGCCATTTAGCAAAAAAAAAATTACTATGCAAATTTCGTTTTAATTATTCATGTGTGGTGAACCAAAATCAAAACATGCGTTAATTCAAAAACGTTCAGAAATTAAATAAAAACACAAGTTTTTTTTAACTACAAGTAAGAAGCGACATTAAACCTTAAAACGCACAGAAATTACTCCGTATACGAAAGTGGTTGTCCCTCCGCAACGCCTCTCGCTATACGCTAAAGTTTTTTTTTATTGTTGCAATAGTGTAGCATGTGCTCAGGGATGCCATCTGTAGCACAAAAGTGCTTTTTTAATGCTGTTTTAGTCAAAATTTTACAATCAATTGTTGGCTGTAGCACCTAAAATTACCATGCAGCACGTGAATTTGGGCAATTGTAGCACTTAACGAACTGACCGTGGTGGCAACCCTGATAACACATCCTTTTTCGTCTATCTTCAGTGCAAAATTGCATCCATTGACTTAAATGCCAATGTCATATTTGTTTTTGATACATGCATCCTCTGGATTTTTTTCAGGAGCACTCAGTGGCTTGTTGGTTGCTACTCAGGCCCGGAATAAGAGTAAACGTTTGGGTTTCGATATTGCCAGCATTTCAAAAACAGTTAAAAATATTTTGAGGATACATGGCAAGCAATAAAGCGTGTAGACATTTCTTTGAAAATTTACTGTGAAAGAAACCTCGGATATTAATGTGGTAGGTGTAAAAAGAGGAGTCTTAAGGCAGGCTATTGAATTCAGAGTTAATTGTTTCCCCTTTGGTGACACAAGAAAATAAATAAATGAACTTAGGTAACAGCAATGTCAATATTCATCCTGAGTGTGTGAATCCAGGTTCCAATATTAAGGGGGTAGGGGAACAAGAGCAACGCGATCAGGGAATGGATTCGCTGCATATGGTTCCAACAAAGAGACATGGAACATTGGATGGATCCGGACCGATGGCGGCAGCTCCAACCGAAAAGCACGATCCCCAACTCTTGCAATAATCTTATACGGACCCAGCCGGCGAAAATCCAACTTATCAGAAGGGCGTGCTGTGGGCAGGTCACAGCGTAGGAGCCAAACAAGATCCCCAACTGCAAAGTGTGGAGCATCTTGACGATGCTGGTCCGCATGATGGCGGTACCGTTCTTGAGCCTGGACAAGATGTCCCTGAAGATCATCCTGGAGCTGACGAATCTGATCAAAACTAAGAGAAAGCCATTTAGCAAAAAAAAAAATTAATACGAAAATTTCGTTTTAATTATTCATTTGCGGAGAGCCAAAATAAAAACATGCATCAATTCAAAAACGTTCAGAAATTAAATTAAAAAAAATAAGTTTTTTTAACTGAAAGTAAGGAGCGACATTAAAACTTAAAACGAACAGAAATTACTCCGTGTATGAAAGGGGCTGGTCCTCCCTCAATGTCCCGCTCTTTACGCTAAAGTTATTTACTGTTTTATAAAGTAGAATTGAGAAAAAGAGTCAATTTAGCGTAAAGAGCGGGACACTATTATTTATTTTGGGTTTTAGACTAGGGCGCTTCGTACAGAAGGAGTTGTCACAGAAACTTCAAAAAGGGCTCATTCGATTGGAAATTGAGATGGCTAGTGCCCTGTTTAATAGACAAAAGTGATCGGAGGGCAAATACCCCCCTCACGTCATTCATTTCCCCAAACACTTCCGATCGAATTTTTTAGATGGCCATTTTGTTCAGCGTAGTTGAAAGCTCTGGAAATTATGTCTTTGAGGACCACAATCCCCCCCCACACAGCCTTCTTGGCAAGTGTTGTAAGTTATGCGCTGGGTGCATATAAAGTTTGTCTGCGCCAAGACCTTCGGCATCAACCCTTGGCTGGCGATCGTTTCGGGCGGTGTTTCCGCCGCGCTGGCGGCGTTCCTGATCGCCGCTCCGGTCGCGCGGCTGAAGGGCATCTATGTCGTCCTCGTCACCTTTGCGTTCAGCCAGCTCGCCATGCAGCTTGTGCTCAGCCAGTCGCAAATCACCGGCGGCGCCGAGGGCATGGTCCGTATCCCGTTTCTGCGATTGGGCGACTATTCCTTCATTCGCGACTACAAGCGCGGATACTACTATGCGGCACTCGGTCTGCTGGTCATTTCGACGCTGTTCCTGATCGAGTTAGCGAGTTTGTTTGTTTGTTAATTAGTTGGTGAGCTAGTTAGCTGGTTAGTTAGGTTGCAAGCATAGCTTCTATGTTAGTTAGTTAGCAGGATAGACAGTTAGTTAGTCAGTTGAATATTTAGTTAGTTAGCTAGTTAGTTAGTTTGTTAGTAAATTAGATAGTTGGCAAGTTTGTTAGTTAGTTTGTTTGTTATGGAACTAGATAGTTGGCAAATTTGTTTGTTAGTTATTAAGTTAGTTAGTTAGTTAGCTGGTTAGTTAGGTTGCAAGCATAGCTTCTATGTTAGTTAGTTAGCAGGATAGACAGTTAGAATTTGATACTCCAATGGGACTAGCTCTTGATTCAACTAATGATTTGTTATTTGTTGCAGATTCAGATAATGATAGAATTCAAGTATTTGAACTAAATTCAGGACCAATTATTGCAGTTCCAGACAGACCTGAGAATCTAAAAGTATCTCCAGTATCTCCAACATCATTAATTCTTTCATGGAATGAGCCTGAAATGGAAGAAGATATTCCAGAGATTACAGGATATAAAATTGAATTCAAGATGGGTACAGGTGATTTTACAACGGTTACACCAAACACTGGAAGTAAAACAACATCATTTATTCATCAAGGTTCGTGAGGGGTTACCTCAAGTTCAAATATCGAGTCATTGTTCATTTATAGTACCTATTGTAGCCTAACATGGCATCAGTGCTATCATTGTTTTTATTTGTTTTTCTTTGTATCGACCACGTTTATTATTTTTGTCTTGTTTTGTTCCAATTTTTTTATCAAGGGTAATTATATCAAACTACTGGCTACAGAAATTTGGGAGGGGCTATTTTGAGTTGAAACAGCGAGTTCTACTTCTAATCCCAAAAAATCAGAACCAGCTAGGCCCCCCTAACCAATTTCATCTGCCATACCTATTCCAGCCAAATATGGTATTCTCACGTCAGCGGCGACGCGACGCCTTTCTATTATTTCTTTATGGCTTTTCTCTACCCTTAGATTGAAGTCTGTCTTTTCAATTCTGACTTCTATAATCATTGATTCCTATTTCATCAAAACATAAACCTTATGAACTTCAAATCGTACTTTTCCTTTTTTTTCGTATTCCTTTTTTCTCTTTCCCATTTATCGGCTCAGTTTGCTCGGCTACGCGTCGCCGACCCGCAACGCTGGGGCTCGGATCAGGGAACTATTGAAGAGGCGACCGTGACCTTAAAATCAAAAGGCATTTATACCGAAGTCGGTCTCAGCTTGCCCTGCAGACATCAAGAAACTATACAACACTAGGGAATGCAGGATCTTGGCAGCCGAAACACCACCAATAGAGCTGGCCAGTATCAGCTGTTGTCAGAATACAATTGCAGCAAGTGCGAGCTACATCAGGTAAACGCACTTTATTTCTTTATTTTGTAACGAGAGTCATTCTTGACTCTCAAGTCGAGAATTTCTTAGTGCATGCTAGTTATAATTCCCTACATTTTAATGCATTATTGTGGAATGCTGCAGTACGAAGGGCATTCTCGACTAGCGAGTCGAGAATGCCCTAGTGTAGTCTAGTAAGTTGAAAGTTCAACCCAAAGTTGAAAAGACTAACGACTTTGAGTTGGATTCATTGACAACCTCTACTGATTTACGTAATGTTGAGTGTAGTGATGGACCCACTGATGCAAGGGAAAATGTGAATTATGATGAGGTAAGTTTCACAAGCCCAGCTCATGGTTTTACTTTTGAGCAGACATCTAACAATGTTGGATCTTCAAATGGAATACATGAAAGAAATCGTGCTAATTCCTTTTTATACAATTTTTTCCATTTTAATTCATCTTGTTCATTTTTAAAATCTTCTTGTTTCATAAGCACACTATATAACAATACACTGCAGCGGTGCGAAACGCCCGGACAGACGCAACGTCAGCAGGGTCAGCAGACTCAGGGTGGCGAAGCCGCCCAGCAGATGCGCCGTGACCACCTGCGGCCAGAGTTGCAGGGTGACCGTCCACATGCCGAACGCCCCCTGCAGGATCACCAGGGCCAGGATGGCCAGTGGCAGCTTGGGCGGTTGCGTGGCATCGGCGCGGCGGCGGATGGCCTGGGTGGCGATGGCCAGTATCACCAGGCCCAGGGAACCGGCGAAGTAGCGATGGATCATCTCGTACCAGCCCTTGGCCACTTCCACCGGCGCCTCCGGGACGAGGGGACAGTCCCTTTCATTTACGGAATAATTTCTGTTCTTTTTAAGTTTTAATGTCGCTCCTTACTTTCAGTAAAAAAAAAAACATGTTTTATATTTAATTATGGATAAAGGTGAGAATGTTTGACCTTAATTGTCCAAACACAAGAAGGACACTAATGTGAACTGTTCAGGGGAGTGTTGAAGTAAATCAAAACACGTTATTTGTATACGGATTGTCAAAAGGGTGTAACTCAGGAATGACTGAGTGTATGAATGTGGAACTTCCAAAAAATGATACGTGAGATGATCAATTGACCACAAAGGCAATATCAGTCTCGAAATTAACACGCTACTTAACCGAGTTTAAATGGCAAGGAGCACCGACCCAGGTACGAAAGCTATGAATTAGTGAGAACCTTAATAATATAAGAAAAGTTTGGCCTAAGATAAAAAAACGAAGGCTAGGAAAAGAGAACCAAAAAGAGAAACAGTAAGGGAAAATGAATCAAAAGGAAACACCAATACATAAACAATTAATTAATGGCCGCAGAAGTTTTTAACACATTGAAGATAAAAGGTAGAATAGCTTCCTTCATATATTTTAATTAAACAAAGTTACGCATTAGTCAAACTCTGAAATATTAGGGGTAACTTCGACCATGTTCGGGGTAGGCTTCGCAAGATTCCTGCCGGAGCCTCGAGCAATCGGTATGGATTTTGCATTTACGGCAGCCTTCATTTCAATCCTTTGCACCATGTGGAAAGGCAAATCCGACCTGCTACCATGGCTGGTTGCGATCGGCTCCGCAGGGGCATTAACGTTATTTGCGCCACTGGAACCTTCTTGGGCGATGGCTTTGGGTGGAATTGCAGGTGCGTTCACATCAGGAGCCATGCAAGATGACTGAACTTTGGTGGCTAATCCTGGGATTGGCAATCGGCACATATTGCATTCGATTTACCCCTTTCAATCTTCCCAGGGCAGCAGGATCAGTTTTCCTGCCTGCGCCTTGGACTGGAAATCGGCCTGAGCCTGCGCGATAAGTTTCAGCGGGTATGTCCGGGCGATCACCGGCCGCAATCGGCCCTCGTTCACCATGTCGACCAGTCCCTGAAAAACATCGCGCGACATGAAAGAGCAGCCATGAATCGTGATGTCGCGCAGGTAGATCTGGCGCAGGTCGGCCTGCACAAGCGGACCGGCGATGGCGCCGGAGGTGGCGTAATGTCCACCCGGTTTCAACGCCAGGATCAACTCGGGCCAGGCCTCCCCCTCGAGCCTGACCGACGTCAAGGCCACCGCGCTCTGGAGCGCGGCGGTGCTCGAGGCGACCTGGATGGAGCCCGACCCGGCTCGTAGAGACCGGGCCCGCACCCGCCACGCGACGGTCGTGCGGCAGTTCCCCGGAACACCCCAGGCCGAAGCCTCCGCCGACGCTCTCTGGCGTCTCGCGAACCTCGCCGTGGGGGCGCGAGCTCCCGAGATCATCACCCGCGACGTGGACGGCAACGAGATCCGCCTGTCGGACCTGCGCCGGCGCGTCGTGGTGATCGAGTTCTGGAGCGAGACCGGGCCGGGCGTCGCGGAAATGAGGAGTGAGGAAGGAGGCGTAGTTGCCCTCCAATTTTTTGGGTACTTAAAAGGGCAACTAGAACTATTAATTTTTAACGAACGTTTTTATTAGTAAAAAATATGCATAACATAAGAATTTACTTACGTAAAAAGCTTTTGTATTCTTATATTTTTATTATGTATATGAGGGGGTTTGTCCCCTCGTTAATATTTCGCTCTTTATACTAAATCTTAAGTTTTGTCCCAGTTCTTTAAGAATGACCCCTGAATTAGAACGGCCGTAGAATAAGTAGTTGAAATTATTAAAAATACTTTAGCATAAAGAGTGAAGTTCCAGGGACGAGAAATCAGCACGCAAGAAGTTCCATGAACAAAATCAGTTTCGTGAGCAGAAAAAATCAAATGTCAACTTCTTATTATCATGCTTTTCGAAAGGGTCTCCTTTTGTTGATTTCAAAACCATTTTTCCCACATTATCTTCCTAAACATAAGCCATGTTGATTTGCATACACCCACCCCCAAATCAGTTTCTATCCACCGAATTATGCAAGAAGCTTCTTGTTATTCACTTTAGACCACTTTTTCCCATATTGCACTCCTAAATCTAGTATATTCAGATTGCCTTAGCGTGTTTTTTCTTGATTGAATCGAAACCTATATTTGCTTCCTAGTAGTTAACGAAACTACTAATACTATAAACAAATCACTGCAGCACACTGTATCACTCTGTGTCCTCCATCCAAATCAATTCAAAGCCTCTTAAGACCCTCCCAACAAGTTTCCATTTCCATTAAATACTTCCTCGTGACCTCCTTCCACCCAATTCGGAGATGGACTCTATTCTATGGCCACAAATGGTTATCATAAAAGGATGATCTTTGGTAATCTCTCATTCTTAATTCGGAGAACATATCGAAGCCACCTCAAATTTTCTCTCATTGTAGCTCTAAAAAGCGGTCCAGTCGAAACGGGTCTATGCCGTGGACGGCTCCGCCTACTTCAGCCGGCCGGGCCCCCGAGTCGTCGACAGCCTGGAGATTCTGGCCCACATGCTGCATCCGCAGCTTCATCCACTGCCGGATGGACTTCCGGTACCGGTCGCTGTCCTGTGATTCACGACACGACGGCGCACGGCCCCATGACGAACGAAAAAAAGCGAATCCTGGTGTCATGGAGCAGTGGTAAAGACTGCGCCTGGATGCTTCATCAGCTTCGCCAGACCGCCGGTTGTGAGATTGCCGGTCTGTTGACAACGTTCAACGAAGCGGCTCAAGTGGTTTGTTCACTTTATTCGTATATCAGAAATGTGGAATGCTCCATATTTACCTCAATAGTAAAGACTTAGCCTATATCGTTGGGCTGAACACAGATGCAGTATATTGGATGCTATAAACAGCCTTTGTATCTCTCGTTGCGCTTATGTCTCTCCCCTTGGGATTAATTTGACAAAACGGGGTTGTTTCGGACGCTTTCAAAAAGTCGTCCATGAATCCACCCCACACTGACCGTCTCCGTGAAATCGCTTTTAGAAATAAAATTACATAAGAAAACTAGTATTTTTAACTGAAAGTAAGGAGCGACATTAACCAACGGCCCTTTTAAGGGCCACTAGATGGATTAAACAAACAGGCGAAATTACGTTAAACAGCGTAGTGTTTGGTGAAAAAAATAGGTATGACTCAAGGAGGCATAATAATGTCAAAATTAAACTATAAGATTCGGCGCAGGATTAAACAAGATTCAAACTATCTAATGAAAAGCGAAAGACACCAAAAGCCAATTTAGGCCAGTCTAATAAATCCAAAAATACCCCCCCCCCCCCCCCAAAAAAAAATTACCAGACTCATTTTAATACAATTCTAATAAAGGGGTTAATCCCAGATTTGCCTTTTTTTAAGGTAGGTTTTATTGTTATTGTTCAGTGGTTTGGTGGCTGGTCGGACGTAAAACAATAAGCTCTGCGAAAAACGCGCCTCAATTCAACTTTCTAAGGTTATAATGAAAGAAAGGTGAAGATGACTAGTCCACGTTGTACGTATGAAGGATGATAGATGCTAAAAGTCATCCTTTTTGGCCGTCCACCAGGGGCAAAAAATAGGATGTTCTCGGACGAGATTGGGAGATGGAATTAAAAAAAGGATTGACAGGGAATCAAAACATCCTGCGAGGACTCCCTCCTCGCAGGGTTAAGCTTTGTACAGATTGAGTTGGACTCAAACTAATTAACATCTCTAAATTTGGATGAGATGCATTTGTTAAAGAAAGGCGACCAAATTCTGATTCTAGAGGTAAGTTTGTTTCTTAGCTATCTGAGTACTTCGCTAATCTAAATATCTACCAAAATAACCACTAGTCTAAGGCTTATTTGGAATAATAAGCCTTATTATAAGCCAGAGGCAAAACAAACAACAAGTAGCAGAAATATAATAGGCTAAAATCAAGAACTAAAATCTACCTGGTCAGATCTTGCCTTCAGGAAAATTCAAACCAAACTGGATCATGAAATTATACAGGTCAGAAGGATTTCATAGAAATTGTTACAAAGCATTTGGAGTTAAAATGTCTTTATCATGCGTGTTGATCACTTCAATTTGCCAACAAAGGATTTAGTATCAACTGGTTTATTGTCGATCATTGTCTTTTGGTCACCAACTCTAAACCAGTTCTCATTGAATGTGTAAGTTTTGTAACTGATGTTTTGAGTAACAATGCCCAATTGCCAACATGGTAAAATGCAGGGACGATCGTATGGGACCAGCTTTTGACTTTTCTATTAGATCTTGTATGTTACCTGCAAGGTCTGGAATAGGATGTGGCTTGTATAAGACCAAATTAAAATTTTCTCCCAAGGAAAATTCCCCTTGTGCCCACCTCCCCCCCATAAAACATTCTCCCCGAAAAATTTTCGTATATTTCCCCAATAAGAAATACTATGTGCAAACAATGGGCAAATATCATAACTCGAATCTCTTTCCCCGGGGGCTGTGGGGGTCATGTCATCTCCAAAGGCATAACTGAAGGCCCTTTCAACAGGATAGATTGGATGCTATTCAATCCATAAGTAAGACAATGAATGATAAAACTGAGGATAAATTCGTGAAAAGTCAATACTGTGACCAACAAAGAAAATAGCTCTTAGCTATCAAAATCATACACAAAAATAAAACCCTTTTTACTTTCTAAACTATTTTCTCCAAAACTTTAAAAATACAAACCATCTTTTTTCTAAAAGTATACACGCGACATGTTACTCATATGCAATCTAACTAAATAATGCGTCATTACGTAAAGTTTATTTTTTAACAGCAGAATTTGTACAGATTTCTGACACAATCGCCCTAGACTTGTTTAAGCTCTATTACAGGAGCTGGTTATTATTACATTAATAATTTATGTACAGTTGAATAAAAAAATAAAAACCGAATCAATTATTAGATATGGTGAATTTTTTTTGCAAAACCCCTCCCCGATGTGACGTCGGCCTTTGAAGGTTACTTACTAGACTTTTAGATCTTTCGATGTTTCTGAACAAAATGGTTATCTCACATTTTCAACCAAACATAATGAGAGCCCCAAAAGTCAAGTAGAAGAAACGGGCACGGCAGGGGCCGTAGGGTAGTGGAAAGGGTAGTGAAATTTACATTTACAATCAATTAAGCCACATGTAAAGTTTCTGTGACCACCCCTTCTATACGAAGTACCAGGAGAAAAAAGCTTTTTGGACATTCTCTGGCCGTTTTCTCGGCCTGTTCTAGGGGTGATCGATATTTTTTTCTCTATCTGAATATACCGTTTTTTAATGATGAATTGAATATCATCATCAAAGGCTTTGACACGAGGTCGCCCACATCTTTGACAATGGCTGTGGGTACTTTATCGGGACCAGCTGCCTTTCCGCTTTTTAGCTGTTTAATTGCATTCAATATGAAAACATCGTCAACAGTTTTAAATTCCATTTCCTTTAGCTCTGGCTTGATGTTTTGGAGACTGTCATCACCGGCTTAGAGACAATTTTCTTTGCCAAGTTTGGACCAACTGAGACGAAATGCTGGTTTAAAGCCTTCAGAATGTCACGCTCTCGAGTGAGACATTTACCAACAATTTTTTTTTTTTTTAATGAAAAATTCAGACAAATATAGATTCGTAATTACAAATGCCAAACAATTTGCCTACCAAAACGCACTCAACCTAGGGGCTAGATCTGTGTGCATCAATGGTTGAGACCAACATACAATTCTTACCTAGGGGCTAGACCTGTGTGCATCAATGGTTGAGACCAACATACAATTCTATAGGTTCATCTAGAATCCATATTTAAAAATAAGGAAGAACCAAGACGCACTCAACCTAGGGGCTAGATCTGTGTGCATCAATGGTTGAGACCAACATACAATTCTTACCTAGGGGCTATCCCCCAACCCACTCCAACGCGAAAAATTCCCCTGAAAACGTCTGAAAATCCATAATTACCATTACTGTATGTAGACAATGGTTAAAGTTTGTAACTTGCAGCCCCTCCCCTGGGGACTCTGGGGGATGAAGTCATCCCAAAGACATATCTATTAGGTTTTCGACTAAGCTGAACAGAATGGCAATCTCAACATTTTGGTTCGGTGACTTTGGGGAAAAAATGTGCATGGGAGAGGGCCTAGGTGCCCTCTATTTTTTTTGTCACTTAAAAAGGGCACTAGAACTTTTAATTTCCGTTAGAATGAGCCCCCTCAGTGAAAAATCAATTAAATTATAATTAAATTAAAGAATTTAATACTTTTAATTTTGCTTGGAAATTTGTAGAGAATATTCTTTTCCCAGAAAGTTTGTTAAACATTTCGTTTGAAGTTCTTATGCAAAAACTATGAAAAATCCCCAGGTCAATGTATCAACTTATGCTAAATATAACATAATTACAGGCGGTATAGTTTAAGCTCCGTGAAACTATCTGCAATGAATAAATACAATCAAAAATAAATAAATTAATAATAATAATATAAATTAAACACAAAAAGCAAAAACGAAAAATGTAGAGTAGAGGGACAAATATTTACTTAGGTAGCGCTATTGCGCTGCCTGTGATATTGGTGATTTTTGATAATTGGAGACTAAAGATAGGGTGTATGGTGATTTTTATGATATTGGTGCGTTTTGATTAATCGAGACGAAAGGGATAATTATTTTGTATAAAAAGGACGCAGTGAGCCGAGGTCATATCCAGGGATTTGGATCACCCCCCCCCCCCTCTCGAAATATTTTTCCGACTCGTAAAAACTTAGCAAAAATTGCTAATACCTTTTTGAGTTTTTATTGCAACCCCTATCCTCCAAAAAAACTATCTGAAAAATCCAAAATTTAGATGACGACATTTCTTGGCGGCGCGGAGAGGGATCTGCGCGCCGCTTAACTGCTGCTCTTTCCCCATATTCGAAAAGCTGTTAGACGATGATGCCGATTTTCTAGGCAGCGGCTTACCTTGGCCTTCCGGCTTGGTCTCGTTGGTTTTTCTTTCATGCCGTTCGGACTCAGCCACCCTCATGGCAAAGCCTGTCTATGTCTTGAATGGACCGAATCTCAACCTGCTAGGTGTGCGCCAGCCGGAGATCTACGGCCGCGCCCCGCTGGATGACATCGCACAGATGGCTAAAGCGAAAGGCGACGCATTGGGCCTAGCGGGACGATGAAATTCGGCAGTCGTAGCAGGGTAATTCGGAAAAATTAGAAGAAATGAGGTATTTTTAACTTACGAACGAGGGATAGGGTCTTAATGAAATTTGATATTTAGAAGGACTTCGTAGCTCAGACCTCATATTTTAAATCCCGACCGGATCCAATGTCATTGGGGGAGTTTGGGGGAGGAGCCGGAAGTCTTGGAAAACGCTTAGAGTGGAGAGATCGGGATGAAACTCGGTGGGAAGAATAAGCACAAGTCCTAGATATGTGATTGACATAACCGGACTGAATCCGCTCTCTTTGGGGGAGTTGAGTACAAGAACTTCTGTTTAATCATTCTCCTTTATTTACGACTTGATTTAAAGCAAAACTCAAGTTTAAAATTTAGAATCAGAATTCGTAATTCTTATTTCTCAAAGTTCACGTGCTCTTCAATAGCAGCTTCTTTTTTACCACGAAGTTCATACTTTTTACTAAGTTGCTATTCCAAGTCCGTATTCTTGTGTTCTGTTTCACATAACTATCCCTTTACTTTGGCTGATTTCAGAAGTAAATTATCCTAACCAGATTTTTTGCGCCAAAAAATATTTCAATATATCAATATTTTGATCGATATATCATCTGATCGGGAATGTCAGGTAAACTATAACTTAACTTGTTTTCATTTTACTACTTCTACTGGGTGATGATACACAACTATAGCTGGCACTAGATGCTTTTTAATTCCGAACGATCTCACACCAACGATTTCTCTATTATCACTTTCCCATGCACTCTAGCATAAGTTCCGAGTACATATAAATAACCGAGTTCCTTTAAATTAACGAGTACCTTAATCTCGAGTACCTTTCAAAAGGGCCTTTAAATTATCAAGGACATCAAAAATAATTTCTGTCCTTGGACTCATTTGAAGTCTATTCATACCCAAAAACTAAGGTTTCTGTGGTGCCCTCCAGTTTTTCGGTTACTTAAAAAGCCAACTAGAACTTTTAATTTGTAACGAATGTTTTTATTAGTAAAAATATACGTAACTTGAGAATTAACTTATGTAACAAAGTTTATACGAAGTTGACTACCAAAGAAACGGGATTCTTTTCAATCGGACGGACTCGTTCACGCCCAACGAGGTAGGCAGCCAGTGTTGCAATTGCACCGGCAAGTAGAGTGGTCTGGAATAGCGGCCATGGAGAGAATCGGGTTACGTACTGTTCCCAGACATAAAAACTGAGCAATGCAATATTGATTCCAAAACCGAATGGTAATGTTTAAAAAAGTAACTAGGGAAAAACAAAAAAGCAAACCAATAAGTGCAAAAAAATCAAATAAAGAGTAGTAATCAATGTGTGTTTTTAGTTTGTTTAACTTTATGGCGTGGTGGACCCACACACTCTGGGTCAAGGCTCAGTTGTTGAATTCCTCATCAAACAGACATAAAAAACAAGGTATTGGCTGGAGAGGATAAGTAGTGAAATTTGGGAAGGATTTTATTTTTATTTTTTATTACGAGATATGCCAAAACTCTTCGTTGAATTTCAACAAAACCTGGCGAAAAGTGGGAGGTAGTTCCACATTTGTAGATAGATTGCACCCACTTTTTACGTCTTAAATGACGTAATAAGTGAAACTAACTTTAAAATTTTTAGGTACTTTTCTATATTTGATAAACTTTAAAATTATTGCTCAGACACCATGCATATTTTTACAGCTTACATAAAAAATTTAGCAATCCTGAATTGAGAACTAAAATGAAAAAAAAAACGGAAATAAAGCAATACGTTATAGAGATATACACTCTAGGAGTCAAGCCAAAACAGGTTTGGTTCCAGGAAGCAAGCAGATGTTAATAATATTCCCTACTACAGAGCTATTGAAAACTGCGGTTTTTCGAAAACTTGAATACTAAATTAGAGTGTTTAAAATTTGACAACGTAGAAGATTTTTGGAATGATTTTTGGAAAACAATTTGTGAAGTTGCTGATGGTATCTTAGGAAAGAAAAATAGGAACGCAGCTAGTAAAATTAAAGGAGAAGTTTTGTATTTAATACCGATGAGAAGCGGCTTGTTAAAGTATTATCTGAGTGAGAGATAATATTAAAACAAGAGGAATGCAGAGCAAGTGAAGAATACATTAAAATATAAAATAAGAAGTTGTGAAGCGGAAGCCATAGATAAAATTGCCGAGGACCTGGATGATTCAATCTCCCAGGGCATAAATTACGATCCACGCCCTGAGGGCTCTTGGGGGGGGGGGTTGTCATCTTCAAAGAAATCATTACCTGACCTTTCATTTATGTTAAACAAAATGACTATCTCGAAATTTTGATTGGATCTTTCGGGAAATAATAGGCGTGGGAGGGGGGCTAATTGCCCTCCAATTAATTTCGATTATTAAAAAGGGCGCTAGCCTTTTCAATTTACAATCGAAATACCCTTTTACGAAGTTTCTACGACAACAAAACGGCTATCTCAAAATTTCTATCAGATGCATTTCAGGAAAATAAGAGGTGTGGAGGCCCCGTTTTTATCAAAATATTCCGATCAAAACTATGAGAAAGCCATTTAGCCAAAAAAATTAATTTGCTAATTTCGTTTTAATTATTCATGTGCGGTGAGCCAAAATCAAAACATGCAAAAACGTTCAGAAATTAAATAAAAAAACAAGTTTTTTCAACTGAAAGTAAGGAGCGACATGAAAACTCAAAACGAACAGTAACTATTCCGTATATGAAAGGGGTTGTCTGCTCTTCACCGCCTCGCTCTTTGCGCTAATTTTTTTTTATTGTTTTAAAAAGTAGAATTGTGAAAAAGAGTCATACTTTAGCGTAAAGATCGAGTAGATCGTTAGTTTCATAGCCTTTTGACATAATCTCAAAGAAACCGCGTACAGAGGATGCACTAGTAAAAATAACACCGTCCACTTTATGCTGAGAGAATAATTCACGAAAACCATTCCATTGAGTTGTATCTCTAAATGCACATACATCATACAAATGAATTTCAACTACATTAATTCCAATCTTATTTAGTAATTCTTTCAAAAAAGAATTTGAAGCACCACTACGAGGAATAATTACTTTTTTTCCAACTGCATGAATTTGAGAAAACTCTTCACCGACACCAACTGAGGAATTATTTTTGGGCCTCCTTCCCTAATACTGACCTATTGCAGCCTTTGAAGCAAACTTTGATTCCCCGGAATATTTCCAGTCGATGTGGATGTTTGAAAGACAATGGGTTTATCTCACGATTTTTCTACTTACAGAGCTAGAAAAGGCGTAGATTCAAACTCACTAACTAGACCAGTTTCGTAAGCCAACATATCTATAGACTAAGACGCCCTGCTTTTAAATGAAAAGAAGAAATTCAACCATTGATGCAACTTTGAAATTGTAACACATTGCGCAATATATTTAAATCTCTAAACATCATATGCGCAACAAATGAAATTCTATGGTCTGTTGTTTGTGTCTGACTATTCTGTCAGTCTGCTTGGTTCGTACGTCTGTCTTGTTTGTCTATCTGTCTAGTCTCTCTTTCTGTCTAGTCTTTCTTTCTTTCTTTTCCATCTGTCTGTCTGTGTTTTTGTCTGTCTGTCTTTTTGTCAGTATGGTCCGTCTCTCTGTTCAGTCTGTCTGTCTTTCTGTCTGTTTGTCTGGTCTGTTTGTCTATTTGGTTCTTTGGTCTGTACTGTCTCTTATTGTTTCTTTTATGTCTGTCTTTTCTCTCAGTTTGTTTAGTCTGTCGGTCTGTCTTGTCTGTCTTGTCTGTCCACACCAAGTTTACTATTTAATGCCTCTTATCAAAAACCCTTTGCCTATAGGCTCGTGTACACTCTCCCTCCTAGTCCTCTCAGTAAATGAATTCTAAAAAGCATATTTTGGAGAAGAAACTACCAAATGAATTTTTTTCATTTTAAGGAAAATAATTAAATTATTTGTGTGCGAATTCTCAAAGGTACCAGTGACAACAAACGCTTTCGTTTCTTTATCAATGTGATAAGGAAAACATGCCTCGTGGGAAAGTTTAAGCGAGAAGTAAAACATCTTTTTAACGCCCTCTTTTAACAAAAACTCAAGCTGACCTGGTCCCAGTTTTGCTACTTTAGGCACTTCCAGGTAAGCTAGAACGATGAAATTTGGCAGGCATATCAGGGACGGAGCCAGCTTAAATTAAAAATAGTCGTTTTCCCAATTTGACCATTTGGGGGGAGTGGGGGCCGGTTAATTCGGAAAAAGTAGAAAAATTGAAGTATTTTTAACTTACGAGCTGTTGATCAGATCTTAATGAAATTTGAGGTTTGGAAGGATATCGTGTCTCAGAGCTGTTATTTTAAATCTCGATCGGATCTGGTGAAATTGGGGGAATATGGGAGGGGGAAACCTAAAATCTTGGAAAACAAAATGAAATTCCATGGAACAGGTCTACTAACTAAATTAGCCTATGTCCTGGGAAGGTATTTTGAAGTAGCCGACCTAACTTCATTCCTTCTCCCTCTAGAGGGCCCTGACCTTATGGCTTAAATATGGCCTAAAATTCTACTCAAATAATAGGTACTACATTTCAGAGCTAAAAACAGAGGAAAAGAAACTGAAAACTAAGATAAGATGCTGTTTTGTCAAAATTTCAATTTGTAATAGGCTAGACCTGCCAAGTAATCAAATTTCCGAGACTTAATAACATTAAAGATTAATAATGCCCTCCCAGAGCATGTCGCCTTTACTTCAACAGTTAATTTTGGAATGAAAGAATTTTCAGGCCGACCAACTATTACTTCTTCTAACGGATCCCACTCATTATGAGAACACACGGGACTTTCTTTCATAACAGTTTCCTTTATTCGATATTGCTGTGCATATCTTGATATTGCACTGTCTTGACATTGCGTACCAATTCTGCGGGGCTTGAAATGAAGAGAACTTCGTCATAAAAGTTGCCACAGGCTTTTAGGGATGTCCAAGGGGAGGGAAATTCAACATATAAGAAAATGTTTCTCTCTTACAATGTTAGAATATACATTTGTACCCTAAGGAATCAAAATAATCAAATAAAGAAATAATAGAAAAAATGGCATCGTTGCCCTAAGGACATCAACATAAAAGCGTCTTTGCTCAAAAATAAAAAGCCATAAGAATGATCCGAAAAAATAATCAAATAAAAGGATAAATAATAAAATAATTAAAAAATAATAAAAAGGGCATCTTTGCCCTGAGAATATCAAATTGAAAGCGTCTTTACGCTAAAATAAAAGATCATAAAAATAAGCAGAAAAAAAAATCAAATAAAACAAAATTTAAAAAGAGGGCATGAGCATCAAAAGGGCATCTTTGCCCTAAGGACATGGAATTATTTGCTCTTAACGTGAAATCTCAATGATTCATGGTGTTTTGATCGTTTTTCAAACTTCTCTATTGCCTTTTTCCATCGATAAACTTATCTCTAATCAAATGATGGGTATTCTGGGAACTTAACATGCCTACTTCATCAGGGGGAAAACAAAAAATTTGCAATAAAATACTATCTTTCATCGATGAGTATTGGATCCAGTAGTAATTTTTAGCCAAGGGAAAGAAAACTTCCTATTTTGGCTACCATATTTAGGAAAGAAAATTACAAGTGTTCTTCAGGAGACCAGACAGTCTTCAGCATGTCATATCCGGTGAAGCGATGAAAGCGTTTGGTAAAGTGGCTCTGGTCAAAGAAGCCAACGGCACAGCCGATGTTTGCAATGGATTCAGAGGTTCGAGTCAGTCGTTCTCTTGCATCCTGGATTCGCCGAGAAAGGATGTATTCGGTCGGTGACATCCGCAACACGGTACGGAATCGATGGTTGAACTGCGACGTGGACAAACCCGACATCGCCGCAACGTCCTGCATCGAAAACGTTGCCGTGTAGTTTTCGTCGATGTACCGGATGGCGGGTGCCAGTTCGCTGAAGAAAGACGCTTCTTCGGCCGGTGTCGCGATCGGTGAATTCTGGCAAATTCCTCCACTGTATAGTTTACAGTGACAAGTTTACACCCTAGAAACTTCCCTCTCCATGGAAAAAAAACTCCAGCCTAAAATTGGCCCAACACTCGAAAATGTATGCATACATCCCAATAACAAATACTATGCGTAAACAAAGGACAGATCTTATAACTTAAAAAACCTTTCCCCTTAGGCTGTGGGGAGGGGCTTCATGTTACACCCAAAGGCATAATTATTGGACTTTTCAACTATGATGAACAAAAGGCTATCTCAAAATTTTGATCGGACGATTTTGGGAAAAGTTGGGCATAGCACTTTCAGTTAAAAAAATCAGTTTTCTTATGTAATCTGAAACAAGGATGCATTTGGTTAAAATATATTTAATTTTATTAATAATATTTGATCATTTAAGAAAAGAAGGGTTTTAGTTTTTATAAAAAACAAAGCACATAGTTAAAATATATTTCATTTTATTGATAATATTTGAGAATTTAAGAAATTTGGGCTTTATTTTTCATAAGTATAAACACACTTGGTCAAAATACACCTTATTTTATTACTAATATATTATCATTTAAGAAATTTGGGTTTTAGTTTTGAAAAATAAGGACGCGCAAGGTCAAAATATAAAGTCAAATCCTCGTATTGATTTTATGTTTGTTGCAATCCTCTTTATTTTATCATAAGACTCTTGCCACACACTACAACAATAATAGATATTTTTCAGATTTTCTAAAAACATTTTATCAAGATTTTGTATTATTTTCTGTAAAAGCGTTGTTTTTTCCCGACATTGGTAGTCCACAAAGAAATGATCTGAATGGCGTTTTAGATTGATATATATACTCCTCCAATGTCAAAATACAACTAACAGAACCTATTCTCAATCTATGAATAAATACTAAGAAAAATGGAGTATGTAGTTTCTTTAATACACAAATAATGAAAAGATAAACAAGTGGGAAAAAAACTGCGAGAAAGGAAAAACTCAAAATAAGAACGTACCTGAAATAGGTGTAATAACCGTAGGATAGACAAGTGCTGCATTGACCGAGTCGCTTCGATAAGACAGAAAAAGTTGTTCCTATAATAAATAGTAAACATAAGTTATTTTATAGTGTAAGATATTTCGATTTATTTGATAATTTGTTTTTTTATTTAGACATTTCAATTATCATCAGAATTCTTTTCAAATAAAATAAAACAAAAATTTCTTATATGACTTTTTGGGGGAAACGGGTTCGAATTAAAACCATATAAAGGAGAAAAACAAAACTAAAAAACGAATGTATATACAGACCGGGACACCGGGATACAAATGATGGTCACGCTCCAAACTTCGATGGCATGCAAATGTCATTTACCACAATAGAAAAACAAAAAAACAATCTTTCACTCTTACCTTCACAAATATATAAAACAATTCATACAAACAAAAACAAAATGTAGTCGACAGATCCATGGAGATAATTACACACTTCAATCACTGACACTAGCGCAAAACTGAAGTTCTTTACATCAAAATTACTGCTACTATACATCTTAGTGACAGCATCTATATACTATATACGAGAAACTTGTGAAAAATGAAATGCAAGAATAATATCGATTTATTTAATTTAAACTTACTGAAAAATATAGAAAATAATCTACAGGTTGAAATAATGGTTGAATTACGCTAAAACCTATCATAATTTTGAACAGTTTCGTTTCATAGTTATGATATTATAGCCCGTATCTAAACTTAATCAATCTGGTCAGTATAAAAAACAGCAAATAAAGATGACCAAATATTTCTGACGAACTGTAAATAAAGTGTGACATTTTCCAATAATAGCCAAAACTAAAAGATGTGGCGACAATTTTTCATCGTAAATATACATCAATGGTGATACCAGAGGAAAGAAGATAATTCAAATCAGAGTAGCAGGGTCTCTATCTTTATCTGTTGCCCAGAATCTCTATCTGTCGTCCAGAAATTGTGAATTAAAAATCCCCAAATATTATTCTAACATTCACTTTTAAGGGCAGTCCTCTTCGATCCGGTTTTGCAATAGTTTAAATATTTGAGTTTGACCGTAGGTGAAGGCTACTGGTCAAAAGGTCGACAAAAAAATTGGTAAATAAGAGCAGATAAATAAAATAGGTAAATATAGATATGAGGCCGTCAGCCTGTCGTAAAGTGATACAGCAATAAAGTAATGAAGCTGTTTGGCGAATTCTTTTATTTCCGATACATGAATGTAGTCCAGCTGTTGTTCAGTTAGCGGTACATTTACAGAATGGGCAACGTGTTTATTTTTCGGGATCCAACGTGCAAAAAAGAGCACTGAATCCACCGGATACAAAGTTAACTGCTTTCTTTTCGCTATGCAAAAATGATTCCTTTGCAGAAAAAACTGTTGTATGCTGAAGTGCCTTCGTATTACACGCGGAATACTAAAAATAAAGTACTTGAACGTCAAAAACAGGGGGGTCGTAATTTGCATTTTGAATCTTTTTGTATTTACTAAGGAGGGCGACAGTGTTGCGCCAGGCTACGTGATCGCCGAAATCGAGACCGACAAGGCGACTTTGGAAGTGGAGGCGGTCGACGCGGGTACCGTTGCCAAGATCCTGGTGCCGGAAGGCACCGAAGGGGTCAAGGTGAATGCCCCGATCGCCATTCTTGCCGGAGAGGGTGAGGATGTCGCAGCCGCTGCGGCCGCCGGTGGCGGCGCGCCGGCTGCGGCCCTCAAAATGGCGCAACTGCCGGGCTGCAGCGGGTTTGAAAAGGATGACGAAGGAAGCGATTGACTATGGATGGAAGCCACGATCTTGAGTTGGTCTGATCCGAAACAGTAAACAAACTGAATATTCGCCCTTATGAAAACGTCTTTTTCATCACTTGGACGTGAAATCAGGAAGCCCGAACGAAACTAAACTCCTACCAAAAACTAAGCGTTAAGCTAAATTTGTACCAAAAAGCTTAGTTGTATGAAAACGAATGTAAAAAGAGGAAAATAGACAGATTAAGATTAAACAATGTAAGGGTCATTCAGGAGCCAAACGGATTACATTTGTTGTTCATGTTTCCAATGCGATTTTTAGATTTCATGTTCTGCTCTTAGTTGTCCTTGTCTGCATGTATTGCATTTATAATATACGGAGTAATTTCTGTTCGTTTTACGTTTTAATGCCGCTCCTTACTTTCAGTTTAAAAAAGTTGTTTTTTATTTAATTTCTCTTTTAAGCTTGTTCTACAATTCTTATTGAAACGCATATTGAGCGCTATCGCTTTACATATATTATATTTCATGTTCCATGTTGTACTTCTTCTACCACAATGTACTGCTGAATGTCGATACAACAGAATTTACAGTCTGTACATCCAGGTCTATAACCAGCTGATATTCAATTCTTATTTAGTTTGATTTTTAGTGCTTAATTTTTATAAGTAGGTGAATTTAATATCAGCACTTTTTTGAGAGCATTTTAGAATGAAGTAAATATAACTGTTCAGTTATAGGGACTATTAAAAGACAAATTTATTTACAAAGATCCTGTTTTTTTCTTACATTAGTTTTTTTCCTTAAAGGTTTCAGGTTTTCCCACCATGAATGTGTTACTATTTAGTGAATAAAATAATTTTGAAGTTTGCTAATGAACTGATGTCTTGCTGATAATGTGTTTCTGCTTAAGCCGAGCTGTTTCTCTCTGACTTGAGAAGTGAGTGATTTGGTCGAAAGAGATATGAATTCATCATCACTACAGGTGGGATGGTGCACTCCAAAAAAAAAAAAAAAAACTATTAACTTACTACACACAAAATGATAAATAAAAATTCACACTTTCTTTTCACACTTAGTTTTTTTTTTCATTTGTTGTCACTCTCTTGCTGCTCGACGAATTTGATGGACTTGTCTTCTGCCACTTCAGCAAATCGTTGGGTACGTTTGACGTCATCTTCTGTGGGGGTGAATGTTTCACCCTTACCCATTAATTCCATCTTTTTATTAATGTCTGGAATTTGACTTCCTGCAGGGATTTCCACAGCATCAGGTTTCGTAACGATATCCTTAGCAACCACCTTCTTGCCATAAATTGGGCATATTCCCGAGAATCTCTTGACATGGGCAGTGAATGAAAACAAAATGACATATATTCTGATACGTCTACTGGTTCAAATATAGCCCAGACAGTAATTTTTAGATAGTTTTTGGCGACTCTTAAATGAATGAATGAATTTGTTTAGTGATTCGACTCACGAAGAGTATTTCACTTTTTATTCTAAAGGTAGACAATATGGAAAATTCAAGAAATAAAAAAAAGAAAAAAGACATGAAAGAAACATAACTCTTTTACCACACATAGATATAAAATACACGAAACATACTAATGAGTTCTAAATGCCACGATTTTCCCCAGAGGGGGGCAGATTTCTTGGGATTATTTGAAGAAGGTCAAAAATTGAATAAAAAAACAAGTTCTTTCAGTTGAAAGTAAGGAGCTACATTAAAACTTAAAAGGAACAGAAATCATTCCGTATATGAGAGGGGTTAGCCCCTCATCAATGTCCCGCTCTTTAAGCTAAAGTTTCAACCTTCCTTTTGTCCCAATTTTTTAAGAGCGATCCCTGAAATACAAGGGCCGTAGAATTAGGATCAGAATCTTTTTTTAAAAGAAGACACCTTAAAAAACTTAAGCGTGAAGAGAAGGGTATTGAGGAGGTTTAAGATTTCACTGTGCAAACCTATTTTAAGTTTTCCCAGTGCCTAAGATACTCCAAAATCTCAAGTAGTGAGTTCAAGTATTTGACCCCTCGGATGTCTTCTTGGTGGACTTATGGATGTCTGCCACCTTGGGTTTTCTGGAGGGAATCGAATTGAAAGTCTTTATTCCAGATAAGTAAGTCAAGGTCCTTATTCTGAACATAAAAGCTAGGAACTTTATTCGGGATCTGAGGAATCCGGATTTTGAAGTACCCGTCTGGTAGTGCATATAGAAACCGTCCTTGTAGCTAGCTTTACTATTACTGACTTTACCGCATTGGATCCGATCCGCCCGGTCACGGCCGCATAGGACTCGTATTCGGCGATGGCCCCGGCGTGCTCATCGCCATCCTGCCCCACGAGCCGGCCCTCGTATTTCCTGGCCAGACCGGCGGCCATGGTCTCGGCGCGCTCGAAATCGGCGATCAGGGCCGGGTCGTCGTCGGCGGCGTAGAGATCGCACAGATCCCATTCGGGCAGGTCGCCGAGCGCGTTGTCGGCGGCGGGGTCGGCGGCGTCGAACACCGGGGTCGGCGGGATCATGTCTGGCGGGCTCCGTGCTGGGTGGGGACGCCGCGCAGCCTAGCTTATTTGTTTTTCTTTTCTCAGGGGTGATTGTAGTGGTGCTAGAATTTCGCAAGAGGGCTCATTCAAACGGAAATTAAAAGTTATAGTGCCCTTTTTGATTGACCAAAAAATTGGAGGGCAACTAGACCCCCTCCCATGCTCATTTTTTCCAAAGTTACCGGATCTAAATTTTTAGATATCCATTTTGTTCAACATACTCAAAATATGCAATAACTATGTCTTTCAGGATGACTTAATCCCCCACAGTCCCTTGGCTGCAACGGCTGCAAATTTACAAACTTTGCCCATTGTTTACGTATAGTCTAGTATTGGTAAGGGGGTTCGTCTCCTCCAGATTACCATCCTCTTTACGATAACGTATTTTTAGTAATTTCACATATTTATTCTACGGCCTTTGGGATTCAGGGGTCATTCATTAAAAATTTGGGACAGAATTCAAGCTTTAGTGTAAAGATCGAGGCATTGACGAGGGTACGAGCCCCCTCATATACGTAATAAAAGTACACAAATATAGAAGTTCGTTACGTATGTTAAGTTGTAAGGTACGTATGTTTATTACTAATAAAAACGTTCCTAACAAAATTAAAATATTTAGTCGCATTTTTAAGTAACCAAAAATTGGAGGACGCCCATGCGGGTCGACAGCACGGCGACGGCGTCGGGGTGGTCGAAGCCGGTCAGGTACCAGAAATCGCTGTCCTGGCGGAAGGGGTATTCCGTGTCGGCCGAGCGCACGGCGAGGCGCCCGCCGACGAAGATCGCGACGGCCTCGGGACCCAGGGATTCGAGGAGCTTCTGGCGCCGGTCGGCGAACACGCGCGCAGTCTATCCCATCGCCCGATTCCGGGGAGCCGAGCGCCGAGAACGGCGGATCCGCCCTCGGCGAGTGCCGACGCGCCACGAACCGGCGCGGATCGTCCCGGCCGATCGTGCTGGACCTGCGAAACTCAAGATATATTTTGTAAAAAAAATAAAAATTCCCAAATTTATTTTCAAGATTAAATGAATCTTTCTTGAGCTAATGTAGGATAGCTGACTTTATTCCAAGCTTGTCTTTTTTTTTTAATTTGTGAAAAGACTTTTTTCGCTCGGAAACTTTCTCTCGGCAATATAAATTTTTGTATCTACTATGCCTACTATCTACTAGTTTCTTCATATAAATTATGCTTACACAAAGATATGTTTTCAAAATAACAATTTGCTATAAAGATTAGTTTAAATAATGGTTAGCATTCCTGAATCAGCTTGAAATGCTACTAGGACTAAAATAACTGATGGCAAAAGCGCATTGCTGACTTCACATCACCAAATGCTAAAAAAAGCTTGGACTTAAAAAGTCCTGGATCTTGCACAATCATCTCGCACTATCACAATCGTTTTCCCGATTCGCTTGTCAAAAACAGTTTCGAAGAAGGTCTTTTTTATTATCCCCTTGACCCATTACATTGAAAAATGAAATGACAAAAAGAAGTGGAGCAAGCGATAGTAGGCGTAAATGCAGTGAAAGTTGGGAATGATGGTAATATTATAATACACTTATTAGTGAAGTTTCTCTGAAATTTATGAATGTTTGTAAAATACTTTGTTTTCTGAATATCCCCCCCCCCCAATTGGCATCACTCCAAGATATTATTACCAGAATGCAGTTACCAAATTGAGAAATTTACTTGGCAAAAAGTGACATTTCGGGGGATCGAACCTTACAAAAAAAAACACAAGGGAAAGATACAAAGAAAGATACAGCAGATATTACAAATCGCAGGTAGATAGAAATCAATCGTGAAATTTCAAGGGGATCTCACCATTGATTTTTACCAGATTAAAGTTTAGTAAATGTGTTTACAGTTACCTAATTGAATTTATAAAACTGATATTTGCAATCTCTGATTGAACAACATCGAGGCGCGGCGATCGCCGTCATCGCCATCGTCCTTGTGGTCAGCGCACTTATGATGCTGCGAAGCGGCGCGACGGCGACATCGAACAAGCAGGTGTATTTTTTCGATCTGGATACCGGCATTGTTAACGATGACATCGACGCCCCCGACTTCCTCGGCGAGTCCGGCAACCTGCCCGGGATCGGCTACATCGCACTGGTGCCATGCCAAGCCTTCGGGAAACCTGTCAGGACGATCACCGCGCCCGCAGACGGAAACGCCCGCTCCCTCTCGAGCAAATGCTTCGGCGATCGCACGTCGGCGGGTGGGGGAGCGCGATGGCGAGCGGCGGCGGTGTGGGCAGCGACGGGTCGGCGAGCGCTTCGTCCGGTCCCGATCGGCGTCTCGCGATCGGCTTCATCCTCGTCACGATCCTGATCGTCAATCACAACCTTCGCAAGATCGCCGCGTTCCTGAGCGACCAAGAGATCGAACGAGCGCGCACGACCCCACGCGTGCACACTATCCGCCGCCGCGACCGTGTCTGGGCGAACCGGTACACGAAGACCACGGGTAGCGGTGACCTCACCATCCCGAGGGGCGGTCGAACATCATCTTCGACATCGCCGGGGTCGTTTTGTACTAACAAAAACGTTCGTAAACAAATTAAAAGTTCTAATTGTCTTTTCAAGTGACCAAAAGATTGGAGTTTAACTGGGCCTGCTCTCCTACCCCTTTTTTCTTAAAATCGTCCGACCAAAACTAAGAGAAAGCCATTTAGCCCAAAAAAAATTAATATACAAACTTGCTTTAATTATTCTTGTGCAGAGAGCGAAATCAAAGTGTACATTAATTAAAAAATGTTCAGAAATTATATAAAAAAACAAGTTTTTTTTAACAGAAAATAAGGAGCGACATTAAAATTTAAAACGAACAAATATTACTCCGGGTATTGGGGTGAAAATTAATGTTAAGAAGAGTATTTTGCTTGGTCTGGGAATGAGTCTAAGTGTTGTTGTGTGTTTGTAAGATCCACCAAGTGGATAGCTTCGTTTACCTAGGTAGCATTCTTACGAAAGACTGTGGATGCTGTGAAGATGCCAAAAGTAGAATAAAAGAAGAAAACGAAATTGCTCCATTTTCAAGTGATCCAAATGATTAGAGGCCAACTAGACCCCCCCCCCCCCCCCCCCCTTCCCCAAAACGTACCATCAAAAATTTTTTGATAAGGATTTTTTTTTTTTTTTGTGTAAAAGCCCATACAAAACCGATAAATTATAAACTAAACCTTAAAACAAAACACAAAACCAAAAAAAAATGACCCTTTCAGAGTAATGATGAAAGAGTAACTGGATAAAAATTAAAAACTAAATGGTATTTCACAATTTCATCCTATGTAAAGCACTCTTAAAAGCTAATCGCTTTCCAGGTACGGTATTATCAGAGACTGTATTTGCTGCAAAACACAATTTTGTGGACGGATGTAAAAACGATCGGAATTAATAATTTCGTCATAAACGGGACTAAGAAAAGTTTCTCCACTGTCTTTCCTTTCTTTTTTTAGAGCAAATTTTGGGCCTATAGGCTTATGAATTGTAATTTATTCTCTCTTCTCAAGTAGTTCTGTATGTTTAATATGTTTTATATATATTTTTTGTTTTGCTGTGAAATGGGAACCCAAATCCACTGATGCATGTTTTTTTGGAATGGTAATACAAGCCCAGATTACAGGGCTTCATGCTTTTTTGTTGATTTGTTTTATAAATAAATTATTTCTCCATTGAAAAAAAAAAGATACGAGCCCTTCAAACCTTTTTTTGTCTTTTAATTTTTCGCTTTTGTCGTAAAATTGTGATATTAATATCGGAAAAGATATATCCCATCCTTAAATTATTTATTATTGTTATTATTGTTATATTAATGTTATTGTTATTTCAATATTTGATAGCGTTGCGTTTAAAAAATCCTGTTTTTTGTTGTTTGTTTTCGAAAAGTCGAAAACCATATTCGTTACATATGGTTGCAAATTTCCAGAAAACCTTAACTTTTTGCAAATATCGTTCGAATGCAACCACATATCTACAGAGTCACTTAGATGTGGTTTATTTTGCTATTAACGTTTACATGATATCTAAGCAATGTACAGGCTTAATAAAGCAGTGCGTCTGTACTAAGCGTATGATCTGTTTTATGCGTCTCAGCATAAAAGGTTTTGCCAGTCCTCTTCTTCCTTTTCTGGTCATTCAGAATATGGCTGTAAAAGTCTTCACTTGTGATAGCCCGACCGAACCAGTAAGCCATCGTTATCATAAAAAAGAGTTTCTAAATTTTGCAATACTTTGTCATTCATTATCATCACAAGTTATTGCCTCCATTTGTTCTTGGCTTTTCACAGTTGCGTCGTATCTCTACGATTATGAAATACCAAGTTATTTATTGATACGTTGGTTGCTGGTTATAGCTTTTAGATCAAGGTTTAGTGTTAGACACGTTGGAGTATTGACAGAAATGTGTATTTATATATGCATTAAGGACACCAATATGTTTGAAACAATTATAAACATTACTTACCAATTAAATCCACTTTTTGCCTTAGAATCATTTTCGGTAAATACAATTCCCTGTTTAAGGCTTGGTTATTCTCGGCAATGCTCAGGGTTTCCGTTGGGAGGAGGGGCTTTTCCATCAGAGTAGATTAAAATATAAGAAAAAAGCTGCGTAAGTCATTAAACAGAGTAAAAAATACTTCAAAACAAGGTGGTTCAAATCTATATCTCGGGCACACCCTTGTGTACTTTCCAATTTCCCAAATTGTTCCTAAGCAAAGAGTAGGGGAATCTGTGAAGTTTTACTTTGAAAACATGTGAAAGCCACGAAATCTCTGAGGCGTCGTTTTAGTAATTGAGCTCCCCTCCAACAGAAACCATCTCAAAAGCACCCCTAAATTTTCACCATACAAAATCAAAGTAATTCAAATAAAGATAATCTGCAAGTTAGTTGGCCCAACAAGTAATGCAAATAACCGAAAGTGAGCAGAATGGCTCACTTTAGGGGCAATTTTGCATCCCTTGATTTCTATCGAACAAACAAGTGAATTTACCTCATTTCTTTAATCTGTTTGTCAATATGTTCAGCTACCAAAAGTCTGGTTTTCTCTAAAGTTATATCATTGTTCCTCCATTGGTTTACAATTTACGATGATTTTAATTTTTCCAAAATTTTCCATGACTTTTTTCAAAGAAATCACAATATCAAAAATTTCCACGGCAGATTTACAGCAAAGTACTATAAGTTCCTTTCAAGCCATTCAATTCAAAGAAAAATGGAATAGAATTTTACACCCACCTTTTTAAAGATTTGAAAGATTTGAGCCCTCTGCTACTTTAGATAGTTTTCTATACTTCTACCGTTGGACCCAGAGATCAAAGTCTGCGCGCAGGCTAAGCGTATCTTACATGTCTTAAGGTTCCATTCGCTCTGGCCATGCCTGACCAGCACCAAGAGACGATCCATAATGTGCCTGTTAAGTTAGAGGTCCGAAAGTCCGAGGACGTCCATCATGGAATAGAGTCCTTCTTTTTTGTCCATGCCCCAGAGTGCCGCCTTGACTGCGACGCGTACTAACACATCACGTGAACTCGCCTTGTGGCCGAGGGTTATGACTTCACCCTCGCTGGCGAACAGCACCGAGTGCTCACCGATGACACTGCCGCCCCTGAGTGTTGCAAATCCTATATCGCCGCGCCCGCGTGCGCCGGTCTGCCCATCGCGGCTAATATCTCAAAGAACAAAAGACAGGACCTGAGCCATATTTTCTGACCTTATTGATTAATTTATTTGTTTTAAGGTGGTAAGAAAAAGGGAATTCGAAATTTTAATGTGGTGGACAACATGATATTTTAGAGGGGCAAAAAGTATACCATAGTCGTCCTAAACAGTTGAGCCTATCTACTTGTTTTCAGGTAGTAACAAAAAGTGGAAATAAATTTGAAGATTTTATCAAAGTTGATAAATTAATTAACTCATACAGTATTTGTCCTGTGGTGGCGCAGTGGGTTTGACCTTCGCTTGGTAATACGGGACCCAGAAGTTCTAGTGCCCTTTTAAGTGGCCAAAAAGATTGGAGGACAACTAGCCCCTATCATACGCCTTTATCTCCCCAAAGACATCCAATGAAAAATTTTCAATAGCCAGTTGATTGAGCATAGATGAGAATCTCAATAACCATGTCTCTGGGGATGACATGGTTCCCTCCACCACAACCCCTAAAGAAACCGCTCTAAGTTATGGAATTCGTCTGTTGTTTACGTATAATGTTTGTTATTGGGAAATATGTTGATTTTTGAGGGAGTGGGAATTTTCTTCAAGAGGGGATTTTTCACGGGAAGAATTTTCTGTGAGGGGTATCCGTACCTTCTTCAAAATGTTTGTCTTCATAACTTCTGGTTTGTTGTTGAATACCCGTTACTCTGGCTTGCTCATACTGTTCGTTGTACATATCAGAAGCCGACAAAGAAGCTCTGTTGTCCGCCACAAACTCCACTGGAGCGGCATTGAGTACGTTAATTTCTCTGCGGGATGCAAGTTCTACAGTTGCTGGTGTCGCTATGGCATTTAGCTTGCTCTCAATCAGGTTGAGTCTTTTGTCTTACTCTTCCTGGCGCTGTAAAAGCTAAGAAAGCTGGCGATTGAGTGTTTGTAATTAGCGATTATCACCACTTGATTCTTTTCGAGTGCCTTATCATTTAATAATCGGGGCCAAAATTCTTCTTGATCATCTTCATGTTTCATAATATGCATCTGAACAGATCGTGGCAAGACCTTGTAGGTTGAATCTTTGGCGTCCACCTTCTTGAAGAATTCGATACTCACTTCATATTCCTTGTCTTCTGATTTGCCCTTGAATTTGAGTTCTTGATCTGTCAAATTGATCGTCTCGTCCTTCACATCTGTTTGGATAATTTGAAAAAGCATGTATATGAGACAACAACGAAACCGAGAAGAAGGGAGAAAGACAACGGGTTCGTCTTCCCAAATGCTATAGGTCCAATTATCCTATTTATATGATTGCATGTTAAAGGAACAGAGAAACAAAGAATGATGAATCTATTATGGGCATCAAGTTTACTTTCCACAATAAAGGAAAACACATACAAGAGCTCAGTACAGGAAATGAAAGTCCAAACAAACGGGGTAGCGAAAGAGTGATAAACTGATGTATGTACAGAATAGGGCAAAAGTTCACAACTTAATATTGGTGACAACCGTAGAATCTTATGATCTTTATGATTTGTACGATTCTTCCCTATATTTGTCATATAATTCACCTCTTTTGAATATTTTTGTCTAGTACCTTTGGTAAATAAGAAAGAAACGGAAATTTTAACAGAAACTCCAACTTTATGTAGAAAATGCTACAAAAAGTAATTTTTGACAACATACAGGTATCTAAAGAACAAACTGCTTCTCTGGAGGTATGATGCTGCAGCTGATCCATTCTATTACCTCATTCTCTGAAATATCACCAAGTCCACTTTTTAAATGACCTCGTATATGGTATATTACAACCATAATTGACCGCATATTATAACTCAAAATAATAACATGTTTAATGCTTATTATCAAATAGTCTTAAAATAGTTGTTCGCTCTTTACTAGCAAAAAAGGGGGAGTCGCCCCTTACAAATTAAATAATCTTGATGAAAATCACACCCTCAGATTTAGTGTGTCAAAGAACCCTACTGTAGAGGTTTCAAGCTCCCATCCGCGAAAATGTAGAGTTTGTATTTTTTGCTAGAAGAAAGATCCGGGATGGGTGTTTATTTTTATTTTTTTTTCACGGAAGATCGTATCAAAACAATACTCCCAGAATAAAAAGAGAGTGGGCTCCTTCGAAGGAAAATCAAAGTTCTAGTGTCCTTTTTAAATGACCAAAATGATTGAAGCGCAAATTTGTTTAGAATAGTCGAAAGATCAGAACCCACAAAACCAAACGTAAAATATTTTTCCCTGCATATACCACATAAAATAATGATATAAGTTAGGTTAAAAAAAAATTCATGAAAACAACAGACAATGTTTAATAAAAGATGAGTAAAAGGGGGGCTTTGAATAGATTGGGATGGAGGAGCGTGCCTAGCTTTGTTGGCCTTAGGCGGCTTGGTGCTGTGGTGAGATGTTAGTGGCAGTAATAGTAATAAAGGACAGAGGGCTAAAAGCCTAGCTCTTAATGCTTTTACGACAACTCCACTTACTCTATTTGGGTTGTCAAAAGAATTAAAAAATTAGAAGTTGTAAACTTTTTAGATTGTTCTTGTGGCCAGAAACTTTGAAATGCCAGTCTTAAGAAAAAAAAACTATGTAACCGATTATGAGGCCAGGGCCTGGTACTCGGCATATGGCAGACTTGTATATATTGATTCTCGTACAAGCAGCAACCTCATCGTATGTCTTGTAACTGCGCGTTTCTCTGTTTTTCACTTTTGTTTTTGACTCGTTATAGTTGTCTCTGACGCAAGTATTCTAACTGCCGCTTATTTTCTCACTGCCGCAAATATCTCACTGCCGCTTATTTTCTAAACACATATTTCTTCTAACGGGAAAAATTAATGCAGTTTTTCAGGGGCAGTCTTAGATACTTTTGTAAAGATTCGCAAGTATTAAGCTGCTAAAATAATTGGGGGACCGAAACCAGAACAAGATAAATACAGCTTTTGAAAAATGTAATGTTGAAAAAAAAAACATAAAAATGATTTAATCTTGCTAGTTCATTTTTAGAAAATAAAAATATAATTTTCTTTCTGCTTTGTTGTTCTGATTAATATTTTCTTGCGGGTGTGTTCATGGTTTTGATTCGGTAACTGCTGTGTAAACGTACATACGCTTTGTATACTTAATGTCGTGTATGCATAAATTCAATAATTCGGACCATCCTAAATACTATTATTAGACCTATGCACTGTCGTTTTCTGAACAGTGCTGTCAATCACGGGAAAGCAGGCTGCATTCACTAGAACTGCAAAGCAGTTCTAGTGATGTTATTAACCTACTAGCCGACATTTTAGTAATCTAAGGATGGTTTTTCCTAAAAAGGCTTCTTTTCGTTTGAATGTATTCATAGCTATTCTTATTGGTCCTTTCTCTTTTGGATGATATTCCAGACATGTCCCTGGTTCCTAGTCAGGAATATATACGCTAGCTAGGGACAGAAGAGGTTAATTTGTCTGATTTAATTAAATGATGGATATAATACGTGTATATTCAAGAGTGTCTACATGACGGGGATTGGAACGGCATAAGCCGTATAGCAGACAGAAAAATTATGCAAAACGTTAATTTGTATTATTTAAAATTCCTATCACCATCCAATACAAATCTTATAGAAAGAACGCTAAAAAAAAAAAAAAAAAAAAAAAAAAAAAAAAAAAAAAATTGCAAAACTACGGCTGATCAAACAATTGACTATATATTCAAAGTTTACCTACAATTTATATTTCTATCGAACATTTTAATTCCAACATTTAAAAAAAGCTGATACAACTTTATACAGAGGTATAGATAAAGATAAAAAGGTATATGCAGAGATATAGAGTTGCAGATGGAGATAGAGGGAAACATAGATGCAAATGTAGGTAGATGGGGGGGGGGGTACAAATAGAGATAGAGGTATAAATGGACATAAAAATAGAAATAAAGATAACGACAAAATATAGCTAGAGATAAAAGAAAAGGCATAGATGTGGATACTGATAGTGAGATAAATAGATTTACAATTGAAATTCGGTGTTTTCAATAACAGAAGAAAATCTTTAACGCAACTCCTTTACCCTCTCTGAACTTGGCCCACAAAGTTCCAAACATCGCGGGTGAGTTCAAGGCGGAAGGAACCGCCCCGAATATGCCGTATCGGCTCTTCTTACCGCCAGACTACGAGGCGGAACGTGACCGAAAGTACCCTCTTGTGCTTCATCTGCACGGTGGTGGGCTAAAAGGTGACGACAATGAGCGGCAGCTCATCTTCACGGCGGGCCTGCTGGAAGCCACCGCCTCGCCGCAGTATGGGAGCTTCGTGCTCGCACCGCAGATATCTGCTGGGAATCGCCAGACCGTCGATGAAAAAATCTACCCACAATACACCAGGACGCAGACGTACGTGGGCGAGGCAATACTTAGGTTCTTCAGACCTTACATCAGCTCCTGACCTGTTGCTTCTTGATTGACGTCCGTCTGAAGGTCATCTACGCACTGGGTTCGTTTCAACCTCGTTCATATTTGCTTGCTTGCTTGCTTCAACCCTAACGTTCTGTGCAGATCCGAGCTTAGACCCTCGAAAGGAGTCGGTGCATGAATCGGGTCAAGGCAGGGAGCTAGAGACCGAAAGCTGGGTGGCGCTTGCTGGCTGTATGCAGCTTCATCTGGACGACCAATTGCTGTCCATGTCTTACTACGATGCGTCGTTCTTGTTCGACCTTGCAGTTGAGGGCGTAGGTTTAGTCAGCTTTGCCAGTTAAATTTTTCAATTTAATCCACGGTTTGATGATGACAGATAAGGTTAGATTAGGTTTGGTTGGGTTATAGTAGCTTAGGTTACGTTTTTAACCCATTTCTGATATTTATAACCAAGTTTAACCTAACCCAACCTAAACTAACATAATCTAACCTAACTTTTAACTTTTACCATCATAGCATGCATAAGACTGAAAAAGCTGACTCGCAAAGCTAATTGAATCCAATCAGAGAAAAACGATTGTTGGACATCCACCAGTGAAAGCCCACATTAACTAGATTAAATTAAAAAAGAATTTTTCCCGATGACTGGTCGTACATTCGGTAGATATTTAGGAGACTTATTTTTTGGGGTCTTTTACGCGTGACTCCATTAAACTTACAACTAATATTTAATGAAGAAAGAAAATACAAATAGCAAAGGATTACTGCGCGAACAGTTCATTTAAATTTCAATTAGTTAATAGTTAAAATTAATATAACTCTCAATCATTAATATTTCTTTAAAGAACATTTCATTTAGGTCTGAAGCAATTGAATGCCAAATAGTGAATGACGCTTTTAGAAAATCAATAAATACTCTATCGCTAGCTCCTCTCCTGACAACACTTTTTATGTTTAAACTCAACATAAATAATATTCCTCAATCGGTGTCAAATAGTGATCACTTTACATTTAGAAATTCATTTTCAAACATTCGTACTGTTACTATGGACTGTGGCTTGCTCTTAACAAGGTTTCAGCTCTTGTTGTGAAAATGATTATATTTACCCTAAAGCAATAGCGTTTTTTTTTCCGGAATTACGTTAAGCCCGTGCGTTAAAAGAGATAAGGTGAGAAACAGCTGCGACATTTTTATGGAGGTGGGGAAATCCAGATGGTCAAGGGGGATGGACTACACAATAATTTTTTTCTTAAAAAAATAGTTTTGTGATGAAATTCTGGATATAATCAGGAATTCCAATGGTTTTAAAAGACTTCAGACTTTTACAAAAATTCGTTGTCTTTCTTGAGATTTTGTGAGACTTGAACTTAATGCTTTGAGTTGTTTTGCTAAGCTAAACCTCTTAATTATGTATAAGCTTAGAGAATATCCACTAGCTGTTTGGATTAGCAATTTTTGAATACTTTAGCAACATGATTGGGTGTCACTCCTTTGTTCGTTGCTATGAAACTAAGAATTTTAAACCTTATCTTCTGGAAAGATGTTAATAATTTTTTATTTCGATTTTGTACGACAGAGTTTGAAGCGAAAAACAGACAAGTCAAAACGTAAGTTACTTTCTAAACAAACCAAGTACTTCATTGAAAGTACAAAAGGTAAGATAATGTACCCGTTTACCATCGTGCTACCTATTCACCAGTACTATCATATTGGCGAGATACCAAAATTCAGAAGCCAACCTATGTCAATAAGTAGTAACATCAAGCTCTAAGTAGCTTTCTCTGTGTGCCAGTAAGTAGCTTGCTAATGCCATCTACTTTGGGCTAACTAAAAAACTAAATGGTGATATTAATCATATAGAAGTTAAAAAAATTTTCCATCACCAATATTTTAAATAGTGTGAATGGTATTGAATGTGTGTATGGATATGGCAATAGGTGTGAGTCTATTGTAATGAGTTTGGTGAGCAATGATACCATTAGCAGTATTGGATGAGGTAATCGCTTGTCAGCACCTCAGAAATGTTTGACAAGTATTGATGATGTTAATTTGTTGTAGCATTGAATGAAATTAATCAATAAATAAATGTACTTATCTTTTTGGGAAACTTCACTGTTTTATCATTTCAATAATTCAAGGGAATTCCCTTGTGACATTTTTTCAACAATATGGAAACTTCTCTGTTTTATAATTTCATTATAGGCTAAGTAGGCCTAAATCTGAATAATCTCTTGCCGAAAATAATTTTCTTGTTAGTGCGCCAAGAAGTTATTGATTCTCCAAGGAATTGTC
Source organism: Alatinidae sp. Z8VKAUB7J3 (assembly GCA_010016025.2). NCBI lineage: Eukaryota > Metazoa > Cnidaria > Cubozoa > Carybdeida > Alatinidae > Alatinidae sp. Z8VKAUB7J3. The sequence goes on along the minus strand of JAAAKM020721499.1, from coordinate 63,907,712 downwards.
CGTATGATATATACGAGTTATGTGTTCCTTTTCTTATAAGAAAAACTGCCAACGAAAATCTTAAAAAAGTCATGTCTCAATAGTGAATTATTAAGAACTGATTAAAAAAAAAAAAAAAAAAATCTTATTTGCACCGCTTTATTAAAATTTTTATTACCCACAAACCATATTCTTTCCCATATACATCTTTGTCCCACAGCGGTACAGTTCACGTACATAGTGTGCACCATGGAATGTACGCATTCCAAGCATGCATTATCTACAGGGGAGTTACCCCTAGTGTAATAGCCTCAAATTCAAACGTAATACCCCAGTTTTATCTATATATTGAAGAAGCCTATACCCAGACTGAAGAAGTAAGATTGCATTGTGTGTGCGAATAACAGCGAAATTTCAATGATGGATTTAGAATTATTAGAGTTACAAATTTGTTAGAATTACAAATTTTGAAATATTTTTGTCTTCAACGTAAGTAAAATAAATATATAAAAAAACTAAAATAAAAATTAAATAAAAACTCAATGTGAACTTTAATCCCTCGTATACAAAATAAAATCCTTCCGTTTGAAGCTCTACTTTCATGAGAAAAAACTTGTTTTTTATGTCTAATTGCTGATCACAAGACCTCTATCTTGCTATGGAGAAAAGTGGTTAAAATTACATCATGGTTACTCAAAATATAATCTTTATGATCAGAGCAAAAGCCTTTCTGTGACCCAGATGGTCGGAGGAAAGCCAATCTTTATAGCTAATATCATAAGTTTGGAATGGATATTTTTCATTAAAAACGTCTCAAGTTATAGATATTTGACGAAGACTTCACCAAGTTCCTGTTGGAAAAGTCTACTGACATAATGTAGTACTCCACAATTTTTATCATACTCTAACATATTATAATTCACTTTCCAGTGATAACAGTCAATTTCTAAATGTTCTACTGTCAGCAACAAAAGTGTGCATTCAAATATAACACCAGAAGATGATGATTTTCAATCCAAAAGCCAAAGAAGCTCACTTTTGATATTTTTGAAATACGAAGTGAATACGATAGAAATATGTTAGTCGTGATTTTTCGTATTACAAAAATAATGTTTGTATTGACATTTTTTTTTTTACTTTTTTCATCCTTCTTTATGGCGCTTGGTATCTACCAAGTGACATAGTCTGATTTGCTCTACTAATGTGTATGAACTGATGTTAGAGGCTTTCAACGATAATGGAAAGTAGTTAAGGAATTTTGAGTTGCTGCTTTCAGATATCCTGGAGACTGGCAAAACTAATTTTTAGAGCAACAACGCGTCAAGAAAAAAATTTATTCAAGAAAACCTTAGTTTGCAAGTTTAAAGGTTTTATTCTAGTCTTGGTGTAATTAATTGCTGTGTTGAATTGAATCGTAACAGCTTTTGCGCTTGCATAAGCTGTTATGATTACGTATCAGCAGTTCAGTAAATTTCGCATATTTTTTAATGCCCGTAGCTCGTTTCTTTCTTTTTTTTCATCACAATGCTTTGACTTGTCTTGTTCACCATTTCTTCTTCTTCTTCTTCTTGTTTTCAGTTGAATAACTTCATTGATGAAAATACAACGACAGCCGTAAGCTGTAGTCAACTACAATGGAAATACTCGTCGAGGTATAATTATTCGGTAAGGCGACAATTTCTTTGTTATTTATCAAATCGGTATCAAAAAAATATGTCATTACTTGAAATCTTTCCATGCAATCAGACGAACAGTTTGGTCCATTACTGTCATTTTTTCTTTCTCAGTTAACTGATAAGAAGAATTTTGTACCAAAATCCATTGACTTTAAAAAAGACCAAATGGACTCCCATAAATCTTGGTGGATTTGGTCTTCTGCAAATATTCAATATCTATAGGGCTTGTATGTTGTGTGACCTTACCAATATTGTAGACGATAAGACAAATAAAAGCAAAACCTTTTCCTTCGGTGCACTTAACAACGCCCCGCAATAAAGTTCAAACTATTTATCGAATTACAGGTGACTTCGCTATTTCTTTTTCTGAAACAAATAGTGACATACATGCCATTCGTCACCATCTCGATAACCCCAAAGCTCCGAACATGCCATAAAAAAAATGCGCCTTGTCTCTCCTTACTTTCAGTTAAAAACCTTGTTTTTAATTTAATTTCTGAACGTTTTAGAATTAATGCATGTTTTGATTTTGGCTCTCCGCACATGAATAATTGAAACAAAATTTGCATATTAATTTTTTGGCTAAATGGCTCTCTCATAGTTTTGATTTTGAGAAAAAAGGAGCGGAGAATAGGTGTAGTTACCCTCGCTCCTTACTTCCAGTTAAAAAAACTTGTTTTTTTTTATTTAATTTCGGAACGTTTTTGAATCAATGCATGTTTTGATTTTGGCTCTCCGCAGAGGAATAATCAAAACGAAATTTTGAGAAATATAAATTATACACAAAGCCCATATTGAAGCCATTTTAGCTTCATCTTTCTACTTTATTCACGCTAACTCTCAGTAGCTGCTCTGAAAGCTCTTAAGTTACTTGTCAGAACAGGAAAAATACTTGTTTAGACCGGTCTCAGTCATAGTCTATACACAACGAGGTTTTACTGATACCGAGATTTAGCTAATGCTAATTTAAACCAATCCGAATTTTCCATATAACTTTTCAGCCAATAAAATCGCATGAATTATCTGATTGGGTCAAACTAGCGCTAGCTAAATCTAACCCTCCACGAAACTAATACCACCGGGATCAGATCACCCATCTGAGAAAAGTTCAGGAAGCTCAGTACGTTCACGGCGAAGGCGGTGATGTGGATGTTTTTGCACTCCACATGGACGCCTCGGGCAGTTGCGTGCAAGCGCTCTTTATTCGAGGCGGGCGGATGTTAGGGCAACGTACTTTTTTCCCGAAGAACGAGCTGCAGCTGAAGGGAGGTGGCGGGACCGTCGAGCCCAATGTGGTGGGGGCGGAGAGCGGCGATGATACAAGTGCAATGGAGGTGGAGGCCAGTGAAGAGTCCAGCAGTGCGCTCGGGGACGCGATGGCCGACGGTGATGTTCGTTTGGCAACTATGGCCAATGCATGATTTATTAACGTGTCAGGGCATATACCCGTATGAATACCACAACTACACCTCGAGGCTACATAAGGAAAAATTACCGCCCATCGAAGTGTTTTATGATTCACAAAGTTTGGGCAAAGGGAGGGTGTAAAAATGGGGAGGATTATTGAAAAATACACTTGGCAAGTGATTTATTGATATTATTGGATATTGTGTGTAAGAAAACGGATAAAATCTATCAGGAATTCAGGTTGGATTTGGGTTATTACTTTACAACTTGTCATCTGGTGATGGATTTAATTCTAAAACTGGATTCTCATATCACCTATCCGACCTAAAACCTAAATACTAAAACGGAAAAAAATTACCGATTACTAAATGATTTGCTTCAAAAATTACCGATTAGTGTCCTAAACATTTGTTTAAAGCGTTAGGCTTTTAGCTATTATCATGCTATTAGTACAACTAACAGAGCATCATTTTCAAACAAAATTCTTAAATTGTAGTGAAAAGACTGAATAATGAGAAAAATTAGTATACTATAAAGAACAAAACATAGTTTCCTTACCGTTTTGTGTTATCGATGCCAGGATAAAGCGTTTTTTTTTTAAATGAAAATTGAGCGCTACGCGAACCCTAATCGGTTTGCATGCGAAAGTTTGCTTTTGCTTTGCTTTGCTCCTCCATCTGATGTAAGGCAAAGGAAAGTCGTCTCATTTTCTTTTCTGTTGCAAAAATCCGAGCTATTTGAGGTTGAAACAGGGTTTCAAACATAGAATAGCAGGGTTTATTAACAAATTATAAGTCTAATGAACTAATAATGTGTATACAAGTTAAATTACCTAACTTCTGATTTAGTTACTGTGTTTATGCTTTGCTGTCTGCTTTCATAGCCTAGGGGTCTTTGATAAAATATATATTTATTAATAAGAAATTGATACTATGATCCAGTCATAGGTCGGTTCTACTCGAATGATCCTGTTGATACATTGGGTCATATGGAACTTGGCAACCCCGTTCAAGGTTTCAATAGATACACATACGCCAACAATAATCCATATAAGTACATTGATCCTAATGGAAAGTTTCCTACTTCTTTTAATGTTAACTTAAGGCAACAAGAAGCAGCAACAACCTGCTCGGTCCAAGCAAGATATCTGGAGTGGCGTGAAGACCATTCATTTTCGAAGGATGTTGGAGAAGAGAATGAGTTTGATGTAGTGATTGGCACTGATATAGCCTATTACTTTAACCCTAAAGTAAAGAAAATATGAAATTTAGACAAACCTCAAAACTTGCAGAAACGAAGAACCGAAGACAACCTTCCCTTGAAACGCTTGTGTGTAGTGATTTTGTCTTGCGGTGTCACTGCCATTTAAATTGCCGCCACCCTCCCTTGTTTTGTTGATTCAATCAAACAAAAATTCTTCCGCCTGGACAAAGATTTCATTTCTATACAGCACAATCTAGTTAATAATTTCAATACGTTCGTTTGAAAACTTCTTGGCCACCCCGGACCATCCCTTTTCTCAAGGCTATATTAGGGCCTGTTTGCATGGCGACGGAAATTTGCATATTGATTTTTTTGGCTAAATGGCTTTCTCATAGTTTTAATCGGAAGATTTTGAGAAAGAAAGGAGCGGAGGAGGAAGCCTAGTTGCCCTCCAATTTTTGATTACTTAAAAATGCAACTAGAACTTTTAATCATTTTACGTACGTTTTTAGTAAAAAAATATACGTAAATTACGAATTAACTTAAGTAACGAACTTCTATATTCGTATGTTTTATAACGAATATGAGGGGGCTCATCCCTTCGTAAATACCTCGCTCTTTACACTAAAGCTTAAAATTTTTTCCCAATTCCTTAAGAATGACCCAAGTCAAAAGAGATTTGCTAATTTACGGTAGTAAATAAAATCTTTTCCAAACGCCTTGGGATCTGTGCGAGCTTTCTTACGCAATAATGGTCAAAATGACTTTGTAAATGTCCATAAAATTAAATAGTATATACATTAAAAACTATAATTTACCTCCTAAAAAGGAGTAGAATCGAATTTTACAGGGGGCAAATGAAAAAGATTGGGGTCTAAGGGGACTTTCACCCGGGAATTCTAATTCTGGGGGAGAAAGGAAATAAGCATTTTGTAACTAAAAGTAGGAATTTCCAAGGTTTTAGCTATTTCAATTTGAATCTACAAGTTATGGCAAGGCCATCCAATCAATTCTCAATAGTTTGCCCACACAAACTAAAAAAAAAAAAATATTCAACGAGAAGGTATCGCATCCTCTTAAGACGTGTACTAAAAGCCAAATCACGGAGTTAGTACTTGTGTACCGAAGCATAGGGAAGTGGACAGGGTTAGCGGGTAGTGGCCAGCCTCTCTCCCTGATTTCCTTTATTTCTTGGTATTTCGCATTTAAATTCCTAAAAAAAAATTCTTCATTTTATCATTTATCAATTTGTGCACGTGCCTGCTTACACATGGGTTGAAGGTTTTTTTGTCTTAGAATCCTTATCAAACTTCTTTCATTAGAAATATAGACACTAAGCTCAGTTTAACCAATGATAATGAGCTGGACCATTTCCATGTTTTATACCCAAACTCAAGGCCAAAAGGATTACGTGATACTCTCCAGATGCAATGGACGAAGCGGCCAGAACCACTGTGTTGAGTCAAAGACAACATGCTTGGCAATCAAATGCATGTTCCCGGAAAACATTTATCTCAATGGCATAGCAACAAGACCAGATTTTGGCTTTCAAAAGCAAAGATACAGCATGAATGATTTTGCAATGCTCTCCAGATGAACGCAGCGGCGGAGCTTAGGGGTTTGAACCTCCCCCCTTCAAATGTCTGACTGACTCGTAAAAACGTAAAAAAATGAAAACAAACAATTCTCTTATGCGTTTTTGAGTTTTGTTTGGTAACCCCCTCCCAAAAACTTCTTTTTAGCCCCTGCCTCTCTCGAAAAAAACTGGATACGGATCTGAATTTAAGGCATAAATCGGTTTCACAAATGGTTAATACGAAGGAAATATACCAAAATATGATGATATATGATACTTATTAACAGAATAATAGGAAGGCTAGGTTAGGGCGGGTTATGTTTCCTTAAATTTGTTTCTAAAATAGTTTCTTTTTAGATGCTTCGAAAGAGATAAAATCAAAGCCACCAACGAAAGAAAATATCCTAAAATCGTCACAGCATGCTTCAACGAAATCAAACCAGGCCCGCTCATTGGATGTCTCTAAGCAACCGAAGTTGGTTTCTGGTGATTTGATTGGCCAAGACAAACACCAATCAAATGATCCTTTGTTAGCGTCAGTAGTAGCCAGTTCAGCAATAGGAGGTTTACAGAAGCAAAGTCATTCGAATGTGGTGGAAAAGTCCCGGATCAACAGATCACATGATGTAGAGAATAGGTCCCGGATAAATAAGTCACTTGAGAGGAAAGGTGGGCACCCTGGCATGAATTTGAATTGATAATCTTATATCAATTTATAAGCTTAGAATTGATTTTTACAAGTTATGGAATAAAAAAATTTCTAAAAACTTATTATATACGAAAAAAAATTCTTTGTAAAGTGAAAAGTAACATTAAAACTTAAAACAAACAGAAAATGTTTTATATAAGAGGGACGGCACTTCCACGTGTCTAATTGTTTACGCCAAAGTCTCATATTTTGGTGTAAGTCTCAAATTCACGCCAAAGTATCGCATTTGAGGAAGAGCTTGAGTAAAGTTTTCTTATTTCCAAAATCTCTGAAGCAGCAAATTTCAGCCGTTGCAAACGCAGGATTTTCCTTTGAGACTTTATCCTAGAAACATATTTTTTTTAATTAACACTTGATCTTATGAGAGTAAATGCACACACAATCAAACATTTAGGAGGGAATATGAGGTCTTTTTATGGAAGGAAGAAGTCTTACCCCCCCCCCAAAAAAAAAAAGCAAACTACATTCTCTAGCCCTATTATATTGCATCTCCAAAGAGGGATCTTTGAACCAAATCTGTACAACTTGAAAGTGCGCAGTATATTTTTACTTTTTTCGTTATGGGGGCATCCGTCCCCAGCGTATATCAACGCTGTATCCAGGGGGGGGGGGGTCCGGGATTTGATCCTCCCCCCCTGAAAGTTTTGTCTGTCTAAAAAAAAGGAAAAAAAATGTATATAAAAAATTTTTTGAACAAAATCAAATTTTTTGTTTCGTAAAGTTTTCTTCAGTATCAGAATTGAAAATGTAATGTTTGAGAATATTATCCGGGCGTTGCACAGACAATTGTTCTAACTTTGTATGACTGAGCCAAAAACTGTCAATTTTGTACTGAGAAAAAAAAAATAACTGGCATTGTAATGGTAAACTTGAAAATTACCATTTACCATTAAGAGGGACTTGAACCCACACATCATAAATGATACCAGATCCTAAACCTGACGCGTCTACCAAATTCCGCCATTTCCGCAAGCATAAACTTTTTAATATTATAATTGTTTTTCATTATTTTATGTTTTGTTTTTTGGTTTAGACTGTAGTAACAAAGTATCAAAAGCGCTTGTTTTCGGAAATGCGATCACATCACGAATTGAATTAGCAGAAATTAAAGTTTGTAAAAGTCGTTCAATTCCCAACCCAATTCCACTATGTGGCGGCATTCCAAATTGCATCGCTGCTAGAAAAAATCCGTAATCACGGTCTTGAGGCGAAGGGCCTGAAACTGCGACAACCAGTTTTTTTATTGGTGAAAAAGGATATCTCCAGACCCGAGCCCCATATGCTTTTTGGGAATTTGACCCGGCCGCTCCAGATCACGATGGAGATGGGAAACCTGGACAATGGCGAGAAATGGAAGAGTTTCCAGGCGCCTCGCGTTTTGGCGCCGTAGGATTCTCTATTGAAGAGAAAGGATATTTAGGCACGGGAAGAGGCGTCGCTCAAATGGACGAGATGTATGAGTTCAACCCGACCGCTGCGGATCACGATGGAGATGGGAAAACCGGGCAATGGCGGGAAGTGAACATTGGAGCCGTATGGCCAATGACGTCATTGAGAGAGTTGCAAAAGGGGCAGTTACCCCACAAAAATTTGGCAAAACTATAATCTAAGCAATTAAGCCTTTCTGCTATGGTTCTTAAACGTTGACACACACGAAAAAACTTCTTGAAAAAAAGCTTAAATTATAATTAAATTTAGTTTGGTTATTGTGCCACGTTCCTTACAATAGTGCACTTGCAGAATATCAAAAATTATTTAACTGCCAAAGTTTTGAAGGCAAATGATAAATAAAAGCATCAGAAATGCTATAATAGCTTCTAGTCTAGGAAAATTGTTGTAGTGGTATAAGAGTAGCTGCATAGCATTCAATTTCAGGACAAACAATAGTATTTTTTCAATTAGCCATCTCACTGAATGGGTCAAAAATCACATGTAATCACAGCCAAACATTTTTTTATTACTAAGAGATTGCCCAATTTATTTCATAGTGTTAAGTGACAGAGTTCCAAATACGAAATGTTTACTGGTGCTTTATAGTGCTGAATGTTTCCATGAGTGGTTGTTCATTGAAGAAAATATAGGACGGGGACATTGGTATTACACACTTTTCATGTCTCAGCACAGGATTCATAAAAACAATATACAACTATCCCGGTCATAGAATTACTATGAATATGGGTATATAACCAAGTTGAGATGGTACATAGGCATGATTGTAAGATTTTTGGACTGAGAAATTCAAAATGGCACCTTTCATGTTGCCATAGCAACCAAAAATAGCCGAAATTTTGCAAAAAATGGTACACTCAAAAGTATTTTTCATTTTCTACTTGTTAAAGTTATCTCAATGAAATTAACTGGACTTTATGCAAGTATGTACAATGCCTGCCAAAAGTATTTGGAACACTTGGGCCATTTGTTGACAATCCGCAATTCTAACCATAGCGATAAGGTTTAAACACCTACGGCGCCCGCGCCGCCGGCCGCGGCGGCGTGGACTACGCGTTCGCCGACGACGCCATCGGCCCGGTCAACAACCCCGCCGGCATGGCCTTCGTCTACGGCAACCGCTTCGACAACAACTGGGCGGTGATCAACCCCGACGTGTTCTGGGACAACGTGCGCGGCTCCTTCGACGACCGCGACAACCTGTTCGTCCCCGTCCCCGCCTTCTCCTTCGGCGTGTTCATCGACCCGGAGAAGGACTGGGAGATCGCTCCCATCTTCGACATGGGCAGCTGGGGCCTCTTCGACGACGAGGAGGAGGAAGAGGACGAAGGTTATATAATTCCAAATTTTTGTTCTCATGAAAATAGATGAATTTCCAGTCTCCTTTACGTACCGCGCTATAGGCTCCCATTCCAGGACCTGTAGGACCCCATTGGTTAGGGTAGTGCCAAAATAACGGCCTTTCATGATTAAAACTTTCGTCCCCTTCTAGGATTGGGATAAAGCTCTCCCCATCTATAACCTGAATAGGATTATAGTCATTAACACCTGCCATTTGTAGTATGGTTGGATAAAAATCTTCGATAATCACGTATTGGTCTGTAACGGAGTTAGGTTTCACCTTTCCAGGCCATTTTACCACATATACGTAATAATTTCTGTTAGTTTTAAGTTTTAATGTTCCTCCTTATTTTCAGTTGAAAAAACTTATTGTTTTTTTACTTAAAGAAGCTTAGAGATAAACATTTTTCTAAAGGCAATGGAAAAATTATTTAAATTAAAGTAAAAGTATATAAAAATGAAAAAAAAATCAGTAATTACATGTAATACACAAACAATAGCCTACTTACAAAAACTAAGATATAAACTCACAGAATAAAACTTCTGTTAAGCAATGCTGAAGTGTTGGACAGGTATTTTTCAACAATACCGATATTTTGAACTTTGTTATCAACTTTATGTTTATCAAAATAAAGTAATAGCCGCAGTTGGCAGCAAGTATAAGCAAATTGAACCTGATATCTTTATTTTTCCCATTTTTTCTATATTAAGTGAGAAAAGTCAGATTTAAATAAATGGAAAATGTCATTAATAAATGAAAATTTTGTTAAAATCTGGCCTGAAGATTTTATGGAGGGGAATGCTAATCAAGATTTTGCCCTAAGCCTAAGAGAGGCGAGAACCGCCACTGGGTGGTGCCTGAGCATTTTGACGGGGATATTAAAAAAAACAAGAATACACTTAAGAATAGAGAAATTTGAGAAACTATACTAACTAACTAACTAACTAACTAACAAACAAACGTGCTAGCTATCTAATTTACTAACAAACTAACCAACTAACTAACTAACTAACTAACTAACAAACAAACGTGCTAGCTATCTAATTTACTTACCAATTAACTAATTAAGCAACTAACTAACTATCTAACCAGCTTAGTAACTAACTAACTAACATATCTTATATATCCATAATTAGCTAACATACAAGCAGCACTTGCACCCTAACTAACAAGCTTACTAACTAACTAACTAACTAACAAACAAACTTGCTAACTATCTAATTTACTAACTAAAAAACTAAATAGGCAAATTAGGACCGTTTCAATGGATTCACGAAATATATGATAAAATTTAAATATATAAAAAAAACAAAGAATGATGTTCTTAATTACTAAGGCTGTAGGCCAATGAGATAAAACAGAAAATATAGGAGGTTGCAGCTAAAAATACAGCCGTAAGAAAGGCCTAGAGTTCATTACTTGCAGTTCTTTCAATAAATAGCCACTGCAATTACTTGCCGCTTTCATTCGTACTATTACGGCCACAAAATAAAAGAAAATAATGTTTTGGGGGGAGCCATTGGGAACCACGAAGAAATTTGAGTCTAGGACTTAAAGTTTTTTCTTGCAATCCAGGTTGATTGAAACTTTGAAAACTATAAGTGAACGTGTAGGGCGGTTATGGACACTTCCCAACCATTCAAAGGCAAATTCCGTTTAATCCGACAAAAATTAATTTTTTCGCCAAGGAAAAACTGAAGAAGCTACTAAGGAAATCTATTAAAAAGCAGATTCGGAAAGCTTCCTAGTAGAAAGCAGATTCAGAAAGCTTCACCCTAGTATTACTGTAAACAAAGTAAGGGAAGTCTTTAAAGTACAACCAAAGCAATGGTATAATTCAGTCAAGGAAATCAGCGGTAAAACAGTCAACTGTCGATTCCTATTGTAGAAATTATATCCTGGCATATTTAAAAGTGCTGATTAACCCAGATGATGACATCTCATTCTTGCGCATCGTCAATACCCCGCGGCGTGAAATTGGCCCGGCAACTTTAGAAAAACTATCGACTTATGCCACCAGCCGTGAAATTCCATTATTCCAAGCCTGTGACGAAATTGGCTTGGAACAAACCCTAAGTGGCAAACCGCTGCATAAATTACGAGAATTTTGTGCCTTTATGCAACGCATGACCGAAAGTGTAGCGCGCGATAATTCCATTGCCACCATCAAAGGGATGATCGAACTTTACTATTGGTATATTCTGTGTAAACAATCAAAAAATTGTATAATCTATAAATTATCAAATAATTTACACTAAATAAGCGTATTCTTTCGTTTCAATGTTTTATCAGTTATCCTCACGTTTTATCTGTAATTGATTCCATTTTTTTTTACTTTACTCCTTCCTCAACTTAACTAAAGGCTAATGCTGAGAGTGAAACAAAATTCTTCTTATCTGTCCGCTTTTTACTTTTTTTTTGCGATTTTGTCTTTTGAAATCACGTGTCAGCTTGAAACCCTGCTAATCAAATTTTGCTGAGTCAAGTAAGGATCGCTAAATGGCAAAATTGGGTTTGTAGTGGACCGCAGCAATTGATCCATATTTAGGAAGGTATGGGTGCTTCGTCAAGTAGGAAAACATCTGTTTGAGCTAATTCCAAATCTCTGCTTGAACCAGGTCTCATACAGAAAACATAATTTGAGGAAAGTGGAACTTTCAAGCCTAAGGTCTTGTGTGTTGTTAGTCCAAATGGCAATAAAGTTGCTGCTATTCTTATATAAGCCATATATTGTACTTTGTAATTTTTTCCACACGGAATGTGGTACAAGTTCTTACAAACAAATGTTTTACCGGTACTTCCTGGTCCATCCCTGTGCCCAATTTTCCATCAAACTGCGAGCCATCAGTCTAACATATTATTGCGTTACTTTGGTGGAGCAGCTCTATCTCCTGCTCCACTTCCTTTCTGTCCTTCATGACAATTTAGAATTGCCACTCCGGTTTTATTCTTAGGATTACAATATCTTTAGGCATCTGCAGCTCTTTGCACCGAAGCAATGAGCTACAAATGCCAACATGGTCTTTAATATTTCCATTTCTTATCTGCTGTCTTTGGGTCTATTATCGTTTATAGGTAGCCTAACAACACTTTTTACTGCTTCTTCATCTAGAAAATTTTCTACGACCGCCTCCAGATCCTGCCACACGGCGTCGACCTCGACCGCTGGCGTCCGGGGATGTCGAGCGAGCGCATCTTCCGCCACCGCATCATCGGTCGGATTCTGCTGCACACCGGATCGCTGGAGCCCCGCTCCGGGTGCGAGCTGCTGATCCAGGCCTTCGCGAACACCGTCGGTCAGCGCGGCGACTGGTCGCTCGTGATCGCGGGACCCCGACACATCCCGCCGCGCCTCGTTGCTGCGGCGGAACGGCTAGGCGTCAGTGCCCGCGTCCACTTCCTGCGCGTGACGGAGGCCGAGGTGCCGGCCCTGATCTCCAAATTCTATTTGTACACTGTTTAAAGTTTATCTGGCATTTATGTATTACAGTATAATTTCCAATAAAAAAAATGTAGACTTTATTTTTTTTGTCCCAGTTTTTGGCGAATTCTATTTGAATCGCCAATTGCTTATCTCAGCTCTGCAGCTGAGTTTTCAGAATTTGTTCCATTTAAAAATTTCCCAGAAAACTTTGTAAACGAAAAAAGGCTTTTATTGCTAGTCAAGAATATAACAGGCGTAATTTCGGTTTCCCACCGCACATGCTTTTCGGAAGTGACACAAGTAATTTTTTTAATGCTGTCTTGGTTGATCAAGTAGGTCAATTTCATGAGAAACGTGACATTGTGACCTTTTCAGTTTTTGATAATAGTAGGCATCGAATTAAGAAAAAAAGAAACGCGGCTAAAACATATGTAAAATAAACAAAAACATAAGGAAACAAACAGCTTCAGAAGCTGTGACTATTCTGGTGGTAGTGGTTGTTTTGAAGGAAAGGTTTGCTGCAGTCTCAGTCTTCAATATTGCAAGTAAGAATCATTAGTTTGAAGAATGAAATAGTAATGAGATATAGCGGATGGCGAAAAATTACTAAAAAACGAAAAAGACGGAAAAAAATTCTTAAATTAACGAGTCACCCACAACAAAGGCGTTTTTCTTCAGTAATTCACGAAGAGAAAACCTTGGCCATGAGGTCGAGGTCTTGATAGCTCCGGGAGCAAAGATAACGCTTATAAATATCACAAGCCACAAAGAATATAGACTGTATGAAGTTGAACTGGTGTAAACGTTCATCGCATAACAATTTGCTGTACTCGGACCCAACTACGCGCCGCAAGCTTGTGGTTTGCTGCGCAAACCTTACCACAAGCTTGCTCTGCTCCGTTGGGCCGGTAAGCAAGGCGTTATGTTTCATCTAAGGGCCACAGTAATCAAAACCTTCCAAAACGGAGGCAACATCGATGAAATTTTCTCCATCAACCCTATGAATTCATCGTCTAAAAGAAAAGTTTAAACATAGAAGAACCATTTCCTTTATGGACGCTATGGAATGTATCTATTTATGGACACTATCATGTTATCCAAATTACTTTATAGATTTTCCTGAGCACCAAAGTTAAAAACCTATGTCTACGATCTCAGGTAACTAGCGGCTACGCAAGGCTGTATCCAGCGAGGGGGGTTAAGGCGTTTGCCCCCCCCCCAACTGTTTTTCCGACTCGTAAAAAAGTAACAAAAATTGATATAAACAAACTCTGGAAATGTTTCTGACCCTCGGTATTCTGATCTCCATACCACTTCTGCTGTCGACCCTGATGGCTAGTGCACAACCCGTCAATTGTGCAAAAGCGGAAGTAAGTTCGGAATTTGCTATCTGTAACAATGAAGTACTCATCACTCTGGACGAAAAACTTGAGGCACTGTTTTTCAACCAGAAATCAAGCGCAGGAACAGTGCCACAACGTCAGAAACTGACCAGAGATCACACCGCCTGGAAAGTTAAACGCAATCGTTGCGATCTGGACTGGACCTGCCTCGAAAAGAGCTACAAGAGCCGAATAGAACAGCTGGCTACAGACTTCTGCACTTTGTAGGTATAACAATCTAGTTGTAGCCAATAAGGTGTTTGGCCCATATGTTGACATGTATTCACGTGATGGTAAGACAGCGAACCTTATTGATTATGTTATAGTAAGCCGAAGACTGGTAGGATCAATACAAGATACTAGGGTATAAAGGAGTGCTGCTATTGATGTTAAAAGTAAAAATCACCATCTAGTAGTGTCTAGGGTTAATCTAATACTGAAATATTGGAAGTGTAACTACGTCCTAGGAAGTTATGACGTTGGTAGACTACAGGATGTGAATTTGAGATAAATTTCCATTTGTCAAAATAATTCCTTGTGAAGAAGATTTTACACTTTATAACTCTAAGATAAGAGGTAATATTAAGCCCCTGCTGAAACAGCACAAAAGCTATGTACAAAAAATCTTCAAGTTCAAAGTTTGCTCCAGCGGTAGCTCCCAAAACCGTAGGAGCACTATCACATTCATGTTTTTCTTAGAATTAAAAATATAGTTTTGATATATTTGGATAATCTTCCTTTTGGACTATTTGATAGAAGAGTGTTCCAAAAACCAATCCTACAAACGTCTCTATTAACACTTTCCAACGTCTTAGAACAAGGGACTGGACTCTCCATCAGCAATAAAAATCCTGTATATAGACCACCATTTCAATAATGCAGTTTAATAACTTAAAATCAGTATTTATTATCCATCAGAGCGCTCGCATAAAATGAGTATAGGTGGAAACCAAATATAGTCCTTGTCTAGGTCCTCGAAAGGTCCAGAGGTTATAAATAAAACTGGTAAATTAAGATGTAAATGCAAAATTTTGTCATGCAAGTTGCCTCTGTTTTTACTGTCTGTTTCTACAGGCATTCTCTTTCCTCAGCTTTCTAAAATAAACATTGTTGTATTTAGGCTTTTGTAAATTGTCACAATTTTGCCTTTTTTGCAAGGAACAGTATTTCTGTTCTGCATCTATTTATAATGTACAACGTGCGTGTGTGTATGCTGTAACTTTTGGTCAATGTACCTCACTTTCATGATTCAAAAGTAGCCTATTAGTCTATTTTAAAGATCCTGGAAAACTACTTAACATGAATTTTGACGAATTTAGAAAAGTTAGGACCGCCATAAGTGTCCTGGTGTTCAGGAATATTAAAAAAAAACTTTTTTTACTTTTTTTTAAATTTTCAACTAAATTAAAATATTTAGTTTTTTAATTTAATTCTGCTTATTTTTGTTTTAATTTCAATTATTTATTTCTTAAAGTCATAATAATTTTTTATTCATTAAAGTTGTAAAAATGAAAATATTTAGAATGTTGAAAGTTAAAAGTATGTTCTGGTCTTCAGAAGGTGGGGGGTGTCAACCCTACTTGTGTTCATTTCTGCTAAGTATATGTTTGACTCGGTTATTTATTGTAATTTCCCTTCTTTTAGGGTATTGGTATATCAGTCGTTTCAAAATGGAATTTTTTGCAGTTTACTTAAGTTTGGGGACCCTTCTTAGACCCGAGAAAGCCATCATTGAGAATATACTATCTCTTCGAAGATGTGTAAGAAATTAGCCTCCGACGGCGTGCTATCGGCGGACTCAGTGTTGGGGGGTCCCTCCGTGTTCGCACTGGCATCGGTGTTGGCACTGGCATCGGTGTTAGCACTGGCATCGGTGTTTTCACCCGATTCCGTGTTTTCGGCCCGGTCGCCACTTTCGTCCCCCGGTTGATCTTCGTCGCTCTCGCCCTTGGAAAGCTTCAAGATGATCTTGTCGCCTTCGACATGGATGCTCTCGAACCGCTTGACCATTTCAGAATTTGCGGATCGTTTTGGAAATCTCTGGCCAGGTTCTCTTCGATCAACTGGCCCATGATTTCATCGGGCACTGGCGCAGGCGGAGTTGTTGACGGGGTTGACGGGGGTGCCGCCGGTGTTGTTGATCGATGATGTGATGGGCGAGTTGGATCTCAAGCGGCGTTCGGGATTGTTGCCCTTGCTGGAGCGGTCGCACCAGGCGCGCGGTCAGGTGTTTGCGACCTGCACGGAGGAGAATTGGCCCCGTGACCTCGGCCGGCGCTTGCGTCGGTGGCGAGTGGTGAATGGGAACCTGGAGCGGGACGCGTGAGGATTGGGGTGGGCCGCCCTTACAGGGCTCGGAATATTTTGATGGTGGGAAAACCCGAGACGTTGCCCCGGGCTGTTAAGTAGTGTGCTCCTGACAAAATCTTCCAAAGTAGATTATGAAAGGCTGTGTTCTTTGGACGTATTGGGTCTAAAAGTAGATGAAGAACAGAATACTGTGCACAAATAGTTTTCAGATCAGTTGGAGCGCTGCCCAGATGGCCGCTATCAAACAGGCCTAATATGGAAACCTGGATTCCAAACTTTGCCAAGCAATGAAACTGGTAGTAAAGGAAGACTCAAGAAATTAGTGCAAAGATTAGAAAAGAAACCCGATCTTTTTCACAAGTATGAAGAGATAGTCAAAGACCAAGAAGAGCCGGTCTGGGGTTTAATTTGAATTAATTGGAAACGTATTTTTTTTCTCTTTTGGCGTCCAGTTTTTGGTATCTATATTTGAAAGTTTTAAACAGATTGGAAAGTTCTTTATCGTCTCTTTTGGGACTTCAACTTTCTAATTTGTCTCTACATATGGGTACCACTGTTCAGATATTAAAGGAGCAAAGTTGTTGGCCCTCATTTTCGGGCTAACTTGTATTTTTTTTGTCTCTTTTTTGAATTGAAGACTTATGGAATATTTGTTTGGGCTATTTTTGGTCCTTTTTCGGTCAAACTGATGTACAAAACAATTGGGTAGGAGCCATGTGGGCAAGGGTTCGCTTAATAGCCCAGTAGGCGAAATAGAATCCTCCAGCTACAACAGCCAGAGTCAAAATGATTCCCAGCGCATTCATAATATAAGGATGTTGGTTAGCGAGTAATAGCTTAGGCCTTAATGCCTTAGGCTCTTTTATAAGATACACAATCCCGCATCCTTAAACAAAAAAGGCTGCCTAAGTGGCAGCCTTTTATTTTATGATTACATCATGCCAGGCATGCCACCACCGTGGGCATGTGAATGCCCATGATCTGCTTCAGGCTCAGGCTCGTCAGTGATAACGGCCTCAGTTGTCAGCAGCAACCGCACGACAATCTCGTTGATACGCTCGCGCTGGCGCAGAGACTGTTGAATGCGTTCCGGCAACTTGCCCATATCACGGGAAGTTAGAAGATTCTTGTATATGTATGATCTGATTCTCAAGGGGAAATCGCCTCACATCATCGGTGTGAAATCTATAGCAAATCATGCGCCAATTGATATTCACATGCATATCAAAACCATATTACCAGACCCGAAGTCTTCCTGGCTTTCATTGCTTGGAGGATAGAGGTTTCAATCATATGTTCTGTTTTTGTTCTTGACATATACTTACTTCATGCCGATAGTTTCTACGCCTAGAAATTTACGGCGTCCTCAAGACCCTGCCTCAAAGCGGTACGGTAGTGGCGGGTATTGGAATCGCGGCATTGGAAGGTTTGATTTCTAACGTGCTGCAGTTGGAAGATTCCGATTTTGCTTCCCTCGTTGAAACAAGAGTCCTTTTAGAAGCGGAATCTGCGCGTTTTGCCGCTAAGAGAAGAACGAATAATGATATTAATAATATACAGCGGGCGCTGAAAGCCTATGAAAGTAAAGTAAAGAACAATGAACAAGCGGTTGAGGAAGATTTGATGTTTCACCTGAAGATTGCCGAAGCCAGCAAAAATTCATGTGCCTTCTAAAGACCAGGACATATAAGACCTATTATTAACAATAAGGACTTAAATAATAATAATAAGGACTTAATAATAATAATAAGGACATATAAAGACCTATACGAACAAATAAACGTTCCAATGGGGGGATAAATCCAATTAGTTAGACAATGAGAGTAGGTACAATATTCTAAATATTTCGATCACATGTACAGCGATCGTCATCAGTCGAAATACTAAAGTATTAATTGAAACTAGCATATTTATACAAAACAAAATAATTAACTTACGTGTCGTTCACAAAATAATGAACTTCCAGGTTATTCACATCCTGAGGAGGTTTGTTTCCCATATATAAGCACAAATCTTCAATAATAACTAAGTGTAGTTATAAATTTCTGATGTAAAATCAAAGGTCATAACTGACCTTTTTTAGTTATTTAATTGGTTGCAACTAAAGACTCTTTTATTCTAAGTAATTACACAATTATTAATTCAGGGAGTAAAAAATTCGAAACGTTTCAACCAGCAAGCAAATACAAGTCTTATAAAAATGATTGCCTCTAATGATCTAAAAGGATCTTTTTGGTTCACTGGAAAAAACTTGTAGCAAGTGCAAATAAAGAAACACTAAGGCGAATCAGAAAGTTATCGGAATATCCAGATTATAAAGGAGTACCAATAATGATGATTACTGGTTCTCTTGATAGATGCTTATATGACCAGGCTTTCAAAGCTGGAGCTAAAGCCGTCCTGCAAAAACCTTATGCTAGAGATGAACTCCTTTTCCTGATTAAACAGGCTTTGAAAAGCTGCCCATGCCCGTGCTCATAGGTCTATTAAAATACTTGTGAGCTTATCTGACTTCGTACACTCGGATTCATTCTAAAGCCCTTCTTTATTTCATCAAGTCAAAAAACTCAGAAGCAGTCGACAGGTCGCGCCTAAAATATTGAAACGCTTTATTTCATCGATAAGTGAATTATAACTATCAATAAAATCCTGAATTTTGGATTTAAGACCGTCTTTATCATTACCGATCGTCAGTTTAGATGACGCTAAACCATCAACATCGGTACCGGCTTCTGAGACTTCATGCACCTCAAACGAAACGTTTGGGATCACATTCTCAAATTCATTGGTAGAGCTTTCAACCTGAATATTATCTATATAGGCTATGGCATTTTTCGCATCCTTTGTACGCGTTAGTGTTTCAGCGCCACCAGCATTTGTTGTTGCAAGGGCCTGCAACTCACTGTTTCCCCCACCGAAAGGCAAAAAATTGTGAACACTATTTGCCAAAATTACGTTAAGTTTGTCTGTCTAAAGTTTAATCTGAACTGGAAGATTCTTGCTAAGCTTTAAGCAGCTGTTGCACTCCCTCATCTGCTTTAGTACCTTTATCATTTTAGTACATATATCGTTGTTATGGGACTGGCTCACACAAACTGATTGACTTAGACCCTGGTCCGTAGATCCGGTGGTCTATTGAAAACTTCTATAAAAACGGTATTTAAAACGTTATTTGAGCTTTTGCATCTATGCCTGATTCATGAGTACAAATGAATAGTCTAATTTTATTCTAGTGTGCCAAGAAAAAATTTCACCCCGAACCGTCCACAAGAAATTTCTCAAGGGAAATTTTCAGCTAGAAGGGAGTTGTCTAAGAGGAATTTTCCTTGCGGGAGGGAGGCAGTTATTTCACTTGGGAATAACTTTTCATCGAGGGAATGTCCATAGGGAGGTGAAATCCTCCATGGAGGGAGAGCCAGACTTCTCGGTACCATCCAAAATCGGTCATGACCAACACGAGGGAGCTTAGTAAACCAAAACAATAAATAAAAGTTCAGATAGGGATAAAAACCCTTTTAATACACAGTGATAAATGGTCACAAAATACGGTTGCCCTCCATCGCTTTTGACTCTTAAAAGGGAACTAGAACTTCCAATTTTCAACCAAATGAACCTCCTCTAAAGTTTATGCTGCTTCCATAAGCAGTATAAACTGCTTTCATAAACACTTCCATAAAAACCTTAAATACCACCTGAGCATAACTTACAACTTTTTCCCCCAAGCTCTGAGGGTTTGCTTCAAACCCAAAAGCCATGTTATAATCTTTGGACTATTTGAAGCAAATTATTATCTCAAAATTTTAATGGGCTGCATCTCGTGACTATACGACGTGTGGAGGGTAGCTGCCCTCCGATCGCTCAGTGTTGGGCCCAGCGTTCACCGAAATGGGGTGAATCGAGGAGTCTGTCCACCGCCTTGGTGTATGCAAGTTCCGGATCCTGCGCCGCATCGGCTAGGAATTTCTCCATCTGTTCTGACGTTGGTGGTAGTCCGGTCAGGACGATGCTGACACGCCGCAAGAGCGTTCGCGGTTCTGCCGATTTCGAGAAGGTCAGGCCCGCGTCCGCTAGTTTCGCCGCTAAGAATGCGTCGATGGGATTCGATGAAGCCGACGAGTCATCATCAGATGATTTACTTAATCGAATATTTAAAAATGAACAGACAATGACGTACAGACCGGAACCCGGCGCGGGGCGCAGCCCCGGGCCGGGTGCATCGGGGTCACTGCTTCATGAGCCCCTGGGCAATGTTGTCCGGGACTTCCGCGTAGCGCTCGAACTCCATGACGTAGCTGGCGCGGCCCTGGGTCGCGCTGCGCAGGTCGGTGGAGTAACCGAACATCTCGGACAGCGGCACCTCGGCGCGGATGATTTTTCCGGCCGGGTTCTCGTCCATCCCCTGGATCAGCCCGCGGCGCCGGTTCAGGTCGCCGACCACGTCACCCATGTAGTCCTCGGGGGTCACCACCTCCACCGCCATGATCGGCAAAGAAATTCCTCTATTCATAGCCTCCTGAAAAAAATCAGGATTTAACCCACTTTGAAAACGAGTTCTAAAAAATAATACACATATTATTTAACTTAAAGCACAAAAGACATTGAAAATGGAGTTACAACAAGGCTGAAAATTTGTAGAACACGTTCACGTGCACGTGATTTGTAAACGTGAAAATTGTACACGTGATTTTGAAATCACGAAATTCTGTAATTTGTGAAAATTCTGTAATTTGTGAAAATTTGATTCTGAAAATTTGTAGAACACGTTCACGTGCACATGATTTGTAAACGTAAACAAAACGTGACTTAATAAAAGTGAGTGGCTAGGTCCAGCCCTTGGCAATGTTTAAATCCAACCCACTATATTTTTTTCGATTTTTTTTCTTAGAAAGAAAGAGTTTAAAAGAATATAAGAAAAGGAAGGAAAAACCGTTCGCTAAAATCTTTTATTTAAAAGAAGAGGCTCAACAGTAATATTTTTTGGGACATGACTACGGTTTTACGGACTTTTAAACGGATCAAGGTAGTAATCTGCGAGAAGAGAAAAGGGGTTAAAAAACACTAAAAAATGTATTCAATGTTAAAGATTTTCTGGAAAATTGTGATAAGGGTATGGATGGCCATAAAAAAAGAATGTCTTTGGAATACTATGGAGGTATGAAATTGATATTGGGGTTTCCAAAAATTTGAATAATCTAGGCTCAAGAACGCAATGTTGAAAAGTAGGGCTAAAATTATTAAGATCACGGCCACTGAATAGTGTTGTGGTAAGAAATTGGTATATGGGTGTTCACAAACCTGAATAACCTAGGTTTAAAAGTGTGAAATGGGATAAAGATTGGTCTGAAATAAAAAAAAGGATGGGTTTTTGAATACTATGGAGGCATGAAATTGAAATGGGGGTTTCCGAAGGTCTGAACAATCTAGGCTTAAATCCAGTGAAAGGTTTACCACTAGTTTGATTTTCAATTTCTTGAATAAAATCATCAAAAGATAATTCCCTAACTTCGCCAGTTTCTCTATCACGAATACTCAAATTTTGTGAATTTGCTTCTTTCTCACCAATTACAAGAATATATCGAATCCATTCTTTTTCAGCTTCTCGAATTCTTTTTCCAATACTTTCATTTCTATCATCGACATCTACCCGGACATTATGTGTAGATATCTTGTTGCTTAACGTTTCTGCAACCTCATAAAACTCTTCTTTGAGAGGAATTATTCTTACTTGAGTTGGGGCCAACCAATTCTTACAGTCATGATCGTAACGTCGCTGTTGTCACCGAACGCGAAGGATTGATCGGCGGATTCGGTGATTCCAATGCAACGATCGGAAACCAGCAAGAACTCGGGTTGTTGGCCGCCAACGAAAAGTCGGGCGACGAAAACATTCGACTTGGTTTTACCGTTCACGGTGCGATTGCGGCTGATCGCGATGTGGACTTGTACAGCTTCGAAGGCGTTGCCGGCACGATGGTTTGGATTGACATCGACCGAACGGATCCTCGCCTGGATACCGTGCTCGAGTTGATTGACGGGGACGGTCGAGTGATCGCGCTGGAGCAGCGGTCAATGACATTCAAGCTGGACGCACTCGTATAGCGGTTGTTGCAAGTGTGGAATGTGCACTTACACCAGAAGTTATCGAAGGTTTTGGTAATATGGGTGCACTTGCCAACGAAGAGGGTCTGAAAAAACTTGATAACTCGGACGTGGCAGATCATCGTAGGACTAGCCGTCCGTTTGGCGAAAACTGTGGTTTTACGATTGGTGAAGGTGCACAGGTCGCAATTTTAATGGATGACAAGTTGGCTTTAGAGCTAGGTGCACAAGTTATGGGGTCGGTTGTAGATGTTTTTGTTAATGCCGATGGCATCGAGCCACTGACGCATCCCTTGATCTTTGTGATCCTATCGCCCGTAGCTTTCAGATCATTGAGAGTCGTAAGGATTGGTAAAGCGCCCCCTACACTACTTTCCATCTGCCAATCAACGTTGTTGAGGCGCTGCGTTTTGCACACTTTTTTGTACCGTTCAAGTGGCCCTGCAGAAACCTTGCGATTGGGACTGATGATATTTATTCCACTCGCGAACCACCGATCGTAGTATTCGGCGGTCGAGTCACTGTTAGTGCAATCAATGATCACACGATGCGGATTCACATCCGACCCCATAACTTCCCATATGAGATCATCGTGATCATTGTAGGCTTCGATGCGGATTTTTCCGGCCGGCTTGTAGGGATATTTCACGCTCAAGGAATCCCAGCATTCTTCCGCTAAATCCAAAATACGCTGCCCCAGTACATCGCTTTCGGATTCGTGAATGATCAATTGAAAATGCTCGCTTTCCAATGTGGTGAATTTTTCGTATTCATCCATCAATTCCAGCGTATTGCGGGCAAAAACGTTAAAGGGATCGCCTTTAAAACCGATTTCCAGGTAACGGCGCGCCTCCCCTACCCTTCCCACTCGCAGCAAATTCGATCCTTTTAAAATATATGCGCGGATGTCCAGGCCGCGGCGACGCAGGTCGGCGACGATGTGGTGATCGATCTCGGCGACACCAACCAGGTGACGTTGAACAACCTGACGGTCGATCAGCTGACGGAAGACAACGTCCTCTTCTAAGGGCGGTGGGCAAGGCGGTACTCCCCGCCTTGCCCTTTTTCTTCAAACCAATTTTCAGGGATGTCGCTATGAGCGTGATCGCAAAAAAGAAAAACGAATTGAAGCAGGCTTTTACCGCCTGCGGGGCGGGATTTACTGCCGTTGGCCTGTTCAGCTTTTTGATCAACGCCTTGGTTCTCGCGGGGCCATGTAACTTTATGTTTTATGTTTTTTGTTTTATCGGTTAAATATTTGACATTCTTATGCTAGCTTTTCTACTATTTTAGCCAATAAATTGTATTCTATTCTAGATATAGACTGACAGAAAATATAAACTTCTTCATATATATTTTATGCATGGAAGCACAATTTGGTTAAAGCACCTCAATTGGGTTAAAGCAACAATTGGGTTAATGAACAATTAAAGCAAAATTTACGTATTAATTTTACTTTTTAAATAATAATAACCTTGTAATAACATCAGTTTGGTTTATTTTTTCAGTTGCTTAAGAATGACTCCTGCAAGTCGGCAGAAGATCGGCAAAAAAACCGGCAAAAGGTCCGGGGTTACGCCACGCCGGCTGTCGTCGCGAGCTTAGGTGACGCCAAAACCGTCAGTCAAGACGGCTTTTCCGTGGCCAGCCGGGGCAATTTCAAGCAGACTTGACTGTTTTCTTCGATCGGTCAAACTGCGCCGCGGACACTACTCGCGGGCACTGTCGCGGATACACAGGGGGAACGGCAAGTTGACGGCACAGATATCGGACGAGACGCTTCTGGACATCCATCGCCGCATGGTTCGAATTCGAATCTTCGAAGAGACCGCGGGCAAACTGCATGGAAGGGAATGATCATCGGATCAGTCTGCTGCCTGCAGAATTCGCCGACATGGTGCGTCAGATCCGCGATGTGGAACTGTCACTGGGGACCTGCAGTGAACGTCGCGTGACGCAGGGTGAGATGATGAATCGCGTGACGCTGGCGAAGAGTATCGTTGCCTCACGGCCGCTCGACGCCGGAACCATCGTTGATGAATCGATGATCACCATCAAGAGTCCGGGCCGCGGTCTGCAGCCGAACCGGCTGCCCGATCTGGTCGGAACCCGCCTGCGTCGGGACCTGCACGAGAACGATTGTTTCTTTCCCAGCGAAGATTTTTTTATTTTTAACCTATAAAAATTTACGATTCGTCATTTTCAAAACAAAAGTTTTATTTTTATAGAGATTGGAGCTGTTTCCACTTTATTAAGTCAAGGTACAACCAATTTTCATTGTGTATTAACGGATCAATTTTCCTCAGGCTGTACTTTGTATCATTTTTTTACCCTTTAACAGTTGCTCAAATCCATCCTATTCCATTTTAGGAATCTATCAGACTTCTTTCTACTGGTAAAAGGTCAAGATAATGGATGCCAACATGCATTTTAAGAAGAATTATATAGCAAGACTGGAGGAAGATATTCAATGGCAATGATGGGCAGGGTCTTGAACCGGCTATCTTTTCTTAATCGCTTGGTGGCTTCATAACCATCCATGTTGGGCATCTGTATATCCATCAATACCCCTTTAAACTGATCAGGTTGATGTTCCATACAGTCTAGGCATTCCTTACCATCTTCAGCCAGTGTGATTTTAATTCCAATTTCGTCTAATAGTTCTTCCGCGACCATTTGATTGATGAGGTTATCTTCCACTAACAATAAGTGAATCCCTTGTAATTGTTCTCTGACATAGTCGGCATCCAGTTGTTCAGCATCAGTTGATTGCGTGTGCCAGAGATTCACTGACTATTCGGTAAAGTTATTCACTGGCTGAAATGTATCCTATCTGTTCTCTTAATTTTTCATTCTTATTTCTCTATTCTGTACATATGAAAAACTATGTTCTAATGCTATCACCCGATCCAATAAGTAATTGTTATGCTGCTAAAAAGCATGATTTTGCAAAAATATAAAAAACATGGATTTGCCTCATCATTTTTTTGGAGCAGTAGGAACACTGTCTACAATTTTTGTCATGACCTTTACGTTTTCATAAATACAACTCAAACTATTAGCTCTACTTGGTGACAAAATTTGGGTTGTTTTGCGCCAGGGGACCGATGAAGTTGGATGTTAGATCCCCATTAGAGTTGGATACTTTGGCCCCGGTTGAATTGGATGCTAGAGACAGCCGATGGTTAGGTTAGGGGCCCTTGGTGGAATTGGATGCTAGGGGGCCTCAATGGAGTTGGATTCTAGGGCCCCATTGGAGTTACTTGCTAATGCCTCAATGGAATTGGATGCCAAGGGGCTGGTGGGATTGCTCGTTAGGGTCCAGTGTCTTGAAGGTCCCCCATTAGCAGGCCATGAAAGTTTTTAAAAGACTGTCAATTACGTAACAACCACGGTAGTCCTGGATTAAGGACACAATCCTATGTTCTTATTCCGAATAAGGATGATGCGACTAATCAAGTTACTCGCATTTACAGGTAAATTTCCGTTCTATCCCGGTCGACAATGCTGCAAAGTCTCCTAACTGTATCTCACAAGTGAAAACGAATCCCTAGATCCTGAAATTTATCTTATTTTTCTGAAGTTAAAATTGAAGATTTTCATGCATAAAAAAGCTTACTTTCAGTTGCTTAAAGAGCGAAAAACTGGTAATTGTAAAAATATTTGTACATATTTTTACAAGGGATTGCAACAATTCAAAAACCTTAAAAAAAGAAAACCAAAATATAGAAATTTCTAGAACATTCTAAAAAATTCTAGAAGATTCTAAAAGCTTCTAGAAGATTCTAGCTAGAACTTCCTAGAACATTCTAGAAGATCCTAGAGTATTAGAAGAGTCTAGAAGCTTCTAGAACTTCTTAGAATGTTCTAGAACTTTCTAGAACTTTCAAGAATGTTCTAGAACTTTCTAGGAGTTTTGTGAAGTTTTATGGATTTTTTTATGCTTTTTTGGAGTTTGCTGAAGCTTTGTGAAGTTTTTTGAAGTTTGTTGATGTTTTGTGAAGTGTTGTGAAGTTGTGTGAAGTTTAAAATTCCTTGAAGGTGATCGCATCGACCCAGTGGTCCCAGAATTTCGTTTGAGGGCTCGTTCAAGTGAAAATTGAAAGTTCTAGTGTCCTTTTTAAGTGACGAAAAATTTGGAGGGCAACTAGGCCCGCTCCCACGCTCCGCTTTTCTGATAATGGTCCGATCAAAATTTTGAGATAACCCTTTTGTTCAGCATAGTTAAAAGTCCGAATAATTATATCCTGGGGATATCATGACCCTCCCACAGCCCTTGGTTATAGGTCTTTAAGTTACAATATTTGCCTATTGTTATTGTTTACGTATAGTATTTGTTATTGGACAGTATGAAACGGGCCGGGTGTCGTTTCAGGGGTTGGATGGCTTCCATTCGTTACTGAGTTGTTGAGCCATCAATATCTCATCGGGAGCCATTTTGGATTTTAACCGGCTGACGAAAAACATCGCATCTGCAGCGGCGGACTGAAATTCATCAAAAGAAATATGGGACTTGGAAGCCACCAGATCGAACCACATGAGGGCCTGCACATTGTCTTTTTCTACGCCAAGGCCTTTGACATAAAAGTGGCCCAGAAAGTACTGGCTGCTAATATGCCCCAGGTTGGCGGCCTTTAAATACAAGGAAAACGCTTTGTTTAAATCCGGGGCACTGCAGCCGGCCGAGCCGCAGCTCGACCCGGAATTAACGGAGATACCGGTTTCGCGGAAAGTGCCGCCGGGAGCGCCGACCGAATCGGTCACAAAATCATAATCATCGCCGTCGATGGTCAGCCCGACGCTGAGATCGACTGTCTGGGCAGCGAAATCAACCTGAAAACGGGTCTGCGCCTGATCCAGCGTGCCGATATTCTGTCGGTGATCGGTTGGCGAGGTGAACGACAGAATCGAGTAGTTGGCGTTGGTCTGGCCTTCGCCCGCCAGCAGCGCCAGATCCGTCGGTCGGCCAGTGACGTAATGCAACAGGCATACTGTTGCAATAGTTCTCTTGATCTCTTTCCATATGTCCATTAACACTATGTTAACTTCAATTGATGTATTTTTGTTAAGTTGTTACTATTGATAATTGGTATCATTTATTTCACTAATTATTGTTTTTATTACGTAAATTTATCATTATCCACTGTAATCAACTAAATATTATTGAGAATTGCACATGATATTGAGCTTGGAACACTGTGGCCCCATTAGCTTATGTCCTTTCAACTAAAACGTAGGGCCTAGGCATCGGGTATGACGTAGAAAAGAATGGGGAGGGCTCCACTGGTACCAAAAACTAGTTGATGATATAATGGACCAAATATCTATTGATTTTATCTCTATTCAGCATTTAAGGTTCTACGTAAATATGGCAGTAATCAGATAGTTCATGATAACAATCTGTAACTATGGAGCAACGTGGCACAATAGCAGTGGTGGATCCAGGGGAGGGGGAGAGAGGAGGCTCACGCTGGAGAGGTCTTGGATTCGTGGTTGGAAACGTTTGCTTAGGTTTGGGTTGGGACGACATCTTTTTTTTTATCGGTTTTTAATATGTTTTTAATTATTAAGATTGTTTCTTTTTGCAAAAAAGTTTGAAACAAGGTTTTAGACGCTGCCTTGATAGCAGATATGGGCCCGGCGTCCGGCATCGGAGACGACCAGCGTGCCGAAGATGTAGCGGCCGGGCGGCAGCTTCACCAGCGACCGCATGGGGACCTCCGACGGCACGATGGACTTGGCCGTGTTGACCCGGGTCGCCCAGTAGCGTTCGCCGCGCACGACCTCGCCGGTATCGGGATCCCTGGATACCGCCAGAAGGGCCAGCGAAACCTCGTCGAACCGGCCTTTCGATCCGATCCCGATCAAGACCACCCCCTGATCGTCGCTGGCGCCGAAACTGGCGTCTTTCGCCAGTGTCGACACTAACGGATCAATCGAATGATGCGTTTCGGCTGAATATCGCCAACCGGTTGTGGGCGATGATGATGGGCCGTGGCCTGGTGGAGCCGGTCGATATGTGGCACGCAGAGAATCCACCGTCTCATCCGGAACTTCTCGATCTGCTGGCCGATTCACTATTGCAACAAGATTACGACTTGAAGTACTTGCTGCGCGAGCTGGCATTGTCCGAGACCTATCAGCGTAGCAGCCGCCGGGAGGGGCAAACCGCCGATCAGGAAGCTGCAGACGCCGTGGACTTCTCCGTCGCATTACTGAAACCACTGTCGCCCGAGCAATTTAGTAGCTTTATCAAGGGTAGGCTATGCAGATTCTAGTGAATTGCGTCGATGTTTCGCAACAATAATAAGAAAGCCTAGGGCCCAAAAAGTCTTATGGTACATACCAGTACAAAGATGCTCAATTTTCTGATATGATGTGCATAACGACTCGTTTATCCATGCAAGCATTTCATGCCTACTTAAATTCTCTGATGTTGCACTCGTGCTATACACATTTACTGCCATGGTTGCATCTGTTGAAGTTAAAATAAGACGAGTAAAATTAGTACAGCTTCAACTTTGGCCTAGGCGCTGTTATCTCACAATCTCACCTCACAAACAGGTTGCCAGCCGGCGGTGTCGCGGCACACTTTCGCACGAGGCCCTTAGTGGCGCGGCTAGTACTTCCAAATTCAATAGTGTTGGCCCGCACAATGGCTTTCTGGGGCGGGGCACTGTTGCTGCTGGCCCTGACCAGCGAATCCAGCTTCGCACAGAGCCGTGCCGCGGGTGTTGTGATGAACATATCCGGGCAGGTCCATGTCGAGCGCTCGGGCAGCAACATCGCGCTGACCAGCGGCTCTATCGTCAATGCCGGCGATACCGTCGTGACATCGACTGACGGGTCGGTCGGCATCACGCTCAATCAGCCTGAAGACCATCGCGCCGAAGGCACGGACCTTCTGATGCGTCTGGTGCGCAAACAAAATGTTCTCCTCTGCCTTGCAGCGGTGGCGCTTGTTGGGTGTTCCGACAAGCCCTTCGTGAGCAAGGATCAGGGAGAGGTGATTGCGCGCCAATGTGTTCAAGAAACTGCGGCACCCGGCCTGTATTCCGTCCGGCCGGGGCAATCCTCCACATCAATGGAATCTCGCCTTCCACAGGCAAGGAAAGTGGCCAAGTTGGGGGGAACTCAAGCCGGCGCGGATGCGGTGAATGCCTGTATTCGCCAAAAGGTCAATATGATTGAGAAATCAGAGCGTTCATCGAGTCTGGTGTCCGATGTAAATCATTACACAGGTATATCATTACAGGGCACAGTGCTGGCTTTTGACTTTGGGGAAAAGCGTATAGGTATTGCTGTTGGAAATACCGCTCTAAGGCAGGCGCAGCCATTGACCACAATTCATAGTGAGAAAACTGAGCAGCGATTTTTTATAATTCGCGAGTTGATTGAAAGCTGGCAACCGGCGTTACTTGTGGTTGGTCTGCCTAGTCATTTAGACGGTTCTGAGCAAGAGATGACGCGCCTCAGTCGACGATTTGCGCGACGGTGCTTGTGGCCAACGTACCCACATTTGCCGCGGCACTGGGCGATTCTCGGGGCAAATCTGCCCTTGAATTTGAAGAGTTCTACCAACGTTAGAGGGTGGGTCGACCCGTTTAGGTTGCCAGTTAAGAATTAAGGGAGAAGAGTATGTCGGAAGAAGATACGCAACTTGAAGAGCAAGCCGCAATTGATGAAGCGGTAGACGATCAAGCACCTATGCAGGCACGTTCCGCTTCGCAAAAGAATCTCGAGGTAGTTCTAGATATCCCAGTGCGTTTATGCATGGAGGGTGGTAACACCAACATCTCTATCCGTAAACAAATTTGTTTATATTCTTTTTTGTCACGTTTTTACGAATGGGAAAATATTTCAGAGGGGGGGGGGGGTCAAACCTATATCTCCTCGCCCTCTGGAAATGGTCTTGGCACCCTCCCTCACATACAATTTTCAAATAAATTTTTACGCTATTCATTTTTTTTTATGAATGTTCGTTCGTCTTTTTTTTAATCTCATCTGAAGGGTTATTCTCTTCCAAAAATCATGTACACCGTGTGGGAGAGGAGAAAGATTTTTTTTTTCTGTTTTTTTCTCCAATGAATTCAAACTTGATATAGAGGGAAACATAGATTCCCCTCGATCAAGGCGATCGGATTACCGGACAGGCCGAAGCCGCCGACGGCCAGCGAGGCGCCGTCCGGGATGTCGGAGACGGCTTCGGCCGGTGACTCCCATTGTTTGTCGATCACGTCTGCTCCTTCGAAAGCGTGCGTGTCTCCAGCTTCCCCCTCTCCCGGCGCCCGGGGGCAGTCCGTTCTTGTGATGTGGTCACATCCGGAGGTAGCGTCCACAATATGGAATCCCCCGACCGTTCCGTCCCCGGCGCACAGGCGATCGCCCGAGCGGCACGCCTCCTCCGCCTCGTGACGTCTTCCGGCGTGGACGGCGGAGCCCGACCATGCGGGCGCACAGCGCGTCGCGATGATCCCCGCCGTTGACCGCGCCCTCGACGGCGTGCTTGCGAAGGGATGGAGCGAGTCCGCATCGCTCGAGGATCTCGCCGATCGCGGCTCCGTGTTCGTCGAAGTCGCGCGCGAGCGCCTGGCATTGCGGGTCCCAGCGGTCGTGAGCTGGATCGAGGCGCTAGAACGGCAGTGTCCGCTGCGCGAGGTCGTCGTCGCCGCTGTCGAGCGGGACACCGAGCAGCCAGCCTACTTCCGGTCGTTCGCGCTCGAGATTCTCACCACGCGACCGGAGTCGGCCGGCACGCCTTTCCTATCATACCGATTTCACGGACTCCGGCGGCACGGAATTCGTGAACCCGCTTACAGGCAGAGGTCCCCTCGAAGGGCGCCCTCCCGGTGAGTTCTTCGCGCATCAGCGCTGGGAGGAATTCTTCCCGGTCGACGGCTACCAACTTTCCTTGGGTCAGGTTGCGCCGAATACGAGCTTTCACCCAGCCTTTCCTGCACAAAACCCGAATGCGGTCTGGACTTACGGCACGGGCGGGCTTGGCACACGTGGCGTGTTCCCGCCTCCGCTGATCAAGGGCCGTTACGGTGTTCCGATTCTCACCGACAATCCAGCGCAACGCATAATTTCCGTTATTAGACTGGTGGTGGTGGTCTTGCCATGGGTACCCGCCACGGCAATGCCATGACGATAGCGCATGAGTTCTCCAAGCATTTCTGCTCTTGCAACAACAGGCAGGTGTTTACTACGCGCCGCTTGGAGCTCTATGTTGTGCTCAGGGATAGCCGATGAGCTGACCACTACATCAACGTTCTCCACGTTGCCCTCTGCATGACCCACATAAATTTTCGCGCCAAGATGCTCCAAGCGTTGCGTGACATCAGAAGATTGTGTATCCGAACCGCTCACAATGTAGCCCATCGCGCTTGTCCGCAATTATAATCCCAAGACAAATGAGGCACTGATCCACGCGGCCTATGATTATGGCCGCGAGATGCACGAGGGTCAGTTCCGCCGGTCCGGTGAGCCCTATTTCACCCACCCCGTCGCCGTTGCCGCCATCCTGACCGAGCAACGGCTTGACGATGCCACCATCGTCACCGCGCTCTTGCACGATACGATCGAGGACACCAAGAGCACCTTCAGCCAGATTTCTGACCGTTTCGGCGAAGAAGTCGCTGTTCTGGTCGATGGCGTCACCAAGCTGACCAATCTGCAACTGAACTCGACCGCAAATGCGTTTGGGAGGTAAAGGGCCTTGAGAGGGGGTATTTGCCCACCGATCACTCTTAACTCTTAAAAAGAGCTCTACGGAATTCAATTTACAATCAAATGAGTCCCTGCAAAGTTTATACGACTATCCCTTCCATAAAAACATTATAGACCCCCGTGGCATAACTTAAAACACTTGCTCCCAGATTTCTTTCTTTTGGGGGAGGGTGTTATCCCTGGAGTTTTTTATATAATCTTTGGTCTATTTCAAACAAATACAAAATAAAAACAATAAGGAAAATCTTTTCAAGACAGTGGAAATCAGTTCTGTGAAACCCGATGAACCGCGCGACCAAGTATGTGGTCATGTCCCGCGCGGACGGCCTCGACTGGCGGAACACGGTCGCCCTCGACCCGGACGTCGCGAGCTCGGTCGCGGAGCTGAAGGCGGGCGACGGACCTCTCCTCCAGGTGCACGGGAGCTGGCAGCTGATCCAGACGCTCCTCGCCCACGACCTGGTCGACCTGTTCCGGATCTGGACCTTCCCCGTCTTCGTCGGCCCCGGCAAGCGTCTCTTCACCGTGGGCTCCACGCCCGGCGACCTCGAGCTGCTGAAGAGCGAGCCGACGCCCGGCGGCGCGGTGATGCCTTTTTCGTTCTCTTATAATAATATTTTGTTTCTGTTTATCAAACAGCGAGTTCATAGTCCTGATTCAGCAAAGAAAGTCGCAGAGAATTTTCTGATGAAAAAGCAATTGGAGAAACTGCATAGCCGAATTGTAAGTTATTTGTTTAGCTTGGTAACAATTCAGTATCTTTGTATGTGGTTCCAATTTATTGATGTTTTGAAGAACAACAAGTACAACAGACTACAAATCTTAAATTGTCGTCATGGACATGCCCTTTTTTCAACTTACAATTATTCTTTTCCATTAATTGGTTCTGTATTTTTCTAGAATTACCCAAAACCGCTGTTACGAATTACCGGGGATTTCAGTTGAACAACGGTTCTATTAATTCAATTCTGGACGTTGATAAAGATCATTTACTGATTGGTACCAAAACCGGTTTGTTAATATTTGATCGGCTGAGCGGAACGGCTTTGCCTTTTTCACATCAGAACAAAAAACCATTTGAAAGATTGCCCGTTTACCAGGTTATTCGGGATGGTCGTGACTTTCTCTGGTTGGCGACGGAAGAAGGGGTGCATCGGATTAATCAACAAGGCAGGATAACATCATATTTGCCAAATTCCGGGGATCGGTCAAGCCTTGCAAATGTCTTTTATTCACTTTAAATTAACTGCTCGAGAGAAAGATAGGAGAACAAGGAAAGACCAGAGAAAAGAAGGAAGAGGTAAGACGAGATAGAAAGGGAGACAGAGGAAGGGGAGGAAGGTTAGGATCGTAATCCATTCCAATCTCTTTTAGGGATAAAAAGAGGGAGAGGATTCTGTCAATCCTTATCATTAGGACATATAACAGACGAGGATGTCATATTTGAATTTGAGGATGTTACATTGAATTTGTTCAAAAGAGTGCAAGTAAGTGGCTGAGTTATAGTTTTTGTTGGTCCGTATCTCATCTACCCTAAGTTTGTAATCTCCGCTTTCATGTGTGGCGTACATTACCCTTGCTTTCTTTTAAATCAAGTTTCTGTTCTACTTTTGGTGCGAATAATGAAACAGTAGTGAGCGCATGTTTCATTATGTTGTTTCTCCATGACTGGTCAATAAGAAAATTACGCCAAGGCCAATGTTCTAACCAGCAAAGCGGAAACTGTTCAGCCGCAAAGTTACGGACTCCAAATAGTCGTTAACTACTATTAGCCATATTAATAGTTACTATACCCTACTAAAGTTGATATTTTTTTGTGTAAAGTAGTCAAACTGAGATTTTGTGTAAGAATATTCTGTGGGGAAGGAATTTTCGGGGGTGAACTTTCCAGGAGAAATTTTAAACTGGGGGGATTTGTCAAAATTACCATGCAATTTTTCTTTATTTGTATTGCTTTTTTTGTGCCGACTCAACTTTGTATTTGGAGTCGTTCCTTGGGAATTGTCGAGGGGAAATTTTCACCGGGTTAGGAATTGTCTGGTGAAATTTTTTATTGGGTGGGGACATTTTTCCACGGGATAAATTCTTCATGAGGAATTTTCCGTGGAAACAACTTCTCACTGGGGGAAGGGGTCCAGGAAAAATATTCACAGAAGAGGGGCCTCCGCAGCGCCATGGGCCTCATGGCCGGTGCCCGGGCCATGGGCCGCCGGATCTGCGTGGTCATGGCCTTCCAGCTGCGCATCGGTCGACGCGGCCAGCAGAAAACCCAACCCGGTGCCAAAGAACAGCGCAATAATGAAGAGAGAGACGGTTTTCATCTTAATCCTCGTACCAAACCCAAAGGGGTCCCGGACCGGCACACCAATCCGGGATCAGCCTTTAGGTCTTGTCGTTTTCGCGTTGCCAGAAGAAACCCGCAAAGCTGCCCAGCACAACCCAGGCGGCCAGACCAACACCCAGCGCGCGGCCGGCATTTTAATTTCTAGGTGCATTAATTATTTTAACTTAATTTAAAACTTTTAATTTTTTACCTAGTATTTTCAGAGAAACACGTTTTGCAGGCCATTTGGGACTGTCGATTTCAGGATAAAACTTGTTTTCAGTCTAATTTTCCCTACATTTCAAGTTGTCAGTTACTCAAGTTTTTCAATATTCAATTTTATGTCCCAGCGGGGAAATCATTTCACGGAACTTTAGGGGTTACTAGGCGTAAGTAATTACCTAATATCTTCCCGGTATTTGTCAAAACAGTCTTTTCTAGATCATTTGAATGGAGCCATAGGAGAAAGAGGAGTCAAGGTCGTATCCTGGGGGAAAGGTAACCCCCTCCCAAAAAAAGTGTACAACTTGTGCAAAATTAGAAAAATTAATGTAATTCTACCCCCGATCCCTCCGAACAAAAATCTCAGACTTGCTCTTGAGAGAAGTCCAAAACAATTAAAATGAATGGTTTTGCACAACACAGTAAAAAATTATTGCCAAAAATTCTTCATGGTAATAATTTCTTGAAATAAAAAATTGTGAAAATTTAAAATTAGTTTTACTAATCTTAAACCATCTTGCATCCATAAATATTTCCTTCCTTTTAAGTGTGCTCACTAATCCCCCCCTTGGCTCTCAGTATAAAAATCAGAAGCTTGGCAATAAGATTACCCTTTTTGCTAAAGACACTTTCATTGATCTGACATCGGAACTTGAGGCTTTTTGTCAGGTAATACGGGATTCCAAAGCCAGGGTATCCGTTGTGGATAATGATGGCCAGGATGGGGAAGGCAAACTGGCCGTCATTTCTTCAGAAACAGAGGATGTTGAAGGTTTAAATAAGGAGCAAAAGCAGTTTATAACTCGCAGCCATAAGAGCTTCTTAGATGACCTAGAACGAAACTTCAAAGCCATCGGCATTAATATGCAACCCGCGCCACGACAACTTCATTCATGATGTTGTTCTTGGCTAAGGCCCGCATGGTTAATTCTTCATCATCCGGGTGATCTTCAACTAATAAAATGACTCGTTCTTGATTATCCATGACTTGCTCCTCTCTTTCACTTACAACGTGAAATAAAATGTTGCTCCCGCACCGACCATCCCTTCAGCCCAAATTTGCCCACCATGACGTTGAATGATTCGCTGCACGGTCGCGAGACCCACACCGACTCCCGGGTACTCGCTGAACGCATGGAGACGTTGAAACGCCCCAAAAAGTTTGTGCACGTACGTCATATCGAACAGAATAAGGATATATCAAGCCCTTGATTGGTCTGTCCTACTAGATGGTGACATGGGTCTGAAAGCATCAGACATACAAGCCCTTAGCACATTCGACTACTCATGTCTAAGGAGAATCATTGGTATCAAGCTCTATGATCGAGTTAGCAATATAAACTCCGCAAAATTTGTCATCACCGTTATGATTTGACCACTATAATCAAACAAAGAAGGCTCTGATGGCTCGGCCATACACTTCGCCGACCACACCACACCTTGGTCAATAAAGCCCTCAAATGTACGCCTCTTTCGAGGTGAAAAAAAAAACTGACATGCAAGATTATTGTATTTGTAATCGACCTGAAAGTAATGAACATCGACGAGATCAAGATTCTAAAGATGCTAAATGGGATATGCGACATAATACCTACGAACAAATTAATCCGGCACATGGAAAACTTCCCAATGGTGCTTTGGTAAGTTGAATAAAACGAAGTTTTTCCCTTGTTGATGAATGAAGCATGATTGAGTAGTTTACACAACTTGCTCTCGATACACCTGAAGCAAAAGTCGAAAGAATTTTAACGGATTTTTGGAAAATTCCACCGCCACGTTTGATCATGTCAATTATTGGTGGAACGAAATATTTCCCTCATATGTGGAATAATTTCTGTTTGTTTTGAGTTTCATGTTGCTTCTTACTTTCAGTTGAAAAAAAACTAAGAATCACAATGGAAAGTTCTTTGATGCTCACAAAGTGATCAACTGTCTCAGAATTGTCAATCAGTGGCAACTTTGGTTCTCTTCAGGGCAATATTATAGTTTGGTGGCACAAAAATGGCAGAAAAGTCACTTTCCCATAGCAAAGTCTTTTTGGTCACTGGAAAGTGGCAATAGA
This sequence comes from Alatinidae sp. Z8VKAUB7J3, assembly GCA_010016025.2. Taxonomy (NCBI): domain Eukaryota; kingdom Metazoa; phylum Cnidaria; class Cubozoa; order Carybdeida; family Alatinidae; species Alatinidae sp. Z8VKAUB7J3. Next base: position 63,870,820 of record JAAAKM020721499.1, on the reverse strand, counting down.
ACTTTCAATTTTTGTTTAAATGAACCTTCTCTTGATCTTCTAGGACCATTAGTACCACACAATTACGACCGCGTTTCGCTCGACCCGGAACTCGCCCACGATCTGTTCGACGTCAGGGCTCAGGGTGGGGAACCCGTTGGCGAGCAGCGTCTCCGGTTGGTCGCAGCCGTCGAGGTGGCCGCGATACACGAGCGCCTGGAAACTGTAGGTCTCGCCGGGCGCCACACCGCCCACCACCAACTCGGTGGAGCGACTTCGGTCACAGCCCGCGAGCGCGCTGAGCGCTGCGAGCGCCAAGCAAGCCCAGCGCACGCGCACAGTCTACACCCGCTAGATCGCCGGAACCGGGCCGCTTCGCACGCAGTCGTCGCCGACCGGGCATGATACCCCAATGTTAAAATTGATGGAGATATCATCTGAAGCTAATAAAAAGAATGAGAAGAATAGATTTGTATCACCTTTTATGGACATGTTGGAGCAGGCTAGAGCCCAATGGGAGATTCTAGGATCTCCTCCGAAAACTATTCAAGGAAAAGTGGCAAGCAAAGAGTTTAAGGTATTTTAACTTTACCCTTCACTTCCATTATATCAGTTACTTTAATATTCAGACTTAGAACCTGGCTAATGATTTTGTTCTATCTAATGATGCTATCTTTAACTCCTAGGTCCCAACATATGTTGGAGGTTTGCTTTACGTTCACCCGGTCATAGGACCGATCGTAATAGGTATCCGGCGGGCCCGGCATGAAGCGCAGCCCATTGTCGGCAAGAGCGTCCGTCGACCCATAGATTTCATCGGTGCCGACAGCGATGTGCTGAATGCCTTCGCCTTTGTATTTGCGCAGATACTCTTCGATCTGGCTTTTGTCGTCCGTCGATTCGTTGAGCGGGATGCGGATCTTGCCGCAGGGTGAGGTGATCGCGCGCGATACCAGACCGGTCAGCCTGCCCTCGATATCGAAGAAGTGAATCTGCTTGAAACCGAACAGTTCGCGATAGAAATCCCACGAGATTCGGAACTGAGAACTAAGATAGAATAATGTTTTTTAAACAAAAATTTAGCATACTTTTAAGTTAGATTTTAAGTACATGTATCATGTTTTTTAACCACCAGTGTTTTTGCTCTTCATTTTCATTTTTGGTACCCTCTAATTCTCGTTTTCGCATGTCTTCTAGCTGCCCGTGTCTCTGCTTTTCATTTTCATCTTTGATATGTTTTGATACTCGCTGTTGTATATTTTCTAAGCGCATTTGTCTTTCTTCTTCATTTTGGATTTTGATTGTTTTAGACAATTGAGTAACGCCCTTTTCCTTGGTTGCCCGCCCTAAAGATCTACAAGACTCAAACGTGCTCATTTTTTATGTTCGTTATGGCTGTTATGTCAGTTATGAATATACTTAACTATCAACCATTGTCTTTCAAATTCTATAATTATTAGATAGTTATCATTATTTTGTTCTGTTTATTAACTAAAGAGAAATTGCTGAACATCGATGAAGTGTCTTAATCTGTTGGCAGCTGATATCTCTCTTCTCAATTTCCCTTTCTCAGATTCTCACTCCCAGACTTCCATTTCTACAGTCCCATTCCCACATTCCTGCTCTAGAACCCAATTCTTTCATTCCCCTTCTCAGAACAAAACACCGTTGTTCTTCAAAATATTCTTTTTTGTAATTTTCTGTGTATTTTTGAGGAATTCCACTATAATGTTTAAAATTTTGAAAAGACCATTAAATATTTTGACTTTAAAATTTCGAATAGATAAAACAATGTGTTAAGAGATTGGACTCCTTTGTGATTCCTTTATAAATGAAACCTAAAATGAAGAGAAATCAATATGAACAGTTATATCAAACTGGAAGCAAACTGAAATTACTGCAAAAAACAAAATTGTCAACATTCCGATAGATCAGTTAAAAATTATTTGCTTTTTTCCTTACCTGTTACTGATACATCGCAACCCCAGCTGAGAGTGCCGCAGATGTTGAGAAGAAAGCAGGGAGGCTGCTTGATGAGTTCGTTCCGCGTTTCGTCGAGGGTCGCGTCCAGAGGCTGCGTTCGCTAGTCTCAAAGCTCAGGACCGGTGAGACTCCAGAAGTAATAAGCACGGCGGAAATGCCTCTTAAACGAGCGTACGAAGCTCTGCAGCAGCCAACAAGTCGTTCTTGTGCCACGCAAGACGCAATATTAACCTTGGCGACATACAACTGGAAGCCGAGGCCAGTCCCTGAATATTTGCCCATCATCCACCTCCAGACAGTTGCAACTCCGACGATCCGGATGGCGAGGACGGCGGCGAAAGCAATTTCGACAAGGCCAAGGGGATTCTCAACGACGGCAACGTTGACGACGATGAGGAAACCGTGCGCGGTGTTGCGGTCGTCGCCAATTCAGATCTCCGCATGATCAATATCGGCGTCGCCGTTGCTGGCGGCGGAACGGCCGGGGTTGCGGTCGGTGTCACCGCGTCGGTCGCGGTCACGACGACGGAGGCCTCGATCGGCCGCAATGCACAGGTCAATCAGGACAACACCGGCGCCCATATCGATCAGGGCGTCAAGGTTCGTGGCCACTCGAATTACAAGAAATCAGGATACAAAAGGTATTAAATAAAGATTAAATTCTAAGAAATGTAACGAGATCTTCTGAATAAGAAAATATTTTAACATTTATCTAACTACTTAATTACATAACATTATCATGGAAGAAAAAACAGTACATGGAATGCACCTATCTCTTTACTAAGTGCACTCATTGGAAAACACTTGATTTAGTTTCCTAGGGCAACGAAAAGCTCCCCAATCTATACCACCTGATGTAATATTTGGTTGTACTTGTACCTGCACTTGTTTCAGATTCAAAGCCCTTGGCTTATTATGGTATTCGTGATCCAGGTAAACAGTATTTAATACGAAAAACAGACTAGAAGAAACGATGCCTAGAAGAAAGCCAGATCCACAAATAAAGAATAGAATTTAAGCATACCTCCTGACTCCAATGATAATTTTACCACCTGAATCAGGGGGTAAATAAAGACGAAGACAATACCGTCTTTCTATCATAAAAACAAGCAACAGGTTAAATAATACGGAATATCGATTCCTTTTTGAACTTGGTTGAAGCAATGATTCTGGGAATGTTTTAATTTTAGTTTTAAAGATTCCATTTTATTTATCAAAGTGTTTTGCCGAGGATGGCTCTTCAACGAGATGTGGCGTCGTTTTAATTTGTTTCCGCCTGATTACAAAACGGGACCAAAAAGTTTGATAGATATTTTTTTACCAAAAGCTGGTCGACCGGGAAAATAAAAATATGAATTGTAATATTTATATTTGTTGCATAGAGAAAACAACCTATCGGGGAGAGATATGATTAAAGTTAACCTGAAAACTATCATCGGAATATTGATAGTTTTGGTCGCTACTCCTCTGTGGGCAAAAGAAAATATAAATATTTCACTGAGGAAAACCAACCCGTCAATTCTGACGCTGCAATCTGTATTGAAAAGAGTTGAAGAAGGTCCAGAACCTCCAGTTATGTCCAGAAACCCTAAAGAACAGCCAGGACACTAGCTTCCATCTAACTACCCTTTCTAGTAGATAAACAAAGCACAAGTGAAGGACTCCTACCATCGCATTCAGCGTATCACAGAACCCTAAAACAAAAATTTCAAGCCTTTATCTACAAAAATGTGGATTTTCGTTTTTTTTGCCAGAATGCATGTGCATGTTTATTTGTTTTTTTTTTTTTTTTTTTTTTTTTTTGTTCTTTTTTTTTTCCCGGGGTCAAACTATCAACCAAAGTGTCCTAGAATGTCGCAAGAGGGTACCTTCAACTGGTTGGTTTGACCGTGGTTGGCGTAGTCATTTGTTTGGCAGGTCTCGTCTACTTTGTGCAGGTTATGCTGCAGGACTTGGTGGAAACTGGGGCGGAACATGACGCAAAACAATTGTCATCCACAGTATCTTTGTTTCGTCAGCTATACACGTCTGAGGTTGTGAACCGGGTTGCGCAGCATGGCATAGAAGTTACCCATGACTATCACCAAAAATCAGGCGCAATCCCATTACCCGCAACCTTGTCCATGGAACTGGGTAATCGACTAGGTCAGGATAGTGAAGGCTTTCAAATGAAACTATATAGCCCAAAACTACATTCCACAAAGCTGTAGCTACTGGTGGTGCTTAGGCCTAAACCATGGGCCAACATCGTCGTCCCACCGGCCGTATAAGCTGCTAGTAAGGAATAAAATAATAAAAAATAACTAAGCCACGCGCCATAGCGGCCATACGCACCTAAAGTTTGTTGCGCCATAGTAATAAGGTTGGTGTCTTCCCGAAACCATAAACTTACCTCGAGATAAGCTAGGGCAGTATAAGTCATCACCAACATGACCACTGCAAAAGCTAATAACGTTGGCCACAAGCCTGCTGCTGCGGTTTCCACCGGCAAGCCAAGCATAATACGATTTTATAAATTAGAAATTATAGATTGTGATAGAGCCTTTAAAATTAAAGTCTCCCGAAGCTACTATCCTACATCAGATAGTGAAAATACGTCATTCATTGTTCAGAGTTGTACAGCTTCTTTTCTAAAAACTCCAACAGCCAAAGGCCTTCCATTAAGCGTAGTCCTGAATCGTCTTTTATTTTCTGTATTCCTTTGAGATATTGACCTTTGTAAACGATGTTTTCGAAAAGAGACATTACCTTGGAGACTGCATAGTCAAAGCTACAAAATTTACTTTTCTTGTTTACGAAATTCACTCAAAAATCGGGTTTCTTAAGGTCTTTGAAATCGTTTCATAAATGAAACGCAGTTGGAGTTGACAAGACCAATTGGTGTGCTATACTGCTATCTCGTTGGCAAGAAAGCTCCAACTGCAATTGGCTCATGGTGTAATTGGTAACACAGATGGTTTTGGTCCATCCGTTTCAGGTTCGAGTCCTGATGAGCCAGTATTTTCCAAACGTCTTGGAAGGATAAGCCCCAATAGCTCAATTGGATAGAGCAACGGCCTTCTAAGCCGTAGGTTTCAGGTTCGAGTCCTGATAGGGGTATTCTGTTCGGAATATTATGGCCAACATCAAAGATAAGGAATAATAAGTGAAGTTATCTTAAAAAGGCGATTACAAATAGTTAACAATGGGTATAAAAGTTTGTACGGAAGGATTTTTTAGTTCCATACATGTGTTTGATATACAGTGTTTTAAGTTGAAAGAGTGATTTTTGCGTTAAGGTTAACATTGCAGCGGAGCGCTCAAAGCTTGAAAAGTTTGATAAAATTGAGCCTTGAAATCAATGTTTTGTATAGGAGGACGTTCATAAACTATAAAAATTCTGAAGCTTTGAACTTCTTACCCTTTCTTCTCCTTCTTCTTGTATAAACCGTCAAAAGCCGTCCGCCCATCAGCACGAAGAGCGGGATGGGCACGAGCGAAAAGGAATTGACCGACATGGAGGCATTGCGCACCAGCTGCTCGATGCCCGCGCCGCCGCCGAGAAACAGCCAGGCGCCGATCAGGTTGGCGCCGAGAAAGGCGAGCGCGACCGGGGTGCCGATGGCGAAAAGCACCGCCAGAACGCCGCCGAGCAGCGCGATGATCTCCAGCCAGCTCATGCGTGGGCCTCCCGCGTGACGATCCGGGTCAGGAACTCGGCCGTGCAGAGGCCGAAGCAGAGCACCACGGGAGTCATGAGGTACCATTCGGGAAAGAGGTTAAAGTATACGCTCGCCGCATCTTTTTGCGGCCCCAGCTTCATTGAAAGCCTGCGGAAGATGGCGTCACGGGATTAAAATTGGATTAAGCGAAAATTCACGGCACCGCGGTCGGCGCGCGCGCACCGACCAGCCGCGTCGATCCGCCACAACGAATTGTCGCTTTCGCTATCGAAGCCTGCGTCGAGGCGGCTATATCTCCCATCATGAACACGTTCTTTGTCATCCTGATGCTTCTGGCCATGGCCGCCACTGTGGGCGCTCTGGTCTGGGGCGTGGTCGCCATGGCCCGCGGCGGAGAGTTCAACGCCACTTGTTCCACAGTCCCCAATGATCCCATTGGAATCTTCTCTTCCCAGGCCTTGGCCATTTTCTTTAATGCATCTGCTGAGCGCTCTACAATAACGGGTCCAGGCGCAATAGCATTCACTCGAATGTTGTATGGTGCCCATTCCAAGGCCATTGTTCTGGTTAAGCTGTCCAGGGCTGCTTTGGATGCTGCATACGCTCCCATGAATTCATTTGATCTCTCCCCATGCATACTACTAACATTCAGAATGACACCGCCATCAGACCGATCAATCATGCGTAGGGCAGCCCATTTACCAATTTGTAAGGGAGCATTCAGAATTTCCTTCATTAGAAATTCCTGAACATATTCCAAGATATACTTATGATGAATTAGTAGATAAAATGCAAAAGGCAGGTGCAAAAACTGAATGGGGTGATGATCTTTATCCATCAAATTTGAAAAAAATTGGATTAGATGGTTTTTACTTTATTACTGATTGGCCACTTGCCCCAAAGCCATTCTATGTCAAAGACAGCAAGTCTAATCCAAAAGGTTCCGAATCCTTTGATTTGATGTATGGTGATTTAGAATTATCTTCTGGCAGTACGAGAATTGAAAAAAGGAATGAACTAGCCGAAAGGATGAAAACTTTTTTTTAGCTTCAGACCCCCTCCTCTAACCGACTTGAAACAAATTACGGATTGGTCAATATCCCTCGCCATAAATTGGTGTTCTTGATTAATCATAATGTATTACAATATTTATTATAGATTATTCTTACATATAGTATAGTTTTACTCCAAACTGCAGTAGCCTCTCCCCTAACACTAGATTAAGACTTGAGTTGGACTTTTTTTGGGGGTGGGGTAGGGTGGTAGCCGGTAAGAGGTTTAGCCTTGGATATCCTCTCCCCGAGAATCCCAGATTTTACTGACTTCTGAGCACTTTATATTCAATTTATCATTAAAACTTAAAACAAACAGAAATCATTCCGTATACGAAAGGGGCTGTCCCCTCCTCAGCACCTCACTCTTTACGCCAAAGTTTTCATTATTTTAGAACGCTAAAGATGATTGTGGCCTAACGGCCGATTATTGCTTACAAGTCCCCTACATGTCTTAGCGCTGGAACCAAATTGGTCTTACCATCAAATACACAGGAAACAAATAGTAGGTACACCAACTAGCGAAAGTTGAGAGCCCCTTAGCCGACTGTTGCTTATAAAGGATAAAGATCCTCCAGAGCCATTGCTGGCCCATAGGGCGTCGAATCGACGCCTCAATATTTCCTGAAAGTATCACGTTTATGCTCTTAGCCTATATGGTAATAATAGTCGTAGTCGTATTACTAGTAGTGGTATTAGTTATAATGGTAGTCTGCACCTGCTGCCTTTTGGTTTGTTCAACATCCCGCCAACCTAGTATGCATATGCTGTCTTTTGGTTTGTACAGCAATCCCCTCAGCATGCCCAAATGAATGCCAAATGAACTTTATACACCAGTTCGTTCTTGGGATACTGCGGTACACCCTTTTGATAATTTCCATTCACATAGCCTGTTTTGATTCAGTTCCACATTGTCCTCATCATTCCGCTGGCGGCAGGACCGCGTCCGCTCGCGACGATCGACTGCCCGACGATGCGGTGCTGCCAGGCAACGATGCGGCCATCCTTGTCGAGGCCGCCGCGCAGGCGATGCACGTTCAGCGGCCGGTAGGCGCCGGCACGCATATCGTCTTCGCGCGTCCACACCAGGCGTACGGGACGGTTGTTACCCAGCGCGCGCGCAATCAGGGCGGCTTCCACCACGTAATCACTTGCCAGGTGCGAGCGACGGCCGAATGAACCGCCGGCGTAAAGCATGTGCAGGTGGACCTGCTCCGGCACCAGTTCCAGCGCCGCGGCACGAAGACGGAGTTGCGCCAGAGAAAAACGCTGCGGAACTAGTTCGGCCGCGCAGCCCCTCGGGTATCGACCCGTTAGCCCAGCTGATCGTCCTTGTCGCGGCTGCGGTGGACGTGAAAGGCTTCGAAGCATTCGATTCGGTAGCTCTCCAGATCGAGCGCGTTCTGGGTCAGGGTCGGGTGCCGGTTGGGACAGTGATAGCATTCGCAGTAGTTCTCGACCGAGTTCTTCCAGTTGGCCTTGAGGGGGATGTCGTAGCGCTTGGCCACAGTGAGCTGCTCGGGCGCGGGTGAGAAGGCACGCATCTCCTCTTCGCTAAAATAGGGAAGATGCTTTAAAGGTACAACGGTGAAATGTCAGTTTTCACCGTTATTCTTTAACCTTTCACCGTTGCTTTGAAACGGTTTACTTTGTTCCAGTATTGGTTTTAAGGTTTGGTCTTTATTTTATCTTTTCGATTTTATCTGGATTTTCTTTTTTATTATTTGTACAGAAGACAGCCAAGTGGAGATCTTGACCGAAATATTTGCATAGTCCTTTCCGTTTTGGTCACTGGCGGTTATTATCCTCGTTTCTGTCTTCTTTATGATTCTTTCGTTTGGTTGACAATTGTCGACACTTTATGCGTCTTCCCAGACCAGCCAGACAGTTCAGGTCGAAACCACACGCATTGATCATATTCAGCGACAGATCACCCGGCAGGTCGAGCAGGTACAGCGTATTGAGGAAGAACAGAAATCGTTGTCTGACCAAAGCCGGGACGATGAGTTACAGCAATTGCGAGAGCTGCAACAGGGGCTGGATGACAAGGAAACCCGTCTGCAGAAGTCGCTGGAAGCAGGCCTGGAAGAGTTGGCTGAACAGCGGGCGGCTAATGCGGAGTTGTCAGCACGCCAGGATGACAGTCGTGAGGCGTTGCAGCAGGCGCGCGCGGAAATTGCAAAGCGACAGGTTCTGCCCAACAGTCATGGTCTGAACCAGCCCATCGCGTTGGCGATCTTCTGGGACCAGAACCAAACCGGCACTGATCCGATCAGCGATAGATAGATGCGAGACATCCTGATCGTGCAGTTTGACCTTGCCGCTTTGTGCGCGCAGGCGCCCGGCGGCACATTCCATCATTTCGGTGCGACCAGCACCCATAAGCCCATAAATGCAAACAATCTCGCCGGACCGGACATTCAGGTTCATGTGATCTACGACAAGACCGTTGCCCGACGTATCAAGCACACACAGATCTTCGATGGTAAGCGCCGGGGAAACACAGTCTTGTTTGACTTGAATGGTGCTTACGGCTTTTGCGTCAAAGAAGAAGAAGAATAGCTTGTGTTATACAAAAAAAGAACTCATTTTACTGCTCTTAAAGCTACAGTAAACTTACAATAGCTGATCCATCTCTAGCACCAGTCAACAGACGCTGCCCAAGGCCATCAAGTGCCATGCAAGAAAGTTCCTCTCCATTGTGAACATCTTTTAAATGCAGCATTTTCTTCCCCGTTTCGGGATTCCAAACTACCACTTCAGAACCTTCAGATCCAGTGATGATCTAATAAAAAAACATTCCCTATTAAATGCACTTATTGCATCTGTACAGATGCGGGTTTTCAACCATCTGATCCTTGCCAAGGTAGAATATTTTGACAAAACATCCATCGGTGAAATTTTTGTACGGGCCAGTGCCGGTGTAAGGGCAACCAGTAAATTGGTTGAATTACTGGTTATGACAGTTTGCAGAGACATGTTTTCGCTGTTTTTTCTGGCGCTGGTGATGATGGTCCAGGCGCCAGTGCTTTCCCTCGGATTGCTTGTGGTCGGGCCGATTTCCTATATATTTATCCGCAATATCGTGGGCAAAACCCGCTTCCAGGTTGAACATCAACTGGGAAAATCTGAATCGCAAGCGTTCTCATTTATGGACGTATATAAAACTTGAAATGGAATCTTGATTTTTGACAACATAGAATATAATGTTCTCTGATATAGAGAGAGGTCAAGACAATTCCATTCAAGGCTGAAAAAACACTTAGGCTTTTGCACATGAAGAGAATAGGTAAGTCAAAACTACAAACTTAACTGATCGCTTTTTAGGATGTCGCTTGAAATGTCAACAATGGTGCTCTGCATCTGGTGGGTGTCCGTTAGATCAAAATCCAAATTTGAAGTGGATCCCGAGCTCTGCAAATAAAAAGACGACTTCACAGATGTTATTAGCAATTCAGGAATTAATTATCAACGAGGGTTGTTAGTTATATTTTTTGGATTAATGTTTTCAACATTAACATGGGTTTTTTGTATAGATAGAAAAGCAGGTTCTGACATGCTGTCAAATATATAAATTGTTCCTAGTGTCCTTTCCAGCTGATATCCATCTTTGTATCTTGCTTATAAAATATAAAAAACAAAAGGAGGTCATATGAATAATTTTCTAGGTTTGCATGATATGCCTATAGCGCAAGAGTCTGAGTGGGATATTCTTGTAAATAATTTTAAAAATGGATCTAATGAAGACTTTGACGTGTGATGAGTCGGTCAACGACTACACCTGTGCGGATGGGTACGAGTGCGTGGGGAGCCTCTGCATACTCGACAGCGTCTTGGGAGCGGAAGACAGCGCGCAGCGTGATGCCCTCGAAGATTGCCTCGGTGCAGGCCCCGGCGGCGCCGTCCAGCAGGTGGTCGCGCTAGGCGACACAGACCTCTGTTTGTGGCGTAGCTTGGCGGACAACGAGCTCCTCTGTACCGGGGACACAAATGACCCGTGCCCCTCAGCTCGACCGGTCAACGGAAACTGCGGCATCGGCGGCCTCGACCCCATGAGCTATGAGGCAAGAAAAAATGTAGGTCAGACATGTTGAATTACATGAAAATAAAATATTGAATAAAAAGAAGAGTTGGATCTGAATTCATGTAGCTATTGATTATTCAGAAGAAAAGCTAATGCTTGTCTGATTTCATATCAAGTATTGTAAATTGGAGATATTTTGCCCATAGCCAAGATGTGTCCGTTTATAGACTCCGCTATTTGGTTCTTTAAGCTGGAAAAGATTGATGTTTCGAAATAAACCTATTTCCCTTAATAACTAATGATTGAATAGATAGTTTATATGAAACGCATGCCAGGACATGCGTCCAGTAAACATCAAGAGCCAAGAGCCAAAAGCTCGGAACCAAGGTCGGAACCTAAAACGAGGTTCCGACCTAGAAAAGCACTGGAAACCCCTCCCCAGCTCCCCCAAAGATAACCAGATCCAGTCCGGTTATGTCAATTACGTATCTAGGACTTACGGTTATTCTTTCCACCAAGCTTCGCCCCCATCTCTCCACTGTAAGTGTTCTCCAAGATTATCAGTTTCCTCCTCCAACTCCCCCCAATGTCACCGTATGCGGTCGGGATTTCATACAAGAGCTCTGAGACACGAGGTCCATCTAAATATAAAATTTAATTCAGATCCGATAGTTAGCATAAAGCCAATTGCTGCAAGTACTGGAAGTATCATTATTGGTTTTCGAAAGATGTTGTGTGTGTATGTCATTGATCAGGACAAGAAATTTCGATAATTAAAGAACTGTTAGTCAAAAAATAACAAGCTAGATCGCAAATCATGTACTAAGAGTTTAAGAAAATAGGATAAAGAGTAGAAAATGAATAAAGATTCTAAAGAACTGAATCTTTTGTTTTGAAAACTCGTTTAAAGTAATCAGATGACTCTTTTGGTTCTTCAATATCGTTGCTAATTCCTGCTAGATTCTTTGCCAAGTTCTTTTTGTAGGAGAGAGCACTAACGCCGCGATAAAGCCCATAATGAATGCACTGAGTCCGCTTCCCCCTTGTTGCCTCTGGCTGGTTTGATTGAGTTTGTTTTGCAAAAATTGGGGCATTTGTAATTCGTAAAAACCAAACATCGCCAATGAAAAAAGGAAAAATAAGAAAGCAAAGCTAATCAACAATGATGGCTTTTGAAGCAACATAGGAATGTTTGCCCAGGAGGCTAAGGCGCCAATGAAGCCGTAGGCTAGGGTTAAGCCTAATACATAGGCGACTGTTAAGCGAAAGGCTTTTTTCTGATTTTGATTGTCCTGACCATAAATTTGCTAATAACGAGTAGAAATAAATTTTTGAAACAAACCATTTTAAATTCCAAAGGAATTCTCAAGGTCGATATAATGCAAAACATGGAGCTTTTAACCAGGCTATGATTCATAATATGATTATGAACATTTGCGAAATCGATGTACCAGCACGCCTGAGAATCAACAAAGGAATCTGCAAACGTTGCCAAATCCCACACAAGAAAAGACTATGTAGCCTTGACGAGATATATTCTTTTCATCTATAGTCGTAAACAGAGATGCATACAGGTCTGATTCAAAAGGTAGGGGTAGGGGGGGGGGGATCAATCGGCTTTTTATTTTGATACCAAATTTACAATCTACATTAAGTTTAAAGTTACCCAACAAGAAATACGCACCTGATAAAATTCTGTCCGTTTATAAGGAAAGGGGGAAATACGTACAAAAAGGCGACTGATTTTAGTGAAAAATACACCATCGAATATAGCATATCACATAATTCTATTGCAGAGAAGTTTTCCAAGAAGGATAGTCATGGATTCGTCTTTATTTGTTTGTTTCTTAATTATTATTATAGTTTTTGCTCAAGGGTGACCATTCCGAACTATTTGTCCTAGAATGTCAACAGAATTTTCTATAGCAATATTTGGTTGCCTATTACCCTTCATCCCATAAAAGCGTCCTAAAGATCTTCAGTCACAGACGAATACAATCTGGTCAAATAACATTTTTTTGTACAGCATTTTGTTTTCTATGCATTTGCGTAAGAAACAAACAAATTCTGAAAAACAGTCTCAACTTTTCGAGTGTTTTCATTCACTTTTTTTAATCAAATAATACAAAATTCACTCGTTGAAATTTCAGTTCCAACTCCATCACCTGAACATCAGGAAACATGAGGCTGTATTTCACAGATATTTCCCCTTTACACATTGACTTGAATTTTACCGTTTCAACTGGAAGCTGATCGCGACAGAAGCCGCCAACTGAGCTGGATCGGGCTGGCAGGACGATGGCTGCAACTGGGCCGGCGGATTTGCGGCGGTTCGCGCCGTTGCGCATTTCTGGTTCCGTTCTGAGACTGGCACCGTGCCTTATAGTGTCGATTATGACCTCTGACATGGCGAGTGCCGCCACTCTGGAGCCGGTTCAGTTTTCCCGGATTGCCGGCTGGAGCGACGACGATCACACTGCCGCGCTCGGCACTTTTGCACGCTCGTGCGCCCGCATGGTCAAGGCAAACCGTGGCGTCAAAGCACTCGGCCGCACTGCACAACCTTGCCGGCTTCTACGATGGGCAAGGCCGCTACGCAGAGGCGGAGCCGCTCTACCAGCGCGCCCTGGCGATCATGGAAGCCGCGCTTGGCCCGGATCATCCCCAGGTCGCGACCAGCCTCAATAACCTGGCCGTGCTTTATGAGGATCTCGGCCGTTGGGCCGAGGCTGAGCCGCTGCTTCGCCGTGCCCTGGCGATTCGCGAGGAGGTCCTGGGTCCCGCGCACCGCGATGTGGCGGAGAGCCTCAACAACCTAGCTCGCCTCCATGATACCGCGGGCCGCGCTGGCGAAGCCGAGGCGCTCTACCACCTTAAAATCGCGCTCACCCGCGCGGTAGCCTGTAAATAGGGAAGACACAAATGCGGGCAGTGCCCTGGATTGAGAACCTCCCATCTGCCGGATCACCCACAGTCCCAAATCAATGCGTATCGATCCCGAAGTACGCTCGAGCACTAGCTCTTGGGCGCGAGTCAGATCGACCGATGCCAAGCTCCGAATCAACCCCAACAAGGTCAGTCGCTTCCGCGATCCTTCGGGTAAATCGAAAGCCTGCCGGATCGATGCGTTGGGAGCCGATTTCACCGTCTCTGAAATCGCGCCCGCAAATACCTGATCATTCGGCATGCCTACGATCCGCACTGGCACGACAGCTACCTGATCGGCTTCACCGAGCAGGGCGTGCAGCAGTTCAATTGCCGCCGCGCCCTGTTCAGCAGCGTGCCGGGGCAGACCTTCTTCCTCGAGCCCGGCGACATTCATGACGGCAACGCCCCGGCGCCAGGGGGCTTCACCTACTCCACGCTGTACCTGGAACCGGCCTGGCTCGAAGGCGCCTTGCCGGCGCTGTTCGAACAGGCTCCCGTCGACTGCCTGCCCAGCGTGCCACGCACCCAGCCGGACGACCCCGGCCTGCTGCCGCACATCGCCAACGCCAAGCACAAATTTAAAGCGTCAATGGATATTGATTTCCCGGCGCCGGTTTCGCCTGTTATGGCGGTCATGCCTTTTTGAAACTCGATATCCAAGTGTTTAACGATGGCGAAGTTTTGTATAGATAGATGTGTCAACATGATGTGTATGTATATACAGTAAAATATACTGTAAATATATACATGTTATTTTGAATGTCCAGATCAAAATACTAATTTTTTTGGACAGTGGAGGGCTCTACATTGATCTCAACAAAGGTGATTATTAATAAAGCTTGTTACTCCAGTTTAGTTTTGTTCTTAGCACGTTAAAGTAACAGTTGATGCCACGGGACGAGTCGCCGCATTTTCTGGATCGCTCAATCTTCCCGACCAGAGTTGCCTCAAGCCCGACGTGGTCGCGCCGGGAGTTGACATCTCCGTTCGCAATGCAAAGCAAGAACTCGTTGCGATCTCCGGAACGTCCGTTGCATGTGCGATGGTGGCAGGCGTAACTGCGCTACTGCGTGAACTTTCACCCCAGGCCACCACGAACGATATTCACACCGCACTGACAACAACTTCCAAACCGATCCATGACGAACAATCCCATCGCGTCCGTGGCGGAATCATTCAACCACTTGCAGCACATCAAAGCCCCAATGCAAAAAGATGACGGAACTATTTCGGTGATGAAAATCATTTGAAATAATAGCGTAATATGATGAAGAAATAATTGACTACATATTTTCACATGGAACGTGGAAATATTATCTGAACCCCTTGATTTTTTTTCTTAAGACGGTTAATAGCATTCACTACACAATCTAGAGAAACCACAACATAAGAATCAGACGAACTAGCTAAAAAAAAAGAAAAACAAATCTAACTCACACTTATAATAATGTGCAAAGAACTTTTCAGGAGCTGAGAACACGTTTTCGTAATATTCGACCCAATTTGATTCATTTTGTGCCTACTACTCTCAGGGTACCGCTAGGAGATAGCTGCCTCTGCCCCCATTTAAATGTTAGTGTCCCCAGTGGGCATTCTGGGTGTCCAATTGTAATCCATTCTCCCTGCGTATAGGGGAAGGATGGGTCCTTAAATGCATGTCATTAGGACATCTCACAGATTAGATGCTCACATTTTAACCAAAATTTGGGGCAAGTAAAAGGTAGTGTCCTAATTATACCTTACAAGGATCTGGACTTCTGGACCCAATTTGACTTCTATGGGAGACGGAACGAATAGAGGTCCCGAGATCCGTGTTATCAACACACTTTGTATGTCGGAATTTCATGTGCACAGGGACAGAAACGGCAATTTGCTGATTGACTTTCGCCATGTGGTTCAACAATGGATTAAGACGTGATTGCGATGCATCTAAGAAAATGTACCCCCCAGTATAGAGTAAGTAATGAAGAATGTTCTCAAAAGGCGTTGCTGTCATTCTTGACAATGCCTGACGCACAGCCCTGACCCCGCTCCTCTCGACTTTAGGCGCTTGAAGAAGCGTCCAGGCGCCTGAAGAAGATATGCTACATGTTTTCGAGAGGAATTGTCTAAAAATGTTTGTGGAAATCTGTTTGAATAAGAACTGTGAGACATTATATCGTTCCAAACATCAAATTTCATTAAAATTTGACCATTCCTTCATAAGTTAAAAATACCTCATTTTTCTAACTTTTCTGAATTGATACCCAAAGAGAGGGAGAGGATCCAAAGAGAGGATCCTCCCCCAAAGAGAGAGGATCCATTCCAGTTATATTAATCACGTATCTAGGACTTGTGCCTATTTTTGAATGAAGTTTCATCCCGATACCTCCACTCAAGGTATTTTCCAAGATTTTAGGTCCCCCCTCAATTCCCCCAAATTTCAACGGATCCAATCGAGATTTAAAATAAGATTGAGGAACTGGATTTGGCACGGGAAAAAGCACTACTGCTACAAGAAGAGTACCGCAGTAGGATTGCTGAGCAGCAAAATCAACGCATGTACGTATTATCTCTAGTGACGGCAATATTTTTGCCGCTGTCATTTTTGACGGGTGTTTTTGGCATGAACGTCGCTGGGCTTCCTGGGACCGAAAGCACCACCGCTTTTGCTCTTCTTGTTGGTGCGATGGCGACAATCGCGGCCGGCATCCTTATGTGGATGAAGATAAAACGCTGGTTTTAACCATTTGACTTGAGATTTCCATGGACAGCTTGCAAGAATTCGGCAAGGTGTTGATGGCCACGGTGAAAGGCGATGTGCATGACATCGGCAAAAACATCGTTGGTGTGGTGCTGGCCTGTAATAACTACGAAATCATTGACCTGGGCGTCATGGTGCCGGCGGAAAAAATCCTGCAGGTCGCCCGCGATGAAAATGTCGATATCATTGGCCTGTCGGGGCTGATCACGCCCTCCTTGGATGAAATGGTGCATGTCGCCGCCGAGATGCAGCGGGAAGGGATGGAACAGCCCTTGCTGATTGGCGGGGCAACCACCTCCAAAGTGCATACCGCGGTAAAAATTCACCCCAACTTCGAAGACAAGGAAATGTGGTATGATTATTGCTGCAAGTGTTTCGGGTGGATTAGCATTAATTTTTTGGATCTTGTTCTTTGTTTTGTGGGGATGGTTATGGTTAGTATTGGCTATCATTTTAACCATTGGTGCCGGTACCCTCGGGATCATTATGTGTTCAACCAATAAATGTTGTTGTTAAATAAATAATATGAATTATTGTGACTGAGAGAATGAAAACGCCATTTTGAAAATCTGCAACAATATAAGGAATGTGTGGAAATTACGTATCAATGATGCTCTTAAAAGGAAACTGGAAAGACAAAAAGTAAATAATCGGCCAACTGAAAACGGCCCGTGCCGAGAATGGCGGACGGCGGAACACGGCTTTCGGTAGCGTGCACCATCTCCGCGTTGGGATTGAGCCGCCTGATAATTTGGTCCAACTGTTCCAGTTCATACGGCGTGACGAGATCGGTTTTATTGATAATGATCACGTTAGCGAACTCAACTTGGTCGACCAACAAATCGACAATGTTGCGATCATCTTCTTCACTCAAGCCGATACGACGATCAGCCAGGACATCCCACGAGCCGAAATCCCTCATGAAACTTCCGGCATCGACAACTGTCACCATCGTATCCAGCTCAAAAAGAGCTCTGGATTTTGATCAGTTTCGTTATGTACAGAATTTGTAACCCTTTTTTCCTTGCTGACTTCATTCTACCGTGAGTTAAATAATTGTTCTTAAGTATTGTTTCCTATGCTGGAAGTATGCGTAAGAGAATTTTGGATATTGAGTGATTAGTCAGGAGTTGTCTTTTCTGGTTGACTTGAGGTTAATGGGGTCAATTGGGGGAAGAGAGAAAGGAAAATGTTAGAATATTCTGATTTATGCCTAGATTTGAAAAAAATACCCTTTTTGGTATTTTCCATTAAAAAACAATGCCCCTCCCCCTAGATTGTTTGACGAGCTGGACAGTTTGCGGATGCGCGTTGGCGCCCTGCCGCAATACCCGTCCAATGCGCTGAACTACAATCTGACGTGGAGTACCGACGGCGTCATCAACGAGTATTGCGAGCCCTGCGAAGCCATCGTGGATGGCGTGCGACGAGAGGTTCCGGCCTTACAGGAGCTAGAGGAATTCTCGCTCGATGGCGTACGATACGAGGCGTTCAACACCCCAGGCGGCCTCGGCACTTTGTGCGATACGCTTCAAGGCAAAGTGCGCACGTTGAATTATCGGACGGTCCGATACCCGGGTCATTGTGCGATCACTGGTTCAGGAGGTGCGTTGCTAAATGCTGTCCTCCGGCGCGTTGATTACCTTTAGATATCATTATTTATGTATACAACCCGAAGTTTAATTATGGGTAAATGGCAAGGGCATTATATATTAGCTTTACAGAATAAGAGCCGCCTGTTGCTGGCGTTTTAAAGCCCGTACAGTGTGATGAAAATCAAGGGGTGTTTTGGATGCTTTAGAAAGGAAAGGCGCGGCGTGGAATGATCTGAGGACAAAGAAACGGAGCGTGGTCCCCGTACAAGATCATTCCCGTTTCTATTGCCGCGCCGATAAAAGTTCTTTTGCGCCTGTATTACCATTGCGTGTATAAATAATGCGGCATACACTCTCCGCGAGCGGCGACGTACGATATACTCCGTACTGGTACATAGTAGTGTACCGTAGTCTACCATCGAAACGCGCTTGTGCGAAATTCAACATGGCGCGGATAATGTTAACGGGAGTCTTCTTTTTTACTGTACACACTCCCGTGTATGTCCAAATATCACGATCGGACAACCGAAAGCATTCTATCATCACACAATATAATAATCCACTATTCTCACAAATTTATTTACAAAGAAATAGAAACCACACATGTTCTGTAGTATGAAAACAACAGGAGTAGATGAGCTCCTATAATTAGGGAGCGACCTAGATAATAAAACCGAAGCGAGAGAACGAATGATGAGACGATTTAAGGTGCGAGTTGAGTCCGTAGTAGGAACCCTGTTACTGCTGAACTGGATGGCCGTCCATACTGGATTTGCGGCGTGTCCGAATCAGCTGAGCCCGAAGTGCGAAACCATCAGGGGCGAATATCTTTCGGACTATGCGGGCGAGTATTTTTCTCGCGTCATGAATCAGCCCACTTGTGTGCCCGTGTATGGTGGCAACGGTCTCACGGGGCGCCGGATCATCGGTTATCATGAACACAGAAATTACTACAGAGTTTGAGGGGTTCAGCCCCTCGTCAATACCTCGCTCTTTACGCCAAAGTTTTTTTTAGTACTTTCAAAAGAGCTATTTATTCTAATAAAACGGCCTTTGTGATTCAGGGGTCATACATAAGAATTGTAAGTAAATTCGAACTTTAGAGTAAAGAGCGGGGTAATGACGAGGGGGGCGAGTCCCCTCATATATGTAATAATTTCTGCTCCTTTTGATCCTTACTTTCAGTAGAAAAACCTGTTTTTTTATTTAATAAACGAGCAAAAACGAAGGCTGAACGAGAAATTTCAATCAATAAACCTTTAAAAATCTTTGTAATATAAAGCTGAAATCTTGCAAAATAGATCTGCTTAAATGAAGTACAACAAAACTGTTTTCAGTTTCACAACTTTGCTCAAATACAATTTATGATAATTCAAAGATCCACAAATACATTCCCCAAAATTTCCTCAAACAATAGGAATTACATTTAGGAATTTAAACCAGAAAAAAAGAAATTAATATCTAAAAATTAAGGTAAAATCTTATTTTGTCAAAGTTTCAATAGGTATAGACCTGTCTAGTAGGCAAATTTCTAAGACTTAGAAATCAGAAGATGGGGTAAAATTCTAGATTGTGCTGTCCGCCAGCGCGGGGAGCTGTCTTGCGATGGTCTCGCGGTGCCAGAACAGAATGCCCCGCGCCCGCGCCGGGAAATCCTCGCCGGCGACGTCGACATGGGTCATAGCCCGGGTACGGCCCTTT
This sequence comes from Alatinidae sp. Z8VKAUB7J3, assembly GCA_010016025.2. Taxonomy (NCBI): domain Eukaryota; kingdom Metazoa; phylum Cnidaria; class Cubozoa; order Carybdeida; family Alatinidae; species Alatinidae sp. Z8VKAUB7J3. The sequence continues at coordinate 63,851,153 of JAAAKM020721499.1, read as the reverse complement.
CCCGCGCCGCCGGAGAGGGCCTTGAGCAGGGGTATGGTGGCGATACCGGGCTCGACCAGAACGCAGACCGGATCCGATCCGGCAGCCAGCGCGCGCAGCCGGCGCAAGAAGGCGAGATGAGGTTTCGAGCGACCGACGAAGCCAAAGCGTCGTGACCAGGCCACCAGGCGGGCGCTCTCGCAGAATAAGCACAATTTAAATATACCTGATTGACATAACCGGACCAGATCCAATCTCTTTGAGGGAGTTGGAGGGATTTCTAGTGCTTTGGCGAGTTCAGTGCTTCTTGACGCGCTAGGACGATGAAAACTGGCTCGTGTGTCAGGGACCTGAACAAATTGACTTGAGAACAGTCGTTTGCCCGATTCGATTCGATCATCCGGGCGGCTGGAGGGAGAGGAATCGTGAAAATTGAGGTATCTTACGAACGGGTGAGCAGATCTTAATGAAACTTGATATATAGAAAGATCTCGTGTCTTAGATGCCCCTTTTTCGATCCTGTGGAACGGCTTGAACCTGGAACTGTGGTTTGAGCAGTTTATCAACAATCTGGGGGATATCCCCTCGGTCACCCTCACCGGCGGAATCGACCCGATTTCGATCGCCTCGGGCACCTATGAAGGCAAGGCCAACCCACATGCCTGGATGGGTCTGGACAATGCCATTGTCTATATCGACAACATTGCAGCGGCCTTTGGCGCCCATGACCCGGACAATGCGGCCACCTATCTGGCCAATGCCGAAACCTATAAGGATGAGCTGCGCGCCACCATCGAACCGCTGAAAGCGCAGCTGGCCGATATCCCAGCAAAATTGGACAGAAAAATTATAGGATAATCAACTTCAATAAAATTTACGCATGTTTCTCATCTCCCGTCGTAGCTCTTCAATTTCTTTGCTTTGTTCTAAGACTAACTCCTGCAAAACAAAATACAAAATTAGAAATCAAGACTTTATTTATCATTTTAGAGAGCTCGTTTCAATTTTCTTCATTTTCATTTCAAGGCAGTAGTTTTCATGGCCTCTCTATTTTCTAAGTAAAAAAAAGATTACACGCACAAACGCATGTCTTTTTCTTGGTCCCTTTGTGGAGTTTTTTTCACAATATAAGAGCGGAAGAAGAAGATCTCTTCGAGCTGGCGTGTCGCCAGCTCTCCGAAGGCCCGCGGGGCCAGGGGCGAGTCGACCGCTTTGGGCAGCTCGACGCTCACCGTTCGCGACTCCCCGTCCCGCTCGACCTGCAGCTGCAGCGGCCCCTTCAGGATCCCCCGCGCCGCGACGTGCACGCGCTGGCCCGGGTAGAGGTCTTGGGGCCGTCCGGCGATCAGCACGTCGGTGGTCCCCTCCAGCTCGACGCCCTTCAGCCGCCAGGGCCGCGTCCGGTGCGCCCTCGCGGCGCGTTGGACCTCGGCTTCACCCACCACGGAGAAGACGCCGAAGGAGGTATTATATCACCTTTCCTTTGGCTTATAAACATTGATGATCTCTTACGTATTAAAATTGGTGGTAATTGTACTATTCAAGCATATGCCGATGATGTTTTGTTAATATTACTGCAAAGATTATAAGTATGATCGAAAAAGTTGCAAAAAATGTTTTTTACTAGTTTCGAATCATGGGCTGATAAAAATAGACTTACTTTTGATCCGTCTAAAACGGAGACTATTCTGTTTACGAATAAAAATAAAATCTGATGCCATTGCCAAAATCATAATCAAGACGGCAGCAAGCCGGGCAGGTGCGGTGCAAGGCGCATTGGCGGACGTTTGGATTCAACATTGGTCGGCGATCGTGCCTGCACCAACGGTGACGGTACCGGTTTTTGAACAAGCCGTTTTGTCGCGAACCTTTTTCGATCCAAAACATTTGGTGGTTGCCGATCAAGATGACCAGATTGTTGGGTGGTGCCATTTTGCGTTTCATCCCGATCCGGATGATCAGTCCGCGTTGATTGGTGCGATCTGCCTGGCCGAAGGGGCCGGCGCGTCGGTTGGCGACGATCTGTTGACCGAGGTGCTGAGCCGAGTCGAATCGTATTCGGTCGATCGCATTGACGCCGGGCCCGCGAAACAGTCTTACCGGGGCCGAGGCGATGGTCCGCCTCCTCCAGGCGCATGGCGTCAGTCATATCTTCGGGCTCTGCGGCGATACGACATTGCCATTCTACGATGCGCTATATCGTCTCGATCATGGCATGACCCATGTGCTGACCCGCGATGAGCGCCATGCCGGTTATATGGCGGACGGCTATGCCCGCGTTACAAACCGGGTCGGGATTTGCGAAGGGCCGAGTGGCGGCGGCGCCACCTATATCCTGCCGGGACTCATCGAAGCCAATGATTCATCGGTTCCGGTCATCGCCATCACGAGCGATGTTTCGGGTCTTCCAACAATTTGATCAGGTTGACGACCACAAACAACAAGACGATCCGGAATACGATCGCCAGCCCGATGCCCCATTTCCGCACCATCGACTGCTTGGATTCCTCCACCCGCTTGCTCTCGATCGAAATGTACAGCAGGTTGTCGAAGCCCAGCACCGCTTGCAGCACGATCAGCATGCCGAGTGTCAGAATGCCGCCGATGGAAAACAGGCTTTCCTCTGCCGGTTCCACCAAGTCCCCCGCGGCCACCTCCGGCGGCGCGGTCTCGGCCAACATCATCAGGGGCTCGGTCAGCATCCCCAACGAAAAACCGCGTCAGCGCCAAGCAGATCGCGATGCCGCTGTAGAAGAACGGCAGCGCGACGACCACGTAGGTCAGCGCCAGCGAGAAGATCCCGACCACCGTGGGCTGGTCGTCGAAGGGGATGGACAGGTGCGCCAGCAAGCTCGCCGGGATCGCCCAGGCGAAGATCAGCGACGTGCGCGTCATCTGCCGCAAAGCGTCGGCGGCGCCGTACTTCTCCGGCCGCAGGTAGACCGCGATCGCGCCCACCGTCATGCCGAACATGGCGACCGAGACCGCCATGAACGCAAAGTGGTAGTGGGTCGTGACGCTGAAGATCGTCCTCACGAATACGGTCAACTTCAGTGGCATGTGGGCCAAGCCCTTTCCCGACTCCGATTTTCGCATAGCCTGGCATCGTCCCAATACGAAGGTAACACGCGTACCAGCAATGGCGTTGACCGACCAATTTCGATATGTGGAAAACGATGTGTATCAGGCCCTGGAATTATCGTATTCAGATAACCCGCTGGCGATGGTCCTTGTACTCCTACGGAAGTCCGAGGAATGGGCGCGTTTCCGTCGTGAGTTTTCACTCACAAGGCTGCCTGCGCTCCGCAACGACATGCGTTCAACGCGAGTACGGGTTGAGCTATTTACGGGCTCACCTCTGGGGCCTTACTTATTATGTCACCCTCCTCCCCTATTTCAGAAATATATCTCGGATCTTTTGGCCGTTCTGATTAATAAGAATGTATCTCGGAATTTTCATTTTAGGCCACTTTGGGGAAAGGCAGGCCCATGGAGCAGTTAAGGGGGGCAGGCTACCTTCCAAAAGATTTCAACCCTTAAAAAGAGCATTAGAAATAAGGACTTGTGATCAAGTGAACACTGCCCCAACTTTCAAAGATAATTTGTATTATATAATAAACACGAGAAAGACACAAAAGAAGACACGTCGCTCTTTACAACAACCCAACGGTAAAAACTGTGTCAGCAAAAAAGAAGATTCTAAGTCGATTTAATTCAACCCCTCTTCCAACATAAAAAGAGCGAGTAAGAGGGTCGATTAAGAAAATCAGAAGCTTCATTCTTAAAGTCGGAATTTTGTCGGATTTTTCGTCTGGAGTCGGATATGTGTTGGATTCTGGACCAGTAAAGTTTCAGAAAAATAGTCGGATTTTCTATGGTAAGGAGTCAGAATTTTCGAGACTTTTAAACAGACCGAACAAATCGAAAAACATAAAACGAATATTGAAGAGAATAGACGTGGAGTTAATTCACGTTAGCTGTGTAGTCCGAGATATCCTGGGCCCGACCGGATTGGTCGTAGTCAACAATCGAGTCCAGGGTTGCCGTCAGGTTCTGCTTGAGGGACCGCAAGGTCAGGCGAAACGCCTCAACCGAACTTTCGAGACGCTTAAGGAGATTGGTCGTCATAAGCGCCTGCAGGCTCCGCTCGCGGTCCGCCTGCCGCAAGCGGCCGCGACCGCCGCCGACCTCGGTGTCGTAGCGGGCTTCGTATTTCTCGACCCGGCTGGGAAGGATGTAGCTAAGCGGCGCATATACTGCGAGCTTCAGTAAGGAGAGCTGCCCAGAACCATCTCTATGTCTCTCCATGTCAAAACCATCTTTTTGTCTCTCTATGTCATCTCTATGTCTAGAACCATATCTATGTCTCTCTATGTCATATCTATGTCTAGACCCATCGCTATTTCTCTCTATGTCTAGAACCATCGTTTATGTTTCTCTATGTCATCTCTATGCCTAGAACCATCTCTAGGACACATTTTAGAAGTATTCTAATTCGTAGGTCAGTAGCCCTAATTATCAGGTGATGTTATTTGTATGATTTCTCGGCAAACAAATTGCTTATTATTTCTGTTGCTTTTAATCAACGATAATTCGATCATCAAACGTCGTCAAACTGGAGTCGCCCCAGCAATCGCTTTGTTGTTGTGTTCATCGGGTCATCATTCCTCCGCATTTCAGGAAGTGTTTCCGACCACGCGCTGGTTTAGTAGTGGGGACAAACTTCCCTTTCAGCCGTGGATGGATAATTCAAGTCCAAGAGTTGTGAACGAGAAGAGACTCGAGAAGGCGAATGAAATTGCGGCTATGTATGGTGTCCGTCCCTTTTCTCGGGGACCCAGAAGACTCTGGAAATGGTTGTGGAGGATACATACAAGACTGTTACCTGTGGTACATTTTAGAGACCCAGCTCCATTTCCGGGCGGTTCAATTCTTCGAGAATCAGGCCCAGGCCAAAAATCGCTTCGAAATGGCGCGGCCTGAGCGCCAGGGCACGTTCCAGATCGGCAATCGCGGGGCCGAACAGATCCGCACGGCTATAGGCAACGGCGCGCATATGCCAGCCTTCGGCAAATTCCGGCGCATGATCGGTGAGCGCAGTCAGATGTTCGATCGCAGCACGGATTTCCCCGGCCTCCAGCGCATCGCGGCCGCGTTTGAGCAGCAAATCCATCGCGGAAGAGCCGGATTTGGACAATTCCAACACGATTTCCCGGCCGATTTTTAATCGATTTTTTTAATGGTTAAGATAATCGAACAAAGTCCCACAACAAAGACTACCTAGACTGCTTTCATTAGGAATTTCTACAAGCTAAAAACTTTATATTGGAGCGAAGAAATATGCTTTGCTGAATTAATGAAAAACCTAATCCCTATTTTGACCCCTTTCCGACCCTTTCTGAATAGAAGCCTTATTCTGACCCCTATTGCTGGAAAACCTATTCCCTATTCTGACCCCTATAAACATGCTTTATGCTGATCCAGAGTTCATTTAGCCAGCTTTGGTGGCCAACTTAATGGGATGAAAAAAAACTAATAGACTGTGTTTTTCTCGAATCTTCCCTCTGATTCGTGGAATGCCTTACCCTCCTTGAAATACCACTTTCAATGACGTGTACTAAAATTTGCTTATATTTTCAAATTTCTTATTAATAATAGTTATAAAACTACGTTTTTAAAATAGTTCTATTGACGGCTCTCAAAATTGGCTCTAAAATATTTCCTAAGCATGGTATGATTTATATTTTGCTATTTAGCTGATTAAATAAAAAAAGTAATTTCAACTGAAAGTAAGGAGCAATATTAAAACAAAGAACGGTCAGGAATTATTATGTATATAAGTAGGGTTACCCCCATATGCCTAGAAAGTGGGATTAAACCACATACCTAGTCCAAGGCATTCATTCTTTTTTGTGGAATGCAATCTTAACCTTTTTTTCATTATATGCCTAGAAAGTGGGATTAAACCACATGCCTAGTCCAAGGCATTCTGTCATTTTTTATGGACTATAATCTTATCCTTTCTTTCATTATTTGTCTAAAAAGTGGGATTAAACCACATTTTTGTTTGATATACGGTTGTACAAATGAGCACGAGAAACACAATTTATGCTTAATTAATTGCGTGCAAATCTTGTCAAGGAGGCACACTCGTGCCTCTTTAAAGAGTACCCATACTAAAAAAAATGTTATACAATTTTTGGGATATTAAGACGAGTACCTAAAATTGTTCTTAGACAATTATTCTTTTATATAATATAATATAAATACTTATGTATACACAAATTATATAGTACCCTTAATAGTAATTTTTATCGTATAATTTTCCGGAAGTAGGGACGAGTACCTAAAATAATTCTTAGACAATCATCCTGTTATATGTTTTTTTTTTATTTGACGGCATTTGAATCTTTCTTCTTTTTTTCGTTTACATTAATTTCTCTTCGTTTTAGGTTTATGTTTTTTCTTTACGTTTGTTGAAAAACCGCTCGATGGCGGTCGTTTGCTCATCCGTCAGAAGTTCACCCAGGCGGACTTCGCCCGTATGACGGGGACGGCGCGCGAAAACGTCAATCGCCAGCTCAAGGAATGGGGCAAGGGCAATATCGTCAGCCGCATCAGCGGTTATTACTGTATTGAAGACCGGCAGTGTCTGGCGGAAACCGCAAGGATCTGACCCGCGTCAGTCGGGAGTCATAAGCGTTAATCTGCCCTCGAGATACGTGCTGCCTCCCTTGTCGATCGGCTCGACCCGGCGTCCCTGGAATTCACCGTCTCCCGTAATACCCGCAAATCGATGAAAGGGGCTGTTCCCTCCTCAACGCCCCACTCTTTCCGCTAAAGTTTTTTACTGTTTATAAAGTAGAGTTGAGAGAAAGAGTCCTCGACGCCCCACACTTTACGCTAAAGTTTTTTACTGTTTAAAAAGTAGAGTTGATAGAAATAGTCAAACTTTAGCGTAAAGAGTGGGGCGTTGAGGAGGGATCAGCCCCATTCATATACGGAATAATTTCTGTTTGTTTTAAGTCTTAATGTAGCTCCTTATTTTCAGTTAAAAAAACTTGTTTTTTTTTTGTTTAATACTTAATAAGCTGTTCTTAGCTGTTCCCGCGTGACCGAGCCCCAGGGGGTCGAGTTGCCGGGTATAGGCGATCTGCCCTGGGTCGGGGAGCGTCGCCTTGACCACCGACAACGCTTCGGCTCGGTCTCGTGATTCCAGCATCGATTGCAATTCGAAGGCATGGTCGAAATGGTCCTCGATCGCGGTCTTTCCGCGACCGGTCACGAAAATGAACTGCTCGATCCCGGCTTCCCTGGCTTCCTCGACCGCGTATTGGATCAAGGGTTTGTCGATAACCGGGAGCATCTCCTTGGGCATGGATTTGGTGGCGGGCAGAAAACGGGTGCCAAGACCACCAACCGGAAATCAGATCGGCATCGCGGGTGAACTGGCTGGCAACCATATTGCCGCGCGGTCCAACCTGCCCGAAGTACATGGGATGGTCGTTCGCGAGAACATCGGGATGTCCGGCGGACGCCGTAACCGGAATCGACAAACGCTCAGCCAGCGCTCCAAGGGCATGGTCGCCCCTGCCCCAAAGAACACCACCGCCGGCAACGATGACCGGCGCTTTGGCATCTCGGAGCATCTTGCAAACAGCCGCCACCTGCCCCGCATCAACGGCACCGGCAATGGGCGTTGCTGACGCATCCGGCCCGCAATAAATATTAATGAATTACAGTTCGTTACCACGAACTGTTTGAAAACTAGAGATTGCTTCAAAAGTACCACTGTTTGATTTAAAAGCTTTATCTAGACATCAATTTTAAACATTTGAATGAAATTGAATCAAAAGGTTTCCTCTGAGTTTGGTCAAAGTGTTTCCTTTTAAAAAAGGTTGGGTTAAATTGATATTCACAAATGTAATTATCCTAAGAAAACTTAGTTGTTGATATTTTGAAGCAGAGAAGCACATTGTTCGGAGTGAGTTTTGTTTTCACTAGAAGACTAAAGACGCTTGCCTAGCTTTTTAAAGGCTTTTAGGGGCCGGAAGAAAGTTAGACGCTACGATGGAGCGAAGAGCTCGCGGCTTACCTCCTTCTTTGCATCGACGAAGTCGGTAGATGCAGAGATCCGCTATGACCTGCGTACACTGCGAGATCGTTGCCGCGATCTTGCACGTAACAACGATTACGCTCGTCGCTACGTCAATCTCATGCTCACCAACATCGTTGGAGAGAACGGTGTAACCCTTCAGTCAAAATCCAGAAATACAGATGGCTCCCAAGACCTTAATGCAAACAGAGCTATTGAAAGTGCTTGGAGGATCTGGAGCAAGCGAGGTAATTGCTCTGTCGATGGAAAAAATTTGAATTTTTTGACACATTATTCTTGTGGATGTAGTTTCTTCTCGGCTTTCTGATAATACTGTCATAAATTGGTCTATTTACAATGGTACTAAATGTTAGTTTTGTTTCAAAATTTTGATGAACTTGTTCAAACTGTAAAATTTCCTTTTAGCTATAGCTGAAAATGTAGGCTAGACCTAAGTAGGCCTATCGTCTTGTGAATTTGTCTTATTATGGTCCAGATGTACTGGCACAAGTGTGGGTAAGTCAGGGGATCAAATTCTTTCGGCAATGAGCTAGGACCTACCAATTTCAAGAAGTGTATCATCCAAAATCAGCCGAGGCCCAAAGTCCTCTCATGGGAAGCGTTTTTCCTTGATAGTTCAAATCTTTATTAAACGATCTAGTGATCGTTACGACTTCCTCGACGCCGGGTATGGATTCTTCAACCCGCCTTCCAGCCAAGATAGAAGTGGAAGCATAATCATGGGGAGCATATCTGCTTGATTCATAGGTATTCACAATCCGGTAAATGCGCGAGAAATTAGCGTGGAAGCGGTCAAAGCTTTTCAATTCGCTGACAAAAGCAATTAGTAAAAGTCCGACCGACATACTAACGGCCATACCTAAGATATTGATACCGGAAAGCCCGTCGCTGCCAAGAAGAAGGCGCCGGGGCCGACGGCCCAGGAGAAGAAGCTCATTCCCCTGGCCGACTCCTACGCGGGGACGTGGGTCCGGGACGACGGCGTCGTGTTCACCGTCACGGACGAGGGGGGCAAGGTTCACGGGGTCCTGCAGGAGGACCCGAACTCGGTCCTGACGGCCATCGACTTCCAGCTGGCCCGGGAGGGCGCGACCCTCGCCGGCAAGACCCAGCTGACGACGGACGAGGTCGACGCGTCGGTGCGCTGGGAGCTCAAGGCCGCCGCCGGCGGGCACCTGCAGGGGCGGGGCCAAGGAGGGGTTACGCAAGACCACTCGCAAAAAACTATTACAGTAGAAAAAATATAAAAAAAAGAATGCACAGACTTATCCCGTCCCCCTCCCCCGTTTTTAGTTCCTGCTATGCATTTGGATTAGATGAGGTATGTTTGTCTGTTTTTATAATGGTCTGTTTATCATTGAATCAGTTTCTCTTCAAAAACCTTACTTTAGACCACCTGTCTCTCCTGAAGCACCCAGGGCATACTCCACACTTCATGAGGGTTGGTTTAAATTTGCAGTGACGAAATGATCGATACACCGAAACAATGAAACAGCCGTTGCATTACGGCGATGGTTTTCATGCGCGGCGCCCCGTTTCCTGACGCGCCGGTTGTGAAGGCGCTCGCGGTTCCGAGATAGCCGCCGGCGGCCTGGTCCCAGGTTGCGTTCAGCATGTACCAAAGCGGTTTGCCGTCCGTCCCATAGGTTAGCGCCGCGCCGAAAATACTGTTCTGGCTCTTGCTCGACGGATCCCGCGCGAGGGTGAGGAAGTTTCCGGTGCCGGCGTCCCAGAGGCCGTTCTCGGGGGCGTTGGAGCCGGTCACCAGACCGCATTTGATCGTGTTCGATGTCACCACGACTTTAAAGGGGGCGCCGGTCGCAGGATGCATGACTCACCATTATTTAAACTTTATAAAAAAAGGCATTAAAGCAAGCACTTTCTCTTTTGAGAAAAGTGCCGCAACTTCAGATAATACCTCATAATTAAGAGCAAGAGATTTTCCGAGCATACTGAGATCGATTTTGTTTCTGTAAATTTTGTAAACAGGAGTTTTTTCTTTATCAATACCAATTTGATCTTTAATAAAACTGATAGCCGATTTTAAAGTCCCGACCTCATCTACAATTTTTAATTCTTTAGCCTCAGATCCCGGCCACACCCTTCCCTGGGCAGCTTTTTCGACTAATTTTACAATTGAAAAAGCCCAGGGGGATTCGTCCCTTTGGGCTTTTTTTTGTTCCAATGAAGACGAAGGATTAACGTTAAAGTATGAGCATCGAATTTCTATAAACGAATTCCAGGAGGCATCCTCTGTTGCAATGGACGAAAAAAGAACAAGCCTGGGTGGACGTGTTCACCGCATTGAATGAGTTGCAACTGTTGAGGTTTGAAAATTTAGCAACGGCCTCTCAATACTGGATCGTTTATGAACATTTTTTGCAACACGTTTCGCCGGGCAAAAAGGTTCTGGACTGGGGCTGCGGCGACGGTCATTTCAGCTACTTCGACCGAAAAATTGGAGGGCAACTAGGCCTCCTCCCATTCTCATTTTTTCCCAAAGTCATCAAAATTTTGAGATAGTCATTTTTTTCAGCATAGTCGAAAAATCTAATAAATATGTCTTTGAGGATGAATTAATCCCCCACAGTCCCCACGGGAAGGGCTGCAAGCTATGAACTTTGCCCATTGTTTACATATAGTAATGGTTATTTGGAAGTATACAGACGTTTTCAGGGGCGATTTTTCCTGGTGGGGATGGTCGGGGGTGATGTGGAAGGATCTTTACATTGGGGAATTTATCGCGGGGGAAGAGATTTTCAGTTTTTTGAATTACGTTGGTCGATCTAGCCCAATGAAGTCAAATCATATTTATGCGCTGTACTTATATTCTAGATATTACTTGCAAGGAATGAAACATACCAAGGGATTTTGGAAGAGCCACCAAGGTTCATGGGAGAAGGTTTTGTGATTTTCTCATCAAATAGTGTGCAGCTATATTTCCGTCTAGACGAAGCTGGGCTGGTTGAAGAGAGCCCACAGTTAGTTGAGCTTGCCAATGGGGAAACTGAAGAGCTCAGACCTCCTATCTGTGGTTTGGATATAAAGGTATTGCTGCCCAATAATTTAGAGTTAACAACTAATGACAAAGGATCCCAGCGTTATGAAAATCAAGTAAAAAGAATAAAATCAATAATGCTACTAATAAATTAATCACTTTTATAAAGCAAAAATTCAACAACAAAAAAATCAGTGTTTCAAGAAAAGCCCAACAAAAAAAAATCCAAAATAAACTCTACAGTTTATATAAATTACACCACAGATGAAATGAAAATAAAACCCTTATTGCCAGTGACTTTGAATCCCAACTTCGGAGCTTTTGTTTTCACTAGCATTGCAGCCATTGTAATGGCAAAACTAGCAGTCCGTAACAAGGAAAAGAAAGACTTGAAAGGAGAAGATCAATTTACCGGAATGCAATACGTGCATGCTACTACTGGTATTACTACCAATGCTGCTTTTACAACTACTACCGCTCTGGCTACTACTTCTATTGTAACTACTACTAAAGCTAAGAGGTCTAAGAGGAAAATTTCAGGAAATGTTGAGGGGGGATCTAAACTCCGTTAAAAACACTATGAAAATGCAAGCTATCAAAAGGGAATATCGGCATTATCATAGCAACGGCTAATTGTGCTAACCTGAAACTACAGGGGCTTGATGAGGGGAAATTTTAACTGACCTATTCCATACGCTAATACTACAATCAGTATCAATACATTAAAAAAAACATCTGGATAAAGGTGTGCGGCGCTTGCTGCTACCAGCGGGGCACACACAACTGTAAACAGGGAAAAATGCAACGATTGCGAAGTTTTTGCTTCATAGGTTGTTGCCATCCACATGCTAATATAGGCAGTACCAAAAAAACCAATCGCCAGAATGCTGAAGTAAAAAAAACTGAAAACGACAAGACCTGTAGTATCCAGGAAAACCGGCTCGGAGCCACCCAAACGCCAACCAAACTGACTTGCTCCCAACCAAGAAAACAATGGCGGTAGCAGCAACACAAAAACTAAAATGCAAAACACTGATCGCGTGGTTCTTAACTGATTATTAAAAATAAATTTTTCGTATCTAACTTTGCTTTTCGGGCAATCAAGTTTTGGCTCAGTAGTTCAAGATAAATTAGATTTTAAGCCAAATAATTTGCTGGTTATCCATGTTGTTTTTCCATTCTCCCCTAAAAAATACTGCTTTCTTTCATACCTGAACAACCATGAGGATTTCCCGTTCTAATAACATCCTTTCTCGTTGGTTCAATTCCTCCTCGCGTTTCCGAAGAGTTTCCAGTTGTTTCTTCTGGTCGCTTTCGATGCGAACAAGCTCTTCAACACCTGAAAAATAGCAGTTGAAATTTTTCAGGCATTTCTAAGCCATGAAAGATCAAGCGCCTGATTTAAGACTATTGTAGCTAGGATATGAGAAATTTCCTAAGAAGGCACTTTGGATTTGTTAAAATTTAGTCGTTCTTGTCATATTTTAAATCAGTAATGATAAAACTATTACCTATTATGCAAAGAGAACTGAGGCGGCAATCAATCAAATCTTGAACAACTGACAAATGCAATGGTTCAATTCTGAACATTCCTAGGTAGGAGTGGTGTTCATTAAGGAGCTAAGTTTATGCGCTACTTTCAATCTAGAAGGCTATGACTAAGATTTTACATAAAAACATGACTCGGTAGCAAAATCTCCGCCTTTGATTCCTTGAAGTAACAAGGACAGAGAAAAGGAAACCCGATTGTTTGAACTGCTTAAATTATTTTATTAATTTAATTAAATTACATTAAAATATATAAATTGAGCTATATTGTCTTTAAATTATATTATTTGTTCAATTGTATATCTTAAAAGATAAGGAAAAATCAGGACTTTCATTTTTGATGGAAAAAGTCCATATGCAATTCCTGGCTCCTTATTGTTAGAGTTTGACACGTGCACGTGATCGAGCGCGGATAAAGTTTTCAGAAAATAGACGTATTATTTTTTTTACTTAGGAAAAGATTAGGCTCTTTAGGTAAAAATGAATACAACTATACTTCTTATTCCTTTTTGTCAAAAGCCGTTCTTTTATGATCAGTCTAACAAATGGGATTTTTTTTTTCTTTCTTTCTTTTCATAGAGAAGTTGGTTTGTCCTCTTTTATTAGTTTCTCCTCACTCTTCTGGCTATACTTTATAAAGAAAATTTCGTGTCAAGCCGAAAAGCTCTGAGATCTCTAAGCATTAATGTCTTACGAGGAAGGGTTCTCGAAAAGCCCTAATGATTCACAAACGTATTTTAAATTAATTTCTGTTCTTTTTTATTAACATAGTTTTGTGCATGGAAAAAGAAAAACATACTTTATATCTTTTCGTTTTCTTTTTCTATAAGAATCCATAGTTTGGCTTACTATTTGTATGTTGGAGAAACTTCTTCAACAATTTTTAACTAGATACATCCTTTAGAAAATCTTGACACAAATAGTTTTGTTTAATTTAGTTTTATACCTCCTCAAGTTGACCGGAAAAATCAAACTTAATACCATTCCCGAAATATTATATCTATGCTCTTTGACATTCTGGAAACTCTTACGCTCTTTCTATACTAAATATTATGCATTGTTTCAATTGGGACAAGGAGAAATTGTGTTCCTTTCTTTTCCTTGGTCCAAACCTACCTCGAAGACTTTATTAGTCAAAGAATTTTTTTTAGTAAGGCAACTTTAACCATTTTCCAGGGTTAGGGGGAACCACTTGTCTGTGGGAAGAAAGGAGAGCTACCGAAAAAAGTGAATAAAAATATGTGATATTGAATAAATGAGATTTCGGAAAGAAAACATCTAGGCAATTTGAAGCAAAGAACATAAAATGAGTAAAACTAAAGGTTAAAAAAACAAGGTATTGGAAACAGTATGAATAGCAGGGCACGCGAGCACCGTCGCGAGGCCGACGAACAGGAGCGTGGTGCGCATGAAGTTCATCACCGGCGCCTCCGCGTCTCGGCCGGGTAGACGACCACCAGACCGCGGCCCCGCACTTCGGCCTGCAGGATTCGGTTCGAGGTCAGGTTGCGGACGGGCACGCGATCGCCGACTGCCCCGTCGAGCAGAGCGACCGCCCGCGTCGCGACTTGGATCTTGCCGCGCACTGCGACGAGGCTGACGTGGTCGCCCTTGAACACGACAGCGGGATCGCGAACCGTGCCCAGCGTCAGGCGTTGGCCCACCTGCAGATGCACCCTTTTGGCGCTCATTTTTGATTTTGTTTTAGTTCTGCCTCCCTAAATATTCTTCGAAAGTTTCACCCTAATACCCTTGGCCTGAGTAGAAGTAGTAATAGTATCAATAGTCACGACGTAGGCAATAATGCTCCTAAACCAATGAATCAACATAAAGTAACATGCACATAATGCCCTTCGGTTAGTTCAATATCTTCCTCAAGTTTCAACTTAATCCTCTAATGAAATATTGCTGATACGCTCTTTTGACACTCCACGTGCACTTAGTGTGTTTTGATTCAGTTCAAAGTCCACTAACCATTCCCTGAAACGACGGAGGACAGGGCTGACCGTGTAGCTTCGAGAGCGTTGGTTTGTAGTCGAAGAGCTCCAGTTGAGACGGAGCACCCGCCATGTGTAAGAAGATGACGTGCTTGGCGCGAGGCGCAAAGTGGGGGGCGTGTAGGAGGTTCGAGCCTGCGTTTGTGGATGGTACACCTTGCGCGCCGCAGCCCATCAGCGACCCCAGTGCCATTGCTCCCAGACCCGTTGAGCAGGTCTTTAAAAAGTGCCGCCGCGTGATGTGCTGATAGGCAGATTGTTCTTGTTCGGATAAGGAGCGCATTAGTTCTTAGTGATGAACCGGAGTACATCGCCGGGCGCATCCGTCAGCGCGTCGACGACCCGGAGGTCGCCGAAAAGCTGATTCCAAAAGACCACGGCTTCGGCGTACAGCGTCTGCCTCTGGAGACCAACTACTTCGAGGTCTACAACCGCGACAACGTGCGGCTCGTGGACATCAGCGAAAACCCGATCACCCGGATAACCCCCACGGGCGTTCAGACCCGCGACGCCCACTACGACCTTGATCTCATCATTTACGCTACGGGGTTCGATGCCATCACCGGCGGCTACGATCGCATCGACATCCGCGGCGTCGACGGCGCTCGGCTCGCCCCGGTGGTTTTGCCCTCGAATACGCCGGAGAGGATTTTAACCGCATCATCTTCTCGTCGCTGGGTAGTATAGCGTGACTGCCCGGGCTTGCGTCGATCAAGGTCACGCTGCATGTCTTCTTCACTGAGCTCAAGACCCGGAGGACAGCCATCCACCACACATCCGAGTGCCGGACCGTGGCTTTCCCCAAAACTGGAGACGATAAATAATTTTCCAAAACTATTGCCTGACATGAGATGTCGCCTGACAGGTGCGGATGGGCTGGCCAAAAAAGGCCCGCATTGTACACTAAATCAACTCTTCCCTGAACTTCGATTAAACCAGATTTCATTCAATTCAAATAAAAAATTTCATTCATAGAATTAAATGTTAAACATATATTAAAACTTTCTTTTGTTAATCATGTCCATACAGGTATTGGAAAATGAGATGCTGGCTGTTAATGGTGTATCTCTCTTGTAGTATAGTCATGTAAGTAGGTCCTCGGATCTAGTTTCTATAAAGCCTCGGGAGGCTTATGGTATGTACAATTAGGTTGAGGATACATGCAAATTAACTTAGCATAAGAGTAATTAGGGTCATACTATGGAAGTATGCAAATGAGACGTAAATGTCTCTGTAGCATAGAACCGGTTAGCCCACCCCTGATCCTGTCGGTCGGCATCCTGCATCCGCGCAAGGGCCATGACGTGCTGATCGCGGCCCTGACGCGTATCGCGCATCTGGACTGGCAGGCAGTCATCGTCGGCAATCCGTGGGACAGATCCCATGCCGCCGCCTTGCAGGACATGGTGAACGCCAGCCCTGTCGCGGCGCGGATCCACCTTGCGGGCCGGGTCAGCGACACCCGGCTGCGGCGCCTTTACGCCCGCGCATCGGTCTTTGCACTGGCGACCAGATACGAGGGATACGGCATCGTCTTCGACGAGGCCTTGCTGAACGCACTTCCGAGAGCCGGTCCCAAAGCACAAACCACTCGTTTTGCCTTTATTGTTTTTGTTGTACATGATGTTGTGCAGTCATGACACGTTTGATGGACAATCATTTCAAATAGTGGTTCAGTAATAGTATTATCGTCATCATCATTTATGGTATGGGACTTGATTGTGATTGATCGTACTTTCCCCTGTTGGACGATATCGGAGATCCCATATCCAATTGCAAGTTGTTTATGAAAATCATGGAAGAGTGATGTTGATGGTGCATTAAATGGACCATGAAAATCCCATCGCCCGTTCTTACGGGGAATATGATCCAAAAAAACAAAGAGGACAAGAAAGAAAGTGCAACTCCAGAGATAAAGGTGCAAACGAAAAAACAAACAAAGCAAAATCAAAGTAATAAGGGGGGCTCTCAGATTAAAGATGATATTAAGAATTTAGATACTAGTATTTCTCAAGATGAGGATTCTAAAAACAAAGAAGGTGCAAAAGATGATTAGGATTGGGATAAATTCCAAAATCCCTTCAATAAACGACATATAGTATTAGAACGAAAACCAAGAAGTTCACATTCTATCCCTTTTCCATATTTTCCCGAGGATAAGCAAAAGTTTCGGTGGGTGTACTTGAGGGCACCAACGATTTTCGTATTCAGTTTTTCACCTGTAGCCTTATGAAGCTATTTTCGTCATATGGGTGATATTTTTTGTTTAATTAATGGGCCTATCATAAGTTCTGCAAATAATGGTTTCATCCAGTCTCTTGCTTGCTCAAATTTAAAATCATCGAAAAGCCAACTGAAAATTTGTCAAATACTCTTCTGTTATTATTGGATGAAACAAACAAGGATGTTTTTTCATTCCTTCGATTTGTTCTTTATTGACGATGATTGTAGCAACCATTTGGTTGACGGGTTCAGAATACCCTATTTCTTCTAATGAGCTTATTACACTTTACAGCACAACTTTACGAATAGGACCCTTGTCTAAACTCGTAACAGAGGAAAACTTGTATGACACGTTCAGTCCGTTTGGAGAGATCATCTCAATCGATGTAATCCCTCCCCGTTCATGTGCCTACATAGTCATGGGTAGACGTCAGGATGCTTACGAAGCTTTAACCCAGTTATCCGGTTACAAGCTCCAAGGAACCGTTATTCAAGTAAGAGTTTCATATTTCAGAATATTTGGTTGCGCTTTAAGCACAAATAATTTGTTTGTTTTTTTTTGGGGTGGGGGTGAAACTTTTAGAAGTCAACCGCCGCATCGTGGAGACCCGCTTTGCCCGCGAGGACGGTCTGATCGTGGTGGCGACCGTGGCCTTCGGCATGGGCATCGACAAACCGGATATCCGCTGGGTCGCGCATGCCGACCTGCCCAAGTCGATCGAGGCCTACTACCAGGAAATCGGCCGCGCCGGGCGGGACGGCGCGCCGGCCGAGACGATGACGCTGTTCGGCCCAGACGACATACGCCTGCGCCGCAGCCAAGTTGACGAGGGCCTCGCCCCGCCGGAACGCCGCGCCGCCGACCACGCCCGGCTGAACGCGCTCCTTGGCCTCGCCGAGGCGCCGGGGGCGAACGGGGTGCGACGCGATGTACCCGACCTTCCTCGACTACGCACCGCCCGGAGGGCAGGGCGCGTTGACCACCTCGATGTCGTGCATGAGCACGAGTCGCATCGGCGGCTGCGGCTTCGAGCAGCAGCTCGAGTCGGTGCTCAAGGCGTTGAGCCCGGAGGTCACCAGCCCGGGCGTTCGCAGTGACTACGACCCGCCGACGTTCTTCATGAACACGCCCGGGCAAGGCGATCGCGCCAACGTGGGCTTCCTGCGCGAAGACTCGGTGCTCGGCATCTTCATGTTCACCGACGAAGAGGACTGCTCCCTAGAAAGTGTTTCAAAATATTTACAAGAAGGACTTTTGCAGAAAACACTTTTTATCTTAATTTAAGTTGAAGGATTAAACATCAATATTAACAAAAAAAAAAAAAAAAAATAATGATTGCTCTAGACCATATGATTGTCTCAAGCCATCTGTCTAATCTTAATTTTACTTTTGTAAACTTTTCTTTGCATCCCTTATAATGAATTCCCTTCATAAAGTATTTGTTATTAATTATTTTCGTTCCTTAAAGTAACTATACCTCAATATTATCCTCGTCTATTAAATTAATATGCTATAATAATTCATCTATATGTTCATCCAATTATACCATTCTTCTATCAAACTATTGACGATTTGGACTATGAATTAAAATTTGCACAAGTATATGTACACATTAAGTATGTAGGACATTTTAGAGATGTGTAAAAGTTAGGGATACACAGTGAAGCTTTTAAATTCAAGTAGTCGAATTATAATTTCAGCGGTTAAGTTGGTGAAATACAGCCCTATCTATCTGCACAGTTTTGGATAAATTTAAGACTTTAGTAAGAAGAAGTCGTTATTATGCAGAAAAAAATAAATTATTATATTTTTATGGCACTTGGTATTAACCAAGTGACATATAGCGGTATAACAAGAAGAGGTTTTAAAAACTTTTTTCTGACAGCTCTTAATATTTCCAAGCAACCAATATACTATTCTCAAGGGAATAGTAGGGCAACTGGTACAGACACGCCTCAACGAAATGTAGTTAAGTCTCCCTGTAACAAATCAAAGGAAAAAGACACTAACCAGCTTTGAATGTTTCCAAAATTTATGAACTTTATTTAGAAGCATGTAGTAATGAAGGAAATACACTAGTCCCTTCCGGAATTTACTGGAATTTCTGCAACCAAATTTACCATCTAGATTTCCATAAGCCCAAAAAGGACTTATGTGACTGGGTCAAATATAGTAGAAAAATTTCCCCTCAAAAATCGTCAAAATAATAAGTCTATAGCCTTATTAAATTGCCAAAAATCGGCCAAAATAAGGGGTTTTGAAAACTGCCTTCTTTCTTCAAAAATATTCATAATATCCCACCAGATACTACCTAAATAGCCTGTAAAGGGTAAATAAAGTGTTTTCCCACAAAATTGGGTCAAATTTAGTAGAAAAATTTCCCCTCAAAAAATCGTCAAAATAGTAAGTCTATAGCCTTACTTAATTGCCAAAAATCGGCCAAAATAAAGGGTTTTAAAAACTGCCTTTTTTCCTTGGTGAAACAAATTTGGTTGAATAGTGATTCTTGTGAGTGAATATTACCTATAGAGCAAAGCAAATTTGTCCATGAGCCCTGCAGGCAGCAGGGCAAGGTCTGTATTCTGTATTTAATGAATAATTATTCAGCTTGGAGGCTTAAAGAGCAAACAAAAAGTAGGTCATAAATGTGAACTAACAATTCAACCAATCAGAATACAGACCTTCCCTGCTGCCTGTAGAGCTCATGGACAAATTTGCTTTGCTCTATAGGTAATATTCACTTGCAAGGATCACTATTCAGCCAAATTTGTTTCACCATACCAGAAGAGTCGCCCACTGTTGGTGGAGATCCAGGCACTGGTTGCTGACAGCAACAGCAACTATGCGAAGCGTCTTGCCCAGGGCGTTGACCAAAATCGACTCGCATTGTTACTTGCCGTGCTGCAACGGCATGGATCCCTGTCAATTACCGATGAAGATGTATTCGTCAACGTTGTTGGCGGGTTGCGTATTGGCGAAACAGCCGTCGACCTTCCAACTTTGCTTGCAATTGTCTCGAGCTTTCGAAACAAGGCGGCGCCGGAACGTATGATTTGTTTCGGCGAGATCGGGCTGGCTGGTGAGATTCGACCGGTCAAATTTGAATTTTGGAAAGAGTACTAGAACTTTCAATTTCCGATCAAATGAACTCCCAAAAGAGTTTTTACGACCACTCCTTCCATACGAAGGGGTATGGGGAATAGGAAAAAAAATATATATAGCCCACTTCACCTTTTACATAGGCAGTGCTATTGCGATGTCAACAGGTTGCAAAAAAATTATATTTTTATTGTTCTTCCAGTAATTTAAATACTGTTCACTTAATTCCCTTCCCCCTTGTATTTGCAAATCTGCCCCCCCCCCCCCACCATCCCTTCCCTTGTCAGCATTCTGTGGCTATGGGCGTCTTCACGGTGGGAGCTAATAGGCTCTTTACGCTAAAGTTTGACTCTTTCTCTCAACTTTACTTTTTAAAACAATAAAAAACATTAGCGTAAAGAGCGAGGCGTTGAGGAGGTTTTCAACCCCTTTCATATACGGAATAATTTCTGTTCGTTTTAAGTTTTAATGTCGCTCCTTACTTGCAGTTCAAAAACTTGTTTTTTATTTAATTTCTGAACGTTTTTTAATTAATGCATATTTTAATTTTGGCTCACCACACATGAATAATTAAAACGAAATTTACATTTTTTTTTTTTGGCTAAATGGCTTTCTCATAGTTTTGATCAGCTTTAGGCAGCGCTATTGCGCTGCCTATGATTCACTTATTTAATGTATTTTGTAGGTTTATAGATATGTGATTTATCATAAAGGGTCTCCTTAGCGAGCCTTAAGCGTCTTTTCAGTAAGGACAAATTTAAAGGGAATTACAGGTAAATCCTGTTATGATTAAGTAATAAAAATATCACGAACGTAATGCTTTTTTGATTAATTTTGATGCTTTTCTCCCTCATAAAAATACACTCCCGTCTCATTTGAACACATGCAGCGAGGTCTGGATAAAAAACAAATAGTAAACATCAAGGATACACTGAAAAAGAGGCGCGTAAGAAGATAGAAAAAAAGCAAAGAGAGTGGGTCCATCCCGGGCAAGGGCTAGGAAATGGGTGTTCATGAAGTGGGTTTTTTTTTGTTGTTTTTTTGGGGGGGGGGGCGTTAGCAAAAATTGGGTAAGTGGGGAGTCTTCGTAAAACGCCCTAGTAGTTAAAGGAAAAACTAAAGAAAAGAAAAACATATGTTTTGAATATGTCGGGTTTATCTTGGCCCAGCAATGGGACATTTCTGTGTCCCGGTACGAATACAGAACACATTCAAAATGGGAAGCCAATCTCAAATATCAGCAAGAAAATGGATTTTTTCTTTGTCAGCCAACCGTCTAGAGCCAAACGAAGATTAGGATGTCTCAAATGAGTTGGGACGATGTCGAAAGTAAAGATTTAAGGGAAATGGGAACTTCTTGGGATGGTGTAAAGAGTGAGGCTTTGAATATATTGGGATAGAGGAGGAGCGTGTGTGGTTATGCTGGCCACAGGCACCCTGATGGCGCAGTGAGTTGTTATTAGTAGTAGTAGTATATTAAAGAGTTCAATGACCTTCAGATACAATAGAGACCTACAGACCTTGGAGCATATAGACACCAAATAATGTTATTTTAGGCAATCAAACTCCATGCCTCAATCAAGTTGAGGATGACGACTGGGGTTGAGGATGACGACTGGGGTTGAGGCTGTCGGCGGCTGTGAGTGCCCTCAGCCGCGGATAGACGTCGCGCGGGAACAAGGTCAAGCTGCCGCCCCCGAGGTGCTGATGCCACGTCGAATAATCGCACCGAGATAAGATTGGAGCCAGGCTCCAATGACACTCGCTGGTGGAACCGATCCCAGTGTTCGTTGTTGTGGGCTCGATCGGTAATCTTGACGATCATCTCCAAAGGTTGGTCGCCGGTCACAAACACGTTCATCCGTAGCGTCGAGTAGTCGCTCCAGATACTGTCTTTCTGTTTCTTTAGTATAAACAACGTATTTTGGTGTCTTGAATGAAAATGGACTTTTTTTAGTATTTTCATAGAAAACAATGAAAAGGAACAAAATTCAGTTTCTTGCTATTTTTATTGTAAATAAAGAAAAAAATGCCCCCTACCCACCCACGTAAATTTTAAAAAATAATACCCTCCCCTGCATTTCTGTGATGTGGTGCCACCGGTAGTAGTAGCGAAGCTTCGAAAATTAATGTTCAAAGAAAAAATAATTAAAGGCAAAATTTGCCATTTTTAATGAAACTGATTAGAAAATAAGAGAGTCCGGGTCGCTCCTTATTTCAGTTCGTTACCACGAACTGTTTGATTTACAAAATGTTGCACTTTTTTGGCCTTTTATATCATTGTGCCCTGACGCATGGGAATTTGTCCTTTCGACATACAACATATCTAGTCGGCTACCCTGGTTCCCTGTACTGATTGGGCTGTTGCTGCTGCAACAAAAGGTCCTTCAAAGCTCCTTTGCGGTAAGAGACAAAACACTTTTCTGCACATATGCAACATTTTTCACTGTCTCATTTGTAGAGATGATATTAGACTCCACAAAAATGTTGAGAACATTGGGAACCGCCAGTGAGCATACAACCCTTTCCCCAGGGGCTCTGGGGAGTCATGCTATCCTCAAGGACATATCTATTTTACCAAACAACTTTTCTGAACAAATGGTTATCTCAAAATTTCTATCGGGTGACTCTGGGGAAGAGGGCCTAGGGATTGGGCTGACTGCCCTCCAACCTTTTTGGTGACCTAAAAAAGGTCCTGGAACTTTTAACTTTTGTTCGAACCATCCCTTTGCTGATTTCTAAAACCATTCATTCAGTATGATTTCCCTCATATGACTATAATAGCGTAACTTACAGCCCTTTTCTTATAGACTATGGGACTAGGGACTGACGTTACATCAATGTCGATTGGCGACGGATCCATGTAAATTGATGCTGAACCCACATAAATTTCTCAGTATTATCGGCTAAAAAGTATACTTTGGATCATTCGATTTGCTGTGATCTTCACAGAGAGATTTCATATCATAAACTTCGTCGGAGCCTACAAACAAGAGAAAACAATCACTGAATCCTTCATTGACTTTAGCTTTCCAGAGCTGTAATTTTTCTGAAAACTGGTAAAAAAAAATAAAAATCGACAAATTCGCCAAGTTGTTTCATTGCATATTTCGTGTCGTCCTTCTAAGCGCTTCCACTTACTATAGAATTACAGATGAAGGTCTTATGTTTGATAGCATTTATATAGCATTATAGATAAAATTTCCATTTTGCTCTTACTGGGAGGTATACCATATTAGTTTCCAAACGTTGAATTGGATTGGTGATTTCCTAACAGATAGGACACAGCAAGTGATTGTAGGTGTTGCTTTGTCCTTTGCTGAAATGGTTCTAAGTGGCATTCCACAAGGTAGTTGCCTTGGTCTGATACTTTTCTGCCTTTTCATCAATGGCTTGCGTCTTGTTGTCTACCATTCCACAGTTTACAATGTTTATAGATGATGTAAAGCTTTACTGACTGAAAATTCAAGTTCTACTGGTTTATCAGGCTTATTTGTGAAAAAAAAGGATTTAGGGCAGCCTTTGATTTCTAAATGGCCTGTTAGTTATGTGCATAGTCAACAAACCTGGACTGGTTTCTTCCAAAATAAATGAACAAATCAGACAGAGAAGATCTCCATCAATTTGCCTGCATCTAATCCCATTCCAAATGCTACCTTACATTGATTACTTCAAATAAGTTTAAGTAGTAGGCTGTAAGCTTCACAACCATGAACTTGTTATGATCATAATCCTTTCTT
The DNA here is from genome assembly GCA_010016025.2 of Alatinidae sp. Z8VKAUB7J3. Lineage (NCBI taxonomy): Eukaryota > Metazoa > Cnidaria > Cubozoa > Carybdeida > Alatinidae > Alatinidae sp. Z8VKAUB7J3. The sequence goes on along the minus strand of JAAAKM020721499.1, from coordinate 63,827,452 downwards.
ATACGAATTATACAGCGTTTACGCTCAGGTGATAAGAATCATTGTCAAAGCTTCGCGAAGAGAAAAATCAACATGCAATAAGCTTCACGAACAAAAATCAGCACTTCACAATTTCCACTAACAAAAATCAGCATAAAACTAGTTCCATGAACAAAATAAGTTTCACGATCAGAAAAATCAATTTACAATTTTCACGAAGAAAAAAATCAACTTTGTTCCCCGAACGAAATCAGTACGCACCAAAATTGGTGCACAACAAAATCCATTAACAACATCATTTTCATAAGAGATCATTTACTAAGAGATGATTAGACACGCAGCAAGTTCCAGGAGCAAAGATCGATCTGCTTAGAACTGATCGTTCGCCTCTGCAGGACTAAGGTTGGTTGGAGCATAGCATACAATAAGTATCCATTTCCCTTGCTTCTGCGAGAGCTGAGCTACCAATAGGCCATGTGCTGAACTCCAGGGCAAAGAGAAACCTTCTCACTTTTAAGGAAATCTCAGAATAATTCTTTTTGGGTCACCAGATCAGATCAAGTGATATCTTTCACCGATATCCTCGGACGCTGAGTCCAGTCACAGCTACACAGAAGTGTTTTTGGTCAAGATCAAGCATTGATTTCACTCCGTCAAACGCTGAGTTGGCAAAGCTGGCGTCCTGCTACAGTCTACCCCCCCTTGCAAAAAAATTCTGAAGCTTGTTGAAGAATTTTTTCGAAGTGAAACTTTAAAGGATTTAAAGTTAAAGATTACGATGTACATGAATGATAATGTCTATTTTTCTATTTTAAACTACAAAAGCTACGACGTAAACAACTATTGCCTTGAGAGGAAAGATGCAAGATGCGGAATGAAGGGCGTTGACACGAAACGTTGATTACGGATGTTGATTGCGTGTGGTGCCACTGCTGTGAGCAAGTGAGCAAGTGGAAGAGTTGTTGACAACACGGATGTATGCCAATATTGCCTTCCTGGAAATCCCCCCCCCCAGAAGCTTCCTTCCCAATGAAAATCCCCCACCCCTTATATATGTGTGTGCGTATACATAGATTTGTTGTATTTTTTCTTTCAGAAAGGTGAAGAGCTCAACGCAGATCATAGTTGTTCAGTTAGCAAGAAGGTCACTTCGCTTCCAACACCTGTTAAAACACTGAAAGGAAAGATTCTGGCGAATAGTTCAGATTTAATGGAAATCCGAAGTGGATACCACCTTTGCACAATAGGAATCGTAAGTCATATTCCAGAGAAGAAGCTGAATACTCTAGTGTCATATAAGAGGAACACGTGCTCGTCTTGCGGGGCGCATGGCTTGCCAATGGGCATCCCAACTCCCTCATCAAAAACAACGGCGATGGTACCTTCGACGATGTCACACAGGCTGCCGGACTCTTTTCCTTACATCCCACCCAGACGGCCTCCTGGGGCGATTATGACAACGACGGCGACCTCGACCTTTTCATCGGCAACGAGTCAAATCCCGAGGCTGGCATCCATCCGTGCGAACTCTATCGCAACAACGGCGACGGCACTTTCACCGATGTCGCCCAGGCGATGGGGCTAGCCATCACCGGTTATGTCAAAGCCGTCGTCTGGGGCGTCGTAAGATAAAGAAACCTCAATTTTTACGTTTCCCAAGATTTCCAGTTTCCCACTCCAACTCCCCCCCCCCCCCAATGTCACCGGGTCTGGTCGGGATTTAAAATAAAGCTCTGAAGCACAAGATCCTTCTAAACATCAAATTTCATTAAGAACTGATCACCAGTTCGTAAGTTACAAATACATCATATTTTCTAATTCTTTCGAATTTTTCGCCGCCCCCAGCTCCACCAGATAGAGGGGATCGGGTCCGGTTACGTCAAACACCTATCTTGTAGTTGGGCTTCTTCTTTCCACCATGTTTCATCCTGATCTCGGTCTCGGAACTGGGGTCAGAGCGGTTCGATATCGTCATCATCTCGTCCAGCTGGACGCCGGAAATCCACTCCGGCACGAAAATGCACGCGCTGCTGTCGCGCCACTACCAGAGCGGGGCAATCCTGGGCGGGCTGGACACGGGCGCCTTTGTCCTGGCCAGCGCCGGATTGCTGAATGGCAAGCGCGCCACGGTGCATTACGAACATCTTGATGCCTTTACCGAACTTTACCCCGACGTGACCGCCAGCGAAGATATCTGCGTGTTCGATGGCCGGTTCATCACCTGCTGCGGCGGCGTGGCATCCGTCGATCAATTTCCAAAGTATATATCTTTATAGGTAATATTAGAGATCCATGTATTTTCGTTCAGTTTTTATAATGAGCAGAACAGTCAATGAAAAATTAGCGGTGTTACAGTTAAGTTGTACTTACCTAAAAAATAGATAAATACCAAAGGACTCCACGTAATGTGAAATCTTTGACGTATAACAGAAAGGTATATGAAGAAAATACACTCAAAGCACAGATATGCTGCCGGCTCAAAAAATATATATATCAACTAAAATTCAAAAAAAGTTAGTCTGGGCAAAAAAACACAGAGAGATCTAGAAAGAGTGACAAAGGTGGAGATCGTTATCATGAAAGATAAAGCAAACAGTTCACGAAGAATCCTGGTTCAAAATATTATGAAAGGCAAAATTGCAGAAATTATTGCAAAACAAGATTACTTAGATCATGGATTTGAAACACAAGATACTGGAGTAGGCAGTGATTTTATTGCGATTAAAAAAATGGGAGATAAAGTATATCAAGAATATGTAGATGTGAAATCAGGCAATGCTAAACTAACAAAAAAACAAATGCAAACAAAAACTAATCTTAGAAAAAAGAATATTCGATATGTAGAATATCGTGTAACAGATAAACATTTAGAATTTCCCTGAATAAGATTTTTTGCAAATTTTTCCATTTTCAATTTTTAGAGCTACGGGCCAGTTTCTTAAAATTTTTGGTTTCGAAAACACTGAAAACGATAAAAAAACGTTGATCAAATTTTCTAAAGACTCAACATGAATGGACAAAGAGAAAACGTTTTCAGCGTGATTTGGGATTTGGAAATTGAACTTCTGCAAGAGCGTTTTTCAACGATTGGCTTGTTGCGAAATTCTGTAGTACTGTAGTAGTTACAATAAAGTGTCACCCCAAAAGCCGTCACAAAATCAAAAATGTAACAAGACTCCATGCTTGTTGGCATGAATTTTAAAGGACGAAAACAAACGTACGAGCTTGTCGGTTTTGGTTAACCGTAGATTAAGGAAACTCCTTCCTTTTTTATTGTTAGGTCGTCACAAACCTAGGTTAGGTTGTTTTCTTGGTATTAGGCCTTCAATAGATCTTCTGAATGTATATTATCTTCTTCTGTAAGTATATACTATGCCTTGTGTTCAAGGCAGTTCCTAGAGTTGATGGTGCCTGGAGAAAAATTAATTACAGCGTCCCCCCCCCGTCTCAAATATAAACAAGAAAAGCCGAATCATAATGAAAATTTTGATCAAAGTAGGCAACCTCTAAATATTAAATTTTAGTTGTATTGCCTTTAAAGAGAAATAGGTGATAATATTATGTTAAAGAAAATTACGTCAATATACATAAATAGTATTTTTTTTTTCATTTCAATACATTAATGTCACTTAAGTGGCTACTACATGAACAAGCTATTTGTATGCACATGTCTGCTTGTGTAGAAGGTAAACAAAGGTTTATTTGCCCAGTAAATAAATTATCTAAAGATGATACTGTAAATAATTAAGTTTTTCACTATTTACATGTACTGTTTAGTTTACTAGATCCTTAATTGACATAGTAAAGTGAAAGGCATTGACACACTTTATTGGGGCTGGGTGATATTCCAATTTGATCAAAACATTACGGGGTGGTCTGGCATTTGGGGTTACTGCGAAAACCCCGAAGTCGCGGGCGAGTGGAACGGCGGACTCATTGATGATCTTCAACGGGATTGGAGGTAAGATTTTCTAAGCGTGCGCAACAGAACAGAATAATTGCTTTGACATGACATATATTTTGAACGGACGGCTTATTGCGGATACGACGGAGTCGTACCGCGCGTTACAGATATTAAAGCAACTCACGGCATCATTGCGCTTGACGCCTGAAATCACCGTATGCGAGCCTTTCATTCACAGGCAGTTGTTTGTAAGAAGAAGTTCTCTTTAAGAATCAAAGTATTGCGGCATAAAAGTAGGTTATTGTTAATGCTCATGCACTTATGAATTATATTTCCCAGGGAGATTTCGGAGAATCTTATTTTCTTTGGGAAGAGTTTGGGGAAAACCAGCGAAATTCAGGGATAGGGGAACACTGCTACAAGGATATGGCAAAAGTAGGCTCATTCTCTAACATATTTTATACTAATGGAAAGTATTATTCGAATACAACACCTTTTATACAATGCATAAAGATATTGCGATACTTGCTTTTTACTTTTACTGAAGCAGACCCATAAACACCCTGCTACAAAAGTATAGGACCGATCTGCGCAACTTTTACGACCGATCTGCGCAACTTTTAATGGAACCTCAATGGGAGGACAGTCTGGCAGCAGTAAACCATCGGGAAGACTGACAGCTCCTTCTTGATCCCCTATTTGCCTCTGGAGGCACTAGTGGGCCTAAGGCCTAAGATGGAGGGGAGGAGGTTACTGTTTTTTTTTTTTAGATTCGTTAAAGAAAAGACTAAAAAAGCCTTTTTCAAATGAAAATACCTCAAAAAAGATATTTTCTCAAAATCTATGGGGAGAGGGAGGCGTCCCGTCAAACTGGCCGCGGAACTTTAATCCGCGAGTCCAAGCGAAGATGGACGCGATCGGATTCGTCGACGTCTCCTTGCCTTGCTGATGCTGCCGGTAGTGCCGCGTGACGGTCCCGTGGGCGGCTTCTGCCTCAACAGTTTTGCCGTCGGGAGTCATCAAGACAGACGTCATCAATCCCAGCGAGCCAAAACCCTGCGCCACGGTATCCGACTGCACGTCACCGTCGTAGTTCTTGCAAGCCCACATGAAGCCGCCCTCGTTCTTCAAGCACTGCACACACACACACACACACACATCGGTTCAGATGAGAGTCGCGACTTCATTGTGTCCATCGACCAGCCCGAGCCGGGTATGGTGCAAGACGAAGACGTGCTCGACACGTGGTTCTCATCATGGCTCTTTCCTTTTGCCACCCTCGGCTGGCCCTATACCGAAGACTCTGAAGTCGAGCGCGACCTTGCGTATTTCCATTCGACCGACGTGCTCGTCTCGGGCTACGACATCCTCTTCTTCTGGATTGCCCGGATGATTATGGCAGGCCTCTACTTCACGGGGAAAGCGCCTTACACTGACATCTTCATTACGGGGATGATTAAAGACAAGCACGGGCGCTGGATGTCGCTTTGATTCAACTAGATAATATTCCTTTTGATGACCTCTTCTGACCTCAACAATTGCCTGCATATTTATTTTTTTATTTTGTCTTTTCGTTTTCATTTTTCTGTTTTTTTGTTGTTTACTTGTTTTCTATTCAAGTCTGTATTATTTAGCACATTGAACAATATTAATTAGAAAAAGTGCAATTTTCACTAGTCGTTGAATTAAGTAAACTTTTATATATAGCTCTGGGCTGTATCCAAAGATTGAAGAGAGGGAGCAGGGGTATGGGGTAGTAAGCTCAAACCAACTCTGTTAATATAATACTTCGAGAATTTAAAAATTTACAAGTAACGTATTTACGGCTATGCAAACCGATTTTGAAGCAAGGATATTTCGCATTAAAGTTTTTCTATTATCTTCATTTTGATGGTTTTTTATGACTCTTATCCGTCGGCCAAACGCTCTATAGCGGTCGCAATTTCTGTCACTCTGTCGGTCAATCCGTCGGTCCTGATTTTGCTAGTTCGGGCACTTCCAGATAAGCTAGGACAATGAAAGTTAGCACGCGTATCAGGGCACGGACCAGATTAAATTAGAAATAGTCGCTTCTTCGATTCTACCATCTGGGGGGGGGGGGGCGGGGTAATTCCTGTTCAATGTTGAATTCCAAAAATGTCGAAAAACATGCTTTGTATGCGCAGGCAATCTTTAGTCTTGACAACTGTTCAATTGTCCATCCTGCAACAGATTGTTTTATATAATGACTCCCTACTGTGTTTTACTTTGCATGAATGCAGATCCAATCCCTGCATCACAGGAAGTTGAACAGGCAATTCTTTGGTCCTGCAACAAAAACAGAAATTGAATAAGGTTTTACTGTAAACATAGATGTTATATGGCCTAACCTAACCATTTCTTGATATTCTTCGTCTCAATTTTGAACATTGTTCCTTTATTCAACCCTCAAATTCGTTACGAAACCCTGGTTCTCCGCTGAGAGTTATTAAATTAGAAATAAAGGTGAAAGAATATTTGTTAACCTAGCATGTTTGCCCCCTCTTCAACCCCTTGCTCTTTACCCTAAAGTTTTATTATGCTTCATTTCAATTCAACGACCCTCGTGTTTGAGCAGTTGTTTCAATGAACTGAGACCAGAATTCAAACCTTCGCATAAAACACGAATGGTTAAGGAGGGGGGCATCAGTATATACGAAATAATAAACTTTAAGATCCCCTTCAACGTGTTCTGAAAGTTAGTACCCCTTGAAACTTGATACTATAACTGGTTATAAGACATATATAACTTTTTAATGAAAATAATAGCCATGTGCAATTATATAGATTTTGCTGGTAGCGGTCACCAAATTTAGAAAAAAAGAAGCGTGGGTGAAAAATCAGAATACAAATCTAAAACCATATAGTGCCAACAGATTAAGAAGGCTGAGAGCTTTCCTTGGAAGGTTTACTTGTCATAGGGAATCAACTGATTGTCACTGTTCATATTTTTACGGACAAAAAACGTTGTCAAATCTATTTAGTTAGCTTTGCTTACTTGTTTCCATGGCTCATCATGGCAACACTGAGGGAAATAGTACCGGCGAAGAGTGAGCCAATCATCGCGCAGTCGGCGCCCGCCGCGATCGCCTTGGCAAGGTCGCCGGAATACTTGATGCCACCGTCCGAGATCACCGGTATCCCGGCCTTGGCGCAGACCTCGACGGCGTCGACCACGGCGGTCAATTGCGGCACGCCGACCCCGGCGACCATCCGGGTCGTACAGATCGAGCCCGGGCCGATACCGACCTTGTTCGCGTCCGCCCCGGCATCCAGCAAAGCCTTGGCGCCGTCGCCGGTCGCCACGTTGCCGGCGATGATCTGCGTGTAATTCGAGAGTTTGCGGATCTGAGAGATAAGTCAGAGAAGAGTCTTCTACTTTCAGGGAAATACGAAGATCCAGAGAGATCACCAAATGCTGCTGGCTCTTTCAACGCATTAAGATCAGAGATACAACTACTACTAATTCTAAAAACTCACCACAGCATCAATCCACCCGAGGCCGACACAGCTACGGTCGCTCCTCCTCAGTCCCGATTTTTTAAAGCCCTTCCACTTTACGCCCTCCTAGGAAGTTTCCATTTTTCTTAAATCTTTCCTTACGACATCCTCCCACCCCTACCACGGAAAGGAACAGATGATACTGCTTCAAAAACAGAACAGAGATGTGGGTATCTATCTAACGGTAAGCTGCTCAGACTAACGGCATCCTGCGTGCGTTGGCATTTGAATTCGTCAATTCCACCTGAATACCACTTTGAGGTGCACCATTTGGGCTTCCCACCAATGATTAGGGACGGAGGAATTCAACCATTAACTACAATTAATTCATAGCCTGTTTGAACTTATTTAACACCTGTGATAAGATGCAGGAGGGCTCAGTTAAATGGGTTCAACAAAAAAAATTTGTTCATTTTAAAGGCTTAACATTTCTCGAGAACGAAACAGTCAGGTACTGAAAAGGTGGAGCTACGTACACGATTGATTAGCAGTTGAAGAGTAGAAGTCTAATTTACTGTTTAAGAAAAAAGTCTCATTGACTTTGATACTGTTTCAAGCGATTACCAAAAATTTTTCATTATAGAAAAAAGAAATTTTTTTTTGTACAGATATGAATGGAATTAATCGAACAATTTGTTTCTTCTCTATTTGTTTCAATGAGATATGCCACTGGTGGGATGCTTTACTTGTATAAAAACTACCGAAAAGGGGGATAGCTTTTACCGTTTGTGAACTAGAAGTCAAAATCGGGGTTAGACAGGTGTAACTCAATTGCATTTTAGAATTGTATCTCAACATAATCATTTATGCCTCCCGGTTGTCACCAGTATGCCGATTTTTCCATAAATTTTTCAAGAACGAATCCTCTTTTACAAGGAGATTGAAAAAAAGTTTTTTTTTAACGCAATCCATCAAAAATGTGACTCATGAAAAAGTAGTAAAATGCACGTAATCAAACTTTGGTGCGAGTCTGGGTGCGGAAGGACAGTCAAGGAAAGTGGTAGAATAACAATCTTTAGTCTATTTTGGATCAACAAACTAAAAATTACAAAAAATCATTTAAAAAGATGTATTACCAAAGAAGCAAAAATTAACGGTTGGAAACTTCCCCTTTTTATTACAGTGCTCACTCTTCTAAAATTTTGTACTATATTGTAAAACAATACAATTATTAAATGTTCATTATCCCACTAAAAAGTATTTGTCTCCATAAGTGTTACTGGATATTGACCATTTAGACAACTGAAATCTACTTTAGGAAACTCTGCCCCTTCCTATCTCCATTAAGTGTAAATTTGCCCAACTTTGTCTTAGTAGCATTCTCTTTCCGGGGTTTGTGGGCAGCTATAAGAAATGTATACTTGAAACACTGAAGCCATGTACGGAAATAAATTTGTTGTAGACCTTTACATCCCTCTGATGGCAAATATTGTGTTTTTTGGCTATCCAGGCCAAACGAAAACCTTTCTTTCTAATGAAAGAAAGGTTAAGGTGAGTAGCCCACGTTTTATAGATGGCAGATTGTCAAATATTTTGTTTGTTTGACTCTCCAGGCCAAGTGAAAAGCAGGTTGTTCCTGAATGGGGTTTGAAGAGGTCTTAAGGAAAAATTCAAAGGAAACTAGAGCTTCTGGGGGGTGAGGTAGAGAGTGAAGCTTTGAATAGATGGAGGTGATGGAGGAGGGAGCATGTACAGCTGGTGTTAGCTTCAGGTAGCTTGATACTGCAGTTAGTTTAAAACACCAATACACATACTACCCCTACAATAATAAAACACCAATACACATACTACCCCTACCATAAAACACCAACACACATACTACCCCTACAATACTACCTAAAACACCAATACACATACCACCCCTACCATAAAACACCTATACACATACTACCCCTACATAAAACACCAATACACATACTACCCCTACAATAATAAAACACCAATACACATACTACCCCTACCATAAAACACCAATACACATACTACCCCTACAATACTACCTAAAACACAAATACACAGACCACCCCTACCATAAAAAACCTATACCCTTTATGTAGAAAACTTATAAGATATATGATCGTTTTTTCTTCAAAAGGGAGAGTCGAATATTCAATAATCCAGATGCAAGTTCAAAAGGATCGTTTTTCTTTTTTTTTACCTAAGCTAGGCTATACTCATGGGTATAGCCCATGAGTATAGCCCATGAATAAAAACCTGGCATGAGGTTTTTCATGAGTAGCCTTCAAGGGCGCCGACACACGAAAATGTAGGGGGCAAGGATTTCTTTTTCAAATTTCTTTTATTGAAAATACAAAAGGCTATTTTACAAAATCTACCATCACAATACCGCACGCCCCCCCCCATAATGATGGAAAATCCAGTTCCCCCATCATGGAAATTCTCTTCCCCATGAAAAATTCTTCCAAGGGAAGATTCTTCTACGTTACTAAATCCCCCAGACTCCGCACCAGAAAAATCCTCTGAAAACGTCTGCGTACTTATGAATAACCAATACTATATGTAAACTATGGGCAAAGCTCATAACTTCCAGTCCTTCTTCCGGGGACTGTGGGTAATTAAGTCAGCCTCAAAGACATAGTTGTTAAAATTGTCGACTAAACTGAACAAAATGGATATCTCAGAACTTTGAACTGGTGACTTTGAGGGAAAAAGTGAAAACTTAGGAGGGGGCCTTATGTCCCCTAAATAATACCTATGGGGCACTTTTTCCACGAGTAATTTTCACTTTTAAAATATTACTATGCAAAAGTTAAACTTAAGCGTACAGAGTGGAGGGTTGAGTGAGGCAGTCGCCTTCCTTATATGTAGGATAAATCTAAATACGGTAGTAAAGATGGGCATAATTTAAATAATAAACCAGTTTGTCGAATGAAAGTGAAATCAAAACCTCTTGTCCCTCCTATCACATATTTTGCCCCTAATAAAAGTATTGGTTCTTTAAAAATATTTCCTATTCAAATTCGACAGCCCTTTTGTATTACTAGTATTGTTTCTAATAAGTATTCTTCTTAATTTAAATTATATATTTTTTCTTTTTTTTTCTTTTTTTATAAGGTGTAGTTTGTGAGTTGTTTCAATCAGACCAAATTGGCTATGTATTAGTTAATTATTAGTTAACATGCTATGTTTTGGTAGAGGACAATAGAGCTTTTTAGTGTTTCCTTTTTTCTTTATTTTAGGGTATAAATTAAAAGGAAAGTTACAATTTATTACAACTGTTAATTAGTTGCATTAGTTAGTTAATGATTAGTTTGTATGCTAGGTTTTATCAGCGTACAGCAGGCGGCAAAGTTCGCAGCGAACTGATCAAAAAACATGCGGATGCCTTCCCTCAATAGCGCGGCTACGGCGCTCGCGCTGTTGGCCGGTGCGCTGTTCGCAACTTCAGCCCAGGCTGATGAGCAGCGTGCGCGCATCAACTACATGCTGCATTGCCAGGGCTGCCACCTGCCGGGCGGGATCGGCCATCCCGGTATCGTGCCGAAGATGCAGGGCGTGGTCGGGACGTTTCTCGGCAGCGCGGCCGGACGCGCGTACCTCGTGCAGGTACCCGGCGCGGCGCAGTCGAGTCTCGACGACGAGGAACTCGCGGACGTTATCCAGTTTCAAAAATATTCCATAGTGACGTTAAAAAGAGTTGTCATTAATACAAAATAATAATTTTTACTGTTACTGCAGCTTGTTTGAAAGGGGAATGCTCAAACAAAATTAACATTTATACAATAATGAGAATCTTTAACCAAAAATTGAGCTTGCCCTTGCGTTACTAAAAGGTTTTAGTGACTTTGTTGAACACATTTTGAAAGATTGTGTACCACGGACTTAAATTACATGCTTCTTTAGACTCCTTGGCAATTTCCCACCTCTTCAGAAATTTTCAGATGTTTCAAATATATTGTGTTAGCCAAAATCTCTTATTTTAGAAAATGGGGGGAAAACCCCTATAATTCATAGAATCTTAATAAAAATCACACCATCAGATTCATCACATCAGGGAACTACTGTAGAAGTTTCATGCTCCTGTCTACAAAAATATGGAATTTTATATTTTTTACCAGAAGACAGATCACGAATGAGTGTTTATTTGTTTGTTTATTTGTTTGTTGCTGTTTTTTGCCAGGGGTGATCTTATCGACCCAGTGGTCCTAGAATGTTGCGAGCGGGCTCATTCTAACGGAATTTAAAAGTTTTAGTGTCCTTTCTAAGTGGTAAAAAAAAATTGGAGAGCTCTAAAAAAACCTAAGAACATGAAGAAATGGTATTAGAAATGGTATATAGTATTAATATCTACTACAGAATTTTGGAACCGACAGGGGTATTATTGTTTATATGGATTAAAATTCTGCGTGACTTTTGATCTTCAAAACGGCTGAAGTCATCGCGACCTGTACAATAGGGTTCTCTGTAATCTCTGCTGCTTAAACAAATTGTACACGTGTGCTTACGCCGGCTTAATTATCTTATTTTGTTTATATACAATGTTTCAATAACATTAAATATAATGGAAAAAAAGCTATAATACCATTTCAAATCTTTGACCTATTAGCTTGCAGAAATAGAATTGTTTGCTAGCTACTTTTATTACCAATGATTCACTGAAATGCAATAATTGAGCAAAAAAATAAAAATGGGATCTTAAAACGTAAACTAGTCTTCGAAACAGTATTTAAGACTCCAAGAAAGTATAGAAATGCAATATGGAACGTTAAAACAGGAAAACATCATTATGATGGAAACTTGTAGTGTGTTTTTTTTTTGGATTTTTTTTTTTAATTTTGCACTTTAAACCCATTGACAATTTCCCCCAACAGTGTTGGAAATTGCTAGAGAATTTTACTAGCGATTGTTAGTACCTGCAAACGAACATTTGTCATTTTTTAATTTGTAATTTTTTTTATTTTCTGTTTAGTTTGTTGAAGCCTTATTATGAATTGGCTAATCAACAAATTATTCACCAACTGCTTTTATATACAGTTATATTTATATACTCCAACTGCTTTTTATATGCTTTTATGTAAAGGAATCTATTTAAAAGGAAGAAAGTATCAATGAAAATGTCCTGTGTTTCTGAATTAATGAAACTAAACTGACTGTTTTAAGTAGTCCTGAAATTATGCATGAAAGATTGAATTCCTCTAAGTTTAAGAACTTTTGAATTTTCAATGGTGGCCCGCTCGATTCTACGTCTGGGCGTGGCGCTGCTGGGCATCCGCATCACCTTCGAGCAGATCGCCGGTCTCGGCTGGGAGCCGGTGATTCTGGTCGTTGGCACGGTGATAGCGACTATCGTGGCGTCGATGGATCGATCCGAACTCCTCGCCAGCGCGCTCGAAGCCTCCTTGTTATACGGGGTTCTGCCCCTCATCGGCATCGCCCTGCTCTGCGGTCTGGCCACGCTGCCGTTTGTCTGGAACAACAAGGAGATCGCGGTGATCTCCTTCCTGTTCGGGCTTGTGGGGGCCAGCCTGGGACTTCTGCTTGTCGGGCAGCTTCCATATTTCATACAGATGATACTGATGATCTTCCCTAAAATCAAAAGAATGTTCATAAGAAGAAAATAATTAATATTAATCAAAATAAAAAATAGGAATAAGAAAAATTTGGTAAAATAGACGAAGGTTTAAGCTAAACTCTCACTATACATAGTTAAAATAATATTGTGGACTTAATTTACTGTTTTGGACTCTGTTTAATTTAAAAAACATTTGAAAACATCCATTAAAAGGGCTTCAGACGGGAATACTTTCTGATATGTGCCTAGTGAACACGTTTGCAATCGTAAGGGGAGGGGGCAGAGATATCGTAGCAATTCGGGGATTTATCTGATTATAAAACTCGTGTTCTGTGTATACAAAACTGAACACAAATCGATTGAAACCAATTTTATGTAACAAAAGAGAAGGATAGTTCCAATTTTTTCGCACTATGCTTGTGATTTTGAAAGCATTTTGTGTGTTTTTCCTAAAGCAAATACCTTCTTTTAATTGTTTTACTTGGTACTTCTGCAGGTAGAAGCAGCTCCAGGGATAAAAAAACCATCCTTAGCACAGGGACAAGTGGTGAATTTGCTATAGATTACCAATTGGTAGGTTTTATAGCTTAAAAGGGTCACCGCAATGGCCTGTTTTTTACGTCTGGATAGTTCTTCAACAAGATTGTGCATAGGACTACATTAAGCGGAGTTGCTGTCTGTGGAATTCTCTTGGGCTGGAGAATTCGGGGGTGACGAATCTGGCGGTAGTTCGGCCTTGCCAGCCTGGAATTGCCAGCTTAAGTAGGCCAACGGCAAGACCGCCGCGCCTAATATTATCCATGCTACAACCACCTCTCCCTGTGTAGAAACATCCGCCGCTAGCCAAGCAGCCGGAAGTAACCAAATGCAGGCAAATGCCCAAAACCACAACGTCGTTTTGAAATGCCCGTTATCGGTTTAGGATTTTTGCATGGATAAGATCATCAATACCTACCATAAAAAACAAAGGTTCGGTGATATGTATTTCATATTGACGAAAGACATGGGGAGGTCAAACGAACCAAACAAATCGGAAATGATGAACAATTAAAAAAACAAAGGTCCGATGATAAAAGACAGGCCGAGGCAAAAGACAGAAATTTTTGGCCTAGCGCCTGTGCAGTTAAGAGAAACAAAGGTTCTGCGATATGTATTTCATAATGACAAAAGACAAGCCATGGCAAAAGTTAAAATCCAATAAAAAACGGGGCTTTACAAAGGCACTAGCACGTCAACGACACAGCCATAACCCGAGAAAAAAGTCAATGGACTAAAGGGGAACTTCTAGTATCCAACAATTGTGGAGCTAATCTGTTAAGTTCTTGTTATAATGATGGCATGATTTCTTTCATAAAGTCTGCAATGTCCGAAAGTTCCTGAAAAAAAAAAAAAAAAAAAAAAAAATGTGGTTAAAACCGTGAGAAACGTACAACATTAATGTCCCAAAGACAGTGAAAATGATATCTGATTGCTGGGACTGGTTAAGCGGAAATTTATGCAACCACATATCTAAAAAATTTCGGAAAAAGATGTAATTAACCTATTTGAGTAAATATGGAAATTTTTTGTCCACGCCATCAAACTATAATAAATTTAATAAATTTGATCCTCCTAAGAGGTTTTATAGTGCAGCAATATTAGTTAAGAGTGGAATAAAAGCTGATATTCATCATGAAGATTCTAGAAATGAGTTGGTTATTGCGTCTCCGTATCTCAAGAGTAGAATAATTACAATGTCCTCTTTATATTGCCCTCCGTCAGTGAGTTCCTTAGCTCACCAGCTTAATATCTTCGAGAATGTTAAATATATCTTGCTTAGTTATAGGTGGCGATTAAAATGCTAGAAGCCCATTGGAAGGCAAAATTAGAGAGACACCTTGCAAGAAAGCCCACATAGTTTAATACTATACCGAAAGATGGCGAGTACATTTTCTAGAGCTGCTTAGACCAGAAAGTACTAAAAACCAAAATTAACCACCTTTACCTCTTCAGACCCCACCAGACCAACAAGTATATGGATATATATGCACAGAACCCGCCCCCCCCCCAAGGATGAAGTAGCCAAGGTGATCAAAACACTGAAGAACAATAAAAGCCCAGAAATAGATGAAATTTCTGTCGAGTTAATGACAGCTCTCCCTGATCTGGTGGCGGATGAGCTTCATATTATCCGTCAGTCGCGGTAATCTCTGTGCTGTGGGGCGATGGCGGGACCTATATCTGGCGCATCGAGGATGAAAAGGTATCGCGCGTTCCTGTTCGCGTTGTTAAGCGCACAAACGGGCGCATCCTGCTTGACGGTGACATCGCCAAGGGTGATCTGATTGTTGTCGAAGGTGTTCTTCGTTTGCGTCCGGGCCGCACTGTTGCCGCGACCATCCGTGGCAGTGATGAAACAGGCATTGCCACCCGCGATGTATCGGGTGAGGGATCCTGATCATGACCGAAGGTGCGGGCAACCAGAACCATAATGATCTGGCGAACCCGCTAATGACTATGTCGTGGTTGCCCGCCGGGCAGCCTTCGATATTCCGTTTGCCACATTGCAGAAAGACCTTGAACGCGCGTTGCAACGCGTGCATCACGCGGGCGCGGGTCAGCGTTCTGGGCGCCGCACGTGACGGCTAGTCCTATTTCGCTGAAGGCATTTCTGCGGCATCAGGACGGGTCAAATCCAATCAAGGGCCAGCAGACGGCGCGCACCCAGCCTCGTCCTTGAAAAATCAAGGCCAAAAGGGCCCGAGACAAAGCCAAAGTAGATCAAGATGAAGCAGCCGGAAGATCATAACAATCTGAACAAATACTTTGTGCTTAATGTTCTGATGAAATGTCCTCTCTCTCCTCCCACAAAAAAAGAAAGATATAGGCTCCCATCGCAAATACATGTAGACACTCCTTAAGAATTTTTAAGGCAGATTTTTGTATGTTCTTATTGATCTCTACACTTTTTTTGCTACAGTAGATTACATTTAGTAGATTTTTCCTCCATCCCTAAATTATGACCACTCTATATGAATCACTGTTTACGTGCCTGTAACTGCAGTAAAAAAAAGTTGAGAATTCCTTGCCTATATCATACGATTTAAGAAGGTGGTTGTAAGAGAGCTAGTGTTGTCACCATAGACGGCAATCCAGACTGATATGGATAAGCCATCAAGCCGACATTCTCAGACCTAAGCGCCGATCCATATACCATGGGGTGTATACGAAACCCGATGTGGCAAGCTAATGGTGGCCAAACGTTCACCCCCTAAGTTTTCGGCATCCAGTATGACGCAATCCGTCCGATCCTCGTTGTAGTGATACACATTGACCATCAAGTAACACTCGCCTTCCGGAGGGCTATGGTGCCGGGGCACGAAAACCGGTTCCGAGAGGAAAACATCGCCGGGAAACACATGATCAACCACACTAGCCACGTCTATTTCAGACAAAATTTCGATTAAAATCTATCTTTCCTAAAAACAAGCAGCAGGTTCCTATTGTAAGGAATGCTTTACAGAAACACATTGGATTTATTTAATATGTAGTTAAGTCAATAAATATATTATATTAAAGGTATGCTGGTAATACTCCCAGTACTCCGACACTGCCTAATTTCAGACAAAATTTCGATTGAAATGTGTATTTCCTAAAAGCACACAGCAGGTTCCTATTGCTGGACACAATGTAGACAATAGGTAAGACTAGTTGAGACTGGTTAACTACAATCTTTGAAAACTTCTTTTATTTACCAATACTGCTAAAGCTAAGACTACTACTATTAACTCTACTCCTACTGCTATTACTATAACTACTGGTGATACTGCTACCGCTAATAAACCTAAGGGTATTAAGGCGAAAATTTTGGGCAATATTGAAACTGTGTTGAAATAATCGAAACACGCTATGCCCACATAGGGTGCTAAGAGGGCGTATCAGCAGTGCTTTAGGAACGATTGACGGAATTAAGTTGAAAATTTCATCTTGTGTTGTTGGGGACGTCGTAAAAACAAAAACAAAGGTGCTATGTGCATACTGCTACTAATGCTACTACTGCTACTACACAAGCATGGGCGCTGGCTCGTTTACAACGACCGCATGACACCAGATGCCCCCTACCGTCTCTATCGTTTTTCGTTTGAGACGGAAGAAACGGTTGCACTAGCCGATCCACCCGAGCAATACAGCGGTGATACACAGCCCTTATTTTCGCCGACTACCTCTCCCCTACAGATCGCGTTTAAACGAACGAACATCTTCGGCATCATGGATCTCTATGTGATGCCGATCACGGGCGGATCGCCTACACAGCTGACGTTCGACAACCTCAAAATCCGTGGTCTAACTTGGGACGCCAGCGGGCGGAACGTCATCTTTTCGTCCGAATATTAGTCTAAGGACTCTCAAATCCCCCCTCAAAAAACTTTCAATAGTAGAATACATTATTTTTAGTTCCTAACCTGAAACTAATGTCTTATTTTTTAGTTATTTCCCTGGGGTCTTCCCTCATGGTGAGGATTCCTGATATTTTCCCCCAGTATTAATATTGGGCGACGCCACTCAAAACTCCTTCTTAGAGATAATAGTAGAATGCATGATCTTTAAAAAACTTATTTTAAAAACAATACTTTAACTAAAAGAATGGCGAAAAGGTTCCTATAGCAAAGTAAAAGGAATGTGCTACTTTTTAAATATAAACAAAGCTTTAAACAATGTTAAGTTTCGCCAAATGCTACATGGTATTGGTAGGTTTTATTGTTGACTAGGATCAGTTTCCGCTCTTATAAGTTACCTATGTTATTTAAAAAGGCTATTTGACTTCCAACCGGAAATACCCATGCCAAACTGACACATTAGAAGTTTCTGTTTTTCGTTTTGAGGTTAATGCTAAAAAAATAACTACCCAACGTGCGTGTTACATGGGTAAAATCCACACCGAAAAGAAAAACCTTTATAAAAAAAATATGTATCTGTGTCCTGTCTGATGCCTTAAACACAGTCTATTCGCTATCCCCGGATCCGATTCGAATTGAAAATGAGAATCTGAGACATAAGATTCTTCTATATATCAAGTTTCATTAAGATCTGATCACCCATTCGTAAGACACCTCGATTTTCACGTTTTCCAAGAATTCTGGTTTCCTCCTCCAACTCCCTTCAGTGTCAACGGATCTGGTCGAGATTTAAAATGAGAGTTTTAAATCAAAAGATCCTTCTATAAATCAAATTTCATTAACATCTGATCCCCTGCTCATAAGTTATAAATACCTCATTTTTTCTAATTTTTCATAATTACTCCCCCCCCCCCCCTCCCCCCAAGAGATTTCCCTTTGTTTTTTATAAAAACAAAGGGAAACTGAACTTAAAAAAAAATCTTGAAATGAAAGTAATGAGCAGCATGAACAATCACGACGCCCCTCTCAACCCGCTAGAACTTAGGCTTAAGTTTAATATTTCCTCTTAATGCTTCCAGAACAAGTGCTCATACAAGAGTAATGTGATTGTAGTTTTTTTTTCTTAGCAGCTTAATAATGGAAGGGCTTTATTATGTGTATTTGCTTTAAATAAGGAAATCTTCAGTTCAAATATGTAGAAAGGTAACCAGTAATAATAAAATACATATGTAATCACAAACTAGCGTTTTAAGTTTTAATGTCGCTCCTTACTTTCATTTTTTTAAAAATTTGTTTTTTTTTTGTCCAATTACCGATAGAAACAATCTCTTGACCAGTCGGCAGCTTTAACTCATTCTAAAAATACTGCGTTTGAAAAAACAAACTCTAAAGAGAGACTAAAACTACAAATCCAGGCAGCCTGAATTTTGAAGAACGATCTCTGCGGACACTGACTGTTATGAAGTAATTCTTGTAAAGTAATACTGGGCTATAAGATTAAAATAAATTTAAATTACAAATTTATTGAATGTTTCATAGTAAAAAAAAAAGGAGGAAACCGCTGCGGCGATCGTCGCCGAGCTGCGGTCGGGGCCAACCCGGACCCCCCTGGAGACTTACAAGAGGAACGATGTCGAGCGACGAAACGCCGTACGTCCCCACGCCACGCAATTCCAGCGAGGTCGTGCGGGAGAAGGCTCAGAGAGTGCAAGCCCAGCAGACGCGGGCGCGCCTCATGCGACGGATCATCATCAGCGCTGTGGCGCTGGTCGCGGTGGGCGCGATCGGCACGGCGGTGACGCTGGCGGTGTCGTCGCAGGTGTCCAAGCCGCGGCTCACGCCGACCGGCATGGAATCGGACGGCGTCGTCGTCGATGCAAATTTTATTGTGTTGATTTTTCCATTTAAAATACAAAGCTATATTTAAAAGCCCTCAAATTTTTCATTCAAAACAATGATAAGGCGAAATTGACTAATAATGCTGGTTATCAGAAAAATCTTTTTGCTCAAAAATTGAAACATTTGAGTTCAATAGAAGATTTTACGTTGAATTCAAAACTTACTAATGATTTCTAGTTTTCTGCAGCTTTGGTATGATGTTTTATTAAGTTTTTTTTTGGGGGAGGAGCTGTCAAAAATTTAAATAAAAAAATATGTTGAAAAGTCAACATGGATAACCTTTGGGTCGCACATGATTTTTTTTTTTTCACCAAAAGAGAAACAAGCTCACCAAACTCTCGTTATAAGTTTTAACACACAAAAGCGTCATTACCTCATGCTCAAAAATATGGGTGTGAATAAGAATATTCTTGAGTATCAAATAATCTTCAAAAAGAAAAAAAATGGCTGGGTAGAACCGATCGAAAATCAAGATTCTGCATGACAACTTAAATTAAGTCGATATTTCGTTTTGGCTAGATATGTGACATACGTCAGTCATGTAGTTCTACTATGTCGATTGGCTAAAATAAAATGCATTTTGCGGTAAATAAAAGCATCGCGGCTAAGTAAAGAGCGAAGTTAGCGCAAATTGTTATTTATTTTTTTTTTTTTTTACCAAGGCACTTCGTATAGAAGTTGTCGTAGAAACTTCGGAAGGAGCTCATTCAATTTGGAATTTAAAATTCTGGTTCCCTTTTCGAACAGTTCGTGGTAACGAACAGTAGCCTAAGTAAGGAGCGACGCGGCTCGATAGCAACCGAAATTTTCCCCCATCGTTTAATCTTCCCCACCAAAAGTTACTAGCCTGAAAAAAATTTGTCTTATTTTTGAAAAAAGAGGAAACACCCCCTAAGAGTCATAGAATGAAATCACAAATTTTTCATACGGTTATCCGTAAGGCGTTAGTCCTCTTCCTTATAACCGACTTCATTTCATCCTCAAATGAATTTGTTTTCGATATTCCTGAAATTTTTCCATTAGAAGTCAATATACTGAAAATGACTAAATTCAAAATAGAACTACCGCTACAAAAAAAGAAGAACCAATATTTGGGTCTGTTTTGGTCAACTGGAGATACTGGAGACAATGTCGTTAAGGATTGATATTAAAAACGCAAACATTATCCAAATGGAGAATATCCTAGCTTCTTCAGCAGGGAAATCCAATTTTTTCCAGCAAAAAGGTCTTATTGCTATATGTCACTTGTTTAATACCAAGTGCCATAAAAACCAATAGATATTAACACAGAGCCTATCACAATTAGACATATGAGATCATCAAACAAAAAGCAAGATTAGCACTAAAAACATGTTTTTAATCATTCTCTTTCATTTCAATAAATTGCCTCGTGTTATCTCAATTTATTTATCAGTCCTAGTTAAATTTTGCTGAGGTAAGAATGCTGGGATTGTTTTAGAAAAATATTCATTTTAGTTATATTGGTTGTATCTTTTTGTAAGCTTTTCTTCTTATATATTTATGTTTTGCAGAGGACGGCCCTTCTTTTATGATGGAATTCTTTGAAGTGCAAAAATCGAGACACATATGAATCAAAGCCAGCCATCCCACAAACAACACAACAATTGTTTCTCCAAGCTAGCAAACCACTTCTATTCCATTTTTTCTTTCCACTCCGTTTTTGGAGGTCAATGGACATCAATTTTGTTGCAGATCCAGATGTTGGAGTTGATGTTATTACAGTCTTGTCCTGCTGATAAAATCGATGTTTTTTCTTCTTAGAAGTACTTGGAAACTGTGAACATTTGTCAACATGCCTCAATGCTGCTTCTACTCTGACACTTACTATTTTATTACAGAAAATTTGTTATAATATTTTGAAAAAAGCTGTGAAATCAAATGATAGGTCCCCTCAAAAAATAGCTGAACTATGAAATCCTAAAAATCTTAGGTACATTCGCTTATCTCAAATACTTATTTTTAAAATAATTAGAAAAGTTTTACAAGGAAATTGAATGTCTAGTCCTAACTAATCAAATCTTATCAGCATGATTTTTTAACGGGACTTTAGACATGTTAATGACCTTACAGACATAGTGCTTCCAAGCTTCAAACTGACACATTTATTGAAAATGGGTGGATTTTAGGCCAGTTATGAACTAAAATTTCTTTGACAAACCAACAGAATTTGTAATTCCTATATGTCACTTGGTAGATACCAAGTGCCATAAAAACCAGACAAAAACTCAAACTGGTACCTATACTTGCACAAACATACCAATATTGTTGTTCATTTGTGCCATTTTTTATGTCTATGTTTAACATGTAATTTTGTGCCATTTTTTACATCTATGTTAACATGTAATGTTTTTGCAGTTGTAAATTAGCCAAGAGCTATGAAAGTTGTGTAATCAACTGTTCTCTCTCTCTCTCTCTCTCTCTATCTATCTACAATCTGAATCCTATCAGATAGGAAACTGTGGATCACCCGGATGCACGCATGGTGATGGGAGGCCCGGACCCGGTTCAGGCAACAGCCGAAGGGTTGCACGTTGCTGGACCGGTGCCAAGTGAATAGGATGTGATGGCTGCTTTCGATGTGCTGCTGTACGTCGGCAACGTGGAATCGTTCGGCATGGTCCTGCTGGAGGCCATGGCGGCAGGTGTGCCTGTCGTTGCAGCAAAAACGCCAGGTCCGGAATTTGTGCTCGGCGACATCGGCTACTTTCCCGCTGTCGACGATGCGAGTGGCTACGTTGCAGCTATCAGTCAGGCACTGAATGCCTCACCGGAGAGGCTGTGGCAAGACTAGTGGATGCCGAGCCGGGTATGCGCTCTGTATTGATCAGAACTGGCGATTATTATCTGACTCCCAACCGTCGTCCTGAAATCGCACGTGAAAAGAAAGCCGATTTATTTGTATCTGTGCACGCCGATGCCTTCACTCAACCTCAACCCAATGGTTCATCGGTATGGGTACTATCAACCGGCAGGGCCAACAGTGAATTAGGTCGCTGGCTGGAAAATACCGAACAGCATTCTGAGCTATTAGGCGGTGCTGCTGAGGTGATCCAGGATACTAACAACGAGCGTTATTTAACGCAGGCGCTGCTGGGGTATCAAAAGGAGGTTGAAAGGGCATTTCGGTAATATTTTTGGAACGGCTTACCGTATCAAGATAAAACTTCCGGGGTATCATGAGGGGGATCAACTGGCAAAAAGGCAGCATGTACATGCTACTATTGCTATTAATACTGCTGCTACTACTGTTGCTACTACTACTAATACAACCTTAGTTCTGCTCCTACTTCTCCAACCACTAAAGTTAATACTATGATGCTGCTACTATTGAGACAATAAGCGTATAAAGGTGAAAGTTTGAGACCTAAATTAACCAATACTCTGTGTGTCCATGTTTTCAAAAGGGGATATTTATGTCATAGAATGCTAAGGGTAGTAAAAATGAATATCTGACTATACTCTGACTCTTTATCTTTTTGACTACATTTAGTTTGTATTTTTACTACGTTTAAGTCATAGAATGCCGAGGGCAGTCAAAATTAAACCAAATTTATGAAATTTGTGAACACATAAGCTTTAAAAGATTGGAAAAAAAAAACCAAATCAATGTTTATTGAAAAATACCTCCGCATGCACTGATGTCTTTTTTGGTAGTATCGGCTGCAAAATTTGAAAAAAAATCGAAAAAAAAGGATGGAAATAAAAAAAAATACACATGCCACCGTACGCAGGTTTCGCGTCACCTGCTGTGCGTCGCCACCGCCGGCCGGAACGATCCAGATGTCGCCGCGAAAATCCATCGCGATTCGACCGTCGCCGGCGACGTCCACCGCGAGATTGGCACCTCGCGTGAGCGTGATCTGCGCGACCGAAGGCGCCGCAAGCAGAAGGCAAAAGAAGACAAGAATCAGTGCGCGCGAATACATGTCCCGCCCTCGCGACGCGGGTCTGCTGCCGCCGACAGTCCGTTTTGCCGGTCGTGAATCGCAGCCACGACACCGCCGAAGTACATCGAGAGCTCGTCGTACTGTAATAGGACGTATTCCGCCGGTTGAAGATTTAATTTTCAGCATTCACTTGCATTCTGTCGGCTGCAAATCCTCACTCCAGGGCCCGGACACTGCCGAACTTATTCCATGACTACAACAAACAGGAGTGGGAATAGGACACATTCCTGTTTGACACCAGGTATTAGCTTGAAGAAATGCGCGTTCCAATTTTCTATGCGCACAAAAAATTTACTATCTTCATAGGGCACGATTATCATTTTGACAAGTTTATCAGGTACTCCGTAACAATTCTAAATCTTTTAAAAAGTCTTTCAATCAACAGAATCGAATGCCTTTTCTAATCCGATGGCGCTGTTTGAGCAAACCAACCCGACGCAGGCGTCGCCCATTATCGGTTTCGCAGCAGACGGGTTTCCGATCTTCGGCAGCTATATCGATGACAATGGCACCATCCGCAAAGCAAATTCGAGCTACCGCCTGAAATCCGGCACGCGCAGCGGCGGCCCCGGCGGCGCCCATGACGGACAAGATCATCATGGTCAGCATCAACTCGGCGATGCCGAACCGCGGCAGAAAGGGTTGTCGCGGGCTAGGAGTAGGCGAGTCGGGGGACTCAGGTGCATCCATGGTTTAGACCTCTTCGTCGTGTCACCGCCAGGAGGCCGCCTGATGTCGGGCAAGGTGCAACTCCTTCCTACGACGCATTCTTCTCTGCATACCCGGTGACGGATCGGCGCACGAGAGCGGAGCCATCCAGGGAAACTGTTCGGAATTCGGCCGCGGCGCGCCACGGCTGCTCGGCCACAGAATCGCTGAACCGGGCTCGAACAAGCCTCGCGCCTCCCCAGCTACTCGAGGCGAATGGACGCGACGACCCAGTCGCCCGCACCCCCTGAACCGGCGAGTCCCCACAATAGAGACACATCACCGGGCGTACGTCACTCGGGTTCAACTGGCAACCAACACCTAATTTGGTAAAATTTCTCTCCCCATTTCCATCCAATCCATTATATGACATATCCAATAGCTTCTTCACCTTATCATTATTTTCAAGCACATCCTTCATGTCTACTTCACCATTGCTGATTTGTTTGGCTGTCCTGTACATTCTTATATAATCATATGCTGTTTTAGGGGAGGATGAGTTGAATTTCGACTCATTTATTTGCACCTTGGAAGACTGTATATCTAGACCAGCACTTGAAAGTGGTGAACCTCGTGTAGGAGGTTCTGACAAGGTTCTAACTCTATTTTGTGATGACATGTCTCCAAAATAGTTCTATAATTGGTTCTGAAAATTAGTCTAGTAACATTTTCCGGCGTAAAAACGACATAGGTCACGACTTTGGGAGGATACATTCCCGCCTCCCAGTACCCTTGATATATTGTTCATGAATCATTTGCTGACTAAAATTAGAGACCTAGCTATCAAAAAAACTGCTAACCTGAAGGTTGACAATTGATTCCAGGCTTTAGAAGGGTGAGTAGCAATCACGTCATTACTGTTCTATACTTTATAACCTGAGTTAATTTTGCATGAATTTGTATGCATGAGAATTCACACATTAGATTGTTTCGACGACATCTTTTTGAAGACTACAATGGCGCGTAACGACTTACGTGCGCGGGAGGGCTTGGAGGGGCGCGAAGCGCCCCCACCAACTAGGTGTTGGGGTGACGCGAAGCGCCACCCCAGCATCTAGTATAGTATATATATAAAGTGTAAACTAAAAGTTCGCTTTTGAAGGAAATATCGTTGTCATGCTAAGAGCCAAGGGGCATATCTCCCACTTATTCCTTCTTCTATCTTATATAATACAAGGTCATAGGGAGAGGGTCATTGAGTCGTACTGTTGACAAGTTAGCGTGATAGCAATTATTCAGTTAATGGTATTTAATTCAGGGTAGCTTTTAGTCAGCACTTCAAATTTGTTGCTTACTTTTTAGGTTGACTAGAAATATGGCTTCAAAAAAGCATTCCCAACACTGTCGACTAACTTATCATCCCTAAGAGACAAAATTTAGTTACACCACTGAAGTATTTAAGTTTTCTCATTATACAGCTTGCGTATGTAGGCTATATGTGCATTCATTTTGTTCGAACCCATACATTTGGAAAATAGCTTTGTTTTCGTAAATTTAAACGAATTATGGCTAAGCACTTCTCCTACTGGATGGGAGAAGCAGTCTAAGAGATAGTTAATGAGCGCTATGATTATTCTGTATTTTTAGTACCGTTCAATATATTTAGTACCGGTTAAAAGTATTTTTAGTACTGTTCAATTTACTTCCGAAAAAGTTTCAGACAACTCAAAAAGTTTACACACAGAGTAAAAGAGAGACTACTTTTAAGAAATCTTTCGACTCAAAAGCTTTTCACCTTTTTACTGACTTAAAAATTAATACAGAAGAACCTATTCGGTGAAACTTGGCCTTTTATTCTTTTTACTGGCTCAAAATTTGACACATGAGCATAGGTGAGCCATTGTGAGTATATACGGCTACATTGTGAGTATATACCTTGTTAACAAAAGATCAGCTTTCCATTGAGCCATTTAACATGTCTCTAAGATGTCCTATTAGTCCACTAGCCCTGGCTTTTCCAATTGATACATGGCACCAAAATGGGCATTTTTAGAACCATTTGGCACTTGCAGATGGTGAAATTTATAGGAAGAACCTAAATATGAACGATAGCTGTAATAAAAGCTATTAAACATATTTGCATGATGTTTTGGTAGCCCGCTTGACCCACCTCTTGAAAAATAGCCCACTAAGTGTTATTGTTAGTGCAATATGGCACCTGCAAATGGTGAAATTTATAAACAACACGTAGATATGAAACATAACTGAGTGTAGTGGGGGATTGGGGCCAGCCCTCCTGTACTTTGTTCATATATCCTTCTTACCTTCCCCACATGTCCTCAGGTACCCCCATTCCAAAATAAATAATCAATGATACCAGGACTCTACCTCGTGTCCTTACGAACAAAAAGTTTCTAAGTGGAGCGCTCTAACCACTCGGCTAGGCAATATACATAGCTTCTTGTAATTTCAATTCATATAAGTTTATTTAATTCAATAAGAAATAAGACAGCAATAAAAAGTTCTTAAAAGGCCACTCATCGTTAAAATTTGTCACCGAAAAGGGAAAAAAGTTTGTGAGTTCAAAAAATCAACCAATAGGTGTAAAAGTGAAAGCTCGGAAGAATGAATGTATTAGAAATGGGATTATCAAGGGAGTGTCCTTGTATTAGAGTGATGAGCAATTAATAGAGTGCATAGATTCATCTTTTTTGATCACTGAGGTTATACGGCAGAAAAGGTACAACGGGGAATGAAAGAAACTTAAAGATAGCTAAGCTGTTATGGTGGTGTTTTCTAGAAATTCTTTGCCACCTATTGTGTGGTGTTGTGGAAGGAAAAAAGCAGTTTTTGCATACAATTGTAGAATTCCTCAGTGTTTCAAATTCCAACGTACGAGATAACCAAATACACAAACGGAGAATTCCTATGTTCCGCTTACTAGAATGGTTATGCTATTGATTACTTGTTTCCTAAAACTGCAATAATTGAGATGCTGAGGGGGAAAATTGATTACTAAAGTTTGGTTATAGCTGAAGTGCACCTGCTTGCCAAATAAAGGTTTAGAAGGGTATTATAAGCCCAGCAAAGCAATTCTTCACTTCCTAGAGATATGACCCTAGCGTTTTGGAGGGTGTTACTTAGATAATTTCTAGATATTTCTTTCTTTGAGTATAATGTAAACTTGTTCAAAACATAGGAAAATACTCAAACAGTTTGTGGTAGCGAACTGTAAGAAAGGGGCGACACGACTCAATAGTAACCAAAGGTGCAAAAAACCGGAATTTTGATATCGATCGATATATCAAAAGTATCAACTTATTATGCTGATTTCAAATCTATATAAGTTTTATGAAGTTTAGTATTACACATCAAAGGCTACAAGCCTGAGAAAACTTGCCTGACTTTCCAAAAAGGGTGGAAACATCCCCTAAAAGTAAAAAAAAACTTAATGGAAATCATGCCATCAGATTCAGCGTATCAGAGAACCTTATCTCTGAGGTTTCAACATATTATTTGCAATTTCATACTAAATTATCCTCTTTCATCTTCTGATCATGTGAATTAAGCTATGATCACCTAAAAAATATCCGCTGATAAGAACAATTTTTATTTTTCTACAATGATTTTTCAACTTCGTATTTTCCCTTCAGGAAATTTTTATCCAAAAGAGGTAATCACTCTATTCGTGCATCTTCCAAGACACGTCACTATATTACACCAACTTCTGAAAGCAATAGCAAATCAAGTAAGCAGTGCGTTCATTGTGAAGAGAAACACTACGATTGATGACAATTCTTTCGTCCAAATCTATGTGGAAGCATAATATTTACCGTCATGATAAGAGGCTTAAGCTTCTGTCACCAGTCAAAATTACAACCAAACTACCCACCGTTATCCCATTAAAATGTGTATATTTTAGGGTAAAAATGCCGTCTCGTTCTTCCAAACGAGTAATTTTTTATGCGTTTTCAGGCAAAAAATGTGTTTCTCTGATATACAGTAGAATCAATTGCAAGTTTGAGTTAGTTCTTTTTGTTAGTCACTGGTTCTGTCTCTTTTGTTGGTCCTGTGCGTACACTAGAAAAAACATAACAATAACAAGTTTTGTTATGAAGAACGAGCGTACAATCTATTTATATAGCAACGGAAGCTTTAATAATAAGGCACAAAATAAAGGTACGCAATTCTTTGGAAGTATCAGTTAACCTAACCGTCTTTAACCAAGATTTATACAAGTATAACTAGATGTTCATTAATAGGGGTATCAAGTTATAAATATATCCACTAAAATTGTTCTAATGCATCATCCTAAACATTTGCTTCCCTGCGGTGAGATAACCCAGTATGAGGAATATTATATATTGACCTTGTTGCAGGTATTCATTTCCCTTATTCCCTTATCCCCCTTATTTCCCTTAATTTACTTTTTTTATGATATTTCCTCATTTTCCTTTTTAGTTTCTTATAAGTTAAGATAAATTAAGTTAAGATAAAGAATCAGTCAGAAAATACAAAGCAAAGATTCCAACAAAAGCTCCATGGATTGGATGAGTTGACCCAAATTATCTACTCCCGTATGGCATTCATCTCCTTAGAATGCCATCACACCAACCACTGAAAATCGTGCTGGCCCTTAACCCTCAGAAGCCGGCTGGAAACGGCCCTGCGGCAGACCGAAACATCGATTGCCCGATAGTCCATCAAAATATTTGAAGTTGGGAAACATCGATGGCCACGATGAACCAGCAGTGCACCCTATATTAACGATTTGAACGGAAAAAATTTGCCTTATTTTGGAAAATAGGGGAAAACACACCCAAAAGTCATAGAATCTTAACGAATATCACACCATCACATTCAGCGTATCAGAGAACTCAACCGTAGAAGTTTCAAACTCCTATCTACAAAAATGTGGAACTTAGTATTTTTTGCCAGAAGACCGATCACGGGTGCGTGTTTATTTGTTTTTCTTTTCTTTTCCCCAGGGGTGATCGTATCGACCCAGTGGTCCTAGAATGTCGAGAGAGGGTTAATCTAACGGAAATTAAAAGTTATAGTGCTCTTTTTAAGTGACCAAAAACATTGGAGGCCTACTTTGCCTTCGGTCTTGCTATTTTGTGGACAGAAATATACCTATGCCTTGATTTGGAAGCAGTTTGTCGGTCTTGTATCTTTAAGGATTAGCTGGCAAGTATTGCTTTTCCCTGACATTTCTATGGACCTTAGAGAAACACTCTAGAATTTAGATATTAGCAGATTAGAGCAGCTATTCGGCTGAGTTTTACCACAGCCTGTTGATTCAGACATTACCTATATGGTTATGTTTTTGCAGTGAGAACACCAATATAATGCCACAAAATTCATGCTACAGAGAATTTCTTTTTAATAACACCCATAATTTGCGTCTTCGACCTGCGCGTGGACGCTCGCCTCTTCCGGCCCACGGAACTGGCCGGATTTGATTCAAACGGCGCACGGACACGGCTGGGCAACAGCAGTCTGTTTGAATTCAACGTCGGCCGCCGGCTGTTTGAGGGGGTCCAACTGGCCGGTCTTAATCCGCACACAGGCAGGGTGCCCGTAACCACCGACAACGCCTTCAGCTTCCATTTCTCCCCCCAGTCGGTGCCGGCTTCCAGCGTAGTGCAAGTAACAGGATCTATACCCATACCAAAATCTGCCTTCAGGCTGCCGGATAAAATCGCAGTGGACATAAAGAATTAACATATTCAAAATGTGTAGAATATCCCAGCAAAGCAGGATGTATATTATTTACAGAAGAAACTTTTCAACACCATTGTATACAGTAAAGAGTCTGTAAATAGGTGGCATTTAAAGCTGCATCAAAATAACCAACTACTCCCTGTTGTTTGTTCAGGTACTGTGGCCTTTTATATTCTGAATGTTATGTACTGCACCTGAGCTTTTATCATTATATCCTAAGCAGCTGCATGAAGCAAAAATAATATGAGAATAGCCACAGTTTATTGAAATCAATAACTCTTGCTAATATCTACTGATTTTACTGCCATGGACCTTGATGGCTACTTCTTGCCCAGTCGATTTAAGTTTGGCCTTGTACACTTGTCCCAAAGACGCCGCAGCAATGGGTTGGGCAGATAGCTCATTTTCAATGACTTGGTCAATAGGACAACCCCATTCGCTTTCCAAGATTTTCTTGGCCTTGTTGGTTGAGAAGGCAGGGACCTGATCTTGCAATGTTGCCAACCCTC
This sequence comes from Alatinidae sp. Z8VKAUB7J3, assembly GCA_010016025.2. Lineage (NCBI taxonomy): Eukaryota > Metazoa > Cnidaria > Cubozoa > Carybdeida > Alatinidae > Alatinidae sp. Z8VKAUB7J3. The sequence goes on along the minus strand of JAAAKM020721499.1, from coordinate 63,797,390 downwards.
TTGCATACGCCGGTGAGAGTAGATCCGTACGGATACTTAAGCTTTGTCCGATTTTGATGTATGTTGGTCCCAGACGCGTCAACAATTGTGCCAATTCTCGGCCTCGTTGATTTCTTCCAGCCCGCCGAAGAAGGCGGCGGCGGCGGCAAGGAGATGTGCGACGATGGCATGAGGGAGCGCTGGAACATCCAGGAGGTCTACGGCATGCACAACTGGCCGGGCCGCCCCGTGGGCAGCTTCTCGATCCGCCCGGGCGCCTTCTTTGCCGCAACCGACCAGTTCGACATCACCTTCGAGGGCCGCGGCGGCCACGCCGCCAAGCCGCAGGAGACCGTCGACACCACGGTGATGGCCGCGCAGGCGGTGCTGGCGCTGCAGACCATCGCCTCGCGCAATGCTGATCCGGTGCACCAGATCGTGGTCTCGCGGCTTGTACTTGCGCGGCTTCAGCTTGCCCCCAACTTAATACAAAAACCTCTAGGACACTATTAGTCAGTGTTTCTCCATCTGTCTGAGCAAGTCTGTGGGTTAAAAGAACTTTTGACTTATATTGTTGCTGTGGCATTGTAAAATCTCAGCAATGTCATTTTAGGATGAAACCCCTTAGTCATCCCTTCAATACTAGCAAATTTAAAGCTGTATTCAAATTTGATTGTGTCATAGATCTCAGTGACTATAGTACAATTACAGAAGAGAGAATAATGAGGACTTTTTTTCCCAGGACAGTGAATAAGCAAAACTGGTAAGAATGTTGGCTGGAATATTGGTACGTTAAGCCACCCCTGCCCTAACAGAGGGGGGCTTTGGGGTTTTACGGGTTGCGGGTTTGGCCGATTTTGCCCTCGGGTTTTCGGGTTATTCGAAAAAAAAGGGGCGGGTTTTCGGGTTCAGCATATTTGACGGGCGACGGGTTTTGCCATTTTTTAGCTCGGGTTTTCGGGTATTGTAGTAAAAATGTGCGGGTTTTCGGGTTTTTTCCCGTCATATAGGATTTATCAATTTGTGAAATTCATAAACAGTTCTTGAAACTAGGATAAACGTCAATACAGTAAAGCGGGTATCCCGCTATCCATTTGCTCGTAATTTTGAGTGAATTTTGACTGTGTAAATTTTAATTTCTTGAAGTAAATGATTATTGAACTGTTATTTAGAATTTTTTATTAAATTGATTTGTTTGCGGGTTTGCCGATTTATGCTAATAAATAGCATTGATATGAGTGGGCCACATAAAACCAAAAAAATCATAGGCAGCGCAATTACACTGTCTAGATAAAGTTATAGGATAAGTCTAAGTATTACACACAGATTATGTAATATTATATATTGACACGATACCGCATTTAAAATTTTAAAGTACTTGAAAAATCTGGGGCGACCCCCTTCATATACGTGACAATTTCTGTTCATTTTAAGCGTTAATGTTGCTCCTTACTTTCAGTTGAAAAAACTTGTATTTATTTTATTTAATTTCTGATCGTTTTTTAAATACTGCCAGAAAATCAGGCCCCAAGTCCACTTAAAAAACACCTTCCCCACGGATATATTCTCTAGACAAACCAATCCCGGTGAAAACTTACCCCCGACTATTACTCTTAACCTTTCCACGAGTAAAGTTTAGACAGAAAAGAGAAAGCAAAGACATTTAAAAAAAAAATATTAAGCATTCTGGCAAATTCTCCCAGGGGGGACTTCGAGGGGGACATGGGGCTTTGGATGGGTACATGGGGATCCAAACTCGTGCGCAAGTCTGGAAAGCCAGTGTTCTCAGGACCATTACATTACAAAAAAGGTACCTGGCCGGCTGCAGTTACTACAATTTTTGGGACCGAGACAACTATCATTGACCATCAGAAGAATATGTCTGTTCAGCAACCATCTCAAATCACCATGTTATGCATATTCTCAGAATGATGCAAAAAAGGTGCCCGGAAACAAATCACTAATTGCATTTACCATGTATCCAACTCCAATTGAGAAATCGATTGCACAATCAACTCTACTAAGACACAAGACGAAAAATAAGAAAAATTTTCTACCAGGCGATTGTTAAGCAAGATTGAAACCAGAAGCATGAAACAAGCAACATAATTAGATTGTTACTTTTCTAAGGTTTAAAGGCTTCCAAAGTAAAGTGAAAACATTGACTCATTATCGGCCTGTTATAAGTTTATAGACTAGCATCAAAGGTTATCCCACATTCCAATTACAGTATGAGAGGTCAATAACAAAAGCTGAAAGTTATTAATATAAAAATATTCATTGTCGTCAATTTATTCACTGTCGCTGTTATCTTATTTTTAAGAGGTAATATCTCGTTAGACGAAGAAAACCGTACAGACTAAGTTGGCGCTGGAATGAAGAAAACCGGGTTTGCCTGAAATAGAGAGGCATGACTTCAGAGACAAACCGAGCCTGATCATGTACATGAAATGAGCGGCCATGAGGTTGCCAAGATACTATTCTGCTGTAACCTTGACTTTCAGCCCGCTCCAGCATTGCGTGCTACAATTGAACAAATGGACAGTTAGGTGATGTTGTAATATGTTAACAAGAAGAGAGAATGAGGGAGGGAAAATGACTTGATAACTTACCAAAATAGCGGGGAAAGGCGTACTTATCCCCCCAAAAACAGGCTATTGGTATTTCGGAACAACAAGCACAGACCAGTGCTGTGCAGCAATTGGTGCTCGCCGTCCGAAAGTTCTTTAAGAAGCATTGGCTGATCGACGCCTTGCTTTGTGAAGTAGAAATTTTTAAAACGCATAATGCGCTCGTCTGAAGCCAGAGTCGGTACTGTTTCGCTCACATAGTGGCTGCTGCTCTGATACAAATCAGCTTTCAGTTTGTCATTAACGGTGTAGAGATTAAGGGCCAGTAGCACCTGAAAGGCTTGAAACAATGTAAGTGGATCATTGCTGAAGTTTTCTCGAAAAGCCTGCTGCCCAGGGCATGCTGACTATGTGAAGAACATGATCACTGGTGCGGCTCAAATGGACGGTGCAATATTAGTATGTTCAGCAGCTGATGGTCCGATGCCACAAACACGTGAGCATATCTTATTATCACGTCAGGTAGGTGTACCTTACATTGTTGTTTTCATGACCAAAGCTGACATGGTTGATGATGAAGAGTTATTAGAGTTGGTTGAAATGGAAGTTCGTGAGTTGTTAGATACTTATGAATTCCCAGGTGATGATACACCAATCATTATTGGTTCAGCATTGAAAGCATTGGAAGGTGATACATCAGATAGAAATAATTTACAATAAATTGTTTGTACAACTTCACTGCATGAAAAGTTATATACAGAGTTAATGTTTTAGTAATTAATACATAAAAATCACAATATAAAAATAATTTTTGAAATGCTGATTTGATTGAAGGTTAAAACCCTGACCTTCCTCAATCAGCAATCAGAATACACTAATATTGCTTTTCCGTTTAAATTAATAGGCGAAATTTGTAGGAATGCTATTAATTTCCTGAGTTGCCATACAACCGCTTTACGGTGCTAGTCGGGTGAAAAAACTGTTTAACAGTACAATTTGTTTATCTCAAATAGGTATTTGTATCTGAATGGGGGAGGTCGTAAGTAAGGATTTGAGAGAAGTTGAAAGTTCTTGGGGGCGTAAAAAGAAAGGCTTGGAATAGGTCGAGATGGATTAGGATGCCTGATGGAGGAGACGGAGGTGCGTGCGTAGCTTTGTTGGCCTCAGGTGGCTGGGTGTCGCAGTGAATTATTAGTAGTAGTATTAGAGACGGATTAGGAGCTTGTGTAGCTGCGCTGGTCCCAGGCACCTTGGTTCTGTTGTCAGTTGTTAGTAGTAGTAGTATAAAGACCATCTTATGTACCTTACGTAATCTTGCATCTGTGTGAACTGGTAAAGGGCTTTAAGTTACACAATTATAATCCTACAATACCAAATAGATTGATTTTGATTTTCAGCCGCCGTAGTCAGTTATTAGCGCGTCAGCACAGCTTAGATACCAATATTGGTATCTAAGCTGTGCGCGTTAGTCTTTGAATCAGAACGGCAAGGGTTCAGTTCCTTAATCAGACATTTTCCTTTTTTCAAACATGGTTTTGTGCCTTATATATGATTATTTTTCAGCTGATTCACTCTTTTTGTATATTTTTGGGTGAATTGGGAAATGTTCCATACACTATTTTTTGAAGAAATTACGCCCCGCACCCGCAAGAAATTTCTTTGGAAAACATCTAGTAAATCTTCATCCGCTTTTCGGAGTGCCCATGCTTCATAGCCATATTTGACAACTGCTCTAGCTTCCAATATTCTAATCTTGATTTGCAGACTTATCTTCCTATTCTTTCAATCTTTTTTTAACCATAAAAAAACTTAACCTTGGCCATTCTACATTTAACATCTTCTGTTCCCACCGTCTTTACTGATAATACTACCGAGGCATGTGAAACTGCCCACCTTATCAATCTTTTCGTTACCAACGTCACCTTTTCAGCTTCACTTATTCCTAGCCTTGGTGACTTTCGAATACTCTCAAGTCCGGATCGTCGCGGAAGGTTAATATCCAGCAAGACCACATCCGGATCCACGGCCGATTCGTTGGCCAGAAACTCAGTAGGATCCCGGTAGGCACGCACGAGCTTCAATTCGCGATTGTCGTGGAAGATTCGTTCCAACATCTCCACGTAACCACGGTCATCCTCAATGACAACAATGCGATACATTTTCTATGTGCCTCAAGCCACTCAATCTCTAGAAGCCTAGCAATTCTGTGCTCTGAAACAATCCCCACAACGGGGGATCCTGTCACCACCCGGCGTCGCTCATGTGTCCCTAGCTGACAAGAGGGCAGAAAAAAAGGTATATGCATTTTGAATTTTTCGCCTGTTATGTATTACAGTTGAAATCAAAGTTTCAATTACAGTCCAACTGTCACATATCAAATATTTGACAGAAGAGCAGAGAAATTGACATATAATTTCCGAATTTTTGAACTGTTATTCATTGCAATTCAAATCAACTGTTTCAGCTAAAATCCGAATGTCACATTTCAAAACTTTTACAGGAGAGAAGAAATTAAGATCTACGTATTTCGAATTTTTCAAGTATTGCAATTGCAATCAAAATTCTGCAGTTCAAATGTCCCATAAATGCTGCAAGCTTGTAAATTCCACAGTTCCCAAAAGAAATCGGAACCGTGCTCTGATACCACTTGATACGAACTCTTAAACTCCAAGCTTTATCTGCAAAACATTCGTCGGGAAATAAAACAACTAAATACAAATCCACCCCTTAAGGGCAAAGCTCACCACCCAACCGGGCTATCCTGAGCAAGAGAATCTCCGAGAAAGACTGAATTTAGGGATAGGAAAGGGTTAAGGACTATCAATTCAACCACTAGAGAATCCTCAATCTAGCGAATCACAAATTTAAGGAAAAGGCTAAGCATAAGGATTTGTAGGACAGGCCGGTCGCCGATGCCGAGCACGTAGGTGAACACGCAGTACGCGGCGCAGCTGAGGCCGAACACGCGCGCGGCGCGCTGGAACGCCACGTCGCCCGGGTTGTGCCGCTGCAGCCAGTTGCTGAGCGTGGCCTCGTTGAGCACCGCCTCGCTGAGGTCGGCCCCCGAGAAGTCGGCGCGCCCGAGCTGGGCCTGGCTGAAGTCGGCGCCGCTGAGCTTCGCGCCGCTGAAGTTGGCGCCGACGAGGTTGGCCTCGACGAAGCACTTGCCGCTCAGGTCTTGCCCGCTGAAGTCATGACCGCGCAGGTTCTGCCCGAAAAGAAATTCCAATGGAATGTTAAAATGCTGTCCATCTAAATTTAGCAATCTACCTTTCTTTATTAGCCGTCTCCAAGAATATCTAAAAAAAAAAAAAAAACAACTACTGCCTTCAGAATATTACGCACTCTAACGACTGTATGACTAAAACTATACGACTGTAAAATCTAATAAGCTTAAATAATGAAACCATCTAAAAATGGAAAAAAAAATACAGAAAAAATCCTCTAAGGCCATGGTAACCAGTCTTTATGAATGTAGAAAGTTAAATTTCGTGGCAAGTTATGCTTTTTGTACATAACCACCATACTGTGGCTTGCTTACGATGCCACTAAAATATGCCATAATCTTACGTGGCTTGCTAGATTTGATGGAAATAAGGTAATGACGGCGCACATGTAGGTGTTGAGTAGTGAAGGTGCGCATACGAAATGTGGTGCTGTGTAATGACGGTAAACACATGGGCGATACACAATACTTAAGAGATTTTTTTCTTCAGGATGCCATTTTTCTTTCAAAGTGCTTTTTATAGATTTCATTTTCTTTCGATGCGTTTTTTTTCAGGGAACCCTTATAATCTAAATATTTTTTGTCTACCCTAGGATTCGAAAGCGATTCCCCCTAAAATTAAAACTTTAAACGAATAGAAATTATTACGTTTAAAAAAGCCCGAGGGGGTTTGCCCCCTCGTCAATACTTCACTCTTTACGCTATTTTTTTTTTTTTTAGTACTTTCTGAAGAGCTATTAGTTCTAATTAAACGGCCTTTGTGATTCAGGAGTCATTCTTAAAGAATTGAAACACAAATTGAACCTTAGCGCAAAGAGCGAGGTATTGAAGAAGGGGTGAACACCTCACATTCGTAGTAATTTCAGTTCGTTTCAAGTTTTAATATTGCTCCTTACTTTCTGTTGGAAAAACTTGTTCTTTTTATGTTATCGTCGTGCCGATCGATCTCCTTGTCTACCTTGGGGTACAAATCGACGAGGTTGGCCAATTCCCGGTGCAGCCCGTTGAAATAGCCATCGACCGGATTGAGTTCCTTCCAAAGCTGGGCGCGCAAATAAAAAATATGGTCTTCGTCATTCGCCTTGGCGAAGAAACGCTTCGCGATTTCACCCTCCGCTTCCCAATAGGGCCACGCGGCATCGGCTAGGGTCTTTTCAGTATTGGTCATCTCTTCTCTCTCAGGCGCTCCCACACGGAACCAAATACGCAAAAGACGAGACTGAACGAACCCTCTCCCACGGGGAGTCAACTTAGCACACAACTATACAGAAATTACATTAAAAAACAGCTACATTAGTTCCCAGTAAGATAAATAATGCTCGTTTTGGCTATCAATTGCCAACTATGAATCAAGTTAGACTACTTTAGAAGAATTACACTCTTATACTGTAAAAGATAGTTACAGAAAATCTGAAACGATTCTTAATTAGTAAATTGTTCATGTGTCAAATTGGTCAAGTTCATAAAAACGAACAATTGTTAGATTTAAATACTCTCCAAAAGATGTATTTCTCCAAATCTAAGGGGGCACCTAGAGGAGGCACATGCCTTGCTCCTAGAAAGTAGAGAGAGAGGGAGAGGGGGGGGGGGATAATCGATTTTTGGAAAAAACACTTTCTTTCTTTTTTAACTTACATCACAATCTACTTCGTAAAACTTGTATCTCAGTAACCGGCTGAGATGATCCTCTTAAATAATTTGTTAGTAGTCGGGGTGAACAGTTTGTCTTATGGAGCTCGCATCTCTACCGCCTGGAAGAGGTTGAGGAAGATGCTTAATATTTTGTGTTTCCAATAAAGGGAACCTCTGCTTAAGAGGTACTAATGCACAGCACGTATCAGAGAAAAACTTCTTGGCAGAGGGCAATAGACTGGGATGCGATAGCTGAGCGTGCCTCCACGGGACAGCACCTGCCAGAAATAGTCATGGAAACTCGGCCGAAATCGCACGCCGGATACGCCGTGTTCAGCTTGCGTCCCGAAGACGCGTCCGGGTTTCTGATAGATCTGCTGTCCATTGGCCAGGAACTGAACATTGACCCGCGCGTTTTCCCGAAGATTGCCCGTGTTGTAGCCAAGGACAGCCGGCGCAATGCCCTTGTCCTTGCGGGAGGAACATGTCGCATTGAACTGCACGTCATCGGTCTCGGGAACGCCAAGGGCGAGATAGGCGGTATAACTCCCCCGGGAGCCGATCTTTGATCGACTCGATGCGGATATTGCCAGGGCGATGATGAGCATTAACGCGGTCAAGGGTGTCGAAATCGGTGCCGGCTTTGCATCGGTTGGGCAGCGTGGCACCGAACACCGCGATGAAATTCGCAAAGAAGGCTTCCTGTCCAACCACGCAGGCGGGGTGCTCGGCGGGATTACTTCCGGTCAGGATCTGATCGCGCGGATTGCTTTGAAGCCGACCAGCAGCCTCACAACCCCAGGGCGAAGTATCAACACCGCTGGTGAGGAAATAGATGTCGTGACCAAGGGACGCCACGATCCTTGTGTAAAGTTTAGTTTGCATTATAGTTATGATTTTTTTTTGTAGCTGTGATTCTTATCAGATATGAAGCTATTTTCGCAAGTTCCACGCTGAACTTTTAAATTCTTGTCACTTTAACTCTCAAATGAAAATTGCTTCCCTATAAGAATAAAATGATAACTTCCCTCCATTGTAAACTTAAAGAAAGTATGATAAATACATGCTTTTGTTTTGGATACAACCAGCGGTGGTGATTGGTGGAGAGGGGGCAAGTGCCTTATTTTTAGAAAATACCTTTTTGGGGGGATATTTTCATTGATTTTTTTTTGTATTTACATTGCCGACTGTTCAACATGTGATCTGATATCTCAGCGAAGTACCATATTATGTGATAATTATAGCCTTATTTTATATATTAATTATGGCCTATCCCAGTTTGCAAAAGTAGCAAACGGAAATTGCTTTTTTGGTAGCGCATCTCCGAAAAATTACCATGTAGGTCTCCATGTGTGTTCGAAATCCTTCATTCTGTTCGTATCATCAAGCGTCGTGGGCTCTCCTGAACGATTTAAATAGCAATTCGTATTCCTTGTTCGACGTCATTTCGAACTATCGGTTGTTTTAAGAAACTAATGTTTTGTAAATTTTTCTATTAGTTTTAAATATGTTTCTATGGGGTCCTTATGACCAACGTTGCCCTCTAACTATTCTATGCAAGTATGTTTGCACATGTTTATTCTTTTAATTTTGCACAAGTTTTGTCTATTATTTTGAATTCTTCGTCCCAAGGGGAGGGGGCTCTCCAAGGCCCCCAGGCTACACCACTTGAATTTATTTATATTGTGCTCAATGATTTGAAACTTTTGCTTTTGTACTAAATCTGTTTTGATTTAGGATGGTAGGCCTTAAGTGAAAATATGCTGAAGTCAATACTATTTACAAATTAATTATTCATTTGCTTTGAATCAGGCGATGCCGTGCGATTTGTTAAGACCGATGTCGCAGACGAAGGCGATATCGGTGCGATGATCAAGTGCGCTGTGGATGAGTTCGGTGGTTTGGATATCGTATTTAACAACGCAGGTGTTGGTGGCGCCGTGGGACCTCTTACCGATACCACGGTTGAATCCTGGGATTACACAATGGACGTCCTGGCGAAGGGCGTATTTCTCGGGATGAAACATGCAGCTCGGGTGCTCATTGATCAGGGTCGTGGTGGTTCGATCATCAACACAGCGTCAATTGCGGGACTGAGTGGTGATGCGGGACCGATGATCTATTCCTATGGAGAGAGAGACTAAGGCAAGGCCCGAGGGCCTAAGCCTTGATAGAAAACACAACTCTTAAATCGTGACCAGTTTCTATCTCATTATCGACGAACTCTCTCAACTATCCTAATTGCATAACATAAAAGACTCTCTACGTGTAACATTACACAGTTTCACAGGAAGTATCATGCTATTCGGCAACACACTAATTAGCCATGTCCCATGTCAATAGCATTGACGTCATTATATTAATACACCAATACGTTACAGATAGAGTGTAGCCAAATGGAACCATTCATTAGGAAGAGCAGTCTGCAGAGATAATTTTCCATTGGAGATCCCCTAGCAACCAATTCAACCGGAGGCCCTAGCAATCAATTCCAAGGGGAGGCCCTGGAACCCAATTTCAACGGGACCGTATTATCCTACTCTGGGGCCCTAGTATCCAATGTCCATGCCAAGGCGTTCCACGATGTTTTTTAAGATATTTTTCTTCAAGACGTCTTTCAAGAAATTTTAAGACATTTTTTCTTCAAGATGCTTCTCAAGACATTTTCAAGATGTTTCTTATAGACATTTCAAGACATTTTTAAGACATTTTTCTTCAATTTTTTTGTTCAAGATTTATTAAGTTTTTATGCAAGCGGAATCGGAGGGGGCATCGGCATCGGCATCGTCCGGGTCTGCGCGCCCGGCGGTGACGATCGCGGGGAGGTGCACCGCGATGTGCACGGCCATCGCCCCGATGAGGACCCAGGCCAGCGCGAAGTGCGTGCGGCGGAAGGAGAAGTCCCACGGATACCACTGCAGAGTGTTGAGCACCCCGGTGATCGGTTCCATCAGCGCGGCGGCCACCAGCACCGCCAGGCTCAGGCGCTCCAGCAGATGCGGGAAGCTGCGTACCGGAGGCCAGGCGAAGAGCTTCGGGAACACGATCCAAAGCTTCGCCAGGAGCACTATCCTATGGGATAAGTCACTACCTCTGGATCTACCATTGTAATTTAAGTGAAACCTTCCTACTCTATAGCTATTAAACTTTTGCTTTTTTTCAGTTTTTTTTTCAATGAATTAAGACATATTTATGCCTTTGGTTAATTTTCTGCTTTAATTTCAGGACGAAAACACCAACAAGCTCCAGTTGGCATAATCAATAAGAGGTGGAGTCTCAAGAAATCTGCAGGGCACAGAAACACAAATTTATTTTACATATTTTTGAAAACATTTTACGTTTCTTTTAGCATGTTTTTATTTTAATAAAATCAACCATAGCAACAAAACAACCAATATTGTTCACAAAATAATTCACTCATCCTCATAATTTACTGCCCTCATACATACTTTCACAATTTATAGGCCATTCTCATATCGGCATATCTCTACTACTTATCATTATGTTTCTTAAACAATTATCTGGAATCTGCTCAGACATATACTTTTCACGGGAGAATTTACATGATGTCGAATGCACAGAAGAGGTGGTGCCGACTTTGAAACCCAAACGTCCAATTCACGGATTTGGCAGTCCATAGTTTTTGTTTCAAGTGCCAGTAATTTCCGACGAGTATCTCTTACAGAAAGTGGCATCGCTGAATCTGATGGTGTGATTTTCGTTAAAATTCTACGACTTATAAGGGGTGTTTAAATAAGGCAATTTTTATCAGGCTCGTCACTTTTAATAGGTAAGACTAAACTTGATGAAACTTATATATTTAAAATTAGCACTAAAATGCGATTTTTTTTATGTAACTATTGGTATCAAAATTCCGTTTTTTAGAGTTTTGATTACTATTGAGCCGAGTCAAGAACTGTTTGATTTATAAAATTGATCAAACAGGCAATGAAGAGGTCAAACGTGGTAATTCAAAAAAGATCACGTAATATCTCAGTTAAAGTGCTATCCTCCCTTTACCGAAAACACCGTGAAAATTTACTACCACGTAAGATACACCCCTTTCCCCCTTTAAGAGTTTCTTGCGGACGGTTCAGCGCGAAAAGCTATTTGAAAGAGACTTTAATTTCAAATCGCTTTTCCGATCACTCCAGAAATCCCCCTGCCGTGGAAATTTTTCTGGAAATCCAAACAAGCTGAAAATAGCCCCCGGACAATTGCTCTGGAAAAATATTCACATGCAAAATTGAGTTGGCAAAGAGAAAGTAATACAAATAAAAAGAATTTCGTATAGAAATTATGTCAAATCTCTCAACTGTAAAAAAGTACTACGATTAGATTACATCGTAATTATGATTATGAAATTACCTTAACGAATTGTACTTATTGTTATTCATGGTATGATATTAGTAATAAATTTAAAAAATATATTTGAGTTTAGAAAAAATAAAGTTAAACCATGGATAAATGTTGTAATAATGACAAGTGCTCCAATTATTTTCTTTGTCATTATTTTATTGCTTCTAGAGAAAATTGCCCAATAACTGTTTCATCTACTCCTACAACAATGAGATACATTATATTATTGAAAAATAATTACAAATTCAAATTTAATTTGCAATTTGAGTATTATTTTAGTGCTTTCCTCCGCTGCGAAGCCGGCCAGCGCGGCGGTGAAACCCGGATTGACGTAGAGCCCCTTGCGCCCAGTCTCGGGATGACGGATCACCACGGGGTGGACGAAGCGGTTGCTGCCGTCGAAGTCGCCGTCGCGGGCTTCTGGGGGCTGCGAGCCGGTCAGCATCGTGCCCTGCTCGTTGTGGCCGTGGAAGGTGCGCACGCCGGGGCGGGTTCCCTCCTTGACGCACATCGTGTCGAGACCGTCGAGCACCGTGATCTGATCCCGCCACGGCATCATGGCGTTCATGATCGAGTTCTCGTACTCGAAGGTAAACAATGCATAGTTCTGGAACACCATACCGATTTCACGTTTTTCAACCGGAACGGCTTCAACCGGTTGATCGCCGATATGCACCGTGCCGCTATCTGCATAAAGAAAACCGGCTATCACACGAAGCAATGTCGTTTTACCGCTACCAGATGGTCCAAGCAGGCCAAAAAATCCGCCATCGGGAAAATGCAGGGAAACATCGTTCAAGGCTTTCAGCGCACCGAATGACAGGTTGATGTTTGAGACTTGGACTTCGGCCATCAGCGTTCTCCTCCGAATTTTGTATAGCGTGCAGCCAGCAGCATCAGGCTCATACGAGGACGGCTTCAACATCGCGATCAGCAGGGACGGCACCAACTTCAACAAGAAGGGCTCGGTGGCCGCGAACAAGACGACGTTCGACGCGCAGGGCCTGGAGCGGAACACGACCTACTACTTCAAGGTCCGCGCGACGCGGGTCTTGCAGGGCAGGCCGCTGTTCTCACCGTACTCGAACACGAGCCAGATCAAGACCAAGCCCTACCGTCAGGGGCGGGGCAACTGCTACCTGGCGAGTAGAAATAGCTGAAGATCGATTGGTGAGATCCGTCGCAAGGATACCTCTTCCTGTAATCGGCCTATTGCTGTGTGTTAAATCCGATGTTAAAATATTACTTGTACCTCTGGTACCTCCTTAAAAAATCCTTTTAAGCATTTTATTAGTCAGAGCGACGACAGATATAGGAAAATGAACCTTTCAGTAATGACTCCAGGGCCAAAAACATACTCTGGAAGGCATTGCCAAGGTTCCATGATAACCCTCTTCTGATTTCTAAGTCTTAAAAATTTGCCTACTTGACAGGCAGATTTGCCTACTTGATATTTTCAGTTATCAGTTTCTTTTTCTCTTGTTTTAGTTCTGAAAAATACAATTCCTGTTATTTGACTAGAATTTTAAGCCACAAACAAAAAGGATGCAAAAGAAAATCACAGCGAATCGCAAATGAAGGTGATGTCCAACGAAATCAGTAGTTTGATTACAAGCGAGACCGGTAATTGGAACAAATTGCAAGCGAAAATTCATGCGCAACGGAATCTGCAGTTAGAAGATAAGTGATAGAGAGAATCATATCAATTCGCAAACGAAGATGACGCACAACGTAATCTGCGGCTAATCAATATGCAATCGATCTGCAGAAGACATAAAACAATATCAATCCAACAGGCGGTATTCGCAAAGCAAAAAATTATAATGAAATGAAAGAACGTGTCATTTTCTAGAACTTCTCATTCCCGTTAGAATGAGCCCTCTCATAACATTCTAGGACCACTGGGTCGATGCGATCACCCCTGGGAAAAAAAAAACAACAAAAAACAAAAAACAAACGAACAAATAATCTGCCGTCTGTGATCAAAACAAATCCGCGATTCCCCAAATTCTCAAAATACGAAATTCCCCATTTTTGTAGATAGGAGCTTGAAACTTCTACAGTAGGGTTTTGTGATATGCTGAATCTGACGGTGTGATTTTTGTTAAGATTCTATGACTTTTAGGGGTTGTTTCCCCTTATTTTCTAAAATAAGGCAATTTGTAACCGAAACTCTAAAAACTCGAATTTTGATATTTTGATTGAATTTTGGTTTTGATATTTCGATTGAATTTTTATATTGAATTTTGATACCAATAGGCATATCAAAAGAATCGGTCTTTAATACTGATTCCAAATATATGTTCTATTAAGTTTAATGTTACCTATCAAACGCTACGAGCCAGAGAAATTTACCTGATTTCATAAAATTGGGGACACACCCCTTAAAAGTCAAAAAATCTTAATGAAAATCACACTGGATGATTCATTATATCAGGGAATCTCACTTTAGAGGCTTAAAGATCCTATCTGTAAAATCCTAAAGGGTTCATTGTGGTAACATTTGTTCATTTATTTATTCCAGAGGCACTTCATGCGGAATGGATGGTCGACTTAGCCCAGTCATTTGGAAATTGAAAGTTTCAGTGCCCTTTTCAACGAATTGCTACCAAATGAGTTGTTACTGACTACAGTGTCTAAAAGAAATTCTTATTCTAGTTTAACGGCCCTTGTGTTTCAGCAGTTGTTTTGAAGAATCTTCAGATAAATAGAGAAATAGCTCTAACAGAGAGACGATGGGAGGGTGGAGGTAGAAATTGATATATAATCCTCAGGGCCGTATTTTTCTCGACGACTTCTGAAAGACAAAGGCATTCTATAATCTGAATGAGCAGCTTATTTAAGGCACTAAAAAAACTTAGTGTAAAGAGCGAGGGATTAAGGATAGGGCAGCCCCATCATATGCAGGTATGTGTTAACTCTGTAGCTAAAAGTTAAAAAAACATTAAAACAGTCTTTCTTTTTCCCTTCTTTTTTCCAGGCCTAGTGGCTTACTAAAACATCATCCAAATGCTCGTAGGGTGTTAAGGTAAAGAGCGACACAAAGAGCGAAAGGGGGTTGACTGGTCTGGATTTGTAGATTTTGGCACCGATTTTTTCGGCATCTTGCAATTTAAATATACTTCATTTTTTTTAATTGTTCCTCTCCCTTTAGCCCCCCGAATGGTTGAATCAGGGGAAAACGAGTTTCTGAAGTTAATTTGTGCAGCTCGCTGATACGCCTACCAATTTTTATCGTCCTAGCACGTCCAGAAGCACCAAACTCGACAAATCACTAAACCCCACCCCCTAACTCCCCCAAAGCGAGCGGATCCAGTCCGGTTACGTTAATCACTTATCTATGGCATTTGCTTATTCTACCCACCAAATTTTATCCCAATCTCTCCACTCTAGAGGTTTTCCAAGATTTACAGTTTCCAATGGCAGCATGGAAACAGTACGAAATTGAATGATCGAACTATAAACGATTTTTAACACAGATACAGGGGGCAAATTAAAAAGTTGTATAAGTAAACTCAGGCCTCTTACAACCATAGGCAATATAACTTCACGATAATTCTTCCAATTTAAATTATAATCTACGAAAAATCAAAGTGTTTCGTTTCGAATGCCTGAATAATTACAACCACAGAAAAGCAAATATTTTAGAAACAATCAAGAGGCAGCGCACTTTAGTCCTTCGTAAGTGCCTTCAATGTATAATTTTTTAGCTTTATATTTTCCTGCCACTTTACGAAACTTAACATTTACCGATCTAAAACTTTCATATTCCAAATGTAAAACTTTCAAGAAGAAATGTTTCGGTGTGTGGACATATTCTCCGTCGAAATGCCCAAAGTGGCTTCCTCTTATTTGATTTTTAAAATGAAGGAAGGTCTGTTTAGTCGATTATAGAGGGTTCTCCATAACTCTTTCTGTGATGGCATGCCCATCCTTGCTGGAAATACATGCCTGTACAGAGCCTTGGATCAATGTTTTAAGGTTTACATAATTTTGTATTCCAGACATTTGGTTTCCAAAGAGGCCGCACTTGTGGGACGTGTGGAAAGTATGAGTGTCGGGGACGGACCGCTTATCCGGTACGAGGCGCTGCTTGCTTCCGGCGAGGTGAACCCCGACCCGGCGCAGCGCGACGCGGTGAATAAGCTTCAGGAGATGCATGCGCGTCTGGACGGCTATCGCCCGGCATCGGCGAGGACCGGCTGGGCCGAGCGGCTCGGATTCTCTCGCCGCGCGCCGGCGGAGGCGCCGCGCGGTCTGTATATCCACGGCGCGGTCGGTCGCGGCAAATCCATGCTGATGGATCTGTTCTTTGATTGCGTCGCGGTCGAACGCAAGCGCCGGGTGCACTTTCATGAATAGATCCAACCATCTCATCCAACCAACCACCTGAAGGACCTGTGCTTGTACATGGCACAACCAGGTACCAAAAACATCACCAATATGGGAATAGCCATTGACATGGTACCGGATGATGAGAACGATAGGACACTAATTGTTTACGTCGAGGACGTTGTCGACGAGGTATTTGTGGAGTATGCTCTGGGGTATTCAAAGTACGACCTGTCCTTTATGCTTTCAAGTATAGCAGACGCTAACTATTCATGCAAGGCAAGGGATGGATTTTAGACTCATATAACTCTTTGGATGAGTCGGGCCTCATAGGCCCCGATGCCGGGCTTATCTGCTGCTCTAGTAGCTTAATAGTTTTTTCCACTCAGTTCTTCATTTAAAAGATCTAAAGCCGAACTGGCCTATCGTGACAAAGAAAAGTTATAAATCTGGAGAAGAGATACGGGAAAGAAGAGACAATAAGGCGAATATTTCGCCCGTATAAAACAAGGCGTCTTAGTGCTAAAAGAAAAATGAGAGAGAGAAAACAACAACTAGAATCTAAAACTAAAAGAATATAATAAAACGCAAAAATAAAATAGCCAAACTAATATATGTATAAAATTAACATTAACATATATAAATTGTGAGCTACCGTTTTAGAAAGAAGAGTTTAGAGAAAGAGTAAAACTTTAGCGTAAAGAGCGGGGCGTTGATCTTCGACACTTGGAACATAGTTTCGTCAATATAATATTAGCTGCCATTTTAACTTAATATTATCAAGAAAAAACCAATGCGGCTACATTTTAGAGAAGATCAGATGTATCTTGATGCATTGGTGCTGATCCCAATTTTTTTCTGCAAAAAAACACTTTTTTTGCAAAGTGATGTCATTTTGAACATTACATAGCTCAAAAACTGTCAAGAGCTCATTTTGTGTCGAAAACAGGAATCTGATTGAATTGAATATGATACAATTATGTTGTGTCAATATATTGTGGTCAATATATTGTGGTCAATATACAGGTGACTTTGCTCAAAAAATTTGCTTACATTTCAAGAAACCGTAATGAACTAATAAGATGCCCACTCAGTCGGGTTGTTTCCCTTTTTCAAGAATTAAATAAAAAAAAGTTATTTCTACTGAAAGTAAGGAACAATATAAAACTTAAGACCCGCAGAAATTATTTTGTATATAAACGGGGCTGCCTCCTTCTCAATACCCGTTTCTTCACGCTATAGTTTTTCAATAGGGGGAAACCGAAATTCTTGGAAAACGTTAAATAAACTTCCCCAGAATCGGGCTTATCCAATCCTCCCAAAACATTTAACAGAATTGTTTTGCCGCCACCGCTTGGCCCCATGACGGTTGTAAAATCTCCTCGACGTATCTCGAAACTCACGTCGTCTAACGCGACTGACCGAACGCTCCCAGAGCTATACTTTTTTGAAACGTTTACAAAACGCGCGGCTATCGGCTCTTCTTTTTCCATTATCCCGCTGATTTTTGAAGTTTAACCAAACGTAAAAATGATATCGCAAACTCTAAACATCGGCGGTAGCGGTGGCAAGAACTGGGCTGTTTTCGTAACACACCGAGGTGATGGACTACGTCGCGGACCGCGGCATCCCGATCAACCGCCTCCATCAGCAGAACTATCCCTCGGTCGGCTGCGAGCCCTGCACGCGCTCGGTCGCGCCCGGCGCCGATCCGCGCTCGGGCCGCTGGTGGTGGGAGAGCGACTCTGACAAAGAGTGCGGCCTCCACATAGAGCATCATGTGGATACCCCCAAGTAACACTCAGGATTCCAATTAAACTTTTTTATTGAAGGTTAGAGCTCTGATCCTCAGTCTCGGATTCTCTAGTAAACGGTACAGGTGAGGCGTGGTGTATCAGCATGAGCCATCCGGAAAAAATAAAATATAAAAACAAAATACAATTTAACTAAAAAAATAAAAATATTCCGAATATTTCGGCCCCACGTCCAGGAGCCTTTCTCAATCTAAATTACAAACGGCAAAAAAGAGGGTAAAATGTTTTAAAACATAAAAAAAATATGACAACTAAACACAAGAAAAAAAAACAATAAATAAATATTCGGAATATTTTTACTTTTTTAGTTGAAGTTTAGTTTTGTCTTTATATTTTATTTTTTGTTCACTACTTTGTTGAAATTAAAACCTGTTTTCTCTTTGCTTAATTTTTCGTAAATGGAAAAGCAGTCAGAAGAACAGTGTGGTTTTAGATTAGGTAGAGGATGTGTTGACCAAATTCTCACTTTTAGATTAATGATTAAGAAGTTTCTTAGGTGTCAGCCACTACTGGTCATCAGTTTAAAAATTAAGAAGAGGTGTTTGATTGTGTTGATTAGAGCTTCAGCAAAGGTCTTATCCTTGCATGATATACCAGACAAATGCATTAAAATGATTAGTGCCATGCATGGGAATAAGACTACTGTGTTAAGATAGGAAATGAGGTTAGTAGCTGGTTTTGTATTAAATTAATTAAAAAAATTTCCGAAAAAGAAGTTTTTCAAAGGGAGAAATGTATAGGAGGCAGTGCCTACTAGGGATCTTAGATTTTTCTAAGGGTCAATCTACTTCCATCACGGGGAAATGTATAAGATTTTGCTTTCTCACTTTACATCACACTTCTCTGTTGACCCAATACAATGAATTTAGGATAGATCAAGTTTTAAAGGCATTGTGGAGGCAAATTAATTTCATTTTTTTTATCTGCAGATCTTAAGCAAGCATTTGTTAAATTTGTTAATTTAAAAATTATTATATTTTGAACATTGTGTCTAGAATTACTAAATTTACAGTAAATTATTTTGTAGACTTTAAATATTTATTATTTCCCACTGTTAGTCCTAACTCAAGAACTAGAGGTCATCAGTTGAAACCTGTTAAGCAGCCTAGCCTATCCAGAGTCTGTGGTTAATTCTTTTCTTCAAGAATAATAAACACTTCAGATAAACTGTTACCACTGAATCTGTGAACATCTTTAAACAAAGACTGGATGCTGATTGGTCCTCTAGAGTGTAAACTCAACTGGGATGCTATGGATCAGCACAGTGCACCTGGTCACCAAAGAATCCTTAATTCAGCTCAAATTGCCAACTCTGGAGCTCTATAAGCAGAAATCTCTAGATTGCTCCAAGCTGTTTGTTGAGTAAACTCGGACCGCTCGCCGGACTTGCCGGTACCTGGGAAGGATTTAAAGGCGACGACATCGCCCCGGACGACAACCCGGCTGAAATTGAAAACAATAAATTCCGGGAAGAGTTGATCTTCGAACCTTTCGGTCCGGTGGACAACCACGCGCAACAATTATTGGGCCTGCGCTACTCGCTCACCGCCTGGCGGCGGGATGCGGACAGTCCGTTTCACGAAGACCGGGGTTACTGGTTGTGGGATCCCAAAGAACAGCAGGTCATGCGTTGCTTCGTGGTGCCGCGTGGGGTGGCGGTGATTGCCGCTGACCAGAAGATTTGTAAAGAGTGCCCTCATAGGTGATTATTTCACTAATGGTTCACTTGTGGATTCTAAATGCGTGACATCAGAATCGAAAATATCTACTTTGTATTTAAACGCAATACGGCAGGAGTTCAGGGATCAATCTTGCAAGAAGATTAAATAAATAAAAAAAAACAAGTTTTTTTAACTGAAAGTAAGGGGTGACATTAAAACTTAAAAACTCAATGCCCTGCTCTTTAGGCTAAAGTTGAAATCTTTGTCACAACTCTACCTTTTAAAACAATAAAAAACTATAGCGCAAAGAACGGGGCGTTGATGGCTATTTCGTAATTTTTAAAGAATGGCTTTGGTAGGAGGGGGCCTTAAAAAGGGGGCTAGTTGCCCTTCAATCCTTTTATTCATATAATAAAGCACTAACAAATTAAATTTCCGTTCAAATGAGCCATTAAACATCTCTCTATGATGTTTTAGTTATTCTTAATGCAAAAAAAGATTTTTCTTGGTGTTCAAGGTGAAGGATTTTAAGTTTCCTACTATAAGTTTTTGACCATTCTGATTCCAATGGTGCAATTTTTTGACACAGGCTCTTTTTCAAGATCACCATAAATTTATTTTTGCAATAAACTTTTAGTCGTCGTGTGTAAGTCGGAATAGAAGGATAAATAATTTAGTTTTACTGTGATTACTGCTACTAGAAAAGGGTTTTCTTTTGGGGGAGGGAAGAAACTTGAGGCACATCCATGATGAGATTTCACTAACACTGAGGTTTCGCTCGCTCTCATTTGAGCCGATCAGATTTTTTATGTGAAAAATGATACTGTGAAGCTGAAAGACCCTTGATTTTTGTCGTTGTTTCTTAACGATAGTATGCTTTGATTTATAGTCCTATGGCTACTATAAATTAATAGATTTCTTAATTAAGCCTTTAATTGTTCTTTAGAATAGAATTAATTTATGACCCACAAAAAACATAAAACTGAGGAGTAAACACAGAAAAACAGAAAAAACAAGAAAAAAACATAACAACATAAATAACATTACAACATGCAACACAAATAAATTATCTCAATTCAAAAAAAGGCCAAAGAGGGTGAAAAACACAAATCATTTGCTGAGTTTTAAGAGATATACCTGTAGATAATTAATTCAGTCGCGAGGGCGCATCAATGATTTCAAATTTAGAAACGACTGTACGATTCCGATACCAACGAGGCAGAAGTAGCAAATACTTGCAATACTTAAAATATCCTGAACGTAGGTAAATCAATATTTAATTAATGTTTTGTTAGCCCAAATGTCTGAGCTTGTACATTGTGTCACTTGTCTGGTAATTTAGGTAACTTGTCTGGTACTTTAGGTAATTAGGGGCCCCCTATTACGCTCTGGATGCTTGTTTGCTAGTCATTCCCGGCAAATTAATGGTGCTATTTCAATTTTAAATTCTCGGTTAACCTACATAGGACCATAGACTGGGGTCTTATTTTGCCAGTTTGTCTCGTTTGTCTTATTTGCTAGTCATTCCATGCAATCTAACAATCCTGTTTCAAGTTTAATTTCTTGGTCAACTTGCCCATATAAGCCCCCTCTAAAGTTTATACAACCACCCCTTCCATAAAAACCTATCTCCCCTGGTCATAACTTACAGCCCTTGTCACTAGGAAATCGGGGTTTGTCTCAGCCCTAGAAGCCTTGTTATATGATATTTGAACTATTTTAAATAAAATGGCTATCTCAAAATTTTTAGCTCCATTCCTGGAAAATGCGACACGTGTGTGCGTGGGGAGATAACTGCCCTCTGATCACTTTGACTCTTAAAATGAGCACTAGAGCTTCTGATTACAGCCCAAAGAATCCCCTCCGATGTTTATATGACCACGCTTTCTATGATTTGATTGATTTTCCGACGGATTTTTTTGGCGTCTTTTTTACCTTGTTTAGTATACTGGAAAAGAAGGATGTATTTTTCATTAAAAAGTTCATACTTCAGGCCTGTTTTAAAAAGAAGTCGGTCGACGGCTTCTTCAATACGTTCTCCTTCCCTGAAATCGAAATCTACCGTTTTGTTTTCGACCAGCGCCGATTGGTAGTTGAAAAATACTTTGTACTTCTCTTCAAAATCTACCAAAACTTCTTTCAACGGTCGCGCTTGCGCGTATTCTCCGGGCGATCCGGCAAATATTTTATGGCGCAGACCAGAGCACTGGCAGTTTTCATAACATCATATTTCATTTAAAGCCCCAAGGAAACAAGGTAACATCGTTTAATACTAAATGAATTTTGATAACGTCATTATGTATTTCTTAGCCTTCACAGTATTTCTTATTAGAAAACATTTTTTTTCAGTATATTGATTTTCTTAAGCAATGCATAAATTTTTTATTTTCTTTAAAAGCATTTTTGCTCATCTGTAGTAAAATCTTTTATTCTATAAATAAAAAAATCTTTTAAATAGAGAAGAATGCATACACAACTTACACATCATATAGTTGAAGCCTTCAAAAATTCCCAAGCAAGAAAGACCCCTGAATCACAAATGCTGTTTAATTAGAATAAATAGTTCTTTTGAAAGAACTAAAAAATGTTTAGCGGAAAGAGCGAGATATTGACTAGGGGACAAATCCCCCCATGTACGTAATAATTTCTGTTCGTTTTAAATTTAAAGTTGCTCCTTATTTTTAGTTGAAAAAAGTAGTTTTTCTTATTTAATTTATGATAGTTCTTAAATCATTCTGGAAAATCTGGCACCGCCTTCATCGAAAATTGTCTCTTCCCCCATGACAATTTCCTCCCAGAAAAAATCCTCCCACATAACCACCTCCAATGACCCCTTGTCATAAGGTAATTATTTATGATCTACCTGAATAGTTATGATCTACAATATTTATGATCTGAAATTTATGATCTACAGGCAGAAAATAGTACTTTAAACTATTGAGGATTCAACACAACTTATGTATTTCTCATCAACTTGTTTGAATGTGCTTTTAATGGATTTTGCGATAAAATAAGGCTATTCTATCATCATGCGAACTCTGCAATAGCAAGAGGGGGATTTGGTTTTTAGATGTTCGTCTAATATAGAGAATTATAGTAGCTCAAATTTGGGTATGGACTACCTTTTTTGGTGCGGTATCTATAGACAACGAGGAGGCTGTAAAGACTTGTCTAGATTGGTAAAGTATTAATAATCGAATGCTAGTTGCTCATTTTATGACTAAAGAGTGCAGGGTATCAATCATAGTATATATACCCCTGTTGGACCGACATAGTAGTGTATCACATGAGATTTACTTACAGCTACAAGAAAAAACAGACAAGGTCTATTTTGATTCTTCTGAAGGCTGACAGAATGAATGAATGATGCTAGGATATATAGGAGTGCTGTTATCAACAATTCGTGGGAACAAACTGTAAGTAAAGAGTGATTTGGATCAATAGTGACCAAAACGATAAGAACAAGAGTCTTGATAAAAAAGTAGCCTCAATGGCAGTGATAGGTACCAGAGGCGCCATTTGAGGGGGTCAGGGGTGGGCAAACGCCCACCCCAGATTTTCCAAGGGGGATCAAGCTTCCACCACAAAGGGCCCTTTTCCGGCCATAATTATCCATTATGTCCAATATAATCCATTCTGTTCAAATGATTTGAACTAACTGCACGCCTATTAGCCAAAGAGCGTGATTACCTGACGACCCTTGGTGTAATTACGCTATTTGCTATTATCATTGTAAACTTTGAAAGTAGGTTAGATTCAGAATAAAAGTCTCAAGGAATTGTCCAGTTTCGCTCAGTTTCGAACTGTGCCAAGCCGCATCGGTGTGCCAGAAAACGACCCGCGTCACCTGAGTCCGCGAGTTGAGTCCCCATTCGCGATACCGATCCAACGAGCCTCGTCATGCGGGCGATGGTTCCGAGTCCTCTGCCAAAAGACTGATCAGCCGATCATTTCGCCATCCACTGAGACGAGAAGTTGATGAGCTTGCCGTTTCGAAAATGCAGTGTTTCTACAGTATCTGATCCGTCGTCGGACACGCAAGCAAAACAAAGGAATTCGTCCGTCTCTTCATAGCCATCAGGGACCCCCGAAAAAGATTTGCTCAATGCGAAAGACAATCTGAAGGTCGCCCAAAACCAGTTTTTGCTGGCTAAACAAAAAGCTGGACGGGCAACTCAATTACTAAAAGAAGGCGCTGGCAGCGTCCGAGCTCAAGAAGAGGCGTTGAGTGGGCTTGAGGATTCCAAAACAAGATTACGGTTGGCCAAAGCCATGGTCAATCTTCTCGATAATAAGGATTTTAACGCTTCCGCAAAGGAATTTGCTCCATTGGAAGTGGGAGCGCCCATTGGCGGTATTCTTAAAAATTTGCATGTTGCCTCAGGGCAGCGTGTGTCTGCAGGAGCGAGGTATTTAGGAGGGGGTTTCTTTACCATATACTTGATAATTTCTGTATGTTTTAAGTTTTAATGTTGCTCCTCATTTTCAGTTGAAAAAACTTGTTGTTTTTTTTTTAATTTAACTATTAAAGTACGAAGGACTCAACGTGCCACTTCGCAAAAACGTCGGAGAAGGACATGGATCTTTTTTTCTCTTTTTTTTTTGACGCAAAAACCAAAAGAAATTTTTCAGAATCTAGGAAGAAATTATGCCTCGATTTTTTTGTTTCCTTCATGAAAATGCCAAAACTGTGTTTTTCAAAATCTAGGGGATAATTACGAAATTTCTTTATATTTCTTGCTTTCTCTTTACTGATTCAATTTTAAGCGTGGAGATTTTAAAGGTAATTAGTCGGGGTAAATTTTCGCCAGAATTGTCCATAGGATATTTCTCTGGGGAGGGAATTCTTCCATGGAGGTGGAGCCAGGTATCCTGGCGTTATTTAAAAATGGTCAGAAGTTAAACCAAAAAACAAGTTTTTTCAACTGAAAGTAAGGAACAACATTAAAGCTGAAAACAAACAGAAATTACGTATATGAGTAATTAAGTTTATGAGGGGGGTTATTCCCTCCTCAACAACTCGCTCTTTACCTTGTGCAAGCGATCGCTCTTTACGTTAAAGTTTTTTATTGTTATAAGAAGTAGAGTTGTGAGAAAGAGTCAAACTTTAGCGTACAGAGGGGGGCGTTGAGGAGGGGACAACCCCTTTCAAATACGGAACAATTTCTGTTCGTTTTAGTTTTTAATTTTGCTCCTTACTTGCAGTTAAAAAAAAACTTGTTTTTTTATTTAATGCTTGTAAAAGAGTGAAGGCACCACCTTGTTTTGTGCCAATATCGGTTTATGATTCATAGCAGTGTTTCCCAAACTTTTCAATGTTATGTGTACCCCTTTCTGTAAGAATCGTGTGAATTAAACATTTTAAAAAAACAGTTTTTTTTAAATGCAAGTAAAAAAAGGACATTAAGGTTAAAACGAAAAACTTTATTTCGAGTTTGATGGGGGAGCCGTCTCCTAATTACTCCCCCCCCTCTTTCCTCTCAAGTTCGGCTTTTTGACTCCAGTCCTCAAGAACGACTACTCAAACACAAGGGCCTATGAATTGATACAGAAGAATTTCTGAAGCACTATAAAACCTTAGCGTGATTGAACAGCTAATTACCTGATTTGAAGAATGTGCTAATTAAAAAGCAAAGGCATATAGTACTGCAAGCATACAACCGACTCTTTCCGAAATCTTAGAATGAGAACAAGTCTCACACACACACAAAAAAAAAATATATGCAAGGTATTTTTGTAACTAACACACTTTGTTTGATTTCCACAAAAAAAAAAGAAGTACAATAGCGTGCAACTATAATGTTAGCCAAGAGAATAAGAAATTAACAAGAGTTGGATGCCTGAAAATATGTGAAGAATTGCTGTCTTTAATTTAGACAAGACCATTATATTCGAACGAATTTTAGCTTTTATTTTGGAAAAACAAAGCATAGATAATTTGTTTGCCTTTTTCTTTTGTCACTCATAAAATACGTTGACGTGTACAATTTGTAGACAACATTGTAAGTTTCGCTTCAGAGTTCAATGTACAAACATCTTTAAACCGGATATCTCATGAACATTATTAAATTAGTGAAGTTTTCAAATGTGAACTGATTTATCATTCCGCTACAGTGAAGTATAATCCTGACCTAATTTTATCTATTACTTCAGTGACCTTCAAAAATATATACCTGCTAGTGATAACAAACTTGGCTCAGAGCCTGAATTGATTACTGGATTTTCCTGTGACTAGCATGATGAATTTATTTTAAAAGCGGTATTGAATTTCTGTTCTCGTGCAGGTTCACAGGTTCACTACCGTACATCAAGCAAGAAGATATGCAATACTTCGGCAGACTGACAGAAGAGGTTGACGAAGATAAGATTAGCAAGGAAGAGCTTAAGGAAAGGCAGATTATGACACTCTTGCTAAAGATCAAGAGTGGAACGCCTCCACAACGGAAAACTGCAATGCGGCAGATCACAGACAAGGCGCGCTATTTTGGTGCAGGTCCGCTTTTCAACCAAATTCTCCCTCTTCTAATGAGTCCCGTTCTAGAAGACCAGGAAAGGCACTTGCTGGTGAAAGTTATTGATCGTGTACTGTACAAGCTAGATGATTGTAGATGTAGGATTAATAATTCTACAAAGTAATAACTAATAATTATGCAGAGAGCTCCATTAGCTGCCAACATCCAAACTTCCAGAAGTTCTTGGAAATCCTGAAAGGCATATATGACTACATGAGTACTGTTTTCACTCACTTAGCCTTCTGGACTCCTACTGAAATTATAGGACTTTCCACATAAACAGAATTGTACTCACACTTGCCCGTAATAAAACTTTATTTAACATTCTACTACACTGGATTGACCAAGAGTAATACCAGTTGATGTTTGTTTGAATTAACACCAAACTAACTACTGAGTAATTATATCGCACCGCTCGTGATGCGACGCGTGCGGGTGGCGGGCGTGATGGTCGACAGCCGCGCGGCATTCCGCGATCTGGTCGCATTCCTCGACCGGCACGCGATCGAGCCGGTGATCGGCGAGCGCTTCGCGTTCGACCAACTCGGCGCGGCGTTCCGCCACATGCAGGACGGGGCGCACTTCGGCAAGATCGTCCTCGGCGGCTGACGCGTGGTAGATTGCGCGGTGCCATGAAGCCGCGCTCACTCCTCCTCGTCGCTCTCACCTGCGCCGCGTGCGCAGGCCCCCCCGCCCTTCCAGCCCAGGGCAACGCCGATTTAATTTTTAGAGGCAATCAGTAAATTTAGACTTTCAATTGCCCGTAAACTACATTTGTTAGTCTAATAAATGCTGTTAGTACAGTACAATAAAAATTTAGCGTAAACAGTGGGGAATTGAGGAGGGAGCAGCCATGTCACGTGCGGAATAACTCCAATTAATTTAAAGTTTCAAAGTCGCCCTTTAATTTTATTAGACTTTTTTTTTAAGAACAACTAATTTCTTAGCTATGGATATTTAACTATAAGCCTTTGATAAATCGCATTTCAATTACATTACGTCAATTTTGACCAATGTTAAGAATAACTTAGAAAATCCAGCATTCCTATCCTACAGAACGTACCCATGGATAATGATAATGATGAAGACCTGGAGAAAAAATGTAAATAAAAGCGACGATTCTTGAAAATTTTGTAAAAGGCAAAATATGTTTTTAGAATCTAGGGGAGGAATTTTGTCCTTTAATAATTTTTACATTGAAAATACAAAAAATATATCTCAAAATGTAGGGGATTGATTGAAATAAGTTTGGTAGATCGAAATTTATTTGTAAATTGGCTCATGTCCATCTGCTATAATTTTGGATGAGTCCCCCTCCCCCCTTCACTGGCACATTATTATATAGAGCCCAAATGTTGTTGCAAAGACATGAACAAAACAGATTAAAAAAAAGTATTTTAGCTAAAAGAGGCAAGAATGTCACCTTGGTGTGTTTTGTAAGTGCAAGTGGACAGACATTTCTCACAGTGTATGCCTTTCCTTGTGTTATGACTCCTGAAAGGATGTTTCAAAACAGCCCCCCTATATGTGTTGGTTTTGCCCATTGAATTGGTTGGAAGACAGTAGACAATTTTTACTTGTCTATTCAGCATTTTCAGAAGCAAGTCAAAGCAACTGTAGAGAATTCTGTCCTATTGCTGCTTGGCAATCATGAAAGCCAGTTGGGGACGGCGATGCTGACGGCCGGCCAGCTCACGAGGTCGACGCGCTGAGTCCGGCCAGCTCGGGGTGGGTCAGCATGCGCTCGATCATGCGCGCGTAGGAGTATTCCCGGTGCGCGAAGGCGTGCCCGGCCGCGGCGATCCGCTCCCGCTCCTCGGCCAGGGGCAGGTACTTGCCGACGACCTCGACCGCGTGGTCGGGGTCGTTGAAGTGCACGCACAGCTCCCCGTCGGGGAGCAGCTCCTCCAGGTTCGGCACGTAGCGGGTGCAGAGGAACGCCCCGCAGCCGAGGCTGATCCAGGTCCGGTTGGAGAATTTGATGCAGGAGAGACGGTGCATGCGCGGATAGCACTAGGAGTGGGAGCGCACAGTGATTTCTTTTGTGGTGTGTTCACCTGATCTCCTCGCACTTCGTGGATTTTAACTGGGTGGAGCCCAGCACCCGTCTTGGGATCTCCTGGCACCACCATCCAAGCCTAACACACGATTTAATACATGGTGTGAGCGCTGCTACTTCATCATTCGCTTGGAACGCCATCGCAAGTGCGACTGCAGACGGCCTTGCAGGTTGTTGAGGCTTTTGCACAGCAAACCAACGCCAAATCGACCTCGAACTTGTACGTGATCCTCATATTTCAAAACATGTGTAAGTTCCTGCCACTATTTAAGCCTTTGAAGGTAGTTCTTTAGGGGGAATTCATCAATCTTGACTAAAGAGATATACTACACCTTATTTCAAAACAGGTGTAACTTCCTGCCACATTAAGACGTTTTTTAAGCGACTGCTGTAGATGCCCCAACAAAATACTCATCGTCAAAAGCTTTACTTTTTTTATATGCACTATTTAAAACTTTGAAGGTAGTTTTTTTTTTTAGGGGGAATTCATCAATCTTGACTAAAGAGATATACTACACCTTATTTCAAAACAGGTGTAACTTCTATTCATTAAATACCAAAAAATGGTTTTTATAATTGCAAGTAAGGAGCGACGTTAAAACAATCAGAAATTATTCTATATATGAAAGGGGTTGTCCCCTTCTCAACACCTTGCTCTTTTCGCTAAAGTTTGACTCTTTCTTACAACTCTACTTTTTAAATCAATAAAAAACTTTAGCGTAAAGATCGAGTCGTTGAGGAGGGGATAACCTCTTTCATATACGGAATAATTTCCGTATATTAAATAACAAAAGCTAGTTTTTTTTATTTGATTCCCGAAAGTTTTTAATTAAAGCAAGTTTTCATTTTGGATCACTCACAATGACGTGATGTTATTGACCGACTTAAGAATAAAATGCCTCTTAACGCAGACCTATGGCAATTCAATGAAAATTAAATCGTCAATATGTTGTTCGGGTCTATATCTGTCACCATTATTAGGGGTGGGGCACAATTGTTACAGTAGCGATCATCATATTTAGAAAGATTCATGGCTGGGGAGTTGAATGATATGATTCCTTTGTTATTAAAGCATTTAATTTAGATGACGGTATACACTGGAATACTACGCTCAGGCACCTACGCAGGAATTTTCTTCGGGGGGGGGGGGAAAACCGTCGAAACAGCAGAGATAGAATTGGTGAAAATTATGTAGATATGACCAATAACTTTCAACTTAGCCATTTAACGTCACTCTAAAAAGTTCTGTTAGCCCTAACTGTTCTACTTGAGACACGGCACCAAAAGTACAGTTTTTAGTACCATTATGAACTTCTGATGGTGAGCTTTATAGGAAGGACGCGGATTTGAGCAGTATCTTTTATACCAGCTATTAAGAATCTGTGTAAGATACCTGCGATACCAATACGCGCGATACCAATGTGCCTATGCCGATACGCGTAATATCAATACGTCCGATACCGATACAGCATGCAGTCGTTTCCATACAAAAACTTACATAAATATTTCTAAAAGAATCCTATACTAATTAAAATAAAAAAAAAAAAAATCACCTTCTGCCAACACCCCCAGAGTAATAACCACCATCTAAGTGCAGTTCAATTCACACCATCTCCTTCAACCCACCCCTCTCTCCAGCCCTGTAACCAACTCAAATCCCCATCAAAAAATAACTAAAAAAGGAAAAAAACTAATTCCCTCATAAATGCTCTTTTAATCTTTTTTTTAACTGTGGGAGGTTCTCAGCCGCCCTAACACTCAGAGAAAGTGAATTCCATACAGAAGGGCCAAGGTAATTTGGCAACACAATAAACTGGCCGACAAAGGGACCTTATCAGTGAAGAGGTGTCGTTAATCTGATTAATTAACTTTTTTACTTCATGAAGATTGAAATTCTAATCAAGCTTGAAAGGCTTTCAAAGAGAATTCTATTACTTCGCTTTACAAGCTTAATAATTGCTACTACAGAAATTCCGTTTTATGGCTTCTCTGGTCTTTTGCAATTCTCTTTTGAACATTTCGCAATAAACATAGGCTGCTTGGAATTATAAGTATCAGTTAAACTTTTTGTATCGTCTATCTTATGGACAAATTTACTACACTAGATTACACAAAACGCTTAGAGTGGAGAGATCGGGATGAAACTTGGTGGGAAAAATAAACACAAGCCCTAGATACGTAATTGGCATAACCGGAATGGAACTGCTTTCTTTGGGGGAGTTGGGGGAGGGTTAATTCAGAGAAATTGAAAAAAATGAGGTATTTTTAACTTACAAACAAGTGATCGGATCTTAATGACATTTTATATTTAGAAGGACCTCTTAGCACAAATCTTTAATTTTAAATGCCGACCGGATGCAGTGTCTTTGGGGGGAGTTGGGGTGGACCAGAAATCTTGATAAACGCTTAGAGAGGAGAGATCAGGACCTCCCATAGTTTGTGCAAGCTCTCATCATTCATGGATTAAATACATAAATGACTCTTACCATTATGAGTATTAAGTTAATGTCTTTTACCAATGGACTACCATTTCAACCTCCCTATTTTATTGGCATTTTCCCTCGTCACCTATTGATAATTATTGTCAGTTATCAATAGCTATTGATGATTTTCTTGGTTAGCCGTAAGTGGCTTACAAAGAAAATCTGGATAAGACAATTGAAAATAAGACGACAATGTGGTTTATATAGAATATGCGCATTTTCAATGTGGTCACTTTATAATAGAAAGTTTTTTTCACCGCTCACAAAAACTTGTATGCCTCGGGGCACAATTTTCAACACTTGCCGTCGGGTACTTGAGGGTTTTATAACCCCCTGAGTTTTTGCTATAGATAGATAGATAAGTGTATTTTAAAGCCATATATATATAGCCATGAACACCGTACAATAACATAAAACGAAAGACACAAATACCATAAACTTTGATCAGCGATCATCATAAAGTACTTAAATGAAACACTACATTAACCTAATACTAGTACTTAATACTTGAAAAAAATGGTCCGTGAAAAGAACACTTGACGCTCAGAAAAAGACATAAATAAAACATTACAACGATAAGCTGCACAGAAAATGTGGTTCAATTTTACTTTTAACGGCTACAACGAAAGAATGGTTAAGAAACGCCAGGTTTTACGAATGTATGATGATAGATTGTCAGAGACTGTGCTTTTTGGCCATCCATCTGGGACTAAATAAAAATAAAGTTGTCCCCAAATGGAATATAAAGAGGTCATAGTAAGGATTTAGAGAAAAGTTGGAATTCAAGAGATGGGAGTAAAGAGTGAAGCTTTGCACAGATTTGGATGGAAGGGGGAAGGGGCGGGTACAGCATTGATGACATCAGGCGACTTGATGCAGCAGTTAAAACCCTTTGAAAAAGAAAAATATAAATGCACTTAGAGGAGTACAAAGAAGAAAAATTAAAGCACTGACAAAAAAAAAAACAATAAGTATCATCTTATTTTATAACAATATATAACAAAAATAACAATATATTTCACGCAAAAGCGAAAAGACAACAGTCCTTTCGCTGTTCTTGAACAATCTGTCCATAAGATGGTCCTTTTTTCTAAGAATTATAAAAAAAAGCAATATCTGTCCAGTAATCTTGATTATTGTGATGTTGTTATTTTGTGAATGTTTTGATAAATAAAAACCACACCCCTTAATACATACACCTCGCGCAGGTTCGCGAGGAACTCCCGGATCTCCAGCGAGGTGAACTCGGCCGGATTGTCCTTGGCGTCATCGCGCTTGCGGAAGAAGCGCATGAACTGGAAGAGGTCCTTCTCGTACGCACGGATCGTCTCGGGGGACATGTTCCGCTCGTAGCGAAGGTAGTTGACGAACTCTTTCTCGAAATCCACGGTGGGTTTCGTCTCGTTGATTCCGGTCTCGATCTCGGTGTTCTCCATCTCCCCAACCTTCTTCTCAGGGGGTCCAGGAAGGGTCCTGGGTCAGCCGTCCGGCTAGATCGCTCGGAGACGGCTGGGCATAGCGGTCCCAGGTCTCGCCAAACCGCGCACGGCTGTCGGCTTCTTCGCTCTGCGCGAGTCTCGCATACATCCACACCAGCACGGGGAACATCGCGAGTGTCAAAAGGGTCGGCCATTGCACCAGGAAGCCGGCCATGATCAGCACAAAGCCGACATATTGCGGATGCCGGATGCGGGCATAGGGTCCGCTGACGGCGAGTTGGCCGGCCCGCTGCGCCGCCCACAGATGGGGCCAGGCAACCGAGATCAGCCAGGAACCCCCGCCGATGAGCGCAAAGCCCAGCAGACTACACCGCCCCAAATGCCGTTTAAGCCATCACCATTTTTGGAAAATCCTGGGATCTTCATGTACAACATGCCTTATCTACCAATGAGGACGAAAATCTGCGCATGATTTCAGAAAGTCTGTCCCATTTAAAAAAGCACGGTCATGAAGTGTTGTTTGACGCGGAACATTTTTTCGACGGTTACAAGTCCAACCCCGAATATGCCTTAAAAGTTTTGCAGGAAGCGGAGTCGGCAGGGGCGGACTGGATCGTGCTTTGTGAGACCAACGGCGGTGCCATGCCCTGGGAGATCAGTAAAATATTTTCAGAAGTAAAATCTTCCATAAACGTCAAATTGTTCCCCTTGAATAGGTCGAGGAGTGGGAGCTGAAGTGCCTGACTCCAACTAAAGCTCAAATTCCATGGCCCTTTCCCTTTCACCTGGTTCATGGCACTCAAACGTGCGGCGGCCTCCTCGAGTGACTGTCCACCCGAAAGGAAGTTAGCACCCTTCATGGCAACGGGGAAGCTCTGTTCCAGGACAAAGATGTTTGCCTCCGCAATCTCTTCAACAGAGTAGCTACGAGGGCAGTCACGACCTGGATTGACAATATTGGGTTTGAGCGTTGAACCAGCCATATACACACCGTGATCGATCATTGCCTTGAAGAGGTGTTACATCACGTTTATTGTCTAAATGTTCCTGAAGAACCTGCTTGACGTAAGCGGCTGCTTCTTCAAGAGATTCCAGAGGGGAGTTGCTGATATCAGTAGCTTTTCTACTTTGCATTTTGCCCTGCCTCATAGGTGCCCGGGCCCATAACATGATCAACAATTGAAGACGTTAAAAATTCTGAAGAGGTCTCCGTAAGATCGGAGCGTTTGAGCATTGCCGACAGGCAATCAAAGATGTACTGCTCCTCAGTAACATTTAAGGCTGCAGCATGCTGCAAGAACTCATAACGACCACGGAAATAGTCATGAATATCGGGCTAATAGCAGCCAAACTACTGAAAATATAATTTTGATAATAGCATATACATCATAATCATTGTTTTTTATGATATACTATTTAAACACTTATGAAATACTCTTTTCGTCTGACCAGTAAGATTGGAGGGCTTCACCACTTTTCCCCCAAAGTTATCAGATCAAAATTTTCAGGAAACCTTTTTATTCAGCATAGTTGAAAGTTTAACCAATCCTACTTTTGGAGAAAACCAGATCCCCTACGGCCCTTGGGTAAAGGGCTATACGTTTTGATTTGCCTATTATTTAGATACAGTATTTCTTAGTGGTGCAACTGAAGACTCTTAGATTTAACCTACTAGGTATAGACTCATGCCCAGTTATTGTAATACAATGACCAAACATATTTCCAAAACCTTTAATCACATTATATTTTAGCTATTGTAGTGAAATTCCTTTAAAAAACGAGTGCTTCTTTCAGATTTTAGTGGAAAGCTGAAAATCTTGGAAGATCCAGAAGTAAAAGCGAGTTCCAGCACTGAAGGTTTGCAATGTGATTTCTGCTGAATTCAAAAATATAGATCCAATACTATTTTGAAAATTCAATTCCAAAACTAAGAGTGTTCCTTTTGAACATTTGCTGACTTTTCACTTATTCCTAGCCTTAGTGACTTAGTCTTCTTAACATTTGTTTTCAGACCTATTCTAGCACCCTGAAGTCGCAAAACCTCTAGAAGCTGATTCATTTTGCTCACACTTTCATCTGAGCTGCTTTAATCATCAGCATAATCTAAGTCAAGGAGATTTTTTCCTCACCATCTGATTCCGTGGTCTTCCAATGCCCTTCCTGTGCTCCTTAAAACGAAGTCCATCAAAATGATCCATATAAAGGGGGATAGAACACAACCCTACTGAACTTCTGATTTAATACAAAACCAGCTGCTAGCCTCATTTCCGACGTCACGGGGCAGAATGAGGAATGAGAACGAGTTTCTGTACAGAACTTTTGGTTCTAGGATACTATTAGGGAGCACTAACTTATAAATGATAAATCTATGTATTTAATTTATAAATCTATAAAATCTATGTATTTAATTTATAAATCTATAAAATCTATGCATAAAATCTATGTATTTAATTTATAAATCTATAAAATCTATGTATTTAATTTATAAATCTATGCATAAAATCTATGTATTTAATTTATAAATCTATAAAATCTATGTATTTAATTTATAAATCTATAAAATCTATGTATTTAATTTATTTTACTTTATGTTAACTCAATAAAAATTGCTTTTCTAAGTGTATTTTTAAGACTTTTAAGAAACTAGATTACCATTTTAAAGTCTCGGCTTTTACGCTTGTTGATTTCAGCTTATGTCTGTTATGATCTATGTTTTTCTGCATAAGAGGAACAAATTCTGGCAGATCTGTGATTGTGACATTTGCCCTGAAAACAGAAAAGATGTTCGTTAATTTCTAAACGCGAGAAAAATGTCTGACTAAGGCCAGCACGAAGTATAGAATAATAGTTGTCGGAGACAGCTGTACCCTTTTACACCTCACCCCATCCTTGGTTCCCTTTTAGAGCCTTAGATTAAATCATATACTAAGCATTTTAAATCAGACACAAAAAACATGTAATTCATGAAGACACGTAACAATAAATTTAAAAAACACAAGCATTGTTTATAATCTTGAGGGAAAAAATTAAGTTTCAAAGTTATATATACGGTTATTCCCTGACTTTATCATAGTTATGGTTTCAACATTGTTTAAAAATAACTAGTATATCAGACAAAAATCATAAGCTGAAATTAGTAAAACTTCGGTAGTGTTGAGTAGACGAAAGGGCAATATCGCTCTGCAATTATTTCATGGATTTGTCCTTTTTTTCTATCAAATACAAAAATAACAAACACATAATTATTTGTTTTTTAAGGAGTGTTTCGACTCATATACTTAGTTTGAAGCACATACTACATGCTTCTTTATTAGAGTTCATATTTTTCTGACGATTTTGATCTTTATTCGAATATTTTAGGATGAATAGAAGAAGAAATACTAACGAAGAGCTATAAACGGACAGGACTAGCCATTATAAACGTTCACTGATATATTGAGGTAGACATCGACCGTGTAGTGAACAGATATGTCGGTTTTGGAAATACAGAAATAGACTTTTTCTTATAAAATTGTGAATTCTGAAATGTTGTTGATTTTATCTCGGCCGAATTACAAATTTGAAATTCCTTATTCTTCCGTGACAAAGACATATTTATTTTTATGGACGGTTGCCAAAAGAGACAAAAATTTCCCCAAATTCAGGGAAAGCGAATTGAATACAATCACACATTTACGGTATTAAAAAGAACACTTCACCTTTTCGAAAACCACTGATGAACTTTTGAGCCTCAGGGGCTAGAATGAGGAGTCTAGTGAGATATGTCTAAACTCAGCATAAAATATATTCTGAGATATACTGGAAACAATGAGATTACAGGAATATAAAACCTCTCAAGGCATATGAGGATTTCTTCAGTTGTAGTAAAGGGGTATGACAGTGCAATACAGACAAAGCCGTTTTTACAATCATCATCGGCTTTTCGATAAATTTCCAGCTATCATTGTGATACAGAGAATCAAACTCTAAAGTTTCATTCATATTAATAATGTCGCACAAAGCAGACGAAACTGAGGCAACAAAATGTAGGGTATTAATCCACTTTGCGACTGTAAGATGAGTAAGATGTAATTGCAGCAACCACTAAGCCAGTATAGGTCTGCTATCCCGTGGTATAAAACAACTGAAGAAAAACCGAATGTAACGCTCTTCTTATACATGATGTGAACCTTAGGGCAATAAAGCAGTAATTTAAGTGTCTCAATGGGGGCATTTTAGACATAAATTGCCAACAAAGTCGGTGCCGAAATTGTATTAGAACAACGCAAATTTGAGGGGCCACCCCCTTTTATAATCGTGTACACCTTATTATGCATGTTCCGCAGGGCTGAAGTATTTGCCACTTGTAATGCAACGATCGTCCTGGGTTGTAATAAGAGGAGTGATGTGGTACAAATGTCTAACGCTCTATGATGTACAACAACTGGCGGAGAGTGAGTGGTCCCTAAGACTAGTATTAGTAGAGTATGGTAAAATGAATAAAATAATATCATGAGATTCTTCAAGCATAATTTTTAGAGAGGATGTCATTGTAAAAATTAGAATATATAAATTGCTCTTGCCAGCAATAAGGACTAGTCCTGTGAATGCTGGTCAGTGATGATTGTGACTCTACCTCATTAGGTGCATCCCAAACTGTGAGCATTTACAAGAAATATTGCTGGCTTTCATATAAAGTGAATATACCATGCAATGCCTTTTTTAATACTGTTTACAAATATAATAATTGCTTCTACTGCAAATTCAGATTTAAGCACTTTTTGACCTCTTAAAATGACCTATATATTTGGGGACAAGCAAAAAAGCCGAAATTCTGGGAACCGGTTAAATCCTTGACAACTGTGTCTCCCGATTCATTTACTTTGGGCGTAGCGTTAAGTCTCGCAAACTCGAAGCGCGCCAAAAGCTGAAGCTGAATTTCGCTGAAGTGTGATTCATTTCTAAATTTTACATGATCACTAGATGAGTATTTTATTAATACCACATGAATAACATACTGATCACATGGTCAGTATGATTGAGTTTTCTAGCTGGTGTAATAGTTACTGAAGCACAAAACTGGGCGACTTCGATTCCCATCGAATTGGAAAGCATCTTCGGAAGAGGCTTTTAACGCTTGTAACCGAACATCAGTTATTCAAATATGGTAACTGTGAAGTTAGACATTAGATCTTGGAATATAAAGTATAGATTAGATGAAGAACAGATGAGTAGAGGAAATATGGCTTCTAGGGGAGAGAAAAAGGAGGATGAAGGCAAATAAGAATATTTAAATTTTCGGCCTCTGCTCTCTAGGCCTTATGCCAGCATGCAGAGAGGCAGAGATAACATATAAATAATTCTAAATAACAACCCACTTATTTCCCCTCCCCCACCAACACAACTTTCTGTGAACATTTAAAATGGATACCCGCTGGAACGATGTTAAAGACTAGCAGAAAATCGGATGTCAAAATACAGACGTCATAATAAGATACAAAATAAATAAGTAAATGCAAACGAACTCAGCATCACGAGTTTAGGAATAAAAAAAGAAGCTGCGCGTCGAAAATAATGTGCATTAAAGGCAGTGCTCAGGAGCATACCTCCAGCATTTAATTGACGGGTAAGAGTGGGTCCACACCCGAAGTGTAAAGGAGCGAAGGCTATAGTTTAGGGAAAGTAGTAGCAGTTCTGGCATCTTCAATTTGCTTATACTTACAGCAAATATTATGTATTATTATAAGGAAATACAATAAAGAAAATAGGGAGGAATGAACAAATAATAAATGGGTTTTTGAATTTTTGGGAGGGAAAAATGGCAACCACAAAGGCATAACATCGTGCCAGTGTTCAGGGAAACTTTCAAAGATAGTGTCCTTACATGTTTATGAATCAAAAAGCTTTTATCAAGAATAACACCAAGGAATTTAAACTGATCAACCTGTTTTACTTCAAGACTATTTAAAACAAGAGCCAGGAGCTCATTTGGCACTTCTAATGAGGTCAGAACCTAAAATTAGACTCTATACTAGAGTTATCAATTTCATCATCCTAACACATTAAGCTTTTGGGGTGAATTTGTTTTCGAAGGTAACTCAAATTTGAGTATCTTTTTTTTCAGATTTTTCTTCCATGAGGAATAGGGGGGGGGGGCTTTCAAGGGAAATATCTGGGATAGTTGCCTGGGAGTCGTGGCTAGGGATTACCTCACTTTAATAAAAATTTTCAGTTTAGTTCGGCTATTTTTGCTTGTTGGGTTGTAAGGGAGTGCTCTATTTAGTTTTTCCCCAGGCACCAACCCTTGGAACGGCCCTGAATAGGGTTATACGAAATTTCAATTTATCTACCTCCTCCTACCATCCTGATGAAATTAGAGCGCTCAAAAATATAGGAAAAGCCTTAATGGGGTGAACAGGAATATCGAATGGTGTAATGCTCGTCCTCTTCAATTTCATCAGTTTGAGGCGAACTTGGGACTCTGTGATGATTAGAAAATCCATAAGATCTGGCGATGGGTGCGGAAAAACCACCGAGTTTAATGGTGGAAGCGACTGAACAATCGCTGCCAGGTGAGTGTTTAGGCGATCTGCAGTTTCTTTATCCAGCGCATCATAGCCAAAACCTAGCCCAGTCTGCGATATAGCTTTTTAGCGGTATACCTTGGAAGTTTCTTTCAGATATCCTGCACACCACTCGCACCAGCGAGAGACAAACAACGAGTCGCAATGGGAAAAGCCCCGTAGATTGCGTGTCTCTGTGTATGAAAGCGTTTCTTCGGCCTACGTCACCCAAAAGATGACAACGGGT
Organism: Alatinidae sp. Z8VKAUB7J3; assembly: GCA_010016025.2. Lineage (NCBI taxonomy): Eukaryota > Metazoa > Cnidaria > Cubozoa > Carybdeida > Alatinidae > Alatinidae sp. Z8VKAUB7J3. Next base: position 63,758,535 of record JAAAKM020721499.1, on the reverse strand, counting down.
GCCTCAATGGGTCGGCACTCTCTTTATATCCCGGGTGTATCTGATTTTTCCCCGTGCTTCGTTCACATCTTCAAAGACGACTATGAAGGATTCCCCAAACAGTACAATAGCAAACAGACTTGGCCGGGGGATCTGATTTCTTCTTCTCTCCTCAAGAAGAGGCGTGTCTTTGAATATGTCAGCTGGACACTGCCTAACCGTCAGCTGAGGAACTCTATAACGGGCTCTGGATTACCATTACTAAGCACGTCAACAGGTCAGAAATCGTTTGCTTACAGAGGGGCAAAGGTCTGGAGTGACCTAGATAGTGGTGTCAAGGCGTCCTCATCGCTCCACACTTTTCGAAAAAAATATAAAGCCAAACTATGACTCTTCTCGTTTTTCTTTCTTTTTTTTGTCAACGATTTATTGTAAATAGGAGTGTATTATACATTTATTTATTATCTAATTTTTAATATTACTTTAGCATGGCTCCCTGTAAAGCAGTATGTAAATATTGAGTGGATTTGCAAAATTTTCTTTTCTTATTTTTTACTAAAATAAATTTTGAAATGGTTTAAAAAAATTCTGCATCATAATGAATAAATATAAATTTCATTGTAGTAACAAAATAAATATTGACATATTAACTATAATAAGTACATAACTGGGATAAATCTATGCATTAAGAAACATACTAAGCTGAAATTAATTATTCTAGGAAACAATCGAAAGCTTCAATACGAATGGTTGCACCGTTGTAGGTAATTTATTTCAAAAGAAAATTCAAATTTGCCACATATTTGTTATCGTTTGACATAATATCCAGCTGACTTTACACTGTAACACAGTCTCAGCTTTTATATGCTCTACTAAGAAATAACGAAATGACAATAGACAAATTAAGAAATAACAACATAGATAAGGTTAGGTTTTATGTTTGGGGGTAAATTAAAACGCAATGCGCATCTAAAAATGTACCAACATAGATTTGATGTCGGGAAATAAAGAGAGATTGTCCTTAAGGAACGTGCTGTCATTTTTTTCCTTTTTTAACTCTTCAGGGACTTCTCTTTCTAAGAGTTTCCAGGTGTTGAAAACTACAGTATTTAGTGGATAGCGAAGAAACAGAATCAAAATGTTTCTCCCGCAACACAGAAAATGTTCTCTGTTAAATTCCCCCTCACCCTGCCAGAAAACCTTTCCCATAATATTTTCTGATATTTCTGATTAACAAATACTATATGTGAACCATGGAAAAATTGAACACATTAAACAAATGGACAAATTGCATAGCTTACAGCCTTTCCCCAGTGACTACAAGGGGTCATGGCATCCTCAACATTATAGCCAATGGGACCTTTCTCCTATATTAAATCAAATAGCTATAAAAAAAATAATGCAGATATTGGTAAAATTCTACTTTAGTGACTTTTGGCTATCTTGGAAAAGGGCTAGGTTAGGAAAATGGATTTTCCGTGGGAGATATTTTCCAGGGGGGTATTTTTCACGGGTGGGTATTTTCTGGGGGGATCCAGGGGGCAGGGTAAACGATGGCCACCAATATTAGACAGACATTTAGAAATTATCTTAGAAACAAAATTAAGAAAAAAACTTTTTTCAATATAATTACTATTAAGATTTCTAAGATTTTTGGTAAAAGAATGAAGCTGGTTCGAAAAAAACAGTTTTTTTTAAGGGATATTTACCCTGGGTGAGTACTTTTTGGGGTGTAAAACGCTGGCCACTGATATTATACAGACATTCAGAAATTCGCTTAGAAACATGGCGTCATAGCTATGGGTGACATCGGCCACGGTGGCGGTATTGTCCGGGTCGTTGGCCAGCCGCTGTTCGGCGAGTTCGACCACCCGCTGCGCCATCCGAATTCGGAGCCGGCGGTGACGTGAAATAACTGTGTGGGACGATACCAGGTCGAACCGTCGTCCGATTCCATGTCGGAATCGTGAACGAACAACTCGCCTTCGCGATTGAAGGTCAGGTCGTAGGCATTGCGAATGCCACCGGCAACCAGCTGGACGGCGCCGCCGCTGATGTCGGTGCGAATGATCGTGCCGCCGGGAGCCTTGATGCCGACAATGAATCTATATATATAAAAATAAATTGTTTGTGTGTTGACTGACGTCATGATTGTGTGTCAACTGACGTCATGTGTGTCGACTGACGTAAAAACTAAAAAAAAACTAAAAAGAAAAAAAAACTAAAAAAAGAAAAAGCAAAAAAATAAAAAAAAATCAAAAAGGAAAAACTTAAAAAGTAAAAAACCTAACAAAAAATAAAAAAAAAACAAAAAAAGGTAAAAAACTAAAAAGAAAAAAAGCTAAAAAGAATAAAAAAACTAAAAAAAAAAAAAGAAAAAACTAAAAAAGAACAAAAATAAAAAAGACAATTTCTTCTTTTCGTCCCGGTACGCTTTCACACCATCGTACGAGCACTTTGTCACGCCGTGGCACACAGCCTCGGCAAATCAACCCTGCGACTTACAAAAGGAGCATGTCGGCGGACGGCGTGGCTTGCGCGCCGCCGCCGCCTCAGAACTTTGATTAACTTCGGTGAGCGCGGCGACTGTGGCTTGCCCATCCCGATCCTCGCTCATTTGCCGCAGCACGCAAAGCAGAATGACGAAGCACGGCGTAGCAGTACTGGGGAAGAGATGGATGTACACTGGGAAATGTACGTACACTGGGAATTTTTGAGGTTGGGTGCTCTACTTCGTGTCAGCTATGGTTAGTGTTTACCATTAGAAACTTGGGAATCTAAAAATCCAATGCTAAAATTTACAAATAATTCAAGTAGGAACTTCATCAATTGTTTCAGCCCAAGGCGAATTGTGTATCTAATTCAAAGGCATGTAATCACGTTGCGGATGAATTTTTTGTTGGCAAGACCCATAATTTCTCACAATCTTTTTGTCCACTTTGTTAAGAGGCCGTCAGTCCCACCTCCTCTCTCTCCCTAGAAATAACCATGGTCATTTTAACTCTAATTTACCTAAGGAAATAAATTAAAAAGTTTAATAAAGTTGGCCAACATAGTTGATAATAATTGTAGATCTAGACCCTATATAAAACTGATCTGGACAATTAGGATCGATGCAATGTTGTTATAGGGCTAATCTGGATTATTCTTGATGTTCAATCTTTGTTGGGGATTTAAAAACATGACAAAAGGAAAATGGTGTATAAGACTGCAATAAAAAAAAGGCTATTCATTAATAATCTCTTTGAATGGAATGGTTTTGCAAGGAATAGGATAAATCCAGTATCTTCTACCCTTGCCATGCAACGTAATTATTTTTTTTTTATGATTTAGAGACTATATACAGTTTCTTTTAAAATATACCACGGACAATTACCCATAACACCTTCACACGTAAACTTGAGTCGGCAAAGAGAAAGAAATACATAAGAAGAATTTCGTAGAATAATTCTGGCAGTTTCGGTTACTATTGAGCCGGGTCTCTCCTTACTTGCAGTTCGTTACCACGAACATTTTGAAAATTGCGTGTAAGCTCACTATCACTACGCCTTCTTTATATTGTTCAATCCTGGCACTTTAAAGCGGTTGGGGTGGGAGGATGTTGAAGTAAAGATTTAAGGAAAATGGGAACGTACTCGGAGTGCAAAGAAAAAGTTTTGAATAGAATGAAAAAGATCGCGTAGCCTACAAATGTGTACAAAAAAGGAGATGTGCTTATTTAAAAACAGGTGCAAATTATTTTACAGCATCTTTTAATATGCTTGATATATTAATAGTAAACATGTTCAATGTCAACATTTGCTCCTTTGAATAAAGAATAAGGAAGCATACTTATGAATAAGAAAATATTGAATATTGAAAAATGAATAACTGAAAACGAACAGGATATTTTTAACACTGATTTGACTTGGGCTACTATCCCTCCAAAACCCCCTGAAGGCTTGCGTAACAATAAAAGTTATACAAGCGTGTTTGATGTTGGATGATTAAGTAAACTGATGGAACTCGAAAATTCCATGTTAAACTCGAAAATTTATATTTAAAAAGTACTCAAGTATTTATTGGGAGGAGATACCGCTTCTAATATCAGGCCATAGCTTCTTGAAGATGCTACAAAATGTTTGCTAGGATTTTGATCTACTTCCTCTAATTACTTAGAAATATTAGAAAATGTCTCGCTCTTTTTCACAAGTGTACTCTATGAAAGATATTACTTTTAGAACAAAATTGGTACTATTATGAGCAGAAGAAAATAATTTGTAAGATGACTGCAACCATTTTTCGATGTAGTGTCCTCTTGATCTAACGGCTGTTGGGGTTACAAGGGCTTACAGCCCTTGCCCTGAGAGCTGTGAGGGGTTGAAATCCCGAAAGGCATGTTTATTGGATCTTTTAACAATGCTGAAGAAAATAGATGTCTGTAAATTTCGATTCGATGTTTGTTCTGGAAAATAGGCGCAGAGGAGTTTGGTTTCCTTCAATTTACTTTTGACTCTTAATAAGGCCACTATAACTTCCAATTTCCTCCTAAATAGCTCTATCCCAATGTATACGACCACATATTCCATAGAACTCTAGTATCCCCCTAGGGCACAACTTACAAGCCATGCAATTTTATATCAATTTTACCACCTCCACCTTCCCATCGTTTCTCCCTTAGAGTTAATTCTGTATTTATCTGACGATTTTTCCAAAACAACTACTGAAACACAAGGGCCGTTAAACTTGAACGAGGATTTCTTTTAGACACTGTAGCCAGTAACAACTCATTCGGAAGTAATTTGTTGGAAAGCAGGCCAAATCTTAGAAAAGGGCACTGGAACTTTCAATTTCCAATTGACTGAACCCCTTCCGTAGCTTATTCGACCATCCCTTCCACATGAAATGCCTCTTAGAAAAAATAATGAACAAATATTAATACATTTTGGAAATAATTCTTAAGTACTTTTTTTGGACTTCCTCTATTCTTTCTGACAACTCATCAAAAATACTAGGATGCCAAACAGGACAGTTACGCTCCAGGATTGGGCGTACAAATAAACGATAAATTCTCAAACAAAGTAATTTAAGACATTTAAATTTTTTAAGGAGTTTAAGGAGGGGAAATGTAGTATTTGTGTTTTTTAAAGTATCATTAACATCATGACCCCATTTTAAGTCGCTTGAGATGGTAATATCCAGTAATTTCATAGTGCTAACAGACATTTCAGGAGGGATTGGGCAGGTAAAAGAATAACAACGTCGTTATGGACGCCGAACATGCGGATCGGCGCGCCGGAATCGTCATAGAGCACGCGCCCGCGACAGCGGACCCAGACCGTGTCGCCGTTTTTCGCGCGATAGCGCACGACCTGATCGTAAAGATGGTCGGGATCGTGGACATGGGCCTCGAAGTTTTCGAGCGCGACCGCGAGATCCTCGGGGAAGATATTCGCCTGCCACCATTCCGATGTGTCGGGGATCTCGTGATCCTCATAGCCGAAGGTGCGCTTGAACCGGGGACACATCCATTCGTCCAGCTCGGACTGACCGGTCAGATCCCAGTACCAGATCATAGCATATTTTAAAATTATTCGAAGATCATCGCTGTCGAAAATCTGGTTAATGTCGATCTGGTTAATCTTGACGTTCACTTATAAATGTCCGAAATTCCCTTTTCTCTGCTTAGATTCAATTTGCTTTGCGAGTCAGCTTTTTTAGTATTAGGTTAGGTTAAATTTGGCTACAAGTGTCAGAAATGTTTTAAAAACATAAGCTAACTTAACCCAACCTATTTTGACCTAGCCAAATCTACCCTAATCTGTCATCATCAAACGTTGCAGTAAATTGAAATTAAATAAAAAAAACAAGTTTTTTTAGCTGAAAGAAAAGAATCTCAAAACAACAAATATACAACTGCTACCACTACAACTAACAATGCGTTTGCAGCACCAAGCCCACTGTGGCCAACACAGCTTTGCACGCTCCTACTCCACTCCAATCTATCCGAAGTTTACTTATTACCCCTCCCATGAAGTTCCAAGTATCTTTAAATCTCCATAACCTCTTCCCCGCCCACTTGGAGGACAACCAGCTTTTCATTTAACTTAAAAAAACACACGTCCTTGACAATCTATCATACCAAAGTTATGCTTCATCCTTAAAAGATGGCCTAGCCATCTCAACCTTTGTTTAAGCTCTAGCTTAATTAGGTATTAATTAGGGTATAATGCAGATAAAACGATCAGGAAAAGATCTTTAAATTCTTGTTAAATGGACTTCCCTGTTTCAGCTTCTAAATGGCAGAGCTATTAATAAGGAAGAAATGGCATTGCGTATTTTGACCTTTTCTCTGAGCAAACTGTCTTCAGCATAACCTGAACACAATATAGACTCTCCTAATCAAAGACGTTGTTTATAAATAAAACAAAGCAGAAAGAATTTGTTCTTTCAAGTTAACGAAAAAATTGCATAAACAGCTTTTAAAAAATAATTTAAACAAAAAATTTGTTTTTTACAGCATAAATATAAATCAGTGCAGCAAAGAAATTTTAAAAATGAGACACATAACAGCGCGCGCAAAGGGTAATTTGCCTTTGGATCTCAGCGCACAATGCTGCAGAGCTATTGATCATTGTGCACGAACGAAGGCAGAGTTATGAAGAAATGTGAGAGATTGTGTCCTAAAAATCTCTAATGGACAGGAATTTTCTTTACTGTATGATATTTATGCGGTGATTTTCAAGTATACGAGCCAGTAGCTACGTTCCTACAAATATTAGAAATAATTTTTAGAACTGGCTTCGTTCAGGCAAGTGTAAGGTGCTACCGTGATTTTCCTTCCGGAAGATGCGGAGGCCTGGCCGGATGGCCAGTTGCAAGCCATCCTCCGTCATGAATTGGCGCATGTGAAACGGTGGGATTGTTGGTGGCTCTTGGTGGCGCAGTGTGCGTGTGCGGTCTATTGGTTCAATCCCTGTAGTTGGTGGGCGCGGCGCCAATTGGTATATGAACGGGAGCGTGCGTGTGACGATTTGGTCGTCGCGAGTGGGATCCGGCCCGCAGAGTATGCGCGCGCCCTGTTGGCGGTGGGGAGGCGGGTTCGCGTGAAACCGTTGCAGCTATCGACGGTAGCGGAGATGAAATCTAGTAAACTCCATCTTTGGTTCTTTGGCTCTGCTGGTGCTGGGGCCACAAGTGTAATCATCACTCTCCAGAAATCCTTCATTTGCTTGCTCCCCGCTGTCTTGCCTTTGACTTCACCCACAATTCGGACAAGTTAGTAATTTTCTTCCTTCAGTAAGTCGAATATTTGGTGTATTCTCCTGTTCCACCATATGCAAGTTATCTGGTGGATGTGCTATTGGGCTGATTGACTGCCAGAGGAATTGATGAATTCTGTTGAGTTGGAAAGAGATGTTGCTTTGGATTCTTGTCTCCAGATTCGAAATCACTCGTTTTACAAAAAAAATAACGCATAAGACACTACAAGTGCCTACATAAGATAACAAAATAATAAAAAAAACGAATCGAGCTCAAGTTTAGGACATTAAAACTTATCTGGGAACGAACAACACTTATAAACCTTAAACTCCTCTGGTTGACTGACTCTCGTATCCCTAATTTAAAAAAAGTACAAGAAATACATCCTCCTTCTTCTTCCTAAAAAGTATTTCATATCAAGTTATCGCATATATCCTTACACACTTCATGCTGCTTAAATTTTACATGCTACTTCAATTGTAAAAACAAAGGTTTTTTTTTCATAATCCGTGTTGTGTGAAAACAAAAAATTAGGCATGATGCCTGCCCCCTTTTTTAAAGGGTTAAACTAAGAGTTAGGGCATACTAGCATTGGCCACACAATATAATGACCACAATTGGCCATAAATGTCTGAAATTTAATCCTGACGAATTGTGGCTATTATATTGTATGGTTAATTATAGCCATAAACAACAATATCTAAAAGTGAACCCTCATTAATATAGACAAGTAAATAGTGGATTTCTAAATTTAATAGTAGAACAGTGGAGTGTTGTTGGGAGATAATTCCAATAAAGCCTAGGCGAATGCCGCTCCTGGGGAAAGGCCGTAGAATAAATAGTTGAAATTACTAAAAATACTTTAAAGTAAAGAGCGAGGTATTATGAGGAGGTGAACCCCTCATATGCGTAATATTTTCTGTTCGTTTTAAGTTTTAATGCTGCTACTTGCTTTCAATTGGAAAAACTTTTCATATTTATTTTTGCATTTTGTTTTTAATGATGGAAAATCCTGCGCCCCTTCATTGAAATTTTCTTCTCCAATGACATATTTCTCCATGGAAAGATCCTTCCACGTAACTCCCCCCCCCCCCCCCACCCCCCCTCCCTACAACCACCCCAAGCTCACCTCCCACACAGTCACTTTGATATTTAAATACCCCTCCCTCTAAGATGTATTGCGGGGTGCAATTCTCAGGAATGATTATCATTCTCGAAGCATTTATACGAATCATAAATTTGAATGTTAAAGAAGGGGTTCATGGGGGAGCCTTCTTCACTTAAGAGCACAGTGGATTAAATAGTTCGTAGTGAACAAAGTAAGCAAAGAATAACTCTTGTCAATAGGGACCGAAACTTTGAACGACAAAGTTCTCATTACATTATGCGCATTAAAAAATCCAGCAAATATGCAAAAATCAATGATTTCAAATTTGCCCTTCAAAACTGCCCCACGAGCCTTCAAAAACATAGAGGATTTTTTTTTTTTTTTGGGGGGGGGGGAGTAATCTAATCTCTTTGATTTCCAGGATTATTTTTGATTACACCTATAATAAGGGGGATGTGGGGTGATGCGGCCCCTTTTATTCCCGAAATTCTTTTCTGGGTAACATTGATTAAACTGACATTCCCAACGGCAGAAAGGTGTCTATTAAACTTATTCAATTGTAGCTTCTAGGCACCGTGAGCGACGCCATTGTTCTATTTAGATACTTTGTACGACATATTCTTGTTATACAAGACCCCACAAATCTTAGGAAAAATAAATCACCCATTTTTTATTCTAGGTGAAAGTTATACTAATAAAAATAAGTGAATAAAGGTAATTAAAGGGACGTATTTTGGGAAAATTCTAAAAATGGAGTGATTCCTGAACCTCGGACTGAATCATGGAGTGAATTTTCATGTAGGTTTGTGATCGATTGTGCTTACTTATTTGTGGCTTTGATTTAAAGCAATTTTGTTTGTTGTTACTGTATTCACGGCCCTTGTAGGCCTTTTACAAATAAGCTTATGGGTTTATTTGTTAGAATTTCAAAGATACAGCCATTCAACTGTGAGGAGCAAAACCAGATGCACAGATATGTTAAATTTTATTATGTAGTTGTCTTCAAAGACATTTCGCATTTTGAGAAATTTTTCACCGCTTTTTTCTAGAATTACATGAATATTCTCAGGTTCATAATTTTTTATGGATGATTTCAAGGCTATCGGTGAAAGGTGACCCAATTCTATCGGTGAAAATATTGTTTATAAAACTTGATATGTTTTATTCCCAGTTATTTTTAGCACGAGCAGCTCTTAATTCATTGCAAGAGACGTTTGATAATAGAAACCACAAAAATAAAATAAACAATAGTAAATAAATATAGCAGAATAAACAACAAAGTGGACAGTTCGTTACCGCGAACTGTTTGAAAACATGGATTTTTATCTGTTTTGTCAGTAGAAAGATTACAACATGTTTATTTATTTATTTGTTTATTTATGTTTTTTCCGAGGGGGTAATAGCATCAAACCAGTGGTCCTAGAAAATTGAGAAGGATCTCATTCAAACGTAGATAAAAAGTCCAAGTACGTATTTTAAGTTGCCGAAAAGATTGGAGGACGTCTAAAGCCCTTTTAGATTCCTTTTTTCCCAATGATGGCTGACGAAAATTTTTATATTGCTACTTGATTCAGCATAGTTAAAATGTTCAGTGTCATTTGCACACCCTTGCTGTTTGATACGAAAGATTCCGGGAAAATACAATTTTCATTCGGCAGTCACCACTCAGCAATAGCAATCCGAAGGCAATGCTGCTTTTCCAGTTCTTAAGTTTGAATTCTCAAAACGCAGAAATCCGTTTTGTTGTGTCTCTATCATGGTAGTAGCATTAAGTTCTGATTCTAGTCATGATATGCTACGTGAAGTAAATGATTTTCAAAGGAATGAGAATGAATTAGGAGAAAACATAGATGAAGAATACGAAATTTCCAAAATTGTTGGATGGATCAATGATAACAATTATAAAAAGGTTGGTGAAATCTGGTTTTATCCTTGTAGTTACTAAGACGTATATCAATGTGTAGCAGATAGAGAACTCCTAGTGTGCCACTAGGCTCATATTGTCAAGATTATGGGATGTCCATTCTTTTGCTGAAAACTGTACTTCTATGTAGATACGGTACCAGGTTTTGGCAGAAGACAGCCGACTTCTGAGCCTATGTTCGGTTTATTGCCATGTCCTTGGCGTATACCTCGTGCGTAGGTCAAATTTGCACGCGTTTAAATCTTCTCATTGAACATTTCAACATATCTTATGGAACGCAAATATTGGATATACATATAGACAATCTTTACATTTTTAAGAAGTTTCTTAATTAATCATTATCAGTATGTCCAACTAAATGATTCTTCTTCGGAAAAAAAACGTACTGAAATAGGTGTTCCGCTAGGATCAGTTCTTGGTCCTATGTTATTCTTGATATTTATCAATGATCAACTAAATTGTCTAAATAATTTTTAAGACCCCACCTTCTGGCTCAAAACATGCCCTGGACAAAAAAAGTTTGGTTAGCAGCTGACAATAAACTTGATAACTAGAGTGATTAAATAATTTTAAGTAATCTTATCACAATTCTGAACCATTCCAAGTTTTACACTTACCAATCCCAAATCTGAGAAAAGAAATTCATCCAGAAAAAGCAACCTTGTGAAAAAGCTATCTTGTGACTAAATGTTCAAAACGGTTGATTAGAACTTCAGAAAATTTTAATTGGAACTGAAGAGAATTTTTAGTTGGGAGTCTACTATACATAAATACAGATTAAACAGGGTTTCAGGGAGGAATTTGGAAAAGAGAAAACAATTACTTCGGTAATATCCCCCCCCCGTCCATATTCACTACTTACTCTTCTTAGCTTAAGTTTTTAAATTTCCCACAGGGGGCATTGACATTATTCAAAGTTGAGTGATTGACAATTTTTTATCCCTTTCTTTGTGAATTCCTTGTATTTCCTAATTAAAATGACTGCCTGGAATTTTCGACGCTAGTTTGAACTTTAAGGGACATTATTTTGGGGCTCAAATGGCCCACTTTTTGCTTTGCGGGACGGAGAATTGTTTTCCGAGAAGCGCAAAAGGGTATAAACAACATTTTTTTTTCCGTTTCCTCCTTAGGCCTATCGTCCGACAGACTTTGCTTCTAGTTTAGATTTCATCCCCTCCCTCACACACACCCGCAAAGTAGGGGTATTACAGTCCCCCAACATTTAATCGATATTTTACGTTTACTCAACCAATAAAAATGTTTGACTTCACACTATTTTCTAATCATTGTCATCATTTCAGATTACTGAAATAACGTCAAATAAGTAACATAGAGCTTCTTTTTTTTTTCGAGACCTCTCAACTATGTATGCTGAGTAGCCTGCTTGGTTTTTTAATATTTTAGAGCGAAAAATCAACGAACAGTCTGAAATGGCTAAAAATATAAACCCAAAACAAAAGGCGAAACAAAGGGAAAAAAAGTTATTGGTAAATTTGCCCATTTCTATCTTACGCACAAGAACGAATTAAAAAAAAACAACAACAAAAAAACATATGATGACTCAATACCGGCAGAAGAAACTGTTTCCTGTTCTAGGCTAATGATTTCCATAGATTCATATGTTGGTGAATATTGGGTAAATTTATACAATATTCCAAAGTAAAGGATTAGGGGCTATTGAAAAGGAAACACATTGAGAAACCAAGTCTTACTTCATTAGCCTATGTACAGAATAGGCCTATGTCCAATTGTAGCTAAAATGTTTAGGCTACAATTCTAATTTAATTTATCACCAATCCCCCTCCCCATAATGTGCAAATATATAGCAAAAATTACATTTCCCATGTATTCTTTCTTTGCATCCCTCTTGTTCTTATAGCCATTCACTTTTTTAGCTAAATTAGTAGTGCTTCGCGGCAGAGGTGTTTAACCGGTTTATGGTTCGACTCCGCTCACCATGACGTGTCAGTTGAGCGAAGTCGAAGACCGAATAAACTTTCAAACGAAAAATTATTTTTTTGCTTATCTGTTTTCTAGTCATTTATTGGAGCCTAGTGGAGTAAGTCTGAAGATCTTGAATTTGCCAAATAGGAGTAGCATTAGTGTTGTAAAACTGGATATTCTGTCTCTTTAAACACCTTTCATATAAATGAGTATCGTATTGGCAAAATGCCGGAACGGCATCTACAATCTATTAGCCAAATTAGTTTAGTATGCAGTTTTGTTTATTATTTATATTTATTTGTATATATTTAAATTTTTACGTTTATTTGGTTCCTTGGTTCAGTTTTTAGAATGTAAAGCTTGTTTTTGCCTAATTTGAATCGCTTAACGTGTTTTTAAATCTATAGTTTCAATCTAAAACTAATGTTTTAAGGTTTAATATGATCTTTTGAGTTGGAAATCCTGGTAAAATCGGCTAAAAGCTAGCTTAGAACAAACGCACTTTTCACCGTCTACTTGCCAAATATGTAACATTTTATAGAGGTTGAAAGTATATAAGAAGCAAAACCAATGCATTGTGCACTCGGATCAAAAGACTAAGGTCAAACATCCGCTTATTGACCACTATACGGCTATACGTAAAAGAAGACCGCTTCTGAAAGTGAGAAAAAAATAACCGCCTGGTCTCTAACATTTACCATCCAATAAGAAGGCCCAGATAGACAAGGTCATCCGCGGCCTCAATAAATGAAATGACCAATTGTTACGCTCCGACCAGCATCGAATTTCAAATTTGCCCAGATAGACAATGTAATCCGCGATATCAAACAGTTCGTAGTAACGAACTGTAGTAAGGAGTGACCTGGCTCAGTGTCAAACGATTTTCTAATGTCAAGGAAAATAGACATAGGTACGTTACCTGAGTTTAATGCACAGTTAATACTTTGAACCAGGTGTTGTAAGGCGTGCGTCGTGGAATGACCCTTAAAAAACCGAAATTGTGTCTGACTCAAAAGCCTATTCATCTTAAGGAAATTATAAAGCCGTTTACGTACCACTTTCTTCAGTATCTTTGAATTGATGGGTAGAATTATTATGGGTCTCCAATTCACTATATCTGACTTTAACTATATAACTTTGACTATATAACTATACCACCTTTGTGAAATGGAATGACCTTAACCTTTAATAATGCTAGAAAATCCTGCGCCCCCTTCCTGAAAATTCTCATCCCTCATGATGAATTCCTCCATGGAAAGATCCTCCCATGTAACCCCCTCCAACATAATAACCTCCTCCGACCCACTCGCACCCCAGCGTGAAAAAGTCCCCCTGAAAACTTCTGTACATTTTATAATAACCATTACTATATGTAAACAACGGTCAAAGTTTGTAATTTGCAGCCCGTCCCTTGGGGACTGTGGGGGATTAAGTCGTCCCCAAAGACATTAGTTATTAGGTTTAGGACTAAACTGAACAGAATAGCTATTTCAAAATTGGGTAGCGTTTGTTTTTTTCATTCTGAATATACACGGGGATGTTGGGACTTGTTAAACTATCCAATTCATAAAGTTTGTGAATCTTATTTTGAGCACGTATATATAATAGAGAGAACGAGAAATTCCTGAAATTATCGTTCGCTGAGTGGAGACAGGAATCGGAAGAGAGGAGAAATGAATTGTGATATAAGTTGATCAGTTCACCTTCAAGGAAATAGAAAGATAGAGAAATTCCGAAAAGAGAAAAAATAAAGTAAGGGTAAAGTCTTAGGAGATTCCCAAAGCTTCGTCTTGGTTGACATCCTCTGGACCGCTTGGTAAATACCAAGTGCCATAAAAACACTAAACTAAAACAAATAAAACCACCACCAATAATAAATACAATTGTTGTTAATGATCCACGTAGGGAAAAGAAACTATTAGAGTTACTTCAATGAGAACATCAAAGCAACTGAGGAAAAATTATAAAAATTGAAACTAAGTTAACTATTCTGTTGCGAAATAATCCTCTTGTTGGCTAATATTGAAGCAACTCTTTTTGGTCCAAGATGTAATCTTGTCCCCTTGTGATTATGTAAAATTACAATTCCCTTACTGACTATTGGTTCGTTTTTTATTAAAAATTATAAGAATTATCAAATTGATTGTTCTACTATAAGCTCATTGACACTTCTCTATTGTCAGCAATATCGTTGCTGCTGTATCTCATCGTTTGGTTTTAACAAATATAAAACAAGTGGTTTCAAGCAAAAATATTTAGTTCAAATTTGGGACATTAAAAAAGCTTCAGCGTAACAAATCTGAACTACAACTTGAAAAACCAAAAGGCCTATTATAGCACTGCCGGAAAAGGATAACATCACTGAAAATTTGAAAAAAAAATCTTCTTAAAAACAGATGGCGACGCATAGGATTTGTAATTTGCCCTTTTGGTGGCTGATAAACAACCTTACACACGGGTGCTACGTAATGACGGGGGCACACGCTGGTGTTACGTAATGAAAGCACACGCGTGGGGTGTTACATAATGAAGGGGGGCACAGGTTGGTGTTACGTAACGACAGCGAACGCGTGGGGTTTTACGTAATGACGGCGAAAACGTGGAATGAGATGACATCCAATACGTGGCTGTTAGGTAATGACGGTACGCACATTGGTGTTACATAGTATCTTAAGAAATTTTTTCCACGGAATTTCTTTTTCTTTCAAGCTGTTTTTCCCAGGGAACCTTTATATTCCAATGCTTTTAGTCTCCCTCTTGTTTCATAGAATTTTATTAGAGCTCATACCATATGATCTCTTAGCTCTTAGCTCTTCTCGCCTCGTCACATGTGCCATATGAGCTCTTGGCTCTTGTTCTACAGTTAAGGGCCTTTAGGATTTTAGGCATCATGTAACTTAACTTACGGATCATGCTTAAGGATTATATAAAGCAAGATTAGAAAGAGCTGTTGTAGCAGTTTTTTTTATTAGTTTGGCTCTCTTTTTAACCGAGTGTACCCTAGTTTTTTAAGTTCTACCAATGTGGTAAAAATAGGTCTAGACGAATGAGCATCATCGAATAGCATTCTGTGCGGGAATCAATGAAAACAGCGGACCTAATTCGGGCCATGATTCAAAAAGGAGGAAGCAACAGTAAGGCGCTGGGGTAAATGAATAGTCGGAGGGAGGCGCTGGGAGTAGGCGACTCAGATTGTGAAGTTTGGAAGAGGAACTCCAGGTTTGGCTATGGCGGAAGGCACAGACAAGTCCGGCAAGGCGCTGGAGGCGAGAGCAAGATTAGGGTAAGCAAAAAGGTAAAGTGAATCAATCCCTAAAACTGGCGGCGGAAAAAAAATTATACGCGAAAATTTATACGCAAAAAAACAAATACGGCGGAAAAAATAAAGTTTACATAGAAAGCGTGATCGTATAAACTTCGGAGGAGGTTCATTGGATTGGTAATTAGAAGTTTTAGTGCCTCTCTTAAGATTTAGCGTTAACCGAGGATGGATAACCCTCCCCACACCTCGTATTTTTCTGAAATTCATCTAATAGGAGCTTTGACATGGCCATTTGTTGTAGTAGAAACTTCGAAAAAGACGCATTCGATTGGTGATTGGCAATATAAGGCACTTGTGCCCCTTTTAATAGTTGAAAGTGATTGGAAGGAAACTACCATGCCCACCATTTCCCCAAACACATCCAATCAAAGTTTAAACGTATCTAATTAATCATTTATGATTAAATTAGAAGGTTTTATTTCTTAATCCTCTTATATTTTTTAAAGGTTCAATATATAATTTTGCTTCATATTTTGGTTGTTTATTTTATATTTCATTTTAATATTTTTTTAATTTTATTCGTTTGTTTATTTTATTTAGTCTATATTTTCCATTTTGTTCCACATTTTGTTTGACAATTGTGTATTAATCTACAACAGTGTTGCCAACGCTTTGGAAGAAAAAGTATCACAAAACGCTCTAAAATTGTACCACTGATTCAAAAATTGTACCATATAATTTTTTTGCGGGTACTACCTCGCAGCTCCTTTATTTAGGACTAGTTTAAACGAATAAAGATGAAAGATTTATTCTCTTCCACCTCTCTTTTACCCCTTCTCATATTCATCTGGAAGTACATTAAGAGCTAGGATAATTGGGCTTTGAAACGAGCTCGTTTCGACTTCTGGCACCCCCCCCCACCTATGTAATAGTCCACGAACCGTCCTTCATAATAGCTGATGCTGAATTATACGTCACTAAACATAATTTCGTGAAATATCAACGTGATTCAGGTATCAAACAGTTCGTAGTAACGAACTATGAGTAGGGATTGACCCGGCTACGACAGCTTCCCCGGCAGCCACCCACTGGCATGTGGTCCATTGGGTTACAACGGCTCCAAGGCGGCCATGGAACTTATTGCACAAGCAGACGTTGTGCTTGCCTTGGGCACCCGTCTCAATCCATTTTCCACCCTACCCGGCTACGGCATCGACTATTGGCCAAAGGATGCCAGCATTATTCAGGTCGACATCAACCCAGATCGGATCGGCTTAACCAAGCCGGTAACGGTTGGGATTTGCGGTGACGCGGCTCTGGTCGCCAATCAGCTGTTAGACCAACTCACACCAAGTGCAGGTGATGCTGGAAGGGAACAATCAGATGTGTTAGGTGAAAAAAAGAGTAGTCAGAGGGTGTAGGACTAGTTGCCTTACATCACTTTTGACTCATAAAAGGGAGCTACAGCCAAATGAGCCTCCTCTAAAGTTGATACGGCCATCCCTTCCATAAAAAGCTTAATTGCCCACGGGGAATAGCTTAAAAACCCTTGTTCTCTGGCACTGGGGTTTTGTTTTAACCCCAAAAGCCTTGTTATGTGATCTTTGGACTGTATTAAAAAAATGGATATCTCAAAATTCTATTGGATACATTTCGGGAAAATACGACGTTTGGGATGGGGGTAGCCTACACAGCTTGACTTTCCAAAGATTTTTAAAGAACGAAAACGCTTAAAATGGCAAGGTAATATCCTTTAAAAAAAAACTTTTTCTCATGCTGATCAATGGTCTCTGTTGGGCAGGTACCGACCTCCTGATTCTCTGCCTTCGGTCGGGAGTGCAATCCATGGTTGGGGCAAGTCACCCAACACTTCCCGTGTTTCCCCCCAGATTTCTCAAGGTACCTATTTAAAGCTGGGTCAACTCTGGATGAGCTTACAGTCAAACCACTAACCCCCGTTCCAAACCAAATAACCAGCGACACCAGGATTCGAGATACTAGGTACGACCAACCCCCACCCCAACGCAAAAACGTCACCTTGAAAACGTCTGTACACTTCATAATAGCCATTACCGTATGTAAACAATGGTCAAAGTTTGTAATTTGAAACCCCTCCCCCGGGGACTATGGGGAAGTAAGTCGTCCCCAAAGACATAATTATTTGGTTTACGACTAAGCTGAAAAGAATGGCTATCTCAAAATTTTGATCTGGTGACTTTGGGAAAAAATGTGTGTAGGAGGGGACCGAGGTGCCCTCCAATTTTTGGTCACTTAAAAATAGCACTAGAACTTTTAATTTCCGTTAAAATAAGCCCTCTTTTTGAAATATATAAATTCATGTGCCCACATTCGTTGATCTAAATTTCAAAAGGCATATTCAGCAGTTTCATAATATCTAGAGGACATAAACGTAAATTAACGTTAACCCAAAATTAGTACAAAAAAGAACAAAAGAGAACAAAACCGTGAGCTCAAAATGAATAAACTGGACCATCAAATGAGACAAGATCAAGAGAACAACCTGAGAAATGTAAATGTACGACGGGTGATAATGAACAACCTAGACCATCAAAAGTGTCAAGACCAATCCAAGCAGCAAAGATAAATGCACTGAAAAAATGTATGAAGCAATCTTAAAACGAACAGAAATTATTCCATATGGGAAACGGGTTGTCCCTTCCTCGACACCTCGCTCTTTACGCTAAAGTTTGACTCTTTCTCACAACTCTACTTTTTTAAACAATAAAAAAACTTTTTCGTGCAAAAACTAATATTGTACATCTTTTCAGTTTTCTTCAATAAGAATCCATAGCATGGGTTGCTATTTGTAAGTTGGAGAAATTTTTTCAACAATTTTTAATACTAGACAAATAGTATGTTTTAATTTAATTTCATAGCTTCTGAAGTTGACCTGAAAAATAAAACTTAATATCATTTCTAAAATGTAAGACTAAGAGTGTTTTTTTCACAGTTAAACAAATCTTGGAAAAATGATAAGATGTCTTCAAACCAAGGTTGAAATTTTTTGAAGTTCCAGTGATGACAGTGGTCAAATATGGCTCTGAAGCATGGGCGCTCCGAAAAGCGGATGGAGATTTGCTAAACGTTTTCTGGAGAAATTGGCTAAGGATTGTTCTGGATACCCAGCTGACTGACTATGTTTCCAACAGTAGGCTGTATGAAAATGTGGTTCAATCCCGCTTTCTAGGGCTACAGTGAAAGAAAGGTTGAGATAGCTAGGGTAAGTTCTGCGGTTTAAGTAATATAATATAATATAATATGATATAATATGATATAATATGATATAATATAATATTATATGATATAATGTAATATTATATAATATACTGTTGCTATACTATATTATACTATACTACAGTATATTATATAATACTATACTATACAATACTATACTATACTGTACACTACCATATTATACTATGCTGTTGCTATAATATACTATACTATGCTATATAATACTACACTATACTATGCTATACTGTACTATACTATACTATTGCTATACCATACTATACTATGCTATACTGTACTATACTATAATATACTACACTATTGGATGAAGGTCGGCAATAAGCTCTTGTTTTTAAGGTGTTTAGTGTATTTCCCATCATCTACCAAAGACAAATTATAGGGATTCAATGAGTCCTTAGGCACTGGTCTATTAACGCATGGAAAAAAAAGTCCTTTAGCAAGTCATGGAGTTCCACTGGTAAATCACCACCAATTTTGAAAAACCATCCTTGTGATCCATTCTCCTCAGCAGTAGAAATATCGGGGAAATTTAGAGCACAAGGATTGTCATTCCAATACGGCAAAGAGAAATGAGACATTTACGACGGATATAGGAAGTTCATATAAAGAGAAACCGTAGCTGCATAGTGCAGAGCAGTTTGTAGCAGTAAAAGAGCATTGTCCTAGTCTCACAGTTATGCCATTGTCCTCTCAATAAATCTCAATTCGCAGCAAAGCCGTATTACGTATAATTTAGGTGCGTTTACATAACTGAAGATACGTAGACACATAACTATTAGGCGTTTATTTGTAATTTTGAGTTTTTTGGAGTTAACTCGGCTATTTTAGTTGGCATAAGATCAAAGAGCTCCCTAACTATCCTTCTAAGTGTGCTTTTTTTTTAAATGTACTTCAAGAAACCCTCGTTTAATTTTGACCATTGTCTCTTCCTTACCATCAGGTATATTTACAACGGCTTCCCTTTTTTCAACCCCCAGCAAACCATGACCCCAACCTCTTCAATCTGATTGAACTCACTGCCTCGTCACCTTCCATGACCGTAATCTGGTGCCAGCACATAGCACTTGGTTTTCAATACTCAGACTTAATAATAAACATTAAATTACAGACAATGCTATTGTGTTACCTATAGTAAAGGCTATAAGGCTTCATTGTTTCATTTTTTTTTTTTTTCAGAGGCACTTCATGTGGAAGGGGTGGTCGTATAAACTTCGGAGGGGGCTCATTTGACTGGAAATCAGAGAATAATGCCTGTTTTTAGTGCCTATCTAGGATATCAAGTGACTATCAAAGCAAATAGTATTTTAGCATGGTAAATGTCTCTTTTTTCTTTAGCGCTGGAAGATTACTGGATTATCCTAAAATAAAAATTAAGGACTAATTTACACTATAATATTTTATCTAGATGTTTTTGGCAGGATGTCGGCCATTTCAGAGATATTGAGAATCGGATTTTTATAAGTACTTTACTGAAAGCGTTTTTCAGTGCAACGAATCTAGTTAAGAGTGCAATAGCAAGTGTTTTATTTATGACAAATGTTACTGTGACAAATGTTTTAAAAGTATTGACATATATTTGAAAAAATTCTTTTTTCGAAATGAATAAAGCACTTATAGTTACTATTTAAGCATTTCTTGCATTATAGTAAGTTTTCAGTAAAGTGCATGCAACCACTTAAACAATACAAGGTGGTGTTGAGAGGGAATGAAGGGGGTTAGCCTCCCTCAAAGAACATACCTTTTTTATTATTTGATTCCTGTTCGCTTTTTTTATTTGTCACGTGAACATGGTTTTGGTTTCTCTCATAGAAGAAGGGTTTCGTCATTTGGAAGGGCTAATATTTTACTGATATGATTTTAATATGCTTTACTCAGTTCAAAACCCTCTATTAATTTTTGGTATCTAAATCAATCAAGGAGTTAATTTCATAATCAAACATTGTAATTATTGACATTGTGAATTGATATTGACACAAGATATGATTTTTATATACATCAAAGGGAAGCCAATAATCAATTTGGAAAAACAAGGAAAACAAAGATAGTAGTTTCTCAGGGCTTTTCCTGAGAATTTTGGAAGGCTTTCAAATTATTGACTGCAAGACTTCTTCAAATTATTTATGCTGCTGTAGCAGACAATCAGTCTTGTGTTTGATTGTGAAAAATAACTCCATTTACTGTATATGACTGTAACATCTTCACCCCTATGGCTATAAGTGTAGGTATTTTCTTTATTAAAAGATGAGCCAGACGAAGATTTTTCCCACTTGTCCTTTCTCTGTCGTTGGAGGTTCCTCAACCGTTTTTTGGGTTGAAGGTCCAGCCTGTTTGATGTCAGTAGTATCAGTGAGTAGGAGATCTGAATAAGAGAATATGGCTGGGCTTGGTTTCCAAACTCCTGTTGCTTTAAACCCCTTAATTGCAGTATTCATAGAGGCGCTTTGGATAAACGCTGATCCGAAGAGCGTTGATATTTGAAGTAGCGTTACAACTTTCTCTTTTGTGATATTGTTTTGTTTTGCTTCGCTGCTCTTAAGAAAGGTCATTACTTTTAATATATAAAGATTCTGTCTGTCGATGTTAAATTTGTTCCTCCTACACTTCCAAGGAATTTTTGTTCTATTTTCAAAAATATTTTGTCATCGGACGAAATGTCATCAGAAAATAATTTATCAAAGTGTCGCATTGTTTGTGTCATCAGACAAGGTGTCATTGTAAAAAGTGTAATCATTTTTTTCTATCGTCGAACAGAATCTTATTTTTTTGTGGTTGATCACAAAAAAGATTAGTCTTTTTTTTAATTTAGAAGATATCTATCTTTGATGACCTTTTTCTAGTTAGAGATTCAATCTCTTACGCCGAACAAAAGAATCTTCCCTGAGAAATTATCAAAGTTGATCAAGAGAAAGCTATTGATCATGTAAATTGGGATTTTCTTCCTAAAATTATGATGCGTATGAATTTTGGACCAGTCTTCATCAGCTTCATCACAACAACGTGTCGTCATGTGTCCTAAATAACGGTCATTCTTCCAGAAAGTTTCTTCTCCAAGGAGGGGTCCGCCAAGGATGCCCTCCTTCTCCTTCATTGTACTTTTTGGTAGCAGAAACACTCGGTAACACAGTCCGCAGGAGCATCGTTTTCGACGCGTCCTGCCCAAGAACATTTTGTGGAGTCTGTAAAACCTGTGTATTCATAATCCTTTCCTAGAGTTAGGCGGTTAACTCTCTAAGTTCGAAAGCCACTTGATTCCGTTCCTCGCTGACCCCCCAGTCGACGAGTTGTGGTTTCCCTTGCAGATAGCCCTGGTAGTACGTTGCGCCGAAACGCTCCGTTAGGTTGAGGTCTTCCTCGGTCTCAATGCCTTCGAGTACGACGGGCACGCCCACACCCTTGGCAAAGTCGATCACGCTTTGCACTGCCTGGAATTTCTTTTCCGAGACGACTTGTATATCTTCTAGAGTAACTGAGACAACAGCTACTCTAATTCGTATTATTTTTTTTTCTTTGCTGATTCTTCGTAGTTGTGTCTTGGTAAACGACATTACAGACCACTTTCCTTTTTTTTCGAAGCTAGCTCTTCCAGAACCTGCGTCTGGTCTAACTGCATTGCAGACAAGTATTTCTTACCGTTTCTCCAAAAAGAATCTACGACGTTTATTTTACAAGTTTTGATTTGTTTTATGCTTACGTGAAAACTGAAAGAATCGATACTTGCCTCATCTTCTCGCCTATCAGTGGAATTTTATGTATTTTTTCAACTATTTATTAAACGGCTTTTATGATTCAGGGGTCATTCTTAAATAATTGGGACCAAATTCAAGCCATTGTGTACAGAGCAAGGTACTGACAAGGGGAGTACCCCTTAATATTTGTAATAAAAATATAAAAATGTAGAAGTTTGCTACATATTCGTATAGTACAATAAATTTCTCATAGCAATTAATCCCTCATAAAAACTCCCCCCTTGAAAATCAGTCATGTACTCCAAAAACAATAAGATATTGAGAAAATTGACAAACAGAACTACTTATTTAGCTTTCCAGCCAATCAAAATTCCCTTCCCCATATCCTATAGCCGATGTTGTGAGTACTAGCGAAGCAAATCGGAAAGACGAATATTGAAAAGGAATTTACATTCCTTTAAAAATATCTGTTGAAACATGCGAGTTACCGAAAAGATTACAAAAAAAACACCGCCATTTTTGCACAATTTTTGTTAAAAAGTTTCTATAACAACTCAAACTAGAAAGCAGATGCACAATAACTTTACAAAACAGTATAGATTTCATGTTTTATTATTCGTTTTATTAAAAATATTATACCCTTAAGCGTATTTTAAATATATTCACAAATGTGTTTGTGTTAAATGATTATATTTGTATGGAAAAGTTTTTTCAATTGAAAGTAAGGAGTAGCATTGAAACTTAAAACGAACAAAGATTATTTTGCATATGAGGGGTTCTAGAAATACTTTAGCATAAAGAGCGAGGTATTTAGGAGGACATAAATACCTCACTCTTTATGCTATAGTATTTTTAGTAATTTCAAGTATTTATTCTACGGCCATTCGGATTCAGTGGTCATTCTTAAAGAATTGGGACAAAACTTAAGATTCAGTGTAAAGAGCGAGGTATTAACGAGGGGACAAACCCCATCATAAACATAATAAAAATTTAAGAATATAAAAGTTCGTTAAGGAGGGAATCTTAACTTCCTTCCCGTTATCTTAAAAAAAATCCCCGCTGAGGAGTTACCCTCAGCGGGGATTTTTTTGTTTGGATGCGTAACTCGTTCCCTCTCAAATAAATCACACTCTACCCATCACCCTGCCAAACGTTGACAAAAAATTATGGCCTTCCCCTGTAGCCACAGCATCTTCCTGTCCTGAGCCACGCCGAAGGGATGCCGCCTCTTATCTCCAACAAAAACAATGGGCGCCGTGAGACGGCGCAGCTACAGAAAACTGGTTGTGGTATCTCATTATGGTTTCCAAATTACCAAAAACAATAGGAGTACCGAATTTGTTTCAGAAATAATTTCTAGCACTATCTTACGTAGAGGTGAGAATAGAATAGTACTGGAGCAAAAATGTTGTATTGGATTATGTAAAAGAGAATGATGTTTCATAGAAAATTTATATGAAGATTATATGATTCATATTATAGAAGATATTATATGAAGATTGTATTATAAGACTGAAAAGAGAGCTGACCTGGAACAAGGTCGAGTATCTTTTTGTTCCATCTTTTCTACACTTTTTGTTCCATCTCCGAGTTCGTAGCGGGCAATTTTTTTCTAAGACTTATCATCTTCAAATGAAGTGACTCAAACTTGGCTTTAAACATAGACAGAGCATTAAATTAGCAATCTAAAAATGCCTCTCTTTTTGTTCTAGCGTGTCTACTTTTGGAAAGCAACTATTCAGCAACTTCACCTTATTGCATCCTAGCCCCCATCCCCCTAATGCCTTGGTATAGCCCTAGGCTATGTAAAAACGTTGGTTGATTTTATGGTGTGTTTAATCAAATTGGTTACATTTGGCATCGCTATTAACCAACTGTTGACGAGAAATATCCACAGACCACAAGGGCCAAATCCTAGGACCACAATGCAAACCCACAAAATAAGCAAACACTTTTGTTTAATTAATGACGTTAAAATTTAAGTATCACTTGGAAAGGCTGTGGGTAAACAAAAGGTACACAAAACCTAGATTAATAGTAGCAAAGTAATCATAATCATAGATTTAAACATGAGAAAGTCATCTTAAGTCAAATTCCTACGATAGTATATTTATTTGCAGTAAGAAAAACAGTAGGAACAAATATCATCGTTTTTAATGCCAAGTTCATATAACTGATTTAACAAATGGATGCTGAATTCAACAGCTCGCACAATTTATTAGTGAGATACCGTTTTTTCTAAACAGTGAAGTTGGAATAGTTCAGATTTAAATTGAATAAAGAAATTAAATAGATTAGAGATTTTAGTCACATAGAGTAATTTTTTTTGGGGTGGGGATTTGAGTGGTTTGCTCCTGGATGAAAAAAAGGGGGGGTCTTATAAGGATGTTTTTGTTGGTAGGGGCCATGGTTGTATCAAGAAGTGGATGGATAGCCATAGTGCGTAATAAGTTTTGAGGCGATAAGGGACTCAGCATGCATTTTTGCATAGAGATGAGAGATTATGTATGTTATGACTGTTATATATTTTTTTTTAATAAACCCGAGTGAACTGAACTATGTCATCTATGCTTATTTTTACCTTTTGACGGCAGTTCTACCATGCTCAACTAATGAACGGCTATTTCTTCTCACCTTATTTACGGTTGCATACATGTCATCACTAAAATAAGTTGAAATAGTGATAAATCAATCAAATAGTGATAAACAATAAATGAAATAAAATGAAATTAAAATGAAATAAATAATGAAATTAAAATGAAATAAATGAAATAGTGACAAATCAATCTTTAAAATAAATCAACTATTTACTTTTATCGTAACTAGTTATGAAAAAAAAATCAACACTGTAGTTTTTTTTTTTTAATCAGAAACCTCAGTCACAGAAAAATCTCTAACGAAAAAAAAGAGCTCTCTTAAAAATGTATCGCATGTGTTTTAGGAAATCATAGGCTGGGAGGGGGGGGGGGGACTTGTTTCCATCCATTCACCTTGACTCTTAAAAAGGACACTAGAACTTCCGATCTCTAATCAAATGAGTCGCCTCCAAGGTTCATACGATCACCCTTTCCATAAAAACCGTATAAGCCCCCGAGACATAGCTTACAACATTTGTCCTAAGGGCTTTGTGGGGTTGTCATCCTCAAAGACATAATTACTGGATCTTTCAACTACGCTGAACAGAAAGTCTGCCTCAACATTTTGATTGACTATCTCAAGGATGGCTGCGAATATTGACTTCAATCTTCCAAGGTACATTGAGAAGAAGTGTTTAGCTAAATCAACAGACTATATATTCATGCAAGTTGTCAAAAGGACGTGTCTCCAATATCTCTGAGGAGCCAAAGGTATAAAACTAAAATTTTCAGGGAATATTTTGGAGTCTCAAGGGAGGGAGTAATAAGCTAAACGAAGCCATTATATTAATCCAAGCTTCAAAAGGGTTTATCTACAACATCCCAGAACGCCTATGAGCATAAAGTTGAAACTTTTAAGGAACATTTAGGGCATTTTGTATTAAATCAGACCAATGGATACCCAGAATTCATTCAAGGCTATTATTTCTAAAATTTTGTATTTGCTTTTCAAGCTGTTATGTCAATGCTCATGTCTTGTATCCATGCATTAGTATAGAGAGGATATGACTATTTAGGATTTGGAGTTTGAGTTTTGGAGGGTATGCAGAGTTTTTCCATACTTTACCTAATTTGCTACTAGCATTACCTGCACCATCTTCTGTGGTGATTCTGCTGATGACATTGCACTCCTTTCTTGTCTAAGGGAAGACTTAGAGCAGAATATCACTGAGCTTGTAAATGCAGCTGGATGACTGTGATTCTAATTCTAGTTTACAAGGGGTATACTGGAGTCTGAAATAAATTAATTAGGTTATTAACCTAAGTCTGAGAGAGATAAATTGAATTCTTTTTATGGTTAAAGATATATGAAATGGGGAATTTATCAAAATTCAGTCAAACATAGACTTTATTATCAGCTCAAAAGTGCTATACTAGAGTCTGGAATAGATGATTTAAGTTTAACCACAGACAGACAGAGAGCTGAATTGAATTCTCTTTAGAGTTAGAAATACATGAGGTGGGAATGTATCAAGATTCAGCTGGCAAAGACATTACTATCAGCTAAAAAGTCGTAGCGACAAGAGACGCATGCGTTCCTCCGCAAAACGCAATCCGCAGCGGTTTTCCGCAGATCCGTGTTCCGTGTGGACATAGAGTTACAGTCCTTGTGTTAAGTTTCAGATTGAACTGTATTCAAGAATAATAAAGCATGTTCACCTTCAGGGGCAAAGAGTTACATAAACGTCGAAACTAGTCTTCCTTTAATTCATATCCAATGCATATTAGACTTGGAGCATTGTTTTGCATGCGAATAATTACGCAAAAATTATAAATAATGCTGCAACGGAATGACGTAGTTTTGCAATTACTGGTAAATTGGTATATGGAGAGCCTCCCTCTTTGCACCCTCTCACGAAGTTCCTAGTCCCCTTAAGTTTTTCCTAAGAACATTTTCCCAATTCACTCGGGGACGACCTGATTTTCGTTTGGCCTTCGATGGTTGACCAACAAAGACAATCTTTGGCAATCAGCCATCCTTCATCCGCAGAGGTGTCCTAGCCATCTCAGCCTTCCTTTCATTATGTCCTAGAAAACGGGATTGAACCACACTTTTCGAACAGCCTACTGTTTGAAATACGGTCAGTCAGCTGGGTACCCAGAACAAACCATAAGCAATTTCTCTGGAAAACATCTAGCAAATTGTTCCGAGGTCACTAGACCTTATTTTTACCAGACCTTATTTTAACTTAAGATTCATATAAACCATAGTTCAGTGGTAGAGCATTTGAATACAGATTGAGAGGTGAGCGGCTGAAACCAGTTTTTCCCCTAATTTTTTTTCCTGTATGGTCTAGTGGCTAGGATTTCCATATTGTCTCTCATACTTTCTGCTCTTAAGGTGAATTTTGTCCCAATGACAAATGAGTCATTGTTTCCTCAGGAATAGATAGATATGGTATAATCGGTTTTTAGGAGAGGAGGGATGGTTAAATTTGAAATAATAAAAACATTCGGGTTTTTATTAGTAAAAAAATATACATAACTTAAGAATTAACTTACTTAATGTACTTCTATGTTCTTATATGTTTATTATGCATATGAGGGGATTTGTCCCCTCGTTAATACCTTGCTCTTTACACTAAGCTTAAATTTTGTCCCAATTCTTTAAGAATGACCCCTGAATTAGAAAGGGCGTGCAATAAATAGTTGAAATTACTAAAACTGCTTTAGCATAAAGAGCAAGGTATTTAGGAGGAAAAGAACCCCTCATATGCGTAATAGTCTCCCCTCGTTTCATATTTTAATGCTGCTCCTTACTTTCAGTTGAATACATAGCTTTTATGAATAACAATCTTTCTTGTTATTTCCCACTGTCTTATTTGAAAAACTATACCTGTTTTTCCATCCTAATCTATTCAAAGACTCCCTCTTTGTATCCTCCCAAGAGGCTACAATTTCCCTTAATCCTTCCTTACGACCTACTTTCTCCCCATTCGGGACAACTTCCTTTTGTTTGGTCCTAGATGGTTTTAACCTTTCTCTCATTTGAGCCCTAGAAATCGCGATAGAACCACATTTTCCGCACAGCTTACTATTTGAAATACGGTCAGCAAGACGGGCAAAAAAACCTGTTTACGATTCCTCATGCAGACGTCGGCACCGAATTTCTCGCACACCCCCGCTATGCGCTCGTCGTCGGTCGCAATCTTTCATACCTTTTGTGATAATTTTTCCAAGGAGAGAACAAAGCACAAAATAGTACACTATTAAGCCTAGAATTTCAGCTTATTCCACAAAAAAGGCATATAAGGAGATATACCTAAACTGGATAAAATTATCAAAAGGGTACAGTGCCTGTTCTAAATGGTCTTTTTTTCTTATGTATTTTTACCCAAAACTGTCCCAAAACCAAGAATAATTCCCTTTAACAAATAATCTTTATGGATACAAGTAGTAAAAACCTTAATTTTTGGAGTTTCCAAATATTGATTTCAACCCGAGAGCCCTGACATATCTTGTCTGATTGCTTACATGTGGAAATGATCTATGACTCGTTACTAAACATTTATACAGGAGGGCTTTTACTAATCTTTTATAACCATTTTTTGTTTGTCTCTACATTTTACTCAAAGTGGCACTGTCTGTAAATAGGCGTACTAGTGTGCAATAAGATACGCAATCCTAGTTATAACATAGATACTATATCAAATGAGTTGTCTTAGATTCACAGTGCCGTAATTACAATGGATCTCCTTCCATCTGCTCTTTACATGTTGAGGTCCTCGCAAATTTCCAAAGTACTGAATTGGACCAATGGTATTTTTGTATTTTTTTTTCTCCAAAGTTTTACTTCACTGAATTTTATCCAAGTTGGATTTTGCTTTGTTTAAGCCCAGTAGGGCTTAACAAATCTCCTTGGTTTAAATTTTGGGGGGTGTGATATATTTTTTGTGCAACTTTCTTTTGTAGGACTTGAGTTGATATGAAAGCACAATTTTATTTTGTGATCAGGGGAAATAGCGGTGGGGGGGGGTCTATATCCCCCCCTTTTTAATGTGGGTGGGTTTAAATTCCCAAACACCCCAAACTATGTATTCGGACCTGCTTCACAAAACCCCCTCACAAAAACAGCAAAATTTGCTTTTCTTAATAAATGCTCTGAAACATCATTTATTGCTTATCTTACCGGCTGAATTACACGAAATCTAGGTGCAAAAGACCTTGCAACTTTAAATTCACTTAAGCTAGCGAAAATTGGGCAAAAAATTCGTAAAATGTTTTCTTAAAACAAAAACAAGAAATTACAATAATAGGAGAGTCATTTCCTACTACAGTGGACATGTGCGACAAGAGAATTAAGTACAAACAGTCGAGGAGCCTAATTTTAACCAAACAACCAGGCGCGTTAATCTTCGTAGCATTGTCGTCTGCGATCCCACGCCGCGGTCCGGTTTTAGAACCACTCGTCGGCACCTGGCGCAGCGTCAAAACCGAAGACCGGCACGGTCTGGGAGATTCAATATGGGACCTGAGAGATGACGGAACGGCGCGTTGGCGCCTGAGTTCAGGCAAGTCATTGGGAAGCGCCGGCAACACCACTGGTTATGTTGAGTGGTGGACCGAGGATTCCAGGGTGCTCGCGACGCATCAATACTCTTCCGAAGCAGCCGCTCTTCGATCACGTTTGATGAGCGCGGTACTGGGACCCCAGGAAATATACATGATTTTTTCTAATTTTTCAGAATTTTTCTAATTCATAATAAAATTCATTTTTTCTAATATTTGGTTTACATAAAGAAATAACAGCTGTCTTTTTTTAAATAAAGAGGAACTATAGAGAAAGAGAAGAGAAATTTATTTTCTTCACATACAAAACCAAAACACATCTTTTACAAAATGTTGTTGTACCAAGAAAAACTTTACAGTTTTGTAGACGTACGGCAATAACAAGTAAAAAAAAATATATTCCATTAAAAATCACACCATAACCATACTCAACTCAACCTTCAAATCAATCACTCTTATTACAACAACACTCAATATCAGTTTTTCATCAAAGCCTGGAAAACTGCCTATGTGCCTGTGCTAATGCTAGAAAGGACAGTAGTGACACGTTGGTCTTACTGGTATAGATCAGTGGCTAAGATCCTGGCTAGATGACTGTATACTTGCAGTTCTGTCCGTAGTTCAAAAATCTTCTGACAGGGAGGCAGGAGCAGAAGCTACAGGCCTTAAGAACTAGCTAGAGTTGTTTTCCTTCACATTCAGTATGCATGTCACTCACAAAGTTCTTGCAGTGATAAACCCTCTTTCTGAAACCCTACAGGCAGCAGATCTGGTAATAAAAGGACGTCAGAACAATCCAACTAGGAGGCATCAAAATTGGAGCTGCATTAATTCCAATTAATACAAGAAAAATTCCAAAATATGAAAATTCTCCAAAAATTTCAAAAATATCTAACATTGTTCAAAAATTCTACCACATTTTTTGCTTCTAAACCCTTGGATTTTGGATTTAGTCATGAAAAAATATCATTCTGATCCAAAAAATTATAAAAATTACATCTTTTTAGAAACAATGATCATGTATTGTAACAAATTGGATCAATCATGCAATATCCTTATAAGCAATTCATGCCTAGACTAGGCATGTCATCGGAAAATCCAGCTCTCCCTTCATGGAAAATTCCCTTCCCCGATAAGCAAGTTCTCCATGGAAAGATTCTCCCAAGTAACTTAAATTTAACTTAAATTGTAACTTAGCGATATTTCCCGAACGAATGTTGTAAGGCATTAAATAAAAAAACACGTTTTTTAACTGAAAGTAAGGAGCGGCATTAAAACTTAAAACGGACAAAAAATACTCAGTGTATGAAAGAGGCTGTTTCCTCCTCAACACCCCACTCTTACGCAAAAGTTTGACTCTTTCTCTCAATTCGACTGTTTAAAACAGTCAAAAACTTTAAATCGGGATCCTTCAACATCCGGTTCAGCAAGGTGGTTTTGCCGGATCCGAGAAATCCGGTCACCACCGAAACGGGGATCGGCTCCTGGGGTCTCATTGAAACGGTGCACCGGGCCTTGGCTTCGGCACCGGCACATAGGCTGACGGTGCGATGGCGGACGATGCGGCAGCATCCGCGTTTACGGCGACGGCGGTTCCGGCGGAATTGTCCGGACGCGGCGTGGGCACTGGAATTTCCCGACCGCCAAGCGGCAGGGGAATGGAGCCGGTCAGCCCGACTTTCACCGCCTTGGGTGCCCGGTTCAGCGCCTTGAGAACTTACATAGATTTTACATTTTAAAAGGTGCTCCGTCCCTAACACCTTCCATTGGCTAAACTCCTGCATATACTCAAAAACATACCAGAATGTCTAAAAGAAAAGTATATTGATGGTAAGTGGCGTAACTTCATTTCTATAGCCACTAGGTGCTATAGCTCAGTACTATAAGCATTAGGTCGCGTTCCTATCCCTTTTAGATGTGGCTGTTAATGAGTAATTCTGAAAACGTTATTAATTGTAGCTTAAGGGTCATGGAACATGACACTATATATTCTTTAACAATACCTTAACAATCACCGCGCATGCCCGGGTACATTAGATATTAAAGATGTTATTAGAGATATTAGATATTAAAAATGACAGACATTAGAATTAAACATGAGCTGTTCTTATTGAAATGTAAAGCAAAAGTGAAACCGAAGAAATCCATAGAAAATACCTAACTCAGGCAGAGGCTCTTCAATAAAATGGAGGTTATTATACTGGGAGGGGAAAATATATATTACGGGTGTGTAAATGTAGGTGCTACTTCTAAACATGTATTATAAACTCATATAAACTTTCTTCCCTTTTCCCTAACCGGGTTAGGGGATAACCAAAATCAGGCTTAGAAAATATAACTCACTCGTTAGAATTAACCTAAAAAAGACTAATAAAGCTTATACAAAAGAAACCAACAATTTAGAAAAAACACATTTGTGAATTTCAATTTAGTTTCACTATAATAAAAAATAATGCTTAGTTTTTCCTGTAGAAAACTGGCACTCGTATTAAACTTTTAACGCGTAAATATATCGTAAATTATTCGCCCATCAATTTATAGACATTTAAAAAAAACTATCTTTATAAATAGAGATTAAAAAATATGTTATAGGCATTAATATAGAAAGGAAGAGAATATTGCTGAAAGTTTATTCTATATTATACTAAAAATAAATTAATGTAAAAATTCCCCATTCTAGGCTCCCTACAGAAAAATAGTCCCCTCCCCCGTCCCCAAAAAACATATTTATATAGTAACTAAAGTAAGTGTTACAGCAATAGACCCTTAAAGTCCTAATGATGATGCCTCCTCTCGGTAGATTTTGCTATTCCAAAATTTTGGTCCGATAATTTAGAGTAGAAGAGACATAGCAGAGGGGAAAAAGCTTGCTGCCCTACAAATTATCAAACAGTTCGTGCTAACAAACTGTAGTAAGGAGCGACCCCGCTCAATAGCAACCGAAACTCTAAGAAACAAATTTTGATACCAATGCGGCCATCTCGTCGAGAAAGGCAGCCAGCGCCCGCGCGCGCGCCGGATGGCCGATGACACGCGCATGCAGCCCGACCGACATCATCTTCGGATGCGTCGCACCTTCCTCGACCAGCATGTCGATGGCGACCGCCGTCTGGATGTAGCTGATCATGGGAAGGAAGGAGGAGGCGCCGCAATCGACGATGACGGCCTTGCCCTCCTGGTCGAACACATCGCCCATGAGGGCGTCGAACTTGCGCGGCTAGACCTCACCGTCATTGAGGAGATCGACCGCACGAATGTCGAAGGCGTCGACGGCGGCCAGGGACTGAAAAGAGGAGATGGCCCTCGAAAAGCTTGAAGAGGAGGCTGTAATCTCTGGTGCTGTCAGTGGATCAGCTACCCCAATCAGTTGTGTGAATATGGCTAATGGATTTTCTCAGAATTGCAGAAACTATAAATCTCCTCATGATTATACATAAAAAAGGAGACTGCGAATGTGTGAGAGCAATAATGCAGAACAGGATGAAAATGATGATACGATTTGGCGTCAAGTCGATTTATGTCTGACTTTGGCAGCCCATGCTAGGATATGATCCTGTCCTAGTTGTTGCAATCAATCCAGCCATTGCCTTCTGAAAATATCACACAGTCAGATACACAGAAAGATACACAGACACGGTGAGAGAGAGAGAGAAAAACAGACACAAACACGTAGAGTTAGACAAACGAACACACAAAGAAAGGCACAGGGACAGGCAAACACACAGGCATGGTGAGAAAAAGAGAGAAAAAACACACACAAACATACAGAGTCAGACACGCAAACACACAAAGATAGACACATACACAGGCAAAGACACGGTCAGACACACAAGCACGGTGAGAGAGGGATAGAGAAAAAAAGACACAAACACATTGAGTCAGACACACCCAACAGTCTATCACAGTTATGCCGGTGATCCCCTCTACAAGATCGAGCTGAGTACCCCCGTGAGCAATAAACATATCTCGATATTCGATGCCAATCCCATAAAGCGTTTCTAAGCAGTCACAAACAAATGACGGTGAAAAAACAAGGAGCGATTTAACACCATTATTCGCTAAATTCTTAATCACCTCGGTTGCATATGGTTTAAGCCACTCTTCCTTTCCTAGGCGAGATTGAAAACAAATCGTATATTGATCAGGGGTAAGATAGAGCTCTTGAGCAATTCCCCGAGCTGTAGCTAAGCAGTGAGAGCGGTAGCAATTGTCATTGAGTGGGCGGTTACATCGGTGACCTGACCGGGTTTGCCGCCGCCACCCTGCGGCGTGGTGTGGGCTTTGTGCAAATCCCGACGTCGTTGCTGGCGCAGGTCGACAGTTCAGTGGGCGGCAAAACCGGCATCAACGCACCGCAGGGCAAGAACCTGATCGGGGCATTCCACCAACCGTCTTTGGTGCTGGCAGATATTGACGTTCTGGGCACTATGACCCAGCGCGATCTGTTGTCGGGCTATGGTCAGGTGGTGAAATACGGCCTGCTGGGCGACGCCAAATTCTTTGATTGGCTGGAACTAAACGGCACACGCCTGGCCGAAGGGGGCGCCTACGGGGGCGGGCAAATCAATAGGGTTTGATATTTTTGTTTAGATCTCTAAAATATACAACCCTAATATCAAGCAAGCAGTATGAACCAGTCGCAAGCACAATCTGATTCGGCGGCCGCGGCCGCCCCGGCGCTCGCGTTGCGCCCGCCCAGCGATCTGGACGGGCCGGGCCTGCACGATCTGGTGGCGGCGTGTCCGCCGCTCGATCCCAACTCGCGTTATTGCAACCTGTTGCAGGTATCGCACTTCGCCCAGACGGCGGTGGTTGCGGAACTGGACGGGGAACTGGTCGGTTCCATTACCGGTTATGCTATGTGTAAACAATGGGTAAAGTTCATAAGTTGCAGCCTTTCCCCCGGGGATTGTGGGGGATTAGGTCATCCTCAAAGACATAGTTATTAGATTTTCGACTATGCTGAATAAAACAGATATCTCAAAATTTTGATCGGGCAACTCTGGGAAAAATGAGCGTGGGAGGGGGCCTATTTACCGTCCAATTTTTTGGCCACTTAAAAAGAGCACTAGAACTTTTAATTTCCGTTCGAATGAGCCCTTTTGCAATATTCTAGGACCACTAGATCGATACGATCACCCCGTGGGAAAAACTAAAAAAAAAACGAATACGCCCCTACCCCTTCAGGTAGCTGCGCCTCCTTGGTTCGTGGGTCAGGAATCCGGTCAGGATTTACTCACCCCACAACCAAGAGGCACTTCAACCAATGAGTTACCTGGAAACCCTGGAGCCGATCGCGAGCGGCGCGGTCGCAGACAACGCGCAGAGCGTCGACTCGGACGGCCGCTTCCCCCGTGAGTCGGTGGACGCCCTGGCCAAGATCTTTGGAGTGTCTCAACGCACCAAGCACATCGACATCCGAGTTCACTTCGTGTGTCATGCTGTGGTGTCATGTGTCCATACCCTGGGACATGTCCCTTCACATTACAATTGACTAATTGAATCACAAGCTCCAGATGGGTGGGGGTGGCTTAACGCTTTTCTTGGTATTGCTATCAATTTAATGATTGATTCATATACGTTTTCAGATCAACTAATAAACGAGTCAAAAACTGTAAATTAACTGCTTTCGTCTTGAATACAGCAGAAAGAGGATATTTTTTAGCTACCTTAGAGCTAGCTTTACATGTTTTCCAAAGGAGATAGGAGATGATGTCTATAAACATCATATTTACTTAAAAATTTCATGCAACTCATGATTCTAGAATAAATCACTAGCAAAAAGAAAAGGAATACTATAAAAAAATATATAGCTAACACAAAAGATTAAAGTACAAAGATAGTGAAAATAGTTAGACATTGCCAGTAGGCTATGTGTGGTTTTGTCCCGAGGACTCGGCACTAGCAGATAAACGGAAAAAGTAGTTTAAATGTAGTAAAACCAACAAAAAAAATAATTCAAGCGCCGCTGTCATAACACGAAGGTCGTATCTAACATTTTCGCACTTCTTGAATCATAGTCAAAGCGTTTTTCTAACCTGTCCTCAAAGGGAGGATTAGAAGGGCAGTTTAGAAAAGGAAGGTCTATGTCCGATTGACCAACACTACCCAGCATAAGGCTTCCATGTTTTACTTTTTTCCCAGAGACACCTGATATGGAAGGGGTTGTCGTATAAGCTTCGGAGGGGGCTCATCCGATTACAAATCGTAAGTAATAGTGCTCATTTAAGAGCCAAAGTAATAGGAGAATAAACACTCCCCACGCCCTTTTTTCCCCAAATACTTCCGATCATAATTTTAATGTCTTTTTTTAAGTAGACTGAAGTTTAAACAGCTATGGTTCCATGTTTGATACCCTCCATTCCTCGGGGCAAGGACTATTAAGTTATGCTAGTTGCCCAGTGTTAACATATAAAGTTTGTATGGTCATGTTATAGGTAAAAAATCATGAGCAAAATCAGAAGCTTAAGTATGTGCACAAGAATGCTGGAAATATCTTCCACCCCAGATATTAAGATGTTTAAAATGCTCATAAAATCTTTGACAGTTTCTACATACAAATTAACAATTAATTTTAAGAAACCAAGGCATATACTAGGAAAAGCCCCCCCCTAAAATGTAGGCATTTTTTTATATTTGCCCTACTCTTATACTTATTGTATTTATAACTTGTAAATGAACATTAAAAATGACTCTTCAGAATAGTGACAAATAAAATGTGGTACCTATATATAGTTGGCGTTCAAAATAGACCGTAGGTCATATAACAAAACTCCAGGGATAACATAGCCCCCCCCTAAAAAAACCTGGGGACAAGTGTCGTAAGTGATGCCCCAGGGCATATAAGCTTTTTATAGAAGGGATGATCGTATACACTTCGAAGGGGGCTCCTTCGATTGTAAATCGGAATTCTAAACGAGCCAAAACTGATTGGAGGGCAACTAGAGCCATCCCCTCAGGGCCCAGGGGAAGTGTTGTAAGTTTTTTTGCCCTGGGGGCTGATAAATTGGGCAAAAAAAGAGGGCAAAATTGGTTTTTTTGCCCTGGGGGCAGGAGGGCCTGATTTTATGGCAGCCATGGTGTAACGCAGATGATTTGGATCACAAGGCCACAAACAGATGCATCGCGTTTGGCAATGGCTTTGTCTGAGCGTGGCCTGTCTTATTGTTGTTCCCCCTTGCTTGAATTGGAATTGCGCAAGGACTTTGATTCTGTATGGTTAGAGAACTAAGGCCGCCGGAGGTTCCAACTCAACGTCCTTGATATTGAACCTTATTTGACCCAGAATCATGCATGAATTTTTAATCAACGATCCGAAGCACTAATCGGGTGCGATACTGAAGCATCAAGGATTTTCAAACTTAGTGCGGCCTCACCCTGAGCTTGTCGGAGGGCGAGGCCGTCGCCGGACTATATCGAGGAATGGTTCAGCCGCGAATATGCAGATGACGGGCCGCATCGGCCGACACGCCGGCATCGAGGCTGAGCTCCACATAGTCGAAGGCGGTGAACGGGTCGACCGGCGCGTCGAAGATCACCGTCAGCGCGCCGTGCCAGTTGCCGTCAGCTGCGAGAACGGAAACCACAGCGACCAGATGACCAGGGGGGCGCATTCAGCGAGAGGGATTGATGCGCACGATTGCCCTGCCTGCGTGACACTCTCGGAAACAAAACCGTGCGTCAGAGGCCACATGCCATTCATTGTCACTGTCCTTGATTATTCAATGAAAGAACCTCTTGGAAATAGTTTGCCTACTTATTAGTGACATTCATTGTCACTGTCCTTGATAATTCAATGAAAGAACCTCATGGAAGTAGTTTTCTAAATTACGGGCCACAGTCATTGCCATTGTCCTTGGTACTTCGATTAAAGCCTCTTGGAAATAGTTTGCCTACTTATTAGTGACATGCATTGTCACTGCCCTTGATAATTCAATGAAAGAACCTCTTGGAAATAGTTTGCCTACTTATTAGTGACATGCATTGTCACTGCCCTTGTTAGGCCTCATCTTGACCATAGCAATATAATTTATCACAAATACGATACTATACTAGTATGCGCCTTTATTTCAAGAAGAAACTCGAACAAACTCTGTATGCTGCTGCCGTAGCTGCTAAATGTTCCAAAAATCCTTAGGTTCCTACCTTTATTGGAATGAAAAGTCAAACCTCATAAAGATTTTTAAAAATCTTAAAATCTCATGAAAAATCCCGAAAAATCTCAAAATCTCTCATTTTATCATGGGATTTTTCAAAATCTCAAAATCTCGTACACCCTTTTCAGGAGTGAATCACCCCTCGCCTCAGGCCAACTATGTCAACAAAAATGAACAGAAATATATTTAAAAAACTTATCTACAAAACAAGTTTGTAAAGAGTCTCGCTAAGCCAAAAATTAGTAAGAATAAATTCAAATAATTTTAGAAGTGTAAAATTACCACAAAGGCTGACAACCCCCACCCCAACTTCAAGACCAGAACATAATTCGCATTATACTGAAAATAAAATACGTTTTAAATATTTTTACTTTTTTACTTTAACAAATAAAGAAGTACAGTATTAAGACTATAATGAATAAATATCAGAATACGTATATCAAACTGACAATACACAGTTAACTGTTTTACCCACAACCCCTAGAGATACAATTACAAGACCGTTCAGCTATGCTGAACAAAATGGCTATCTTAAATTTTGATTTGAAGTGTTGGGAAAATTACGAACTAAAGAAGAGGGCTGATTGCCCTCCAATCACTTTTGACTCTTAAAAAGGGGGACTAGAACTTTGAATTTCCAATCAAATTAGCTCCATTAAAAATATCAATGATATTACTAGCCATGATAGAGCAGTGATGCCTATGATATTGCTTATATGCTCTTGTTATACTTGCATTCGTATAGGTTTTTTCGTTTAATTGAAACGCCCCCTAAAGGGTTTAAGTTAAGGAACTCAAACGTGGTGACAGATTCATAAATGTTTAGCAACTCATTTTTATTTATTTAATGGTATCAAGACTGGGGTCAAACCCAGATAAATAATATGAACATTTTTGGTAACCTTTGGTCACAGTTTTGCATATTTGATACAATGAAAAAATAGCACTGCACATCTAGTCTTTTACGTGGCATAAGCTCTTAGGGCTGTGCCCAAATCATGTAGCATAAGGCTCATACAAGAAGATAAGGAATATTTTAACCAATCAAAAGAAAACAAAACAGTAAAACAGTAAAAAAATCAATGCTGCAATCACATGTCAGTTAAAGTCTTTTTAACTCTCCTTTTGGGTTTTGACTCTCTTGGCTCTATTCTTAGTTAGATCCTTTTCTTCCCTTTGAGGACTCACACCTTTGGTGTATTAGAGCATTAAATCTCTCTGATAATTAAAAGTTGCTTTTGCATTTAATCTGACTTATTTCCTTTGGTTAAGATATTTATTAAGCTCTATTCTGATCATAAAAAAGCTGTGATTTTCCTTTAAATCGCTCAAATTCCTTCTTAGATTTTAATGTGATTTGGTTGCGGGTCTGTATTGATTTGGTTGCAATCTATGAGGCTGGTGACCATGCTATTGATTCTTAGAATTTTGCTAGAGCTCATACCATATGAACTCTTTGCTTTTGGTTCTTCCGCCTCGTCATAAGGGCCATATGAGCTCTTAACTCTTGTTTTAAGAAGAAATAGGCTTTAAGACCTATAATTCTTTGTTTAAAAAAAAATTAAATTTACTAGTATTTCAGAAAGCAGCTCTAGGCGAGTAGCTTCGACACAAAAGGTTAACTAAGCAGACAGGTTTGCATATCGACCGGGTTGTGGAAAATTTTACTTGGTCAACATTAATGTGCCTTTATGCCTTGGGAGTTATTTGACCTAATAGAAAAATATTTTCAGTATTCAGCCTTATTTTTTTTTTTATCTGCAAATATTCTTCTATGAGATTCAAAAGCGTCTGTAGATGTTGCGGCTTATTAGCTACCAAAGCAATATAGTCTGTAAATAATAAAAGAGATAGTTTTTGAATCCCTAAGCTAACTTTCGGAGCCGATCTATTCTCTAGAAAGTTAAAAAAAACATTTATAAGAATATTAAACAACTCAG
Organism: Alatinidae sp. Z8VKAUB7J3; assembly: GCA_010016025.2. Classification (NCBI taxonomy): domain Eukaryota; kingdom Metazoa; phylum Cnidaria; class Cubozoa; order Carybdeida; family Alatinidae; species Alatinidae sp. Z8VKAUB7J3. Next base: position 63,718,876 of record JAAAKM020721499.1, on the reverse strand, counting down.
GAGTAAGGGTGCTGCCCTGTTTTACTCCCAGCTTAATATCAAAAAGCTTCGAAAACCTGTTACCAACTTGTACGATTCCACTCACGCAAATATACATGCCTATAGTGAGCAAATTCGTAATCTATTTGGAAAATCAATATCCTTCATTTTTGTTAAAAGTGGTGGACAATTAGTTTGCACCTTTATCCAAGTTCTAATATATTTAATTGGTAAATTTAACTTGAAATATTATTCTTCACCAAATATCTCTTTTTAATACTTATGTAGGGAAAAAAATTAGTCAAAGTACTTGTGCAAGTACCCCAATGTTGGATCTCCTGGTCTTCTAGCAGGAGTGAATCTCCAGTATTTTTATTGGGGGGGGGGGGGCAATAAGGGTCCGTATCTGGATACTCTAGGGGCAGGAGGTATATGATATTGCTGATACGTCCTTTTTACCACCTGCATATAGACGGCGTGTTGTGACTCAGTCATACACATCTTTATACGCTTAAGCAGAGTCGTAGTAGTATTCACAGTAGTATCGTTAGCATTAATAGTAGCAGTATCAACAGCAATAACACTAGTACTAGTAGCAAAAGACGTATTAACGTACTGCCTTTTGGTCAGTTGAATATCCTTCTCATCAAGTCCCCGAAGTTTCCACTTGTTACAATTTGCCGTTGCTATGACACTGCTGATATGTCCTTTTGATAACCTGTATATTCATATACTTCTTGAAATTTCATCTGCTCCGATGCCTAGGGCAAAGCGTACCACATCGTACACCAAGAACTGCAAACTGACCACCAACGAATAGAAGAGCATACGAAGGGGTAATCCCGTAAAGAGCGCAGGCGGACCTCCACGCTCCAGAACAATTCCGGCTGCTTCAACAGGACCCATATCGGTGGCTGCCTTCTTCATTTCGCTAATTGTAGCGTCGGCGGGATTGCTCACTACAGCAGCCACAACTCCACCCAATGTTCCTCCGGCCAAACTGATAAGCAGCGACAACTGGATGTCCTCCCTGGCGGTCGGGAACAGATCGTACATCCCTGATAAGGCAAAGAAATGAACCTTTTCGGTATGTTTAAGTCTGTACACTGTGAAACCCAAAAACCCTATTGTTGTGTTTAATGCGTCTATTTTTTATTATTTTATCAATGAATTTTATCGGGAAACTATTACAAAATAAAAGATCCCTCAAATACAACAATTCAGAATCCAAAAAGTCCTGAGTACGAATTCCGAAAGCTCTATCCACCAGTGCAATCACAACCCCTCGTTTCACTGAAATAGGGTGGCACGAGTGAAAGTTCAAATATCTATCACTGTGTGTAATCAGAAAGGATCTTAAATTCTGAAAAATTTGAATTACTATTCACTGCCAATTTTTAAGTATAATTAAAATGTTATCAAAAATTGAAATTCCAAATTTAAATGTAGGATAGTAGTCTACTAACGACCATACAATTATTGATTCACACATTTTAAAAGCAATGAACCAGAGATTTAAGGGACCAGTATCTCAACTTATATCTTGGTTAGGCTAGGTACGATTTAGAAAACAATCAGAAATTGAGTAAAATAAGAGCTTTTCATCTGAAAGCAAGGACCAGATTTGAAACCTATTTGAACAGATTATTTTTTGTATGAAGGGAGGGTGTCTCCTCTTTAGCTTCTTACAAAATTTTACTATTGGTAAAAACAAACAAACACGTATCCGTGATATTCTTTCTCGAAAAAAAAGGTGCTAAATTCCACCTTTTCGTGGATATGAACTTGGAACCGCTCCACCAGGGTTCTCTGATACGCACAATTTGATGCTTCAGTTTTCTTCATGATCACTTGCTTTTTCGGTTCTTTTCTCCCTTTTCGAAAATAAGGCTAGTTTTCTCGGGCTCATAGCTTTTGATGGGTAACTTTTAACTTCCTTTTGCCAATCCTTTTGGTGTATGTATTGTTGTCAAAACCTTCTTTCTTGACTTTGGGTTGCTATTTGGAGCTGTTTCCGATAAAGGTTTCTTCCATCTAAGCCGTCTGTTGGTTCTTTTGAGCAATAAGCCTAAAACAGATAAGCATAAAATGAACAGATAAAATAATAAGCATAAAACAGAGCAATAAGCCAATCGAAGACTGAAGGCCTGCTGTCAATTCGTGATGTGCCTAGCGGTATGAAATATGTTGTACAAAAAAAAATGATATTTACACCCGAAGCATCATATGTGCACCCCGATTCTGCGATGTAGTCAACCACTAGCGACTTAATCGCTTAAAGAAAATCGAGTTAAATCTCAAAACTGAGATACTTTTGATTGAGCCGGGTCGCACCTTACTTATAGTTTGTCATCACGAACTGTTTGACTGATAGAGGCAAGATCCAATAGATAATCCTAGAAGTTAGTACTACCAAAATATCATTTTTATTATCTTTATTAAGGGTTTCCTTTCGTGAAAGCTTAATTTTTTAAGCGTTACCGAGAACAATATGATATAAAAAGATTAATGTTTAGTGTTTCTCCATGTATTGTGACTTAAGAGCCTTATGCAGAACATTTTATTTTACCATCCCTTGTATAAAAGATGTGTCTTGATTAAGCACAGTAGTAAATCAGTAATTTGAGGAAGGGTTATAAAACAAAAACATCGTCAGGATTTACCAAGAAAATTATGAAAAAAGCCACATTACGTAAAAAGTGACCCATCTTTCAACAGGGTGTAACTTACCACTGCATCAGTGAATTCATCAACATCAAACTTCTCTATATTCGCGTTGAAGACCTCTGCTTTCTCTCGAACTAAATTGACGATTTGCGAAACCAGCTTAGCATCTAAATTAAATTCAGGTGCTGCTTTAACTAAAAATATAAAAAAAAATAATTTAAATATGTGTTTGAACTTGCTATTAAAATACAAATATTTAATTTCAAAATATCTTTTATAAAATATGCGCTACAGACCGCCATCGTCTTGCTGGGCTTCACTCTCGGCGCATGACGCTTACTCGACGTATCAGCACAATACGGGTTACTGGTTGCTGGGTTTGTTATTTTCACCGGCGTCATTGGTCTTGCCGCCGCTTGGCTTTTCAAGGTGCAAAAAACAGAAGCCCGATTGCTGACTGCCGGTACAGGTATTTGTGGTGGCACCGCCATTGCAACCTTAGCGCCTTTAATGAACGCCAAACCGCAACAGCTTGCAGTAGCCAGTGCCATGGTTTTTCTGCTTAACATTGTCGCAGTGTTTTTGTTTCCCTTGTACACCAGGTAGCGAGGGTTAAGCTTGGCAGAATTGAGCCAAGCATTTTAGGATGTGTGCCAAGCGTTTTGGGGACTGTACCAAGCGTGGCGGTACTCTATGACTCACGTGGCGTTCGGTGATGTACACCAGGCAGTGGAAAGTCAGCACTCCTAGTTCAGCACGAAACATCAAATTGTGCAAATTTTCAAAACTTTCTGATTTAATAGATTTTTCTAACTCTGGATGTTTTATTTCTAGAAATAATGCTATTCGTTGTAAGTGTACCCACTCTGACGCGGAGAACTGTCAATTTTCTAGATACAAATAAGGGGGGAAGCACAGGAGTATTTTTTTTTTTTAAATAAGACTTAAATAAATCGGAAAAAACCTTTTTTCTAACATCCTCTTGTTTACTATCAGTAGATACTGGTTTCAAACTGAGTGGGTTGCATAAAATATACTCTGTTAATAAGCCACTAACTCTCAAAGAGTATCCAAATAACATCTCGATTAAATCGAATTTTCATCGTTCCTGGCTTTTTACTTTCAGAGCCTTAAACTTGATTTTTTAACTTACGATAAGCTCAAGAATTAAGAGTTAAAAAGAAATAGCCTGCATTTTAGGTTTAGTAGCACCACGTGCATTACGAACATGATTTTTGAAAAAGGGAAGTACCTAATGATTTTAGGAAAACCTTAATTTAACCACTGTATAATAAGGGTGATGAGAGTGAATATTTTAATTATCGAGGCATTAGTCTAGTCTCCGTAGATAGTAAATTACTTAGTAGTTTGATACTTTTTAGACTGAGAGGTGCTGTAGACAAAGTTTTAAGTGAAGAACAACGCGGTTTTAGAAAAGGTGAGGATGTGTCGACCAAGTTGTCACTCTTAGGTTAATAATTGAGAAGTGCCTTCGTTGTCAAAAATCTTTTAGATTTTTAGACTATAGTCCTCATAAAAAACAAAAACAAAACAAAAAAAAGGTAAAAAACTAAAAAAAAAAATGTAAAAACTACAGAAAAACTAAAAACTAATAAAAAACTAAAAAAGCTAAAAAGCTAAAAAACTAAAACAATTAAAAAAAGGTAAAAGACTAAAAAAACTAAAAACTAAAAAAGAAAAAACTAAAAAATGGACAAAAACTGAAAAATAAAGGAGAAAAAACCTATAAAAAATATAAATAAAAACCAAAAAAAATAAAAAAAGGTAAAAACTACAAAAAAACTAAAAAGAAAAAAAAGTAAAAAAGCTAAAAAAAGGTAAAAAACCATGTGCACTGGGGTTGTAAGCCCAAACAAGCTTTGCTTCGGGCCATTTGCTCGTTTCGTTTATTTATATCAATAACCCCACCTTTCTCTCTCTCTCTTAAAAACAAAATTAACAGAAAATAACTGAAATTTTTTCCTTCAAAGAAGTTTCTCAAAGCTACAAATCAATATTAAACTTAAGACGAGCAAAATAAATTCTACAGTAGTTCAACCTTAAAACGACCGGAAACAACAATCAAAGAATAAATGAGACCCAAAACGAACAGAAATTAGAATAAATAGTCATATCAAACATAAATATACCAGATAAAGAAGACCGAAGCCAGCGACGGGAGGAGCCTGAAATGGAATTCGGACCGTCCAGGGCGCAGACCCTGCTCCGCCAGTCCGCGGCCCAGGTGCTCGAGCAGAAGGCGTCGGTCGAGCGGGTGCGCGAGGTGATGGCGACCTCCGACGCCGTCGACTCCGAGTTGCGCTCGGCTTTCGGTGAGCAGGGTCTCTTCGGTCTGCTCATCGGCGAGTCGCACGGTGGTGCGGGCCTCGGCCTGTTCGAGTCGGCTCTGGTCGCCCAGGAGGTGGGGCGATGCGCGGCACCGGTGGACTACGTGGCCGCCGCGGTGGAGGCGCCTCATATTTAGAGTAAAGATGATGTTCTGATTACAGAGATAAGTTTGTGAACACAGGTGTATAAGCCATATCTAAAATAAGAGAAAAAGGTATCATTTGGTATCAAAAGGATTCTATAAAGGGCTAAATTTAAAATTTTTAACAGAAATGAATGGCATATTTAGATTCAGGACAAAGTTCTGATTCTAAAGGTAAATTTGTCTTCTCACTGTCTGAATATTCTGTCAGTACATATGTTTAGGTAAATGTTTGGTTTTATCACAAGCTGCCTAAAGTGCAAATTACTGCATGTAACAAGATTATGATGATCAAATATGTCAAGTACCCAAAACAATCCGTAGCTGGAAAACGTCTAGCAAAACCTTCTGTTTTCGGAGCGCCCACGCTTCAGAACCTTATTTGACCACTGTCATCACTGTAGCTCCCAATATTATAATCTTGGCTCGCAGACTTATCTCCCTATTCTTCCAAACTCTTTTATAATTGTGAAAAAGAATATTCTCGGCCATGGCTTTTCTACTTTTAACCCCTTCACTGCACCCACCAGCTTTACTGATAATGATACCAATGTGTAAGTGAAGCTTCCCACTTGATCCTTCTTCTCCTTACCCAACATCAACTCTTGACTATAGCCGCTGCGATCGCGGCGATCCCTGCGACCGGTGACGACAACTGGGCCTACATTTCGAGCGGCACCTGGTCACTGATCGGCATGGAGCTGAACGAGCCCCGGCTCGATGAGGAGACCCTCGACGCGGACTTCACCAACGAAGCCGGAGTGTTCGGAACGACCCGCCTCCTCCGCATCGTCGTCGGCGAGCTCCGGTTTCTCGTCGGGCAGACTCAGCTCGGTCCGGATCAGGCCTTGCAGAAGCTCCAGGGTGCCGATCAGCTCGAAGCTGACCTCTCGGGATTGCACGACCGTCGTCTCCAGCCAGGGATAGACCGTGACGATCGAAACGAATGAGGGCCGCACCGTGACCGACACGGTCTTCATTCCCACGGGTGCCGGCTGTCTCGGCATCGAGTGGACCGATATCGACGCGAAGTACCGAGCCCTCACACCAAACGCACCGCTGACAAACGGTCAGATTGAGACCAGCTTAAAATCGATCCACAGTTTCCGTGACTTGCCGCATGCGTCGGCGCTAATCGACCTGTTACACTAAGCTTGATTAAAACCATTATCGAAAGCACCAACACCGATGACCGCACTGTCTTCAATACCGCGCTTTACCATGCGCTGCTACAACCACTGAGGCAAGGGCAGGATGATCCTTGCTTTTGCCTTATGAGCGGAGGCAAGGATGAGAGCGTGAGTCATTTAATGTATGAGCAATGTATTTAATGTATTGAGTAAATTGTGAAAATTAGTACATGGAGAGAGTACGTTTAATGAGAGATGGGTGGTACGTATAGTCAGTGGCGAATGTCTGGTAAATGCTGAAAGTTTTCTCTTCGATGCATTGTGATAAGAATGACTGCCCTAGTATTATCATTCATATGATTTCTCTTGAACACGTTAATAATATCTAGAACAGATGATGTCTGTCGCATGTTTTTCTGGTTATAAGCTAGTTCAACGATTGGATAACAAAACTTCGGGGTCAACATCCCCCCCCCCCTAGAGACCGGGGGAAGGATTGTAACTTAAGCTCTGGGGACAAATGAAGTTTATATGGAAGAAATGGTCATATAAACCTCGAAGGGAACTCAAATGATCAGAAATTGAAAGTTATAATTCCCTTTTTAAGAATCAAAAGTGATCCCATTGCGACCCCCCCCCCCTCACCAACCGTCCTTGCCCCAAATGCGTCTGATTAAATCTTGTATATGGCCATTTTGTTCAAAACAGACCAAGATCATATAAAAAAGACTCCAGGGATAGAAACTATGTACACCCGGGTTGTCAAAAGGGTGTACCTGCAATATCTCAAGAACAGCTAAGGGTTTTAAGTTGAAACTTTCAGGGCGAGATAATTGGGATAGTTGATTGATAGATACATATACTCAAGGCTGTAACAAAATGGTGGTCAGAATGGCCTCAAACCTATAGACGACCAAAGATAATGCAGATTTTCAATCCATTTATTTGAATAATATTTGTAATATCCATCCATCCAAAGTTCTCCTCTATTCACTTTTGACTCTTAAAACATGTTACTAAAACATTTGACTTCTAATAAAATGAGCACCATCCGACATTCTAAATTTTATTATTAGGACTTTACATTTAGCTTTTTTTTTTTAATCAGAAACTGCTTCTGGCAATTACTTATTTCAAAGGGATGTCCGGATTAATTGTCTTGCCGAGAACTGACCAAAGGGCTGCAGTTTCGGAGATATAATAACTAACCCTTCATATTACCTTATTAGGCATATCACATTTACAATTACCTTTGAAATTCCTATCACGTCTGAAATCGAGATGCCTAGTTTATGAAGCTTGAGTCACTAATCGTGGATGAAAAAAAATTCTCAAAATGTTTAGAGCTGACTTAAGGAATTATTGAAAGTTAACCTTGGACAGATTTAATATAAGAAGTATTGCAAAAACGATAATTGTAGTATTTAGTTAGGCTAGGGGTAATTTTTTGTCCAAATTCAAATATTGCAAAACCAGAAGTTTTTCTCTAGGCTGTAGTCAGTCAACAAGGTTTAAGTCTAGAATTGGGGCTGTTGAGAAGGATACATGTTAAAAAGAAACAATTCTTACTTCATAATAGCCAATGCAGAATAATTATAGTTAACTCTTTTTGGCTCTTTCTTTACTATATTTTAACCCCCAAACCATCCTTAATGTTCAAATATATAGCCCAAGTTACACAGGCCGTGCCGCTCTGCACGTACTTCGCCGTTCTCGACCCAGACCGCACCCCAGCCGCCCGGGCCCGGGTTGGGGATCGCGCTGCCGTCCGTGAACACGCCGGAGGCCGGCCCGCCCTCGTAGCGCGCCAGCACCTCGGCGCGGGTGAGGTTCTCCTCGACGCGCGAACTGGTCGCCTGCCTGCCGCCGGAGCGTCGCTTGTTCGACTTCGACGTGCGGGACGGGGAATGTTCGCGACAGTACTTCGGTTCCCAGCCGGGGTACTTGTCGAGCGCCGCCTGGGGGACGTCGAACCGAGTCTTGCAGACGGTGCACATTTACTTAACGATTTAAAGTGTTAGTGTAGGCGTATATGCGTGTTACTTCGAGCGCCCAACACCAGCATCAACCGCTTGATATTCTTCAACGACAGGAATGAATTGGGTTTGTTTGTCTATTAGAGCAGATACAGTAGCTCAACACCAAGGCTTGTGTTTCTTATTAATTTATCTTACAAATTGGGGTATATACTGAGCCTATATAGTCAATTAATTCTTAAAGTGTTAGTGTAGGCGTATATGCGTGTTACTTCGAGCGCCCAAGACCGGCATCAACCGCTTGATATTCTTCAACGACGGGAATGAATTGGGATTGGTGAGCAAATTGGTAATTTTGATTGGCAAGCATTTGATAAAAGCGTAGAGCGTATAAAAAGCTATGGGCATAGAACTCCGATGGAATGCCAAATTCACTCTGTAAGTTTGGATATACTGCACCTTGGCGGTTGTGAGATGCGCCTTTAGCCAACATGCTATCTTCACAAAATAATGTGGTTTTAACACCTCTTTTGGCAAAGTTGTACATCAAGCAACTAGTCGCTATACCACCGCCAATAATGGCGATATTTTCTAGAGATCCTTTATTTAGTTGGAAATAAGTCGGTGTACTCGGGGTGGCTGTTGCCCCGTTTTGCACGCCGCGGCGGGGCTTTCCTGCCGGGGCGAACGCTATCTTCCCTTGCGACCTGGCCCCGCCCCGCGCTATTCGGCTTGAAACGCCCATTTACATCTGACCCGTTGAGACAGGATTTCCGGTATGACTTCGAACACCTCTGACGCGCCCTTTTATGACCGCATGCTGTCGCTGGGCCTCGCCCGCGTTGCTGAGCAGGCGGCCCTGGCCTCTGCCTCGCTGATCGGCCGCGGCGACGAAAAGGCTGCCGACCAGGCCGCCGTCAACGCCATGCGTGAGCAGCTGAACCTGCTGGACATCGCCGGCGTGGGTTATGATCAATTTGGATCATGTTCTTACTTGGGAGGGGACTCCTGAAGGATTTTCCCTGGCTCCTGTAGGTTTTTAAACATAAAGAACACAGAAAACATGAAGTGCTGGGACTCTGAAGTCTTTTCCCTGGCCCTCGTGGGTTTTTTAAGTAATTAACATAACAACCACCTGTATCTATTAGAAAACACCACCTGTTACGTTACAGACACCTGTATCTCTTAGAAAACATTCCTCATTACGTAACATGACCTGTGTTTTGAAGAAAATTTGTTACACCCGGGTCTGGAGAGTGTCGCCGTTAAACTTCCCTAAAACAATTTTATCGGACATCTTTAGGAGAAAAGGGGTGTGATTTGGGGTCTTCAAATAAGTTTTCTCCCTATCTTTTAGGTCCATTGGCTCAATACGATTACCAATTGGAAAAAAAAACAGCAAAACTTACAAATAAACACGCATCCATGATCATTATTCTGGCAAAAAATACAAAATTACACATTCTTGTAGATAGGAACTTGAAACCTCTACAGCAAGCTCCTCTGATATGCTGAACCTGAAGGTGTGATTTTCATCAAAGCTGCTTGACTTTCTCAGTATTGTTTTCCCTCTTTTAGAAAAAACAGGCAAACTTGTTTTTTTATTTAATTCCGGAATAGGACCATCTAATCTATAATATACAATATAGTATAGGACCATCTATATAATATAGAATATAGTATAGGGCCTTCTATATAATGTAAAATAGTGTCATCTATCTAATATAGGGTTATTAAGGTTGCTGAAGATGGAATTTCCATATTTTACAAAACGTTGTTTTTGCAAAAGAACAACTTTTGTATTGCAAAATAACGTTGTTTTTGCAAAATAACAACTTTGTATTGTAAAATAGTGTTTGGAGCGTTGTTTGATTGGAACGCTTCATATTGTTTATCACAACACCACTGCAATAAGGTTAAAAACCTTAGTCCATACTATTAAGGACAAAAAACAAAAATGACATATCGTTTCTTCAGAGAGAAAATCTTTGGAAACTTTTTTGCTGGAAAAACTTTTCTTTGTTTATTTTTCTCAAGTTGTTAGATTAGAAAGGAATTTGTTTAGCCATGATTTTCACTTGTCAAAGGAACAACTCTATAAAAAATTGAAAAGCTTGAGAAATAAATTCTCAATGAAAAACCGTATTTATTCTCCAAGATTCACTCCTGGACCTGCTATTGTTAACCTCTTTTCAAAAAACGTTAGAACCCCAGGAAGTATTTTCTAAGATTTCCGCCCCCAACTGCTCCTCCCCCAATGACGATTGATCCGGTTGAGATTTAAAATGAGAGATCTGAGTTACGATTTCCTTCTAAACATGAAGTTTCATGAAGATCCGCTCACTCCCTCGTAAGTTAAAAATACGTCTTTTTTTCTATTTTTTCAGAATTACCCCCCCCCCCCCCCCTTCCCCCCAATAGAGCGGATCCGTTCCAATTATGTAAATCACTTATCTAAGACTTCTGCTTATTTTTTCCACCACGTTTCATCCTGATCCCTCCAATCTAAGCGTTTTCCATTATTTTAGGTTCCTCAGCCCTGGGGCTTAGGCGCGGAAAATCGCGCAATGGCGAAGCATCATTGAGTGACACACTCGAAGAGCTGGCCGAGCGGACCGAAGAAGACGACGAGCCGGTCTCGCTGCATGAACGTTCCTTGTTTGAAAACATCATTGCGCTCCGTGACATGACGGCAGAAGACGTCATGATCCCGCGTGCCGATATTGTTGCAGTCCCCAAAACCATCGAGCTTGAAGCGCTGGTCGAGGTGATGGTCAAAAAGGCCCATTCACGTCTGCCGGTTTATGGCGATACGCTTGATGATATTGTCGGGATGGTTCACATCATAGCTTGAGTAGATGTGTTCAAATCGGGACTATGTCTAAAAATTGTCCCAATTGCTAGGCCTTGAAATTTCATTGTGAAACAATGGGAATGTGTTGCGCCTCAGGAAAAGTTAAGCTTCCTCAAATGGCTGCACCACCAGAACCATCGAAGGCTTTGCTTACTGGAACTACGTCAGAATCTAAGCGTTTCTTATCAAAGATCAGAAAATATAACCTGTGTTTCCAAATGACGTCGTTTGGTGCCCAAATCGAAAATCAATTTATGCCTACTTTCAAAAAAAGGGCAAATTTATCATATAGCAGGGTCCCTTCTCAGTTTTGAAACTGCAATTTTTGAGTTATTTATTACGTAAATACTAATCAATCTTGAGTTGCGTATCTCAAGATTGAGTTGCGTATCGTATTATGGTGGTACATAGAGCATATATTGGCAAAATGGAAGAAGGTGGAACGGATTTTTGTTTCATCAGTTTAAGCGAAAATCTTGCAAAAAATACGGAGCATGAGGATGCACAACAGCGTAGTAAAAATTGCCAAGGTAAAAACGGCTAAAACGAAGCTTCTCGGAAACAGGTGAAGAAAGGGGGTAGATATAAGGTGAGATATGTGAGCGATCAGAAGACTGCAATAAAAAAAGTCATCAAGTTTAGTGTTAGTCATCAAAAGCTACAAGCGTGAGAAATTTGACAGATTTTCGAAAATGGAAGAAAATTAGCCTTGTTTTCAATCCTTCTCTTAACTTTTGAACTACTAAAATCCCCAAAATTCATCTTTTTCGCTAACATTTTACCTAAGACGCTTAAATCATGTGTATAATCTAAGTCTAATAGATTCTCACCACCCTGTTTGTTACCCTGCTCATTACTACCTTTGCTGTTTTCTAATTAACCTTTCTCTCACTATTTTGTAATCCCCCCAAAAAAAATGATTATTAAAACAACATGCAGATACCGCAGCAACCATGATGCGGCTCGGCTGATCGACCGCATAACAGGAGAGACAAATGAACCAGGGCTTGTGGGTGGCGAAAACCGGACTCGATGCACAACAAACGCGTATGGCGGTTGTATCCAATAACCTCGCCAACGTGAATACGACCGGATTCAAACAGGACCGAGCCGTATTCGAGGACCTGCTGTATCAAAACGTCCGGCAATCCGGCGGGCAGAGTTCACAGGACACGGTTTTGCCGTCCGGTATGAATCTCGGTACCGGCGTGCGCGTTGTCGCGACGGAGAAACTGTTTACGCAGGGCAACACACACATTGGAACCCTTAGTCCCATATTGCCAAGCAGAGATCAATTCATACCGCTTTGCTACAGGTTTAAAAGTGTTATATTTCCACTAGCTATATTAATTTAATTAACAATAAGTGTATGACCCTTGTCATACTTATGCAAAAATACTGGTTTTTGCTAGTCTGCAGTATCGAATTTATTTCAAATTAGGAGAATATTTAATGTCAGCCATAACTCTTATAAAACTGAACTACATATAGTAGCAGAAAAAGCTCAAGTGTTTCATGCTTTGAATGTTTCGGATATTTTTCCATAATTCGAAACACTCATGGCACTATCGCATTCGCGAAAGCCGAACGATATGAATATGAAGCACATCCAATTGCCATTGCTATTCTTCGCTTCCACCCTGTTGCCGGTGGCGGTTGTTGGGCAGGATTTAAATGGGATCCAGGAAATCGTGGTTACATCGTCGCGAAGTCAGAATCGCGTCGAACCGCCGCAGCAACGGCTCGATTTTGAGGCGCTGCAGGAATACCAGCCGGTGGCTGCCGCCGACATATTTCGCAATCTGACTGGCGTTTCACTGCGGACAAATTCGCGCGGTGAATCGGTGATACGAATTCGTGGCGCGGAGGAGCGCCCATTTATTATAATTTGTATATATTATAAATTGTTTAAAGAAAAAAAACAAATTAAGAAAAAACATACTTATATGTGAATCTTCACGAAATTATTTATAAAGAGATACATCTTTCACAATGTATCAGTCCTTTTTCAACATACTTAGCTAGATTTTTTTAATGTCATTTTAACTCGTTATCCTACAATCCCTTCCATCCACCTTCTGTCGGTCAACACTAAGGAAAAAGAATCATTTCTTAGATCCGCCAATTCCTTACAATTCCACCAAAAATGAAAAATATCTTCATCATTTTCCCCACACATCGGACACTATGATGGACAAAGCTAAATTAGTAACTTAGGAAGAATTTAAATGATATCTTCGTCTTGGTTCTTTTTCTGCTACAATAGCTTTAAAGAAAAGGTACTATGGGAAAGAATCTTTTGTTTAAGTGTCTATCAATTGGTATTTGTGAGTTTGGTGTTCATGGGAACAGACATTGTGCTTGTAATTTAATCGGCTTCTCCCTTCAATTATTGTATGACTCCGGAACTATTTGAAAAGCTATCGAAAGTCAATGTGACTGTCGGATTTATGTCTCGAAGCAACACTATTCCGACAATGACAACTCTTTTATTCAAAGCCATGCGGGTAGATATAAGACAGTTGTTGGCCGGCAGGCAGTGTACAACAACCGTCTTAGTTAGCTGTTCCCTCTTAAGCATTCATTAAGAGTAGTGTTGTTTCAAACATGTGTAACGCTCAGTCTGGAGCATATCAGTATTGTATATTTGGGTATCATGAACACTTATGTGAAAAATTAGAAACATTAAAATCTGTAAGGAAACAATGCAGGCCTAATGGATCTATGGATCGTATTGTGCTTCTTTGCTCCGTCCTTGCTTTTCTTTTGTATTTGAATACTTTGGATGCAGACTTTGCCTATGATGATTGGTAAGTAAGTTAAAAATACCAGATGTTACTATGAATGAAGATATAATAGAACACAAACACAAATTACAACAAATAAAGGTGGGCGTTTTGCCTCCACATCCATTAATCCTAGAAGACCGTTTGGGCTTCACTGAAAAATAATAAAACTGTTTTATTAGCCATTTAATGTTTTAAAAGTTTATTTATTTAATAGTTTTCTATACATTTGAACAGATTTAAAAAACAGATTACCAGAACAGATTGCCAAAGACATGCAATGCGCTGAAAACACAAAGCAATGAAGGCTCTTTTAAAGCACGTTAGGCTGTATACAGGATCAAGACAAAAATAAAATTACCAGTCTTCTTATTGAGCTTGACAGCAAAAAATTACTGTGGCTAGCCACAAATAGATTTTTTTTTAAACTATTGTTTTTATGACACGCGTAACATGATATTCTCTTCTCCTTTGTTTTGGAGAAAATTTGATTCAATTTTTTCGTTACAGAAGCTCAAAAGAAAAATCCAGTAATATTTGCAGGAGTTTGTATACAAAAAACGATGTATACTATTAGAACCACCTTGTCCAATGAATCTATATAGGAAACAAAATGCCCCTTGGCTTCAACTCCAAAGCAAATATGAAGTAAATCCCCTGGCCTACATTGGTCGTCCAGTGAAACGGATTAATTTTTTTTATATGATTCTTTTCCAAACACGGAACGACAAGGTTTTTTTTGTGCTAAAAGTCGGTGAGGGTGTTAGAGGGACCTCTGGCCCACTTCAGATCTCCTATCATACGGAATAAAAATTTGGTCGTGTGAGAGACTGAGGGGGTGGTGCTGCAGGTGCCGCAGACCTACAAAGTGCAATATGCCTACATATCTGCTAAAAACTTGATGGGATCAGAGGGGTGACGGAGGGTCCATGAGCCTACTTTGCGCCTCCAGTTTATTTTTGCACCAAATCCAATTGTCAGGGCTGGAGGACTGCACAAGATACGATTGAACCTTTTTTATCGGTATCTAATACAGATAGGCCTATGTGAAACTTTTTTAGACGAGTTTTCAATTGAAAGTATTCATGTTGAAGATTATCAATTTTTTCATGTCTGTCAAAATAGACAAAAGCAAGGTGGTCTTGGTGATTTGGTTAAAGATTGCATATTAGATCGTGCAAGGCTAGATTTTTGCCAATGAATATTGAAATGCTCTTCGAATTTTGTGTTGTTGAGTTGTGTTCTTTTTTCAAATAATCAGAGATTGCTAATCGCAGTTATTTATCGCTAAAATTTAAAGGGGTTCATACCCATGGCCAAGGTGAAAAGAAAAGATTTGACATGAAATTAATGTGTACAAATAGAAAGAAAAAATCTAAGCGTCTTCAAGAAAGCCAAGAAATCTGTTATGAAGGATGAAGTGTAATTTCCAAATCACTGAAAAGTCGCTACTGCGAACACATACAAAAGTATAAAAAAAGAAACTAGATTCATTAATAAGACTTCAATCATACAGGTTGAATCATTTCAATGCTTTCCGCATGTATATGCGGAAACGTTCAGATTTTCAATATTTTTCAAAACGTTGCGTTTTTGTTGTCAACAAATCATTGGATGCATCGAACTTAGTTTGTTGCATTGTTCTTTGATATTCGTCACTTACTATGTATTCATAAAGAACAGACAATTTTTCTTAAGATAGTCTTAAAATAAAGCACGGATTAAAATAAGCAGTGGTTCAGGCTGAACCACGGCTCATAGTAACCAAATATGTTCATTCAAAAACAAATTAATGTTTCTTTTTTTTTAACAAGATAATATAAGAAATACATAATGGATCGACATAGTTCATTTTAAATGGGACTATTTTAAAATAAGGAACAAACTCTTGCCATTAGTAACTGAAGTATTAAAAGAATAATTGAAACGAAATTTGCATATTTATTTTTTTGGTTAAATGACTTTCTCATAGTTTTGATCGAATGATTTTGAGAAAAAAAGAAGCGGGGGAGGAAGCCTAGTTGCCCTTCGATTTTTTGTTTACTTAAAAAGGCAACTAGAAATTCTAATTTTTTACGACTGTTGTTATTAGCAAAAGATATACGTAACTTATAAATTAGCTTACGCAACGAACTTTTGTATTATCATGTTTTTATTACATATATGAGGGGTTCACCCCCACGTCAGTACCTCTGAATCACAAAAGCCGTAGGATAAATAATTGAAATTAGCTATGGTAGTAATGAAGAGTAGGAAATGAGGATTAAGATACAACTTGTATATTCGTAAAAGATATATTAACCATTAAATAGTTCTTTTACTAGTTCTTTTAGGAATGTAACAAGAAAAACAAAATGTTTTCCTTGTTATAATGTAACATATAGAAATACATAGAAAACATTTAAAACAAGGGTTTTAAGTATAGGCAATAAAGCATTAGCTAATCACTGTTGCTTTTCGAAAATAGTGTTTTAATAAACAGAAATACTGTTTTTATGAAATCTCAAAAATTTACTAATGAAAATTTTACTTTTCATAACAACATTGTAGTTTGTTGGAACTCACAAACATTTGTACCACAAGAGCAACGAGGACTATACGAGATAAAGACAAATACATTGGGTAGTCAAGCTGTTATTTGATTTCATCTTTTAAATTGTCTATTGTAAAATCTGATCAATAGTATTAGCTAATTCCAGGTTTTGGAATAGGCTGTTTGATATTAATATAATGTCGTTTTGAATTGCCCTTTAGGCATTTTCTATGGTAGAAAATGCCTAAATGCCTACTACCCTATTATGGTAGGTCCTGTTTTTCTTTGGCAACAGCTGAATTGACCGATATTTTTAGGTAGCCCCTATATTTTGATTATTCTTAACACGTAACGCTATTTATATAAGCCAGCAAAAACTATTTATAGGGTTAGTTCTAAAATGACAGTCAGGCTGTTGAGTTTTCATTGTCATCGACGAATTAACTTGGACAGTTCGATTGTTAGTGACAATCTTACAACCGGACAAGAACCACCTATGGTTACGCGAAGGCTTGAATTTTGCCCGAATTCTTTAAGAATGACTCCTGAATCACGAAGGCCGTTTAATGTAACAAAAATACCTCTTTTAACAGTGCCAAATAAATCTTTGCGTAAAGAACGAGGTATTGATGTGGGGGACTATCTTTGCAAATGTGATGCATTTATTTTTTTAAAACTTATCACGGGAAGGCTCATTTTAAACCTATTACTCGTGTCTGCGTGCTTTTTATCGATTGTACCATCCATAAGTGACATATAGCACTAAAATCCACACTTTTGGTGCCACTTCATAAGTGAAAGAGTTAGGAAACATAAAACGGTACCATTGTAATAATTATGGTCCAAAGCCCTTCTGGAGGTTTACAAGAACCCTTGACATATTCTCCCCCTCTAGATTCTCTTAGCAAGTTTCATAAATTGTCTACTCATCATAAAATTACAAGATTATTGCAAGACTTTTGTTAAATGATTTTGAGTTGATTTCATTTCATTCATTTTTCCATAAATGTTACTAATAGAGATGGTGTTGTGCTAAGGATAGGACAATCTGTTTTTAACTGATTTTAATTTTAGAATAAAAGAAGATGTATTTGATGATGAAGAAGAAGAGGATACTGAATTTAATAGGCTGATTAAGATCTTAATGGTATGTTGAGATCCTATGTAATCTAATTAATATAAGTTTGCCAAAAAGAAAAAAAATTAGTACCATGAGTTCTAATGATGTTATCTAATCTTGGCAACAAACTAGTACACATAATGGATTGTTACCAAAGCAACCCTGAACAGTCGTAATGAATAAAAGTTCCAACAAAACAAGAGCCTAAATCAATCAGAACATGTAATCATCCCATTGCCAGCGTCGACCCTCCTACTCAATTACCCCAATTCTAGGCTCGTAAATCTATCACGCTTAAGATGAATAGTAGACAGTCGGCAGCGACTTTCGTACCTTTCAAATTCATTTTACAATTCGTACTTTCAAACCCCCCTCCGTCGATAGTGTAAACATTGAAAGCAATTAGAAAGGATTTTCAACTTAAGCGTGATTGCTTAGAGATTCACATGAAGGTAGGGACATCCCGTCCTTCATCCTGAAAGAAGTGAGAGACGAGCTATGTGAACCTCTGGCAATACTTTTCCAAATCTGATTCGAGCAATGCAAGTTTCCGACTTCGTCGAAGCTATCCAATGTAACACCTACTTTCAAAGGAAAAGAGAAACGGAGTGACCCGGAGAATTATCGCCCGATCAGCCTCACTTCCCCATTCCTGAAAATCATGGAAAGGGTCATAGTGGAAAAGTTAAACTCGCACCCGAATTGAACAACCTCATCTCAGATCATCAGCATGGCTTCCGTAAAAATCGTTCTACTGTTTCCCAACTAGTAGTGCAAGACAATGCTATAATGTTGCCTCTGCTTTTCCGCTTGCGCTTCTCGTTTTCAAATTTTGTGCCCGCTATCAGAAACTACACATCTGCATACAGAAGTTTTTTCATTAAAAGTTGAGTTCTGAATTTTTCATCGTTTTTTTAAATTTTATCGCCCTGTTTGTTATCGCTTGACCAATTCAAGCAATCTGATTTTATTTTTAATTTAATAGGTACTTTCTTTTCTTCTAGATACTTTTAAGTGGCATCACTGTTCTCTTCGTATTCGTATGGACAACACCCAGTAATAAGATAGTATGGAGAATAACCAGTCATTGGTTTCCAGCAATTGGCTATGCTCTTCTACCAACAATAGTCAAGATCCTGCACAGACAGTCTCAAGCCCATTACCTGCGATTCATTATACATTTATGCCCACAAATATCATGCTACAATGGGCAGGCAAGCAATAGTCGATAAATTAGCTAAGAACAGGTTTTTCAGCCCAAAAACATCCGTCAAAATAGACCACGCATAGAAGAATTATCCATTAATCAGAATCCCGTACGAATGCTGTGTCTTTTACTAGGCTATAATTTCCTCGAAGGGCGTCACTCCTCAAGCGGGAGAAGAGTTGAACGTTAGGTTCCCTTTGCTGGCCACCATCAATGGTCGCGAAACCCTCCCGCGGAGAGGGCCCTTTCTAATTCTCATTGTACTACTGGTTTGTAAATAAAAGTGATGTTCAAGTATTCTAAAAAATCGTAGTGGTTTTATTGTAAATAAAAACACGTCTTAATATTTTTTTGTATTTTCTCGAACACAAGAAACTATTGCTCATTTAATAAATAGATGCATTTTACACTAAGCTGTATTTTAATATTAGGGGTTGCTATACGTATCAATATAAAATTCCATTCAGATTTCTTTGTGCGTCATCAATCTCTGTCAAGGTGACACTTTTAAATTTAGAAAAGGGTAAAAAAAAATCATGGGACAGGAAAGAAACAAAATTTTTGCTGATAATAATAAAAGCCTGAATATTTCAGTTTCATATCCAGAAGCCTTAATCAACGAAAAAAAAAAACAATTAATTTGAACAAAATATATAAAAAAACAAAGAAAAATGAAAAACCGAAACGTAATCAGTGCAAAAAACCAAATGAATGTTTCAACTTCAGATCCGGAAACGCTGTAGTCGATGTACAAAAACAAACTGAAAAACAAAAGAAAATTGTTATTAAAATAAATTCTTGTCTGTTGACTCAGTTACTACAGCTTCACCTTAATTAAAACTAGTTATCACTCAGCCTAAGCAACAAGTAGAAATAAGACGATAAATTATAATGACATATTTCATATAGAAATAATAAATCATAAGGAATTATATTCTAAAAATGTTTAAAATCTTACTCTCAAGAGAGTTAAAAAGGTTATTCTAAGTAATTTAAACTGAAATTATAATATTTTCAGATACACATATTTTGATTAGTCAAAGAGCTAGTTCTTTAGGGTTTATAGTGTTGTGCTAGGTCACGATAGGGAAAAAAATTTCGTATTTTCACATTAATAAAACTAATTTACAGTAACTGAGAGGGTAATGTCTTTGTACATTCTCATTTTTTTTCATTGACGCATTGAAGAACCAGTTTCTTTCTTAGTTTCTTTAAGCTTAGCGTGAGACAAATCCAAAGAAAAAAACGAAACAAAGAGCTCGATTTGAGAAAAGTTTTGGCACCATTAGTCGTACGCTACAAAAGACATATGTTCATACAGTTCCATTTACGACTGCTGAACCTGCCCTAAAGGAAGTAACCACAATACCGTTTCCCATTGGTGGCCAAATACAAAATTAGTAGCTCCAAAAAAAGGACAACATTTCCAGCTCCCTCCCCCCCTGGCACCCACCAGGATATCCAGTCCCCCCCCCCCTCGTGTAAATTGTCCCTGGCAAACAACCCCTGAAACCGTTCCTACTCCCGAAACACTCTCCACGTGAATAACGCCCTCCCCGTCAAAATGTCCGCATTCCCAATAACAAAAACTACACGTAAAAAGGGCAGGTTGCAAAGCCTTTTTTCTAGGGACTGTGTGGCATCATATTATTCTCGAAGGCATAGTTATAGAACGCTGCAACAATGCAAAATCAAATAGCTATCTCAA
Source organism: Alatinidae sp. Z8VKAUB7J3 (assembly GCA_010016025.2). Classification (NCBI taxonomy): domain Eukaryota; kingdom Metazoa; phylum Cnidaria; class Cubozoa; order Carybdeida; family Alatinidae; species Alatinidae sp. Z8VKAUB7J3. The sequence goes on along the minus strand of JAAAKM020721499.1, from coordinate 63,698,425 downwards.
AATTCTGATTGGATATATTTGGGGAAAAGGGGGCGTTGGAGGGGGACTATTTGCCCTATCGTAATGATTTTCTTACATAATTAGTTTTAAAGTCTTTTCAGTCTATGTTTTGTTGCTGTATCACCTGATTTGTGTATGTCACCATGGCCCAGTTGGGCTTTCGTATGAATAAATATATCCATCTATCTATCTATCTATCTAAGAAATGTCCAGTCATAAAAAATTATATTTTCCGGGTACCCTAAGCCCTTTCGTTATGGTTTTTATAAGTGAAAAATATTTGTAAGATAATGAGCTGTCTTAAAAACCTTAGAATGTGAATGGGTGTAGAAGCGCATAACAAGGGCAAAAAGGTTATGATATATCTGTGATTCTTCTTCTTTTTCTTTTCTTGGTCTTTTTCCTTTTTTTGTTCCTTTCTTTTTCTTTTCTTAGTCTTTTTTGTTGATGAAGGCTCCTGGATATGAAGCCTAAACAAAAGTGTATACGTTTTTTCACTGTCTTTACTAGAGGTTTTTGCTTTTTTTTTTTTGAAATAGAAAAAGAATGTGATCTCTGAAATTATCTAGTAATTGTTAATAATTATTTTTTTAAGGATTTAATTTGTGAAGCTTAGTAATATGAATAGTACTGTCACCAAGCGTATAGTAAGTTACTCAATTCCCATACAACTTTCATTAGAGATATTTTGTTGTTTACTTATTCGACGAAAAAACAAAAAATACAGTGGAACAAAATGCTTAACTCATGAGCTTTCATCAATTACTATTATCATATATCAAATATTCAGTTTAATTTCATTTCTCTATTCTATTTTTGTTTAAGACATTTAGTTTTCATTAAAGCACCAATGACGCAGTATACACTAAAATTTTACAGTTGGGGAAGGAGACAGTAGCCATACTCTTGTTTGTATGAATTGTGTTGCGAGAGCAACACTTTGGTTTTGTCGTGTTTTTTTCCTAGCATCCTGATTTCAGCTTATTCCAAGAAAATGGTTTTACTTTGAAGATACCTCAAAGTAAAACCAGATTTTACACTATCTTCAATATCCACAACTAAGTTATCACATCTTTCTGTATCATGCTCATGGACAGAACTTCTGAAACTCATTAAAAGTTTCTAGGACCAGATTATGCACAAAATGTGAAGCGCACTATTACAATTGCGATGATATTGTTAGTTTAGGTTTGGATTTCGGTGAGCAAATGCAGACCACTTTACTGCCTATTTCCATCTAATTAAAATTTTGCGTTATAGGATATATCGCCTCCTCTGATCCTCATAAAACTTTAAAATAAAGGCCAAAGTCTCAGCCCCTTTCATATACAGAGTAATTTCTCTTCGTTTTAATTTTTAATGTCGCTCCTTATTTTCAGCTAAAAAAACTTGTTTTTTATTTAATATCTTTAAAATCAGCATAAAATTCAAATTCTTTTGAGGTATCTATTGATATGAAAATTGTCCTGCGGTGGCGCAGCGGATTTGACCTTAGCTTGGTAATACGGGACCCAGAGATCGAATCACGCTGCAGTGCCGACGCAGGGACCTTAGTAGTCAAGAAGCGTCGATAATTCTTAAATAATACGAAAATTCCGTTTGAGAGTTTCGGTTACTGTTGAGCCGGATAAAACTACCGTCAGAATTTTCAGCCTTCATTCTTAGAAAGCCCAAAATTACAAGTTTATTACAAAAATGCTAGCCAAAGCAGTATGAAAGAATGCCGAAGATTAGAACTCAAAACCTAATGAAACATATTCTAGTAGTAAGACTTGAATAGTTGAGATTTATTCAGTATATTTATTAACCTAAATCCACAGACGTAGCAGAAACCTCTTAGGACAAGTTCAAACGCCTCCCTAATAAATACTTACTTACCTTAGTCCCGTCCATCCTCGCGGGACGTTTTGGGGCCACTTCTTTTGACAGGGCATGAACTAGCCGAAACGATCGTTCCGGTCTGTTCCCCGGACTTCCTGGCCGAAAATGGACCGATCGATTCGGTCGAACAGCTCCTTTCGCATCACCTGATCGGCTCACACATCGACCCGGAGGAATGGACGCAATGGGCCCGGCTCTGCGGTTACGAGCGCGACATCCCTCCCCGCCACCTTTCTTTCGACAACCGTTCGAACGCGCTTCAGGCCGCACGTGAAGGTCTTGGTCTTGCCATGGATCGGCGCCCATCCGGCGAATTGCAGAAGGCGAAAGGACTGCTTGTTGAGCCCATCGCCCGCCCTGTACACCGTCGATGGGCGTTACTCGATATCCACCGCGAGGTAGCGGCGAAACTCGCACTTTAACGACAGCAGGTCCGGGTGACCTCAGCCGGACGGCAAGGCGCCACTGCCTGCCGAACGCCGCGTCATGCGGGCAACCGCATCGCCGATATCGCCCTGGATCATGATGAGCGCAGGCACCAGCGTCAGCACCACAAACGTCGATACCGCGGGCCCGAACACGGGCGTTAGGGCCATCGGGATCAGGAACTGCGCCGAGACGCTGCCCTCGCGCAGGATGGGGGCGAGCCCGACGAAGGTCGTCATCGACGTCAGCACGATCGGCCGGAAACCTAAACCAATGTTCTAAAGTCATTCTGAAAATTTTAGTGCAAAAACAAACCATAAATTATCACAGTCATAATATCAATTATTCAGAGGATCTTACCTTATCCCATCTCAACCATTCTTCAACTTTATAATCCAACTTAGAAGCCATTGTCTAATATATCTCTTAGACTTTTTGTCCGTCAGTTGACCTTGACTATCAAACTGGCTCACCTGCTTGTCGATCGAAGTTTAAATGTGAAAATAAATAGTTCCATCTATATATTCATTTGCAAAAAAAAATAAAATTAAGGAGAATCGTGCTGTGAAAAATTATCGCACCAACCCACTCGGCCAAGATGGCTCCGCCTGTCTTTTAAATGAGGATAATTTATGGTCGTTTTAAGTTTGAACTATTATTTTTGCTTTTATTTTATTTGTATTGATTGACTTTTTTCTTCGTGTTTCAGATTAATTTGGCTAATAAGAGCTTTTTTTCAAAACTTTCTGTGTTCAAAAATTCTTGGAGCTATATGTTCATCATGGATTTATGGGTTTCAGGTTCTTAAGAATTTCATTATCATTATAAAAAGGCTTAACATCCAGTGAATGAAATTTTATCAATGAAGTCAAACAAATACAGGTCATTTGAGTCTCTAGCTCTATTTAGAAGATTGCCGTGGTTAGTAGTCCATAACAGTTAGGGCTCATGGTTCACAGTCCATATCCGGCTCCTTCTAGCAGATTGTTTGTGTACATCGCAGTCCAGCTTAATGTTGAAGTCAATCTCTAGCACCTTCTAGAATACACCACGTATAGCAGTTCATCATAGTCAAGCTTATGGTTGCAGTCAATCTCTAGTACCTTCTAGAAGATTGTCGCGTACAGCAGTTCATTATAATCCAGCTCATAGTTGCAGTCAATCTGTAACACCTTCTACGAGATTATCACATATAGAAATGCATCCGTCCCCCCACTCCCCCCTACCCAGATAATTGTATCGGGGAAAAGACCATTTTTAATTTAATCTGGTCTGGGTCCTGATACGCCTGCCAAATTTCATGGTCCTAGCTTACCTGGAAATGCCTAAACTAGCAAAATCAGGACAGATAGACAGACCAACCAACCGACAGAATACGCAATCGCTATATGTCAGTTTGTGGATACCAAGTGCCATAAAGAAAGAACAATGCTTATAAAACAATGAATAAAACACTAAAGCTACCACATAAAAACAAAGCTCAAAAATAAATTAAATGAGAAATTTCAAAACAATAACAGGAGAAATTCTGCTTTGCTAAAGAAGGGGAGATCTATCTGATTTATTTAGCCTATGCAGAGACGACTAGTCTGGATTTAACGAAAGAGGAGGGTTCGTTTTCTATAGAATGGTTTGACCCCAGAAATGGCGGCGTTTTACAAAGCGGGAAGACGAAGAAAGTAAAGGGCGGCAAGATTGTTAAATTAGGCGCGGCGCCGGAAATGAGCGGCGAGGATTGGGCAATTGTTGTCAAAAAATTGAAATAGGCCATAACAGGGCAAACGCATCAAATTTACCGGTTCTACTTCTAATAGGCGACCTCTTCGAGATCAATTTTTGTTGATTTTATAATTAAAAACTAGGTTTTTGAAGAAATTTCAACTTCGACTTTGTAATACAAACACGGATTGATGTCACTGTTGTCAAATAACAGTCTTCAAAAAGTTCTGGGCGTTAGGGCTGGCTCAGATACTAAGTAAGCCACTCATGGAAACAAATTCAGTTTTAGATTGTAAATGACTTATTACATTCATTGTGAAACATGAAGTTTGTACTCTCATAGCAAAGTTACAGTAAGCACCTAGATACATTTATGTGACAACACTGGCTAGGTATTTCTGTAAACTGCAAATGTTAAACCATTTACAATACACACGACTTTAGCGATTGGTAACTGGACTTCCCTTTTGATTGAGCCGTTATCTGAGACAGCAGATCAAAGATAAGTAAAAGACTCGACAACTTCAATAGTGCACCCTAATACGTTGAATGCTAGTGATTTGGCAGAATTACTTGCCTGGTTGAGGATCATTATTTTTTGCTTTCTGCCAGCTAATATGTAGTTCCACTTTCAAGACTTCTTCCGACAGTGTTTTAAGGGCTTCGTCAAACTCAGCTGCAGAACTGAATGCCAGGGCAATATCATCTGTGAAGTGGCAATCGGCTAATTGGCCACTCCGTATGCCACGAGTCGTTAGACTCCACTACATAGTCTTTGTATTCAGTCCAAAACGGCGTTTCGTTTCTATCATCAAAGTCGTTGATGATATAACCCAAAATAGACTCTGGGTCTGAAATAATGTCGTTACGATAGAAGAACGATTCAATGCCATTGGCTTGGTTTACAATATCCAACCCTTTTACTGCATCGCCTAAGACATATACGGGGAGTTCAGGGCGAATGCGTTTAATGGAGTCTATAACTCTGGCGTTATTATCAATAACAGCGTTGCGTGCAGACGACTTTTCGCTTGTGGTTTTCTCGTTCGCGTTTTATACAATCTTAACGTTCTATATCTGTCAATTTCTATGGAAAAGAGAAGCTTCTACACTTCTATTTAAGCTTAGAGTACGAGAAGTAATTCTCATAACCACCCTAGAAATACATAAGAATCCTTAGATGTAAATAAAAAAAATTACATTTATTTCTCCATCAGAGGGTTCGAGTACAACAGGATGAATAGTAACCTCCTTCGTCTCAAACGAATCACTTTCATAATTTGGGTCTTCTGGGTCTATTTCCACTGGTACAAGTTCAGAGCCTGGTTTACCCCAAACACCTTTTCCACCATCACCACCTGAGAAAAGACAGGGTCATTCTTAAAAAATTAGAACAAAATTTGAACTTTAGCGCAAAGAGCGAGGTATTGACGAGGATTTGAGGTTTTAAATGAGGTTTTAATTATTCATGTACGATTAGCCAAAATCAAGACCTGCATTATTCAAAAACGTTCAGAAACTAAATATTAAACTAGAAACGAACAGAAATTACTCCGTATATGAAAAGTGCTGTCCCCTCCTCAACGCCTCGCTCTTTATTCTAAAGTTTTTTTTATTGTTTTAAAAAATTGAGTTGTGAGAAAGAGTCAGACTTAAGCGTAAAGAGCGAAGCTTTGAGGAGGGCTGGCTAGATAGCAACCGAACTTCTAAAAACGGAATTTGGACAACAGTAGATAATCAAAAGAATTGTATTTATATGTTGATTTTAAATATATAAGTTTCATTAAGTTTAGTCCTACTCATCAAAAGTTACGAGCCTGAGAAAATTTGCCTTATTTTCGAAAATAGGGGGAAATACTCCTTAAAAATGATAGAATCGTAATGAAAATCACAACATCAGATTCACCGTATCAGGGAACCCTACTGTAGAAGTTTCAAGCTTCTATCTACAAAAACGTGGATTTTTTTTTTGCCACAAGACAGATCACGGATGCGTGCCCGTATGTTTGCTCTTCATTTTTGTTTTGGAATGGTTTACGATTTTGATTACTTCAGACAATTTAGCAATGGCCTTTGCTTTAGTTGCCCATATTGTTGTTGCCGCAATTGATGGTCCAGGTCGTCATTTTCACTTCTTGTCACGTTTGATAGTTCAGGTGTTGGTTCCAAAAAATCATCATTTATAGTAACTGCAACTGCAAATTGTCTGCATTTTGCTCTATGCAATTTGAAAGAAAAGAGCAATTAAAGAAAAGAAAAGAAAAGAGCAATTTGCTCTTTTCTTCTGTTCTATGTGAATTGCTGGAGCTACAAATCACCCTAAAATTATGACAGTCGGGAGGCGGTAGAGGCAAATCTAATCTACAGTTCACATATCGAGGCTATCAAAATGTTATGTTTGCAATATATTTGGGAACGAATTGTAGGATATAGATAAAAATTTTAGGTGATATAGGCAAAGGGGAGGGAGGAAAGGGGATTTCAAATATTGTGGGCAGATGTGGGGAGTGGAGTTTATTTTCTCTGATGCAATTAAATTCTTTTACACTACAAGCCTCTTTTGGAATTAGGATTGATTCAAATCTAAGTAGTGAGGTAAATCCGATGGTACGAGGCTATCAAAACCCTGGTGTGCTCAGTCAGGAGCAGAGTCTTCCTTCCCGAGACTTGCCGGTCTACAATTCTCTTCTGTTCCGTGCAGTTGGCTGGCAAGTCCCCCCTTGCCCTGCTAGCTCACCATGGACCGCGATGCTGGACCACTGGATAGAAAAAAGCGCTGACGAAGCACCACCAGATCTGCCTACGGTCGTCTGCGACCCTAACACTGGGCTCGTCGGCTATAGATCCGAGGATCTGACGGCCTATTCAACGCTATCGGGCGGACGATCTGGGCTTGGCTCGTTCCGGACAGGAGATCTCTCTATCGTTTCTTTTGGTCCGTATAAAAAGCCTAGATAAAGCACAATCCGATAAACGGGCAGCTAAGTTGATAAATGGATATTTGTTTACTATCATGAGAAATTAATGGTGGTTTTATTAAGAAAAGACCTATTCTCGTTTCAAAATCATCTGCTTGCACGAGCATTTCCTGACTAACCGCTGCCTTGGTTTACGGACATTAGTGCCAACTTTAAAACTTTTTCAGATCTAGCTAAGCATAGCGCTTCTAAAGGCAGAGATTCGGGTGGTATTGCTACTTATGTAGCAACGAATCTGAATTCTAGTGTTTTCTTTTCTAGTGATGGATTTTTAGAATTCACTCATAGATTGAAAGTCTGCTTCGTAATGTTGATGCGCATCGTTGCCCGCCGCACTGACGTAAACTAAATCATCAACTACTTCTGCAACACGCTGAGCCACTGGACCATCTTCGAAATAGGGCTCGCCATAATAACCAACATCATCAACGATAATATCCGCGCCAAAGTCGTTCGTCAGGTCAAGTACTCGCTGGCGAAAATCTAACGTGGTGAAACCTGAACCAACTGCTAGCGACCTTACATTCAAAATATAATTGGATATATCTTAGCCCGCAGCACGCAGGCGTAATAATACTAAATCTAGCTACAAGAGCTGCAGCAGAATTTTATACATCACAACCTACCACGTAGCTGAAATCACACCTTAAAATGGAAATAAAATAATGTAATGTAAACTATATACTTTGTTGGAAGAATGGTAATATCCAGCTAAAATTAAACCTAAGCTGAGGGAACCATTATGTGCATTTTTTCTGGCTGAACTTTGAGGCTGGAAAAATTCTGATATATAAAGATTGTATTATTTTCAAGCATAATCAAAGAAACATGGATCAACTCAGGACTCCTTTAGTGTATTTATGAGATTGGGTGTGAAGTACAATATTTTTCTCTTGGAGAAGTCATCAATAACTTTCAGTATACAATTAAAATTATCTTAAAAACACAAGCGTAAAATAGATATTTATTTTAATTACAGCAAAGTCATTGAACAGCATACAGAAATATTGGATTGATTTATCAGGTAAAATTTTGGTTTTACCAGCTATAATATCAATAGTGAGTAATATACAATCTTAAATTTTAAGAAATATGCTTTAGTATTACTTGAAATGAAGATCAAATAAGACATAATATGAACTCTGGAAATCCGGTTATTTCTCTCCATACAACAGAGAATTTCAAGCTATAATACAAATTCTAAAGCTAGTTTATAGACACTTCCCGGGTGATCCAAGTTGGCACTAAAGGGATGTACGCAGGGATCGTCGCCTTTTACGGTGATCAGGAGAATGAATTGCAGTACAAATACAAACGAATCGATTTAAGTGCTGCATACGAGGATTCCGCAGAAATCAAAGAAGTCTTCAAAGATTATCAGTCCCAGGTTGAAAGACAAATCTTTGCCAACTTGAAAGACAACGCCATTCCGCATCCCAGTGGCGCCACTTACGTCGGCTCCGCTGCATGTGCCGACTGCCATGCGGACGCGCACGACGTCTGGGCGGAAGGGATTGAAAAGTTTGGAGACATCATTTTTCAATATTTTAAAGATACTTTATGTAATCAAATAATCAGCATATAAAGTAAAACTATATCACATAATAGAATGTAAAAAAAAGGAAGAAAAACAACTAAAAGGAACATAGGAAATTGGAAAATTCAAGAACAAAAAGTTAATCTGCGTTACCAGCATATTGAAAAAAGAATTATATTTATTACTTCTGGATGGGTTACTTTTCCCAATTGGTCTTCAAAAATCATGTACACCATTTTGTGTCTCATGGATTTCCCGGCATTATTTGAAAAATTAATTGAAATTAAATATTAAAGGGTCAGGTTTTTCCAAGCGCCTTTCGAAATGAATGGCCGTCCACTTGCCCGTTGTGGCCTTTGCTAAGAGGTCCCGCGTCCTTGCGCATTTCCGGGCCCTGGTCCTTGGCCATACTTTTCCCCGCAGCTCGGTTATCAATGTCCATTGTGATCTCATTGCACATTTGGTTGGCATGGGACATGCTTCCCTCAACACCGAAGAAACAAAATAGAGTTTTGGAGGCCTAAATGGAGGGGGCGCAGAGCCCGCTGACCACATTCCGAACTTACGGGTCTGGCGGCTTCTTCGATGAGCTTTATGGGTCGCCTGACGATCCGGGTGGGCGTACTTCACATATAGAAGCGATCACTGGTACATTTACATGTAGGATTGAACTTGCGATTTAGTAAACTGTAATGCAATTGATGCAATTTAGCAATCAGTGAACTGATTGCAATTTAGTAGAGGAAGAACCACGGCCCATAATAAACAAAAATAATTAAACTGAAACCCCTTAAATCGGCGTCGGACTGAAACAAAAAGTAAACCAATGGAACTGTCTTTGCCGAAAACATTATACAGGATTCTTACAGTTCCTTGGCTTAGACAACAAGGATCTAGATAAGGTCCAGGAATTAGCCAATCTTCTTCTTCTTCCTCGAAAGTTCATTCAGAATTCCATCAGATGGAATATCTGGTGTTTGGATGATAAATGCAAAAAGTGGTGCAAACTTTGATGAAGCAGAAATTGATGTTGTCACATCAGCAGCAGAAGGAATGGTTGTATCAGTAATAGATGGAGGTAATATTCCAGGAACAGGAGACACGATGATAATCAAAGTATTTGGAGCACAACAAAATGTCGAAATTGAAATTATTTCAACAGAAGGTGAAATCATAGGTAATCTTGAAGGAGTTATTACAAGTGATGGTACAATTGATCAAATTTGGCCTATCCCAAGTGAAACATCACCGGGTAGTATTATTAGCGAAGATGGTGGATATATTGAAGATGTAAAAAGTAGAGTAGCCAAGGCCCAAGTCTTTCATTATTGGAAAAACTAGGAAGGTAAGTCTGTGAACCAAGATCAAAGTGTCGGAAGTGAGGTTAATGCCAGTGGTCATGCATGGTTCTGAGAGGGGGCTCTCCGAACGGCAAAGGAAGATTTGTTAAATGTTTTCCAGAGGAATTTCCAACGAAAAGTTTTAGGTACCCATTTGACCGAATGTATGTCAAACAATAAGCTACCTGAAAAACAGAAGTCTGTCTGACCTTCGAGGGTTACAAACCAAATTTATAATTGGATCTTGTTAGCTATAGAACTTAGATATGCTTCGGTGATGGTGTACACCTCTGAAAATCTGCCTCTTTGCTCCCTTGGAACATGTCAATTATCCCCTAACTTTCAAGGGGACTTCAGAGAAGACCCAAGACGGCTTCTGCAACTCAACTGTCACTGAACCACCATACCGCAATTTAATCCGAAAAGAATACATAAAAATAAATACTACGTAAAAAAAATTAATTTGTATTGCTGAATTGGATTTTTCACTTTTATTTCATTTATTTCATTGTCATCTCTTTTTTTTGGTTCCATAAAAACAATTGCTTTTGGAAAATTATTAGACAAAGGAATGTCACCAAAAGAAGGAGCAGAGATTGTCTTTGGTAATGTTTACACACAATGGGGCAATATAGAATATCAAAAAGTCAGTGACATTATAACATCGATGTTTGGAAATTAAATGCAATTAATCGGACTTCAAAATGACTCGTTAGTAGAAATTGCAACTTTTCTTGTTAGAAGATGGTCTGAAAAAGATAACATCATAGTGGAAATTTCAGAAAACTCAGAAACAAAAACAAGATTAAAAGAAAACAAAGTAATCATTACTCCATTAGAGAAAAGAATTGGCAATCTCAAAATCTCGCAAAGCAAGACAGGAGCGGGACCAGATCGCAAATAATGGGGAGGGGAATTTGCGATCTCGTCCATTCTTTGGTGCGTATCTTGGTATAACCCTTTAGATCTAACAATACTTTTCCTATGTGACCTTGTCACGATTTATGTGCTTTAGCTCTTAATCGCCAGAAACGTGTCATTTTTCAACTTTCGACATGGGTCAGCGAGCGCCTCACATCTTTCAACAGGATCTGGTCATATTATCAAGGGGCTGCCAGATCAATCAGTATCTGCAATTCACAAGATGAAGCCGGTCGCTCTCGCTCCCGATGCGGCCGAAGCCGTTAATTGCTACCCGTAGTGCCATTTTTGATCTCCAAGGGGGTGAGAGTAAAAAGGAGCATATCATGCTCCTTTTGATTTTTCATATAAACTAAAGTTGAGCCTTTGCCGCTTCGGCAACGGCATCTGCGGTGATGCCAAAATGCTCAAACAATTGTGGGCCTGGGGCCGATGCGCCGAAGCTCGACATGCCGACAAAGCGGCCGTTCGGGCCGATATATTTTTGCCAACCCATTTCAATGCCCGCTTCTACTGCGACATAAGATTTGGCGTCACCAATGATCTCTTTTTTGTAGTCCATGTTTTGAGCGTAATATATGTGATTATACGTGATTGCAACGTTTGCAAAGTATTAGAATTGACATGGTGAATTAAAATCACTGTGGAAAAAATAAAAATAAAAACTAAAGCTACGGAGCCCTAAACATAATGTTTGATAGTGTGATGTCATTTTCAAAGAAATTTTTCTCAAAAATGAAAACTTTTTGTTAAATATTTTTTATTCTTTTCTCTTTTAACATTAACAGCGAATACGGTGCTTGCTAAAGAGCAGGAGCGCCGATTCAGGGAAATTTAGGGAGAGGATAATTTTCGTCAAATTTTTCATAAAGGGTGGGAGTTTTATTATCAGACTTTTTCATCAGCACAATTTTTAAAACAATAAATGAGGATAATAAATATATGAAGTAGTCTTCATTGAAGTATATATAAAAATGGATGTTTTCAGAGAGTAATTATTGTGGCTAGAATTGTTTATAGTAGCCATGTTTTACACTGACATCAACACTTACTGCATTGAAAATATTTAGAGATAAGGTGATCAGTCTAGAAAAAGAAATCCTTTTTCAATCTAACAATATTTTTTCTTGGTTTCCTTTTTCTTGTTTGACAAGAGTGATGTCTTTCGTTTCCGACCTGAGTAGACTACTGCATTTTTATAACGCAAGAATATCAGTTCGATAGGAGCAGTTTCTTTTATCTGTCAGCGAAACAACAACAAATATCTTTGGACATTTCGGTTGCATAACAGTGGCCAAGGAATTTCCAATCTTGATTTATTGTTCTAAAATTTTGTATACAAATAAAGCTTGAACTAATTCCCTCATTTTTAAAATCAAGTCCAAACCCATCACCGTAATCATTTGGTTTGATCTGCAACTATGGCCCATGGGTAATATTTGGTACAGCACTCTACGGAGCGTTGGTACCGGAGGTCTAGCTTAACAGAGTCTAAGAAGAGATGCTAGCTCAAAGCTTTATCTATATGCCAAACGTGCCTCCCCAAGTGCTCCCTGCGCGTGAGTTGATCCAGAAAGCGCTCGACATCCGTCCCGACTTCGACCTGATGCGCAATTCGCTTCTCCCCATGACAGATCGCGTCCTGACCTATCGCTCTCAACCACCAGCGATTTCGGAATGGACAACCATCATTGAGGATGCCGAAGATGACCACTCTAACAAAGCACTCGCCGATGGCAAAGCACTTGCCTATCACTACGATACCGACGCAGACTCGGTCTGGTTCAAATTTGATTTCTTCTCCTTGCCCGACACAGCGGCTTATAATTAAATCCTTTCAACGAACTGTCTTAAGTATTTATCCTAATATGTTTTTTATAATATATTTTTTTCGATAATTATGTTTTCAGGAAGAAATAGTCCTTGGTGTGGTTTTACAAACCAATTGACACAATATTTCAGGAATAAAATTGGGAGCCCAGGATGGAGTGAAAAATTAACTTACGTATTCCCTTAATTTTTATTGTTTAAAACTATAATAAAGTAATAGCCATGAAAACCCAAAATGAATTAATTTTGTAAATACTATATTTATTCTCAAGTCTAAAATTGATCCTAGTCACTAGTTAGACCCGATCAGCGTCATGCATCTGCGCAAGACCTTCGAAAGCCGGGGCGTTGCTTTCAAAGCTGACGATATTGTCGACCAAACTGCAATGGAAAAGGGTCTTCGGCTTCAGGGGTTCGAACCTCTGCAAGCCCATGTCCACCAATCTGTGCGCGCACGACTGACATCATTGCTCAGCACAACCGAGGATGATTTAGGCGCAGCACGGCTGCTCTCACAAATCATTAGCGACGGCATCCGCAATGTAGCACCCGGAGCCGCCAAGCAATGACCGACCTCGCCACACTCAAAGACCAGCTCAATCATGATCCGGCCGACTTTTTACCAAAATTCCTATTCATCGCCAATTTTTTAAATGTATTAAAATTTCATTCAAAATTGAAATTGTAAATTTAAACGTAAGATGGTACTGATCCACGTACAATTATTGATTTACACATTTTAAAAGCAATTAACCAAGGATTTAAGGCACCGGTACCTCAAATTATATTTTGGTTCAACCTGGGTATGACCTGGAAAACAATCAGAAATTAAATGAAAAAAAAAGAGCTTTTCAACTGAAAGCAAGGAATAGATTTGGAACCTATTTGAACAGAATATTCTTTCTATGAAGGAGCTGTCTGCTCCTTAAACGTACTAGTTACTTTGCTAGTTGGTTAACTAAATCAGTAGAAGTAATAATTCCTGTGATATTGCCATTATCAGAGACTGCAAGTTTTCTTATTTTTTTGCTAGCCATTGTTTCAGCTGCAACGGAGATTGGTTCTCCTTGATTAATGGTAATTAATGGTGAAGACATTATTTTTTCAACAGTAGTATCAAATGGCAAGTTATTTGCAGCAATCTTTGTTGCATAATCACGGTCAGTGACAATACCTACAAGATTATCACCATCTTTTACAATAACTGCACCTATCCCTCCTTGTTCCATCATTTTAGCAACCACTTCGCTCGGCTCGCCGAATCGCTTCATTGGCGTGTCGGCGACGAAAACCGCCATACGCTCTGCCCGCTCCGTTCCCGTCCCGAGCAAAGGCTCCCACATGGGCGTCAGGATCGCGCCAGGATGGATCGAGTTGCAGCGGATATCCAGCCTTTGCTCGGCGCAATAGAGCGCGACAGTCTTGGTATGGTTCCGCACTGCCGCCTTGGATGAAGCATAGGCAGCCGCTGCCGGAACCCCGACAAGGCCGGAACGAGAGGAGATATTGATAATCGCGCCGCTTCCCTTCGCCCGCATGGCGCGAATGGCATAGCGCGCATCGGCACAAAAAACCTGCTGGCGCTGCGCAGAGCGCTGAATATGCCCTGGGGAGATCCGCCGGCGCCACTCTAGCCGGCTCGACTCAGGGCAACTGCGAACCGATACGGGCTTCCAGGGTTTTCACCAGCGCGGTCAGCGTGGCGTTGACCGGCGCGGTCAGGCCGGCGCGTTCGGCCTGCACGGGCACAGCGCCGTTGATGACGTCCACTTCACTGATCCGCCCGGCTTCAAGGTCCAGCAGTACCGAGGGTCTGGCGTCAGGCATGCGCCCGGCGAACGTTCGTACCTCGGCCACCGGGTCGTCGAAAACGTCGAAAGCCTGAAAGCGCGGATCGACACCTGTCACGAAGGATGTCGGAGTGGTGAAGGCCTCGATCGTGCCCAGAAGCACGCCCTCGGTCATGCGTGGGATCGCACCCAGCTGGCTGGCCGGATAGATCTCGACCTTCACCGCATCCCCGGCGCGATTGCTCATTTCCTCGGCGAAGACCTTCTGCCACTCGTGCTGGACATCGTTGATGGTCGCCGAGGACAGTTTCATCGTGCTTTGAGCAAGAGCCGGTGCGCAAAGCATGGCTGTCGCTGCTGCTACAAGCAGCTTGCGGCCGATAAAGCTCCGAAAAAATTTTAAACGTCTAATTGACCTCCGCATTCCTTATTCTCGCTTTCTTATCCTCGGTTTCTTATCATTTCCTTTATCTCTGGCAAAAATATTGAAGGCGTATCCGAGCTGTAGCTGCAGGAAGTTGTTATTGACGTCGTCGCCCGATAGATTGAAGTTGGAGCGAAGAAAAAATTCGCCTTTGTTCTCCTGATTCACTTGTAAAAAAGCAAAGAGTTGTATCAAATGAGTTCTTTTCCCCCGACCCGCGCTGCTTCTATCTGTCAGGAACAGGGCTTCGTCATCCACTTGCGTCACATCGTTGCTTAGCAGGCAATCTTGACTTCTCAAATAATTCATAGTAAAGAACTGTAAATAAGCAGCTACTCGGCCAAATAGTAACCGAATCTATAGAAAAACACAGTTTTGATAACAATAGATACATAAAAAGAATTGGCTTTTTTGCTGATTCAAAATATACATATTTCATTAATATAATGTTACCCATCAAAAGCTACGAGCCTTAGAAAATAAAGAGGGTAGAGAACCCAAAAAATCAAGGAATCTCACTGAAAAATGCACCGTCGGCTTCAGCGCATCATAGAACCCTGCTGTATATTTTTCAAGCTCCAATCTTAAAAAATGCAGGCACGGATCGCAACGGAACCTGCCCGGGGTCGTCGTTTCCGGCGAAAAAACGCCGGGGGCCGTAACGCTCAGGCCCTCCTCCTGATCTGGGTTCCTGAGGGCGACGCCAACTGCGCGCGCCCGCATCACACAGGAATCACTACCTACTCAGGAGACCCGACGATGAACGCCCAAGACCGCATCCCAGCTCACGCCGAGACCACGGACAGCCGCAACGCCGCCAAGACCTCCGCACACCGCGAACTCACCGCAACCGAGCTGGCGCAGGTGACGGGCGGTCAGCTCTCCTGGTTCATGTTCAACCCGCAGCCGGACGCTGCCGCTGCAGCCCGGAGACCGGGTGATCACCCATGCGTCGGAATACGTTTCCAATTATCTCGCCTTCCTGCAGCTTGCCCGGCGGCGCGGCATCGAAATCGATCTCGCACCGTCCGATTCCACCGGTCAGATCGATGTCGCGGCCCTGCCCGGCCTGATGACGCCGCGCACCAAACTGGTCGCCATCACCCATGTACCGACCCAGGGCGGGCTGGTGAACCCGGTCGAGGCGGTCGGCGCATTCGCCCGGGAACACGGCCTGATCTACCTGCTGGACGCCTGCCAGTCGGTCGGGCAGATCGCCCTCGACAATGCCCAATGACTTTCCCTTCACTGTTCGTCATGCAAATACCCTTGTAACTGACGGCACCAAGGTTCACGAGGTCTTGATCCTTGGAGAACAGTTCCTCCACATTATCTGGAAAATAAGCCTCCCCATTCCGAATCACTTCTCCACAGGGCGTATCGTTCAAAGAATACACAAAAGGCGGACCCCACTTATCTCCCATCCAAATCGCCAGGCATTGAGTTTTCTGAGAATCATCTTCTAACAATTCGCTCACCAAGGCATACTTGACATGCAACGCTTGGGCTAAGTGTTGGACCAGCACAGGGAAAAATTCCGGAAAAAAAGTGTCTATGAAAAATTTAGGTTTTTTTAAAAATAGAAATATGAATAATTTTTCGATTTTGTTTTCAGATTAATTTTTGTTCTGCTTGGCATACCCATAACTAGGGTTTAGCCAAGGCTTGGCGGGGAAGACTTGACGGCAATTTCACCTTAATTTGGATAGGGATTTGGCGCAGAGGTTCCATTTCTTTCCGGAAATGATTCGGGTAGAATAGGCGTTCTGTTTTCTTGAAGAAGTGAAGCGGAATCGCCTTGAGGAGGATCACATGAAAACGGGAAATGTCTGGGACGCAGTGGGCAACACACCGGTTTCGGCCAGGCCGGCCCGATGCGCGAACGGCCGGCCATGGATCCGCTGCTTCAGGCCTTCACGGGCTTCATGTCCGAAAACACCGGCGCCGATGGGATCCCCCATCGCACCCCGCTGATCCTTTTCGACATGTCGACCGCGCTCTATGCCCAGCAGGCCGTGGCGGCGGCGCTTTACGCGCGCCGGGACCATGACCAGGGCCGCAAGATTGATCTCAGCCTGATGGAAGCCGCGGCGGCGGTTCAGGCGATCCGACTGATGGATGGCTATCGCGAAGGGCCGTATCACGTCGCCTCCGCTCCCTCGGGCACAAGTACATTGCTGGTCGAATCGCCCTATCTGGCGTCAGGGACTGCCTCGCCCGGATAAAGCGCATCCCATCCCCGATAATCTCGACTGGGATCTCTGGCTTGGTTCGGCGCCTTATCAATACTATCACCCAATGTTTGTTCCTTTCGGCTGGCGCGGCTGGTGGGATTTTGGCACCGGCGCTTTAGGCGATATGGCCTGTCATATTATAGATCCGGCTTTCAAAGCGCTCAAACTGGGGTATCCCGTAAGCGTGGAGGCGTCTACGGTGATTCCCTATACGCCTGAACGCAAACGGCAGGCGTTTCCGGAAAGCCAATCTTTTACCTAGATACTTTTAGCTTTAGTAATAATAGTAATAGCAGCAGTAGTAGTAGTATTAGTAGCATTATTAATAATAGCAGCAAAAGTCGTAATAGCAGAATGTGTTTGTTTTGATTTGATTCAAAATCCCTTCAAAACTCCATGAGAGCTTTTCTGTGATGTCATTAGCCATAGAAATAGTAGTATTAACAGAAGCTACAATAGTAGTAATGCTACACGGACTTAGTGCCCTTTATTAGTTCAACATCTCACTTAACATGTCCTGTAAATTTGTTCTTATTTGTAAGAGAAAGAAAAAACCACTGAATAAAGTGGTCAAGGAAGGATCATAATTACGAAGGATGCGTAGTTTGATTTGTATTTAACATATTAGAATTGTGGTTAGGTGCTAGAAGCAGGAACAGTAATATGGTTTTATACATTTCGTACCTCATCGTTGAGTTCAGCATATTGAGAATCTGATGATTTAGAATCTAGAGATAAACGCTCTTTTGCCGGAAAGATCAAAAATACTAATTCATTTTAGTTTTTTAAACCACATCAACTTGCATGACAGTTTTCTGTGAGATCTTTTCAAATAATTTTCTACCCTCAAAAAATTTTCTAATCTGGTTTGCCCCGTTAATTTTTTTGCCTCAAAAACGAAGGCGATTAATAATATTTAAAGTGATGTGTGTTCCAGCTCTCTTGCTAAATTGTTCGGAAAAGAAGCTCATTAATTATTTGTAATGACAGCGTCCAACGTTAAAGGCCAATACTAAGACTAATTTGCCAATAACATTTGTCTTCTTCTAAAGAGGTTTGTGAGAAGCACCTTACAAACGATTTGGACGATTTTCTTCATTTTTGATCATGCGCAAACACTAAGATGGGTGAGGGCTGTATTTTTCAATAAATTTGACACAGCCATTTGAGTAGTGTGGTAGTACTTATAGCTGAAAACAGTAACTTCGGCGGCAATCTCAATGATCTTTTTCCCGAAGATCCCCGCATCCTGCTGGTCGGCGCCGGTCCAGGCTTCCGCGATGCATGGATCGACCTTGACGCCGACGGGTTTAATACAGTGTTCCGCAACGCTGTCGCCACCGATGCTGATTCGCTGGCGGACGTCGACCCGGACAACGGCATCCATGGTCTGGGTGTGCTGGACCCCGCACTTGTCAGCACGGGTGGTTTCACCGGCCTGAGCGTGCAGGTCCGGCAAAGCAACAAAGGGCGCGAGCTCGGTCAGCCGTTCGCCGGGCTGCCAGTGATTTGTGTTAGTTTTACGCTTAAAAGATTATTTGACTGTATTTCTGCCTGTTTTTGACTTAAAGGAGCTATTTACTTTCCTTTGAAAAACTTGTTTTGCGGAAAAAGTTTTTTAAATTAATATAAATATATGGCAGCGTCATTCAGCCAGGGGGGACTGGCGGCCTCTTGCCCCCTTATCGGCGCACATGCTCTTCTGATTTTCTAGGAACAACGGTTCAACCCCTGGAAAATTAAAACAAACAATCGTGACACACATTCGTGATCTTTCTTCTAGGAAAAAAAAAATTTAGAGAAGAATAATAGGGATCGATGGACGTATTTACCCGCGCAGGAATTAAGGCTAATGGCATTATTTTCTAGAAATAAAGTTAAAAAGCGGAAGTTCATAGATTTTAATTATTTAAATTTGAAATTCAAACAAATAAATTAACAAGGCAGTCAACCTAAATTACCTTGCAGTCAACCTGCATCTAAATGATTAAAAAAGCTGTAAAGTTAGAACTCCAAAATTCTGCAATTATAACCTGTATTGTCTGTTCTAGGTGTATTACCTTTCTTGTTAGGATGAGCAAAACACTAATATTTGAAAAAAAGAACGAAGTCTTTTCTTGCAAAAATGAAACAACTTCCCACCCCACCCAATGATACCGGATTCGGTCGGGATTCAAAATAAGAGCTCTGAGACATACGTTCCATCTAAATATCAAATTTAAAAATACCTCACGAACGGTCACCCGTTCTCAAGTTCAAATTACCTCAATTTTTCTAATTTTTCCGAATTAACATCCCCTCCAACTACCCCAAAGAGAGCGGATTCAGTCCAGTTATGTCAATCACGAATCTAAAACTTGTGTTTATTCTTCCCACCAAGTTTCATCCTGATCTCTCCACTCTAGGCGTTTTCCATAATAGCTACGTATGTTGGAAAAATGAAGAACTGTATTACGCCTTCGCCGAAATCGATGCGCACGTACCGGATCACGTGATCCCCGACCTCAGCGCGGCCCTGGAGACGGCGGGCACGGCACACGAAGTCGAAATGTTTCCGGGAACCGAGCACGGCTTCCAGTTCGCCGAGCGCGCCGTTTACGCGCCGGTGGCGGCGGAAGCGGCCTGGGACAAGCTGTTTGCCCTGTGGGAGCGGCGGCTGAAGTAGTTGCCGGGTTAATCGAGACTCCTTGCACGCCTCTCTCCGGATAGCGTGACCGGATCGACCGCACCGTGTCCTCCTGGCGCGGTATTGCAACGCTGTGGCTTTTTTTTCTATCATGAGGATATACCTTGTTTAATTACCAATAAGCGAACAATTTATCGTTCTCAAGTTTATGTTCAAGTGTTCGAAGTGCCTGATTACCTATTTCAACACAGTCACCGCTTTTTAGATCGAACTTCCATTGGTGCCTGGGACAAACCAAACAATGTCCTTGTAAGGCATCTAAGGGGATATGAGTTTGTTGATGTGGGCAACGGCTATCATAGACCTTGATTTGTTCATCTTCTTTATAAACAAACACGGCACGATCATCGATTTCAAAATAAGAAACTTTATTGTTAATTTCAGCAAATGGTTTCCGGCGAGGCGCCCTGAAAGATTCCGCGAATGGTCACGATCGGTCGATCGATATTCGGCAGCTCGCGCACCTCAACCGCGACCAGGGCGGCGAAGCCCGAGAGCAGGATCAGCAGGCTCAGCACGAGGACCAAAAGCGGGCGGCGAACGCTGAGCGAGGCCAGATCCTCGCGCTCCGGGCTCATGACCCCGCGCTTCGGGAGCTGGTGATGGAGATGCCGCGTCCGTCGCGCATTCGGTGAAAGCCCTCGACGACGACCATATCGCCGGGCGCGAGGTCGGCGTCGACCAGGATCGTCGCCTCCTGGCACTTAGCCATTTTAAGCAATCTGAATTCAATTTCGCTGCCCTTAGTATCTCAAATTTAATTTCGAAACAATGAAGTTCCAACGTGAAAAATCTACGAATTTCTTTTCCATCCATTTTAGCCACAGATCAGATTTTTCCTAATGCTCCAACAGAGAAGCTCATTCAGTTGAATGTGATTCTTCCAAAAACCACAGTCTAAAGCACAATCAAAATTTCAGTCTAAGACGCGTATTCATAGCTACATTATGAGATGGTTTACGTTTCTGCAACCTTTCCCATACCTGATGGTGTGATCAAGCAATATAAAACTCCCAATGCTTTTTCGGCTTCTTCAAGCGTTCCTGTAAAACAATGGAGAAGAAGTGGTCCTTTTTTGTAGTGCTCATCAGCAATCGCAAAAAGGTCATCAAAAGCATCACGACAATGAATCACAACAGGAAGATTGCACTTTGTTGCAAGTTGAAAGTACCGAATCAAAAATGTTTTCTGCAATGATTTAGGAGAATGCTCGTAGTGATAATCGAGACCAGTTTCTCCAATTGCAACAAGCTTTCCTTGAAGCGCAGCATCTTCAAAAAGATGAAAGTAGATGCCTCCCTCTTTTTCGACATCATGTGGAGTTGTTGCGTGGAACAATTTTATATTTAACAAGTAAGCAAAATAATTCAATTAAAATATTAAACTATAAAAAATATGAATACTAAATTAGTTATATTTTTGTATTCACTAAAAATGTAAATGTCATACAAAAGATAAATAATTAACCGTTAGTTAAACAGATATGATCGATAATTTCGACTATTTATTAATGATTTCTTTTGTTACCAGTAAAACTTTGACAGTTAATGATAAGCTGGCAGGCATGGATTTATATTTTATTTTCATATTTCACTATGAATATTAAATTATTTAAATTTCTATATCCATAAGAAATAAAATAAGCTCCATGCCGGGCATCTGGCCCAAGGCCTCGGCGGTCGGGTTCTGGCGCGCCTTTGCCGCGCCCGAGGGCACCTGCGCGCCGCCCAG
The DNA here is from genome assembly GCA_010016025.2 of Alatinidae sp. Z8VKAUB7J3. Taxonomy (NCBI): domain Eukaryota; kingdom Metazoa; phylum Cnidaria; class Cubozoa; order Carybdeida; family Alatinidae; species Alatinidae sp. Z8VKAUB7J3. Next base: position 63,676,928 of record JAAAKM020721499.1, on the reverse strand, counting down.
CATGCCGCCGAGCCCCTGGTTCCTGCTCAGGTGATCCACCCCGCGTGCGGCGGCGTACCCCAGCGCAACCTTGGCCAAAGTGCCCATCAATCCCATGTCATATCCTCCCGTTGAAATGGATTGCTGCCACTCTGGCAGGTTTTGCCGCGCAAGTAAGGGGGGAATCCCGCCGGCGTCAGATCAGCCGCAACAGGCGCAGCGCCAGCAGCACCAGGATCACCGAACCAGCGTTGCGACAACCGGCGACGGTCTGGCTGCTCGGTGTCGCCGGCCTGTTCGGCTATCACTTCTTTTACTTCACGGCACTGCGCAATGCCCCAGCTGTGGAAGCTGGCCTGATCGCCTACCTGTGGCCGCTGTTGATCGTTGTCGGATCGGCCCTCTTGCCCGGCGAGAGGCTCGGTTGGCAGCATATTGCCGGTGCGCTCGCCGGGCTGATCGGCACGGTTCTGATCCTATCGCGTGCCGGCCTCGCCTTCGACGAACGGTTCCTGTTCGGCTACGGCGCGGCCATTCTGTGCGCCTTCACCTGGTCGACCTCCCAGCGGGTTGATGGCCGGGTGCGAGCTCCAGGAGCTCACCGGTGGCGTCGATGTGCTCGGCAGCTTCGAGTACCAGGACTTCAAGGCGAGCCAGGTCAAGACGGTTGGCACGGCGATCAACCAGATGTGCCACGAGGTCCGCTTTGTCGACCCGGGCAACGGCCAAGAGAAGTTCACCGAGATCAAGCTCTACAACACGCCGGTGGTGGCGCCGCCGATCGCGTCGACCAACCCGGCGATCGTCGGCCAGTACCAGGGTCTGCGTGAGACCGTGCGGGCTCGGCTCTACAACCTCGAGTACGTCCCGGGCAGAGCTGATCGCCGTCAACGATGCGATCGGTCTGTTGCAGCGGCGTCTGGATGCTGTGCACGTGGAGGTGGCGGCTGGTATTTCACGCGAGTCGCGCCCCGAGTTGGGAGCAGAGAGCCTCGCGAAGCAACAGGGCTTTCGGAGTCCGGCGAAGCTGATCGCAGCGACGTCGGGAGTATCGACGGGTGATGCGCAGCGTCTCGTCAAGGTCGGCGAGGCGACGGCGCCGCGTATGGATCTGATCGGAGCGCGCTTGCCGGCGAGGTATCCGCTCGTACGCGAGGCGCTGGCCACCGGGGCTCTCAGTGCGCAGGCGGCATCCGGATTCTTCAAATGTTGAGAAAAATTCAATCCAGCGTAAAAAAAAAACTACATCGTTTGTTTATTACGTCTTACAGTGGCGCTAATTTGGCCGCATGTATTTGAGTTTTACTGGGTCAACATAAATCTGACTAAAAAGAACCTCCAACAATAAAAATTTCTTCAAGCTTTTGCTTGAGAAAAAGAGAAGCAGGCATGAGAAGTATGTTTTTATATCAGAAAACTACATTATACTTGGGCAAAAAAATTGTTTATTACGAATGAATTGCTTTGTCCGGATTCTTTAGAGGATGTAAAAAGAAAAAGCAAACGAGCTGGACAAAAAGTATCGGTGGGGGGGTATAGCCCCTTAACCCCCTCCCTCCTGGATACGGCCTTTATTGCTGCACTTAATCTTTCTAGAGAATATAATTTTATAAGCTGATGAACAAGAAATCAAATTATGTCTAGTATCTTTCAAGTTTGAAAGATATTTTCAAAGTTGGGTATTTCAAAAATGTTTCCTGAAGTCGGATTTTTAATTGGGTTCGGCCAATTTTATTCGGCCAATTTTGGAATTTGATAACTTTACGATACTCATTATGTGTCGTGAGTTTGAGCTTTATCACTGGGCTTCCTTTGTACCCATGGCGATGTCCAGAAGTTTGCCTTTAGGCAGCAGGTGCAGGTTGTCTTTGAGAAAGGCAATCGGTTCCGTTCCAAAGATATAGACATCGTTGTCGTATTTGGCGTCCCAGCGGTCCTTGTCTTTAGGTTTGGCGATGGCTGTGCCTTGGGTGAGGGCATACAGAAAGCATAAAGACAATGCAATCAGCCATCCTTTGGTCGTATGGCGTAGAGCGGTCATGGCGGTCACCTTGAGTGAGGGTTTTCCCCATTCTACTTTAATCCGGAAGCTGCGATCAAACCGATTTGGGCGTTTACTTGTGCAAAGTGCCCCCTGCCGCGGGTCAAATCGTCCCCTCAGGTGCGCCCCGATCTTCGGGTGGCTAGTCGTGCGGCGCGCGTCCAGGGTGCAGCGGCCGAGCTATTGCCCATCCCCAGTGCGCAGCCGGGAGTTGTGCAGCCACCTGGCAACGCCGGGGGTGACCTGTGCGGTGAATCGATTTCCCCCCTCAACCGAACCGCTGTCTGCCCACGTTGTGGAGTCGATGAGGCGGGGAAGTGTTGCTGTGATAATGGGCGGTGGAAGCATCGCCAGGCCATGTCGTTTGGGACGTTGGGGCAGGGTGAGTACGTCGGTCCGCATCGGCTTGATGGTGATTTTTTTTTTGTTACAGAATTTGCATGAAGCATGGGTATATAAATGGGCTAGAAAGTGCTAAACAACGAGAAACTTCGACCCATGAATTGGAGAATCAGAAGCTTTATCAAACGCATTCTTTTCTTATATTTAATACAAATGCGGTGCCATTGTGGAGTATTCCTTTTTTCTTCTTCTAGGATTGTATCAAGATTTGCAAGAGATTTTGCTTGTGAAAACAGAAACGTTGGATTTTCTTGAGCTGGAATCTCTAAGTTTATGACAAAAGAATTACCCTGGAGGAAGGATCTTTTTACTTTCACACGGTTTTATCTATACTAAAATCGCAGTATCACCGTACCAATCAGTTTCATTGGGCGTTTACATCTTCGAATATCAAACGTATTAATTTGGGCGGTTACAGAATACGATTTGCGGTGTAAAATAATAATTTTAAATATTAAAATTCGCTCCACGTTGATACTAGAAAGAAAAGGACAAGACACCCCGCTTATTACAGAATAAAAATTAACTTCACATTTTTAAACAGCTCTGTGTGAGACAATTAACTTCGATAATGAATTATTCAACTGAAATTTTATCTATAATCAGGGCCATATCCAGAATTTTTTCCTGCAAAAACCTAGTACAGCGTAATTAGAATCCCCCACCTTATATTGTAAAAACAACAAAGCAAATAACTTTTTTGCATGGGTAGCACTGATGTCTTTAAAATTCCCCAAAAGGCCGTTTTCCCCTAAAGGCATCCGATTAAAATTTTGGGATTTCCACTTTTTCAGTATAGTTGAAACATCTAATAACTATGGTTGCGGTGATGACACGACCCTCCATAGTCTCTGGTTAAAGTAATGTAAGTTACGCAATTATGGTCCTACAAAAACCAGTATATTAAATTAAATTAATAGAGTTCTTAATTTAGTAAGTGGAACCGTGGTGGAAAGCCGCCGTTGTCTCATTCATGTTTCTCTCAAGTCGGCATACCCTGCGGCGAATATGGCTGCCATTGGGCGCTTCTTTCTTGCAGACGATGCGATCACCCGGTGCCGCAGTGGCATTATAGGCTTCTACTTCAGCATCAGTAGGTTGACCAGCACGGTATTGTGAATTGCTGCCTGGCTCGACAGCACATGCGGTAGCCAACAGGGCGACAGTGAGGAGAGTTGTTCTGGTGATTAAGGCCCTGATCGGTTTCCTGACAGAGTAAGGTTACTGTGCTGGGGCGGAAAGCGTTATTCCAGAAGTAAGTGCCTTTGAAGAACAGGCTATACCAGAGGATGATTATGCATGGCTTGACCAGCTCAGTCCCAATATTAATAAACTATTGGATGCAGCATATGGAGGGGCGAATGAAACTCCCCCAATGTTTAAACGGAGTGTTTGGATGATAATTCTGCCTAACAAAGTGCCTTTGAAAAGGGTTCGGTTATCGGTTTTTCTCAGCCAGATGCCTTTGAAGATCATTGTGTATCAGAGGATTTTTGTTTGGATTGACCAGCTCAGTCCATATACTGGTACATTTGTAGGGGAGTAACCTAGAGAGGTAGTTGTAACTCCCCCCCACATCGTACGCGACAAATCGCATCGGCGCACGGAAGGCAGAAGGATTTTCGGCCCTTCTTCGACAGAGGGGGGAGGCGCTCGGGTTGGCTCGCTGTCCAGACGAGCGTCTCGAAGGGGGCCTAACACGGAGCGAAGTCGCCAGTGCGGCGGTCTCCAGGCGGGCGGAGGAGATTCAAAGAAAAACGGCAGAGTTCCGAAGAACTCTGCCGTTTGATTCTCACAGTACGAGAAGACTTGCCGGTCTCAGAGCCAGGCGGCTCTCCGACCGTCAGCGCGCTGATTTAGCGGCGCTTCTTGGCCTTCTTCTTCGCATCATCCGCCCGCAGATCGACGCGACCCTCGCGGGCAAGACCCACTCCGCGGGCCAGGCCCTCGACGAGCTGAAGGCGCAGAAGGCGAACGAGTCCCGGGTCGGCGGCGTCAGCCTCACCAAGCCCGCCGACGTCCCCCTCGACCCCCGCAGCGTCCGCGCCCTGCACTACGAGGGCTGGTTCCAGCTCGTCCTGCACGACGGCCGGCGCATCGAGCTCCCCCGGGGGGAGGTCGATTTCCAGCTCGCCGCCGCGGCGCTCAACTGCGTCTACAGCGGCAAGCCCCCCGAGATCTCCCTCGACCCGGTCTACGACGGCAAGGATCACGGGCTCGCCGTTTCGGGACGCAAACGGCTCCGCTTCGATGAATTGAACGATGTGGCGCTGATCTCTCTGCCGCCGGAGGCCCAGACCCGAAAGGTCCTGGACGCGACCGCCGCGATCCAAGGCATTCGCCTCCAACATGCCGTCGTGGTCTCGCAAATCCCCACCTTGCTGAGTCTGGTCCGTGCCGGGGCTGGCGTCGGTCTGGTGCCGGCCGCCGCCATCAGTGGCGCGCTGGGCGACGGCCTCGTACGCCTTGCCGTAACGGAGCCGAAGATCGCGTTGGAGGTCGGGGTCGTGCAGCGAAGGGAAGTGTTTGGGCTGTTTCCTAAAAATAACCCTGGAATGTTTCTTTTCAAGAGCAAGAAGATAGTTATAAAAAGGTGTTATAAAAAGTTATAAAAAGATGTACAATATTGATATCAATCAGCTGGGAGGTCCATTAGCCAATCTACCAGTTCTTGGTTGATTCCTACTGCTCTTAACTTCTAACAAAGCAAATTATATGGGAACTTGTCAAATGCTTTGGCTAGGTCTAAAAGATCCAAATCAACAGGAAGGCCTTTGGCCAGTAACTAGGTAGCCTGATAGTAACTAAGTATCTAGAAGGTCAGTTTCCATGTCGGTGATGCTCGACCCGGCACGGGCCAATATTATGGGTACTCCGGGCGAATATGCCTGGGGCGGCGCGGCCAGCACCGCGTTCTGGATCGATCCGGCTGAAGACCTGACGGTCATTTTCATGACCCAACTGATGCCGTCGAGCGCCTATCCGCTGCGGCGCGAGTTGCGGGTGCTCACCTATCAGGCTCTAATTGATTGAACGGCGGGGAGATGAGCAATGCGGGTTTGCATCGGTGGAGCCACGGGCGGGGTCGGGCGCTGTCTGGTTCGCGCCGTGCTGGCGTCAGACGAGTTTACGCTCGATGGCGCAACCCTCATTTTGGAAGCATCGTATGAGGCAACCTTCTGCGCGGCCATCTTGAATGCCGACAAGAGCGGAAATGGCACGTTGTTTCTGACGCTGCTTGGTGGCGGCGCATTCGGGAACGATTCGGAATGGATCATTCACGCGATCGAACGGGCCGTGGAGCGTTATAAAGAATACGAGCTCGATGTGGCTGTCGTGAGCTACGGGCAATCAAAGCCGTGTGTTCAGCAGTTATTGAGATGAAATGCGTGCTAGTCGACACAATATTGCCTGCCGAGCCACCCAATCGCACCATCAAGCTGGCCAGTTGCGTCGACTGTAGGCGTATGCATAAATTCGATATTTGGAAGTCTAGGTAATCTTCTCTTTTAAAACTTTTCCCTCTTTAAGTACGATAAAACCGAAGGTTATAGACATTGGAATAAGCAATAGGTATCAATTTTAGGGGCAGAAGGTGCTTCTTGTGAAAAAACGAGTTTTAATTTTTGTTTGTATCTATTGACTCTATTTGTTTCCAGGTATACAAGAAGAAAACGGAAGCTGCAAAGAAAGACTATTTAAAACAGTTAGCCGCCTACCGTGCAACGTTAGTTTCTAAGGTATGTTAGCTCGCTTTAGAAAAAAAATAGAGTCTTTTTCTACCACCGACTATTAGCGTATAAGTTTAATGCTTTAAAGGAATACTTTATATTCACAATCTGTTCGGTTTTTGAACTTATCATTAAAACTATTAATTTAAATGTAATAACCACGTATCTGTCAGATTAACACTTTTAGCTACTGTATTTCTGAACAGAAAGAATTAGTAACATCGAATATCGTTTTTTTTCTGCGTTTTGACTTTTTTTCTTCCATGGATGAGTAAAATATCGCTGAATTTTTGCTCAGACTTTTCGTTTTATTTATTTTCAATATCTTGAAAATAAGGATTAAACAACTGTCAGGGAGACCCTGCGCTACCAGCTCGTCTCCCTGCACGACACCGCGTGGGCCAGCTACCGGCAGAAGCGGGACATGGGCGACGGGAAGCTCTTTGACGGCTCCTTCCACTACGTGGACCCCGGGGTCAGCTACCCCGACCTCCCGCGGCACTTCGACAGCGACCGGCTCTCGGTGCTGTGGATCAACAAGTGGGACGCGGGGATCCTGCCCTTCGCCTTCAGCCACGCGCTGAGCGCCGACGACCTGGGCGCGGTGTTCTTCCACCCGGCGGCGAAGTATGCCCGTGAGCTGGAGCTGCCCGGGCCCTGGGCGACCCTATTCCCCAATCATACCCCGGCCAAGTGGAACGGGACGCTGACCCTCAAATGACCAAGCAGGGGCCTTCACTAGTCCCGCCCACGCTGCCTTGCATTCAGCCGACATTTTGAACTCTCTAATGACACAGTTGATCGCTCCGCTAACGAAGTGATGTCCTGCACTTAGTCCGCTACAAGCGCTTTTCTCGAAGCTGATTTTAGTGGGAGTGTCGGCCCTTCGCAGTCATTCCTGCCAAGCGCGATGTATGTCCGAAGCAAATTGGAAGCGAACATGGGCTGTTCAAGGCTGGCGGCATTTCGGGAGTATTCTGCGGACAGTTTTGTCTGCTCAGCCATCACGATAAGATCTTCTTTTTGTAGAGGCCCTATAAAAGGACCCCAAGAAGGTTAAGGATAATTAGGTATTGTGTCACCAGAATTAATACATTGATAGCGCATCAGCCCGAAATGGTTTATTGAGCCCAGACGGGTCTCAAGGCCTTATTCTGGTCTTACTTTCAGGAGTAGCTGGCCTGTCTCAATCCCACACCTTATTGCCATGTTGCGGGTTAGAGTCTCGCAATTTCTCGCTGTTCCATGGCTTGGGCCACAGCCGCGATGAAGGAATTTTCCTCAACCGGTTTGACCATTTTCATAGACTGGCATCCTTGCTGGCAAAGAAAGATAATTAAAAATCTATGATATATAAGATTTTTCAATGGTTCTGTATTTTACTGTCGAAGCTAGTATAGATCGAGGTCTGCTTCAGCCAATGAATTTTGTGTTTGAAAGAACCCACCACACTTTAATTTATTTTATAGTTTAGGGTAATTTATGATTGCTTCTCTTTTTATTCGAAATGCATTTCCACAAATCTCTTTCCAAGAAGATTCCTTAAAAAAGACAAGCACAATTTATTGAGTTTTAGTCAAAGCTACCTGTTTCCGGATCAAATTTATGAAATGACCATGCCGTGAAAGCGATCTGCATCCACCGCATCCCACTTGCCTTCTGCCCCTCGCTTCAGGACCACGACAATGGCAGAAAAACCTGCCAACGCGATGGCCACCTCAGCAAAATCCAGCAACACGTCCGTTGAGCCGAACATTTACTTCTCCAGCAGAATGGTCACCGGACCATCATTCACGAGACTCACCCTCATGTCTGCCCCAAAACGGCCGGTCTGAACCGCAATACCGGCGTCCTTCAGCGCGGCAACATACTTCTCATAAAGCTCATTGGCCAGCTCAGGTGCAGCCGCATCTGAGAAACCGGGATTGAATGGGCAGAACAGTCGGACTCCCCTTTTGAGAATCAACAGTCTCTATGCATTGAAGCAGATCGTCCGCCGCGGCTTGGGTATCGCCGTCCTTCCTGACTATATGGCAAAGGACGATCCGGATCTTGTGCTGGCACTCACTGACGCGGATTTGCCGGAGATGGACACCTATTTCGTGTATCCGGAAGAACTTCGGAACTCAAAAAGGGTGAATGTGTTCCGAGATTTTCTGATCGCGAAAGCCCGGGAATGGTCATTTTAGGCCAAGAAACCGCTTATATTCAGACATTTGAATACCAGCATGCAAATCATCCTTAATAGCAAACACATATACGAAAGGTACTAATATAAATAAATAAATCTTGAATATTCAAAGACACTCTCATAAATCTTCCAGGCAGGAGGAATTAGGCACTCAAAAACGGAGGCGTAGAAAAAAGTTTGAAATTGCAACGGTTTTCGTTGAAAGATTTATCATATAGAGTACAAGATTAAGGGGTGGCCACCTCCTTCACAATTAGGGAAATTTAGTTTTTTTTAAGTTTTATGGTCACTCAGTATTTACATTTGAAAACATATGTCTTTTCTTTTTCGTTTAATTGAAGAAAAATTCTTTTTCTTTCCAGGATTTTCTATGGGAATTCTGGCAAATTTCCCCGGTGAATAATTTTCCCTGACAAGTTCACAACCTGGAAACTTTCCTCCCCTTGGAAAATTCACCCCTGGGAAAAACTCCAGCAGAAAATTTGTCCCCCACCCGAAAATGTATACTTACTTCCCAATAAGAAATATTATGCGTAAACAATGGGCTAATTTACAACTTGAACACCTTTCCCCTGGGGCTGTGAGGGAGGAGGCTATGTCATATCCAAAATCATAGCTATTGGCCCTTTCAACTATGATGAACAAAATTTTAAAAAATGGTCGGGGAGGGGACCATTGCATGTCTCTCCGTTTTGATGAGCCGTAAAGCCCTCCTGCCTCTGTGACGAGCAAGCATCGAACCTCACCTGCTGATCCACCACCAAACGACTCGTCATCAATCGCCTAACATGAACCATGCTGTGGTAAAGGTTCGGCTGAAATGAGTCAGAGAGACCTGCAAAAGTTCTACTCGAACGTGCCGGAAGGCCGGTCATCCGCTGTGTCTCGTACCAGCTCCTTCGATGGCCTGTCGTCCGCCGGGAGCGATTCCGATGTGACATTCGGCACATCGATGCTGTTTCCCAAGAATCCTGGAAAATACGACCAGCAAGTCGTTTCCAGAAAAGGCTAAGGCTAGTCCAAATGTACCAACCGCAATAACCACAAGAAGGATGGTTTTTTTGAATACTTTTTCGAAAGCAAATGATAAGGCAAGCCATAAACCAAAACTAGCAAGTATAATGTAGATTTCGTTACCCTCAATTAGACCTTTTAGATCTTTGTAATAAGGAGTTCCTTTTAATCCTTTTAGGAAAATAAAGTAAGTGATGGCTGTTAATGCCACAGCACCGAATATAACCCCGAAATTTTTAACCTTTTTTTCGATTTGGAATGTAAAAACTAAACGAGATACCCACTGTACCGGTAGAGTGGTAAAAATGCTCGTCAATCAATATGAAAGCGTGAACCCGTATGATGAACTTCTGAGTATCTTGGATGATAGTCGCTTTGAAATTGAGCTGATTCTTCCTTCGTCCTCACTTCGTTGGCTCAAAAAAGGCATGACATTTGATTTTACCGTTGATGAAACAGGCAAGACTTATAAGAACGCAAAAGTCACAGAACTGGGGGCCAGCATCGATCCGGTCAGTCAAACCATTCGTGTGAACGGAACCTTCAAGAGCAAACCGAAATCCGTGGTATCCGGCATGAGCGGGAGCGCGATATTTTCCAAGATCTTGAGCGAATAAATTTGTATTCTTATTGTTATGAAACCGTGAATTTCGTCCTCCACATACTTAGAAATTGAATAGCCTCTATTTCAAAATTGGCTAAATAGCCTAGAAATCGGGTAATGTCGATTTCTTTTTTATAACTTCTGGTCTTAGGGTGTGTTTTCACTATTGACGTGTGAGGATTGTCTTTTCCTTGTATTTTTACCTCTCATAGAACATCTGAAGGAAAATCCAACCTGAAAGGATGTTGAAAGGATTAAAAAGAAGTCGATATACGTTTCTAGTGGGCATAATAGGCAGATTAATTAAAATGTAAGAATGTTTTGAATTTATGTTTATATACTTGATTGGTTCAATGCTTAGTATATCTGCTGATGACGATTGCTGTATATGTGGTCGAAATATCCAAACTTTTGTATCTGTTTTCACTATCTAATAAATGGACTTATCCCCATTTGAACGTTTGTTTGCTCGCTATAGAAAGTCAATGTGGTCTTGGAAAAAAATATAACTAATTTAAGCTATTAAGCGAAAAAATAAAAACAGCCAGATGAGCACCTTAAGCTGGTCTTAAGCTGCGTCTATGTTCGGTGTTTTCTGAAAAACTAAGACAGAAAACTGGCTAGTGAGCACATGCAACGTGTGTCACAACGTTTGTTATTTAGTCTAAAAACTTTGCGTAATTTACCTTGTGAAAAAATACCTTATATCTGATATTTGCTAATTTTTTAGGGTATAGCATTTTTGCTGCAGTACTATCAAATGCGTGAGAAGAACCAAGAAGCATGTTACAATCTTGCCCGCGCTTTTCATCAGATCGGTAAATATCAAAATTTTGCGATGTCCAATTTTCCTTTCTTACAGTCTTTTGGTTTGTATTGCACTATATTCTAAATCTAAGCGTTTATTAAGATTCTTTATTGTTTTTTTAAGGTCTTGTTCATCGTGGAAAATATCGTATAGTTCTGTTCGTATTGTTTCTAGAGGATAGTCGCTGACTTCAACAGCCCAACCCTCCATCTCACCTGCCCCGTTCTCGCAAGCCAGCGCCACAATAGTTATTCGGTCATCCGACAAGCTTAGACCTGTAGTTTCAAGGTCACAAGCAAAAATTTTAGCTGCTGCTAATTTGGTTTTGACTTCCTGCAAGTCAACACTTGGTGTGCGTTCAGCACTGCTGAATAAATTCATATATTCCTTTCTGATTTCACAACTGAGTCAGGTGTATGGCTCTACATATACCTTGGTCTGAGGACTATCCAGAACAATACCGGCCGCCACGGTCGCCATGAGCCAGGCGTTGGATCCTCGGCTGGCAAACGGGCGGACAACGAACTTCTCGACGATCCAACCCCAGACAGCGCAAGCGATGAGAGCCATGAGAATGGAAACGCTCATGGGCCACCCCAATGTGACACCGAAGCTGTAGCAAACTACGGCGCCTAGCATCATCGATGATCCCTGGGCGAAATTTACGGTCTGGGAAACGGAGTAAGTGATATAAAAGCCGAGCGCGAGTAGGCCGTACATGCTGCCGAGGCCGATTCCCGTAATGACCGATGATAGGATAACTGGCTAAAGTAAAAAAGGCACAGTGATGTTTTTGTGCCACAATTGAACCTATATGTTAAATGGAACCAAAGGGTAAATAGAGCGATATGCCACAACCTCAAAAAGGTATTTGTGCTGAACCAAATCTACACGCTTTATATTTAATGTTTAATGTTGTTGATGAGCAAGATGACATCATCCGTGAAAAGCTTTCGAAAATATTAGACATTTTTGAGCATTATGATGAAGAACATTATGAAGCAATGATATCTGGAGTAGTGGCTGTCGGAACAAACTACTGGATGGAACTCTATCCCGGAGGAATACCCATGGGTCGTCTAAAATTTGTTGATTATAAACACTGATATATTGCTAGATCCACCTCTCTACTGACTTAACTCTACTACTCTACTGACTCTACTGACTCTACTGATCAACAAACAGTAGTGCAAGCTTGTGCCTCTGTTTTGGACCTGCTTAAAGTTAATATTGAGCTACAGGTTCTCTGAAGATGTCTCGTAGTTAGACTAGAGCTTCTTCTTAGCTGAAAAAGTAGTAGTTACAAGAGCTAGCTAAATAAAATTAAATAAAAACTATGTCTCTAGTGCTGCCTCCAGAGTCAGATGTAGTTTCAGTCCTCTTATCACAGAGGAACATTTGTTACATGTTTCCAGAAGAATTGTCTATGGTTTGTTGTGGGTACCTGTTTCACTAATGGTATTTCAAACAATAAGTAGTACAAAACCTGGTTTTACTCTGCTTTCTAGGGCTATAATGAGAGAAAGGTAGAGATGGCTTGGAGATGTTTTGCAGATGAAGGGTATCATATTAATAGAGATTGTTCTTTTTAACCCCTTATCAAGTGCTAAACAAAAATCAAGTCATCCCTGAATGGGGTAGGATGTGGTTCTAAGACAATTTATAGGAAATTGGAACTTCTTGAGATGGTGTAAAGAGGGAAATCCTATTATTCTATGAATTCTCTTCCTTGTATTACTACAATAAAAACTAAAAGTTCAACAAAAGTCACAAACAAGGAAATATATTTGAACGATGGCAAATTTTGAAAGAATAAGCAACTTTCACAAAGTAATATAGTAATTTCATAACGTCCAAATCATTGAATTCTCTGCTACCCCTTTCCTTCCAGAAAAAAAGCCTAGAAAAGATAAACAATAAAAACTTCGAAATATTTGAGTGAATAAAACTAAAAATAACCGAAAAAAGCAAAATCAGCAATCAAATCATCGAAACAGCTTTTATAATCGAAAAATGAAGTGGCCAGCAGTTTCGTCCCAGAGTGAATCAAGGAACAATAGAACTGGAACCGCAATTCCAATAGAGCCTCGAACTGTGTTTTTCCCATTCACCTCTGAGAGTATAGGCAATGAAAAAGAGTTTGTTGCTGTCCAATGTGGTCGGATCAAAATAGCATTACGATTTGCCACTAAAATATGAAATATGTAGTTAATTATCTAATAACAGGATTCACGGTACCATTAATTATTTAGCAAATTTCCTTGGGTCTTCGTATATTGTGAGTTTTCCAAGTCTCTACTAATTCTAGCAAATTATTCTCTTTAGCCTGTAAAAGATGCAAGTTCGAAAATTCGAATTTGAAATTTCAAATTTAATCGGACCTCAAAATTCCGAAATTCATAGAAATTTAAAATTAAAAAAAAAATTGTATTTCAGTTTTTAAAGTGTTTAAATTTCAACAAAGGATCTTTGAGAAATTGTTTATTTCTTTTGAGGAAAGAGGGGTAACAGTCTAAGCATAAACACATAAACAAATTTAAAAACAACATATAAACAAGTTTAGTTATCTTATCCACCGCATGCAAATATTCATGGATTTATATAGTGTCATTTTGAGTGCTAGAAGTATTTTTGAATGTGTGTGACAGCCGCCGGCGTAAACGTTGCGGTGGTTATCCCGTGCTTCGGCGAGCGTGCCAGCATCATTGATGTGCTGGAGGCGGTCCCGGCCAGCGTCGCCAGCATCTTCTGTATCGACGATGGTTGTCCGCAGGGCACCGGCGCGCACGTCGAAGCGCAGTGCAACGATCCGCGCGTGCGCGTGCTTTACCATGATCACAACCGCGGTGTCGGCGCCGCCATGCGCACGGGATATCGTGCCGCCCTCGATGCCGGAGCCGAGGTGGTAGTCAAACTGGACGGCGATGGCCAGATGGACCCGCGCGAAATACCGCGACTCGCCGCCGCCATCGCCGCGCTGGAGCAGAGCGGCGTGACCCTGCAGCAGAGCGAGATGACCGGCCTGCGCCGCTACGACGCCGAGAGCCGCACGCTGCACCTGTCGAACCGCTCGGCGCCGCAGACGCAGCTGTTCCAGATGCTCTTGCAGGTGGCGCTCTTGCGGCAGAACAAGCTCTTGGAAGCGACGCTCGACTTCGCCCGCTTCCAGAGCGGCGAGGCCCGCGCCATCGCCAAGATCGGCCTGGCCAACTATTTCGCCGGTGCCGCGCTGATGCCCTACCGCCGCTTCCTGGAAGCCGCGCAGGAGTGCCGAATAAAGTTAAAACATGATTGATCTATTATCGTATGTAGGCCTACAAACAAATATTTCTAAGTTAACGTCTGAACAAAAAGACATTTATGATCAGATAATACATTGTGTCGATAACCAAGTTGGAGAAGTCTTCTTCTTGGATACGCCAAGAGGTACTGGTAGAACGTTTCTAATTAGATTGCTCCTGGCATCAATTTGATCCAAAAATGACATAGCGTCGGCCCTTGCGTCGTCTGGAATAGCTGCAACGTTACTGCCTGGTGGGAGAACTGCTCATTCCACTTTGAAATTGCCTCTGAATATGCAATCTACAAGTTTTCCGGTAGAAGAAACTGTTCGGTTCCGCAAGTAACATGCTGTTGAATAGGCAAATGGCCAAAAAGTATCATCAAGACCAGCATCGGTGAGCAGCGCTCGTGAAACTTTCAACAATTGATGGTTCAAGCTTTCTGCTTTACCATGAGTTTCGTGGCGGTAAGGTGCACAAGTATGGTAATTCCAGTTCCAAGTTGCAAGCATTGTGAGGAGCTTATCACTGCGAAAATATTGCGGATTGTCCATGTATACAACCGCTGGTTGAGGCTGAAGGCCATGCCAATCCGACCTCCATTGTTGAAATATGTTATCAGGCCTCAGGCAGGGGCGACCAGCAGGCCGTCCCGACCCACGGGGTGGATCAGGGCCTCGCCCTCGACTCCTGACCTGCGACGCACCACGACCCGGGTGATGGGCCGACCCTCCTCGACGTACTTCGCCTCGTAGTTCGTGCGCGGCCCGTCGGGCCACACCTCGTGGAGGTGCTCCAGCTCGAGTCCCGGGTGTCCCTCCAGCACCTCCAGCACCCGTGCCGCGTACTTCTGATGATCCGAGGCGAAGACCAGTTCCCCGCTGGGCACGAGGGCCTCGAGCAGGAGGTCGAGGGTCTCTTCCGCGAACAGGCAAACAACTCTCACCCTTATTATTTTGAAAAACACAGTTTTGTCTACCTTTCCCTACATTTTTGTGAATTGGTGACACTTATCACTTCTACCTGACACAGACGTTTTATTCAAGCTACCACCCTAACTCAAGCCTAGTCGAATATTCTGCAAAAATTATTAATATCCTAATTTTTGTTGCAACTTTGAACCGTTGGTCACAGTAAATAAAAAAAGGCAATTTTTTTCAACTAAAAGTAAATTTTTTGTTTGGTACTTTCAAAAAAGCTTCTTATTCTTCTAACTAAACAACCCTTTTGTTTCAGGATTTGTTCTTGCGTTGTTCGCATTGCGGCAGGCAAACTGCCAGCGGCTAACAATCGGCGCATGATCTCGGGTTTTTCAAGCAGTTGACGAAACTGGGCGGCGCGAAAGAAATCTGGCGCCTGATCGATTCCTTTGTTGACCTGCCAACCAAATCGTTGATGTCCATTGAACGACGCATCGTAGTATCCAGCCGGAGTCCAAAACGCCCACTCGCGACTCTGGTCGATAAACAACGTTGCCAGCGGCCGCCATGCCGGAAAACTCTGAAACTCGGCTCGGGCCCGACCAAAACGAGTGAAATTGAAGACAACCATTTCGTCAAACAAAACGATCGCTACTGGGAAACCAGCCCTGAGGCGTGGTCCGACGATCACGCCTACGGCGACCGCGAGCATCGTTATTTCGCCGACGAGCATCGCTGGATTAATGCCGAGGAACGCCGTGCGTGGCGCGAGGAATACACGGCACTGCTAGCCGACATTCGCACAGACTACGCGGCTCAGCTCGCAGCGATAGCGGATGACGATGATGCGTTCTTTGCAAGCCTGAATGACAGTCGCGAGGCGCAGGCGCCCCGCTCACGCAGTTTGGTCCTTAACCCGCGTTACAGTGCGGACGACCTGGCCGCCCTGGGCCCCCCGGTGCGAGCCTCTTTTTTAAGTGTGAAAACTTGCAGAAAGTCGGTGCGTTCAAGTTTCGAGGTGCCTGTAATGCAGTCTTTCGGTTGACGGATCAACAAGCGGAGCGCGGTGTCGTCACGCATAGTTCCGGCAATCATGCTCAAGCTTTGGCACTTGCTGCAAAGACGCGTGGAATACCTGCGCACATCGTGATGCCCGAGAATGCACCCATCGTAAAAAAGGAAGCGGTTGAGGGATATGGCGCCAATGTAATTCAGTGTGCGGCCACTCTCGAAGCGCGCGAATCGACCGCCGAACAGGTTCAGCTGGAACGTAAGTGTGAAAAAGTTATTTTCAGCGTAACATAACTTAGTGACACAGCATATAAAACTAACTCGGTAGTGTAAAAGCTACTTAAGCCTTTGTAATTCCAAAACGACCTTTTGCAGCGTTTGACAGAAATTTTCAAAGGTCACTGCTTGCAACCATAAAACTGTAAGTATTTCCAATCACATGCACTTTTACAATACGAAATTTGTTCAAAGGATGTTGCTTTGTCTCTCCAAAGTTTGATTTTTCTCTTGAAATAAAAGCAACTATTGGATATAGTATTAACAGAATCTATATGATTTACTGTTTAGGAAAGTCATATTGATTTTTAGAAACTTATACATTAATTTTTCTCCACTTGACACTTGTTTTGTTCATGGAACCAATTGCATGCCAATTTTTGTTCATGGAACTTGTTGTGTGCTGATTTTTGTTTGTGAAACTTGTTGTGTCTGATTTTTCTCTTCGTATAACTTGTACATTGATTTTTTCTCCTCGTGAAACAAATTGTAGCCGGGGATGTTTTTAGATAATGATTTTCTGGTTCTGGAAGTTGGTTCGTGCTAATATCTTTCGCGAAACTTGTTGCATGTTAATGATTCTTTTCGTGAAACTGATTTTGTTCATGGAGACATGACCATCGAGGCGGCGATGCCCGCCAGCAGCCCGAGCCAGACCGAGCCGGTGACCGCGGCGATCGCCGCCGAGAAGAAGGCTGCGGCCAGCATCTTGCCCTCGAGCCCGATGTCGACGATGCCCGCGCGTTCGGAGAAGAGACCCGCGAGGCAGGCCAGCAGCAGCGGCGTGGCGAGGCGCACGGTCGAGTCGAGCACCTGAAGAAGCGTCGCGTAATCCATCACGAGGACCTCCGGCGCGTGGCAAGGAAGGGCTTTTCGAGCGGCATGCGCACCATGTTGTCGAGCGCCCCGGTGAAGAGGATCACCAACAATGGTATGAAGGGAAGTAAGAGTCGGATTGCTGACGTTTTTGAAATCAATGGTAAGGGGTTTGTAGTGGTTTTCAACCACGTTAAACGGGTAAGAATGCTGGCCGTTTACCAGCGATAAAAGCGTTTGTAAAGCGGATTTTTTCTGTTGGTTCAGCGCTTTATCGTCGCAATCGGAATGGAGCGTCACATCAACGCAGGGGCCGCAATGTTCCGCAGCGAAAGCGCCGGGCAAAACGATCGATACATCCGTTTCCGTATGGGAAGGTAATGATTCGGGATCGTTACAATTGGCTTGATCGACGCTTGATTATAATCAAATCTTGTTCAAGACCAGGGCTAGATGGCTCATCGGGCTTAATGGGGGTATTAACCCACTCAGCTGGCCTTTCTTGATTTTTGTTTCTACGTATTTAATGGAGTAGTATATATCGACAAACAGGTTACCCATAATTTATTTTCTTACAGACTATCAACTATGTATATAGTAGATTCAGTGTTTGTTTTCATTTATCCTTTATGATATGGGATTTTACAAGTTAGATATCCTTGACGTGAGTCAAGGATAAATAGAGTCTCTTTGCAAGATTAAAAAAAAAAAACTAGTTTTTTTAGCTGAAAGTAAGCCTCAAAAAAGAGGCAACCGCCCCAGCAAGTACTGCATGAAGATTTACGGACGGGCCGTGCAAGTCTTCAATGAGAGAGGCGCCGCGGAATTGGCCAACGTTTATCAGGCCAAGTTGCAAACTTTGCAAAGTCAATGACGAATGGTCAGTTGAGTGGCCACACCCACACGCGAGCCGCTAGCGCCCTGATTTGATTATCCTTGGCAATCGCAGGGCAAGAATACAAGCACGAAGCGCAAGCGAGTGGACGCATCTTCTATACAAGTTCACTCGCTTGCGCTTCGTGCTTGTATTGACGCAGTTTCGCGATTGGAGATCATCGGCGAAAGAACCGTCCATACGGCGACAGAGAAAATTCGCTATACGGGCAGGGACGAATTGGGGGACTTGATTGCCGCCGCCGGTCTTCATGTCCTGCGGTGGATGGGCGACTGGCAGGGAAACCCGTTTCATCCACTGGCTGCCGAGATCATTCCGGTCGGCCAACCGGGCAAGGGGTCCCGGTCGTGACAGTGCCGCCGGCACGGGGCCGGCGGCACGCATGGTCAAACGTCAGTCTTTTTCGACGAGACGGTAGTAGACGAAGTCCGATGTGGCGCCATTGACGTAACCCGTCACATCCTTGTCCCTTCCGGCCGGCTTGTTGTGACTGCTCTTGCCGCCTGTCCTCCCGGCAGCCGCCGTCTCGCTTTGGCAGGCGTGACATTCAATCTCGAACCTGGCGATGGATTGGGAATCATCGGGCCGTCCGGCGCTGGCAAATCGACCCTAGCGCGTGCGCTCGTCGGGGTTACAAATCCTGCGGCGGGCGAGATCCGGCTCGACGGGGCGACGCTCGATCAGTGGGATCCGACCCAATTCGGCCCGCATGTTGGCTATTTGCCCCAGAGTATGGAGCTTATCGGCCGCACCGTCCGCGATTGCATTTCGCGGCTGGAACCCGATTCAAAATAAGAGACTTGAGTTACGAGGTCCTTCAAACAATGAACTTTCATTAAGATCCGATCACTCCTTTGTAAGTTAAAAACACCTTTTTTTCTAAATTTGTCAGAATTAACCCTCCCCCTCAACTCCCCCGAAGAGATGGAATCCATTCCATTTATATTAATCTCGTATCTAGGACATGTGCTTACTTTTCCACCAAGTTTCATCCCGATCCCTCCACTCTAAGCGTTTTCCAAGATTTTAGGTTTCCCCTTCCAACTCCCCCAATGTCACCAGATCCGATCGGGATTTAAAATAAAACCTCTGAGACAATTCTTGCTGACGCAATCGGCGGCGCTCTTCAACGTTTCGACTGAACGGGCCTTTCGTGCTGCGGCTGCGGTTGAAATGATCCATTGTTATTCACTGGTTCACGATGATCTGCCTGCAATGGATGATGATGATTTACGTCGTGGACAGCCCACCACGCACAAAAAGTATGACGAGGCGACGGCAATTTTGGCAGGGGATGCACTGCTGACCAAGGCGTTCGAGGTTTTGGCCGATGCCGATACCCATGAAAGTGCATCAGTGCGCGCAGACCTTTGTCTGGCGTTGGCACGTGCTTCGGGGGATCATGGAATGGAAATGTCCACTCATGTTTGTAGCCCCATCATACCCTTGTCCCCTGCATAGTTTCATATCGAGACCAAGTTCCTCCATTCTACTTAGGATACATTGACCGAGGCTTTCACCTCGCAAGTCTTCAAAAACAGAAAACTTGACAAACCCTTACCTGAACTGAAAAGTTTCGGTGTCCAAAATTCGAATCCCTAGAACCATCTGTTCCTGCCTTGATATATCGGTCGTCTCGTCCGCCAGGATGGTGAAAAAACGAGCTGATTTCACTTGGTCAACAATACTTGCAGTAATAAGCTGTCCACAAATATCAACTAGTTCACAAAAAGTTTTATCTTTTCTGCCGATAACAAAAAAAAATAACTATCATCAGCCAAAATGGTAGACTTTCCAACCATTTAAATACTAAACGACTGAAGGATTCCTGATGATAAAAAAAAATATTACTAACAACAAAGTTCATATTGGCAATCGAAAAAAGGATAAACCTTTTTTATATTAAAAAGACGAATAGAAATGGCTAAAATGGGCGCCCAAAACCCCTTTTTTTGTGGTACTAGGTCAGAAAGTCATGAGGCAGTCCGATCCACATGTTAAATAAGAAAAACTAGCTCTTTCAACTGAAAGTGAGGAGTTAGAGAGCTGTTTGAAGGCTCTTTTTGAAGGAAATTGCCACATCTAGTGCCTTTTGTAATTAAAAAAGATAGTTTAAAAATGGAATCAATTTGAAAAAAAAAATACATTTTCACGCACAAGCTTATGAACGACATTATAGTCGTGGGTTGTAACCACATATGGCGTAGTAAGTTAATACAATATTTATACACGCTTATCTGTCGACAAGTTACTTAAAAGATCGATGCGATCATCCGTGGCATTTCATAATCAAATTAATTTTTAATTAAATATATTGAACTGTAAGAAAATATATCCTGCTATCAATAAAACAAACCAATGTCAAGAATAAATTCTCATTCAAAGCAACGAGTAAGTAAAAGGCAAAGGTTAAAAATTGATAGAAAAATTGTATGCATAGAGAGAAAATATTACCATTTGCTGACACAGGAATGATAATTATTATTCGATTAATTGTAATAGTAAAATATTATTCTGAAAACAAAGATACAGGAATCTTGAAAGAGTCTAAAACCTTTCAAAAATGGCTTCGGTTCAAAATGAAAAGTGTGCGCACTGGAATCACCTTTGTCCGAAACCCTTTAAGAGATACTTACAGACCCCTACTATTTAACAAAAGGAAAATGTATTCTGAGCGTGATAGAAGTCAACGAAATCGGTGGTGATCTCGCCAATCGAACTGTAGGATCCTGGCGTTAAATCAATCACCGTCGAAACAAGCATCCCACTGACGTCAATGGTATCGTTACCGCCAGAATCACCTGTAATTGACGTTTGGAAAGCCTGGTCGTGGAATTCCGTGCCATCAAAGTTTGGTACTTTGGTGGTCCAGTCATTGATGTCCTGAGAGTTTCCAGTCGTTCCGTAGACGGTGTCGCCGGCGTAACCATTGCCTGAGAAACCGTAGAGTTCTTCCAGGGCGTACTCATCGTAGATACCCAAAGGCAATAAGCGGACTGTCAGTGATTATAAGAAGCGAATCCGCATAAAACAAACAGAATTAGCAAAATTTAGGGAAGAATGGAAAAAGCTAGTTTTCAAGAATTTAAAAGAACTTCAGGATATTTTACCTACCAAGGAATTTGAACAAATAAGGTCAGTAAATTTAATTTTAAAAGACGATAGTGGTTCGGAAAAGTCCTTCGCATACAAATGAAAGTGTTGAATTAATTTAAAAAATAACTCAATTTGGAGAATTTAATAAAAAAAAAAAACAATCCCCAGAATACAGCAAAGCTCAAAAGATCCTAACTATATATGCCTGCCCATCATAAACATACTTAACTTGATTTTTGTTTTGAAAACATGGTAATACTTTTTTAGTTATCCTCGTTACGGCAACTACATTTACTAGTGGGACAGCATAAACTTTATCATGTGATACAAATAGCAGCCCTGAACTTAAAAAAGAAGATACCGGCAAGGAGATATCAAAACTAACGCCTTGATTTTCTTGACTATTAAGATCTAAGCTACCGCCTAGCTCTTTTATGACGTAATGTACGACATCCATGCCAATACCACGCCCAGATATTTGGGAGGTATTTTGTTTAGTGGTAAAACCTGGGACCGTCTTGCGGTCAACCTTCGCGGCGATCGCGGTCCAGATCGGCTTGAGCGACTTCCAGGCGTGCTTCGACCCGCCCATCATCAGCGAGGGCCCGAACCGCGCGCCGGTCTCCCCGCCGGAGATCCCGTTGCCGACAAAGTGCAGGCCCTTGCGGGCGAGCGCGTTTTCCCGGCGGATCGTGTCGGTCCACAGGGCGTTGCCCGAGTCGATGATGATGTCGTCCTTCTGCAAGAGCGGCGCGAGGCTGTCGATCACCTTGTCGGTGACTTGGCCGGCGGGCACGAGGACGATGACCTTGCGGGGGCGTTTGAGCCGGTGATGGGTCTGGTGGTTCAGCATATGCACCACGACCGCCCAGCGCGGCAGGGTGCGGGTGACATTGTCTACCTTGCTGGTGAAGGTGAGATCCGCCGCCAGCCAGTCGGGCTCCAGACCCGCGCCCCAGGCGACCATGCGGGCGTCCAGCGCCAGGCGCGTGGCCTTCAAATCCTGGAAATCGTCATGCAGGTCGACGCCGATCGGCGGCACCTTCGCCGGATCCCCGGTGAAGCGCGACATGAAGGCGAGATCGCCGTAGAGGATATGATTGAGCGTCGAATGTATGGAGCCGAAGAAAGCGCCCCGGTCCAGGCGCTTGCCTATCATGAGGAGTCCATCGATCATCTGGAGGTTCCGGGCGCACTCGACGAGCTCACACAGGCGCTGCACGACGTGAGCCGCGGGAAACGCTCCCGAAGCGACAGCCGTGGCTCGAGGGAGGGCAGCGAAGACAGACGGAGACGCAAGAAAGGACGACGGGTCGCTGCTCGCAAGGCGCGCAACGTGAACCGAGTCGGACGATACCGGGCACCGCCCAACACGCCAGACTTTGACGCGGCGTTGGAGTTGGCCAAGGTGCACATCAAGGACCTGCTGCCGACTGCGGAGGACGCGGCAAAGTAAAGAAGGTAATAAATAATACAAAAATCATGCAATATGGGTCTTTTGGGAGATTTTTGGCTCTGGTCTAGAGCCATAAAACTACAGTTTTGGAGTTGTTCCCAATTTCAGAAAATGAAGAATCTGATGTGGGAGGGTACACTTATTAAAAAGGCCACTCCTTCACCACAAGAGAGAGGGATACCATCTTTATCCAATCCTTGCTTAAAATGGGAGTCATAATTAGGAATTGAGCATGAATCTTCTGAGCCAGACCTTGTTTTAGTAAGGCAAGCAATATCAATCTATTTCATATCAAGAATAATTTGTAGTTCCTATTTGATTTTGGATTTTTGTGATGATAGTGACTTTGAAAATGAGTATTGGGCTCAAAAGCATGGATGTAAATCAAATCAATCATCAAGTTCAACTAGTTCTACTTCAAGATCTTCATCTAGTTCATCATCAAATTCAAATACTCAAGTAGATTGTGACCCATCATATCCAGATTTTTGTATTCCTCCATCTCCACCTGACTTAGATTGTGGAGATATTTCTCAGAAAAATTTCACAGTATTGCAACCTGATCCACATAGATTTGATGGAGATAAGGATGGTATTGGGTGTGAAGCATAGTACCTATTAATTTAGAAATAAATATACGTCTGGTAGTGTCCAAAACGAGCTGATAAATATCTACGGGACTAACAAGATACAATAGAGAAGTAAATGATAGCGAAGCGTTCTCTTTGCTAGCAGATGAGACTGCTGACATTACCGGGAAAGAGCAGATGTCAATAGGGGTACGTTACATAAAAACGAATTCAGACGTTGGATGGGTGATCGAAGAAGAATTTACAGGGTTTGCCAACTTGAAAGATTAGGTGCAGGAAGTATTGCTGATGCAATTTTGCATTATACAGACAAGATAGGATTAGACATGACAAAGCTAATTGGTTTAAGATGTATTTTTGTTTTGTTACAATGTAGTTTTTCTTTTAGTACTTCCTTTTCTCGCTGGGAAATAATTGCAGAAACACAGTCAAAATGTTTAAATTCTATTTGTGCTTTACTGTCATAGGATTACTTGCTATACTCTATTTATTGGAATAAAATGCTAAAAAACTTGGTCCTGAACGGGACCCATGATAGACAAGCCAGATCCTAGAGAATAGGTAAATTACAAAAGCTATGATAAACAACTAACAACACAAACACGAATATTAATTAATACAATGACAACTATTTTAGAGCCTCTTTTAGCGTCAGCTTTCTTGCAAACACCGGTGGAGCAAGGACAGTTCAAATTTTAGTTTGTTTACCCGCGACAGCCATCGCTGCGCAGCCGCGCGATTCTACTGGAGCGCTGCGCCGTTGGCAATGCTTACTTCGAGGTAAAAAGGCGAGTTTATTCGGGGCTTTCGAGGCTGAAGCTCTCGCCGCAGCCGCACTGTTCGGCCACCTGCGGGTTATCAAAGGTGAACACCCGATTAAGGCCCTGGCGCACGAAATCGATGCGTGTCCCGTCAATTTTGTCGAGCAGGTCTGTCTCCACCACGATTTCGATGCCGTGGTCTTCAAACACCGCGTCGTAAAGAAATTACTGGAAATAAAAGTCGATGAAACCTCTATAGTTGACCCTTGTAAAAGACGAGGGTCATTCATGCTTTACTACAAACAATGTATATTTCGAACATAATATTTTGTATTTGCCAAAATATCAACAAAAACAAAAAGTGGAAAGACATATTACTAATCATGGGTACTAAAAAGAAAAAAATATCACAAAAATAATTACATTCATGACGTTCAGTTTAATTAGTATTATTTGTACTTTTATTGAAAACAATGCAAGTTTTGAACAGAACGGTTTGTATTTGTCAGGACATTAACAAAACCAAGGAAAAAATGTCCGATTTGCGAGGGTTTAGCTCCCTATCGGAAGGATTGGCACCGGATCAGGTTGTCGAAATCTTAAATCGTTACCTGGAGGCGATGGCCAATATTATCATTGCCCATGAAGGCACAATTGACGAATTTATTGGCGATGCGATTTTGGTTATCTTTGGCGCGCCTATTCGCCAAAAAGATCACGCCCAAAAGGCCGTTGCTTGCGCAGTTGCGATGCAACAGGCCATGGAGGCGGTTAATGAAGCCAATCGCAAAGATGGCCTGCCGGAGTTGGAGATGGGCATCGGGTTAAATACCGGGGAAGTCATCGATTTGAAAGCTTTAAGCTTCATAACTGTAAAAAATTAAATCTTTTTCAAAGTGTCAACTAAATAAACAAAACCACTCCTGGAACAAACATAAACATAAACGAATGGTAAAACACAAAAAACGCATCCGTCCGGGGGAAAATACAGAAATTCCCAGTATTCTGCTAATGGGAAACGTTTCTGATTATAATAGCTTTAAATATCAGCTCATGGGTGCTTTTGCAACGCAAGCAAAAGTTTACAGCATATTTGTACCGGGATTGCCTCTTATTAAGTGGTTTCCCTTGTGTTTTCTGTAATTATACGAACTTTCTTGGGACATACACGTCATCAAATCGATTATTATCCATGGGACAAGTTGTAATGGTTTGTGAATCACCACTTGCATGGATGGTGCTGCTCCCACCATTGCTGCCTGTAGTTAGAGAAGAGCCCGTCATTGTATGATGAGGATAATGACGATGATGATGATGATATGCCGCAGAACCCAACGAAACCGCTGTATCACTACGACTCCGTGCAGAAGGAAGAGTTAAACTACCTACTGTCGGTAGTGATAAGCGTCTTCTGTGTTGTCGTGTAGTAGTATGATGATTTGGAGGACTGTGTCTGCTGGTGCTGCCAGTAGCAATTTGATCCAGGGAAAATATGTTTAAGTTTCCTTAAAATACCGAGACTCCTGCATGTCTTCATTTTGATCAAATCAATGTGTCGTTTGAAAGATTTCATAACAAGAATGCCTAAAAACGAACGTATCGATCTTTAGATCTATAAAATTATCCCATTTGGCTGATGAATTTCTGATAACTGGGGATAAATCTGAGAAACATGCGAAATTATAAAAAAACTGGAAAAATTTAGGGTAAGATAATTAGCATCAAGCCATAAAATTACTCTCTCAACCAAATTTTCCAAATTTAATCGACGCTCAGATTCACAAGTTCGAACAAAATCTCTTTTTTATTTCACTACTTTGAAAAACAAGAGCCAAGAGCTCATAAGGCACTTGTGACGATGCCGAAACCTAAAAGTAATATAGACACGCGAATTGTGCTTATTCTCGAACTCACCAAATCACTAAAAATCCCCTCGACTCCCCCAAAGAGATCGGATCTGGTCTGGTTATGTCAATTAGGTATCTAGAACTTGTGCTTATTCTTCCCGTACAGTTTCATCCCGGTCTCTCCACTCTAAGCGTTTTCCAAGATTTCTGGTTTTTAAGATTTTTGTTTCCCCCTCCACCCCCCAATGTCCCCAGGATATTTTTGGTTTTTCTAAGCCTAAGAAAACGAGAAGAAACTGCATTCCAGGCTGGAATGCTAATTGTGAAAAAGCTTGTCTGGAAAAGAAGAAACTAGAAACCGATAATGCAAGAAATCCAACAATAACTAATAAAATAGAGATGAATAGGGCCACTGCAGTCCTAAAAAAATTACCCTCCAAGAAACAAGAGAAGAATGGAGGAAACTAATTGAAGAAAAATTTTCAAATAATACAACTATAGAAGATATGTGGCAAAATTTCAAAATCTATACTGGCCAGCAAACATCCTCCAAAAACTCCTGTTCTCAAAATTTTGAAATATTCTGTTGGAGGCATCTTTAACAGATTCAAAAATCTATTTTCTTTACATCATCCCTATTAGATATGGTGAGCCATAAAAAATCATAAAACTTGAGAAGCGTCAGGTTTAGCTTGATCGTAATTTGGGGGACTAAAAGGGCTCACATTTCCATTCCTATTAAGCCGTTGAAGCTTTTAATGAGATTTGCTTAACGTGAATGGGATGAACATTCAGACGAACAAGGATTTAGCCTCTGACCTACGAGTTTAGCCTAAAACTTTGACCTCTTCTCTAATTCAAACTTTAAGCACAAAGTTGCGACCCTTTAGTACTTCTATGTTGCCGGAAGTTGCGGAATCGCTCGCAGGATCTTTAGAAAAAATTAAACAAAAGTCTCTCAAACTATTCCACTTGCTCTTTCCATTGGCCATTATCTCCGTTTTGTTAAGTAAGTGGGGCTTTGCCCTGGTTTTTAATGAAAGTTTCCAGGAGAGCGCGTCAATATTTAACGTTTACGTCCTCGTTTTGATTAGTCGGCTCGTTTTTCCGCATACCCTATTAATCGGAATGAAAGACAATAAGGTCGTATTGTTGATTTCAGCGTCAGAACTTTTGATAAATATTGTTTGCAGATTCATTCCGCATATGAGGGCCGCAGCCTCTTCCTCAGCCCTCGCCCTTATGCTAAAGTTATAAAGTTCTTTAATAGTACTTCTCATGCACATTCAACGGTCCATGTGTTTCAGGAGTTGCTCTTGAAGAATCAAACAGTTCGTGGTAACTGTATATAAGAAGCGACCCGGCTCAATAGTAAACAAAACTCTAAAATACGGAACTTTGATACCAATAGTTACATAAAAGAATCGCATTTTAATGCTGATTTTAAATATATCAGTTTCATCAAGTTTAGTCTTACCAATCAAAAGCTACGAGCCTCAGAAAATTTGCCCATCTCGGCTATTTTTGAAAACGATACCGTGCCAATCGTGCAATTGCGGGTCTGTTGCATTGGATGTAAATACGATTCTGCCGCCATCCGAAATTCCTTCGGCGATTAACTCTCCCATTACGATGATTTCCACCCGTTCCGGATTTTTGCCGGATTTAGTAGCATCGGAATTTGCGGCAATAATAATTTTAGTGCCGGGATGAATGTATAAAGCTGCATTTCTGGCAACAATAACATCTCCTTGAACCAGTATTTCTCCCGACCATTCGGCCTTTCCGGTAATTTCCCCTTGAACCATTCGCTGGGCAACAGCAGCATTCCAAGGAACAAGACGAGAACGTGAAAAAACGTGTCGATTGGGATTGTGCCAGGGCAACACCAAAACATCCCAAATCTTGCTTGTATTCGTTCGATGCTGAGGTGGGGGCCAAGGTTGTTGCTCCTATCGATACCAATCAGTGGATTACCTTGGCTTCACTCAATCGGCTTCGAAGATCCGATCCGACCAAGGTTGAACCCCTCTGGCACAATCAATATAACATTTTACAAACATGGTTTCACCCGGATTCTGAATTTTCGCTCTACAACTATTTGTCTCCCGCAGGCGCCTTGTTGTCCTGTTTACTGGAAATTTGCTTTCAGAATAAATATCTTAGTTTGCCTCAATAAGAATTCATCGAAATTCAGACAGCTGATATGAAGACGTATGTTTCGAAGTCCGATTGGCTCAAGTGAACTCGAACTCGAAAACCAGTTGAATTACGTCAATACTGCGATTCTTCCGCATGTCGCCAACGCTGTTATCTCAAGATATCGGGGAATATGTGCGTTGAAATATTATCGGGTTATTGCTACCGCGACGGACGGAAAATCAAAAATCAGCCAAACCGCGTTTTCTGGCGATTTCTTCGCGGCCGAATAACATAGACAGTGCTTTTACCGTCTTTTCCTTTTTATTTAATTTTGTTTACAAATTTTTCCCGACTTTTAATTTAATTTTAAATTTAAAATAAAAAGGGCCCCTTTTTCTTCATACTTTTCCTTTTTATTTAATTTCGTTTAAAAATTATAGAAAATTGGTATCTAAATAGGACTTCGAGACGGGGATTTGAAATTTCTCAAGGGATATGTATAAATGATATGATATGGAATTTGTTAACAATAGAAGCCTTTACGGGTCATGGTTAATGCAAAGAAAACATAACACTATATAAATCTAAAACACCACACACCCTTAAATCCTGATTAGATTATAAAGTCGTAGCTTTGATTTAGCTTGAGTGAAGTAAGCGGGGTTATGCCTGCCTATGTAATTCTTTCTCCTGAAGACTGGAGCACTGATGAGTCTGCAACCCATTCTGCTTGCCGTTTACCTTTTCGCCGCTTGCGTCTGTTCTCCGGTGTATGCAGAGCCTCTGTTGCTGATGCCAGAACCGTTGGATGGGTATATTGTCAGCAAGGCACCGATCGGCAGTGTGGAGAAGCCCCAAGGTTACCTAATCTCCGTTGAGAAAGACGGTGTCGTTGACAAAGTCCAGATCCTCATAGAGCTTAGAGATTTGCAGGATCCACGGCCTCATTGTGCACGAAAATCCAGTGCAGCAGCGTCGCAACCGCTGCTGCATAGACGAAGCGCTGCAGGGTCTTCCACCGCGAACCGAGCGCGCGCAACGACGCGTCATTGGATGTCAATGCCAATGGCACGAAAATCAGAAAGGCCACCCAGCCGGTCCATATGCCGAACTTGACCGCATCGCTCAGCACAGCGGAAAGCGATCCGAGATCGATCACATAATAAAGCGTGTGCAATGCCGCGTAGCCGAAGGCGGCAACGCCGATATAGCGCCTTCTCTTCATCAGCCAGCCGATCCATCCGGCCCTTGGAAGGATTCCGGAAGATCAGCTACCGAGCCCTCGAACACACCGAGAGATCGCCGCCAGCGAAATCGACGACTCCGAGAGCGATCCGGATTCACCTCCGAAGACCCCAGAGACTCCCGAGTAGAGGCCAAGAGATGAGCACGATCTTTCAGAAGATCATCGATAAGGAAATACCGGCCGAGATCGTCTACGAGGACGACCAGGCCGTGGCGTTTCGCGACATCGCCCCCCAGGCTCCCGTTCACATTCTGGTGATCCCGCGCAAGCCGATCGCGAAACTCGCCGACGCAACCGAAGAGGACAAGGACGTGCTGGGGCATTTCTCAGCTTTTGGAGTGTCTCGTTTGTCCCAGAATCAGTGCAAGTGCTTTGTAAATCAGCCAACTGTCTGTTGAAGTTGTTCTGACTAGCAATTTATAATGATTAACACCTTTTCCATTATATGCAAAGTTGATACAAAAGAGGCTGAGTTGTATACGCTGCCTCACTGTCAGGATTATCAGAGACAGCGGGTAGCACAGCAAAAATTCAATCAAATCTGGCCTTCACCTTGGAAATAGAGCGGCATGCGTAAAACCAGCGAGTTTGGACGGTCCTCTCAAGCTCCAAGACTTTTTGCCCACAAATACACCAAACTAGCCCAAATAGTTCCTATTAGTCTTCGAAATGATCATGATTGAGCAGTCAGGTGTAGTTTCGTTTCGATTAATGAATTGTAAAATTATGGCTATTACCAACTGAAATAATGTCAACTTTGCTGCTTAAAAAATATTTAATAGTTTTGACCTACATAAGAAGCTTACCAGTAGGTGTTTTGGTCGACTAAAAAATATTTAATATTTAATATTTAATTTTAATTTAATCCCTAAAAACGACAAATGACAAATGACCCTAATGACTTAGAAAATTGAAATAGTCAAGTAATAAGACTTGAAAATTCTACGACCGTATCGAAACGATTAAGCAGATCTGAGACGAAATATGTTTTAATCTTTTCAGCCCCTCCCCCAGTTTAAGATTCGAGGCCCACATGCTCCTCCCCCTCCCCCCAAAAAACTCGATCTCCTAAACCGCTCCCAGGACATTGCTGATACATTGTTTTGATAACCTGGACATATTTTGATTTACCTCTCTACTTAACCGTGCATACATTCAAAATCCTATAGTGACCGATACTGCTGAAACATTTAGGTTTGAGCAGATACAAAAATATGTAGCCCTCATTCAACACAAAAATGTTTAGCCCCTCTGACCTTCCTCTATCAGAAAATCACACAACGACAACGCGAAAACTACCCTATTCTACGACCTCATAGCCTAACCTATTAGTCATGCTTTTACGCTTCCTGTCATGATAAATACTAGATAAATGTAGCTTTACTAACACCTGCATTAACAACAACAAAAAATTAGCCAAACAAACCAATCATATCATGCTAATATCAAACTATTGTGAGCAAGAACCCTTGAGTGCTAAAAATATGATTTTCAAACAGTTAGTGGAAACGAACTGTACGTAAGGAGTGACCTGCTCAATAGTCACTGAAACTCTAAAAACGGAATTTTGATACCAAATAGGATCAAGATCAAAATACGCCAAAAAAACAAAGCGGGAATAAAATGTTAAGTAAAAATTTAATCACTTAAATGGAGTCAATAATGTCTTAAATAACCAATATAAAAAGTGACATCAACGTAATGATCAATAAAGACAAAAAAAGGATGAAAAGACGAGTATTTTTTTTTTTTACCAATATTACCTTTTCTTTTTCAGCTGCCAATGTATAAAAGGAAAAGGGGTAGAATCAAACTAATTAAACTTAGAAAAAAACCAGTGAAACGAAGGTGACATTCAACTGATTAGAAAATAAATAACTACGAAATTGAAATACCTCATTTTTTCTAATTTTTAAGAATTAATCCTCCCCCCCCCAACTCCCCCAAAGAGAGCGGATTTGTTCCAGTTATGTCATTCACGTATCTAGGACTCGTGCTTACTTTTCCCACCAAGTTTCATCCCGATCCCTCCACACTAAGCGTTTTCCAAGATTTTAGGTTCCCCCCAATGTCACCGGATCCACTTGGGACTTAAAATAAGAGCTCTGAGACACGATATCTTTTCAAAATTCAAATTTCATTAAGATCCGACACTCCTTCGTAAGTTAAAAATGCCTCATTTTTTCTAATTTTTCAGAATTTACCAAGTTTTTACCTGGGGCCGTCGCCGCTTTTTTAGCGGCGTAACGGGCGATCATTTCATCCGGTAAGCGTTTTTTGGCATATGCTCCTTCTATTTCTTTCGGTAAACCCGAAGTATGCGTCAGTAAAAGGCCGGGATTATATAATATATGATATTTCGCATGATCGAAGTAGTTTTAGAACAAAATTTAAGAATCGAAACGAATTTTTGAGAAATTGACGCTCCTTGTCTCGGTAAATTGTCGAGCTAAGAGAGGTCTGCGAGAAACGTATTTTATCCTTTTTTAATGGATGAAACAAAGATAAAGCGCCGCGCTAAAGGGAGTTTGTATCTGGTCTAATCAATTAGGGGTGAGGTTGTTCCTAAATTATTGTTATCGGGATGCTTACCAGACGGGGTTGTCAGGTGATAACAAAGCAATATTCCAGCAGCACTTTTTAGGGATCAACGCACATTCTGACCTTTTATAAGGAACAACTCTGTGAGGACCTCCCTGGGGGGATATTTGTTATCCCTTAATATTTTTTTTTATCAGAGTATCGACTAGAACAGGTTTCCAAACCTTAAACAAATTCAGTTGGAAGTAAAGGGGTGCTATTGTACCCACAGGGAGTTCGTATCTGGTCTGGTAGCTATAAACTTGGGAAGTGGATGTGAGATATGGTATGGTAGTTACCAGAGCATCAGACCAACTCAATGGGGAATGCTTCTCAATATCGATCAAGCAACAACTGCATTCTATAAATCACAACGTGTCATCGACTATCTGAAAGAATGCTTCCCAAAATGTGATTTATTTTATCCATTACGAGATACGGAGAGGATTCAGTTTCAGAAAAAGATTAAAGGTATAGTTGACTTTTTATAAACTATATTACGAATGACTTTGACCTTTGCCGTACCAGTAGGCAGTAAGTTATGCGCTCTTCTAATAAGCACCTGATTATCTCTGCATGACTTGTACCAATTCTTATTATTTTATTTTTTTCGACAAACTTAATACAACAAATAAGAATGAGAGTATTTAGCCTTTGACTTTAATGGCCCTCCCATACGAGATTCCTTGGTCGGCCACGTTACTTTGTAGTCGGAAATTATTCTGCTAGCAAAAAGTGATTTATGTGCTACCAATTCCTACTTTACATTATAAAATTTTCAACTTTTAGCTGAAAGCAAGTCTGTTTTAAAGCTTTTAAGGCAAGTATAGTGGAATTAGAGTGTGAAAAAAATCTTGTAATAGAACTAAATGGGACTTGAGCGGCTGCATCAATAGAGAACAATAATGGGACTATAATATTTGTAGGAGCAGTAGATGAAGAAGGAAATGCAACAGGAATAAAAAATCTTGTTAAAAAGAAAATGAACATAGACTATGCAGTTTTTGGGGAACCAAGTGGAATAAAAAAAGTAACAATTGCATACAAGGGCAGGTTAGCAATCAAGCTAAAAGTTAGTGTAGAGGATAGCTCTCATGCAAGTGCACCATGGCTTTCAAAAAATGCAATTGAAGAATCCATGATTTTTGTAAAAAATCTTAAAGAGAAATTAGAGGCAAATCAAGAAAATAAAACACCGTTGCGGCGGATTGTTGCTCCACGGATCTGGGCAGGCATCATTAGTGTGCCCCTATTAACCTTGATTTTTAACATGGTTGCCATTTACGGCGGTGTAGTTGTGGCGGTGGACTGGTTGGGTGCGGATCCAGGTGGATTTTGGTCAGGCATGCAGGATGTTGTGCAGTTGTGGCAGGACTTAGGCAAGGGCATGGTTAAAAGCCTGGTGTTTGCTGTGCTAGTTACTTGGGTGGCGGTGTTCCAGGGTTATGACTGCACACCCACAGCCGAAGGTATGTCCATGGCGACCACGCGTACGGTGGTTATGTCTTCTATTATGTTGCAATAATACAAAAGGAAATGTTTGTAATTAATTCGTTTGAAAACTTTTGTGTCTAGAAAAGTCATTGGAAAGAACTAATAAAATTAAACTTAATATTTGATACATAATACAATTAATTGCTGAAATCTCAGTAGTTCAAGATTTTATTTCGACTCCTTGTGCTGAGTTTACCCACGACGCAGGCATAACTGTATTCGAACAAAATGGCACATGTCGCATCCCTTACCCTCTTTTCGTACCTCAATGTGATTTACCTTTTCTGGAAGAAACCCACAAAAGTTTATACTACTTTTATTTCAAATGACAACCATTTGTGAAATGGTTGCTTAAAATTTTAAATTTCAAACAACCATTGATGCTTTAAAAATTTTTTACAGCATCAGTTAGAGAGGATTTAACATGAGCCTCTCTTTACTTAGTCCTTTCCCACGAACTGGGTATTTTTAATCTTCATTTAACTGAGTTGATCCGGGTTAAATTTTTTTCCTCGTGGTTCATTCAAAGGCAAATGCTTCATGCGTATTATGTAATGTAAAAATATGCGCTGCACATTGTAGTGCATTGCGTCTAAACTGATACGTTTTTATACATCAAATTTCACAAATAATAAGGCCTCTCCGGCTCGCGTGCTCGCGGTCGAAGGCGGTGGCGAACTCGGCCGCCATGAGGCGGTCGGCGGCCTTCAGCCAGTAGCCGAAGGGGCGGGTGGTGTTCTCAGGGTTCTGTGATTCAGAGGTGTTCATGGAAAGTCCTTCGTTGTCGGGGTGCATGTGTATGTCACAGTGCATGTACATGTAGTGTGACATGCAGTAACGATGCATGTCAAGTCGCATGTAAAATCAGAGGGTGACCACCGACAAGAACGAACCCGCGGAATCGGATCCGGCCGAAGCCATCGCGCAGGCGCTGTCCCGCCTGCGAGGGCGTCGTCCCCGACTGCGGAACATGCAGACGATTCACCAGCACGGCATTCCTCACATCGGCTGCCCCGTGCTGTTCCGCCCAGGCATTGAGGGCGGTCAGGGTTTTACCCTGATCGAGAATGTCATCCAGAAAAACCACGGTCTCGCCCTGCAGGTCGGGGTGCGACTGCGCGTGCCACGTCAGTTCACCCCCCTGAGTACCCGCACCGTAGCGGGTGACGTGCACATAGCCGGTGCGGCAGGGGAAAATGGCTCTGTTCAGCACCTGCCCGGCAAATACCAGCCCACCGTGCAAAACGGTGATGAACACCGGGTTGCGATCCCCACCGCGCGAATCCTGGAACGCTATCGCGCTGCCCTCTCCCAGTCCGAGCAAGCCGAGCACAAAGGTAGCTGGGAGGATGCCGACCTCCTGTGCAAGTGGGTCTCGGCGCGCATCCGCGGCACGGCCAGCCTGCCGAGCATGCACCAGCTCGACCTGATTTCACGTGATGCACCGCAAGCGGATGACGCCACGACGACCGCGGTGATCACCGAATGGGTGATGGATCAGGCGACGGGGTTCGACAACGCAGGCTGTTTCGTCACCTGGGTGAAGGGGGAACTCGATCGCAATCGCCGCTTCGCTTGGCGCCACAGCCCTTGGTACTACTACACCTCAATTCAAGCGGCGATCACTTGATTTCTATTGACGTAGATGCAGCGGTGACGGCTCCGGTGAAAACGATGCCGCTGACCATCGACGCGGACTTCACGAATCGCGAAGTCAACGTTTGTCGCCGCGCACGTACTGAATTTCTTTGGCTTTTGGTGGTCCCCAGGTCATCGAGCTTGGTTTGCTCAGTACCATCGAGCGACCGAGCAGCGTGTTCAGTACCATCATGGGACTGAGTAACGAACGAGCGTTCGAACGAAATTGCATCGCCCCTTCAAATCCGGTGGCCGATCGCGGGATTGACTCTGGAAGGAAATTCAAATAAGTGCAAATAATCTACTTAATTGAATAACTAAATTAAATAGTCTTTTATATTAAATAATTCTTAAAAAGTAATACAGAAATTTTTCATTCTATTTTACATTCTAAAATAGAAACATTTTACATTTTTGCATATGATTTCTATTTACATTCTATTTTATCTCTTTCTATTTTAGAAAAACAGATTGCGTTGAACGAAAGCCCGTAAATGAATTTTAGTCACGAATATCATCCAGAAAGATAAAATGAAAATTTTATGAAAATTTCCAGAAAGATAAATGAAAGATAAAATGCATTCATAAATTATGCAAGATGTTGTTCAAGATTTAAGTGTTTAAATCTCAGTAAAAACTACCTGATTTTGATCTACTCACAAATTTTGATTTGGTCTTAAAGTGCAAGAAAACTGTGAACATTATGGCTTCTTAATGTTCTTTGTGTCCATGTATTCCCTTGTATATGTGATTTAAGGATCTATTAAATGTCTTTCTTTTCGTAAATGACATACATTGGTACCTACAAATTTATTTATTATAAGAGATGAAAAGCGTAAAAAGTTGATTGTTCAATGACCTTATTTTTACTTAAAACGACAAGAATTCTAAAACATTTTTAACAACGTACAGTTTTTTTTTTTAAAAAGTTTTTTTTCAGCTTAATGCCATGAGTCGTTCTCGGGATGTTGCTGAGATGTCTCATTGGTAACTAGCGTGCACACAGTGCCTTTTGATTTTTTTTTAAAGCAATATTTGGATTTAAAGTACAATGGGCAAATTGCATAGTTTTAGCAAGTTAACATAACCAATTTCCCTACATACCTAGTTACAGGACAGTTCAACTAGGCTGAACTAAATAACTATCTCAAAATTGTGATTAGATGAGTTGGAAAGCTAGTGGTATCGGGAGGAGGGCTTCTAGAATAATAATAATTGAATAATTCATAATAATAGTAAAAATTGAATAATGATAATATTTTGAATATTTTCGGCCCTAGAACAACAGAATTCTTTTTTTTCTTAAGAAATAAGTAGATGATCTGGGATGGCTTTGAATATTTTCTTAATAATAATTTGAATAATTGAATAATAATAATTGAATAATCCATAATAATAAAAATTGAATAATGATAATATTTTGAATATTTTCCATCTCGACTTCCAAGTCTATTGCAAGTATAAAAAGGCGCGAAATGTCAGTATAAGTTGCTTTGTTAATTCGATCTGAAAGAAAGCCCAATAATCCTGACGCCGTTCATAGATAATCCGCTCTCCGGCCTTGACCTCCTTGATCGCGTAGGGGCCGCTGGTAACCGGCGGTTCAAATGTGGATCTGTCGAACGTGTCCACATCGGTTGCGTGTTTCGCAAGGACCGGCATCAATCCGAGAATCAGCGGAAATTCGTTTCCTGCATCCTCTGTCAGCTCGAAGCGGACGCCGAGATCGCCAACCTTTTCCATCTTGGCCACCTTGTCCAGACGGTTTGAGTAAGGTGGTCGTCCCTTCTCTTCCAGTAACTCGAAAGTGAAGATGATATCGTCCGCTGTAATATCGCTCTGGTCCCTCGATAAATGATTAAATAAGATTCAAGACCATCTTTGAAAGGGGTTGCTCTCTCCTCGATTAGTTTAGCTATTGAGAGAGCTCCTCCTAAAGAAATTCCCCTGCATGCAACATCTTATGTAATTGTTATTCATTGTATGTTATAAGTATGTTTATGTAATTTGTAGTCATTGTATGTAATTAGTGTTTTTATTGAGATATTGTATGTAGAGGAATTTTAAAATATATGAACTGAACTGAATTCGGTTTCACATCAGATGACTGATGACAGATTTACCTTAAATAACTAGAACGAGTTGGCTGGCGGTGAATGAGCACCATAAAGACAGAAAATATCTCATATATAAGGAGCTTCTCCCCTACAGTATCCTGATATTTACTATAATGTTTTGACAACATTTTACTGATAGGACTATTAAGCGCATTGCTTGGTATTATTTACCAATCCAGGGGCGGATCTAGAGTAAAATCTTGGGGGAAGCCCTATGTGACAAGGGTGCCAACAAGCAAAATCTTGAGGAACCCATTGTGACAAAGGTGCCTATAATTGAAGAAATTCACAAATTTATTCTAAAAAAAGAGTAAAAAAAAACAAGGAATGAGGGCGCTAGAAAATATAGAACAGGCTAAGGTTATAAATAATAATAATGATAAAAATAAGTTCTAGACTCTATATAATAATAAAATAATTTAATATAAAACAGCAAAAATGCTACTGATTTCAAACGTTTAATAGCTTCGGCTAATAAAATATAATATTAAGAAGCTTAGTAAACAAAGTTATATTATAAATCCATTTTCTGAATATGTTTCCCACATAACCTATAAACCACTTCAATAATTCCACAGTGAGGCAATACTTTCTGTTCGTATAGCATTCGTATTCTATTCGTATAGCAGATAGTAAACAATGGTGAAGTATATGTGGGGAGTTGGATGGGGAAACCTTAGAAAACATTTGGAGTGGAGGAATCGGGATGAAGCTTGGTGGATAGAATAATCAAATGTCCTTGATACGTGATTGACAACAGCGTACTGGATTTGCTCTTTTTGGGGGAGCTGGGGGAGTGGTTCAGTGATTTGGCGAGTTTGGTGCTTCTGGACGAGCTAGGACGATGAAAATTGGTAGGCGTGTCAGGGAGCTTTACAATTTGACTTGATAAAATCGTTTTCCAGATTCCACCATCTGGGGCCACAGTTTTCCAAAGAAAAACGCTTCGGACCTAAAAAATGTCCTGTATAAGGACATTGCTACGGGCACAGTCTCGTTTTTATTGGCCACAAATGACAATTCAAATCAACAATTTTGTCAAAAACTGTCCTCATTGTGCACAGAGTAAGCTAGATCCCAATCATCAAAAGGCACCATTACAGTCCATTGAAGTGAGTGAACCTTTCGTTTTTTGGGCTATGGACTATATGGGCCCATTACCTGAAACTTCTCGTGGCAATAAGCACCTCCTTGTTGTCATGGATCACTTCACCAAATGGTGCGAAGTGTTTGCTACCAAGGACCAAAAAGCAACCACTGTGGCCTCTCTTTTAGTTTCCCGTGGACGGACAACGAACCGGCACTCAACAACTTACCGCCCTAGGTTTACCGACGGATCAACGCAACGATTTTGCCAAAACGCGCACCACCCCCGCGGGATTTCTCGAAAGTGTCTGGAAGCCATTTTCCCATACCACTGTAACCTCCGGTCTTCGTATTGATGACCCCCAAGAGTTTTCTCCTGAAGTCACTCCTCGCGTAGCCATGAGCATTCAATTACTCCCGGAAACCTTTGTTCGGAGCAG
Source organism: Alatinidae sp. Z8VKAUB7J3 (assembly GCA_010016025.2). Taxonomy (NCBI): domain Eukaryota; kingdom Metazoa; phylum Cnidaria; class Cubozoa; order Carybdeida; family Alatinidae; species Alatinidae sp. Z8VKAUB7J3. Next base: position 63,638,466 of record JAAAKM020721499.1, on the reverse strand, counting down.
TTATAGTGAAGGATTTAAACTCCCCAGCTTCAATGCGCTAGGTGATCCTCTTATTGGAAACCCGTCATTAGCAACCATAAGCGTGTAACCAGGTTCTTGGGTGCCTGATAGCCTACTTCCTTGCCCAGATTTCCAGCAAATCATTGAATTTCCAGTAGTTCTGTGAGCAGTGTAACTAGACCTCAAATCTTTTTTGTTTAAGACTCATAACAAATTTCTGAATGAATTTATGAATGAATGAATCAATGACTGTATTTAAAACTATTTTTCAGGCTATATACATCCATATATAACAACAAACAAACTAAATCATGTAATGCTCAACTTTTGAATAATAAGACCTTTCTGGACAAAATTTCCTACTGCTACTATAATGACTTTAACTCACAGGAGGAGGGAAAGATGATAACTCCCACCCAATGGAGGCACAGCTGAAGGAGGACTGAAAAATAGTAGTACCTAAGGTACCTAATTCGTTGGCCCCTCGGGCGACGAACAGGCCTTTTTCGATGATTTCGGGACCAGCTGGGAATGTGAGGTGGGATGAGCACTCCAGTAGGAGTGGTTTCTTTGAACTTTCACAAGAGAAAGCGTTGGAGGAGCTTGCCTGGACTATATATTAGTTTTAAAGCCCTTTTTCTGTATTGTCTCTATTTTTTCAGTTGGTGATTTGGTGAGTGCGTAGTGCAAGAATGGATGTCTTTTTTTCAGAAAAAAACATCGTCGACACATGTTTATTTGTTTTCTTTTTTTCATGGGGTGATTGTATCAAACCGAAGTTCCAAGATAAATGGGAGGGAACTCATTCAAACATAAATTTAAAGGTCTTTTTTAAGTGACCATACAGATTGGGCCAACGAAAAGTCTTTTTTTCTGCCATTTTATCCAAACTAGGATTTTACCTCAAAGAGGACAAATTTGCAATCCATTTGAAATTCTGGGAAGTTATTTGATTTAACAGTATCAGTAACTATATTTTAGGCTTCTCAGTTGCAAAAGAAGTAATGCCACGCGAACTTTTTGAGTACTTTTAAAAAAGCTTCTTATTGTCCCAATTAAACGACCTGTGTTTCCGGAGTCATTCTTAGAGAATTGGGAAAAAATTCAAATTTTAGCGTTAAGAGCGAGGTGTTGAAGAGAGAGCAATCTCCTTCATAAATATTCAATAATTTCTGTTCGTTTTAAGTTTTGATGTTGCTCCTTACTTTCAGTTGGAAAAACCTTTTTTTATTAAAATATTTTTTTATTATTTAATTTCTGATCGTTTTTAAATAACGCAATGAAATCTGGCCCCACCTCCACGGAGAAATTTTCCTCTCCACGGATATGGGAAATGTAAGGAACTTTACCCTCACTGAAGAATTAGTTTCAAGATTTGCCGGCAGATGTGACTATACAGTCTGATATGGCTTCACTACATAAGGATGTAACAGAAATCTCTTTACTCACTGGTATTAGTGGATGTAAGCAGATGCTTCCAGCAGCAGCAAAGCAAGGGCACCTGCTTGCACTTCCTACATCTCTGATATTCCTATCAGAGCCATTATGTCGATTTATTTCGACAGAAGTGCACTTGGCTGGTCCAAAGATTGATTCTTTATAATTTTCTGAAATAAAGGGAAGGAACTTAATTAAAAATAAAACTTCAAGCCCTGGACTGAGGCTAAAGCGATCGCCGATGGGCCTTCTATACGCAAATATGTGAATGAAACTGCGCAGGAATACGATATCGCACAGAACATCCGCTTCAAGCACAAGATGCTGAGCGCGGCGTGGGATACGGAAACCTGTCTGTGGACGGTTACCGCCGACAATGAGGGGACAACGCAGACGTTTACCTGCAGGTTCCTCATGATGTGCGCGGGCTATTACAACTATTCGCAACCATTCACACCGGAATTTGCCGGGATCGAGCAGTTCCAGGGTACCGTGATTCATCCGCAACACTGGCCGGAAATCTTCCCAATAGGGAAGAATCGGAGGGAAATGAAATTTCCTTCCGATCTTCCCAATAAGAAATACTATGCGCAATCAAAGGAAAATTTTTAAAACTTAAAACCTATCCCCAGGCACTGGGGAGGGCGTCACGTAATCTCCAAAGGCGTAATTTTTTGGACTTCCCAACTATGCACAACAAAATGGCATTCCTAAAACTTTTATCGGTAAATTTTTGGGTGAAAAGGGGCATAGGAGGGAGTGTATGTTCCCTCCAATCTTTTCGGTGACTTAAAAAGGGCACTAAAGCTCTTAATTTACGGTCAAATAAACACTAACGAAAATTACACCATCAAATTCTGTGTATTAGAGAACCCTACTGTCGAAGTGTAGAGCTCCTACCTTCAAAATTGTGGATCTTGGTATTTTTTTTCCCGGAAGAACGGTCACGGGTGCGTGTTTATTTGTTTGTTCGTTTTTTTTCCCAGGGGTGATCGTATCGACCAAGTGATCCTAGAATGTCATGGGAGGGCTCATTCTAATGAAAATTAAATGTTCTAGTGCCCTTTTTAAGTGATCAAGGAATTGGAGGGCACTTAGGCCCCCTCCCACGGTCATTTTCCCCAAAGTCAACAGATCAAAATTTTGAGACCTTGGGATCCGCTTCCAGCTCCGAGGCCCCGAGGGCGAGCTGCAGGTCAAGGCCCTCGGCATAGACGTCGGCGTCGAGGCCCACCACGCCGTCACTATGCTCAAAGGCGAGCCCGGCTTCGAGCTGCGGCATCCCCGTGAGCTGCAGCGCCGGGAGTGCAAGGTAGGCCATGATCTCAGGGACCTTTCCCGCCGCCATGGCGAAATCGATACCTCCCGAGATTGGCCCGGTTGCAAGGTCCCGATCGGGCAGAGCGAGCGCGCCCTCGTCGATTTGCAGTAGGCCCTCGCTGTTCAAGGACTCGTCGACCCAATTGTTATTTTTGCGTTAGGTCTGTTATTCCTGTAACAAACTCCTATCCAAAATTGTCCAGGTGATTTGGTGGTAGGGGGTGGGTGATGGTCAATATATTATTCAGTCTGAGAACTTTAAACAAATTATTATTATTTGTATTTAATTTTTAGGCCTATATTCGACTTATTTTTATTTATTAGAGAAAACTGTCGGAAGTCAAAGACTTGTTGCAAAAACACAGTTTTCTATTTTCAGTCAGATTTCCGTGTGGAAGAAAAAATGAAGAATAAGAAAACTATGACTAAGGAAAAATTGAAATCAATCGAGGATACGACATTTCTTTATATAACCAAAAATTTCATTTTTGAAGTTCTTTCAAGGGGTTTCCTTCTGTGCCTTCTGTGTTTTTCTGTGGCCTAACTGGTTTTTCGTTTATTTTCTATTTAGCGACAAATTCTAATTTTGCTCTATCAATAAGAGTTTGATAAATGAAGTCTCTGTCTTCTCGCGATTTGAAGGGATAAAATTGTTCTTTCATTGCAATAATGATTTTTTCGGCCCGAAATTTTTGAAACAAGTTAGGAACTGCAATTTTAATTTTCTCAGAGCTGAGTTTTTCCGGTTCGTAATTTACTGGTAGTTTAAGGCTTATGTATTTCAACCTCGAAGGCTTTCCTCGAATTATTTCCTCGAAGGCAACCTCGGATTATATTGTTTTTAGACTGTTTCGAACAAAATGTTATTTAAAAATTTTCCTTCAATGCATTTGGGGGAAAGAGGGTGTGTGGGGAGGCTAGGTGCTCTCTAACCGTTAACTCTTAAAGAGGACCGTAGTGCTTCAGCTTTCTAATCGAATGAGCCCCCTCTGAAGTTTATAAGACAACTCTTTCCATAAAGATATAATACATTGGGCATATGATATGACGTAATCGGGAACTAGCATAGCTTTTAGCCCTGACGATCTCAAAGGGAGAATCAGTAAGGGAGTGTAAATCAGGGACAATCATAGCGTAGTTGAACATAGATTGTCCTACTGACTTGTCCTTTGACAGTAGCTTAGCAAACCTGTGGTGGTACAACGATTTCACCTTACCTAAATCCACCAAGTTCCCAAAGAAGATTTTTTTTTAACAATCCCTTACTTTACGGGTTTTCGACATTCATTTAACCCATTGAATGGCTTCCTTGGACAATTGCACCAATACTAATTGTAAAATTGATGGTCGTTTCACAGTGTGGATTTCATTAATTTTTAGACATATATAAATTAATAGGAGAGGTGCCAGGCGGAGCAGCAGTGTCCTCGATCGAGATTTTTCATCACGAGAATTGAGGGCGTTACTTGATCAACGTTCAGAAGGAGAACTGTTTCTCCCGCAAGAAGAGGAGCCGAAAAATAATGCAACTGGCCGCAATAGTCCTCTCCGACGAAGCAGATTCCGAGCGACGAAACAAGATAGTACTAACAATTTGCCACCCCAGGATGAAAAAATGGAAGCGACTTCGATAGAAGCGGAAGAAGCACTTCCAAGCCGGGGACTAAAAGTGAAAAACAGTGCTGAAGATGACACCCCGAGCAGCAGTCAAAGAAAAAAGAATACAAACATATAAAAAGCAATGCAGATATAGGAAATTAACCAGCTCAGAAAGAATTCTCCAAATTTTTTTGCCAACACAAAGTTTCATTCTTCATCTTTCAAAAAAATTAACTTTCTAAAAAATTGTTAGTGGTACGAAAAATAAGAGACACTATGTAATTTTTAAGAAATACATGTCAAAAGTTTAAGCATCCCGTAAGACTTTAATTTTCTCTAAGGTTTTGAAGATAATATTTTAAATAGGTTGCTAATTTAGATTTTGGGGGTATCCTACGTCGCTCTCTAAGGAGAACAGTATAAGAATCAAAAATAAAGAGAAGTATAAAATTAGATAAAAAGAAGATGAGTCTTGCTAACACGAACTTAAAATATAAAACAACTGTGGAGAAAAAAATATATACTATTTTCAATCTAAACGAAGGTATCTTACTATTATGGTTTTATTCTTTGCCTGCAAGTGCTGAAAACTAAATATAGAGACAGAGAATAGACTTTCAACGTCCAATAATATGTGCTTAGAGTGGATATTAAACCTTGGTTGGGAAAAAAACGGCAACACGAAACATCCATCGGAAAATTGCCAACCACTTATTTTTGAAGTTATGAAGAAGAACAGACTCAGCAACATTATGACTGAGAGCTTTATGGTTTAGATGAGAATCTTCTCCATTATCCATAGTGTACCATTGATGTTATTTGCCCTGCTCCACATGTAACAAGAGATTCAAGGGAAAACAAACCAATACGCTGAAAAAAAGTTCGGATCATAAAAACTGTACCTTTGAAATGGGTCCAAAAGCCCACAGTTACTTGATAGAACTTATAATCCATCCAGGTAAAAGGGATTGTCCCCTTATTAAATAAAAATGAGTTTTTTTAATATATAGCGCAACATAAATCAATTTCTTAGATTGAGCGGATCTTTGAACCCCAAGATTAAGACTGCGGCTTGTTCTTCCGTCAGATCCGGCTCAATGTCTAACAATTCCGGAATGGCGAGCTCGGCGAGATCTTCCATGGTGATCACTTCGTTTGCAGCCAGCTTAAATGCCAAGGGTCGCTCCATGCCTTCCATATTTAGCAAATCATCGGCTGGCGTAACGTCGCCTAACGCTTCTTCACTGGCGATAGCTTTGGTTAACAATGCATCCTTGGCGCGGTTGCGCAGCTCTTCAACAATCTCTTCATCAAATCCTTCAATGGCCATCATCTCTTCGATAGGTACATATGCCACTTCTTCCAACGGACTTCGCGCCGCGACCTCATCGCGTCGGCGCAGCAGCGCAAGCTGTTCGAGGGCGAGGTGCTCATCGAGCAGGGGAAGCGCCGCGCGTACATGTACCTGGTGCTGACCGGCGAGCTGTCGGTGCACCTCGACTCGCCCGACAACGATCCGGTGGCGATGATCGGCGCCGGAGAGACGGTCGGCGAGCTGTCGATGCTCGACGGCTCCGAGGCGTCCGCGTACGTGAAGGCGCAGCAGGTCACGCGCCTGCTCGAGGTGAAAGAAGAGGACTTCTGGACCCTCATCAACTCGAGCCACGCGTTCGCGGTCAACCGATAGACTGTGAAGCAATAAGTTTTGTTCGATCAAAACTTTCAACTTCGTTCTTTACTTCCGTCAAAAAACCTTTTTTTTTAAATCAGTTTTTGGCCGTTTTAATTAAAGTTTGATGCAGAAGCAACACTGCAATGATCGCTTTAATTTTTTCTTTTTTTGGGGGAGGAGCCCCCTCATATACGAAATAATTTCTGTTCGTTTTAATTTTTAGTTTCGCTCCCTACTTTCAGTAGAAAAGAATTATTTCATTTCTGACCGTTTTTGAAATAATGCCGAGAAATTGAAATACACAAAATGACATACACGTTTTTTCTCTATCGCGGCGAGATGGATTTCGTCATCGCCGACCGGGTCGTCGAGGTCGCCGAGCGGCTCGGCCACACGCCGGCGCAAATTGCCGTCGCGTGGCTGCTCAGCAAGCCCGAAGTGACGGCACCGGTTGTCGGCGTCTCCAAGATCAGTCAACTCGACCAGCTCGTCGCCGCGACCGAGATCACTTTGCCGGAAGAAGAGATCGCCTATATGGAAGAACCGTACAAGCCGGTCGTGAACCTCCTCAGCATCGGGACGTCCTAGAGAAACCTGCTCAGCACCCTATGTCCGCTATTTACGATACGATCGGGGTCCGTATAAAATTAGTAGAATACGAACTATACACTTTATAATATTTTTTGAAACTGAGGAAAACCCATGGCAAGAATACCCAATGATTTAAATATCATAATGGGGTGAATAGCCCCATTGTGCTAAATCTAACTCAAAAGTTTGAATATTGAACTGTATTTGTTTTTATTTTGGACAACCAGGATGAAGGGGAAGTGATTAAGGATAATGTGTAACAGCTATAGCTTAGCACATATATAACCAACGATTTTTAACAAAGTAAGGGTATATTCTCCAAGTTGAGGTGATCAGAACTACGACAGAATTACTTTACCTCCTATGCAAAGTGGCCAGGGAGGAAAAGTCTTGCATTGTTTTATGGCCCTTTCTGGCCTCCTGTTTTGGGTGGAATCATTAGTTTTTTTCTCTATTGTGAACCCTTTAGTCTATTGACTCAAGATGCAAATTTCAAGTCGATTGGAAAAAAAATTGCCTGTTTTTGGTCTCAAGCTTTGGGAGAGATGTACTCCAAAATTTGTTTTTGCACGTTTTGTGACTCTCCGTCCGAAGATTTATTGCTTTATTATCAACATGTTGAACAGAAGGACTATCTCAAAATACTAATCAGATGTCTCGGAGGGTAGGTCTCGGGCGCAGAATTTTCCATTTAGGGTGCGAGTAGCCGGTACGAGCCGTTGCCATCAAATCTTGTTCAGCGTAAGTTTCATCGTCCCAATGAGTAGAAATGTAATAGAGGTAATATTGCCCCTCGAAATATTTAATTTTTGGATTGTGCGCGGTAATGGCGTCCCAATGCCCTTTTCCTCTTCCTTTTAAGGCGGTTTCTAAGTATTCCCAAGGGCCGGCGGGATTATCTGAGGTTGCATGAGCGACCTCAGAGTGCGTTAGCCATCCAAAAAAAGTATATTCTTTTTTCCAGCGGGAATAAAAAAGGTGATAGCGCCCTTTTTTGTTTGAAGTGATCACGCGCATACACTGCAAAATCTTGTACACGTGCTATTTGCATATTATGACCTTCTCTGTTTAACGAAGGATCAAGTGATTTTGTATTCGAAGTATATCAGAAATGTCGTCGTACGATATCACTTGGAAAATTTGTTCTTAAATTAAACATCACAACTCTTTATTTTGTCTTTAAAATGCATTCTATCTTCTAGATCATTCAAAAACGAAAATTTTCGCATGACGCTAAATCCGCCCAGTTTTAAATCGAGCAAAAATGATGCCCAAAAATCTGTTGGTCTGGCAGTTAAGTGCACTGCATAATCTTAGTCTAAGAGACTTTTACTTTTCCATTTAACACCATGTTCTTCTACAGCTTTTACCGTAATCCTTAGGACCAAGCCCGTCAAAATAATCCAAATAAACGAGGATTATTGATGGTCTGATGGTTCTGGCACTTCTCTATTACTAATCTAAAAGTGAAAATTTTGTCGAAATGTCTTCTTTCTTTCCTAAAACTAAACAGCTATTCTCTTAAAAGTTCATCTATAGCATCTTTTAGCAAAGTACCTTCCTAAAAAAAAAAAGAAAAGAAAACAAACCAACATGATTTTAACTTAGAACAGAGACCAACAAGAGAAAGTGATTTTAAAATAGTGATATATATGAGTTATGAGTCAATAGGACATTTTTTTAGGCAATCCCTCAAGTTGTATATTGTCAGAATTGGATAGTTTTCAGAGAGAATCACGAAGAAATGGCTCCAAGAAAGTAAGCAACGAAGATGGCTTGCAATGAGATTAGTTGCATTTGAAATAGTAATGCATCTGCACGAAGACTCAACATAGAACACTTTTGCTAAACACTCAAGTTCTGCATGGTCTAAGTTAGATGGTATTTAAAAAGTGTTACAAGGAAATAGTAACGAGAAAATAAGTAGCAGAGCTATCTCAAAATGTTGATCGGACTACTTTGGAATAAAATGGGTGAGGGAGGGGTGCTAGCTGCCATTTAATGTTTTTGATCACTTAAAAAAGGCTATAGAACGTTAATTCCCCATCAAATGAACCGTCTTCCGATTGTCTAATATAAGTGGTTCGATACGATCAACCCTGGTAAAAAATTAATTAAGCAAGCATTCGTGATCTTGCTTGTAGCAAAAAATAAGTAAAATTCCATATTTTGCATATAGAAGCTCAACACCTCTACTGTAAGGTTCTTTGATATGCTGAATTTGATGGTGTGATTTTCATTAAGAACCCTAAAAAAACAGAATTTTTTATGCATTAAAGGAATCGGCATTCGTGTTACCCATCAAAAGCTACGAACCAGGAAAATTTACCTGATTTTCAAAAAAAGGGGAAAACACTCTCTAAAAGTCATACGATTGGCAACACCATTAGTTTCAGTGTATCAGAGAACTCTACTGTAGAAGTTTGAAGCACCTCTATGTAAAATTTTTGCATTTTTTGCCAGAAGAAAGATCACAGATGCGTGTTGATCTGTTTAGTTTTTCCCATGGGTGATCGTTTTTAACTGATGACTTTAGAACATCGGAAGAGAGTACATTCGATAGTTCGTTACCACGAACTGTTTGATTACGGATCTGAGCTCAGGGGAAATAATCAGGTAGCGTAGCTATTATCAATACAATATCAATACAGCTGCAACACATATAAAAATTACTTTTTCTCCATGGAAAAACAGATAATTAGGCTATAAAAGATGGCAAATCCAGACGAATAGTATTTTTTGAAAACCTATTGGGGTTTTTCTTTTATTACACTATATTTGTAGGTTGCCCTTCAAAGGGTGAAAATTTTTGCACCCTGTCCTGTACACTAAAAAAAAATCCTCTTTTGGGTATTTTCCTTGACGAATACCTCGCAGAGTCCTGGGGAGCGACACCCTTTACCGTTGGCGTCATTGTCGCGATCTCAACCCTCACCGGTGTATTTCTCAAACTGCCTGTTGGAGTCATGTCCGATTTTGTCAATCGACGAAAACTTATGTTGGGAGGCCTTTTAGCGTTTGCCGTGCCGCCATTTTTGTATCCGTTGATATCGGATTTGACCACCTTAGGTGCGCTTCGCCTTGCACACGGTTTAGCCACGGCCATGTTTACTCCACTTGCGTTAGCGATGGTTGCGCAAATGTTTGCCGCGCGACGTGGAGAGGTTATGGGGTGGTATACCGCAGCAACCTGGTAAAGCACCCGCGTTTTGGGACCGGTGACATCTCCACGAACTTCATCGCGGAGGAATATCCGGACGGTCTGACCGATGCTCACCTGCTACCGGAAAACCCGTTACTGTTCGCCGGGATCGCGGCAATCGTTCAGTCCAGGATAGACGCCGCGGATCGGCAATCCCCCGGTCGTACCGATCAAGGGACGTCCAGCGTCGACTATGGCGTTTTTCTTGGGGTTCAGGATCGCCAGCAGATCGATCTTTCACTTCGTCCCGGCAGCGATAACGACGTCATCCAGCATGCCGATGGCGACCTTCACATCGCCACGAAAAACTAGCCTTAAAATTCGCCGCCTGGCTTTCCCCTGAATTCGAACTCTGGATTTATGACCGCATTCACGAGCTTCTAACCACCGGCAAAACCCAACTCCCCACCCTCCAACCCCAAACCCAATTCGACGTCTTACGCCGCACCATCGACATGCTAGAAGATCAGGAGCGGCGCCTAAAAGAAGTCGAAGCCAAGATCGCCACCCGAGACGAAGACTTCTACACGATCTCGGGATGGGCGGTACTCACAGGTCGGAAAGTCGATAGATACGCCGCTCAGAAGCTTGGGAAGGCGGCTGTACGGCTTTCCGGTGGCGCTTTTCCGGCGGAGTGGCAACGAACACGACGGATGGCACCGAGGCGGTCCGCGTTCAGGGGCCAGGGATCATGTCGACGGACGGGAAGATCGGGTGGGGCATCATCGGCTGCGGCGACGTGGCTGAAGCCAAGAGCGGCCCGGCCTTTCGTCAGGTCGACGGTTCCGACCTCGTCGCCGTCATGCGCCGGGACGGGGACAAGGCGGCGGATTATGCCCAACGCCATGACGTAGCGCGCTGGTACGATAAGGTTGATGATCTGCTCGCGGACCCGGCCGTGGATGCGGTTTATGTGGCGACGCCGACATCCCGGGCTTATTTATCAGAAATTTACGTTTCAGTTCAACCGAAAACTACTCACCGCAAACTGATTTCACGCAGTTTGTTCCATTTGGCAATTTCCTAGTATATTTTTAAGAAGTTCAAACCCATGTAAAAGGGTTTGCTCAAACTTAAAAGAAACGGTAGAATAGTAGTGAATAACCTAACCTTGATGCCAGTTATCCTTTCTTGTCTTGCTTTTCTCAAGGTGGTAAGGATATTTTTTATGGCACATTTCTGTGGTGCTTGAAAGTGGTAACCATTGTTAATTCGACTTCATTATTTCGCCAAAACTCTAGGGATGAGCGGGATCGCTTCTTGCTGAATCTCGCGGCGTGTCTCGAAATCGATACCGAGCCCCTCGAACTCATAGGGCCGGTAGCCGGACCCCAGTCCGAGTTGGAAACGCCCGTTGCTGAGAATATCGACGAAAGCGGCGTTCTCGACGATCCGCATGGGGTGATGCAGCGGGACGACCATCACCGCCGCGCCGAGTTTGATCCGCGTTGTCTTGGCCGCGAGATAGGCAAGATAGCTGAAGGGATCGGGTAGGATGCCGTAGGTATTCGAGAAGTGATGTTCGGCGATCCAGACACTATCGAAACCCAGCGCCAAAAGAGAGAACGGTAAATAATTTGAAAGATTTTAAATATTATAAAGTAATTTTCTGTCTGGTATTGCCAATCATATTCATTGAAGATTTCTATAAGGTTCCCTGTCAAAAGCTGTTGGAAAATTTGGAGCACTTGGACTCTTGTTTCTTGGTGTTTCTTTTTTCACATTTAAGGTCATGTTGGACCTTTTTTCACATTTAGGGTATGTTGAAAAAGATGTTAACATATTGTGTTTAATTCAGCTTCTTTCATTTCTTTCGCGGATATAGGCTTCTAGTCGTGAAGTCAAAACGTTTTTTTCCACATTAAGGTCATTGCTATACCGGCAGTATTAGCTTTTTATGTTGATTCTAAATATCCAAGATAATGAAGCTCATTCAAACGTAAATTTAAAGCTCTTTTTTAAGTGAATATACCTATTGTGTCAGGGGAATGTATTGTTTTTCTTGTTATTTTAGGGTACTAAACTACGACTTTATCCCGAAGAGGACGTATTTGAAATCAATTTAAAACTCTGATGACGTAACTGATTTAAAAGTATTTAAAACTGATTTAAAACTATATTTTAGGTTTCCTAGTTGCAAAAGAAGTAATGCCAGGTTAGGTAGCGGTACTGGATTCAACCAATCAGCTTAGCATGAGACAAGACAAAGTGAAGTGACAAAATGAATAGAAAACGTATAATTTGGGCTATATGTTTGCACATTAGAGGGAAGGGGGTGAAGTATTTGGACAGTATGAAGTCAGAAAACAATTTTTACTGCATAATATGCAGAATAATTGTACCCAACACACTAGGCATGCACACCCACTATACTTTATCCCCACCCCCTAATGTGCAAATATATAGCCCAAATTTGTTTCTAAAGTATTATATTTTTTGTCTTACTTGGGCTTATTCTATTTGAGAATCAGAAAAACGTATTGGAAGAATATTAGGTCTCAAGGAAACCATTTTAAAGTTCTATAAGAAGGACTATTTTCGTATTTTTTGAACAAGTTTATATCATTCTTTAAGAAAACATCTCTAAAAATTCTCTGAGAAGGACTATTTTCTATGTTTTGAACTAGTTTTATCATCGTCTAAGAAAAAATCTCTAAAATGCTCCGAAAATCCAGCTCATCGCTGTCTGACTTTAGTAAAAACCCTGCTAACCCATCTCAAACTCTAGTAGATCTTCAATGAGCCCGGTAGTAGTTTCTAGGTCTCAAATGTATTTTTATTGCCTCTCTGACTTTTTGAATAAACATTCTACTCAAAGAAAAATTACAGACCGAGACACCGGGACACAAATGACGACCGAGACATAGGGAATATAAATGAGGACCGGTACACAGGGATAGAACTACAACAGGGACGCCGAAAGGGCACAGGGGGAATATATAAATGACGAAGGTTACACAGGGAATATTCGATTAGCAATCACTATCAACAAAGCTCAAGGGCAATTATTAGAAAAATACCGTATAGATGTGAATACGGATTTTTTCCCATGGACAATTATATGTTGCATGTTCAAGAGTCGGTAAACTTCAATCTATCACAATCTATTATATGCACAGACAATGGTCTGGGAGAAGAAATACAACGAACAGCAATTTTTTGAAAATACGCTAATGTTTTTTGCAAATACGCTGTAGCATCTAAATTAGACCCACTTTGGATCTAAGAAATGATTTCTCTAACTTTAAGGACTTAATCCAAAAGCTCATAAGTTCTGACCAGTACTAAAAAAGGTACCTTTATCAAAGAGTCCCATTAAAGTACCAGCCAAAGTTGATGGAAAACGGAAGCTTTTCAATAAAGCTCCAATTAGAATTAAGAGCTCAAATTCTCTAACAGAGAAGAGGAAGAAAAATAACAAACAACAATTTTTTGTGAATTCTTGCATTCAGGAAGATAATACCGTGACCTGTTTTGTTTATTGAGTTTCGTGTGGTGCCGGAGAAAGCTACTGCCCGTATTTAGATGTCTTTTGGTCTTGATATCAGCAAAGATTGACGCTAATTTTAGATTCAAAAGAGCACCAGCCCAGGTATCAAACACACGATTTTAGTGAAAACCTAGTTTTGGGAAACAAACTGATAAATCGACAACAAAAGAAGTTGTTATTCAACCTCTAATGACGTACAAGGCTCTTCCAATGGGTCACTTGGTATGATAAAAAATTAACATAATAATAACACAGTTTTTATGATGTCCTCTGTGATCTGGATGGGGGGGGGGGGGGGGCTTTCAAGGTTCTGGGTTTTTCAGGGGTTCGCTTGGGTTGGACAGTCGTTCCCAAAGCTTTAGAATTTGAAGATGGCCATCCAATTTGGAAAGATTGGACGCGACTCAATGCGACGATTTACAATGGAACATCCTCAATCGTCCAAAAAGGGGGAATTGCAGCCCTTGATGAGGAAGGATGGAAGGAGGCTCAAGCCATCCTAAACATTTATCAAATCAATGCGCAGAAGCTCTCGCAAGTATTTGAAGAGTTGGGGTACACAGTCTACGGAGGCAAGTGGTAACAGTTGAAGTAGCAGCAGTACTAGTGGTAGTAGTTGTAGTAGTTGTAGTTGTTGTGGTAGTAGTAGTACCCAAATTGAACCATGCCACTACTGTACCCACGGTGATTGCTGCAAATTATCTAACAAACAATAATTGGCCCATACAAACTACAAACTGATTTGTCTAGATTAATTTTTCCAATACAAGTTACAAAACCTTCACAAAAGACCTTGGGCGAAAATACTAAGACACAATTGCCTCTAACAACAGGGGAAGGTGGTCTGCATTCCATCCAGACCAGGATATAGTTTCTTTGTCCTGATATAGTATTGTGATTTTGCTTTTGACCACTACCTAGACAGCCATTTTGCAAGGCAAAAGAACTAACTTGTAAACTAGTGTCTAAACAGGTTTTGACACTCCTTCTTCTCATAGAAGATTTTTATTTTCCCAAGTCAGTTTCTTTTTGGAAGTGAGACAGTCAAAATCGAAAAATGTATTACACATGTCCCTTATGATCGTATGCATTGAGCAACAGACTTTAATTCATACCCTGAACGGACTTGTAGCTCCCACATTAGATGTTTCTTACGCTCGAATTGTCACTATGATAAATGTGATCAGTGGGAAAATACCTGCCCTCTCAGAAAATATCCCCATGCAAAATACCCAGCCGTGGAAAATAGCCCCTCCCTCGGAAAATACCCTTCTATAATACCCCTAGCTGAAAATACCCCCAGTAAATACCCCCGGTGGAAAACAAGGAAGAAACTTGGAAGAAACTGATGCCGCTTTTACAATTTCCAAACAGTTTCTAACGAATGCTTCTTGTTTAAGCTTGAAAAACTATGGGCTTCCCGACATGAGAAGGATGCACAGTAGTGAGATGCCGGTTTATATGCGCAGGTTTCATTGAACTGTTGGCATAGACTTGCCCACAAAGAACACACTGAGCACGGCTCAGGGTGTTTTTTTCAGCAAACCAAGAGTAGAATATTGAAGGTACGATGATGACGGTGGTCAAATATGGCCTTGAAGCCTGGCGCTCCTAATTTCAAACAGTAGTGATGTTCAATCCAAATTTCTAGGGTTATAACGACAGAAAGGTTGTGATGGTTAGGGCACGTTCTAAAGATGAAGGATGACAGATCGCCGAAGATTGTCCTTTTTGGCCTACCGTCTAGGACAAAGCGGAAAGCAGTTCGTCCTCGCCTGGGGTGGGAGGATGTAATAAAGAAAGATTTAGAGGAAATGGGGACTTCTTTGGAGGAACAAAAAAAAAAAAAAAAAAAAAAAAAAAATGTGATAGCAAACACTTGTACTGAAAACGTGTTTCCACAAAAGACACTCACCCAGATACCGCCCACCTTTGACTGTTTCTCAACCCGTTCCTATCTTTTCCACCAATCGTTGCTTTACCTCCAAGTATAGAAAAACCCTTGTCCCTTTCATTACAGATAACATAAATCACAAGTTTTTCTTTTTACTATTTGGTACTAGTGATATCCGAGTTGCATGTTCATTTACTTGCTTTCTTCCCTCCTCTTTTTTGTATCCTTTTTATAGACCTTTTTTAATGTATGTCAAATTTGTAGACCTTAAGTGAAGCTCTCCTAAGGTTTAACTAGTTAATTTACACCTTTTTAATAAAAATATTCATATGATAATTCTGTTTTCTATCTATGCTTCTCTACTTCGAACTACAATCAATGGAAATCTCACCAACAGTAACAGTGTAGTATTTACTCCTTTTTGGCTGATCAAGTAATTCAAACAGATCAATGATTATAACTCCACCGACCAATAGAAATAATTCAATGTCCAATGCTGAAAAATTGTGTATCGAATATCAGTTAATGGAACAAAAACATAGACTATCAAGTAATAGGATAAATGAAAGAAACTAGAGACATAATATAAAAAAATAAAAAAGTTGAGTTAGATTCTTAATCGTTTCTTTGTTTTAGTATTTAACTATATTTGGCTTAAGGCAGCTATTGTTCATATTGCCGAAATAAGTACTTGAATGATTTTTAGACAACACTGCCTTTAAGTTGACTATTCAGAAAATATAAAGAGGAAAAGAAGCTAAAGAAACATACTATAAAAGTTGAGTAAGATTCTTATTCGATGCTTTGTTTTGATATTTAACTATATTTCACTTAAGACAGCTATTATTCATATTGCCGAAATAAGTACTTGAATAATTTCTGAGGTATTTCTCTCCTCCTAAATACTCTTTATGCTAAATTATTTTTAGAACCCATCATATCCGTAATAATCTCTGTTCGTTTTAAGTTTCAATGCCATTACTTACTTTCAATTAAAAAAAATTTCCATGTTTATTTTTTCATTATTTTTTTATAGTAATTTTAGAAAATCCTTCGCCCTATTCATTGAATTTATGTTCCCCCATGACATATTTCTCCAAGGAAATATCCTCCCACATAGGCCCTTCCCCTCAACCCCACCCCCAAACCAAAAAAAAATCCCCCTGAAAAAGTTTGTACACTTCTCAATAACCATGTAGCTGTGTTGGCCTCAGGTGGCTTGGTGCCGCGGTGAGTTGCTATCAATAGCATAAGTAGCAATAAAGCATCAAATAGTTGCACAATAGCTGCTTTGTAAGAGATAAGTGAGCTTTTTGTAGAAAACCAGGGAAGGGGGCTGAAGCATCAAAATAAATTTTTAGGTCGAAATTTTCAAATTGTCTATGACATGCCCTTTAAATATAATAGGAGGGGAGATTTAAGCCATGACCATGATAAACTAAATTTTAACATAGAAACCTTACAACTGAAATAAACAATTTTGACAAAACTCTAATCTTAAATGTCTACAAGACAGTTCTGGTCTATTGAATCAACATGATTGTAGTAAAAGACACGGGAATAGTTTGTCAGCATGGGTGGAATTTAAGATCATTAGCACTGATACTTCGAGATGTATAGCGAATGGCTTAAGTCGTTCCACATATCAAGAGATTCAACAAAATACAGTTTACGTCAAGTAACTTTTCCGCGCTATTTTCTTTCTTGGCCACCAAGTTCTTCCTTTGAGGATGAAGAGTCAGAAATGTCTGCAAACCGGGGTTATTTCAACGGATTGATGGAGGAAATATAAAGGTGACAAAAAGCTGAAGGCCAAGTTACAGCGTGTACAACATGTATGTAGAGTATTTTGCTAGAATTGGATTGTTATAGGGCGTCAATCGGGAGGGGGCAGTCGCCCCTTAGGTTTTTCGCCCTTCTGCAGGCTTTGAAAATATATTTTTGCATTTTCAGTAAAAAAGAATTGCCCCACCCTTGAATTTTTGAAAATAATTTCTTTTGTCTTTCTTTAAAGTAAGTTTTAAAATATCCTTGCCCCCCCCCCCCCTCCTTCATTGTGAATGGGCGCTTCGGGTAAGTGGTACCAAAATTTTCTGTCCAAATATTTAATATTTTTTTTTCCCCTGAGAGTCACCCTTTATTATTCTACACTGAGGATAGTTGAGCAGAGGTCTCAACCAAAATATTTGCATAATCTTTCCTTCTGTTTTTGACTAACTGTTATTCTCCTCGTTTTTCTTATCTGTGGGATTTTTTGTTTTGTTCGAAATTATTCTAGTAGACAGCATAGCTAAAGATACTGGATACGTAAAAACTAAATACCAACATAAATAGAACACAAATTAACAAAGGAGAAAATACAAAAAAGGAATGAAATAAGGAACAAAAAACAAAAGTAAAGATGGAGAGATAAAGGAAAATAAAATAGGAATATATTTTTCGAGAAGTCTCACTGATTACTTCTCATGCTATCAGAAATAAACAATCTGAGATAGATAAAAATTGTTACTCACTTATTACCTTTAGAGGAACTAATTTTTTCTTTTTTTTGGCTTTTTTTTAATGCCTGTTTTTTTTTCGTAGGTAAAATCGGGAATGCAGAAAGCTTATTCTTACTTTTTATACCGTTAAACTGAGGTCTAAAAGCCTCTTCTGGTAGGAGGCGGGATAAACAGAAATTAGGGATCCCCTGCACTGAGGTCACAATGGGTACAGGTCCCCCCCACCCCCCCCCCCCCACCACACCACCACCCCCTCCCCGCCCCGTTAATTATAAATACCAGCAGCTCGTCAGGATTCAACTTGTAATCATCTTGGCATGCCAAGTCAGGGTCATATTTTATACAATATTATGTAACTTCATTTTTATTATTTCTCTTCTTAAGGTCAATCATACTTTTCGATTCATATTATAAAATTCGCATGCTTCAATTTACTTATTTGAATCTATTTCACACAATTTCTCATAAGAAGAATCACTTTCTGTAACAGCCAAATAAAAATCAGTAGGTTTATAATCATAGTAGCCGGTATATTCACAGCGTTGTCGTAAAAACCAGACTCCCTTATTATTCCAACAGATTTGTCCAAGAGATTTTCTATTCTCTTTTTTCTATCTAAAAGGCTTGCTATACGTTGATTGAACTTTGGGTATGATCTTTCATGGAATAACTTCTACCTCTCCATGTTACAGATGATTCTCTTTTGGCTTGTAATAATCCACTCAAAAATCCTAATACTACTACCAAGCTTCCTAATGGTGCAAATATGGCGTATCTTGTTTTTAATTTCAATCCCGTTTTTACTTCTATGATTGCTCCGATGTAAATCAAAATTGAAGATATTGCAGATGTAATACAAAGAATTTTGGATGATGTTGTTTCTGTTGGTATGTCTGACTACTTAAGACTTTATAAATTATCTAATCATCCCGATTATTTCATTTCGGATATGCTAACTAGCATATTTTACGTTTCCGGGTGCAGTAATTAGAAGTCCTTGAAGCCGCAAATCCCCCCACTGAACACGATACCGAAGTAGATGACGAAAATTTCCATCATTTTCTGCTGCAACTACTTTAGGGCCTTGGCGATCATGTTTAGCATCGTCCATTGGCCACGAAGGGGGATATTCTGCGCCTCGCAAAGTTTAAGTGTCTCCACAATGCTTGAGATGGATTCAGGATTCTGGTGCATTTGTTTTAGTCTGCATATTATGAGATAAAAATTCTGTTCTGACATAAAACGGTCAAAATTTTTTACCCCTCCCCGTCCTTATGTGCAAATATACAGGCCAAATTATATATTTCCCATATATTCTGTCACTTGTCTTTGTCTTGTCTCACGTTAAGTCGAAAGAAACTATCTATGAAACCGGTTTGTTCTCAAGTTTTAGACAGCGTAAACTTGAGTGAGTGGCGTATAATACACAAGTACGTCCAAAACTAAGAAATATTCAATTGATTCTACTGTGATTGAGCACCACAGAAGCTAAATAATTACTTCAATGAGAAAATTGAAGTCTGTCATACTAGTTCTACGAAGGCAAAGCCTATGAAGGTAAAATTTGAGAGAATATTGTGGAAATTTGAACTAAACCAAAAGACACTATGTACTTTCAGATTGTCAAAAGAGCGTAATTTAAGAATTTAGTTGTTTATTAAGTCGAAACTCTCAGAGAAGGCAAAAATGGGCTGATCAATTGACCTAAAGGCAATAGGTGCAAGCTACTACTAATACTACTACCACTGATACATTTACTAGTTCTACTACTACTGATACTGTCACTCCAACTACTATTTCTTTTGCAACTACTTGAAAGGCTATGAGATTTAAGCAGCCGAAAAAAACACAAAAAAAAGTAAAACAATAAAGGAAATATAAGAAATTATGGGAACAACTTAAAAACTGTAGAATTGTGTTGGGAGAGTTACGTTTGGAAAAGACCCCTCTTTGTGTACATACTTCGATAAGAGAGTCCTAATTTCCACTTTTGTTATGGTCCTACGATGTTTAGCCTGATTTCTAGCTTAACCCATAGCCTGTTACTAATTATTCACGCAAAGCTTGGGGCCATGTCTAATTTTGGGAATGGAGACCCATCTGAAACGTCTCTTATTTATATCCAAACATTTCTATCTCTATTCTATCCATTGCTACCCATACAAAAAGCAATTTTCCTTGTGGTTCAAGGAGGGAGTTTGTAATTTCCCTCAAAAACGTTTTCAACCATGCTGATTCCAATGGTACACTTTCATTCTGATCTGACGTCATTTCAAAGGGGTTTCAAGCTTTTTCTTCAAATCACCATAATTTTCTTTTTGCAACAAACTTTTACTTTTAGGAGGAACCAAAATAATAGTTGTACTTCCTAAATTAGTGCTAGGTGAATTTTTGTCTCACTAGATAGACCTTTCTAAACGCATTTTATAATGTTTGGCTACTATTGGCTGTGGTTCGCTCTTCAAATTTATTTCTAAAGTAACGAAGAAACTCACAAAAAAATGGGTTTCTTCTCGAGTTTTACGTAGTGTAAACTTGAGTGAGTGGCGTATTGTTCACAAGTACCAAATTAATAAATAAAAAATAATTAAACCGGTATAAGCAATGGCCCACGTAGCACAGGTAACCGATCTCCTAAATCTTTGCCTTCGGCTGGGAGTGCTACGTGTGGTTGGGGGAAAATCACCCGACATCAGTGCTTTTCCCCAAAAATTTATTCAGGTGTCCATTTGGAGCTCGGATCACTATGGGTGAACTTGCAGAATCACACTGCCTACCTCTGATCATTTTTGACTTTTGACTAATAAAATGGGCCCTTTTTGAAGTTTTTACGACAACACTTTCTTTAAAACCTTAAATATCTCAAGGGAATAACTTAAAACCCTTGCCCCAAGGGCTATTGAGGGGGGATGTTCATCCTCAAAGACATAATTTCCGAACCTTTCAACTACGTACAACAAAATGGGCATACCAAATTTTGGTCGAAAGTGTTTGGGGAAAGGATGGCTGTGGGGAGGGGGATGGCATTTACCCTCCGATCACTTTCGACTATTGGAAAGGGCATCAGCCCTTTCAATTTCAAATTAAATGACAGTTCATCAGCCCAATGGCAGCGCAGAAGAGCGTTGTGTACAAAAACACCTTAAGGTGCCGCGGCCACAAGTCATTAACGGCTTCGAGCGCAAGCTCCTGGTCCTTAACTTCCTTTTCATCCATGCACAAATTTACCGTGCAGCCCCAGTGGCATGCCATAGGGAAGTTTGGCGCTGGCGACGGGTCCCGCGGATACGGCGTTGGCATCAAATACGTTCAAACGCTGTATCCCCTCAGCCCAATCGTGCGTGGTTCCCACAATCCAGCCGTCTTTTTCCGGTGCGCTCTCTGGCCGTGCAACAAACAAATGCTTCTTCTTTTTTAATGTTTTGGTAGTAATATTGATTGGTGCTCTATAAGGGGCAATAAGGGGCCGGGGTCGATTTCCACCAAAGCAAGGTTAGGTGATAGGCTCTCCACCTATTCCTGTAAAAAAAAGCCTCTGCAACTGAAATGTTGATTCGATGGCCTATCAGCTTTTTTTTTACTATTTTTTTTATTTGACTTGATCATTCCTTTTAGTTTCTACTCGTTTTAGGATTTATTTATTCACCTTTATCAGTATTTATTATCTTTATATCTGACGTGACAACGTTTTAATTTCTGTTCATTTTGGGATTCATTTCGCTTTTTAATCGAAAGATGTGTCTATGATGTGGGCCGCGCTGAAAAGATAAACGAACCATTTGATTTGAAATTACCTCTTTGAACAGTCCTCATGTTTTTGGTCATAGATTATATTAAGTTTTGTCAAAGAAAATAAGTCTGCAAAATTTTCATTACTTGATATAGCAGCCTAAATTTTAGGCTGATCTGCTTTTCAGCCCCCCCCCCTTAAAATATTT
The DNA here is from genome assembly GCA_010016025.2 of Alatinidae sp. Z8VKAUB7J3. Lineage (NCBI taxonomy): Eukaryota > Metazoa > Cnidaria > Cubozoa > Carybdeida > Alatinidae > Alatinidae sp. Z8VKAUB7J3. The sequence goes on along the minus strand of JAAAKM020721499.1, from coordinate 63,616,822 downwards.
CAGAAAAGCTGATGAACCGTCAAGACCGGTTAAATTTTGAAAGAAATTAGACGAATGAACCCAAAACGTAGAAGCGTTCTACCTTGAGAAAAAAATAACAAAATAAAATTCTTAAGCTGTAGACTATAGGTTTGTGTTCTTCTATCAGGAAATTTACATTTTGCATGAAATTGACATAATTTTAGTCCTTTAAGGCGATGTGGCACCCTAAAAAATCGCCCTATATCGTCCCTTATCAACTTTTCAATTTTGTCAAACTATTTGGATAGATTCGGAGGTCTTGCCGTAGCTTATAGAGCTTGAATAAGGGATCCAAATAAACAGCAGAAAAATATAGGCCAACACCTACTTTTTTGGAAATATTAGAAAAGCGAATTAGCTTCTCCTATTTTATGCTGTTGACAAATAAGTTTCTTACTGTTTTAAAGAGTAGAGTTAAGAGAAAGGGTAAGCCGGCTGGGTATTTTTCTATCCCGCAAAGTCTTAGCCCATTGAACCGTTTATATTTCCGTTAGATGCTCTCCTAAAAACAGGAAATTTCAAAATTTCACAATTATTGAATATAAGTATTCCCTTTTCTATTCGACATGAAGGCTCGAAATTTAGTCTACAATTTTTTATCGTAAAGCAGAAAAGGTCCTTGTATTTGTCCCTAATTGGAGACATGTATAGCCAGTAGTAATCTGTTAATATGCAAGTTTTTAAGGAGTAATGTTTTTAATGTAAGGAGCGACCCGGCTCAATAGTAACCAAAACTCTAAAAGATTAAATGTTGATATCAATAGCTACATCAAAAGAATTGCATTTTAATGCTGATTTGAAATATATATGTTTAATCAGGTTTAGTCTTACCCATCAAAAGTTACGAGCCTGAGAAAAATTGCCTTTTTTTAAGAAAATAGGGGGAAACGTCCCTAAAAGTCGTAGAATCTTAACAAAAATCACACCATCAGATTCAGCGTATCAGAGAACCCTGTTGTAGAAGTTTCAAGCTCCTACCTACAAAAATGTGGAATTTTGTATTTTTTGCCAGAAGGAAGATCGCGTTGCGGTGAAACCGCATGCGTCACCGGTGTTTCACGCAATCCAGTACCTCATGGGAAACCAGACAAGGGAGAAACTGGAAAACTTTCGGGGCTTTGGCGGCGCGCAATCTTATCCTTCGCGGACAAAGGACATTGATGACGTGGATGCCACGTGACGAGCAACCTTGGAGGAGAAAAGTTGACGAGATGAGGGCAAAAAACTATACAAGTAATCATTGCAATATAAGATCTGTGGTGCTTGTTCATTTGAACAAGATGAAATGGCATCGTGAGACTAATGGGCTGCAGTTTGTTAATTCTGCATACGCAAGATTTTATCATCCTTGACATAATAGACATTTCCCTACTACATAACAACTAAAGAAATCTTGAAACGTCTTGAAAACATCCTGTCGGTGAAATTGGTCACTAAGGGTCCCCCCGACGGAATTGGATGCTAGCAGTTCCCTAATGAAAATGGATTCTAAAGACCCAGTGGTTAGGTTAGGGGCCTCAATAAAATTGGATCTTAGACCCTCGATGGAATTGGATGCTAGTGTCCCACCAGTGAAATTTGATAATAGAGCCCCTGTTGGTAGGTTAGTGACCCTGATAAAATTTGATGTCAGGGCCCCCGATTCATGTCCTTATAGTATACTCACTCCCTGAGTTGATTACCATTTTGGTAAATTTTCCGTTTGATTTTCCTTCTATTTTATGTGTTTTCACAAATTTGTCAATATTTCCTTGACTATGAGCTATAGCCCAATTTGTTCTTTTATGTGTTTCTTTCGCATCTCTATTATGGCAATTTTTGGAAAAAGGCTCCGAGGAATTAGCCTCCCAATTTGTTTTATAGGCCAGCCCACTCTCCTCCCCCCCCATTTTCAATGAAAATGCATATTTTTCCGTCTTAGCATTCAACGCCTGATAATTTTCTAATAATCCCTCACCCGCGCCTTGGTCTCGCGGCGCTCCTCGATCACGATCCCTTCGAGTACCGCGAGGCCCCACCACAGCAGCAGGAGGCCGGCGCCGAACAGGGCGATCGTGGGAAGGAGCCGCCGCATCGGAACTGTCGCTCAGCGAAGCACAGGCACCCGGTCGAAGTCCATCCGCGCCAGGGGAGCCGCGGCCTCGAAAGCATCGCCGCGGTCGTCGAGCTTGGCTGCGGTCTGGATCAGCACTTTCAGCATCGCCGCGCTCATCGCGGCGGGGATGCCGTGCCCAGTCGTATCCGCCGGGCACATGAGGAATCGGCCCTCACCCCCATATCAAGGATCCAGTCGATATTGATCGTCGCGACCATGTTGGTCTGCATCTGCGCGAAGGCTCCGCCGGGAAAGGCCATCGTGTAGCCGCAGCGATCCTCGTTGAGCACCACGGACTCGGCGTCGGCGACAAAGCGCATGTGCATTCCCGTGGAGCCGATAATCGACAGGCCGGGCGCCGCCTCCGGATCGTAAAGCCCGGCGCCGAGCGCCGAACAGGCGACATCGACATAGCCGAGCACGACCGGCAGTCCCTGCGGCAATCCGGTCGCCAGCGCCGCGTCCGCCGTCAGCGGATGCGCGGTCTCGGAATTTTACCAATGTTATGGCGTTTTCTTCTTCCTTGTTGCCAAAATTTCAATTAAAGTATACATTTTCCGTCTTTTTTTTACAAAATAATAGGATATGTGAAATCGCAAATCTGTAATAGTTTACAAACAAATTTGGGCAATATATTTGCAAATCAGGGGGGTGGGGGTAAGCATAGCATATATTAAATAGGTAAACTAACCATTGCTATATTTAATATGGTTAAATTTATAGCAAACAGTATAACTGGCATTTGTAAAAGCCTGCTTTCATATTTTTGACCAAAAATACATGCTTTTATTCAAAATTTGATGTCAAACAGGTGAGCAAATCCGGTTCGATCTTTCGGCTCGATGCGAAAGCCGATGTTGTAGTACACCGCCACGGTGACCACCGGTGCGGTGTGGTCTTCCGACAGGATGACCTTAAGGCCGTTATCCAGCGTGTGGTAAGAAAGGTCAACCGTAAACGGTTTGGTGGCGTTGGCAGCCGGCGCGTCGGCGCTCGGTGCGGGCTCGCTGGCCGTGGCCGGCGGCGAATCGTCGCTGCAAGCAGCAACGAGACCAAGTGCCAGGAGCAGGCTGAGGGTTCGAATGGACATAATTTCTTCCCATGGAGGCGTTGAACTGCCTATCGGTGAGCCTATCGACTTCTTCCTCAGCCATGGAATAGGCATGTTCGCTAGTCGGAAATGAGCCCTCTTTCACTTCTTTGGCGAATTGGGCAAACGCATTCGTCGCGATCTCCGCGACGTTACCGTAGCGTTTTGCGAATTTCGGTTTGAATTCGCCGAATGCGCCGATGAGATCGGCGCCTAACAGGAGCTGCCCGCAACCTTCAGCACCTGCGCCGATCGAAAAGGTGAAGATCTCGACGGCGTCTTCGACCGCTCTGGCTACTTCCGGCGGTACGGCTTCGATTTCCATACCGACGGCACCGGCTTTAAAATCAATAATATTATTTTGATTTATATTATGAAGTTCACGTGTTTCGATTTGCTTATTTGAAATAATGTCCTACATAAAATTCTCATATGAAGAATCACTTTCTGTAATAGCAAAACAAATGTCTGTATGTTTATAATCATAATTTCCTGTATCTTCACAGCGATGTCGTAAAATCAAGAATCTTTTATTATTCCAGCAATTGATATGTAGACCAGGCTGTTACTCCCGAAACAATTTTAAACCACGAGGATACTAGTCTCTTAAAAATAAACTGCTATCACATTTAGGTTTTTTTGCAATCATGATAAGGTGTGGACCCTAATTTGGAAAGAAAATTTCATCATTGCTTACTAATTTGAAATTGTTATGTAGTGGCAATCAACGTCATCCTTCATACTAAGAAAAAAATGTGTAGGAACAAAAAGTACTTCATTTTGAATCAATTGCAAATTTTTATTGACTTAATAATTACTCATCAATTTTTTTAACTTTTCTGCAAGTACAGGCTTTATTCATAAAATGGGTCGCAAAAGATTTAAAACTTGCGTTGGGCCACAATGAAAAATACTTGGCAACCCTGGCATAGTACATTGTGCTCTTATACGCTAATGAGTTGTAGTACCCCACACGGACTGTTGAATATCTTATACAGTCTGGCGCTGATGTTAATATAAGAAATGATTATGGTAAAACTCCCCTTCATTTTGCAGCTGTGGAAGGACACACAGAGACTGTTGAATATCTTATACAGTCTGGTGCTGATGTTAATGTAAAAAATGAGAAAGGTACAAGTCCACTTCATTTTGCAGCTTTGAAAGGACACACACGGACTGTTGAATATCTTATACAGTCTGGCGCTGATGTTAATGTAAAAAATGAGAATGGTACAAGTCCACTTCATTTTGCAGCTGTTTATGGACATACAGAGACTGTTGAATTATTGATTTTACTTCATATCTTGATGGTGCTTTGTTAATGCCTTGTGGTAACTGGTGGAGACAGACATGGAGGACGTGTTCCCCCTAGATTTTATGATTTCGTCCCACCACCTAGATTTAGAAAATCCCTTTTTTAGGGGTATTTTCTTTGAAATATGCCTTTTTTGGCGTTTTAATTGAAAATAATTGACAAGAACAACGAATTTGCCTTCCATAGTTCAAAAAAATACATATTGCCCCCCCCCCCCCCAAACCCTTCACGCAAAGCGCCCCCCCAGCCGCCCTCTCCTTACCCCCCCCCCCCCCCGCAATATACCCTAGGAAGACTAAAATGCATATTAGAAAGGATATTATCCAGATACTTAGATGATGTTCTCGTAATTCTTATAGGGGAACTAATGCAAGGATGACACCCATTAGATAGGCTTCTATTAATAAATTCAGTGCTAGCATATGACCGATCTATAAGGTCAACGTTGAAGTCTTCCATAAAAAAAAAAAACATGGCACGGAGTTAATCGAGAGTTTCATTAATTGTTCTTCAAATAGATCCATAATGTCACGAAGCAGACTCTGTGGAAGTCGATTTACTACAACAATACAAAAGTTCAAATTCCCACTAGTAACAGTATAGTCAGAATCTTTAGAAAGAATCTACCATAGTCCAACTAATTAGGAGCAAATCATCAGCATAATGCAGATAAAAAACATCTGAAAAGGCAAGATTTAGGCCTTTCGCGCCAGTTGGTGGCACGATGTGTGCGGCATCGCCAACCAAGAACATTGATCCATAACTCATAGGTTCGGCCACAAAGCTGCGTAAAGGCGCGATTGACTTTTCAATCGAAGGGCCGGTGATGATTTTGTCCGCAATGTGTTTTGGAAAACGCGCTTTCAACTCCGACCAAAATCGATCATCGCTCCAATCTTCAACGGTATCACGAAAACCTTCAGGGTCTCCGCCGAATCAGGATTTCTTTGGTTGCTATGTACAGTAATAGGGTTTGGGATGTTACATAATCGAGAATGTTTTTTCTTTAGAATCCTACGAGGAAATGGGAAAACTTCAGGGCCCTACTAGTGGGGAAGCTTCAAGACGCCGGGCCCTGGTGAGCAATTCCAACAGAGGGCCCTAGCAACCAATTTCATCGGGCCCCTAACATCATTTTCCACCAGGAGAGCCCCTAGCAGTCAATTCTAATGGAGCCCTAGCAACCAATTCCATCAGAGCCCTAGCAGTCCACTCATACGTGGACGGGAAGCTGAACTTCGGGGCTTCTTAGGTCATCTTAACACTTATGACCAAAATTTACAGTTTACCCTCGAAGTTGAAAATAAACTACCGTTTTTAGATGTGTTAATTATTCGTAATGCTGATAAACTGGATTATACTATCTATCGAAAGCCAACACAAAACAATAGATATCTTCACTTTAATTCAAATTCCCTCCCCCACAATTTAAAAGAGTAGTTGTAACTTCCCTCATTTATAGTGCCCTGAATATCTGCTCAGACTCGTATATAAATGCAGAATAAACTTTATCAGATATATTCTTTGGTAATGGATACCCGACTTGTAAACAAAGTGACACGCAAAGAGCAAGAATCACAACAAATTGCAAACGAAAATGTGAATTATGTAACAAGATAATTAAAGCTAAAAGATATACTGGGGAAAGAGCTGGAAAAAAGTCTAATTATTATGAAATTAGAAGACAAGTCAAACAGTTCGTAGTAAGGAGCGACCCGGCTCAATAACAGCCAAAACTCTAATACATGGAATTTTGATACCAATAGCTACAACAAAAGAATTGCAATTTAATACTGATTTTAAATATATAAGTTTCATCAAGTTTAGTCCTACCCATCAAAAGTTACGAGCCTGAAGCAATCACAGCTACGCATACTCTTCCTCCGCCCTAATCTATTCAAAGTCTCTTTCTTTACACCCTCCTTAGAAGTAACCATTTCCTAAGCCCTTTTTTACGACATCCTTCTACCCCAACTGCGGATGACCTGTATTCTGTTTAGCCCTAGACGGTTGGCTTAAACGGACAATTTTAAGGAATATGTCATCCTTAATCCGCAGAACACGCCCTAGCAATCTCAACCTTTCTCTCATTAAAGCCCTAGAAAGCGGGATTGAACCCCAATTCCCATACAGCCTACTGTCGTAAATATGGTCAGTCAGTAGTGACAAAAAAGTGGCCCCAACTTTACCAATTTTTGCCAATAGTATTGCCAATTTTGACCTGGTTACGACATTGCCGATTATATCAAAACTTTAAAACGGAGTTTTAAATATCAAGTCTGAATTAAAGAATCTTAATCAAGTAAAATTAAACAATAATTCGCCTGTTCATTAGCAATATTGGCAATATTCTTTCCAATTTTTATCCGGTTATGACATTGCCGATTGTGTACAATAATTCGCCTGTTCATTAGCAATATGGGCAATATTCTTGCCAATTTTATTCTGGTTATGACATTGCTGATTTTGTTGAAACGATTGGATACACCAACATAATACGAAATCAGTTAAAAGGAGCAACAAAGGTATCTCTTCCTTTGCATTTAACTCCAAGGCTTCAGGGAAAATTCACCTGAATTCCTGTTGAAAAAGTTTATAGATAAGTCAGTAATTAAGAAAAAAGTAAAATCAGCACAAAAAAAGTAAACAAAGAAATATGTGATATCTGTGAATACTCTTTATCAAACGCAGAAATTAAGGCAGACAAATACAAATAGTTTGTCCAAAAAGTTAGAGTCTAATAATTATGAGGTTTGAACCAAACCAATACAAACACCAAGAAAATTTCTTAGCAGCGCGCGGATAGGTCTGGGACGTCTCGAACGTTGTTCGCACATACTTGAACGCTATCGTCACAATGAGTCCGAGAAGCACCAGGAAAGAGATCAGAACGATGTTCTACAAGCGTTCGAAGGCGGCAAAGTGGGATGAGACGACAAGGAAGGTCACAGAATCGGATAAGAGGCGCAGAACAAGACGTCTGGCACCAACCTCGTCAAACATGGTGCCGATTTAGGCCCCGCTTGGGCGTCTGGACGAGAAAACGATGACAGCGAGCTTCTTTTGGCCGGTTTTTCGCTGAGGCTCGGTGCTGCGATTTCAATGACACAGGAACTAGGATTGAGGGATTGATTGGAAGAATCGATGGAAAATATGTTTCAGCAATATATTTCTATATTAAGAAGGTTAAGTGTAAAGTAGAGCGGGGCTGCATGTAGAATGTATTAGCTATAATTATTATGGAAATTATAAAGAATCCCTTTTTTACAGTAATTTCTTCAATAGGGCTACAGGTCCTTCTTTTGGCTTATACCACATCAAACATTGTAGGCTATACTCAGAGAAAAATGAGTAGCAACAAGCTATATATACTTAAGCACACAATTTTTAACAATGAGTTCTCTAGTGCTAAGCTATGACCCCAACATTCGTAAGCAAATAAAATGCTCGTCACGACTTGCTCTTCAACAGATGTGGGAAGAGCCATCACCGCACTGGAAAAAGCAGCCCGAGCTCATGACACCCGGAAGGTTTGTCAGGTTCTCAAAGAAACTACAGGAAAAAGGTAGCTGTGTCAGAAGTTGTCCAAGACAACCAAGGAAAAATCATTTCCTCTCAGAATGATAGGATGATTAGATGGAAATAACATTTCCAATCATTGCTAAATCCCTCTCATTCACCCCCCCCTCCCTGACGATCTTCCTCCATCTGTCAAGGAAAAACCCTATGATGTTGAAGCTCTGCTCATGTTAATATCAGCCGGTTTTGAGTTGGACGTGGTTCTTTATTTTATTTCTTTTCGTTTTAGGTTTCATCTCTTCATACTGATCCGTGATAGTTTTTCCTTTGGTAGATCCTTTGATTCTGTTTTTGCTCAGCTTTGGTGTAATGGACTTATGTAGTTTTCTTTGAAAAATTATTTTTCGGAAAAAGATTACATAATTAATTCAACCACAAGAACAGAAATTACTAGATATATGAACTGGAAAGTGATCCTCCTTTTATCCCAATTATAGCGCAAATGTCATTTTTACTTTACTGAAAGCAAACACAAATATAATAAAAAAACGAATCAGGGTGAAAAATTTGATCAAAGGGGCAATCCCCCAGCCTCGGCGCCCACCTCCTCAGTTACTGCACCCCTTCCCCATAGCTGCAGTGCCTAGTGTAACCAACTCGGTGCTCCCTTATGGATGGCTCTGGCATTTGTTTGCTATTAGCTAGGGAGAAATAAATACCAACTTTTGTCTTAATCTGAATTTTGTCTAAATTTTTTCTGAATTTAAAAAATCTTTTTTAGGGTGACCACCCTCCATGAATGGTATTCTAAACAGTTTCAGACTTGTCTTAAAGCTGATTGGCTACAGTAACACTAGAGATCGGGACCGCCTTCGAGTGCAGGTGAATCTCGCAGAAAAAGAGTTGCGTGACGAATGGGAGGAATTGGAGGTGAAATGGAAACACCTTGAAAAAACCGTCTCCGACGCAGGCGCCGACACCAGGCATCTGGTTCAAGACGTTGGGCGTGAGTTGAAGGACGCCTACAAAAAACTGGAAAGCTATGTTCTAGATTAAGCCCGCACACGTGGTGATCGCGGGTAGAGGAGGGGATACGTTGAACAATCGAACGCACATGGTAGTTGTTATCTTGAGCGTGTGCCTCGCCGGCTGCGACCCGCTTAAAACGCAAATTTTGGGGGAGATATATAGATGACATAATTTCAGTATGGAATTATGGGGAGGAGGAACTACAAGATTTTTTTAGAACATCTTAATTTTTGGGGAGGTGATTTAAAATTTACAATAGAATTAGAAGATGATAAGAAAATTCCTTTTCAGGATGTTTTTCTTTTAAGAAATGAAAATAGTGTGGATATTAAAATTTACAGAAAACCTACTAACGATAATAAACTTTTTCAGAAAACCTACTAACAATAATAGATTTTTGTCGTTCTTCTCCGGTCACGCTCGCCAAGTAAAAATTGGTTTAATCCAATATTCTAATCTTGGTTTGCAGACTTATTATTCCTATTCTTCCCAATCTTTTTTTTACTTTGAAGAAAAAAAAACCTGAGCCTTGGCGATTCTACTTTTAACATTTTTATTGCTCCCACTTTCTTTACTAATAATACTACCAAGTGAACCTCTACATCTGACCAATCTTTTTGTTACCCAACGTCACCTTTTCATCTTCACTTATTCGTAGCCTTCAATCTAAATACCCTTTCTACCCCGTTCTTCTCTTATAACTTCGTCTGCAGCAACTGTCACTCTACAAAGTCATAGTGACAGTGCACTATAAAAGTGAAAGCACTCACTCAGAGGTGCGTTATGTCGTTAGTCTGGCGGAGAGAGAGGGATTCGAACCCTCGAGACGGTTTCCCGCCTACACGCGTTCCAGGCGTGCGCCTTCAACCACTCGGCCACCTCACCTTGCCACGGCGCTGATCTAGTCGATTGATCGGCAATTGCCAAGGGGCGGAGACCGATCGCGCAGGTTTGCCGGATCATTGGTGCAAAACAAGTGGTTGTTCTCATTGTTGCACGCCAAGCCCGTAAGAATTATGTGTTGCCTTTGGTGGGAAGAGGATGAGAAGGTTAGGCTGGCCATGATCCGTTTTAATCTGCAGTGTTAAAAAATCTTTAGAGGAGAAGATGCGTTGGCATGGCCCAATTAAAGACTAATTGTTTTCCTCTTGAGGAATTAATGCATTTATTGCAATAAATAAGATGATTGTATTTTAATGGTAACAGTTTTGCGTAAAAAATCAACTACAATTTAATAGAAAGTGATTAATTGTTTGCAACTATTTCATCAATTGGATGTAGCCTATCTGCTGGAAAAAAAAAAAGCAGACTTGAGTAGTAAATGAGACAATTATTTATACTTACAGATTTATACGGATATAAGGCCCCGATTTGACCCACCCCCAGCTGACATTCCGACAACCGTCTCCATTCCCGACAATTGGTCGGGCTATTTCGCTATGCTCAGTTGCCATTCGCTAGTAGTTGACGTAGTGTATTCTAAAAGTCACACCACGGGATTGTCATTCTCTATGGTCATTGCCGCTTTATCGCGGCCCGTCTCGCAAGACGCTCGGCTCTCCTACAAGGGACTTACACCCTATAAGCTCACGCCAATGCCGGGCGTACAAAAGCGGATTCAGGTAATGGAGTTCCGCTACGCTCCTCTCCATACCTGATCCTGGACGTTGAACTCAATGAAGAAAGGCTCTGTGACAATAACAATATTACATGTCTAATTTATTCATGCGTATATACGTACCCAATTTATTCCTATATATTGTATCAAGGAGTACTGTCGAAAAAGATCTTTATTATTACAAATGTGATAAATTTTCAAAATTCTGTTTCTGAACTCAAAAAAAAGTTTTCCAGTGTATCACTTATATTGATTCTAGATGTATAAACGTCGGATTTTTCAAACAGTTCGTGGTAACGACCCGGCTCAATAGTAAACGAAAGTCTAAAAACGGAATTTTGACACTAATAGATACATCAAAAGAATCAGATTTTTTTTGCTGATTTTAAACATATTTGAAATGAATGAAATTACGCCATTAAATTCAACATGTTTGAAAGCCCTATTAAAGTTTCAAGGTCCAATTTACAGAAATACAAATCTTCGTATTTTCCTTGAGATGAATGGCAATCGATGTGCATTTGTTGCTGTATGTTTATATGTTATTTCTCTTTTCCACTATAGATCACATGGTACTTTGACCGTAGAAAATCGAGAGAGGGCTCAAGGTGAACTTCAAACTAATATTTTGACTCAGTTATTCCAGAATCTGAAAAACTTTCAAATTTTGCATTTTTTTTCTAATCATAGAAGGGGGTTTCCAGTTGAGGCCGCTAAAAAAGCTTTCCCTATGAGCCCGTGTGAATGGGTATTCACAATCCCTTGTGGAAGGCTGATCCTAAAGTGAAGATAGCTAAACAAAAAGCTAAGTTCTGGCTCCGCATGTGGATAGCCTGTGATCGTCCTCCTTCTGGTTCAGTCCATCAAATAAAGCAGAAAACCAAACGAGAGTACAAGTATTCCCTGCGTAAAGAGAGACTGAATCCCTGGGATGGTCCCTGCGACAAAAGATTCTGGGATAGAGTTATAAACAGTGTAAATTTTTCGCCTCCAATCAATTCCTCTCTTCCGGCTATGTGATTTCGAGTTTGAAAAATTTAGGTATTTTAACTTAAGAATAGGTGACCAGATCTTAATGAGATTTGATATTTAGAAGGAACTCATGTCTCAGAGCTCTTATTTCAGATTCCAACCAGATCTGTTGACATTGGGGGGAGCTGGAGATTGAAAACAAGAAATCTTGGAAAATGCTTATAAATGTCATAGATACATGACTGACATAACCAGACTGGATCTGCTCTCTTTGGGGGAGTTAGATGGTGGAGTTTAGTGCTTTGGTAAGTTTGGTGCTTCTGGATGTGCTAGGGCAATACAAATTGGTAGGCGTGTCAGGGAGCTGGTCTCAAAATTTTGACTAGATATGTTTGGGAAATGAATGGGCTTGAGAGAAGGGCTGATTGCCCTCAAATCTGTTGTAATTCATAAGAAGGGCACCAGCCACTCACGCTGTAATTGGAGTGCAAGGAGGAAGACTTCTTCCTTCATATAAATAGTTAAAAAATTCAAACAAGTAAAAACAAACTGAAAACATTTTAAATGTAATTTGTTTTTAATAAAGTGCAAATTATGTTCTGGTCTAGAGGAGGCATGGGGTTTATCAGCCCTACTCATATTAATTTTTGCTCGTTTTGACTTTAACTCGGTTATTTATACGGTTTTGGCTGTTTGCACAAGAATAATTATAACGAAAATTGCGTATTAATTCTGTTTTTTTGCTAAATGGCTTTCTCTTAGTTTTGATCAGACGATTTTGAGAAAAGGGTGGGGGAGGAGGCCTAGTTGCCCTCCAATTTTTCGGTTACTTAAAAAGGCAACTAGAATTTTTAGTTTTTAACGAACGTTTTTATTAGTAAAAAATATATGTAACTTACAAATTAACTTACGTAACAAACTTCTATATTCATATATTTTTTATTATATATATGAGGGGGTTTGACCCCCCCCCCTACTCTGAAGCTTTAATTTTGTAAGGAATTGGGACAAAATTTAAGCTTTACTGTAAAGAGTGAAGTATTAAGGAGGGGGCAAACCCCCTCATATACGTAGTAAAAACATACGAATATAGAAGTTCGTTACGCAAGTTAATTGGTAAGTTGCGTATATTTTTACTAATAAAAACTTTCGTAAAAAATTAAAAGTTCTAGTTGTCTTTTTAAGTAACCAAACAATCGGAGGGAAACCAGGCTTCCTTCCCCGCTCCTTTTTTTTCAAAATTGACCGATAAAAACTTTGAGAAAGCCGTTTAGCCAAAAAAGATATTAATGAAAAGCCCCTTTCATATATCTTTCTTCGGGCAAAAAAATACAAAATTCCACATTTTTGCAGATAGGAGCTTGAAACCTCTACAGTAGGGATTCTCTGATACGCTGAATCTGACGGTATGATTTGCATTATGATTCTATGACTTTTAGGGGGTGTTTTTTCCTTTTTCAAAAATAAGAAAAAAATTTCAGACAAACTATAGCTTTTGATGAGTAAACCTGATGAAACTTGTATATTTGAAATCAGCATAAAAATCTGATTCTTTTGATGGATCCATTGGTATAAAAAAAAATCCATTTTTGAGAGTTCCGGTTACTATTGCGCGGGGTCGCTGCTTCTATAAGTTTTATTATGCTTTAAAATAATTTAATTATTTTACGCATAACAAAAAACCTTTCCAAAGAGTAACATTACTCCTTTAGTCTTCCACGTGGGCCCGTCTTTTCATTTAGCAAAACACTCATATATCCCCTTTGACTAGTCTAGTTTTATCTCTTCTTCGAAACTGGTCAAAGTTTGTTGACATCTTATTTAATAACTATAGTTTTTAATAACTGTAGCTATTTTATAAAATAAAAAAGGGCTTTTTATTAATTTTAAAATTTTTCTAGACTTTGAATTATGATAATCTGTATCACATCCCATATAGACCCCTAAGAGGAAGCAGAAAATCTTTAGATATATTCAAAGATCACCGGAAGCCGATAAAAAAGAAAATAATACTTATAATATGTATTTTTTATTTTCATTTTGCTTTACTCTTACCCGAATATAAAGGACCACTTTTTTCTTGGTGACTCAACGGGCATATTTAAGGGGAGCTTGTTGCTTTTCTACCCCTTTTGATTGTTAAAAGGGGACTAAAACTTTTTCTATTTCTAATGGAATGAGCCCCCTCTAAATTTTTTACGACCACCCCTTCCATCGGAAGTTTCTCTGAAAAAAAATTAATAACAATACAAAAGATGCTGTGGTTCTAACAAAATTCAAAAGTTATCCACCATGGCCATGCCGAGTGTCGGATATAATTCAGGCCAAGAACAAAATATATCCTATGTTGTATTTTGTTATGGAAGCCATGAAATCGTGACAACAACAGCCTCACAGCTTTTGGTCTTTGTCAGGATTTCAAAGGAAGCTAACAAGAAAAATGAATTAGGCGTTGCGAATGTTTTTGCGGAATTAGCCGATTTTCCTGATAAGTATATCGACATTAGGGGTTCAAGTTTACCACATACATCGGTGGATTCAATAAATTCTGCTTTATCGGACTTGCCAAACTCCCCCGAACAGAGCAGATCCGTTTTGGTTATGTCAATCACGTATCTAGGACTCCTTCATATTTTTACCACCAAGTTTCATCCTGAACCCTCTATTCTAAGCGCTTTCCAAGATTTTAGGTTCCCCCCAACTCTCCCCAATGTCACCAGACCTGGTCGGAATTTAAAATAAGAGCTCTGAGACACGATATCTTTCCAAACATCAAATTACATTAAGATCCCATCACACGTTCGTAAGTTAAAAATACTTCATTTTTTCTTTTTTTTCCGAATTAACCGAGCCACTCGTTACGAGACACTCGTAACATTTGCTCGAACACGTTGAGGTCCGTGAACGTCGTGTGGCGCGTGTTCCAGTCCGCCTCGTAGCGGCCGCCCCAGCGGAAGGTCTTGCCCTCGGCCACCTCGACCCCGTCGATGCCGACGCCGCGGTTCTTCAGATCGTCGAGGTGCGCCTGCTGGAAGTCGGTGCCGACCACCGCGACCAGGTTCGGGTTCGTGAACGGGGCCGCGGCGACCGAGAAGTACATCGCGGAGCCACCGAGGGCCTCCTCGCGCTTGGCGTGGACGGTTTCGACGGTGTCGTAGGCCAGGGGGCCGATGACGCGCAGGCCCATGGGATTGGGGACGTCGCTGAACGACGCCGGTCGGGTACCGGATGCCGGCGGCGCGAACGACCACATCAGCTCGTCGAGCTCGCCTGTTCCCATCGAGCGGACCAGCTGGGCGTTGCCGATGGTCGCCTCGATCTTCGCGCGATTCCGGATGATTCCGGCGTCTCCCATCAGGCGCTCGACGTCGTCTTCGCTGTCGAACTTGGCCACGCCCTTGAGGCGAACCTGGGCGTACAGCGCCTCGATCTGGCCGTCGATGCGTTGCAGCGCCTGCCAGGTGTCCTGGTAGTCGTTGAGCAGCGGCAGCAGGTTGTCCAGCGAGTTGGGCCGCGGTCGTGATCGGATGCTCAATGCCGGTCTGGTCAAACCACTGCACTATGCTATCGCCAATGCCGAGCACTTGCCCTTCCCGAGCAATCACTTTGATCGCATCAGCATAGCTTTTGGTCTGCGCAATGTCACCGACAAAGACAAGGCGCTGCGTTCAATTTACTCTGTACTAAAGCCAGGTGGTCGCTTACTGGTACTAGAGTTCTCTAAGCCAGAGCATGAACTACTGAATAAAGCCTATGACTTTTATTCTTTTAATATTTTACCGAAAATGGGTGAACTGGTAGCAAAAGACGGCGAAAGCTATCGACCGCGCTCTTGGTTACATATAAAAGGATGCAACTGAACGTTGTAACTAATGTGCTGCATTTAAACTTGGTTACTTTTCACGAACTAACCACGTAACCCTTAGGAAAGCGCCTTCACGATTACGGGACATAAACAAAAGTTGTCTGTCCAAGTGAAGCAGTGTTTCAAGCTTTATTCTTTCAACAGCAAAGGGTTTTGTTTCAACTCTGCTTTAAAACACAGTAGAGCTCAACTTCTATATAAAGTTTTCAACACAGGTATTTTTAGATACGAAATTGGTGGTTTTTCGTCCACAAACAGAATACATAATAAAAAGCTCTTAAAGCTAATCTTGACTTTTTGGCAGCCAGCCTAAAAGGTCTTTCCGTAACAGGTTGAGTGGAATTACATACTGGTTTTTTAATATAATTAGTTAACTCATTTTTAATTAAATTTGTATATTTGTATATAAGTATATTTGTATATTGTATATTTGTATATATGTATATATTTGTATATATATATATATAAATTTGTATATAAGGCATTAAGTGAATATCCCCCCAAATCCCTATTTAAAGAAGTATTACTATTTATTTTGGTTCTAATTTCAATTGTCTCTCGAGCAACCTGTTTTATGCCTAAATAAAAAAGGGGGAAAGATCCCTTTTCCCCTTTAATTCACAAAATTTTAACGAAAATCATACTGTCAGATTCAGCGTATCAAAGAACCTTACTGTAGATATATGAAGCTCCTATCTGCAAAAATGTGGAATTCTGTAATTTTTAAAAGAAGAAAGATCACGGATGCGTGTTTATTTGCCTTTTTTCATTTGTTTTATATTTTACCCAGGGGCGATCGTATCGAACTAGTGGGCCTAGAATGTCAGAATATGGCTCATTTTAACGGAAATGTAAAGTTGTAATGCCCTTTTTAAGTGACCAAAAAAATTCGAGGGCGAAATGTTACATTTATCAATGAGCTACACCTACCAGTTTATCAGAAATAAGTAATATCCAGGGAGGGTCGCCGATGGACACGTTGCTGCGGATGAAGCTCTCGCCGGTGCCGGCCCAGAACACGTTGGTGTCCGACGGCGCGACGGCGAGGGATCCGATGGAGGCCACGTCCATGTCGTCGAAGATCGGCTGCCAGCGCACGCCTCCGTCGACGGTCTTCCAGATGCCGCCGGACGCGGCGCCGGCGTAGTACGTGCCCTGCTCGCCGGGGACGCCGACCACGGCGGACACGCGGTTGCCCACCGGTCCGATGTGCCTCTCCCAACTACCGTGTGTTCGTTGGTCTCGACGACGGCAGCAGCGGCGACAACTGAGACGAGCTAATTCGGTTCGGCCCACTCCGCAAAAGCGCTCACCACGGCCGGCAGGTCGGCCAGCCGGCGGACAACGGTTTCGGCTCCCGCGGCGGTAAGGGCATCCGCATGTCCCGGATAGCTGTGGGAGGCACCTGTGAATCCGATCACCCGCATGCCGGCAGCCCGGGCGCCCTGGGTCCCATGGACGCTATCTTCCACGACGATCGCCCCTGCTGGCGCGACAGCCATCCGCTCGGCGGCGAATAGAAATACAATAATTTTTCATAACCTCCCCCCTTATTTTCTGTTTTCTAGGTAAAGGTCGTGCAAAGAATTTGTTTGAAGTATAGGTGTTTTCTTTCGTGTCATGAAGAAATCTGTAAAACAAAATTCACTGTTCTTTTTTGTTTCAGTTATTGACAAGAACCAGAATTAATAAGTAATTAATGTTGTTTGTTTTAAATTATTGCAAGTCAATACCAACCTGTCTCAGGTTCAAATAGAGCCAAGCTTGCTCTTGTGTTTTGTGACAAGTAATCGGTCATGTACACGCTCTGTGTCAATCTGTCAACATACCTCTTCTAAAATAAGTGATTTCCAAGATTTCCGATTTCCCCCTCCAATTCCCCACAATGTCACCAGGTCCGGTAGGAATTTAAAAAAAGAGCTCTGAGACACGAGATCCTTCTAAATAAGATGTGATCACCCGTTTGTAAGTTGAAAATACCTCATTTTTTCTAATTTTTTTGAATTAACCGTCCCTCCACTCCCCCCAGATGGTCAAATCGGGAAGCAACTATTTCTAGTTTAATCTGGTCCGGTCCCTGATACGCGTGCCAACTTTGATCGTCCTAGCTTATCTGGAAGTGCCCGAACTAGCCACCGGATCCGACAGACCAACGGGGGAGGCTGAAGGGAGAGGAAAAATTAAAAAAAATGAGGTATTTTTAACTGGCGAGTGGGTGATCAGATCTTAATGAATTTTGATATTTAGACGGACCTTGTGTCTCAGAGCTCTTATTTTAAATCCCAACCGGCATTAAGTCTCTGATTTTTCTTTTAAATTAATCTATTGATTCATATAATTTTGCTAGAACTCATGCCATGCCATATGAGCTCTTGGCTCTTCCGACCTCGTCAGAGGTGCAATATGAGATCTTAGCTCTTGTTTTATTGCTTTTTTCTTGGAAGATTTCCGACTTAGTCTCATGGTTTCTGAAAGAAATTTTGTTTGTGTTTTTTTTCTTGTTAAAAAAACTTTAAAAATCCTAGTGAAGATTAGCAACTCAAAATAATTGATATTTTTCTCAATACTCGTCGACCGTAAATCCACAGTGTCTAAGCAAATTCGTTTTTCTGAGTTAACTTTTTTTCTAAACGAATTTATTGGGTTTCATTAATTCTGTCTGATCAGTAAATTGACCTCCAGTGCTCAATCAAGTCTTTAATTATCAATCTGAGCATTCCTCTCGTTACAACCAGTTAGGTCATTTTTTCTTTGTAAAATTCCCCACTAAGCAGTGAAAAATCCCCATGCTTCCTGCCTAAGTAAACAAATTCTATATCATCTAATTTCATGCTTTTACTCCAGAGATATGATTTTCTGAAACTCCTAATTAGTCCAGTTCGAATCTTCTGAATCCATCAGTCAAAATGTCGATACGATAGTCATTTTTTACGTCGTAAAATTCCAAGTTCCAATTTGCGTGTTTTTTGAATCATTGAAATTGTTTTGGCCTCAGAAAAAGCAATGTTCCCGGATACCAGTACACGAAGGGGATCAAGATATCTTCTCAAGTTTACACCGAAGCGCTTAAGCTGGCTTAGTACCGGACAGCAAGGACTTGAAATCAATATTCTAATGTGACCTAGACAGGTTAAGTTAGGTATTGAATCAATGAAATGTTGCGCAGTATTGGCCTTAGATATTTTCATTGCGTAAATGATTACGTATTAAAGTATTATCCTGGAACAAACTTATGTACCTTCAACTTTTATCAATAAAAAAAACATTATAAAATCATGAAATCATGGAAAGAGCAGTTTAAACCCAACAAACTAAAAAAAAAAAACATGAAAAGCTTATAAAGGATAAAATATAAGGAAAAAGAACCATGAATTAAAGAAAGGCGGCGATGCTGGCAACCAATTCCAGAGATCATTCTCATGTAATGAAATTGATTAATAGCATTTTTAAATGATGGTTTAATGCTCTAATTTATGCGGGAATATAAAAGTGTGAATTTTCTCTAGCCATGAAAGTCTATTAATCTTAATTAAGAATCGGGGCTATCAACGATAAGGCCCTGAGGCGAAAAACTCAAGTGATACATCGTCTTCCACAACAAAAATAATACGCAGCTCAACAACCCCCTAACCGCTCACTGAAGAAAATACTGCTAAATTATGAAGTTTTAAGTTACATAGAAAATAATGCAAAACGCGGTAGTTCATATTTCAGCTAATGCCATGAAGCGACCCGGCTCAATAGTAACCGAAACACTAAAAAACAGAATTTTGATACCAATATATACATCAAAAGAATCAAATTTTTATGTTGATTTTAAATATATAAGTTTTTTTCAAGTTTAGTCTTACCCATCAAAAGTTACAAGCCTGTAAAAATTTGCATTATCTGAGAAAAAAGGAAGAAACACCCCCTAATAGCCATAGATACTTTAATGAAAATCACGGCATCAGCTTCAACGTATCAGAGAACCCTACTGTAGAGGTTTCAAGCTCTTATCTGCAAAAATGCAGAATTTTGTATTTTTTGCCAGAAGAACTTACTGTTTATCACAGCATAAATGTCTTACAGTAAATTACTATCTGCTCCACTTAAGATTTTTGGGACAAATCAACCTCGCACATTTCTTCATGACTCCGCTTTCGCGCGTGCGCAACGATCAATAGCTACGTAGCGTTGCGCGCTGAGATCCAAAGGGAAATTACCCCTTGTGCGAGCTGTGATGTGCCCCATTTCTGGAACAAATTTTCTTTAATTAATGGTGTTTACGCTTTGATGCTTATGTTCAAAGATTCCATGTCTAAACTGTGATTGTTAACGAGTTCTGGGAAGTTGCTTGGTAAAAGTGTCTTTTTTTATTAACACCTATTTAGATAAGTGTGCTCACGTTGGGCCCAAAACTCCTAACAGATGACAATAAAAATGAAAGATTTGGGTGTGATATGAAGTTCTTAGCTTGTAGTAACGAAGATGGTGACGGCTTTTTGAGTCATGTTGTACTTTGGGTGAAACATGGGCTTTGGATATCACGCCCGAATCGAAGCAACAGAGCATGGAATGGAGACACACCCTCGCATTTAAAGGTGAAGGCCAATCAGAATGTTTCAGCCCAAATTATAGGGTTTTTTCAAAACGAGGTCGAGGCCGAAGGCTTCGACCGAGTCCGCCATATGGCTCGTTCGATCCACGCCACAAGGTCGAGCGTCTGGTCACCGAGCCATTGCATCTTTCGGAAAAAAAGCCCGGCCGCGGCGAACGGCGCGACATGGCAACCGCGGCACTGGCGGAGGTCGGGCTGCAGGCGTCCGATCTTGACAAATATCCGCACGAATTCTCAGGCGGCCAGCGCCAGCGCATATCGATCGCTCGCGCCATCATCACCCGTCCGAAGCTGGTCGTCTGCGACGAGCCGGTTTCGGCACTCGACGTTTCCATCCGTGCCCAGGTGCTGGATCTGTTCGCCGAACTGAACGACCGGCTCCCTTCTCAATACCTCGTTCTTTAAGCAATAGTTTTTTAATACTTTTAAAATTGTTACAGATAAAGAACCGTTGTGTTTCAGGCGTACTTCTAAAAAAGGATTGGGACAAAATTCAAACTTTACCATAATATGTGAGGCATTGAGGAGGGGCCGCCCACACTCATATATGTGATACTTCCTGCTCGACTTACGTATTCTATAAATTCATATTTTTTTTAAACATATCTATTGGAATGTTTGTCAGCATGGATGATGTAAAATTGCTCTGGAATCATGCAGAAATTGAACTTGGGGGTTTTCTGGATCACTTTAATACGCAAATCTAAGGAATCCTATCTAACCAATATCGCTAAAGAATAGGATCAGCTACCGCCATTTGACCTCAACAGACAAAAAGTTGAACTTTTTATAAAAGCTTACCTCGTCTATCTCGCGCATCTTTGCAGGGTTATTATAATTCTTCACCATCAAATCCTAGTAAAGATGAAAAATACAAATCACCAGGTAGCTGTTACAATCGACGTATCTCCCGAAGCCGCATGGAAGGTCATTGGCGCCGTAAAAGGCGTAGATAACTGGCTGCCCGTCATCACCGCCTGCCGGGTAGAGGGCGATAAGCGTTATTGTGGGAAATTTTTGAAATATTATAAGAAATTTTCTTAAAATTCAAATCATTTTTGGTAATTTTTCGTAAATTACAAAGTTTTACTCGACAAAATAATTCTACAGCTGAAGTTTCAAAGAACATGGTACAGCCGTTCGAGCAAAAATCACCAAGGAAAATAACTGTACAAATTGTAGACGCCGTGCCTGTTGGATCGAGGAATTTCAAGTCTTTCTAAAAAAGTCCTTGAAAAAAAACTGTACATACAGATAAACATATCTGTACTTTTAAATATACATATATAAAAAACAATACCACATATAAATTTTTATAATTAAGAATCAATCCGGTGAAAAATCAAGCTACGGTTGTTGATATTTTATTCATCTTTATTGGAGCAAATATCTGAAGAATAATCAAATCCACGTGGACTATGAATTTCAAGATTTATTCATGAAAACCCATCCAGAGGAAATTTAAGAAAAAAATCTCTCCCCCAAATTTTGCACTCTGTCCTTACGATTGTGTATATTTCATTATTATTATCTCAAAGATACTGTGGTACGCTTCATCCTTTTATTTTTAAGAAAATGACAATTACTGCATTATGACTTTATTTTTCTCTTAAAAAAGTATATTCACTGATATTTCCATCAAAAATAAATTTATAAATCAATTTAAGAACTGGTTTAACTAAGTTATCAGAATTTGGCAAAATCTTCCGACTGTATTTTCCGAACTTTTCCGTCAGATTAACACCAATTTCACAAGACAGCTCTTCACTATCATCAACGTATTGCAACAGCTGTATTGCGCAAATTGTATTGCAACAAAATGGATTTATTTACACAAACATAAATTATTTAAGGTTATTCCCCAAGTTTTGCTCATCATACATCTATTTCAGGACATACTATGTTCTTCTTCATGACACCCAAAGCAGCCACTTTTGGAAATCCCAGAACAACACTACCGGAAGAGAATCCCGTGCTGCTCGTGTCAAAGCTCATTGTTGGACTTGTCATTGCTTGAGATGGGGGGAATAGGGACAGGTGCTTCTAAGTCGACAAAAATGTGATGACGACGAGATGAGGTTTTTGTTTGGTGAAGAGAACAAGTACCGGTAAGAAATCATCGAATCGCGTTTTGAATTTGTGGTGGGTGGACAGATTCTGTGAGTCTCCGGGTGCCGACAGGCGCGGATTTCTTAGTATCTCTTCTGAATGTAGGTTAAAATGTAGGAGAACGTCTGTCGAGTCCCGCTTTCGAATCTTCTTCAAAGTCAAGTCAGAACGATCTTTAAGTCAGAGGGGGGGGAGGGAAAAGGCGGGGGAATGGAAATTTGCGCTAGTTTTTTTTTCTACCGGGAAGATAATTAAATCCCTAAAGCAGAGATCTATCAAATCCCATAAAAAAATGGTAAAATTTACTTTTTATATGAATCTAGACTGTTTTAACCGTTAAAACAAGCAACAAAGAACAACGAATAAAGCAATTTTTTATGCAGCTTGTAAACGGAATACGACTATTACATCGACACACTGGTCCCCTCAGCTTGAGCTTTAGCTCAGTTTGATGGCTCCGCGCATAATCGTTTCTATATATTGCATATTTCTATGTTTTTCTATATATTTTTCTATATTTCTAGTTTCAACTTGTCCGAACCTTGAACCCCCCAAGAATGGTTACTTTATAAAAAATTCATGCTCCAGCATTTTGAACGCAGCTTGTGGTTTTAAGTGTAATATTGGATACTCACTATTAGGATCACATATTCGTATGTGCCAAGAAGATGGAACCTGGTCTGGAAATGACACCAAATGTGTCAGTAAGTAGCTTTCCGTCAATATTTTTATTATTTAAATCAATATTTTTAATATTCAGACACAACTTATGACATCAGATATGCCAAAACACTAAGAAATCCTTGAACCCTTCCCACTTACATTTACGTGAATTGACAACTCTCTTTTTGTATTTCACTCATATAAGAAACTCGTTTTCACCAAAAGAAATTCATTTTATAAGTTCATTTTATAATGCATTTTAAGTTCTCTAAGCTCGTTTTAATTAAAAAAAAAGTTAAAGATAGCTTGATTCAAATTTAGTTCTACTTTAATTATAATTCAAATTTATAGTGCACTTAATTAGATCATCAAGGCAATACAGTTGAGCTTAAAGTGATCAATCTTTTCCCTTTAAAAAACCACATACACAATGTAATTTATAGTTTGGCTATCTATATGCCGGAGAAAATTTTTCAACAATTTTTAAGAACATGCACCCTTTTAAAAATTCGGACACAAATAGTAGCGTTTAATTTAACTTTTTACCTCCACTAGTTGACCTGAAAAATAAAATTGATACCATTCACAAAAAAAATCTATCTATGCTCTTTGACAGCTTAGATACACTTACACTCTTTTAATTTAGTTAGATTTTAAAAGCAAAATTAGCAATTGAAGTAGCCGTAAAAGTTTGAACATAATATCCTCAGTCGTTTTTGGGATACTGCTGAGGTGTCTTATTGGCTATCTTTGCCCGGTGCGACTGCCAACCGCATTACTCAGTAATTTTTGAATCTGAACCACTCGTTGCAATGCAGGTATGTGCTCTAAATAAGCCTCTACAGATTCTTTTGATTTAAACTGAAACAGTTCAAATATACCCTTCAGCTCGTCACGGATAGCAATTTTAGCAAAGCGATTAATGGATTCTTCTTGCCAGCTGGGATCACTGGTCCAGGGTTTATGGGTCAGCATTTCCAGGATATTTAACTGCAGTAGAATATAGCCCTTTTGTTGCAGCAGTTTTAAAGGTTCATGGGTTTCCAGTAACTCTACCTGTCGGGGATCCCGCCGCTCACCGACTTCGACATCGTCAGCCTGTTGAACGTCCTGGAGGCCCACATGATCCGGGAGGTGCGGTCCTTCACGCGGAACTTTGCCGTCGGGCGGCTGATCCTCTACGCGGGCGTCCTGATCTGGTTCTGCTACGACTACTTCGAGAACTGGTTCGGCATCGACTTCCCCCAGGGCCAGGTGTTCAACGCCGAGCTGCTCGCCCGGGTGGCCACCCTCCACTGCCTGTTCGTGGCGGCGATGTCGGTGGGTCTCCTGATCCCCTACGGGCGGTGGCTCGAGCGCCTGCTGCACTTCGTCCCCGACGGTAATCTTGCCCGGCTCTATCGTCGTAAGGTCGATGATTGGCGAATATAGGCCCCGGTCATAAGAAACACCGGCGACCGCGTAGGCAAACCGGGCGGAAATCTCAGCAGCCGTCGGGGCATCGGCGAAAGCTTGAATAGGCCCTTCATTTTTCCTTTTCAGCGCGCGCAAATCGTCGTTACCCGCGACATGATCTGCGTGCATATGAGTATAAAGCACGGCATCCAACCGTGTAACCGAACAGTCAAGCAACTGTTCGCGCAAGTCCGGTCCCGTATCGACCAAGACGTTCACACCATTCGATTCAACCCGCCAACACATTCTTCTGATGATTCTGATCAACGGACAGAAAAATTTGTAACCTATCCACCGGTACTTTGTCTCCTCTTAAAGCGCTATGAATTTGATTCAGAACTCAGATTCAGAAAAATAAACGATTGGTAAGTTGACGGCATGATCCTTTCCCCCGCAATCGAAGTTAGTGCAAGTGTTGACAAGAGCATCAACGTGACCTAGCGAATAGTTTGACGTGGTATTTTTTTTCAGCTTTGTAATCGTATTTATTTCTGTCAAGAACTAAGATCCGACGCTTTACTACCTTAATTTTGCAGTTACGCTAATGAAATAAAGGGTACTAAATACGAAGGAAATTTGATTATTTATATAATTAATCTGTAATTTTTAAAAAATTAAAGCTGAAATTACTCTGTAAATTACAATTAATCTTATTATTTTTCAGAATTATTTTGAGTCGAAATCCAGCCTGCCAAAAGTGGGCCTAGGTTAGCTTGCGACAATCGTAGCAGTAAAGAACTTCTTAGACAACTTTGCCTTATCATAATGATAACGAAGAGACATCAATAACGGGCAAAATTACTTAAAAAGACAGTGAAAAACAAATATATTTTTTCGGCAAAAATGATAATAAAAATCCAAATCTTGTAGGGTCGAATTCATATTTTGGAGCCGAAAATATCATATAAAAAAAACACGAAAATTGGAAAACTGGCAGAGCGCAAAAAAAAAAATCAGAGTGAATAATCATTCGTTAGTCAGTAAATAAAAAGGAAAATGCAAATTAAAAAGATAAAAACTGGTCTAACAAAAAAAAAGTTGAAAAAAGTTAAAAGGGACATTAAAAAAAGGTAAGGGGGGATCCAAATAAGCGATTAAGTGCAAGAATCTGAGCAGCATCATCATCCAATAAAGAAATGATGAGAAACCAGTGGGATGTTCTATTTATTTTTTCTGTAAATCAGCACGCTACAAGTTTCATGAAGGAAAGCAGTTTCAAGAGGAGAAAAATCAAAGTAAAAGTTTCAAAAAGAGAAAAATCAACATGTAATTATTTTCACGAGCAAAAATCAGCACGCAAAAGGTTCCATGAACAAAAATCAGCACGCAACAAGTTTCATGATGAAAATCAGTTTCACGTGGAAAAAAATCAATGTGCAGGAATCATGAACAGAAAAATCAACGTTCAACAAGTTTTACGAACAAAAAATCAGCACACAGCAAACTCTATGTGAGTGTCTCTCCTTCCATTGTAAAAACAATATTGATCAAAGGCCTACGGCGCGACCGCTCAGCTGTTCGTGCTTCCGGTCGCGTTCTTCCGCTGGGTGTTCACCGATCCCGCCGCGGCGGCGATGTGGACCAGCTTCTTGTTCGGCCTCCTGTCGCTGCCGCTGATCGCTGCGGTCACAGCTGGTGCGACGCGCGCCGGATCCGGAGGGCGCGCGCTGACGCGCGGCGCGGTGCTGGCGGTGCTGTTTTGCTACGCGACCTCGGGCACCGTGGCGCACTGGAGCAGTGGGATGGACACGACGTTCAACCTCTGCACGGCCGCCGTCCTGATCCTGCTGCTGATCCGGTTCGAGAATAATATAGATAGGATTATAACAGATTGAAGTATAATGATGATAAGACTTGTAACTCAACAAACACAACTGTACAGTGACAGGCATAGGCAGCTACTGTAAACATTGTCATTATCAAAGAGGGATTCGCAACATAATAATTATATAGATGGAACGATAACAGATGGAAGCATAATTATGATAAAACTTGCAACACAACAGAAACAACTGCACAGTAATAGTCATAGAAATTGACAGTAAACAATATTTTTATCAAAGGGGCATGCGCATCATAATAATAATATAGATAGGATTATAACAGATTGAAGTATAATGAAATATTGGAAAACACTTAAAGTGGAAAGATCAGGATGAAACGTGATGGGAAGAATAAGTACAAGTTCAAGATACGTGACTTAAATAACCAGACCGGATTCGCTCTCTTTGTGGAGTTGAGGGGGGAGTAATCCGGAAAAATTGGAAAGAAAGAGGCATTGTAACTTACGAACGGGTGATCAGATCTTTTTAATGAAATTTCATTAATGAAATTTGATATTTAGAGGGATCTTGTGCTTTAGAGCTTTCATTTTAAATCTCGACCAGATCCAGTGACATTGGAGGAGTTGGGGGGGAAACCTGAATTCTTGGAGTATTAGCGGCACTTTTGCCAAGTCTTTGCGGTAGTACACGCTAAGTCATTCAGTGCCTTATTTTAACGACAATGCCAGTTGTTTTGTATTAGCGGCGCTTTTGCCAAGTCTTTGCGATAGTACACGCTAAGTCATTCAGTGCCTTATTTTAACCAAAACTGACGCTGATGTTTCTTGTATCATCGGCTAAATATCAAAGTTTCTCTGATGGAAGTAAAGAGAAGTTGAATATCAAAAACAAACAAAAATTATTGCTTTGCAGTTTGTATGCAGCACATACCTATAAAACTAGCTCAAATAAAGCGATCCGTGAGCTTTTGAATTTTTCTTTGAATGTCACCCTACAGCAACATACCCTCCCCCAAGTCGTATTTTTGTGAAACTTTTAAGTATAAAGGTATTAAGGTGAAACTTTTAGTGACTGTTTAGGAGGAGTTTCAGTTAAACAGAAAAATTGTACCATAATTAATTTATGCTATTAGTATAAACATAAATGGTATTTATCGTCATTTCTGAATCATTTTTAAATTTTGGCTGAATCATTTTTCCTTACATTTCAACGAAATTTCTTCTTTTAGCCAGCTAAGTCGACCTGGAGGGGGAGGGATCAAAAGAGGGGAGTGAAAACCGCGAACTCTGCGCGGTCTCGCGCGACAAGACCAACACCCCGCTGCAGGCCTTGGTCCTGTTGAACGATCCGGTCTACGTCGAAGCGGCGCGCGCTTTCGCCGCGCGCATCCTCGCCCCGGAGTACGACGACGTTCTCTCCGATACCAAGGTAACCCCGCAGTCAGACGACGACCGACTGCACCACGCGATCGCGTTCAGCGTGCGCCGCACACCGCGAAAGGGCGAGCTCGACGTCCTGCGTTCGCTCCTCGCCAGCGAGCGGGCGCGGTTCAAGGCCAATCAGGACGCAGCGCGTCAGCTCCTCGCCGTGGCCGAAAAATCGAAATCGGCCTATAATTTCGGCCTATAATTTGAAACCATCGGGTTTCGGTAACGAGACTACCAAGGTCTGACTTCACTGAAAAGCATCCAAGCTTTTTAATTTTTGTTCTTAGACCTCGGTTCTTTTGCATGTTTACCGATTGATTAAGAAGAGAAATCAGGTCTGTCAATTCACCCCCAAACAGAGAATGACAAGACTTGTTTGAACCTGTGTTTATAGTAATCAATATAGTAATGTTTATAGTAATCCATATGTTTGTAGTTTATAGTATAGATTATAGTAACAATGTTTATAGTAATGTTTATACTTCGCTTGACCGCCAACCCTTTAAGTAGCAAAAGGTTAAACATTCTGTGAAAATTCTGACCCAACTCGGTAGCGTTATCTTGAGCCATGTGCCCTGAATGCGTTATTTATTTTCCCTACCCCACACCGCGTTGAAGAGAGACAATAGAAATTTGGGAAAGGGCTTATTCGACTAGAAACTGAAAGTTGCTTTTCTTAGGGGACAAAGGGGACAATGGAACCCCCTCGTGCCCTTTTTGCTAACCATTCCCAAAACCTCCAAGACATCTAATCAAAACTTGGCATAAGCATTTGCTCTGAATGGTTAAAAGAATCAGAATCTGATGTTGATACTATTTCTAAATTATTAGAACTTGAAAAAACAAAATCTTCTGAATATGAAAAAAAATTAAAACTTGCATTAGCCGATTTTCAAAATCTAAGTCGTAAAACTCAATCTGACATAGAAAATGGTGTAAATTCTAAAATCAATGAATTTGCATTGGATTTTTTAAAAATTTATGATGATTTTAGTAGAGCAAAAGAAGTTTTCTCGGAAAGTAAAATTAATTCAGAGGGATTAGATTCTATTTTAAAAAATATGGATTCATTGTTACAAAAATATGATATTAAACCAATTGATGCAACCACATTTTCTATTATTTTTATTTTTCAAAAAAAGAGGAAGAACAGTAACAACATTGCTTAACTTTTTCTTTCTTTAGATGCTCCAGTGATTTCTTAGGGATGGGCACAAGTCCTGGACATATCTCCAAACAACCACATTTTCTTTTTTTTAAAGAGGAGAAAAATTAATGACATTGCTTCACTTTTTTCTTTCTCTAGATGCTCCAGTGATTTCTTAGCAATGGGGCACAAGTTCTAGACCTAAAACAATACGTATATGGTCGATGCCTCGTAAAGAATAGCAGAATTCCGGGACATGGTTCACACCTGCGGCATACGGAAATTCTGATTGGCTCAAACTAGCCCAACCTTAGTCTCGGTATTAATAAAATATCATTGTGAATGGACCTTAAGCAGGTCCAACCAGGAGGTGATTAATTACAATGGACAAAAATAAATAGTCCTCATAGATATATCCAAGGTTTATTTTGTATATTGTGGGAGAAACTATTGTGCTATAAAACCGAAAATTGACTGTTCAAGATTAGATCTTAGTTGGAAATCCCACTATTTTTAGCTGAATTTCCTCGAATTAAGCGTCATTCTCCAATTACAGTCACAGACAAATCATCGCAGACGACGGTTACCAAAAACGATCTGAAAAGGTCATAACTTTAATAAAGAATTCGTATTTTTCACAGGGTGGCTTTACCAAGCCTATAGTGACGTCATGACATCTAGAAAAGGCTAAAATTGTCTGCTGTTGGATAAAAAGCAATAATGAGAATCCATATGGAGAAGATTGCCGAGTGCAGGCGCTTGGCAGCGAAGCCACCAGTCTCCCGAAATTATATTTTTTTGATACTTTTTTTCTCGATAACGGTTCCATATTTTTTCCGGGAAAATCTTTATAATTGAGCAATATTTGAGTATTTATTAATTTTTTCTCGAAATGGCTCCAATCGACCGGCCCAATCCGGGGCGGGTCTACAATGTTTGTGACGACGACCCACAACCGCCGGAAGTGGTGATTGAATATGCGGCGCAGCTTCTTGGCATGGAGCCGCCACCAGCCGTGCCCTTTGAAGAGGCAGATATGTCTCCGATGGCGCGCAGTTTTTATTCCGACAGCAAGCGGGTGCATAATGATCGCATCAAGGATGAGCTGGGGGTGCAGCTGATGTTCCCGGACTTTAAGTCAGCGCTCCATGCCATGAAAGCGGCAGAAGACGCTGAATAGTGCGGCGCGCCGGAGCGCAGCGCCGGCCCAACCCCAAAAGTGATTCCTTGATAGTTTGGAGATTTCAAGGTAGAAAAATAGGTTTAAATATCGACGATATATGCATGTAGTCTATATACCCGGCTTAAAGGGTTAGCGTTCCAAAAGGGCATTAATCATCGTTGTGATGAATGCTCCAAGGACAACCCCTCACGTCGTAGGGAGAGTAGTTGAGTTATCACAAGGTATCTCGTGGTGGCTTGGCTCACCCTACGCTAGCGTTTGGGCGGAGGTCCGGTGGCACGGCAAGTCGGCGGCAGCGCTCGGACGGTGTGGGCATGTCCACTGTCTGTGCACTGCCTCCAGTTTCAGGATCGCTTCGATAATGATCGTCAAAATTTTCAATGCAATCATAGATTTCACTGAGCTCGATATCACCGGCCCATCGAGCCACCGGTTCACCATTGGGATGAAATATCGTCGTCTGTGGAATACCCACCAAACGATTTCCTATTAATTCAGAAGCAGAATCCAGATCAGCAAGAAAGACTGGATAGGAAAGCGGTGTTTGTTTAATAAAGGCACGAATGAGATCGGCGCGACCATATTCGAAACTGGGATAATCCAGGGTCACTCCTAGAGTGACGATCTTATCAGCATTGTCGGCATTGAACTTCTGAATTTAAAGTTTCTTTAGAAATGATACAGATTAAAGCTCTCTAAAACCCAAATCTGTCTGTGCCAATGTGCCACAAAAGTATAGCAGAGTGAAAATCGTGAAAAGGGCTGCCCCTCTTTGGAGTTTACCAGAAAGTCTCAGGGCTTCAGACACAGTATATATGAAGAGTAGCGAAAAGTTTCTTTAGAAATGATACAGATTAAAGCTCTCTAAAACCAAAATCCGTCTGTGCCAATGTGCCACAAAAGTATAGCAGAGTGAAAATCGTGAAAAGGGCTGCCCCTCTGTGGAGTTTACCGGCGAGTCGCAGAGGAGCAGAGCACTTTACACTTTCCCAACATAACCTCCCTAAAGTCAAAATTTGAAACTGACTTGACCCTAGAAGTTCTCTGTAAATGTCAACTTTACACCTTGCGTCGTTCCTGAAACATTGCGGATACGCTTTAGCCTGGCAACGCATCGTGTCTTTGAATTTACCACTCTACTAAATTATGAATACATTCTAATTCTCACAGGAGCTTTTAGTGCAAAAAAGACGGAGGTCGACCTTGACAAAACATGAATCTTATTTAGCCCCTTGTTCCGAAATAGAAACTCTACTACCCTTGCTATTGTTCTTTCCCTTTCCATGGTGCAAGGTAATGCCGGAATGTGAACGTACAAAATAATAAGAGCTTATTAGCTCATCGAAATACTTTTGAATTCACCCTGAAAAAGAATTTATATTGGGCTTAAAAAAGAAAGTATTATTATTATGAAGCTGTTTGAGGGGGCAATGTGACTCTTGGGATGTGTTGAAGCCACATAATCACCTAAATTTGTAATTACCATAAAGTTATTCCATATATGCACCCAGAGTGACCCTTCGAATGTATTGAGACTACATTATCAGCTAAAGATGTAATGACCATAAATTATTCCATATGTGGATCCAAAGTGACCCTACATTCTGGGTTTTGTATTCTGCCACGCTGTAGTGAGTGCCTTCGGGAACAAGCTGTTGGCCGATTTCATCAATCACTGCGCGAACTTCGGTCACGTTTTCTACGCAGACAAAGGCGGCTTTCTCAAAGCGCTCGGTTCGCACCAGCCAGCAGGCCAGTTCCAGGGCAATGGTGGTTTTTCCGGCCCCGACATGGCCGGTGATCACGATGTACCCGTCCCGTTCGTTCATCCTGTAGGTTAGGTTGGCCATCGCCTTCTTGTGGCCGCGGCTGGGATAGTAGAAACGGTGATCCGGGCTCAGCTGGAAGGGCAGTCTCAGACAGACATGCAGAGAGAGTGAGGGAGACAATACACAAACTAACATACAGATTCAGACATACAAACAGACAAAGACAGACACTGGGACAAGCAAACACCCGCCCAGAGACACAGGCACAGAGAATCAGAGAGACAAAAATATGCAAACACACAATTCAGACATACAAACAGACAAAGACAAACACTTGGATAAGAAAACATCTGCTCAGAAACACAGGCACAATGAAAGAGACAAGTGAGAGAGGTATAGTGTCTGCCACGCTATCTGAATCTAAATGAGCCTAACTTGAATAAAGTTATTTGAAAAAAGGGCTGTCTCTGCTGTCTGTATGAAGATCTCGGTGCTTTTGTCGACTAGGGTGTCTAAATTTATTTGCTCTAGGTTCATTGAAGAGTTCTCTGAGTAGGTTTTGAGAGCCAAATTGAGATTCATCCGGTAACAGTTGTGAGTTAACTCGTCTTTCAGAAGCTCAGTACGGAATCTCGGTACTTTTTTCTTAAACTACCCCAAATCCCCATCAATAAATAAATGAAACACAAAACGAACAGAACCAACAATACATGACCGAGTCAAACTCAAAAAGAGCAATTATTAACATAAGCAGGACTGGTAACTCCAATGCTTTCAGTTAAAATACTGTAGCCTCGCCCCTGCCGTTAGGATAATGCTGGATAAAAGCTTAAGCGCCAAGTACATTAAATTTTATAAGAATACTGTATATTCATACATTTTTCCAAGTAAATATCTTCATTAGTCGCAAAGGTGTTGACAACATCTTTGTATGATTTTACAATAAATTACATTTTCCAATACGTTTCGAAAGACCTGAACTTATCCCTAGGGTAGAGGTTTTCAATCTTTTGTGGTTCATGACTCCCTTAAAACGTTATATTTTCCACAAATCTTCCGGCGATTTTCCAACCAATTCTCCGTGAATGCGGAGCCAGCATGCCATTGCACCAGGCACTGCGCAAGCATCGAGACCGTATTCGAACCATTCTGCCACGACACGAGCAGGGTGGCAGCTTCGCAGCCCAGGGGGTCGCTCGCACCACAGGACGCGCCGGCGTTTGCATGGCCACCAGCGGCCCCGGTGCTACGCATCTGGTCCCCGGAATCGCGGACGCTAAACTCGACAGCGTGCCACTCATCTCCATCACCGGTCAGGTTCCTCAGAGCTTCATCGGCAAAGACGCGTTTCAGGAAACGCCCATGGTGGAAGTCTGCCGTGGCATTACCAAACACTCCTACATTACATGGCATCGCAATGATCACAAAGTACCATATTATCATCTGAGGTGTTGCACTTTCCATCATGCTGTCGACAAGTATGACTCCATGGCCGTGCCCTTGGTTCAGCCCAACGTAGGTAACGTTCGCGGAACTCCAATACCCACGCATGGTACAGACGCTCGAACTGTTTCGACATGTAGTCGGCTACGTGCCAAATGGCAGACCCGTGCTGGTTGAAAATCTTGCAGTTGTTCCACACCTGCGTATATTATACAAGCAAAGATACAAAAAGAAGCGAGCGTCACATCGACAATGAGCTGACAAAAGTCGACGGCATGAGATATACCAGTTTAAAGGGGTTGACCACTTCAGTAGTAAGGTACACACTGAAACCAAAAATAGCCCAATACAGAAATGATATCAGATTTGCCTTTTAAACTTTAAAAGTTATCTCATTGCTAAAGAAATTAGAGTTTATCCTTTGCTCCCTTCTAAGCGAAGACATTAGAAACTTGGTCTACAGCATTTTTGAAATAAGACAGATAAGTTTTTTTGGCTGTAGTCAA
The DNA here is from genome assembly GCA_010016025.2 of Alatinidae sp. Z8VKAUB7J3. Classification (NCBI taxonomy): domain Eukaryota; kingdom Metazoa; phylum Cnidaria; class Cubozoa; order Carybdeida; family Alatinidae; species Alatinidae sp. Z8VKAUB7J3. The sequence goes on along the minus strand of JAAAKM020721499.1, from coordinate 63,583,212 downwards.
TAGCTCCTGATGAGCTGATCAAAGTATATATCATCCAGTTTTTGGTAGAAAAATTCCTTCATGAGATATAACAGTTTGAAAGATGGGGAGCCGGACGCACCGCCACATTTTAAAACAGCTATAATTAAGAAAGGTATTCTGACTTTATTTCTCTAAATGTGTACACTAAAAATCTGCATAGCTAATAAAGCTAGAAATATAAAAATTACGCAAATCCATAATAGCTCGACTTGAAATAGAGTCATAGTTACATCATGCAAAGACCACAGGCCCAAGCTGTCACCGTTAACAAGCAAAGCGAGCGAAAGAGGGCAACAGAAAGTAAGGAGACTAAAGGCACAAGTTCATAATCACAGTGAGCAAACCAAGCAGACGGAATTGACAAAAAGCCCTCGATTAAAACCTATCATCTGTATTTTCAAGTTTTAAAGATAAAAACCAAATTGTGTATTTTTTTTTTATTTTTTTTTTTTTGGAACGGCAGAATTAGATGAAGATAGGCTACAGAATTAAAAATCAGGTGAATAATAGGAGGTACTACATTTTCCTACAATCAGACTCGTTGAAATGCAAAGACCCCTATGCTGGTGAGCATGTAATTAAAAGAGGATAAGCCTCATGTTTTCTAGAGGATATCTAGAGGATATAGCTATCTATAGCTATCTAGAGGATAGCTATATTTAAAACGAGGAAAAGAGGATAAGCCTCATCTGTCTCCCTTCATTCGGGTTTTCGCCAGGTACTCTGTGAAGGACGGCTCCTTGTCATTTTTCTTTTTCGTGTCTGTGTTTTTTTTTCTCTTGTTTTTTGCTGTTTTGCTCACTTTCTCCCTCCATTCTGATCTTCGGCGGGTACACAGCGAAGGACGGCTGCTTGTCAGTTTCCTTTTTAGTGTTTGTTTTTTTTTATCCTGTTTTTTTGTTGCTTTTCACTCTGTCTCTCTTCATTCGGGTTCTAGCTGGATAGTCTGTGAAGGACGGCTGCTTGTCATTTTTATGGCACTTGGTATTAACCAAGTAACATAAGCGCTTCAAGCGACTCCGATCTTGCAGACCCACTTGTTTCTGACATTTCCTTGAGATGAAGCTTGCCTTAAATTTCTTCTACAGCCTTGCGGTACAAATTGAAGCGCTTAGATCCTCTGGTGAAAATGTTATAGGTTTGCTGTAAGACACCAAACATGTTGTGGGTAAAGGAGCTTGACTCACAGCAATGCTCCACTATAATGTTCCCTCTGTGGGCGAGGCACCTGAGGTACGGAACATTTCTTCCGAGCTTCTCTGAAATGTTAGTCTGTGTTCCCTTAAAACAGCCACTCATGTTGCTGGCAAAATCATGCTTTTAAAAGGATATTTCTTAAAATTTTGTTGTTTTTTTATTCAGTCTGTTTTAATGTCTAATTATGTATTCATGTTTCAGTTGGGTTTACTACCGCTGATATTCGCTACAAGTGGGTAGATGGACCAACTGCGGTTGGTATGGATGGAAACGTCATACTGCCACAGTTTCAGGTTGTTGGCTATAGAAAAACATCTCGTGAAGTTACATTAACCACAGGTAACTCAAAAAGCGTTTCACAAAATTCTATTTTCAATTATTTGTACAAAAAACTCAACTTTTCAATAGCCGACGTATTTTTTTCGCTTTTGAATGGTACAAAGAAGGAAAATGAAAAAAGTGAAGTACAGAGAAGATATAAGAAATTAGAATTAAAATTACAAAAATATTTATAGGATGTTTTATAGGGGACATGGATTGAATGTTCTACCCATGTACGTATCTGTTCAGTATTACCGTCATTTGTTAAATACACTGATCATTTAAGTGCTTATTCATGTTTTTTTTTCTTGGTGGCCGGTGTTTACCAGCCCCCTTCCTTCCTCGGTGTTTTTGACTTTTTGTCCTAAGTCTTTAAGAACGATTCCTGAAAGACAATGGTCATTTAATTAGAACAATATTCTTTGTTAATAAAAACGCACTTACTTATTTGGTGATAACTTTTTATCTGCTAAAGCCTCCGTTAAAAACAATTAAATAAAAGTGGGAGCCCTGTTGCTTAGGAATTTTGTCTTTTAACATCGATCTTGTATGGGGTCAAATAGTATAAAGCCAGTACTGAGTGCTACAAAAACCAGAGTAAGATGTGACGAAATACTGCTATAATCACTACCGTTATATACGGATAAATAAAACATAATCTTTGATGTCCTTTATTATTTTTATTTTGTAACAATCGACCATTATAATTCATACCACTGTAACTAGTACCTTTATAATACGGGCCCTCCTTGACGCCTTTCTCGAGTCCGACCTGGCGACCTCGCTCCTCGGCTCGACGTTCGAATCCGCTTACGTACGGCATGGCTTTCGCTTTCCCGATCCTCCGGAGGTGAAGATCCAACTCCTGTTCCATCTCGTGCGGTAGTGCGATCAACCAATCGACGAATCGGAACAGCCCGATGATATCTCGTTCCTTCCACCCGCGGAGGAAAAACCGTTCCAACAGGCGCTTCTTGCACTCGAGCCTCTGCCTGGGTGTGCGAGACGTCTGCAGATCGAGATGAGCGAGAGTCACCAACGCGAAAGAGTTTCTCCATCACCATTTTAAATTTTTAACAAATATAAAGATTTAAATTTGTCGGATAGCAAAGAAGCAGTTTGGCTTGTTAGGATGCGCTCAAAATGATACATCATGAGATATTGCCATCCAGGTCTTTAAATGTCGGGTTAAATTCGTAAAAATGTAAAGGGAGGGCAAAATATATTTTCCAAATCTAGGGGGGGGGGTATTTTTTTTTAATTTTTCAAGAAAAAAAAACAATAAAAGGGTATTTTTAAACTATATATAAAAGAAATATGTATATATCATAATCCGGTAAGAAATTTAAATTGTATATCAAGAAAAAGGATACATTTGTTTAAATATTTTAAAGTAACGTATATAAATAGAAAAATGAAAATATTACCATTTAGAATTGCTGAAAACTAAGTTCCTAGCAGTATTTGCCATCCCAAAGAAATTCTCTAGTGGGGCTGATGATGAGCTTCCTTGGCGTTTCCACCTCTGTCCTCGTAGATATGGGAATGTAACCTTTTAGCTGTGTAGAGAACCATTTCAGTTTATTCCTTCTCACTCCCCCTACCTCTTTCGACATTTATCTGAAACCTCATGAAGAGTAAGAAGTTTGTCCATTAAAATGTAATTTTTTAGGAATCTACCTTAAGATAGTTATATTAGAAGATAGTTACAATTTATTATTTTTGTAAATGTTTTTGTTATATTTTAGGATGTTTACAACTTTTATTCGTAATCAAAAGAACTTTTGAAAAAAAAGTGAAAAATAAATTGAACCAAGAGTTTTATTTATGAGGGATACAGAGGAAAGAGGTATCTACACCTAAAACATATCAATAACTTGCAAAAGTGGATTACAATTTATTATTTTTGCAATGTTTTTGGTATATTTTAGGATGTTTGCAGCTTTTTTTCGTAATAGAAACAACTTTTGTAGAAAAAAGGTATAATTAAGTTAGAGGTGGCGGGGGGTTGGCAGTTGCTCTTCGATTACTTTCGACTGATAACAAAGGCACTAGTTCTCTCAATTTCCAATTGAATGAACGCTTTTTGAATTTTCTACGACAACACTTTCTATAAAAGCCTAATATGCCCCAAGGTTATAACTTACAAACCTTTGTCCTGAGCGCTGTGGGGGTTGTCATATTCAAAGGCATAATTTCCATACTTTCGTACTATGTTGAACCAAATGGCTATATCAAAATTTTGATAGGAAGTGTTTGGAGAAATCAAGGGCGTAGGACTACTACTAATAACTCACTGCAGCACCAAGCCGTTAGGTAATATCGATGTACACTTAGGGTGTTACATAATACTTTAAGAGATTTTTTTCTTTTAAGGCATTTTTCTCAGGGAACATTTATCATTAATAGATTTTTTATCCACATTAGGATTGAAGGGGATTCCCCGTCAATAGAATGGAGTGCCAACTAGTTGGACCATGAGAGCCTTTCTAATACTATGATTTGGGTAATACACTTTAAATGATAACCTACTGCAGGCGAGGAGAACCCTTGTTTGCGCATACTAGAATGATTATATGAATTGCATGTCGCCATGTGCCTACCATAATTGACATACAGAGGGGGTTTTATAATTGCAAAAAGTGGAATTATTTAAAAAATGACAACTTGACAAATATAATCACTCCTGGAAAGAAAAATAAATGATGATAAAACAGAACAAAAACGTATCTGTTCAGGAGAAAAGTACAGAAATTCTCAGCATTCTGCTCAGTGGCTTATTATTATTACAGTGGCTTCATATATCAGCTCATGGGTACTCTTACAATGCAAGCAAAAGTTGACGGCATATTTTTACCAAAATTTCCCCGTATTAAATTGTTTTCCTTGTGTTTACCATAATAATAAGAACTTTCTGGTGTACAAATAGCTACACTAACGCACATCGGCGCCCTTCAGGAAGATCATGCCGATCGGCGCCGAATGGCTTCGGAACAGCACATCGGGAACCACCGCGCGGGCCACCAGGTCCGGCCGCAGCGCGGCATAGTCGGGCTGTGGGTGACTGCCGATGTAGCTGTAGGGCCAGCCGTAGAAGGCGCCGTCCCGGACCGAGGTGAAATAGTCCGGGACCAGATGATCGCCCAACCCGTCCCGTTCGTTCACCACCGTATAGAGGATGCCGGTGTCCGGGTGGATCGCCGTGCCGACCGGGTTGCGCAGGCCAGTGGCCCAGGTCCGCCGGGATCCGAGCCCAAAGCCAAGCCAGAAGCAACCAAAGCCAAGCAGACAAATTTAGCTGGGCCCTAAGACCGTCACTAAGGGAGCATGCAAAATTATCCAGTTGAAACTACCTGGGCCTACAGGCCGACCGAGCAGAGGAAAATGACATTGTTTTTAATCTTATTTGCTCATGCAGACTGAATCGCATGGGTTGGTGGTAGAATCCGGCCCTTAAACGATGTTGAATCTAGTCGCGGTATGGAGCTTGAGGAAGAGTAGGAAATTAAAATAACCTCGCGAGTTATATGATCAACGGCCAAGGTGTTGTCATTTTCCAGCACCAACTTGTAACTTAGTTTTATACCTCCTCAATTAAACCTGAAAAATAAACCATAATACCATTCCCAAAAATTGTATTTATGTTCTTTGACAGCCTGGATATACTTACACTATTTTGATTTAATTAAATGGTAAGAGCAGAAGTAGTAATAGCAGTAGCCCAAACTTTCAACTTAATACGCTCAGTCGTTATTAGGATATTGCTGAGATGTCTTATTGGCAACCAATATTCACACACTGCCTTTTGATTTTGTTTAAAAGCAACTTTTAGTTTAAAGTATAATTAGTGATTTGTGTAATTTTTTGTGGTGGGGTCGACTTAAAAAACTTTTAGACTCCTTGACGGGAAGTTGAGGTTACTTGTTGGCTATCTAAAATTAGTTCACTGCATTAGTTCACTGAGGTTTTCGACAAGACTACGATGAAATCGAACGAAAAAATAGACGTGAATCAAACAATAACCAAATGAGAGTGATTTTCAGCCAATGAATAAAAAAAAACAAAATAAAAACTAGAAAGACAAAGCAAAAATATCGAAAAAAACTTCTGCTAGGCCGTCCTTAGCCTTAAAAAAGGGAAGAAAAAGGTATTTACTATAGTTGCAGCAATAGCTGCAGCCTTGTAAAGGTCAAACCAAAATGACAGAAAACACCACTTTACTGTGGCACGGTCTCTTTTGATGCTTAACAGCGCAGTAGCACTTTAAATTGCTTTGTTCAAATGAATTTTTTCCCGATACAGAAAACACGTTGTGCAATATCGGATCGCGGTTGGGAAAGCGCACCGTGCCACCCACTGGAATCGCCAAAACGGCGGGATCAAAGGCTTTGCGTCGCGTGCCCATGACATATTCCTCTTCGGGCACGGGCACTGTGACGCCGCCGTCCGGGCGAAAGTAGACCACCACGTCGGCCACCTTCGAGACCGCTTTGCCCTGGTCCATGAGGCATAAAATTCTAACCATACAATTATACTTGACAACAATAGGCTGATCTTTTAGTTGCTTGTCAGTGAAGATACTATGGTGACTGATCAGCTGAGTCACAAACTATCACCAGGGCTGTTTCACCATTCAGTCTCAACTGATTATTTGAATTCACTCAATACTGGTAGAAGAGACTAGGCTATATCCTGGTCTAACTAGACACTTGACAATCAATTGAATCAATGCTGACAAAATCAAGAAACAGAAAAATATAAATTTACCTTGGAGTCCCTATTGGCTCATTTCTAAGGCATACACGTCTTCTACTGATCAAACAGTCAGGAAGGTTTGGGTGGCTAGAAATCCTCCAGGTTTTGCCTTTGTTGAAATGGAAGACCCACGTGATGCTGAAGATGCAACAAGAGCACTTGATGGAAGGTAAAATATTGGTTTAGTAATGTTCTATTCCTTATTTTTCATTATTTTTATGCAAGGTTGTGCTAAAAGAAGGATTTGTCTAACTAAGAAATGATCAGAATAATTGATTATTTCTTTTCATTTTTTTATAATTTATGCCATTACATAGGTCAAGTCCCTTTTCATGTTCAACTTGCTTATCTTTGTTGCCTCACCCTGTATTGCAATGGTGTGGCCCTACTGCATCCGTTTTGTGTATGGGCGTTTTTTGTAATTTGTAATAAATTAACTGTAATATAAAAAAAATATAATTTTGTTTATTTATTTTACATACATGCAAGACATTATGCAGCCCCCACTAAGAAATCATTAAAAGACTTGTTGACAGTGACTGGAAGTATTCTGTGCTCTACTTATGCTCGTGAGACTTTAGTTTGTCCTACTTACCATTTCTACACGATTCATGCATAAATAACTAACACTGCAGTTGTGTGAAACACATTATCTTCACCTAAAATGCTTGCATAGGATAAACCTGACTTACTTGATTTTGTCCAATATAGTTGAAAGATCAAAAACTATATCTTTAGGGGTAAAATGACCCCCCACAGTCCGTGGGGAGAGACCTATAAGTTATTAAATTTGCCCATTGTTTACGTATAGTATTGGTTATTGGGAAGTATACAGACATTTTTTGGAGGGGGGATTTGGTGCTTGGGGTGGATCTTCATTGAGAGAATCTTCCTTCGGGAGGAATATTTCCGGGAGGATCAAATTTTTCAGGGAAACTGGGGAGGTTTGAAAGAACTAATGTGAAATTCTTTTCAATTGTCTTAAATTCCCTTGGCCAACTCAATGTTGCAATACGCTGGATCTGATTCGCTTGCGCAAACTAGTGTTAAGCGTCGATACGGAATTTCGCAATAATACCAGTTGGAGATTTGTCCCTAAAGATTATAAGTTCCCCAGTCCGGAAAATCCCTGGGCTGAAAATTTCCCCGAAGTTATTTCTGTCAACGACTTGATCATTCCACAACTGGAAACCAATTTTGTCGCTATTAAAATCGGCGATTTGAATGGCTACACTACCCCCAGCAGTTTGGTTAATAGCCAAAGAAATATTGCCGGCCGTTTTAGCATTGACACAGAAGATAGAGCATTGAAACCCGGCGAAGAAAATACGAAAAAACAGAAAAAAAAAGAAAAAACCAAATAAAAAAGCTTAGTGGGTAAAACTGCACTATAAAAACTCAAACAAGAAGCGCTACTGTGAAATATAGCTAGAGATGCATTCCAACCAAACCCTATGCACCAATAAATATCTAAAGTGAAAAAGGATGATGCGATGTGGCTAAATTTCCATTTCTTAGGTGGCCTGTGGCCATTCCCTATAAAGGATTTGTTGCATAGGTTATTTGTTTATTCCCTTTTCTCAAATCAAATGCTCTGTATTTACTACTAAAATTTAAGTGCCATCCATTGGGGGAGGGTAAAATTGTAGTTTAACTACTTTTCACTATCTTGCAAAGGGGGTAGGTTAGGAAAATTAAGCTTTTATCAATTCAACTAGGGCCAAAAAAAACTGAGGAAAGGTATTTCCAGGCTTCCATGTTAACCCTCTTCTGATTTCTAAGTCTTAGAAATTTGCCTAGGCCTACTTGACAGGTTTATTGCCTGTTGAAATTTTGACAAAGCAACATTTTACCTTAATTTTCAGTTATCAGTTTTTTCTCTGGTTTTGGTTCTGCAAATGCAATTCCTGTTATTTGAGTAGAATTTTAAGCCATATCAACAGATTTTTTTTAAAAATTTAATTCGGTTTATAGTAGATTCAAATCCGGCGTTCTTTTTAAGATACTGTTTATTTATATTATGCCCCCTGAGTCCTCTGAGGCTCACAAACATGCTAACAATTCCCTCATTAGAGAACGCAGTGAAAGCTTCTTAAAGCTTTCACTGCGGCTACTACATAAGAAATCCACCACAGATTTTCAGTTTTTTTTTAGAAATTCCAGATTTTTTAGCACTGTTTTTTTTTTTTTTTTTATTTGATAATTCATAAGTTTCGTCCATCAACCTACGTTCCAGACAGCTATGAAATTGATAGACTACAGGAAAACGATCAGGGCAGGTTACTGCTTGTTCCAGTCATGATTTTAAACAAACGCTATCATACCTGATTACATCACTTGCTTCCACTGTTTGGTTCAAGAAGGTTTCAGTTGGAAATAAAGGATGCGTTTTTCAAAACTCAAAATATTTCATTTGCAGCTGTTGAATCGTTATGACGCATAAACTTGCCGCAAAAAAGGGATGAAATTTCACGGGTCACCCAAAAACGGCCGTTCTTGCGTGAACACGCAGCAGTGTGAACCAAGGTTATGACTTTAATAACTCATCTACGGATCAGGGGCGTAATTTGCTGTGGGGTAAGAAAAATATACATATTTTGTTTCAATTCACTTTGTTCTAATTTCGGCAGACATTTGGTACAGCATGCTGACTCTGAGATAAATTCCCCGAAAGAAGCGCTGACTTATATGTGAAACGCAACTGATTTCAGTCATAATTCTTAGCATATTAATGTCAGTTCTTTTTTTGGAACTGGTTAAAAAAATATTTAGACAAGTAAAAATAGCGAGAAGTCAGCATGTTATCGGACAATTCGTTGTAACAAACTGTAAGTAAAGAGCGAACCTGCTCAATAGTAAACGAACTCTAAAAACGGAATTTTGATGCTAAAATACTTTTTTTCATTTTTTTTTTGTTTCTCCTGTGACTTATGGAAGAATGGTACAGCCTAACGTTCCATATTTTCAGGAGCGGTCTTTTTTAATTTTATGGACTATCTAAGAAATATCTGAAATACCGTTACTGTTTGCTACTTTTGCCATAGCAAATGATAATATCGCAACTTATCGAAACTTTTATCACTTTTTTTCGAAAATTAGTATTTTCAAAAAGTGGTATACTCGCTAACAAGGACTAAATCAGCACATATCCCTATGCATATCCGTTTAAAGTAAGTTGACAGACGAATACATATGGAAGAAAGCTTCAGGAGAATAATAAAATATGCAACGGAGTCAAGGTTCAAAGCAGAAAAGACCTGCATTGCTTTCAACATTTTCTATTATGGGAAAAGCATACGCTGGCAAAAGCCAGTCAGTAAACTCAATGTCGGGAAGATGCATTTAATCTCTCCTTTTAAATGAGTTTGCTTGCCAATCTCGTATTCATCATTGATAAATGTATCTACTTCAGTGAAAAGATTGACATGATGAAAGAGAATAAGTAAATATGCAAAGGAGTCAAGGTTCAAATCAGAAGAGACCTGCATTGCTTTCAACATTTCTATTACGGGACAAGCATACGTAAAAATAAGCAGAAGTCCTAGATACGTGATTGACATAATTCTGAAAAACTAGAAAAAATAAGGTATTATTAACTTACAAAGGAGTGGTCGGATCTTAATGAAAATTGATTTTTGGAAGGATATCGTGACTCAGAGCTCTTATTTTAAATCCCGACTGGATCCAGTGACATTGGGAGGAGTTGGGAGGGGGACCTAAAATCTTGGAAAACGCTTAGAGTGGAGGGATCGGGATTAAACTTGGTGGTAAAAATGATCACAAGTCCTAGATACGTGATTAAAATAACCGGAACATATCCGCTCTCTTTGGGGGAGGCAGCCCATCCCACGGGGACTGTGGGGGAGTAAGTCGTCGCCAAAGAAATAGTTATTAGGTATTTCGGCTATGTTGAATAGAATGGCTATCTTGGAATTTTGATCCGGTGACTTTGGGAAAAAGATGAGCGTGGGAGGGAGCCTAGGTGCCCTCCAATTTTTGGGTCACTTAAAAAGGGCACTAGAAATTTTAATTTTCATTAGAATGAGCCCTCTCACGACGTTCTAGGACTACTGGGTCGATACGATCATCCCTGGGGGAAAAAAAGACAAACAAAAATAAAAAAAAACACAAATAAACACGCACCCGTGATGAATAAAATTGAACGAATTTTTGACTTGTCAGAATTTGTGAGCATTTTCAAAAACATGTACAGACAATTTGGTAGAGTAATTCTACGTTCAATGTGAACAATTAATATTTGTTGAGTGTGCATTTTCAAAGAACCAATGGTAAGACCAAGGTAGGTGACATGATCTACTGGCTTAATCCTAATATTTCCGACAGGTATATCCCCATGTGCCACTTGCTTCCAGTTAAAGCATGCAACTTATGATTTTTCAGCATTGAACTGAAGACCTAGATTTCAATACTCAGATTGTAGCATTGCAAAAATGTCGCTTATACGTAGTAGTAGTATGAATACAGTCAATAATTATTACTCACAACAAGGCAATAAAGGCTTTTTTGCGATGAAATATCAACAGCGGAATATTAATAGCAGAGATGGGTAGTAGATGTTGATTAAGGATTTCTGGTTTCACACCCATAGTCGCTATCCATACGCTCAGATAACCCGAATTTTAATTTGTTATATCATAAAGCATGCTCAACAAAATTTAGCACTAATTGCTTATCAACTTGTTTTAATTCGGCCAAATATCGGATTTGTATCTTTGGTTTATTTACCAACTGAAATAATGACAGGAATTCCGTAGAGGTCCCTCAGTCCCAAACACAGAAAATTAAATGAGAAACTCAGCATAAATCGTGGTTGTATCGGTAGCTGCAACCTAGTAAAGGACTCTCACGAACAGAACTGGTTGATTGGAGTTGATGGCAGCACTTTCGGACCCCTGGGGAAATGCTCTTTCTCTAGATCTATAGATATTTATATTTATGATTCTAAAAAAGAACTATGCTAGAGGAAGGATCAGAGAACAGAAACAAATCCAAGTACTTTTACATTTTAGTCCAAATTTGATTCGCACCTGGCTCCTGCCTATTTATTTACAAAGATGTAGCTTTTCAATCCCGTGGTTGATCGCCTCGGTGTGCAGGCTGCGCATCCAGCAGATCTCGTCCGCCTTCGAGGCCAGCTTCGGCAGCAGTTCCCGATTGATCCACATGCCACATTCGCCGGCCTGCTCGAACTGAAACTTGGTGGGAGCGACGGGGAACCGCGCCTGGCCACTGGTCATCGTCGTCAGCCGCTGACCCATCCGTACAGAATCGGGTAACTCCTTGTCATACCACTTCTGCATGACCGGCTTGTAGTCGAACAAGTCGATCTGGGACGGGCCACCCACCATGTGCAGGTAGATCACCCGCTTCGCTCGGGCAGCGTAAGATCAAAAAAATAAAAGTCACATACATTAAGACAAATTCTGAAACTAAATTTAAAAGAATAATGCGAAAAAAGCAAGCGATTTTGAATGACAGTAACGAGAACCATTACAACTTAAAACTGGTATGAAGTACACGAGGAGGACTAACCCCTTCCCCTTTCGTTCTCCACTCTTTACGCTACGATTCGACTAAAAACTACCTATAATAACTTTACAGCGACGACAGCATAGCCGATTGTTAACTGTGATTTTTTTTTTTATCAATTTGGAAATAAATATGCATTTTCAGTCCAGAAGCATTACGATATGAAAACTGAGCGATTACGGATGCGTTTATTTGTTTATTGGTTGTTGTTTTTTCTTGGGGTGATCGTATCCTAGAATATCGTGAGAGGGCTCATTTGGACGGAAATTAAAAGTTCTATTGTCCTTTTTAAGACCGAAAAGATTGAAGGGAAACTTGGCCCCCTTCCCGTTTTTTTCCCAAGTCGTCCTATCGAAATTTCGAGATAGCCATTTTGCTCATCATAGTTGAAAGGCCCAATGATGTATACAATTTCGGGTGTGTGGTGAATTTTTTTTTATGGTTTTTCCTCGGGAGAATTTTCCATGGGGAGTGAAGTTTCCGGGGGTTCACTTCAAAGCAGTTCGCCGGCATGCAAAAAGAGTGACGATCAACATCGCACGCCCCCAGATTCACTGTGTCTTGCAGAGCCACTGTTAATCTGTATATGTTGCTGAATATTTTCTGCCCTTATTTCTTAAAGCCCTAATTCAATGGAAGACAAATGCTGTACAAAGCACTATTATGTGTTTATCTTTGTCAAATATACATGCATTTGTGAAATTAAATAAAAAAACAAGTTTTTTTGACTGAAAGTAAGGAGTAATATTAAAACTTAAAACGAACAGAAATTACTCCGTATATGAAAGGGGCTGTTCCGTCAGCCACATAGAAAATAAAGGTGGCGCAGTTGTTTAGCTTATATCTCTTATCAAGATACAAAACTAAATATTTTTCTAAATCTATGGGTGTATTTTTCTGTTTCTTTAATGAAAATACCAAAAAGGAATTTCTTTTAAATCTAGAAAGGGCAACTACTTCCTCGCTCTACCCCATTGATTAGTATCCCTAATTGTGGAGCACTTTTACTGACCAGAATCAAATATTTCCTAAATGTATTGGGTGTACATTGGTGCTACAGAGTAGACGGGGTATATCAGCATTGAAAATAAGCAAAAAGGAAATATCAGTGTCCCCCTCCAGCTCCCCCCAATGTCAATAGATCTGGTCGGGATTTGAAACAAGAGCTCTGAGACACGAGTTCCTTCTAAATATCAAATTTCATTAAGGTCTGGTCACCTGTTCTTAAGTTAAAAATAACCTTCAATTTTCTAACTTTAACAAATTAACAACCCCCAGCTCACCAGAGAACAGATCAGTACCAATTATGTCGATCTTGTATCTATAACTTGTGCTTATTCTGCCCATCAAGTTTCATCCTGATCTTTCCACTCTAAGCATTTTCCAAGATTTCCGGTTTTCAAGATTTCTGTTTCCCCCCTCTAACGGGGAACACAATCAAATAGTCCTGAGAATCAAATAGTCTTAAGGATCAATGAAGAAAGTCCTCTTCTTTGTTCTCAAGAAGAGGAAAAAGAGAAATTTTTTGCCAAATTAAAATATTCAGTCATCCAAGAGGAAGACTATGTAGAGTTGTTTCAAATTCACTCCTGTACCTTCTTGACGATCAGTCCCAGTAGAAGTTCAGTTTGAAAATCCTGGGGGCTCTGAGTCAACTAAAGTGGATATCAAAGGGAACAAATTGGCTAAAATTGTCATTTATCTTAAAAAAAACAAAAAAACAAAGAGAAAAACAAATCTCGCCAGTCAGGACGCAGCGGGTGACGCGAGCCTCGACGAGGGGGGCGCACCGGCCGCATCCGACAGCACCGCCTCGAACGGCGAAGACGTCGGACTCGGCGACACCGCCGGCGGCACAGTTCGGGCCGACACCGACGACGCTTCCCTCAACGAATCGAACAGCACGGAGACCCAGCCCGGTGCCGGCCTCGGCCCGAAGAAAAAGAAGACCAAGAAGACGAAGCGTCGATCAGCGTCGGTCAGCGAGCTTTCGGGGCCGGCCGGCGGTCTGTCGAACAACAAGAAGCGCCAACGCGTCAGCGCGTCGGGCGCCTAGATCAAAGAGATCCATTTTTGCATTTGAATTTGTTATTCCCTATGATCGGAGGATCAAGCTCAATCCCTCCCTGGTGGGTGACTTGGTGCGGGAATCCAAATGATGACTGCCGAAATCGTCCATACATTTTTATGGAAGATTGAAGCCCAATAGAACCAGAGTCCAATTCAGAAGTTTGTTTGGCGTCAAATTACACCTCCTAATCGAGGAACAAGAAAATGCGAAGTTCCATTAAGACCAATCGCTATCGAATTCATGCATCGATGTTAATGATCTGTTTGGTATCTCTTTCAATGGCTGTGACTTGTTCTGAGTGGGTTTCCACTTGGTGAAAATTATCCTGCAGTCCATCGATTTTTATCAGGCCAATGTGATTTCAGGTTTGAGGAAGGGATCGACATACACATGTTTTTATAGGCTTGAACTTTGAGGCAATAAGTCAAGTTTCATCCTACAAAACTTAATCTTATCCCACAAATTTGTGTACAATCCTGAGGATGTAATCCTTACGAGGGAGGGATAAGAACATTTTCTCTTAGAGGTCGTATGAGTGAAAGGGCAGGAGAGGTAGAATCTTTTTAGCAGGTAATTTTTAGTTTTACCAGGAAATCCTTCATAACAACCTCTGCGACTGTAGAAATATTCCGTTGATGCGAGTCTGACTTGAAAAAAATCTCCTCCATCGTCTTGAAAAATAAAATAAACTCCTGGACCAATCACAGAATACCACAGGTCAGCCGCAAAATGCAACTGTCTGTGAACTTTCGTGGGACACCACATGGCTGGGGATGTCCACTTGTAGAACACACCCTCCTTTGCACACGTATATGTTGTAAACAGAAAACAAAAGTTAGCCAAAACATGTTTGTTGCTTAAATTTATTCAATGAAGAAATTTTTTTTTTTAAATGCATGTATTTACCTAACAAAAACAATATTTAGGAGGAATCTGGGGAAGGTAAACAGAAAGGGTGTGCGAAAGCACAGGTTGGCTGGCCCCCAACCCCCCACTGCACTTCCTGGCTGAAGGGCCAAGAAACGGAGATCAGCACTGCCCTTCCCCCTAAAGTTGAGGTGATCGTGTTATAACCAGCCGTGGAGGCAGACTTATATGACATTTTGACTACCCGGAATAAAATTACTGTAACTTTTTATCAGATATATACGAGGGGCTGTGGGGGGGGGTTAGAAAAAGTAGGGCGAGATGAGCCCTGTTGCCCTCCAAAACTCTTGACTTTGAATCAAATGAGATCCTTAAAAAGGGACGAAACTGGCTGCCGAAAAAAAAGAAACCGGGGATTGGGAATGATTTTTGGATTTGGTATGAGGAAGGGGGGAAGGAGTATGGATTGGGGTTTGAGGGGGATGAGGTCATAATTGGATTGTAGGCGTCTTATAATTTGCTTTTCGCCAAAATTGAAATTCGCCCAGAGAGGAAAGATAATGATATATAAGACTAAATCTATAGCCGGGCGTAAGATGACGCTGTTCATGTAACTATGTCTGCAAAAATTTTTTAATCCTTGATTTTCAAGTATTATTTGGAACGCGGAACAGTCCCTCTAGCCAGAGGGAGGGATATTCCACAGGAGAAATTTCTGTTGGGAGAAATTCCTCATGGGAGAATTTTCTGCAAGAGAAACTTTCCATTGGTAGGATGGAACTTCCAGGAAATATTTTTCACCGAGGAGTTTTTCCGGCAAGATTCGAAAATGGATTAGAAATTAGATGGAATACAAGTCTCTTTCAAATGAAAGTAGGCTAAAGATAATTTTCTTGGCGAAATTTTTCGGAAAAAATATCTGTGTGAAATTTTTAGCAGGGATGGATTTATTGTGGGGCGGGGGAAGGTCTTAAGTGGACGGAATTTTCCATGGGGGGATTATTTTTTTCGGATTATCTTTGCTTCGGGGTTAGATTTGATTCGGGCATTATGTAGTTTCATTGAATGTTTTACTCATGTTTTTATTTCTCGGTACATGGTTTCACCCTCCAACTCCTTATACAACAAATTTGTTGTTTTAATTTTTTGCTTTTTAGAAGCACATCCGTGCAAGCAACGCCTTTGATTGACTCCCGACTGATTTTGTTTTTGTTTTTTTTTATTTCTAATACTAAAAAAAAAGAAAAAAAAGAAAAAAAAAACAAGAAAAAGTCGTTCTAAAGTCACAGTAATAACTCCCCATAGAAATTTGTTAGGGGAGTTCCTTTTTTGGCACCCCTACGTTCCTCTCTGCAAAGCTTAATGATCTCAGGGGTGTTCCACACTTACTCCAACTTAATGAAAAAAATAAAAATATTATACAATAGAAAGTTTAATTACCCCTACTTACATACAATTAGTGTTCTGATGTTCGCATTGTTAAGTCAGGCAGCCTTTTAGCCCTGAGACACACTTGGCGTTTTCTACAAACCGTTTATTAGAGAAAGCAACATAAAACAAGGATTATAAGGTTCTTATCCGGCTGTTGAGCTAATGCTCGGATTCTACCAGCATGGGTTCCGCTTCAGGACGTAAATTCCTTTTAGATATGAAATTTCATTAAGATCCGGTTACCCTTTCTTAAGTTAAAAATACCTCAATTTTTCTAATTCTTCCAAATTAACACCCCCCCGCTCCTCCAAAGAGAACGGATCCGTTTCAATTATGTCAATCACGTATCTATAGCTTGTGTTTATTCTTCCCATCAAGTTTCATCCCGATCTCTCTGGGATCCTTCTATATATCAAGTTTCATTAAGATCCAATAACCTAGTCGGAAGATAAAAATACCCCAATTTTCTAAGAATTCCGGTTTCCCCCTCCAACTCCCCCCAATGTCATAGAAACATTGGTTTTCTTTCTTCAGTACCAACGGATTGAAGCAAATACAATTTTATTGCTTGTCTAATCGCAGTAATGATTACGAAGATATTTCCCCCTCCCTTTTTTTTATAGAATTTTCTGCAGTTTGAGTTTTGAAATTGATTATAAACGAAATAATAAAAAAGACAAAGACCTTTATATACCAGTTCCTGGTGAAAACTTAAACGTGCTTTATTGAAACACAATATTTCAACTTGCTTCAAATCGATCAGGCCATTGGGTAACTTTCTAAGTTTTGGGGAAGATAAAACTGATAGCATTTTGGCAAGTGGAGGTTTACCTATAAAATTCGGTCACGAGGACCGCGTAATGGTCAAAATCACAACCCCAACCAGGGGCTCCTCTGACTGAAGTACCGCGTTGAGCACGAAACTATCGGTGCGCAACTCAATGGTATCCTCATTGATGAAAGTGTAGGTGGCAACCAAATCAATCTCTTGCCCCAACAAGGAAGCGGCGAGCGTGAGAGCCCGAGAGCCTTCACTGACGGTGTAACCACCTGCAATCGTCTGGTCCAACGAGTCGCTCCGAGCATCGGCCACCAAGCTATACATCGCGCTGGTGTCAAATTCGAGCGTCACGCTGTTGGGTCTAGCCAGAATTGCAAAGAGGGCGGAAAAACGCAAAATAAAAAATATACACTAAAAGAAGCAAATGAAGAACTGCTGCCCGTCACGCATTACCTGACAAAAACCAAGCCAGTGCAAAGTACCGTCCACAATAAACAATACCGATATACGATTCCAACTTGGCCCAGGCATCCACATAACGGAAGCACTAACAAAAAAAAAGAAGAAAAAAACTGCAAATTTTAGGGTATGAAACGGGTGGCACTTTTTAGCTGTCTCTGGCAGTGTTCCATGCAGCATGAGTAGCAGTTAGGGGGCTAATATCTGATCTGACTTTCTGTTTTTCATATTAACCTAGCCTTTTTCCTGAAAAAAACTATATCTTTAAGATTTTCTCTATAAGAATCCGTAGTTTGGCTTGCTATTTGTATGTTGCAGAAACTTTCACCAATGTTTAATCCCGACCTAAATAGTATTGTTTAATTTAATGTTATACCTCCTCAAGCTAACCTGAAAAATAAAACATATTATCATTCCCAAATAAATCTTTTTATGCTCCTTGACAACTTGAATGCGCTTACACTCTTTTGATTTATTAAAATTATCACAGCAGACCTAGTAATAGCAGTAGCCCTGAAAGTTTCAACAAAACAAGAATTTGATGGTGTTGAAAGTAAGATAAAGGACACCATAATTGAAAGGGCCATCGAACTTACCACGTTATTACTCCATATCAGACTAAATAAAATTTCCAAATCCAATGAATTGGAGCTTGGTTCTCTGCTAGATGAAGAGAAATTCATTCTTGACTCACAAGATGAACAGTCAGAACGAATAGAGATGATTCTTTCTGCCACCATTAACGGAAAATCAAAATTTCTTGAATCGATAGCACAAACTCACAAAACCAGAAAAACTCTCATAAGGTTTCTACATGAGGTAGATGAGATCGTAGGAGCTGTTAAACTGTTAGGAGCCGTAATTAGCAAAGGTTTTATATAATTTATGGATGAAAAACTAATTAAATGGGAAGTAGAACATAAAAACAAACATGTTTTCTGGACTAAAATGTAGAAAAACTGTACAAGACAAAAACAAACATGTTTTCTGGATCAAAATGTCGAAAAATGTATTTTGCCCACGATTTTTTAAATATAGTAGCTGTGAAGTTTCAGACGAAATACTGAAGATTTTGAATATGGGTTTCGAAAAAGCGGAAGCATTTAGTGATTTTTGAAAACTGTAATTAAACCCCTTTATAAGAAAGCTTGTAAGAGCAAACAAGTTTGCGCTTAGAAGACAAGTGGCAGCGAGAATCAGAATGTGCCAAAATCAATGTGAAGAACAAAGAATTGTTTGGCTAGCGATTGAACAAAAAAGTGTCAAAAATAAAAGTCCAGAGCAAACAATTCTCGGGGTTAGAATTCTTAAGTAAAGAACGAGCTCGAGCCCATAGTATATGTAATCTTTTGAAAAAGATAGTATTGCACAAGCATCTCTTGAAAAGTTGTTGTCTCTTGAAAAGTGCACGAAAAATATGGTTCAATCCCAGTTTCTAGTGCTATAATGAAAGAAAGGTTGACATGACTATTAGTATCATTATCTTAAATAAGAATTTCTTACTAGTATCTACGGGACTGCGCAGTGCAAGTTTGTTTGCTTTTTCCTAGAATCAAATTTATCTTAAAGATAAGAGACAAATTGCACTTCAGTTTAATTTTATTTTTAGTTGATATTCTTAAGTAGAATAATGTTTGCATAAAGCAAATATTGTATATATCATAAGACTATTTCATAATAAATAATCTCCAGCTTTTAAGATAAGCTTCACTGTCATTTTTTATTCTGTATTTGGGAATTGAGCAGATTTTCTGGTATTCTTAACGTGGTTTCCACATTATTGTGCAGCACTGGAAGATGATTTTTTTTTAATGGTAAATTAGAATAAACTTCTTAATTTTTCTTTTATTCTTAATTTCTTATCTTTTTTCTGTCCTTTTTATTCCTTTTTCTGATTCATTTTTTCTCCAATCAATTTATTTTATTACAGTTTCTTACTAGAAAATATCTGAACTAATTATAGCTTTGGAATGTATAAAAATTAACTTGTTGTTTCTAGTGCTAATTCAGAAAAAAAACTTTTTTCTATGGATCAGTGTTTTTTTGGCAAGTGTTCATTATTTCCGAATATTTTTCTTTCTAACTTTTGGTCCTTTGCAAACTCCCCCAATTTCACCAGAGCTTTGAGATACGATATCCTTCTAAATATCCAATTTCATTGAGATCCGATCACCCATTCGTAAGTTTAAAATACCTCATTTTTTCTAATTTTTCAGAATTAAACGGCCCCCCCCTCCCCCCCCCCCAGATGGTCAAATCGGGAAAAAGACTATTTCTACTACTAGTCTTCAATCTCATGAAAAAATTGCCTATTTTAGATTTATGTAATTTTCACAGTTTTTTTTGTGGAGGGAGGTTGTTGGTAATTTGCCTAAATTTAGACAAATTGCTTTCTTCTTCCCTTTTATATTTGATTTTGCATATATCTTGTATGTTATTATGATATTTAAGAATACATTATAATTATTTGATAGAATATACAATAATATTGAAATTTTTAAACAGGTGTAAAAAAGAACCAAAAGGAAAACAATTACTCAATCAGAATCAAATAAAATTTCAGAATGAGGAATTATAAGCATCGATTAACTTTGATAGTATGTTGCCGGGAAGTTCTATTGGTCAGCGTCTTGTTCTAACAAGTTTTGGTGAAAGTCATGGGAAATCTATTGGAGCAGTCTTAGATGGATGCCCAGCAGGATTAGAAATTGATGAAAAAGATATTGAGTTTCGCTGCTGCTGTTAGGTTTCTTGGCACCCACCATCGTCGTCAAGACGGGAATTCTGTCACGCTTGGTGAATCAGTATTCGGGATTGAACGGAAAGATTGAGTTCCGGTCAGCATCCCTCGGCTGGTTTTCCGAGACTTCGTTTTCTGGCGTGACGATTAGAGATGCCGACGATAACGTGGTCGCCGAAATTGACTCCATTCAAATATCCAAATCGTTACTTAGGTTGATTTCATCAGGCATTGAGAATGCCGAAATCTCACTTGCTCATTCTGACGTCAACTTGATTCGTGTAGCAAATGGCCAGCTCGTCTCCGGTATTCGTCGTTATTACCGCTAGGATTCGAATTGGCCAGAGGGGATAGCCCGCAAATTTGGCTAGGAATAAATCACCGATTTTAATTTTCGCAGGATTCATGCCTTATAAATGAAAGATTATAAGGTGAAAGAAACTGATCTTTCTGTGAGGGCCGAGCCTCACTAATGTATCTAAGTGAACAATCGGTCCAAACTGTGCGAGGTTGGCCCAGCTGCTAATGCTTCTCGACACTAAACGGCGTAATTAACGTGCAGGCAAATTTTATCCAATTTTCGTCACACTCCACACTTGGCTATCCTATCTAAGTTGAAATCTCCGTTGTAGGTATATTTTTACTAAATATTCAATATATAGAGATTGTATTTTGGTTTGGTTAGGCTATCTTAGGTAGTAAGATTCGTTCTGTGTGGCCCCCTCACGTTAATTCTTAGTTTTAGTTTTCAGAGTTTTGTTACCTAGCTATTGTATTCTCATCATATTTTGGTATATTTCATTGGGGCTAACCTAATTTAACTTCTCGGGTGTGTACCATATTATAAAAAAAGTAAAAAAAAATCTTTTGCCCCCCCCCAGAAAAAAATCCTTGGTACGGCCTTGCACTGAGCTACCAATTCTCGTTGGGGGAATGCTTGTTTATTTTTTTAAATTTGATCTATTCTATTAATCAGTGCTTATCAATTTTCATTTTACTTTCAAAAGCCTAAAAAAATGCCGTTTCTGTTTTTCAATAAAAAAAAAGGAGAAAAAGAAACGCAATTTCAGTTTTTGTTCTCTGTTTCTATTAGAATCTGTCTCTGTTCCCTTTTTTAATTGCCCTTTTTTACCGTTTCTGTTTTTGCCAAAAACAGAAACGGTGCCAACCCCTATTCGGGGCTGACATACCAGTCGCTTCTAAGTCTTTTACTAAAGAAAAAGAAATGGCTCGCGTACTAGTCGTGGGCCTCGGCGACGGTGATGGCGCCCGGGCGCAGACCCAGCGACGTCAGATCCCGAAGCTCGGCGGTGAAACCCTCCTCGGCCGGTTCGATATCGAGGATGAGCCGGCTGTCGTGGGTATTGAGCCACGCCACGACGAACTCCGGCGCCGGGTCGTCGTCGAGCTGGCCGGTGTCGATCGTGTGTCCGCCGAAGGGCAGGTCCAGGAAGCGGAACGACTCCCAGGCTTCGGCGCCGTTGTTGCGGTACACGGTGATTCCTTCCGACCACACGGGCGCTCCGTCTCGCTTGTCGCGGAGGACGGTGAGGCTATTTTCGTTCGGTTGAGCCCTCTTTCAATGTTCTAGGCCCACTGGTTCGGCAAGATCACCCCTGAAAAAAAAGCAACAGATGAACATGCATCCGTGATCTTTCTTCTGACAAAATTTACAAAATTCCATATTTTTGCAGATAGGAGCTTGAAACCTCAACAGTCGGTTTCTCTGGTGCGCTGAATGTGATGGTGTGAATCTCATTAACCTTATATGACTTTGGGTGGTACTTTTTTTTTGAAAATCAGGCAAATTTTCTCAGGGTCGTAGACTTTAATGCGTTAATATCAATCAAAGCTTCGTCTTTAAGATTTATTGATTGTTTAGTCGAATCAACTCAACACCATCAGTGCTCGTAAGTCTTTTTTCGATTCGTATGTTCAAATCCTTCCCAAATCAGATATTTAACATATTTATTTCAAAAAAATTCTATCACAAGCCAACAAAGGGCCGAATTCAGACTTTGGAGTCGACAAATCACATGCTTGCACTAAAACTGGCAAAAATGCAAAGAAAAACAACGAAAAAGAAAAATCATAACGAATAACCATTTATGGGTCAATAATTAAACCGTAATAAGTCAATTACAAAGTTAAGAAGATAAAAACTGGTAAAACTAAACTTTTACCAGAATGTTAATGCCACTTTGTATCCGGTTCGCAAATTTTCGTGTTAAACATAATTCAACTTTCAAGTATAAAATTTATGATTGACCGATCCAAGTGTAGGCTAATCAAAGTATTAAGATATAGTTTTTCGAAATTCGATTGAACTTTGGCCTGAACAAACTGTTTTTATATCTGCAAGATGAATCTCTAAAAAAAAAGAACAAATACATAGCATTTTCGTATCCCTATATTCACAGCGCCAGGTACTTAAAGATATCTGATATTCGGAAATTCAATTGCTTCTTTTTGAAGCCTCGAGGTTTTAAATATCTATGCAAATAAAAAACTTCACTTTTTATTTTCGAAAAGTTTGATGGGTAAGACTAAATTTGATGAAACTTATATATTTGAAAACAGCATAAAAATCCGATTCTTTTGATGTGTCTATTAGTATCAAAATCCAGGTTTTTAGAGTATAGGTTCCTATTGAGCCTGGACGCTCCTTACTAAAGTTTGTTATTACGAACTGTTTGATAATTTTGACGGGAATTTTAGTTTTCCTTTCTACATTGTTTACGCAAAAAAAAATAAATAAAAAAATTAGCCAATGTCTCTTGTGGTGTTAATTAAAGCATGCGTCCAAAAATTTTTTTGTTGAAGATTTGTTCCTGAAAGCATCATTCATCGAACATTTCTAGAGTTAAGGAAAGTGACTAGACTACAATATTTTTCTCAATGTTGTTGTGCAAGGTTAATAAAAACTTTCAGCAATGGGTGTGTACCTGAAGAAAGAGCTTCAGAGCTTCATCTTTTCTAACTCTTACCTCCACATTCCCTAGTTGTAAGCCATGAAGAATTGTGGAAAAATCTGTATTAACTTGGAATTTTATCCAATTTTGACTTCGGGCTGGTTGTTGACCTTGGTAATGCTGTTCTCAGGTTTTGAGCAAATTATGAAGCAAGTTTTGAAAAACAACTTTCCTAGTATCAAAACTTTTCCACTAAAATAAGACTCGAAATGCTTTCAGTGAAATGTATTCAGCCTTTTCAAACACATTACACAGTAAACAACACACGAACAACAGACAAACATAAAATAAATTTGCAGCCCTGCTTCCATACCTTTCCAGTGGTAGAGGCTCACCGGCAGCTTCTTGGCGCTTGGTTTGCATTACATGTATCTATTTTTGTACATTTACCTTACAGGGTGTCCTCAACGGTGTATCCAGGCACGTACGCAGGAATTTTTTTCGGGGTGGGGCCCAAAACCTTCGAAAAAATGAGAAAAACACTTTAACGGGTAAGAGAAAAGGAAAATATTTTTGGTCCGATTTTTTGAAATTAATTGAGTTTGTTTTAAGAGTTGTTAATTGACCTGTTTAAGTAGTGAACCGAAATGGAAATGACGAAAATACGATCACTAGATTGAGATAAATTCGATATTTCAAAACATCGAAAATAATTCGACATTTTAAAAGTTCCTGCTTCACAGCCTTAAGCTACTCTAAGCCTTACTCTAACTAAAGTCTTATTCTAAGTCTCCAAGTCTACTCTAACTAAACTAAGTCTCAAACTGCTTTTGAAACCTAGCGTTGTTTCTGTTAGTTGATTGTTTAATTCTTCGGTTAAGTTTCTGCCCTAGTCAAGCACTGCTTTCCTGGCAGATTATGTACATGTAATTATGTGTTTTTGTTTAAATACATATGATTGAATTGAATTGAATTGAATACTGTTTGACCTGTTCTTGAGCCCCCAGCTCTTTAATTTAAAAGGAATTTCAAAAGAGCAAAATTGCGGCTGTATTTTTATGGGGGATATCCCCTATATTTTCCAAGAAGTCATTCTAAGTCATATGAATAACAAAATAAAACCATTTCACACCGACAAGAGATTTCATTATGGAAAGCCGCCCGCGGGCGACTACACTGCGCGCCCGATTTCCAGGGGACTCCAGCGCAATGGGCATCCGGGTCTGCAAATTCGGTGGCAGCAGCGTGGCCGACGCCGGTCAGATGCGAAAGGTGCGCGCGATCGTCGACTGCGAGGACGAGCGCCGCTTCGTCGTGCCGTCCGCCCCGGGCAAGCGCAGCGCGGACGACATCAAGATCACCGACTTACTCTACCGCACGAGCGAAGCGTCGGCCGCAGGCGAGTCGATCGACCCGCTCTTCGACCCGATCGCCGAGCGCTACCGCAAGATCGTCGCCGACCTCGGGCTAAGATCGCATTCGGCGGTCACATGCAGTTCCGCCTTGCCGAACTCATGATGGTCGGAATTGACGACCTGCCCGCCCAACTGCTGGCACAGGGTCTGCTGGCCGTAACAGATCGCCAGCACCGGCAGTCCCATTTCGAACAGTTCGTCCGGCGCCCGCGGTGTGTCCTGGTGGGTGACCGATGCCGGCCCGCCGGACAGGATGACGCCCTTCGGCCCATAGGCCTGAATGCTGTCGGCGGTCACCGCGTTGAACGGATGGATTTCACAGTAGACGCCCGCTTCCCGTACCCGTCGGGCGATCAGCTGCGTTACTTTTTGATGTTTGAACTATTTTTAACAAAATGGTTATCATAAAAAGTTTATCAGATGGGTTTGGGGGGGGGAGGGAAAGGCGGGTATGGGGGAATAAATATAGAATACAGACCCCGCCCGCTGCCCGCGGGGTTCATTGCCTAATAGGCTTCGCTCTATAGGTAATGTTACCTGTAAGCAAGCCCACTTAAAGCCTTTTATAATTTGCCCCATGGAGGAGGAGGGTCAACCATAGATGCGCTTCTCTAATAATGACAAAGGAACGACAGAGAAATGACAAGAAACAATATACAATCATCAGAATATTGCTATATGCGGGTGCGATTTCGCACAATGACGATCAAAAGGTGGAGAGGGACGCGGAATAAGGTTAGTTGTACCCGTTTTGAAGTCCAATTAATGAGTGTTGGTGTTTAGTATATGTCACATAGCAGCATATCTATTAGCTTTATATCCATAGAAACTACCGATCCATGAAATAGAACTTGAAAAAGGATCTCCAGTAAAAATTTCCGGTTTTCAAGTAAGACAGCACAAATGAACCTGAATCCGTTACTGTGACAGTAAAGAGAAAAAAAGAGACATTACTTTGCTACACTCTCGTGCTGAAAAGTAGGCTTTAATTCCGTTTTGAACAATTTTTTTAAATTATTTATTTGATACATTTAAAGGAAAGGGCATTGGGGGGAATGGTGTCCCCTCCAATCACTTTTGACTCTTAAAAAGTGCACTATAACTCCCAATTTTTAATCAAATGAGCTCCTCCAAAGTTTCTACAATCATCCCTTCCATAGAAGTGCCTCTTTGAAAAAAATAGAACATTAGAGCCTTATGGCCTTAGGGCTGGAGGAGTTGCCCTCCAATCACTTTTAACTCTTAAAAGGGGCACTAGAAATTCCGATTTGCAATCGAAATAGGCCCCCTCCGAAGTTTATGCTACCATCCAGTTTTACATTGTCTTTGAAACAAATAATTCAAATATAATATTTAAATTTGAAACATTATACTAATATTTACATGTCAAAAACATCAACTATCATGAAATCATGAGATTTCTATGATTTTTCGGGCAATTGTCTTTGTTCTTCACATACTTTTCTTTTTTATGGCTTTTCCAAATGAAAATAAAAATTTAAATTATTCTTACAATATTCTAGCCTCGAAGTTATTGACTGACCGGAAAGGCAGATGAAATAGAAGAATCGTCCTTTTCCAGAACGTCAACTAATCATGGATTCCTGATATTATTACAATTCCTTTTTTTTCAAACAGGGAGAAGTAGCATAGAAGATAAATAACTAGTTTTCACTGAACCGTACAGACCATTTCAATTGTTTGTATTTGATTACTGAAAATATATTGAAGTATATTTTAGTTTGAAGTCAAAGACTTGAGTTAAAAAGACTTCTGAAAAATTCATTTAGCAGTAAACATCGAGATTTTGGGGCATTCCTCCTCATTTTTAGATAATTGGATTAAAAAAGAAAACAAGAGCTAAGAGCTCATATGGTGCTTGTGACGAGGTCGAAAGAGCCAAAAGCTCATATGGCATGAACTCTAGCAAAATTCTAAGACGGGGATAGGGAGGAGGCCATGCAGCGGTGACCCGTGGCCAACCGTAATCGCCTCCGACGACCAGATGACTCACGCGGGTCGGGCGGTACCAGGGCGATCCCATGTCGTGTTCGGCGTCGGCGTCATAGGTAAAAACGTCGCCGTGGCGATTGAAGTCGATTCCGAACGGGTTGCGCAAACCGGCGGCCAAGATTTCAACGCGTTTGCTTTTCAAATTGATTCGTATCAAGTGTCCTTCGCGCGTTTTCGCGGACCGACGCGCCTCACGAAACGGTGACGTGTGGTCAACGACATCGGTTGCAATGTCGACCGCCGAAGAGGCTCGGCGCGAAGCCCGAGCGTCCGAGGATCTCGTTCATGAGCGCGAGCTTCGTCTGGCCGTAGCCGAGGCCGCCGAGGTCCGGGCCGAGATGGCAGGCCCAGAGACCGCGCGCCTTCACCTTCTCCTGCAGCGGGCGGATGGCTTCCGACCAGACCGGGTGCGTCTTGTCGTAGATGCCCTCCTCGCCCCCGAAGGCGAGATCGAGCGGGACCGCCTCGGTGTCGACGAAGTCGCGGATCCAGTCGAGCTGCTCCTGGAATTCGGGTTCGACGCTGAAATCGATCGGCATGGGATCCTCGAATCGTGAATCGTGGTCTCCAGATTCAGCTGACCATGCTCGCTGTCGAGGATCACGAAATCATAGCCGCATAGGCTCACCGCCTCGACGATCGCCGGACAGGCCAGGGAAGCCCACATGCCGACCACGGGTTTCCCGGCGGCTAGTTTTTGCTTCAACGTATTGACTTGGCGCATGGGTCGGGACTCCTGGAGTGAATCAGGCCCTGAACTTATCGGCGCGACACGCACCAGGGCCAGCGGGAAATCGATAACCGTTCGGCGAGGCGCGCATCACCGGAGACACGCTATCAAGTGGAGGTGATCAAGCCGCTTGGTCGGCATTCACTCTTATTATCTTTCTCATAGGACGGTTTGAGAAGAGCAATTGGTACTTCGCCTCTTTTAAATACCATATTTATAAGCTTCAGTAACTTATCTTTAACTTCATAACCACCATATTTGAGAATGAAAACTCATTTACTATACTATTAGCACCTGGAGCCTTATCATTTTTCAATCCTTTTAGTACTGTCGCAACCGATATTTATCTCGGTTTAGCACATTCTCAAAATGTTCAGCCCATCTCTCTTTCGCCGTTTCCTTATCACAAATTATGGCCCTGTTCCTATCTTAAACTGGGACAAGTCCAGATCCTGGATTTGGTGGAAAATTGGGGTTAGGATGACCCCATTGAGGTGGGGGTACACTTCTTTGGGTATGGTGGTACCCATCTGGAGGATGTTCATAATTTGCTGTTGGATGACTTTCACCATGATGTGGAGTTATTGGTGATGGGGCAGCTCCTAGAAGAGTATTATGATGCAGCATTATAATTCACGTTAAGAAAAAATTTGAAGAGGAAATTGGGTCAAAAACACAATTTTTTTTTTTTAAACCACAGCCTTCACATGAGAAGAAGGGGGGAGGGAATAATGTTGAAAAATTAGCTTTGGGCTTATTTAGTATCCGGCAGTCACGATCATCGACGGGACCAAGGGCGGTCGCGTCATCTCGTTCGGTCGCGGGCTCACCCGCAAGACCCTACTGCAGGGATTCACCGTGACGGGTGGCCTGCTGACCACGATGCGCAACCACGGCGCCGGCATCTTCATCTCCGACAGCTCGCCGACGATCCGTGGCAACGTCATCCGAGACAACGTCGGCGACGGACGGTTCTGGAACTACGGCGGCGGCATCCACGCCGGTGGCTCCGCCTCCCCATTGATCGAGCGCAACACGATCACGAACAACGTCGTTCGCAACGGGCCGTGGAACTACGGGTTCCATTTAACAGCCTTCAAATTTTGGGAGATTCTTCGAGCTTATTTCAGAGATTGCCTCTCCCACCCACAAAAGGAAAACTAATATAGAGACAAAAGGGAGAACTGAGTTTATTCTGAATTAATTGGCTCCAATGTCGCAGTGTTATTAGACATTTATCTTTTTTGAAACTGCTTAAAACAGTATTCACATGCCGTGTAAATACCTAATAGTTCTAATTCATATACTAAACCTTGTCAATAAAAAAGCTCAATTGCTGCTATTGTTATTGACTAGGTCTGCTTTAAATAAGATACTACGATAATTCTCTTAAATTTTTTATTAAAAAAAAAACTAGGTGTCATCGTTTACTAGCCCTAACAGTTTTTGGGGCCTGACAATTGTAGAAACGATAGATTTGACTAAATGAGTGAGAAGTATACGCATAGCAGCTGTTTTGAACAGAGGGGGGCTACACTCTTCCACTAAGAAATATTTAGTAACAAGTATATTCCATTAATCAAGGATCACTTTTTATTGAGGGGGGAGATAGCAGTTTCAATTTTAACACCAAACTCACTTAGTTATAACGCAGAATTTGCTATGCTCATAAGACTACATTCACTCATTTGTTAACTCATTCAAATTGTGAATGTCATGTCCCTGAGACAAGAGCCCCACTCTTGGTACTCTACAATTAGACAGTCCAACGTAGACCGTTTTCTGTGAAATCTGTATCGTGTGTCAGCAAATAAGTGGTGTGACTCAAAGCACTGATAAAGGCTTTTGTTGGTGACACTCTTATAAACTTTCCCTCTGCAGAATAGGAGACTCATAGGTCAATAAGGTCCTAGATTAGTAGGGTCACCACCTTCCTTTGGCACAGGGACTACATGAGCAACTTTCGAGGCTTTTGAAAATGTTTCCACTGCGAAGTATCTTCAAAACAGAGAGGTGAGAGGCTGGAAAGATTAATGTATCTGAAAGATAGTACACAATCTGCAAGATGTTTACTGAAACGAGGGGAAAACATAATGAAAACCGGGGCTGGCTTTGTACATTTAACATAAACTAAGAAGAATATTGCTCTTCCCAAAAATATCCCATACTTACGAATCTAGACAAAGATGTTGACGCTTCCTTATCATTTTGATCTTTTTCTCTAGGGTCGAAAGCCACACCTATTTACCGTAGATTCTTTTTCATAGAAGTTTTGAAACATGTTTCTCAATAGCCTATTCCTAATTTAATTGAGATGTAATTCCTACAATAAAAATGTCGTCCTTACGCTCGATGGTCTCCTCGTTGCGCAGGCGTGCATGCGAACAAGAAGGTTTGCTTCCGCCATCTTTTACGCCGAAATGTATGCAGACGCTCGCTTTGGTGGGTCCACGTCAGCAGTGGAGTTATTGACTACCCTCGACGACCATGGTCGGGGGAGAAGCTCGTCTCGTCGTCGTGGGGTTTCCGCGGACATAAGTGGTTTTGCCGTGGCTCTTTCCAGTGACACCGATCACAACTCTAGAGAAAGGGACGGTTTCTCTTTCCTGTCTCTCCTGCAGACTTGCTTCTCCGAACGCGGGGAGGAGGGTCTTTGGGGATTGCGCAATTTCGTGTGGTCTTTTTGGGGATCTGATGCTTATGCTCTAACTCTCTCGTGTAAAATTGTCCTCCACTTTATATAGAATGATGTCCTCTTTATATAGAATGATGATAGAATGATGAATGAATTTATATAGAACATTAAACCCGGTCGCCCTTTATGGCCGATTAACAAATAACCTAGCTGCTGGGTTTATTCTTTAATAACTCTTTGAGGATCATTTAAATTCGTGACGACATGGGCATTATGGGTCACACCACTTGTTATTTTTGTAATATTTTGATAATATTGCTGTCTCTATCTAAAAAGAACTGATATTATTATGGAATCTCAACGTAGCTTTCTCGTCATCGGAATGGCTTTGGTATCCTTTTTATTATGGAACCAATGGCAAATAGACTATGGTCCAAAACCTGTTGCACCTACTCAGGTAGCCCAAACAACTGATGCAGTACCGGCAGCTCAATCCGGTAACACCTCAGCTGATGTACCCGCAGGGCAAAATCCGGTATCCCAGGCCACTACCATTGGTAGCAGCAAAATCATTACGGTCACAACAGACAGTCATGAAGTGCAAATCGATACCAAAGGTGGTGATGTGGTTTCCGCAAAGCTATTTATTGTGAAGTTGCATTCTGCCGTCGCGCTGCCTTTTCACTGAAAAGTGATTTTAAAATAATACAGTTTTTCTCTCAAGAATGGCAGCTGAGAGCTTCGTATCACCTCTCTCTTTCATTACTTTTGGGTCTTAAGCTGTGTTCTGTTCAGTGTTTCCATTATCACGAAATTTTCGGAGATTTTCCACGAAATTCTTGCAAAAACGGGGTGGTAAAAATGCTTGGGTCTTAAAGCTTTAAATCCGGCCCTGGAGACAGGATTAACTCAAACTACAAAGCTACTTCAAGCATAACAAGCTAACACCTATAACTAGCTGTTAAGCTTTCAGGTATTTCTGACATAGCGGTTAGACTTTTGTTTGCTATGCTGGATTGAGATATTTTTCTTTCTAGGACTTCAATCTCTTCTTGAAGCGCGTCAATTTTTCTTGGTTTTTCTGAAAGCCTATGAAGAATATTGATCAGCGGTTTAGTCATGGCTTGAACTTTTCCAAGCCAACTATCTTCTGACTTTTTTTTGATGTTGATGTTGTCTTGAGAAAGTTGGGTAGACCGAGTTTCAAAACTTGCATTAAGATGATCCAATTCTATTTGAAGTTGCGCTATCCGTTCCAAAGTTTCTCGGGAGCTTTAAAGAAAACTTCCATGGCTTCTTTGTTTATTACGTCTTTGAAAATGTTATTTTATATTTTATATTCTCGAACATTTGGCGTTTAAATACTCTTTTGACTTCTTACTCTTTATTAACTTGTAATTTGGTTTTATAACACAAAACATTTGTTTTCTAGTTGGTGGTGGACTCAAGGGAGCTCAATCCAGCTTTGGACAACCTAATAACGACCCACCTGGGTCAAGTCAAACTAATTCTGGACAAACTGGCAATGGTCAAACTAGTCTTGGACAAACAAACAACGACCGATCTGCATTAAGTCAAAGTAGTTTCCCGGCAAATTCAAAAGCACTATAGACGTGGCCTTTTCTTTTTCAAAGGACGCCCTGGATGCCTGCCCGCATTTCACCGGGCGCTATATCAAAGGTGTAAAAAACGGCCCCAGCCCCGACTGGCTGGCCCGCCGCCTGATTGCCATTGGCTTGCGCCCCGTCTCGGCCCTGGTTGATGTGACAAATTTAATGACCGTCGGGCTTGGGCGGCCCATGCATGTGTTTGATGCCGATACCGTACGGGGCAACCTCACCATCCGCCTCGCACAAACGGGGGAAAGCCTGCGCGCGCTTGACGGTGGCGATTACAAGGTGCTTTAAGTACCAAGTCCTTATCTAAAAGCCTAAATCTTTGAAGATGAGTGGTTTTAGTAAGACACATTTGGACAATTTTGCAATTAATAGAGGCGGGGAGGGGACCCGTATAAATAATCATGTTGATTCACAATCAACGTTATCATCGATCCCCTTCCAATAATAGTCCTCTTTATGTTCATCGCAGTAACAATACACTTAATATTTGTCTTAAACAATATTTCAATGTAGGGAGGCGAGTGAAAAAGAATAAATCTAATGTCGGTGATGCAGGTTGAGTCTATCAAACAAGTAATATTTTTGAAAAGAGGTGGTAAAGCTACAGGATGAAAGGAGATTCATTTTCCGAAGAAGAATCAGTGACGGTACTTAAAGGATTAGAAAATAACAAGGCCCCAGGTGCCGGTAATGTGGTAAACGATTTTTTTTCTAAATATGATGGTTGTATGGTTAGGGATAAATTAATAAAGATTATGAATAAGATTTTTGAAAAAGGGGGAAGTGCCTAGCAATTTTAGGAAAAACTTAGTTAAACCCTTATATAAGAAAGGTGATAAGAGTGAGTGCGGTAATTGCATAGGCATTAACCTGGTCTCTGTAGGTAGCAAATTGCTTAGTAAAATGATTAACTATTCATCTGCGGAGAGCCGTTTAACTAAAAAACGCTCAGAAATTAAATAACAAAAAGCAAGTTTTTTAACTGAAAGTAAGGAGCGACATTAAAACCTAAAACGAACAGAAAACCCCCGTATATGAAAGGGGATGTTCCCTCTTCACGCCCTGCTCCTTACGCTAAAGTTTATATTGTTTTAAAAAGTAGAGTTGAGAGAAAGAGTCTAACTTTGTCGCAATTATCATAGTGATCTGTTTAATGGCTCATTTTTAAGGAAATTACTATAGCTAGTGCCTTTTGTAATTAAAAATAAATTATAGTAAAGGTGGGACGAATTGCGGGAGTGTCAGACGGGGGGGGGGGGGGGGGGGGGGAGCCAAAAAAGCCGAGCAATCTTAGTGATAACTGGATCTCCGGTGCCAAGGCCCCGTTGAGTATTGCAGTAATTTTGACCCATAGGACAATTTCGGAGTAACATACGCAACTATATTTCACGGGAAATACATTTTTGATTATTACAAATTTACAACAACTTATTAAAATTCTACCTTGTCTACAAAGTTACCGCTATTAGGATATCAAGGGAGTCATTGCCCTACCGCTTTAGAAATTATTTCTTAGCACACAGGTAAATTTCGAACCATTTAACCAAACACTTGGAAAACTACAGGTTCTATGAATATCTTAGCTCTATGACTATATACCTTAGTTCACGTTTTACAAATTTACGTCAAAAACTCTGACAAGACGACATCCAATGACAAAAAACACCCTTGACAAAATAAGTCAAATGACAAAAAACACCCTTTATTGACCTTTTTACAGACTTTTTTATAGCTTCTTTCATGGTCTAAGTTTCTATTAAATTTTCATTTATGATTTAACTCCGACCCACTGCAACTTGCCAAAGAAAATAATCATTTCTTCATAGCTTCTCTAGCAACCACATGCAAGTCAAATTTTGAAACGGCAATTTCAGTGAATTTGTTCAAAATAGTCCGAATATCAAATAACTGTGTCTCCAGGGTTGAGATATCCCCCCATAACCAGGCAAGGACTCTAGAGTATGTAGGTTGCTCATTGTTTACATATATGGTTTTTTATTGGATAAAGGGGTCAAGTTTGGTCTTTAGCAAGTAAGTAAGTAAGTAAGACGGCGCTAGGCCCTTAAGGTCTAAACCAGTGGTGCGGATCTCCGTTTCGCTGCCCTTCAGCCAGGAAGTGCAATGGGGGGCTGGGGGCCAACCAACCTATGCTTTCGCACACCCATGTGCTGATATCTGCATAGTATATCCTTCAATGTAAACTGTTAAAGTGCTTCAAACACCACACAATCTCACTATCAGCCAAGAGTCTATCTGACTATACTGGCACACAGAACTGAGAACTCAATGTTTATCTTCTTATATTTCAACTTCTAGAATCAAAAGATTTACTGAAAAAAATCTGAGCAGATTCAAGATAAATAAGAAGCAATCAATTCACTAGCTCTGTTCACCTCATAGAGTGAATCAAAAGGAAAAGCACTGAATAGTCTCAATTAAAAAGTCTTTGTTTGTTGAAACAGAAGGAGAAGATAGGTCAAGAAAAAAAAATATTAACTATTATAATTGGAAAAGAGGCAACAACCAATGTAACCTACAAACCAGCCAATGCCAATCCTGTATCAGTGCCGCGCCTAGGATTTTTATTGGTGGGAGGGAGGGGTATCAAAAGAATTTTTATTGCGAGGGGGATACCGATATTTTTTTCGAGGCAGACGGGCTAAGCTTTTTTACCCACGTTTTTATACCCGATTTACAAGTCAGAGAAATATTTCGGGGACAGGGAGGGGTTCGAACCCGGTAACCACCCAAGCCCCCTGGATACGACCCTGCTGTAAATTGGTTTGTAATTTATATCTATTGTTTTTTGTGTGTGTGGTGCTGCTTACGGTATTAAGTTGAAACTGCCAGTGGATGTTGAAAAAGCGTGCTATGTGCATACTGGTACTAATGCTACTACCACTGCTACTACTATTGCTACTAATGACGCTAAGGGTACTAAGATGAAGCTTTCAGAGAATGTTTAAGATGATCTTGTTAAAAAAATTATCCCTACGTTTGATTTCTAAAAACCATATGCCTATATTAAGGTGAAAAATTTGTTGTAATTGAAGAATATCAAGAAATAAAAACTATGTTTTAGTTTCAGATAATTCTTTTGTCTTCCCAAAATTTTTTTCATATTTTACAATAACAAATACTATGAGAAAACACTGTGAAAATTTTATACCTAAAAGACCTTTCCCCTGGGGATATGGTGGGGGGGGGGTCATGTTATGTCCAAAGGCATAGTTAATTGGCCTTTCAACTATGATGAACAAAATGGCTATCTCAAAATTTTGATTGGACGATTTTGGGAGATAAATGGGCGGGAGAGGGGGTATAGTTTCCCTCCAATCTTTTTAGTCACTTAAAAAGGACGCTAAAACTTGTAATTTCCGTTTGAACGAGCCCTCTCACGATGCTTTAAGAAAGCATCGTGTTTGCCAACTATTAATTTCAAAGTCAAATACAATACATAAATACAAACAACAAGCAGAAACAACAGGGAATTTTTTTCCCAAAACAGTTCTATTGTCTTAAGAAA
The DNA here is from genome assembly GCA_010016025.2 of Alatinidae sp. Z8VKAUB7J3. Taxonomy (NCBI): domain Eukaryota; kingdom Metazoa; phylum Cnidaria; class Cubozoa; order Carybdeida; family Alatinidae; species Alatinidae sp. Z8VKAUB7J3. The sequence goes on along the minus strand of JAAAKM020721499.1, from coordinate 63,548,169 downwards.
AGAAAATCTTTGTCGTTCTACTTGTTCTTTGTATATATAATGGATAGGCAGTGTGGTCTTCGTCACAATTTGAAGTCAAATACATGTCAGTCATAACACGTTTTATATTTTACCATAAATACCATATTATAAGACTGTTTTATAGTCACAATATATTCATTGACGTCAATTGGGTGGATTGGGAGGGGGCAAATGTCCCCTAGACTCACCTTTGCAAATTATGGATGGCACTCACAGCCTCTGGCACCCCTCATTTCTCCTAAGGCGTTTTCAGGTATTTTGAGGTATTTTTGTTATTGTAATAGTAACTTTGATTTCTTAGAATATATTTTTTTGTTAAATTATAATTTGTTTTGTAAGAAGCATTTTTTGTTTTTTATGAACAATCTCGATTTTTGAAGAATGTATTTTCTTTTGGGAATTATTTTCTGTTTTGTAAGAAGTATTTTCCATTTTTTAAGAAGAAACTGTGATTTCTTAGAACGTATTTTTGTTTTGTAAGAATTATTTTTTGTTTTGTACCTAATGAAAATAAAACTATATTTTTTAGAGTTTCGGTTACTATTGAGCCATATTGCTCCTTACTTATAGTTGTTTTTCACCACGAATTGTTTGACTAGTGAAAAACTCCTAAACTGCAATTTATAGCCTGCCCTAAAAAGCTACAAGGGAACTCTAGGCCTAACTTATCAGGTTTTCTTCAACCAGGCCTTTGGGTTTAAAAATGTAAACTTTGTCTTATCTGCTCAAATGTTACTGCGTTCCTTGCTGAATTAAGGGTAGGCTATGAAAATATTCTAGGCTAGTCCTCTTTGGTTTCCACTGTCACAAAACTGTTCAGGAAAGGTAGCCCGTAAAAATGTCCTTTTATGCCTGTTTGGAAAACACTTAACATTTGCTCAAAAGACATATAATTTTATCAATTTGGTTTATTTGGGAGCTCCCTGTGGTGCTACTCGTATTGATTGAAAACCTTACCGACACAGGGGACATAGAATTTATTTAAAAAAAATCAAATTCCACTGCTAAACCACTGATTATCAATAGCTATCGGTGATGGCTAGTCACCTGGTAGAATTCACTAATGGATCCTTTGTCTTTGAGATGGTTAACCGACACTGAGGCTCACAAAATAATTTCAAGGTATAGGTCTGATTCCCTTGTTCGGAGTTATTTTTCTCATTTTGTCAACGTTTATAGATGCTATTTAAGGGCTACCAAAATCTCTTTTAATTGCTTAAACCTTCAATTTTGTTTTATATAATTTAAGTCCATTTCCCAAAAGAGGAACGGCTTAGAAAGATCTGCAAACTAAAATCAGTGCCGTAGCTATAATAGACTCGTAGTATTTATTTGTTAACTTAAAACAGTGCTCTGTAACTACAAAAGCTTCTTGCATTTTGCAGTCAAAAAAAAATTCCGAGATATGTAAATTTGTATATTAGTTAATTATTGAGGTCATTACGTAATTGCGGTGCAAGTGGGGGATGTTACATAGTTTCTGCGTAGATGTGGGGGTTACGTAATGACAGCACACACGGGAGATGCTGTATAATGATGGTGCACATACGGGATGTTACGTAATGACAGTGTACACGGGGGTGTTAGGTAATATCAGCATACACGTGGGATATTGCGTAATAACGGAACACACAGCAGTGTAACATAATACATCAAGAGAATTTTTCTTCTGGATTTCTTTGTTCTTTCAAGGTGTTTTTTTCTGTTTGAGATTTCATTTTCTTTCAAGATCTTTGTTTCAGAGAACTTTCATATTACAACTTTTGGTAATCCTATCTAATATTCTTCTAATATGTTTCTCTGACGCTCAATCCTAATGAAATATGCCTAAGTATGATAGAAAAAATAATACTTTAGAAACAAATATGGACTATACATTTGCACATTCAGGGGGGGGGGGGTGAAGTATAGCGGGTCTGCATGCCTAATGTGTTAGGTACAATTATTCTGCATACTATGAAGTAAGAATTGTTTTCTAACTTTACACTGTCCAAATACTTTATCCCCACCCCCCATAATGGGCAAATATGTAGCCCAAATTATATATTTTAAATCTTTTTTGTTACTTCCCGAGGACCGCAAGCGACCGCTCTCCTGGACCCTCCAGGGCCGTTTATGAACGCTTCACGTACACCCCGACCGGTCGGCGTCCGGCGGGACGGGGCGGTCGGGTCCGGTCGCCCTTGCCGGATGTCGCAGCCCGCTCCATCGTGGACGAGTCCGATATTCCTTCGCGAATGGGTCGAGCGTTGCAGCAACTGTGACGAGCTGACGCCGCACAGCCGACGGGTCGTGGCCTGGCCCATCGTGTTCGGCCTGCCGGGCGTGCTGGTGGCGGCGGGGTTCGCGATCACGGGCGGTGTCTGGGTGCTGCTCGCCGCCCTAGACACATATACACACAGACAGACGTATAAATTGACATCCAGACAGACAGAAAAAAAGTCATACAGACACACAGATAGATTTACAAAAAACCACATTGACATACAGAAAGACAGAAAAGACGCATAGACACATTGACAGATAAACAAAAAGACACATAGACACACGAACAGTCAGACCAAAAAACACAAAGACAGACATTCAAATACACCATCAGAGGTAAACAAGAAGCATAGACACTCGGACAGATACGCAAACACACATAGAAAAAAGACACATAGAAACACAGACAGATATACAAAAAGACACACAGAGAACAAGTGGGTGATAGGATCTTAATGAATTTTCATATTTAGGAGGATATCGTGACTCAGAGCTCTTATTTTAAATCCTGACTTGCATTAAGCCTCTGATTTTCCTTTTAAATAAATCTATTGATTCTTAGAATTTTGTTAGAGTTCATACCATATGAGCTCTTGGCGCTTAGCTCTTCTTGCCTCGTCACAAGTGTCATGCAAGCTCTTAGCTCTTGTTATTATAAAACTGTGAATACTGTAATTTAAGCAAAATATACCAAACTTTAAAAAGTGGAAAGATACGCTACGCTGTTGTGAAAAGTTAAATTTTGATATCGAGGCCATTCCGACTGTCCTTGAAGTAAATATCAGCGGCGAACGTGACGAAACGGTGGAACTGGTCGTCGACCCGTCGGAACTGGACAGCTACGAGATCGATGCCGGTTCCCTGCTGGAAAACATTTCACGGTCCAATCAGCTTATCGCTGCCGGCGCGCTGGATACAGGTCAGGGCCGGTTTTCGATCAAGTTGCCAGGCCTGTTTGAGGACATAGTCGATATCCTCGAAATGCCTATCAAGACAGACGGCGATGCAGTTGTGAAGGTGCGCGACATCGCCTCTGTCATAATTAGAATAGTCATTGCTCGAATCACCGCCGTTACCCTCTGGAAACCCTGATTCATAAGAATAATCAGGCAAAAGTTGCTCTTCGTATTCTTGACGAGTTCTTCGCCGGCTATAAGAACGCTGAGCCGTCAATAATTGGGCCCAGGCTGCTAAAAATAGTCCGAAAAATATGAGTTTCATATTTCCATTCCGTTTCCCACAAGTGGTCTAAAAGTTAAGTGATAAGGAAAAAATTTCAGACTAGACTTAGATAAGGTAAGCTACGGGTAAAATTAATAGACGGGAACTCCATTAGTTATAAGACTTTATATTTGAATAAGAAATTACGTATCACAACTATTCCAAAGAATCTTAAATACTTGCTTATCTCAACCCTAAAAATACATTACTTTGCTTGCCCCCCCCACTGATGAATGAGTATACAGCCCCTTATAAATATTTACTCTTTAGAATAGCGCAACTCTTCACTTACTCCCCCCCCCCTCCGAAAAAATTCTTTGTAAAAAAGAAAAAAAAAGATCCTGGATATGGCTCTGCATGGCAGACTGCATATTTATTCAATAGGGTAGGAGCAAAGTGAAGCAACATACTTTTAGGAATGAGATACGAAAGTATTCATGATTATTTTAAAGTAGTTTTAGTATTTTTTAGAGTAGACATCATCTGTGTATGTGATGTCAACAGAATCCCTCGTTTGTCTGAAAGTTTTAATACTGGCAGGTCACACCATTAACTGGGAGAAACGTCGCAGGAACATAAGCCATCCTTTGCAAAAGATGCAAAAATGTGTTATATGTCCGAAAATTTTGACTCTGGCAACTCTATTCATTTTATTCAATTAGATTTCATTATTAGAATACCTTGTATTTTTGTCCGTTTGAAATTTTAGTGGTGGTCGTTGCTATTTATATAAAAAAGTTTTTTTTTTTTCAATGCAAAGCAGGAAGCTATTTTAATCAAAGCCACCAACTAGGTATTGGGGTGGCGCGAAGCGCCACCCCAACAGCTAGTTACATATAATATCATAAAAAGCCCTAAGTCCTATTTTCTTTTTCAATGATTTTTTTTTATTTAAAAAATTATATTTAATGTATACCTACCGTCTTAATTTTCAATGACTCCATTTCTGTTCTATTTGCAGGTATAGAGGTTGTATTCATATCCACCATTCACTCCTCTTTCAAAAGTTAAAACAGAAGAAAAGCTAATTTTGAACTGATAGATTACAGAGAAAAAAAACATAAATATGAAGACAAAAATTCGACCTGAGCAAATGATAACCATTAGTATAGGTAAACACTGGTCAGAGTTTGTAACTTGCAGCCCCTCCCCCGGGGACTGTGATGGAGTAAGTCGTCCCCAAAGACATAGTTATTAAATTTTTTGACTATGCTGAACAAAATGGCTATCTCGAAATTTTTATCCGTCGACTTTGGGAAACAATAAGCGTGTGAAAGGTACTAGGACTTATAAATTCCGTTAGAATGAGCCTTCTCGCGACATTCTAGGACCATTGGGCTGATAAAATCATCCTGGGGAAAAGAAAAAAACAAATAAACACGCACCCATGATCGGTCTTCTGGCAAAAAAGTAACTGTCCGCGGTAAACTTTCACCAGGACTGAATTTTCTAAAGAATAAATCGGTGAGAAAGAGGGATTTTTCCGACGAGGTGTAGCCAGGTTTCCAACTTTACTTAAAAACGATCAGAAATCGAATAAAAAATAATCTTTTTAAACTGAAAGTAATGAGCAACATTAAAACTAAGAACGAACAGAAATCATTACGTATATGAGGGAGGGCTCTTCCTCCTCAACACCTCATTCTTTACCCTAATGTTTAAATTCTGTCCCAATTCTTTAAGAACGACTCGTGAAACACCATGTTCGTTTAATTAGAATAATAGCCAAAATTTCTTACTGTTTTAAAAATAGAGTTAAGAGAAAGAGTTAAACTTTAGCCCCTTTCATATACGGAATAATTTTTGTTCGTTTTAAGTTTTAATGTCGCTCCTTACTTGCAGTTAAAAAAACTTGTTTTTTTTTTTTAATTTAATGTCTGAACGATTTTGAATTAATACAGGTTTTGATTTTGGCTCACCGCACACGAATAAATAAACGAAATTTAAATTTCGTCAATACCTCGCTCTTTACAGGTGAAAAAAATGTATTTATTTTCTCACTGTTTTTTTAAATAATGCTAGAAAATCCTACACCTCCTTAACCCTCCCCACAACTCCCCCAAAGAGAGCGGATCCGTTCCACTTATTTCAATCACGTATGTAGGACTTGTGCTTAGTTTTCCACCAAGTTTCCTCCCGCTCCCTCCACTATAAGCGTTTTCCAAGATTTTAGGTATCCCCCTCCAATTCCCTCCAATGTCACCGGATCCAATCGGGAGTTTTAATAAGAGCTCGGAGACACGATATCCTTCTAAATATCAAATTCCATGAATATCCGATCACCCGTTCGTAAATTAAAAATACCTCATGTTATTAATTTGTCCGAATTAACCGTCCCCTCACTCCCCCCAGAGGTAGCTTGGTACCGTAACGAGTTGTTAGCAGTAGTTTCGGAATATTTAAAGAATCGACATGAAAAAATCATATATCTAATTAATATATAAGTATTTCCTGTGTATGGATGAGAAACAGAAAAAGAGATTTGATTAATCTCTCTAATTGAATTACTTTAACAAAATGAGCTATGGATCATTTGCCTTTTAATCGACTGTGAACAAATATCTTTTTCTTTTTATGTACAAGAAAGTTTGTATCTGATGTTGGAGATAATAAAGAAATATTTGAAAAATAACGGAATTATGGATGAAGAATGACTGAATGCCAATGTGGACACGACAACCAATGGCGTTGACGTCACCTGCTTTCTCCGCGTGGGAGGGCCTCACTCGAGCGATGCAGTCGTCCATATCACGCGCGACGCTTCGATTCACGGTGGATTTCGTGCGGCCGACACACTCTTGGCGTGGAATGGCGGAACAGATACCTTTTCCGTCTCGGTTGACACACCCGTAGAACTGCACACGCAACGAGTCTCGCCAATTCCAACAACGACCGATGATTTGGAACTTGCGGTCCTCAGTACAAACCAGCGCATCCCGCTTGGGCAATCGGGCACGATCACCGAACGTGGGATCGTAACAAAAAGCAAAGAAAAGGCCACTAAAAAAAAATGGCAAGTTATTTCTCTTCCAATTCACAAAAAATATCTCTGTTGAGTGTTCGTCATTTTGTCAATAACCGTAGTCATGGGGATATCTTAAACACTCTAACTAAGGTTTTGCAGCAAGCAAAACGTGAAGAGACAAACAGGAAAATTGCGAACATTTTTTTGCCCCTTCAGGGACCCTAGTGAGACAGGGCATAGCCCTTGGGATACCTGAAGAACAAGGCAGCAAATTTGTTCAAACTATTCAACTTCCACAGAGATATGTGGCAGCTCTTGATACTCCATAGATGCTCAACTGTCAGAAGTAGTTAAGTAACGGACAAAGCAAAATCGTCAACTTGTTCTTGCCCTAGCTTGCAAAAAGAAAGGAAAATATTTTAAAAGAAAACGGCTCTTTTAAGCGGTTGGTTGTTTCTTTTCATTGTTACTGCCAATTATTGCAGGATTTGTAAACAGTATTCTCTAGATGGCTAGACCTTGCAAATTGACGCCAATTGAATTCACCCTTTCACTAAAAGAGGACTTTGAACATAATCTAGATAAATGTTTTAACAATGAAGCAATTGCCAATTATGAAAAATTAATTTCGCTTCTAACTGCCGTCTCTGTCGGTCGCTGGCTCGGCATCCCCTCCGGATCCCGCGCCGCCGGACGACCTCGCCACCGATTCGTTGCCGAATGGCCGCATTCGTCCGAAACCCTTGTTTTCCGGGGCCTTAGATAAGCACCGCGGCTCCCGGATGGGCGCCGCGGCTCCAAGCTGAGTGGGGCGCCGAGAAGAATCCCGGCGCCCCCCGAACCTTGCATGACGTTCCGCTCGTCACCGACCCTTCTCCGGGCACGAAGACCCCGAGACCCAGGCCGTTTCAGACGCTCGTTGACACGGAATCAACAGGCATCCTTCCCGTCCCGGTCCTTGTTACTCTATGGAATTGTATTATTTCTCAGCGAAAAGAAAAAAAATTTTAGATTTTTGTATGACTTTGAGATAGAAGTTTTCTCTCTCTCTCTCTCTCTCTCTCTCTCTCTCTCTCTCTTCTTATCCCTTTCTTTCTTTCTCTTTCCGGTATACGGATGATGGCTCCTCTTCAAGAAGTCTATGTAGAAAAGATGTACCCATGTCAATATGTCAATTTTGTGATTCATATTTGTTCTTATTGCTTGAAACATTTATGTGTGTATTATTGATCTTATATGCATTGCGAAGTAAAAACTCCCAGATGCAATTATGCCGTTGTACCACGGCACCGGGTTGATGATCGGCGCCGGTGCCAGCTTCCGCTCCGGAGCGAGCATGTTCGTGCGACGCAAGTTCTCTGCCAGTAACTTCCTGAAAGAGATACGAGAGAACAACTGTACGGCGTTGGTCTACATCGGCGAGCTGTGCCGATACCTGACCAACACCGAAGCTCAGGCTGACGATCATAAGAACCCTCTGAGGGCTATGATCGGAAACGGCATGCGACCCGATGTCTGCAAGCTGCTTCTGGACGGCTTCGTGGACTACGACTCCCTCCCGCCGAGGGAACAGATGCAGTTCAATGTAGATTGTATGAAAAATTCGGTTCAATCCCACTTTTTAGGGCTATAATGAAGGAGGCTGAGATGGCTAGGCCACGCTCTGTGGATGAGGGATGACGGACTACCGAAGATTGTCCTTTTGGCCAACCAGCTGGGGCTACACGGAAAGAAGATCGTCCTCGTCTGGGTTGGGAGGATGTCATAAATAAATATTTAAAGGAAATGGGAAATTCCTGGGAAGGTGTAAAAAGGGAGGCCTTGAATAGATTAGGCTGGAGGAGGAGCGTGCGTAGCTGTGTTGGCCTCAGGCGGCTTGGTGCTGCAGTGAGTTATTAGGTGCAGGTAGCGCAATTAACTGGTTCATGTAATTCCAAATCAAAACCCTTAAATGTGAAGAGGATGTTTACCGCCGCCAACGCTAACCCTACGTTAATCGTAGATAATACGGAGATTGAACTTAATGTTTCAAGTAATCATTTATTTCAAGTCCAACTAAAGAAACTGTACAACTCAAGACCCTTAAACTGTTCAAATTTCAAAAGGTGAGAAATCACCCACATAAATCCTTCTCTTGAAGACTTTCCTTCTCGAAACGTAGTTTTAACTTTCAGTAGCCTCTCCTCCAGTTCTCTTTACACTTTGTGACGTTTGGGCACAATATATATATTTTTGATTTGTTTTGTTATTTTTAGACTAGATCACTTCGTAGTGAATGAGTTCTCGTAGAGACTTCAAAAAGAGCGCAATAAATTAGAAGCTGAAGGATCTAGTGCCCTTTTAATATTTGAAGGTGATTGGAGGGCGACCGAGCCCCCGCCCAGGCCTATTACTTCCCCAAGTACATTCAGTCAAGATTTTGAGATATCCGTTATGTTCAGAATAGTTGAAAGTTCCGAAAAGTATGTCAGAGGATGACAACTAACCCCCCCCCTCCCAGAGCCCACAAAAAAAGGGTGGTAAGCCGAACAAAACCAAATAAAGAAGACAAATTGCAGTTTTAATTGAAGCTCTCCTTAGCTAACCATGCCAACATAACGTAACGGACTGAAAAGTTGGAAAATTGCTCATGGATTTGGACAGCGGGTTTTTCGGCCAAGCCGCAAAAAAAGATTATCTTGAAAAAATTGCCGCTTTTAGCACCAGTTTAAGAGATTTTAAAGACAAAATACAACCCACAAATCAAAGGGAAAAATGGAGCAAATAACCGGTTTGTCTTGCAGTGGAGCGTCATTTCAGTACTGTTGCTCGATATTCTTGTATAATACTTTGGATTTAGATAAGTACAACATCACCTTCATCCCGCAGCTCTGGCTCTACAAGGACGGACGCCTGGTCACCAAGAACCGCCAGGCCGTCCTGAGGTTCCTGCGCGGGGGTTAGGGCGGGTCGGTTGAAGCCGCCGTCCCGGCTGACGTGGGCCTTGCTGGCCCTGCTGGCTCTCGCCCTCGGCGGGCTCGCGGTCTTCGACCCCGCGCGCCAGGGGCAGGGCCTCGAGGCGAGCGGCGAGCGCGACAACCGCGCCAACCCCCACGCTCGCCGAGCCGCGTTCTTCCGGCAGTACGCCGAGGGCTACGACGAGGACGGCCACACCCTTAATTATACACTGGCAGGCAAGAATATTTTTCATGTAATTTAAAACCAAACTTTACGTCTGGATTTTGTTTTGATATTTATTTACTACAGAATTTTGCAGTTTTGTGTGGTAGAGCCCTCTTTGCTTAGGTATGTGCACAAAGTTTATAATAACAAAGGAAAACGACAATGTAACTAAAGACAACAATTTAAGTCAAATAAAAAAGAGGGTTTAGTTCCTCTTTTCTTTGGCATATATTTGTTATATAGTGCTAGAATATATGTGAACAATCTAATTAAGGTTTTTTTTTGCTCTTGTATTTTTTAGTAATTTAAAGACAAAACTTAATCCATTTTGATTTCATCTTGATATCTGGTATATTGTTATGAAAATAAAGAGTAACGTTCAACCCCAAGATGACAAAACTATTTTGTATAGCAGGAGGAAATTCCCCTTCCTCACTCCCACCACCACCTCATGGTAGGCAAGACACAGTGAGCAATTTTGTAGAAGCTTTTGAAATTGGAATTCTTGATCATTAGGAATTGTTTATTGAATATTGGAATTATTTGTCATGATTAATCAGCAGTTTCTTCAAAAGTAAAGTTTTATGTCCTTTTAATAAAATGAAAAATTTTGAAAATAAGATATTGGGGGAGTTAGAGGCGGAAACGGTAAATCTTGGAAAACGCTAAGAGTGGAGAGATCGGTATGAAACTTGATGGGAAGAATAACCACAAGTTCTAGATACGTGATTTACATAATTGGATCGGATCCACTCTCTTTGGAGGAGTTGGGGGGAGGCGTTCAGTGCTTTTAGCGAGTTCGGGGCTTCTGGACATGCTAGGATGATGAATATTGTAGGCATGTGAGGGACCTGCACAAACTGACTTGATAACAGTCGTTTCTCTGATTCGACCATCTGGGGGACTGGAGGGAGAGGAAAAAATTAAAAAAACGAAAAATTCCCCAATTTTGTCGATAGGAGCTTGAAACCTCTACGGTAGGGTTCTCTGATACGCTGAATCGGATGGGGTGATTTTCGTTAAGATTCTATGACTTTTAGGGGGTATTTCCCTCTATTTTCTAAAATAAGGCATATTTTCTCAGGCTCGTAACTTTTGATGAGTAAGACTAAACTTGATGAAACTTATATGTTTAAAATCAGCAAAATCAGCAAAAAATCATTAAAATGCGATTCTTTTGATGTAGCTATTGGTATCAAAATTCCATTTTTTAAAGTTTTGGTACCTATTGAGCCGGGTCGTTCCTTACGGACAGCCATCCGGACAGGGTGTACAGCTTGTGCAGTGGGGTCATGAACAGCGGGCTCCCTGGGCAAGCTTGAAGAAAAAGCCCATCGCTGCGACGCAGCGATGGGCACTGACATCAGCGCTGGTAGGCGTCGAGGATAGCCTGGCCGTCGGCCCCGGAGCGCTTGAGCCACTCGTCGGTCATGGTCTGGCCGATCTGCTCGAAGCCCTTCTCGACCGCAGCCGGTGCCTGCTCGGACACCTGCATGCCGTTGTCGGCCAGGGTCTTGACCAGCTCGCCGGTCTTCTCCTGGGCGATCGCCCAACCGCGCGCCTCCCAAGGCCCAAGTACAACTTGATGACAAAAAGAATAGAGTGCTCCATCGCTCACTCTCCAACGGTCGTCTGCAGCGAGAGATTCTGCAGATGATCCGTGTACCTATTGTTTCCAAGCGATGCGATCCGAGAGCAACCGCCAAGAAATCAGCCGCCCACGAGCATCTTTGGAATCTTCAAGTGGGGGATGTTGTGTGTGTCGCCAATGATGGAGCCAAAGGAATCCTTAGCATGAACCGGAAGAAAAGCAACGCTTGGTATCCATTCATGGGCCCCTGGAGCTTTTGCCAAGTTTTGTCCATCTACCGTGAAAGCTAGGGATCCATCCTGGCCATAATTTAATTCAGACAACACATACAAAAAAAAATCAACCGTTAGTAAAATTAAATTAACAAATATATCCACGAGCCACAAAAAAAGGAAACAAAAAACTGTACATACAAATAAGCAAGCATTTGAGTATCAGTAGAAAAAAACAATTGACACAAAGCAAAAACGCTTGAAAAAGATTTTATTTTCGTTGGTTTTTTTTTCGTTTTTTTTCTTTTGTTCCACGCGATCTTTTTAGTCAGCGCCGCTTACTAAATTTTCGAATATTAAAATTCCTTACTTTTCTTCTTGCTTTAACGGCTGAGCTTAGACAGCTACACAGCTGATTCTTGTTTCAAACCAGATAATCAGTAACGCCAGGACTCAAACTCCATCTCTGATGGACAAAGAGTTGCAAGCTCAGCATGCCAAATTTAACTAGATAGTTTCGCTTATTCATCTTCACCGGTTCTGTATTGGGTACACGGCTAACGGGCCGTAATTCAAACAGTAGACTGTACGAAATTGTGGTTCAATTCCACTTTCTATGGCTATAATGAGAAAAAGGTTGAAATGGCTTGGATATGTTCTGCGGATGAAGAATGATAGATTGTCAAAGATTGTCCTTGTTGGGTATAATACATTCGTTTTTGAATTGGTATATGATAAAATAAATTTTTGTGTTTTTCCCCTTTTTTCTTTTTAGTTTCTTTTTTTGGTTTTTCCCTTTTTTCTTAGTTTCTTTAGTTTTTTTCTTTTTCTTTTTAGTTTTTTTTTGTAGTTTTTACCTTTTTATTTTTTTTTATTTTTAGTTTTTTTTAGTTTAGTTTTCTCCTTTATTTTTCAGTTTTTTCTTTTTTATTTTTTTCTGTTTTTTAGTTTTTTTTAGTTTTTTAGCTTTTTTAGTTTTTTTTTCTTTTTAGTTTTTTTTGTAGTTTTTACCTATTTTCCTTTGGTTTCCTTATAATTACTATATAGTCCCAAATTTCAACGGGGCCGTGGTCCCTCCTGTGCCCCCTGCCGGTGCCTGTGGAATGGCCTACCCAAGAATTAGCCTAGCCATTAAAACCAGCCTAACTCTGTTATTCAAAACAAGATGTATGAAATATAATAGCGGGGCTGGGATGGTGGGTATACAAGAGCAGGATTTTAAGCCTTGTATTTACGGTTTTCAACCGTGAAAGTGATAATGGCACGCTTCTTATTCTTCCCAGCCTTTCTACTTAAGAAAACACCAAATTGTACTTTTGATGCCATATAGCCCCGTCAGAGTTTTTGATAAATTAACTCCCCTTGGAAAACAAATATGAGGGTGCTCTTTAACGATAAATAAGCTATCTATTTTTAGTCAGGGCCGTCCAGAAAATGACCCCAAACTTTCATATTTACTCTCACACTCACACCTACACTCGAAGACGCTCACAAAAAGTAATGATGTAAACGTAAGAGATGAGTGTGCGTTCAAGGTCGTATCCAGAGGGGTAGGGGGCTTAACCCCCCCCCCCAAGAGATGTTTGTCCGGCTCGTAAAAAACGTAACAAAAATTAATATAAACAGATTTTTGATGCGTTTTCTGGCCTAACGTTCTCATACCAGATGTTCTTAACGGTAGACGAAGAGAATTACGCTCCAACTTCCGTCTCGGGCGATATAACGACTGATGAAGACACACCCTCAGTACCTCTATCTCCGACAGTAGTTGATCCAGACGTGGATGACGATGGCCTACACATATTCGCAGTTGTAACCCAGCCTCAAAACGGTACCGCGTCGGTAACTTCCAACCAGGTATCTTAAGTGCCAAACCCAGACTTTTCGGGGACCGATAGCTTTCAGGTTGAAGCGCTCGATAACCTGGACGCTGGTGTATTTGGCACTGTTAACGTCCCTAAAAAACAACAATTTATCCTTTGAAATTTGCAAGACTTCCCATTTCAAGGGCCCGAACACACTTGAATCTCACGCTTGTAGTAATAACTGCAACCTATCACAGAGAAAACCACGGCCCATTGTAGCCAGGAGTTTAAAAACACGTTCAAAAAACTCTGTCTCGTAATAAGAATTGCCGTTAATACTGATTCAGGAATAATAGCCATTATTTAGGCTAACTCTAACAGTAAAAATTGATTGCAGAAACAAATTTTCGATGCTTTACATTCTTAGAAGCTTGCGATCATGATCACCTCGGAAGCAGCACCTAGAGAAGCTACGTGCAAGGCGTACTTGAAAGTTTTATTTGTCATGTCCCAGAGCTGTAAAAAGCTTTTAGTAAGAACAATTAAGTACTTATCATCTGGAATCCAAGCAAGTTTTCGGATAGGCTCAACACAGTTCAGTATATAACCACTACTGGTAAAAGACTGGATCATAATCCCTTCGTTAGCTACTGCTTCGTCCATAAAAGAGTGATAATTAATGTTTAAGATAATTTTTAATATGGCCATCATTTGTCAACCAGCATATTCGCTAGATCTCTCTGTTTTAAAGATAAACATGGATCTTTCCTTAAAAACCGGAGTAGAAAAAAGGTTTTCCGTACAGAAGTAAAGAAGAGAGTTGAAACTTAAACCGAACCAGATTTATTGCTTCGCAGTTAAAGCAATATGTTTCTACAAAACTACCAAACTATGTGGCATGTGATACTTTTCAATATCTTTAGAATTCTAAGAACTTGTACTGAAAACTGAGCTTGCAAGAGTTCTTTAGACAATCATAAGTGTATTTTTGTTCTAACTTAGCACTCCATACATAAAATCTCAATGTCAGGGGGGGTGGGGCCTGATGGCGCTAGTTAGTTCGTTTGTAAGGGGGGTCAAAAGTGTAACTCTATACCCCCAACTCCCCACAATGTCACCAGATCCAGTCAGAATTTAAAATACGAAGCCGGAGACAAGATATCCTTCCAAACATCAAATTTCATTAAGATCCGATCACTCCTTCGTAAGTTAAAAATACCCATTTTTCTAATTTTTCATAATTAACCCTTCTCCCCCCACAACTCCCCCAAAAAGAGAGCGGATCTGTTCCAGTTATGTCAATCACGTGCCTAGGACTTGTGATTATTTTTCCCACCAAGTTTCATTCCGATCCCTCCACTCTAAGCGTTTTCCAAGATTTTAGGTCCCCCCCCAACTCCCCGCAAGGTGTTTTGCAATTTATAAGAAATGTTTCCTCGCTATTCAAAGAGCATGGAATACTGATAAGAAAGGAAACTCAAGCTTAAAAAAAAAAAAAAACAACGCCATCTAGCAATATCCAGTTAAACAATAGAATTAGTTATAAATTCTTCGGTTCATTTTAAGATAAGTAAAACATTAGCTGAATTCATTTTCTTCTGCTTTAAAAAGTACCGAAGATAAAGAGGTCTCTCACAAATTTAAAAGAGCGAGGAACAGCCAGCACATCACAACTGAAAAGTATGGGTTTCTTATTTGTCTGGAGCAAATCAGGTAGATTCTTGAGGACTACGCGGACCTGGACGTCGACATCGACCTCGGGACCGACGGCATGCTCAACGTGCTGGATGACGGAGCAGACCAGCTGGCGCCGAGCGAGTGCAACAGCGACCGCGGTTTTACTCCCATCGACACCATCGAGTCCGAATCGGGCGAAGTGGTGAAGTTTTCCGGCGATGCCCTGATGGTGGTATTTCCGGCCGAAACCCGACCCCTTTCCGAGGCCATTCGCCGCGCCTATCAGGCCGCTGAGCGAATGCAGACCCTGCTGACTGAGCGCGGGCCGATTACCAGCACCGCCGGCGAAGTCACGCTGGCCCGTGGCCCCGAGCCAGATGGTGACCCCGGCCAGCAGAAGAAACAGCCAGAGACGCCGCAGCAATGGACGACCTTGCCGAAGCACTCCGCCGTATTGCCTGTGGCTTGGGAGATCTCGCACGCTAGACAGGTTCAATAACTCAGCACAATACCTAGTTGTGGAACGAGCAAATCAGTGGTTGAACGGCTTGGTGTCATCGTGTAGGTGCCTTCGCCGCGTGTGATAGCGCCTTTTCGCAGGTATTCTGCTTCGCCACCCCACAGGTAGCGAACGCCGATATTGAGCATGACGGAGCCTATTGAACCGCCTTGTTACGAACGTCGCTATTCCGAGCGGTGGAAAGATGCGAAAGCCAAGACCGCGATGGATGACGCGATTGTCTGCGCTCATGGCAAGATCGAAGGCCTGGACATCGTGGCGATCGTTCAGGATTTCGCCTTCATGGGCGGCTCTCTCGGCATGGCGGCCGGCGAAGCCATCATCGCCGGTTTCGAGGCAGCCATAGAAAAAAAGCTGCCGCTCGTGCTGTTTGCCGCATCGGGCGGCGCACGCATGCAGGAAGGCACCCTGTCGCTGATGCAGCTGCCGCGGACCGTCGTTGCGGTCGAGCGGCTGAAGGAAGCCGGCGCTCATTTGGCATAAGCTTTAACAAAATTCTAAGAATCAATAGACTGATTTAAAAGGAAAATCAGAGGCTTAATGCCGGTGGGGATTTAAAAAAAAGAGCTCTGAGACACGACAGCCTTCTAAATATCAAAATTCATTAAGATCCGATCACCCACTTGTAAGTTAAAAATACCTCATTTTCCTAATTTTTCCTCTACCTTCAGCCCCCCAGATGGTCGAATCGGGGGAAACAACTTCATCAAGACAATTTGTACGGGTCCCTGACACACCTACGAATTTTGATCGTCCTAGCACATCCAGAAGCAACAAACTCGAACTTCAAGGACCGTTACATATTCCGTCATTGGAAATAAATTGCAAGCTTATTTGTTACCTTTATATCACAAGAGGTTCATAAAAGAAATAATGATTCTATGAAGTCACGGTTTTACTATTGTAAAAAGACGAAGAATGCTTTTTTGACGCCGCAAAATTTTCTGCGACTAATTGACACATTATTTTGCATATATTTTAAATGACTTTGAAAAAAGTACAACTTCTCCATGACAAATTGACTCGTAAAAAATTCTTTGGTTGATTATACTTGTCCAATAAATGACGTAGGTATTTACTTAGTATAAAATTTGCTCTCAGCGTTCAGCGGGTGAAGCGTCCGCGTCCAGACATCATATTACCTCATAAAAAGGAAACATTTTCGTGGAAGTGACTATTTGGCTTGCTTCTGTTCCAGAGTTGAAAAATTAATCCTCTTGGCTGGCAAATTATGTTTGAATTAAATAAAAGCTTCCAAATACTACAAATAAGTTAATTATGTGATTAATCAATTAAAAAATTAATGCAATTAATTTAAAAATTTGAATTAATTATTAAATGAATATTTAATTTACTATTAATTAATAAATTAATTAATGCAAACCAAGGGCCTAACCTGAAAATCAGCAAAATAATTAAATTTCTGATCGTTTTGAGATTGACTCGGTTATTTATTGTGATTTCTGTTCGTTTTGGGTTTCATTTAATTATTGATGCTGATTTGTGGTAGTTTTACATTTGGTAGATTATTTGTTTATATTTTTGCTCATTCATGGTTTAATGGAGTTCCTTACTTTTCTTTGGTAAACTTATTTTGTGGAACATCTTTTGTAAAATTAATGATTAACAAAGATGATGGAGTAGTTAAGATGTTAAAAGTAGAATAGCCAAGGCCTAGGGTGTTTTTTCACAGTTGAAAAAAATTTGGAAGAATAGAATAGGATAAATAGAAACCTAGAGTGACTCAAAATCAAAACGACCAAAAATTACTATTGAAGAAAAACCCAAAACGAACAGAAATTAAATACACAATCATTACAGGAAAAAAGATATTAATATAATTGAATAAAAAAAAGGAATCTTAAAAAGAGTAAAGCTTAAATTGAATATACAAATAAGGCTGCTAAAAAACATTTTGCTATTGAAGTATAAATGAAGCCCAAAATGAGTAGAAATTTAATAAGCAATTATAGCAAACACAGAGGCGCCATTTGGACCAAATCTTGGGGTGGGCATGAACGCCATCTTGGGCCTCCCCTGAATCAATATATACTCCCTTATCTAGTTCGAAAGGCTTAAACATTGAAAACTGCAGTTAGACTAACCATATTTTTTTATTTTCACTTAAGCGACTCTAAAACAGAAATCGGGAATGTCTAAAAATGATTTTTGGATAAGAACAATACTGACGTGGCAACGCTTCTCATTTTGCTAAAATGAAACGAAGGAACTTGTTAAAAGTTCAGCTTTTTTTTCATCCAACATCTTATAGAGCTTAATTTGTGATTGTTTCTTATGCTGTACGACAACTTTCTATAATTGACACTTAACCTATTTTTAATTTACATCAACTATCGAAGCTATAAAAGTTAATACAGAAGAAGTCATTACAATATGCGGAAAATCAAGGTGCTTTTGGAAGCCTTTGCTGGCGGCCCTGTCGTTTTATTATAGATTAACACCTCTGTGGGTTTAGCACCGAAACTTGTGCAAAAAAGTAGCTTAATATAGACTGGGAATTCTGAAGTTACAAACATTATGATCAATTTAACTTTGAAGAATTACTTCGCTTTCCGTAACTTTTTATAAGTTATAAAATCCAAAAATTATAAAAGAGTTTCCGAGAAAGAAGAGAGACAAAGCAAAAAAACGAAATCTGATTTTGAGCAATTTTGGTAACTAAAAGATCAATCAAGTGGACACCTTCACTTACGTACGTAGTATTTTTGTAAGGATAGTAGGTGCAGTTAAATGTTAAAAATAGAATAGGTAAGGCACATTGTATTTATTCACAAAAAAAGTTTGGAAGAATACGAAGCATCTGCAAACCAAAGTTGGAATATTAGATGCTACAGCATTGACAGTGGTAAATTGTGGGTCTGGAGCGTGGGCGTTCCGAAATCTGGGAAAAAATTTGCTAGATATCAGGATTGTTTGGGTAACCAACATGCTGACCGTATCACAAATGGTTAGCTATACGCTTGACGAGAGAGAACATCAACTTTACAATTGCTTTAAACTCCATATTCACTCAAAAGGTCGTACAAGCCAAATTTCACCGGAAAAAGCCCGGAAATCTACTTTTTATCAACACTAATATTTTGCAATGTAATTTATGCCTTGTTTGACCTGCTGAATTATACACAATATACGTAGGAAAGTCCTTAAGACCTCAAATTCATGTAGCCAAAACTTCTTAGTCAGCCTAAAACTGAGCCAAAAGTCGAAAATATATTTTCTTATGAAAAACGATTGAAGAATTGTTTCCACTAAACTAGACATGCGAGAAAAGAATGGATAATCTAAGCGTCTGGACACCACCATGAGAGGCTCCTAAAGAAATGGGACGAAATAACATAGAAAATCCTCTTTCGAAATATAATGTTGGAGAACGCATCCGTTGTTTAAATAACAAGGTTTGAGGGTGAGGGGATTATTTCTTGTGTTGTTACCGGTACTGTCAACACAGATACTCAAAAGCTAAGAAAAAAAGAAAAGGAAAAAGAAAAAAACCTAGTCAGTTTGCTGAGAAAAAAGACAAGTATTGCTGATGCTGCAAAAATTACCCCATTCAAGGCAAAAAACAGACGCGGCATAAGATTGTCAGACTGTGATCTCTTTTCTGGCAAAAAATACAAAATTCCACTTTTTTGCAGATAGGAGCTTGAAACTTCTACAGGAGTGTTCTCTAATATGTTGAATCTGATGGTTTGATTTTCATTTAGATTCTATGACTTTTAAGGGATGTTCCTCCTATTATCTAAATTCCCAGGTTTGTAACATTTGATGGGCAAGACTAAACTTGATGAAACTTATATATTTAAAATAAGCAATAAAATGCAATTATTTTTATGTAGCGGTTGATATCAAAATTATATTTTTAAGAGTTTTGGTTACTATTGAGCCGGGTCACTCCTTACTAATATTTTATCCTATACAAGTTTTCACGTTTTTTTTGTTTTTGAGTTTTAAGTGCCTGTTCTGTGTTTTAATAATGCTTACTAAATTTTTCTATTAACAAAATTTGTGGGTGCAAAAAGTCCTCTCCCCCTGGAATTGCCTGTGGATCGGTCATACATTGTCTCGGTGGCGTGAATAAGCATGGTATTGGTTCAAAGAAACGCAGTATTGTCACTAAAACTTCTCAGAAACAGCCCTAATAGGGCTTAGATTTACCTGTAATATCAATCCCCTGGAATTGATGGCTAGGTCCTTCGCCGTTCTTTAATTCATGGTAAACAAGGGTCCTTTTTCGGCAGATTTTCCATAAACAAGGGTGGGGTTTTGCTGAGATTCGCAAAAAATGGTTAAAATTGGCAGTTTTCTGCCAAAATTCATCATAAAAGTGCAGCCATCATGGCGCGGAGCGCCAGAACAGAGAAAAGCCAGAGCGGAGAGAAATTCTGTTTTGGCCAGAATATAGAGAAATTCTGTAGAAAGCATTTTTTTCTCAAATGTCGTCCATTTCCATTACTAAACATTTATATGACTTATTTCGCTGATGAAGCATAAGCTGGCTTTTCACTCCTTGCTTGTAATTGATCGTTTTCCACTAAAATGGAAAAGAATGAAAAAAGTTAGAACGAAGAAAAATGAAGAGAAATGAGGTAACTCATAGTCAGTGAAGAAACGAAGAAAACTCCATGTGGGAATATGAAGAGACAAAGCCTAAAAAGACAAAATAAAAGAAAAGAGGTTTTTTCTCAGGTAACGGTCAAAAGAGTAACCCCTTGGGGGCGGCTCAGTGGAAATTTCGGCTGGAATCTTTTCATCTTCTTCTTGTTTCATTAGCAAGGAATTACCTCGTTTATCATCGTTTTCATGTTTTGAAAAGAAAGGTTTTAGAACTTAAGCCGACTTTCCTGGCGCGGTCGGAACAGGCAGGCCGCGCAGGATCACATAGGCCCAGAGGATCAGCGTCGCCCAGAAGACCCGATGGGCGACCGCGGTGACAAAGGGCACTTCATCCAGCGCGATTCGGATGGAAACAAAGGACGCACCCCAAATCGCTGAGAGAAGCAATAGCTCGGCCCATGCGCGGGCGGATAGTGTCTTTTGGCCAGTCATGCGCTCCGGTCTAGCGACGCATCACGTCAGTGGCGACCCGTATCTTGTGACAACGCCGATCACCGCGCGTGATGCTCAAAAGAAAAGCGCCCCGCCATTTCTGGCGAGGCGAAGTCACCCGGCGAGCCTGTTTCGGCAATCGGTCCGCGCCATACAACAAGTTCGCGCGAACGGTCTTATGGGGAAAAAGACGGTCGTCCTGGAAGACAACGCCGGCGCCCCGTTTGCCTGGTGGCAAATCGGTTTGCGCAAAACTGTCGAACAAGCGGACATGGCCCAGCGTGACGCGCCCCTCGGTAGGTCGGATTAGACCGGCGATGGCGTGAAGAACGCTGGTTTTCCCAGCCCCGGAAGGCCCGAAAAGTGCGGTGATTCCTGCCGGAGCCGTTTGGAACGCCGCGGTGATGCGATTCTTGCCGACGGACTTGCACTTGCTTTGTCTTCAATTCCAACTGGATTATACTGTAGATGTAATTAAAGATTGATTTACTTTGCAAGTTAATTGTCAAAGATAAATTGATGTTTCTCATCTCACTAAACAGTTTAACAGACAAGTTAAAGTGACAGTGAAAACAGAAAAATGAGTCATATAGTAACAAAAAAGGAATGGATATACTAAAGAAAATTGACTCGTTTCTGTGGATACTTTAATTATGCAGGCTTATCTTAGTTGTGACAAGATTTTTGAAGAAACTAAATTTCAGCTGGGGTGGCAAACTGAGTTTTAGGTAGAGGAAAGACGGTAATCGTCTTGCCGAGCGCGGTGACGAATTCCTGCGCTGTCTGGAACGTCGTGTTTTCCGTGGCGATGCCGCGCACGATCTCGACCAGGTTCATGACCGGCACCGGGTTCATGAAATGGATGCCGATGAACCGCTCCGGACGGTCGGTGGCCGAAGCCAGCCTGGTGATCGAGATCGACGACGTGTTGGTCGCCAACAACGCTTCCGGGTTCAGCACCGGGCAGAGCTGCGCGTAGATCTTGCGCTTGACCGTCTCGTCTTCGCTCGCGGCCTCGATGATTAGATCGGCATCGGCCAGGTCTTCCATGCCCACTATAAATTTGCAAAATCTGAAACTTCAAGTAAAAAAAAAATCGCACAGATACATTGATTGTGGGTTTTTCACGAAATACTTATTTTAAATTCTTACCATGTTACAAAAGCAAGAGATATGAAGAAAATCATTGTATCCACCTTATTCTCTTTGTAATTAAATGTACCATTTTTCTTGGTAATCCTAGATGGTGTTCATTAGTTTTTCTCCAAGGCAAACGTGAGTTTACTTTCTTTTCAGTTTTACAAACAATTAGGTCTTAGTTAGAGTTAATATAATGAGAACAATCGTTGTAGCTTCTTCTACTGACTTATATTCACAATATATTTACACTTTGTTATACGCTAAGGGAATTATGTTGAAGCTTTCAGGGCATGTCGAGAGGGATGGTTGTTTAATGCTTGTCTATACGCAAGGTTGTAATATAATGGGGTCAGGATTCCTTCAGTCTTTAGAGCCTCAAAGGTTATGCAGATTTTAAACCCATTTATTTGAATACTATTCCTTGTACGCATCCATTCAAAGTACTACAGTAGCCCAAAGAGCATGGGAAACTATAAGAGTGGAAACTTCGGCGATTTAACAGGGTAAGATAGGAATTGAAAACCACTAGCGCCAGACGCAGCTAGAGGATCTACAACGCACCTTCGGGAAAAAAATCGAAGCCTCAGACCCTCTCCCACAGAATAACTAGGGCGAGTTTATTGTTCATTGATGTTGGACTATTTGACTTTTTATTCGTCACTCATAAACTTAGTAAATTTTACACTTTTTGAAGTTCAATTTTTAGAGTGTCGGTTAATTTGGTAAAGATTGCTTATTATTTACCGACATGAACAGTTTGATTAAAGTACTTAAGAAATAAATGTGTATGGCATTATTTTTCCAGCGTTAAGAAAACACACATGCACAAGATAGGCTGGCTTTTTCACAGAGGGCGTCCTTTTGTTTTGGTTTGAATTGAACAATTTCGGCGCTAGGAAAAGCTGTTTTTATAGATTGAACAAGCGGATGTTTTAAAAGGCGCTCTTTTTGTTCTTTAATTCTAATTTCTTTCTCTTCTCTTAATGTAGGTCTTCCTCCAGATTTTGCCACACTAACAATCCATTCTTTTTGAGTATTCTCATTTAAAAACTGTAGTAATTTGTTAGGAATAGTTTCAGAAGCTGTATCGGTTAGACTAATTTCAATTTTTCCTTGTTGGTAAGAAACAAGCCTTACATCATTCGTTAGCTGTGCTTGTAAGATAACTTTTCAGAATACAACAGTTTTTTGCCAAAGAATCTTTTGACATAACGGGAAGAAAGCAGTTAACGTTGTATCTGGTAGATTCAGGATTCTTTGTTGCAGGTTGAATTCCTATAAATAAACCCGTTGACCATTCTGTAAATGTATCGCTAAGTAAACAACAGCTGGACTTCGTTCATGTATCTGAAATGAAAGAATTCGTCACACAGCTTCATTACTGCATATGTATCTCCCAGCCTGATATTATATGACTGCGTGTTCTTGAGTGACAAACCACTCACAAACACATTTACCACTTAAATCACTTTCAATATATTACTAATACCCAAGGTCGATCCCGCCAGATCCTGGCCCAGTCCGGTCTGCCATCCCCCCGTGCGCATGGATGCATTTTCCATTACCAGATTGCGGGCCAGTGCCAGCATCAATGTGAATGTCAGCTCTGGTGTCGCGGTGGAGGGGGATTCAGTACCGCAAACCACAAACCCGAGTTCCTTGGCGGTCGCAACATCAATCGCGTCATTGCGTTTGCCGGTGGTGACGATCAGTTTCAGGTTGGGAAGGGCGCGCAACAGGTCCCCTGCAATCGGCGTTCTTTCGCGCATCACACATAAAACATCAAAAGGTTTAAGGGGCAAAGACAAGGACCTTTTTCAAGGGTCCGAGCTCCTGATTGTAGCAAGTGAGTCGAACGGAGGGATATGACCTGTGACAGCAATATTTTACTCTTCAAATACTATACAAGCTGAAAAGCCAAAAAATCAAAGATAAAACTTAAAATTTTGGTAGAACTGTATTCGAAATCATAGAAAATGTTGCAGAGCAGCTGGAAAGCCGTACCTTTGCCACGTACCACGTTTAACCGAACACACACTTATTTTCTTAGTAATAATTGGATCCAATTAACAAAACATAATACACACACGAACACCAATAACAATGCCCAGCGTCCAATGCTCCCAGTGAACCCGGTACATGCGTAGCTGATGGGAAACAATACTAGTAGAAGAAATAAAACATGTCCTATCATTATACTGGTCCCTCGTTGTTTGAGAACAAGCCTATAAGAATAGGACTAGTGAAATCCGGCTTATTCCAACTCCAAAACTTCCTGCAAGAAAAAAAAAACATCCTTATGAGATTACTTACTACTATTTCAACCAACAGTGCTTTATGATGCTATTTAAGTATTCTGATCATAGGCTGTATCAAAAGACTCTTCTTAGAAATGATAATGAATTTTCCCTTAATTATGCATTATGAAAAGCTGGCACTCCGCACATAAATAATTAAAACGAAATTTGCATATTTTTTTTGGCTAAATGGCTTTCTCACAGTTTTAATCGGAAGATTTTGAGAAAAAAGGAGCGAGGGAGCAGGCCTAGTTGCCCTCCAATGTTTTGATTACTTAAAAAGGCAACTATAACTTTTAATTTTTACGAACGTTTTCATAAGTAAAAAACATGCGTAACTTACGAATTAACTTACGTAGCGAACTTCTATATTCGTATACTTTTATTGCGTATATGAGGGGGCTCAACCCTCGTCGATATCTCGCTCTTTACACTAAAGCTTCACGCAACCCCTACTTACAAACTGTGTCTGATTTTTTTTTACTGTTGCATATTTTTCCACCAAATGACCACACAATGTGGCCTGATGTTTTGGCTTTCATTCAGTATCTTACACACACAATTTCTTTACACCATTACAAAATGAAGTATAAAAGACTACTGCCCAAATATTTTTTGGGGGGTATAGCCGAAACTTTGAAGTCGATTTTCTCAAAAACGAAAATAGCAAATTGCCAAAATGATAGAACTGTCATGTCCGCCATTGAATGAACTATACTAGGTGGCTTTATTGGAGTTTTTACAGAGCGCTAGGTGTTCTGGACGTGCTAGGACAACGAAAATTTGTAGGCTTGTCAGGTAGCTGCATAAATTGACTTGATTAAGCCGTTTTTCCGGATTAGACAATTCGGGGGGCTGAAGGGAGAGGAAAAAAAATAAGGTATTTATAACTTGCAAGTGGGCGATCGGATCTTAATGAATTTTGATATGTAGAAGGACCTCGTGACTCAGAGCTCCTACTTTAAATCCCAACCGGCATTAAGCCTCTGATTTTCCTTTCAACTCAATCTGTTTATTCTTATAATTCTGCTAGTGCTCATACCATATGAGCTCTTTGCTCTTCCAGCCTTCTTCGTAGGTGACCTGTGGTACTCCACGTAATGTCTCACCTTTTTCTGCAATATGGAAAACAGTTTTTTGAGTGATCAAAACTGCATCAGCAGCTGGTGTCACACCAATTACTTGGAAAGTCAAACGTCCACCAAAATATGGGACCATAACATTGTCTCCTTTAATCAAAGGAACACTTTCTAAAGCATCTGCTAGGTATCTTTCATCAATTGGTGGAATTGCTTCTAATGGAGCAACTACGACCTTTTCTGCAGCTACTGCTTTGATTTTTCTAACCGAAATTGTATCCCCAATTGCAATTCCTGAATTATTCTGCCTGGGTCTATATCTAAATTGTTGAGAATCTATGTTAACTTGTACTTCCTCAAATAAACAATAAAAATAAAACTTTTAAACACTTTCAAAAGACCCAGTATTTTTTTTTTAATCAGCCTTACATCAGTAGTACCCTTAGGGGCCTTAAATTTTGGGATTGGAGTAGCATTTTGTCAATATCAGACAAAGAGAGGATATTACGCCAGTCACGACGTCTGGGTCATTTCTTATATAGGTTAACTTGGTCAGATGTGTAAAGCCTGTAAACCATAATATTTTTTTGTCTATTTGGGATGAAATCATTCGATACCCAGACCTCCCTGACATGCAAAAGCATCTAGAGAAGAGCATTGTGTTCAAAGCAAGCTTTCAGACACACAGAGAGAGATCAAGAGTGTGACAGAAGGAGTACTATGACAGGACTGCTAAATTGCTGCCCAAAATTCAGGTGGGGTCGAAAGTGAGCATCCAAATGACACCCAGCAGTCTCTGGAAGAGAGGGACCATTGTCAAAGTGTCCTCACAGCCGCGATCCTACAAAATTGCTACTGACAACGGATCAATGCTCCAACAAAACAGGGTCAGACTCTCCCACACGAAATCAGACGAAGCACTCCGCTCAAAACGAGGCAAACTAAAAATGCGTAAAGTGGGCTTGCTTACAGGTAGCATTACCTATAGAGCGAAATGTATTAGTCCACGAGCCCTGCAGGGCGTCTGTATTCTATATTTATTTAATAAGCCTTGTTCAAGGTGTTTTTTTTTAGTTTCCTTTGTTGAATAAATATAGAATAAAGACCTTGCCCTGCTGCCCACAGGGCTCAGGGACTAATATGCTTTGCTCTACAGGTAATTTTACCAGTAAGGAAGCCCACTTTACGCAGTTTTAGTCTTGTTGGAAGGGATTTTAGAAAGCCAAAAAATGGATGCACTTCTCTAATATTTAACTTTTTTTAGAAATTAATTATTTTTCATAAGCACAATCTACGACCAGACTGGCTCTACATGACGCATGAAACCAAGAAGGGAAGTAATAAATGAAGAATAAAATCAAATACGTGAAAAAACAAGATTTATTCAGCCAGTGGAAAAATATGAAGACGAAGAACAATCAGAAATTTTGACAAGGACCACCGTCAAGTCGTCATCAGTGCTCATAAGAAAAAAAAAACTGACCTTTCGAAGTGAATCTAACAAGACGAGAATAGATACTGAATATAAAAAAAAACAGCCAGAAAAAAAT
The DNA here is from genome assembly GCA_010016025.2 of Alatinidae sp. Z8VKAUB7J3. Taxonomy (NCBI): domain Eukaryota; kingdom Metazoa; phylum Cnidaria; class Cubozoa; order Carybdeida; family Alatinidae; species Alatinidae sp. Z8VKAUB7J3. The sequence goes on along the minus strand of JAAAKM020721499.1, from coordinate 63,521,597 downwards.
GAAACAAAATCCTGGCCCGGGGAGCAGGGTGTCCGGCCGCTGTCGGCGTACTCGGACCGGGTGCCGCGCCTGGGGGACCTCGAGCAGTCCTACCGCAACCTGTGGAAGTTCTACGTGTTCGCGGACACGCGGGACACGGCGCTGCTGACCCGGATCGGGGAGATCGCGCGCGCCTAGTTCCCCGATGCCGTCAGCGTCTTCCGGGTCCAGGCCTGACTGCGGTCGCCGCGAAGATTCCTGGCTCGCTCTCAAGAGCGTCTGTTCCGGTCGCCGAACGGTGGCCCGGAGCAGAGCCATGGAACAACACGATCCCCTCACAGGCGTCGTATAAACATAAAATATCAATGGATAAGTTCCTAAGATTTGAAAATAAAAATGATAACTTTGATTCAGCTCTGGTCCCGCGTATTTTCGAAAATCCTGAACATTAGTCCTTTTTGGAGAAACAACTTTAATATCTACTGTAAATGGTCTATTGCAATCTTTTAAAGATTGTAATTGAGATAAAATAAAATACATAAACAGAAATTTGGCTATAAATAGAGACACAGGAGATATTTCCTTAAGCCAAATTTATAACAATTTAATATTAAAAGACTCTATCAATATTTTTGCCCAGTCTAATTTATTAAGACAACCGGGTAGAACTTCCCCCTTCATATATCTAACAAACACATTTTAAACAAGGTTATCTTGCCTATGAGGTTATCAGCCCTACTCATGTAAATTTTTGCTCGTTTTGAGTTTGATTCAGCTATTTATTGTAGTTTATTTTTGTTTTGAGTTCCACTTATTTATTGATAGTGGTATGTGGTAGTTTTACGCTTAGAAGATTATTTGACTTTATTTTTGGTCATTTTTGGTTTAATGGAGTTCTTTACTTTTTTTTGAAAAAATTATTTTGTGGAAAAGGGTTTTTCATTAATTTCTGTTTGTTTTTAATTGTTGTTATCGAAGGGAGTTAGCCAACCCCCCCCACTGGATGCGGTGGACTGTTAGCGGTGAAGAAAAAACAAAGATGAAGCGTAAAAAACTGGCTACATAAGTGCAACCCATGCAAAAAAAGCATTTTTTTTTCTTGTTATTTCAAGGTGGGGAAGAGTTTTAATATTCCATTTTGAGTTTTTGACTTTGGGGATTTCGATTGTGTATTTTTTTTTTGATCAGGTGTCAGTTTGGACGGTTTTCAGACTCATTTCAAGAATTCTGTAAATTTTTTTCAACGTAAAATTTTACTATAAAAAATAAACAAGTTAGTAGTTATCATGCCACAAATAAACAGTAGATTGGATACACATTTTTTTAAGTTTAAAATTAGTCTATAATCTGGTTTGGAGTGGTTTAATTGGAAAGAAAGAAGAACGAATAAACATCCTAGGTTATCTTTGACTTATTTTTCTTATTTTATTTTATTTTATTTTATTTTATATTTTAAAGCTAAGAAATGTCAGAGCAAATGCCACAAATTAACAGTAGATTGGATACACATTTTTTCAAGTTTAAAATTAGGTGGATTTTAATTCCTCCCTGCGCATTTTATATTTCCTTATAAATTCTTCTACTAGTGTATTAAGCTCCGCTCACATAATTTTCTGATACCTCTCACAGAATATGAGATTTGAAGGATTCGTGTCCCATCCGAAACACAATCCTTCGTACGTTCCTAGACAGGCGCATTCAATCCCACCACCCCTTCACCGCAAAAAACCTAGTTTTTTATTGTTTGACAATAGACCACTAACATTGTTTAACAACGAAAGACTCGAAACAAAACTTGAAAAACATCTAACCGAGAAATCAAACAAAATTAAAGCACTAGAAACGAAACAAAAATTAAAATAGGGAAAAATTAACCAAAGGGTATCCAGTTGTTTAAAAATGTAGGGTACAAAAATCTCCCTCCAACCCATTATGCACCCGGATCGGATTCGTATTGAAAATGGAGCATCTGAGACTTAAGATTCTGCTATATCAAGTTTGATTAGGATCCGATCACCCATTCATAAGATACCTCAATTTTCACGTTTTCCAAGATTTTCGGTTTCCTCCTCCAACTCCTCCCAATGTCACCGGATCTAGTCAGGATTTAAAATAAGAGTTATAAAGCATAAGATCCTTCTAAATATCAAATTTCATTAAGATCTGATCAGCTCTTCATAAGTTAAAAATACCTCATTTTTTCTAATTTTCCCGAATCGCTCGCCTCCCCGGAGGTGCACGGATCATATCATCCCAGAAGGCATATTTATTTATTGTTTTGATCAAAATGGTATTTCACATGGTTTTCGGTTTAATTTGGGTTACGGAGGGTACATGATGGTAAAAAGTGAATAGGAGGGGGACTAATTGCCCTTTAATTACAATTTGCTCCTAAAAAGTGCAGTGAATCTTATACTTTATGTTTAAGAAAAGATACAGGGGATAGAAATCATTCTTTGGTTTGTAAATTCCATTCTCGTGACTTTTTTCCATATGAAGAGAAGAGTAAAAGGTGTATTTCAAAATGTGTTAAGAACTTTGCATTGGGGCACAACACCAGAAAGCAATAGTCTATTAAGGCCTAATATATTTTTAACTTAAAACCTTCGCTCTTCTATAAAAGTAAATGAGAGACCCTTTTATTCTATCCAGATAAGCTCATCAATTTGTGGTATGGGTGTGGTGGACCATGCCCCAGGATTGTGCACGACTACAACCAGCACATGGGGGGGGGGGTAGATTTATGCGACAGAATGATCAGCTACTATCGTTTTGAGCGCGGACCGAAAATTGGACAGTGCGGTTTCTTCTTCATCATTTCATTTATCCGGCCCTGTCCAATGCCTATTGCCTGGTTGTGCTGGCTTCAATCGGGATGTTTGAAGCTCGTAAGCTTCATCAACGAGCAGCCCATTTGCTGCTGTACAGCAGCCCAATGAGAGGGCTGATAACCATCCCAATATCAGCCATTAAGGAAAATACAATTTCCTTATCTAAGGAATTAATCGATGCGCACAAATGCCACAACCGCAGCACAGGGGAGCCGAGCACCATCTTGGGGAAAATTGGCGTCCATATAACCGGGCGCCACCCCTGAGAATATTCCCACCCACGGGGACATATTCTGGCTCCGAATTGAGCCACTAGAATTTACACGACATTACCTTAGCTAGGAGGGGGCTCATTTGATTGAAAATTGGAAGTTCTAGTTCTCTTTTTAAGAGTCAAAAGCGATGAAACAGCAATCAGCCCCTCACCCCTTTTCTCCAAAGGCATCTGGTAAAAATTTTGAGATAGCCATTTTGTTCAAAATAGTCCTTAGGTCAAATCAACGACACAGTAGGCTTTAGACTTTTACAGTTAGTGAACGGGTTAGTAGCCAAACTCTCGTTTGTAGTGACTTTTTTTCGTTTTTAGCTTTATTTGCATGTTTGATTTAATTTTTACTAGTTTTGTGAAATATTTATTTATTTGTATTAATGCCGGAAAAGACACATTCCAGCCCCCCTCCTAATGGTCACATATGTCCCTAGGCTATATAGGCTAATGAAACTAACCAAGAATGACAGAAATTCTTACTTTATGATATGTAGCAAGCACCCACGAATCATATTTCCTTGTTTTCCCCTACATTTATCTGTTTCTATGGCACACTGCACTTGGTTTAGGCACTTCCTAATGAGCTAAGACAATGAAATTTGGCAGACGCATCAGGGACCAGACCAGACTATAAATTATAACTATAAATTAGAAATAGTCGTTTCCCCGATTTAACCATCTTGGGGGGGGGAGAGTGGGGGAGCAAATTCGACAATACCTGCCAAATGGAGAGGCATAACGTCAGAGTCCATTAAAATCTAAAGAGGTGTGAGACAAGGCAGTGTTCTTAGTCCTGTCATTTTCAAAAATTCAATCTCTAAGAGTCTGAACTACATTTCATCATGTTTTCTACTTCATGGTACCGACTTCTCTTACATAGCTTATGCTGATGATGTTCCTCTTCTCAGCAGACCGAACGCAGACTTCGCAAGATGTCCTGAATAGACTGCACAGTGAACTTTGGTCTATCAGACTTTCTATTAATGTCAGTGAGCATGAATTTCTAACTTTCAACCGAGAAAAAATGTTACATAAATAATTCATACACAATAAAAACATAATATCATGATCAGGATGCAAAAAAAAAAGCTTTAAACAATTATTGCCAATATTAAAACTATCAATCTCAATCTATTTCAATGGTATACCGAACCATTACCAAGCAGTCCCAACCTTGAACATTCGATCTTTCCGAAAACTTCTTGTAAAAGATTTTGAAACGTACCCATAGAACGTACCCATAGTTTTTTTAGTTTTTTTTCTTTTTTCTTTTTTTTTCTTTTTATTTTTTTTTAGTTTTGTTTTTCTCCTTTATTTTTCTTTTTTTTTGGTGGGGTGTCGGGGGAGAGGGTTATGTGGGAGGATCGTTCAGTGGGGAAGAGAATTCCCATGACGAGGGTGCTGCATTTCCCTGCATTATTTAAAAAAAAATTAGAAATAAAATTTTTAAAAAATAAGTTTTTTCAACTGAAAGTAAGGAGCAACATTAAAACTTAAAATAAACTGAATTATTATGTATATGAGGCGTTCAACCCCATCGTCAATATATCGCTCTTTACGCTAAAGTATTTTAAGTAATTTCAGAAGAGATATTCATTCTAATTAAATGGCTTTTGGGATTCAGGGGGCATTCTTAGAGAATTGGACTGTCTTATTGAAGAATCTCTAACAAACGCAGGGGATAGCTAGTTTGAAGGTCAACGCGGCGCAGCTCTTAGAGACTGTGTTGAATAGCTTCCAGCAGTGCGGCATTTTCTGCGGCTGTGCCGATACTAATGCGCAGTTTATCGCGTAAGCGATCCTGGTCGAAGTAGCGAACCAGGATATTATGGGACTTTAGTGATTGGTAAATCTCCGGGGCGGAGCAGTTATCTGGAACCTGGCAAAGCAGGAAGTTGGTCTGACTCTCAGTAACTTGAAATCCCAGGCCGCTTAACTGCTTGGTCAAGGATTCCCGGGCGGCAAGGTTCCAGGGCAAGCACCGAGGATGAGAAAGGAGTTGGTGAGGCCCTTTATTTTTAGAATAAGGAATATCGGTAAAGTCTCAAAGGAGCGTCAAACCAAATCCAGCAAACTTGTATCGTTCAATCCATATAATCGGGTAATCGCTATGACATGCTGGTGTACGGGCCCAATCGGTTCGCGGCAAGATGTTTATTTACGGTCAACGGTAATCGTTTCGGAATACGCCAATTCACCAGTCCTCCCGTCATAGTATTGGAAAATCACCTGCGGATGCGGGTAGGCGACCAGTCGTTTTCCGACCAGCTTGTCAGCCGGGTACCCAGAACAACACGTACGCAATTTTTCTAGAAAATATCTAGTAAATTTTCATCCGCTTTTCGGAGCACCCATGCTTCAGAGCCGTATTTGATCACTGTACCTTCCAATATTCTATTCTTGGCTTGACAACTTATCTTCCTATTTGTACAAACTTTTTTTAATTGTGAAAAAACGCCCTGAGCGTTGGCTATTCTACTTTTAACATCTTCTCTGCTCCCACCGTCTTTAATAATAATACTACCAAGGTAAGTGAAGACGACCACCTAATCAATCTTTTGGGTACCCAACGTCACTTATTCATCGAGGGGCGCATAAGAATTTTAGAAACAATGCTATGCCTGAATAACACTTTCAGCTTGATTGGCTAAATACCTAATTACCAAGACTAGTGGAATATTATTAAGTAATTATTAATTACAAATACTCTAGAACAATCCTTCTCAGTTCAGCAAGAACAGGGAATATACGTATCATAGTTGCATTGGAAATATATCATGCGGAAACAGGAAGAAAGTGAAAAGATAACCGAAAATTTTAAAGAAAGAAAAGAAAGAAAATAATTGCACGGTCAACTGGGCAAAAATGCGAGTCATTAAATTGATTCGGCTCACAGTTCGTAAGGAGCGACCCGGCTCAATAGTAACCAAAACTCTAAAAAACAGGATTTTGATACCAAATGCTACATCAAATAATTTTAAATATATAAGTTACGTCAAGTTTAGTCTTACCTATCAAAAGTTACGAGCCTGAGAAACTTTGCCTTATTTTAGAAAATAGGGGAAAACACCCCCTAAAAGTCATAGAATCTTAACGAAAAGCACACTCCAGAGAACCCTACCGGATAGAGAAGATAGAGAAGCTCCTATCTACAAAAATGTGGAATTTTGAATTTTTTACCAGAAGGCAGATCGCGGATGCGTGTTTGTTTTCGATGCCTGCCTACTTGCCTGCTAGAACTAAGCTTTCCCATCGAAAGCAGAAACATAGTTTGATGAAACAAAAGCTTGACTACATAACTTCAGATAGTTCTCTCTGACATGGCTATGAAACTCCATTTCACTTTACACACTATAGGCTCTGGCTCAAGGACAAGTAAAAAACATCCTTTTTGGCCCCAGGCATGAGTTCTACGAAGCTTTCCAAAATGTAATGTCATATTCATCAATCTGGCCTAAGGTCCAAACTTTTCTTAAGAACCGTAGAGGTTAGACCCTGACCACTTTCTAGGAATAAGATGAAATCAGCTTGTTGTCTTCAATCCATTTCTTAAAATATACAGAAAACATACATCATCCCCTTTATTATAAAGAAAAAAATAAGCCATTACAAACCAAAAATTCAGGTACACATAGATTAAACAAACAATGATTCCAACATGAAATCAAGCAACAGTTCATACAGCATCTAAATGTGATATCAAGTACATTGTAAAAGTTTTGAAAGAAGCTTAAGCATTGTTAACCTTTTTAAACTGATTTATAAGGGTTATGTATTTTTGGTATTTTGTTTTTCTGCACTCCTCGATTTTAATATATACACAAAAGACAAGAAATTTGCTGTGGAGTTTAGATACCTTGGTAGTACAGTCCAAAGAAACGGATCCAGCCAGTACGAGGTGTGGTCTAAAGATTGAACAAGCCAATGGAGCTTTTATTTACTAAAGCCAATATGGTGAGAAAGTGAAAATATGGTTATTCAACAATAATTGAATAATAATGCCTCTTTGGCCCCCTGTGTAGCTTTGATTACTGGAATCTAACCAAGCTTCGAGAACAGACGAACCTTGCTTTCGAGAATAAATATCTTCGTGAGGGATTAACTGGGGAGACCACGTCACAAATCTGATAGTCCGCTCCGTATCGTATCCATACCATTAACTTGCTACCTACAGAGACCAGACTAATGCCTCAATAATTATGACACTCACTCTTATCACCTTTCTTATACAGTGGTCTAATTAAGGTTTTCCTAAGATCTTTAGGTACTTCCCCTTTTCAGAAATCATATTCATAATCTTCAGTAACTTATTTCTAACCACAGAGCCACCATATTTAAGAAACCCATTTACCACGCTATCAGCACCTGGAGCCTTATTATTTTTTAATCCTTTTAGCACTGTCGCTAATTCTTCCTCACAAAACAAATCTTCCTGCACATCCAAGTTATCACAAACTTTTTGATTTTCCATAGCATCTGCACGATGACGTATTGTATAAATTTAGTTAGTACTGGAAAGTTTTGTATGCCTTTTAGATCCCAAAATCAAACATTCTTGGACAACGTGGTCATGGGTATAAGTATGCAATTGGAATGCTAAACGAAGGCAGAATCGGAATCGCAGCACAGGTATTTGCAGTACCAACTCAACTCTTTCTATTTCATTTTGATTCGATTATCCGCTTTCTAACTACAGTCTCTTTCTAAAGGTCATTTTACAGGAAACCCTTTATAAGAAACTCAACCTCTTAAATCACCAATCATTTAATTCACTTATTCCACACATATATAGAGATCTCTAAAAATTTAAGGATTATACTTGAACCACCAAAGATGACCCTTCGGGTCCATAGCCCCCCAAACTACCAGTTAAAAATTTAAGACCAGAAATTACCGCATAAATCTGAGGTAAGTTGTTCTCCTCCTTACGTTTCAGGTATTATTATGTTTAAAAGAGTCTTAATGAGTCTTAAAGTCTTTAAGTCTTAAAGAGTCTTAGTATTTAAAAAAACTTACTCCGGGGTGTTGGTGTCCATTGTTGGGAGTTCTTGGCCGAAGATGTCCATCAACAGATTTGGAATTTCATTTTCGGGGGCCAATTTTAAGGGAGAAAACAAAAAAATATCTGATACGCTAGTAAAAAGTACGTTCTTTACAAGTACATTATGTGTTTTCATGTTCTTCTCTACTTATTCTGTATTAAATGAAAAAAAGCGAGTTTTCCAAAAAAAAAAAAAAATTTCAAAAAAGTAGAGCCATATCAAAACTCAAGGCGAGGAGAAATAAAGTAATACAATAAATCAAAGCTTAAAAATACATAGAAATTACTGTAAAATTAAAAATGAAAAAATTCTAATGATTGACCGTGTCAAGCAAAAACATAGTAAATATATAGTAGACTATAGATAAACGTCCGGTCAGCAGTCCGGTCAGCAGTCCGGCCAGCAGTCCGGTCAGCAGTCCGGCCAGCAGTCCGGTCAGCAGTCGGGCCAGCAGAGCGGTCAGCAGAGCGGTCAGCAGAGCGGTCAGCAGAGCGGTCAGCAGAGCGGTCAGCAGTCCGGCCAGCAGTCCGGCCAGCAGTCGGGTCAGCAGAGCGGTCAGCAGTCCGGCCAGCAGCAGGGCTCGATGCAGGAGGCCCTGGACGCCATGGAGCGCGCCGAGGACAACCTGCGCCAGGGCGACCTCGACGCCGGCGCCAAGGCCCAGCAGGAGGCCCTGGAGGCCGGTATCCCATTGCCTTTCCTGTGCTCCTTAAGACAAAATCCATTAAAATGATCCATATAAAAGGGGATAGAATACAACCATGCTTAACTCCTGATTTAATACAAAGCCAGCTGCTAACCTCGTATTTTTACCTCGGACTCTGTATATTTGCTCCTGTGACTGTAAGTAAAATTCATCTTAAGTTACTAGTATCTCCGTCAGTCGGTTCTAAAGGGGCATATACTATTATAACTGATACCTTGAACTTTTTAGTCATAAAATGAGCAATTAGTATTCTATTATTGATACCTTCCCAGCCTAAACAAGACCTAGCAGAAAACATAAAAAACCAAACCTTAAAACAAAACACAAAACTAAAATAGGATGACTCTTTCTTAGTAACGGTGAAGGGGTAACTGAATTAAAAACACTAATCTAATGGTCCCCTAGTTTAGTTTTTATCCCATTCAAACATGAAAGTAAAAGAGAAGTTTTGCTTTGCCGTCGAGAAAATGTTTTTACAGAAAACAGGCTATGGATATTCCAAGTTTATTAGTAATTAATTTCTGAGGACATACTGGCTAATCATGATAAAACATAAAAACGTGAAGAAATGAAGAACACCAGGACAAGAGACAGCCAGTGAAAAAATATCCTCTTTTTGCAGTATAGAATCAAATAGTTAGAACACAAAATACTTAAGATCAAAGAGAGCCAAGGCTAGAAAACTTTAATTTCATACTTTTCCAAAATACCACATTTTTCCAGCCAGTTACTTTTCCGTGAATAACTGACGTCAATCGAACTGGCTAATCTTGATAAAGAATATTTAAATGAGATTTAATTTCTATTTTTCGAAAAGAATATTTTTTGACCATTAAATAAGAAAAATTAAATTTTTCCTATTACTCTCAACAAACTTCCCCTTGCATACCCAATCTGTTTCTTTATTTTTAATTTCCAACAGAATAAGGGTTTTAAGCTATGCCCTGGAGTAACAAACCTCCCACCCTGACAACCTCTTTTCCCCAAAGGTATCTGATCAAAATTATAACATAGCCATTTTATTAATAATAATTAAAAGAACATATAACCATGCTTTCAGGGTGGACATAGCCCCCTACAGCCCAGAGCAAGTGTGGTAATTAATGCTCCGGGGCATATACGGTTTTTATGGAATGGATAATTGTATAGACTTTGCATAAGATGGGGCTTATTTCATTGTAAGTTCTAGTGCTCTTTAAGAGCCAAAATTGAATAGAGGGCGATCAGGCCCTTCGCTGCATCGACTAGCCGTCTCAAAGACAAATATTCTATTAGCAAATTCTTGCAAAAGATTAGCCACCATCGGAAGCTATTAAGAATCTGTCGCTTGGATGGGAAAATTGATTTAAAAGACACGTCCCAGTGTTGGCAAAGTCTTCAATCAAAGTTGGTAGCACCACAGGGAACTCCCGAGCTTTTCAAATGGATAAATAATATTTGCTTTCAGCTGGTTTTTAACGTTTTGCTGGTAGCTATTTAGAGCAATTTTAGGGTCTTATTCTTTCCTGACAAGGGCAATAAGCTTGCTACTTATCCCTGTAAAAAACCATTGATATAGCCATGGAACTCTTTGCAAGTCTAAAGAAAATCTCCAAGAAGGCTAACTATTTAAAAATAGATTTTGTTCAGTAAAGTGTTTTATCTTTGCTGAATACCACATTATTTGTTACTTCTTGAATATTTTTTTTTCAAAGGCCAAATCTAGGTTTACTTTCCTCCCTTGTGGGCATGTATTTTTTTGAAAGGGAGAATGTTTCGTTCTTCAACCAGATTTTTCTTTTTTATCAAAATAAAATATCATTTTCCCCATATTATAAAGTATTGCAATTTTCTGCATTTTAGGTTATCAATAGAAAGAAGGGACAGGGGCTCGAATCCTGGTGATGCTGGTTATTTGGTATTTTAATGGAATGGGGGTCAGTGGCACGATTCTATATACTTTGCAAGAGTCAACATAGCTATAAATGCGTACCTGGAGAAACCTGGGAAAGGTAAACAGGAATAATGTGCAAAAGCAAGGATGACAGGTCCCTCATCCCCTATCGAACTTCCTGGCTGAAGGGCCATTAAATAGAGATCAGCACGGCCAATAAGAACTGTAAAGTTCAATGCCGTATTCTTTACCTATAAGTTTCGTTGCGATGCCATTAAAAAAAAAAAAAAAAAAAAAAAAAAAATTAAAAGATTTAGAACCATTTTTAAGTAACCATAAAGGTTGTGTCACTGGAAGTGTTGTCATCAAGGTTGAATTCAAGCAACCGACGAAAAATTTATCAAGCTCTTGAATTTTTTATTTTTGTACCAGTCTTCCTCTTTTTCCTTTATACTGTTTTTATGATTTTTCTTTAAAAGCCTAAGCTGTCTTTCTAAAGAAAAGTAGACATAAACCCACACTGAAAACAGTTACCTGAGAACAAAGAGTTGCATCACTATGGAACTTTCCATTTAAGAACATACAATGCTCCCTAGTGAGGATTCTACATTCACCTCGTTATATATAGGTTCTGGGTAGAGAACAATCGGAATGCATTTCAATTTGTTTTATTTCTGTGTTCATTACATGCATCATGTATCTTAGTTTGACTGAACCGCGTGAATTCAATTCTCATTACAATGTGTCTTTGGCACGTTGTTACCATACAACAGCTACAGGGGAAGGTAAGGTAAGATAAGGTTAGGTAAGGTAAGGTGGCTTGGGGGGGAGTGGGTTTATTTTTTAACATTCCACTAAGGTACCTTGGGGTAATGGGTGGAAAGGATGGTTCGTGTCGCTATACATATCTTGCTTGGAATGTGATACAAAACAACGGAAAATAACGATACTAACGAAGACAAAGAAACAAGTGAAAACATTACAATAAATATGAAGGAATGAGGGTATAACTAAAAACAAACAGAAAAATCAGGCCAGTACTAAAACCCAAGGATGATTTAGCTTCAATTACCAGGCATTACAAAAGCACCCTTGTTTTTGAATAGAAATGTTTGAATCAGCAAGTTTATGTTTTCTCGGAATAGCTTTGCAGCTCCATAGTGGTGGGGGGGGGGGGGGGAGGTTAAAATTCCCTGTGTAATGCTAAAAGGGCAACCCAAAAAGGTCTAATTGAAAATTACACTCAGGGCATAACTTACATCCCTTGCCCTAAGGGCTGTGGGGGGATGCTATCCTCAAAGACATAAAATCTGGAACTTTCAACTATATTGAGGAAAATGGCTCTTCTCAGAATGTTGATTGAATTTTTGGGGGAAATGGTGGATGCGGGAGGGGGGTTAGTTGCTTTCCAATCACTTTCGACTATTAAAAAGGGTACTAGCCCTTTTAATATCCGATAGAATGATCCCTTTTCCAAGTTTCTACGAAAACTCCTTCGATAGGAAGTGTCCTGGCCTACAAAAAAAAATATTACATTGTGCCTACATCCCTCTTTTTCCGTGGTTGCTGGCCAGTAGAAATGAAGTCGACTTAGTGGCAACTAACGTGGCCAGCTTTTCTGATCGTGAAAGTGAAGGCGCTACTTTTTCCGATCCATTTCTCTATGAGCGTCGTGCATTGCGCATTCGGCCGGAAGATCAACAGCGCTTCGAGACTATAAATGACTTTATCGGTCTAACAGTGGGTGTTGTATCCGGTATGGCCGCGGAGCGTGACGTGGATCGACGCGCTCCTGATGGTGTTATCGTCACAAGAACCACCACATTCCCAGAACTGTATGCTGAATTCGATGCCGGTAACTTAAATGCAATCAGCAGATTCTCCGCGTCAGAGAACTGTTGAGAACTGTAGATGTTTCAAACTCCTATCTGCAAAAACGTGGAATTTTGTATTTTTTGCCAGAAGAAAGATCACGGATGCGTGTTTATTTTTTTGTTTTTTCCCAAAGGTGATCGTATCTACCCATTGGTCTTAGAATATTTGGAGAGGGATCATTCGAACGGTAGTAAGAAGTTCTAGCGCTCTTTTTAATTGACCAAAAAGATTGGAGGGCAACTAGACCCCCTCCCACGACTCTTTTTTTTCAAAATCGTTCGATTAAAATTTGGAATAGCCCTTTTGTTCAGGGAGTGATCAGATCTTAATGAAATTTGATGTTTAAAAGGATATCGTGTCTCAGGGCTCTTATTTTCGATCCCAACCAGATCCGATGAGCTGGGAAGGGGGGCTAAAATCTTGGAAAAGGCTTACAGTGGAGGGATCGGGATGAAACTTTATGGGGAAGATAATCGTAAGTCCTAGATACGTGATTGACATAACCGGAATGGAGCCAGTCTCTTTGAGGGATTTGAGGGGAAGGGGGGGGGGGGGGGGGAATTCTGAAAAAATAGAAAAATGAGGATTTTTAACTTACGAAGGAGTGATCGGGCCTTAATGAAATCCTGTACAAATTGATTGATAACAGTCATGTCTCCGATTTTAAACGTCTGGGGGGCGGAGGGAGGGAAAATCGTGAAAATGGAGGTATGTTTATCTTAGGAATGGGTGATCAAATCTTAATGAAACTTGATATACAGAAAGATCTAATAGCTCAGATGCTCAATTTTTAATTCGGATCGGATCTGAGGACATTGGGGGGTTGAGGGGGAAAGCGGAAATCTAGGATACTGAACATCTTGGAAAACGCTTAGAGTGGAGAGATCAATGAAAGTTGGCAGGCGTAGTAGGACCAGACCATATTAAATTAGAAGTAGTTGAAGGTTGAATTAATCTAATTATCTTCAGAACGGTAACTATTTCTGGTATTACGCATGTTCTTATTTCTATGCTCATTTTTTTTAAACATATTTGGATGTTTTGGGAAGTCTGGCTCTTCTGGTGCATTATCATTCCACACTTGATTGTGTCCACATTTTCCCAGTGCCTCCTCTGCGTGGTCTTTTTGATTTTTGAGAAAAAAAGATATTTCAGCAGCTGTGTTAGGTAACAAGGATGGGCAGTTTAGCTTAGTGATTTATTTTTTAATAGATTGACAAAAAACTTAACATAAACACATCCCCTCCAAATGCACCATCCCTTCCGTGAAAACCTTAAATGCCCGCAGCACAACTTACAACCCTCAGCCCCAGGCTCTAGGGATTTTCATCAATCCCAAAAGCCTTGTTATATGATCTTTGGACTATTTTGAATAAAAGGAGTGCCTCAAAAGTTTGTATTCGACGCATTTCGGGAAAACACGACCTGTTGGGGGTGGGGGACGTAAATGTCCTCTGATCACTTTGACTCTTAAAAAGGGCATTGGAACTTCTGATTACCAATCCAATAAGTCCCCTCCGAAGTATATACGACCACCCACCTCTAAAGTTTATGCAACCATCCCCTCCGCGCGCATGCGCTCAGCCGCATCTGGAATATCGCGCAAATTAGTCATCATTGTCATTCTCATTGTTGGCCAAGGTTGTCAAACGTTCATTGATTCGGCAAAAGGGCTTCATGTCACAATACTGGCAGGTTACCGGGTAATTTTTAGGAGAAACACGCGCATTACCCTGCCCAAAACCTTCTGCGAGTCGCGTTAAATCAGATTCCCACTGTACTATCAACGCATCCCATGAGGAAAATTGCGCACATCTCCTTTCTTCGTCAAATGGTTTAACGTTCGGCAATATATCTTCTCGATTAACAATCGCAGAAAAGGGAGATAAATTGTATATGAAGCAGGATCAGCCAAAGTATAATAACTAAAACTGATACTTGAAACATTTTCTCAGGAAATATTCAAACGTCTAAGTAAACAGTCGTAACAGTAAAAAAAACTTATTATGTAAAAAAAAAAAAAGACTGTTAAGAGCCTTTACAACATTGTGTTTTTTTTTCAAATTGTGACGTTTGACTCAGCTGATAGAAGAGCCTTGGCAAAATTCCTATACTTATTTGGTATACCAGATAAATACATTGAGAATCAAAACTTTACTTATACTTTCCCTTTTGTTTTCATCACTGACCCTTTTCGACGCGCTCGCCCGTGTGTGTCGCTCAGCGAGAACGCGGATCGTTGCTAGGATGGGTTCGTTCGGCGCACGCTCGCTCGATGCGCCGCTGCTCTCGACAACCCGACTCCGGCGTCTTCTCGACGCCCGGCAGACATCCAGGAGGTAGGACATGTTTGCTAACCCGACTTCGCACTCGCGCGCGACCGCCCGTGGCACCGGGCGCACCCTCGGGATCGCAGGTTGGCTGGCCGCGACGGCGCTGGTCGCGCCGAGTCGGCTGGCGGAGGCCGAGATGACGATGGTGGGGATCTCGGGTCAGGAGCAGCAGCCGGATGGATTTTAGCGGAATCGGCATGGGTACTTATGATTTCCAATTAAAAGCTCGTTACAGCGGCGACTCGGATTGCGAAAGCATAGCCCTGGCTTTTTCCGTCATTATCGAAGAAGATCCAAATGTGAGCGTCCTTACCTTAAATGCCTCCGCCTGCGCCGGAGGCTCTGTTTTGTTAGAAGCCAATCTGGAAAGCGCTTTGACCGCCTGTACTTATCAATGGCAGGAATTGATTGGAGAAGTATGGACGGATATCGATGGGGCCGCTATGTCGGTATTGGAAATAAACAAAAACGGAATAGGCACTTTTGACTATAAATGAAAATAATTAATAAACTATTAATTAATAAACTTACAGTACACTCGTTTTCCTTCTGTTCCACCTTCCAACCAAGAAGAGGAGGTATTGATATGATTGCACTTAATAACCACACAATTGTTATCATAATAGTTGCTCGATTACGAGTCCTCTTTCTTAGATATTCGATTGCTCTAGTGACGGACCAGTAACGATCGAGACTAATCATACATAGGTTCATAATTGAAGCGGTGGATAGCAACACATCTATTGCCCCATGTATCTCACACCAAACCTCTCCAAAAATCCAGCACCCCATTAGTTCATGGACGAAAAATATGTATCTTTGAAATCTTTTATTACAATTTAATAATTAAACTATAACCACAGCTCAGAATCCTAAAAAAAGGCTCTTTAGGGCATCTGCTAAGAGACATTAATTCCATTGAGCTCGAAAACCATATAAGAGAAAAACCATAACATTATGTTTACCGTGGAACCTGAGTTAACTTAACCTAACCTGAAATTACATGGGCTCTAAAGATGATTGAATCTGACTACTCCGGTAATTCGGCAGATGGAATACCAGAAGTTTGCAAGAAAATGTTACAGGACCCATTTCTCCATCGGGCGAACTAATTTTACGTATGAAATACTTGTTTTTGATTTGCCAAATCAGTTACAGTTGGTCTTTGTTCATCTTTCACTTTAACATCTGAGTAGCGAAGGAAATGGTTATTACGTGGTTTCCATGTCATATTCAAGGATTCAAGTATTGACATCCGTGGAAGCTTCACATACGGAGTCATTTCATCTGATGTTGCAACTTCCATCTCTTCCATCACGTTATTTTCTTCATCTTGCTCCTCTTCGTATTCACTTTCAACTTCATGCGCCTGAAGAAGTTGTTTCCTAGGCTTCTTTCGGGGACTCAAATCTGCTTCAACAATAGAGTCTCCCGCTAAAGCCTTACTATATGATTGATCAGGTTGAAGCCTCTCTAATTTGCATGGTTACGGCAACTAAGAACCGCGTTTGGTATATAAGTGTAAACTACAGGGATCTTCCTTTGGAAGAAGCTTACGATATTGACGGTACCGAAGAGGACCAAGCAAAAAGCCAAGCGATCGACTTTCGCCGAATGCTTGGCATTAGTACCGCGCACAGATTGGCGCAGGCTATGCTTCCCTTAGTGGAACTTCTGGAAGACTAGGAAAGGGAGTCGATAGCCGCTTGGATTAGCTGAGCGGCTTCCTCAATCTCTTCATCGGAACTAATTACATCCAGAATTCGTAAGTTTATGTTTATTGTAATGCGTTTGAACGGAGACTGCGAGAGATATTGTTGTGAAGCAATCATACGTGAAAAAAACTTCGACCAGCTCATTTTCCATACACTTATGGTTGGTGATTTATGGTAGGGGCAAGGGTTTATGATAACGTTCATGCCAACTTTTCAGGACCGGTCTCCTCTTTGAAATATGGGAGGTGTTTTTAAGACTGTTGCGTGATGGTGATTGGTGGGGTTATGCGATGCATTACAGTACGATACAGATGGGTGGGTGGGCCTGAAAAATGTTTACTTTTAAAGATTTCCGGTTTCTAAGATTTCTGTTTCCCCCCTCCAACCTTCTAAGTCCCCGGATCCGATTTGAATTGAAAATGGAGCATCTGAGACATAAGATCTTTCTATATATCAAGTTTCATTAAGATCTGATAACCCTTTCGTAAGTTAAAAATACCTCATTTTTTCTAATTTTTCCGAGTTACTCCCCCCCCCAACTCACACAAAGAGACCAGATACAGTCCGGTTATGTCAATCATGTATCTTAGACTTGTGCTTATTCTTCCCTCCAAGTTTCATCTTGATCTCTCCACTCTAAGCCATTTCCAAGATTTCCGAGTTTGTCATCTCTGTTGTTAATTTTTTTGCCTATGTTTATATCTGTTCTTGTTATGAATTGGAATTTGCTGTTATCTGTTTATTGGCGAAAATACGAAATTGTTCCTAAAAAATTTGAAACTTTTTCAAGAAAGTTTTCAAAATCTTTTTAAAATTATTGTCAAATGACGTTTTTTCCTTTGGGTAAATGCTTACTTTCGTTCCAAGTGCTCTAAAGTGCGTATTACTGCATATAGCAAGATTCTGATGATCGCATATTATTTCTTTGTTATTATTAGAGAAGCGCATCCATTTCTGGTTGACCCTCCTCCTCATCTAAAACTGTAACATGAGAAAAAATTGCCGTTTATAGCTGATTCAAGAACAATACCTATTATTTCCATTACTCTTAATAGTAAAATGGTATTCTGTAGATAAATTTGGAGGAATTTTAAAAAGAGCCTGATACCTCTGAAGAAAGGTATCACAGCAAACAAAAAAACCCACCATTAGAATTTTCAACATTGAAATTACCAATTAACAAACTTTGAAATTACCAGAGTTTTCAGCATTGGAATTGGTCGATGTTGATATTACCTGAACAATTGTTTTGGGTCATGAAACTATTATTAATAGACGCATTTTGACTGAGGGCCCCCTTTCTTCCCCTGGTTTCTCACTTGGCCAATCTAAAACTGTGTTTCGCTCCATTCTTGTTGATTATATTTCATTAAATATATTTCTCCTCATCTCTTTCTGATCCTCCTCATCTATTCCAATGTGAAGATGCTCTATATTTGCTGCATTAGGCTTATAAGGACTGGCGAAATCATGATAACGCCCACTATAGATGCTACAATCGCAGTAAAAAGATATTTCCTTTTCAATATTTTCATCCATCATAGGTTAGTTTGAAAACGTTAGGAACTATTTCGCACAAATCTTGCAAACTATTGAAAAATATCAGCAGGCTGCCGTGTTTCTGTGTCTCTTCGCGCAACAGCTCCAGGAAGCCCGGCAGCGGCGGCACGATGCGTTGCAGCGGCTCGGCAATGATGGCGGCAATCTCGTGCCCATGCTCCGCCATCAGCTGCTTGATGTACTCAAAGTCGTTGAAAGGCGCGACCAGCACCTCGGCCGCCACCGACGGCGGAATGCCCGCACTGTCAGGCACCGCCTGCGGGAAGTTCACACGGACTGAGGGCGCCAGGCTCATCTGCGCCTCAGCCGACATGCCGTGATAGCCGCCCTCGAACTTCACGATCTTGGTGCGCCCTAGTCATCGTCGCTTGTGGTCAAAGAATGATGATTATCGTCATTAATATTATTATAAATATTAAATAAAATAATAAAATAAAATAAAATAATAATATTAAATATAATATTATTATTAATATTATATTATTAATGTGATCAATACGATGGTACAATTATGTCAATGATTTGGACTAAAGATGGCAATGTAGATGATGATGATGATGATGATGATGATGATGATGATGAAAATGATGGAGATGATGATAATAACGATGATAACGTTGATGATGATAATGATGAAAATGATGATAATGATGATGTTGATAATGATGTCCAACAAACTCTTAATATTATCTGCCTCTTTTTAAATTTTTTGCGCACCTCACTTACTATATTGTTCTCACCTGGTACTTGTTGTTTAATATGAATCAATTCATACAAACAAAACAAATCCAAGGTTGTACCAAGAAAAGATTCAACCCCTAGTAATTAAATATTACATCCAATGATAAGAAATTCTTACACTGTAAAAGAAATGATTTTCGTATTCTTTTTCTTGTTTAGATTATTACGGAAAGGCTTTAAACGTTTTGGTTTATGAACAGCTAGTATATTGCATAGCTGAGGATAAAATTATATCAGTATTTCTATTAACAAATGAACTGACATCATTTTTATGCAGCCCTAATATGGCATAATCCCAGGTTTGCCTCTAACTCAATCGAACTATCTGCCTTGGCTTTTTCTACGGCTAGCCATGGCTTGAAGCCTACAACTACTTGATTTTTAATTTAAACCCCTGTCAGAATTCCTCAGTGTCTTCTCTTTGCCGAAGCAAATCTTCCATCTGCAAAAAAGCTTAAATGCGAAGGAATCTTATGATTGACAAAAAATCTAATGTTTCATAAAGTTGATCTTTGCATGAAAATTTTACTCCTTGCAATACTTTAATGGCTAAATTGAGGGTCATGAGCCAGAATCTTCTAACGAGATAGTGTTTTCTATTATTTCACTTTCATACTTGCTTTAAGATTGTGATAGAGTAGAATAAAGGCTTTCGTGTAGAATTTGATCTGTATTGCTGGAAATGAGAAAGGGGTTGTCAAGTCTTTGGGAGAATATGCAAAGGCTAGCAGAGTCACCATTATAAAACTAGGCTAAAAGGAGAGTTTAAAAGACATTTTTTGGTGTCTTTAAGATTTTTTTCATGTTGTTTATGTCCTTTTTATTACAGCTTTTAACTGTAAAGTTGATGGTGAGGTGAGGGGGATAGGTATTCTGATCTACAATTTTTAATAGTTTTTGATAGCAAACGTAGCGTTGTCTTCTGGCGACGCCTGCGTTTTCGAGGCCTACTCGGATTGCAATTTCTTCCATGCTGTAAGACAGTTTCCACAATCCGAGAATTTGTTCGCATTTTTTATCCAGCTGGCCAAGCAATCGGTTCACAACTTGTGTTTTTTCGTTGCTCAGAGATAAAGACTCCGGCGTTTCGTAAGAGATTTGGTCGAGTTGCGTATTTTCCGCCGTATAGACCATTCGCTTATTTCTTTTTAGCTTGTTGAGCCATAAAAAACGGCAGATGGAAAATCAGATTTTGGCTTACCTCCAAAAATCTGTACATTATGTTCACATTAATCATTAATGGCTTGAGAATATGTCTGAAAGTTGCTATAAGGCGTTAAATATTAACTATACGCCCAAAATTTGTCTCCGGTTTCCTTTGGAATGTGTAACTTAAAATATTATCGAAACTAATTTCTGTTTTAGTTTACCGGAAAAACATATTCTTCATTGTACAATACCTGAAGTCCTGTCCCTCCAAATAGCCAAAGTGTTTTTGCTCTCCTATGTCCCCACTATTAAATTACGTAAAAGTGCCCTCAATAAAGTAAGTATGTCGGTTGATAGATAAGTCTATCTATTATCTGTCCATACGTTATTCCTAGGGCAGAAGAACTAAGGTAGATAGTCATAGAACCTATAGTTTTGAGTCAAAAATCGACTCCATCCATAGAAACGTACAGCACATACGCTGTTTTGATACGGGCAGTGATGTGTAACGGCCAGTCAATGATACTAGAAACCAAAACAATTACGTTTATTTTTAAGTTTTAGCATCGAGTCATATGCTTGAATATTAACTTATAATCATGGTCCCTAAAATAATAAAACAAAAAAAAACTAATGAAATAATTCGAAAAAAAAACAATTTATTCCACAGATAGGGGCAACCATGGTACCTAATAACCAATAAACCGATTCTATGACCATGAAAAAAGCAATTGCTTGTGTGTCTGCGGATCTTTGTGAACGAGGAATCCCCGCTTATGCCTGTAAGGCTGTGACAAAGACAGGGTGCCATTTACTGTTATAAAACAAATCTGATATCCACTCTGTCAAGATTGTGGAATGTCAATCAAAATATCGATTCGTAATAATTCCATAGGCACCTGTATCCATGGAGACATAAAAAGAGTTCTTTAAATTTACCTAGACCCGTTCTAGTAACACCTGCCTGAAATGACACGCGTAGTCGCGCAGGCTCGTTATGTCTAAATGCTCTGAACTGTGAGCTAGCCCCCTCCTAGAAACAAAAGCCAGGAGAAAAAAAGAATTAGCTCTGGTAGAATTTCAAATAGGATGTGTAGCCACGAGGGGTCTCAAGACTATAGCCGGTGATGAGTCAAAGACTGGCTGAAGGTTTCCGATGAGCTGCAGTCGATAGATCGAAGTGGTCTTCGTAATTTTGATGCGTTTTTGTAAATAATTTCTGAGACCACACTGTCCGATTATGATAAAACATAAAATTGCGAAGAAAAGAAGAAAACGAGGACAATAAACAGTAGATAATTAGCTTATGCTTGACAAATCCAAGACAGAAACAATTTTATTTTCAAGGAAGCATCAGCTTCCGACTGTAAAGCTAATGTACGATGTAATTGAGATACCTGTTAAAAATAACGTTAAATATTTGGGTGTTATTTTGATAGAAAATTATTATGGACTGACCATGACATGAATGTTACGGTCGGCGCAAAGATCTTCTATGATCATAATCTCTAAATCTTTTAACACAGCTCAAACGCATGTGGTAACCGCTCTCGCAGGAGTGCTTCCAATGGATTTCAGAGCATTGGAATTAAGTATGTTAAGATAAAAAAGTGCCTAGAAAACAGTATTATTTTGTCAAAAACGACCAATAACTCATACTTTAATTGAAAATTCGTCATTTTAAGAGCTCAAAAAGTACAGACTCAAAATTTGCGGTAGAACCGATTACCATATTCGTAAAGAACATAAAAAAAGGCATCGAGTGGTATTTTCACTTTATTGGTAAGTCAATTATATGAACGGAAAAAATTACCGAAAGCTCTTTATATTATTAAGTAAATGTTAGATATAGTGCTGGTGTGGGCCAGTGTTATTCCTATTACAGTGTCTCCCGTATGATATGTTATTTAAAAGGTGCAGAAACTTTCGTTACAATGAGCCTTCCCAAATCAGTTTAGGACCACTGGGCCAATACGATCACCTAGAAAAAAAAAAACACGCATCTGTGATCTTTCTTCTGTCAAAAAATATAAAATTCCACATTTTTACACATAGGAGCTTGAAACCTCAACAGTGGGATTCTTTGATACGTTGAATCTGATAGTGTGATTTTCATTAAGATTCTATAGCTTTTAGGTGGTGTTTCCCCTTTTTTTCTCCAATAAGGCAAATATTCTCAGGCTTATAATTTTTGATGGGTAAGACTTAACTTGATGAAATTTTAAATCAGCATAGATGTAGTCAGCCGAAGGGTGTACGCCCTGCCCATGACCATCAAAATATTTTCCCAGCGGTGGGGTCTGCGCCACACATTTGAAAAGTACGGGGCTAGACTGGTCTTGGGTGGGAAGCTTGGTCTAATATTCATAGCACAAAATACTTATATTGAAAGTGAAATGTTTACCCTATTACTAGGAGTCAGTAATCGAGCAAGGACTCTTTTTAGGAGTGCCGTGCGTCGCAAATACTCACAATTTATTATAACCTTCACAAGAAGGGGCACATTTTCCTGAAACTAGGACAACCATATAACCATTGTGCAATCTCCCACTGTGCCCTAGATTAACCTTTGCAATTTTATTTTTGGACATTGCACTTATCAGTTTAGCAATTATCACTTTAATGTTTATTTGGTACACCATACAGGGGTCCCATCCTTTCTTCTTCCTAAAGCGACGCTTTTTTCTCTTTAAGTATTATCACAGGATAGGTATAAAAAAGGAACTTGATCCCAGGATTTTTAGTTCGAATGGCATCATCATTCTAAGCAATTTACTTGTGATGGATCCTTACTTGTGACTCATCATTCCTATATAGGAGTTTAGTTGAAGTTTTCTAAAATTGCTATGTACCTTCCTGTTCCCTGTTTTTTTTTTTTGTTTTTTTCGCCGAGTAGCGTCGACAATTCCTGCTTTAAGCCCATGCATTATCATAAGAACTATGTTTAAACATTTAATAAATAAACTGCATAGCTAATTAAGAAGCCTATGACTTAGATTGAGATGAAAACTTTACGTTGCTCTTCCGTTTTGAACTGGCAGGACTCTCGCTCCACAAGAGTGAACTAAGAGGATTAGAATGCTACCTGTAACACTATTGGCACATGACACTGCCAAGTATATCACTGAAAACCGCTATAAACCATGGAGTCGTACTTGACTGTGAACTCTTTATTAGAATAAATAGTTGAAATCACTAAAAATGCTTTAGCATAAAGAGCGAGGTATTTATCTCCTCCTACATACCTCGCTCTTTATGCTAAAGTATTTTTAGAGCCCCTCATATGCGTAATAGTCTCTGTTCGGTTTAATTTTCAATGCTACTCCTTATATAGTAATGCTAGAAAATCCTGCACCCTTTTCATTGAATTTCTCTTCCCCCATGACATATTCCTCCAAGGAAAGATCCTTTCACATATACCCCTCCTCTCAACCTCACCCCCAGACCAAGAAAATCCCCCTGAAAATGTCTGTACACTTTCCAATAACCAAGCCAAAATCAGTTAAATACTTATTAACTCTTCATCTCTTTATTTATTGTAAATGAATATACAGAAGCTAAACGGAAGGATTAACTTGAGTGCGTCAAGGATGCCCGCTGAGTCTTTTACTGCTTGAACTGTATTTTGACCCGTTATTTAAATGTCTAGCAAAGGAAATAAACGGCATTATAATATAAATGCGGCAATGAAGTTGAACAGTTCTGTGGATGATCTGACAACGTACAAAGAAACTGAAGATGACTTCAAAGTGGTCGCTCAGTGCATAGATGAATACTGTGACATCTTCAAGCTACCACTCAATAAAACAAAACAACTAAAAACGAACAATGAGAGATGTTAATTTTTTTTTGTTAAATTGGACGGGGAAGGGGGGGATAACAAAAGGTTATTCTTAAGCAATAGTGCTTTTTTAGATAGAGTAATTCTCCCTGTGTTTTTTTTTTTCAGAGGTTTAGAGGTATTTATTTCAAAACAATCTCTATCACAAACCCACAAAGGGCCGAATTTGGACTTGGGAATCGACAAATCACATGGTTGCACTAAAACTGGCAAAAATGCAAAAAAAAAAAAAAACAACAATGAAAAAGAAAAATAATAACGAATAATTCTTTATGAGCTACTGGGAGCGGCGCTACGGGCACAACCGCATGCTCGCGCCCAAGCTCGCTCAAGACGAGCTGTGGCGACTGCTCGTCGCGTCGGTCGAGCGCCGCCTGATGAGCGACGTGCCCCTGGGTGTCTTCCTCTCGGGCGGGATCGACTCCAGCGCCGTGCTGGCGGCCATGGCGGCGACGATCGACCCCTCCCGCATTCGGACGTTCGCGATCGGCTTCCGCGAGGCGAGCTTCGACGAGTCCCCCGCCGCCCGGCAGGTCGCGCAGGCGTTCGGTGTTCAGCACCACGAGCAGATCCTCGACGGCGAGCGGCTCCCAGCTTTTTTTGAGAAAAAAAAGAAAAAAACTTTTTTTTATTTGATTTGGATTTCAGTTGAAAAAAAAACTTTTTTTATATTTAATTTGGGTTATAAGGTCGCACTGCTTATAACACCAATGTGAAAAATCGATTAGTTGCCTCAGAATACCGTTATATTGAAAATAAAAAAATTCAAGAAAATTTTATCTTTTCTTAAAATTTTATTTTTACTCATAATTTATCTACTATGGGCTGCCTCCCCGTAGTAGCATGATATTTGTAGACATGAATGTAAAATGAGTCGGAGGTAATAGGCTAGGGGCCATCTGTGGCCTTCTCCCGATATTCTAGGACCACTGGGTTGATACGATTACCCTTGGGGAAAAACAAACAGAAAAAAGAAACAGACAAATTAACACGCATCTGTATCTTTCTTCTGGCAAAAAATAAAAAAATCCACATTTTGCAGATAGGAGCTTGAAACCTCAACAACAGGGTTCTCCAATTTGCTGGATCTGATGGTGTGATTTTCAGTCAGATTCTAGGGGTGTTTCCCCGCTTTTCAAAATAACTCAAACTTTCTCAGGCTCGTAACCTTTAATGGAAGACTACACACAATGAAACTTATATATTTGAAATCACAATAGTCCCAAAAAAATTCAAGTGAGAAGAAAATTGAAAAAAAATTGGTCCCCGAAAATTCTAAGTCCGAAAAACCCGTAGATTTCATAAAATCAATGGAAAACTGTTTAGAAGCTAAAAATGTTGTTGAATCAGTTTTTGTCTCAAAAGACGAGATTTGAGGACTGTCAAAGGATGTATTGTATTGTTTCACTGACAACATGAATGATTACGCAATACCAGATAACGCATCAATCTTGAAATTCTCGGAAACATACAAAGAAATTCTCGTAAACCAGGCTGCATATTCTTGGGATGATACATAAAAAATGTTAGCATGGGATCTGAGGCGTTTTGTCGACCCTGAGTTTTTGTTATCTGATGTGTGAACTATTTTCATAAAATGGCTATCTCAAATTTTTTAAAGATGGATTTGGGGAAAAAAGGGCGTGGGACGGAGGGCTAGTTGACCTCCAACCTCTTTTGACTATGGAAAAGGGAACTAGAACTTTGAATTTCCAATCAAATGAATCCCTTCTGAAGTTCAAAATTTTGATCGGATGCATTTGGGGGAAAGATGGGGAGGGGGATATGTACCCACCGATCACTTTTGATGACTCTTAAAAAGGTAAATACTACCACTACTACTACTCTATCGGAGATCGCGCGGCTGTCCGAAGGCCCGGAAGTGGGCCGCATGACCGGCGGCGTACTGGCTTTTGGCACCGCCGGGCAGGTTGCCGCACCACTCATCTTAGCGCTGGGCTATGTGCTGTTCGGCTACGCCGGGGCATTCACGGCCGTCGCGCTGCCGGCACTGTACGTGGCCTTTGCCCTGATTCGCGCACGGCACAAGAGTGCGCAGTGACGCGCCGCTGCGTCACGCGCGCGGCACCAACCGGATGCACGGCATTGGCGGTTACGTCTGGCTTGCCGCACGCTTGCGCGCTGTCGCCGCGCGCGCAAACCGACTATCCAACAATCGGTTTTCCTCGGTAAAACGCCAATTGTTCGCTTCCTACCGGCGGAGCTTTTTCATGCGAACCATGAACCCTCGGTCACAAGCTGTTGTGGCCGAGGGTTTTGTCGTATTCATCGTCCATTTACATACGACGCTTTTGTTCGTGAGAGGGGATTGATCGGCCACGCGTGATACAGCAGAAAATCCAGTGATTGCGCCATTTGAAAGTGTTCGAGCCCCAATCGGTTGTTGAGCTGTGACTCGAACATTGGAATGGGGAATAAAGCTGTCGAGTTAACCCATGTGACGACAGCCATACTTCAAAAACCGTTACGGAGATACCCATGTTTAACCAGAAACGATTCGTCCTCATCCTGTTGGCGTTGTTGTCACTGGCGGCATGTGGTCAAAAAGGTGATTTGTATCTGCCTGAAGAGCAGGCCGCGATCAGCTCCGTAGAAAGTCATACCAGTTAATTCCATGTCACAGGTCTTCCGTTATCAAAACGGCGAACTTTACGCCGAAGACTTACCATTGTCTGAAATCGTGAAAGGCTATGGTTCGCCTTGTTACGTCTACTCTCGGGCGGCAATGGAAAGTGCCTGGCGTGCCTTTGACCAGGCCTTTGAAGGTGAAATTGGCGGCCTGAAAATAGTGTGGCAAGATAACACCCTCTATTTTACTAACCCAATTTCAACAAGCGCGCCGCAATCCTCTTCTAATGTCAGACATGCTGGATTCGGGCATGGTTTATTTCTAGTAGAAAGAATTTGCGAATCCTTAAACTGGGGAATGTGCAGCTCGGTTGGCGATGAATTTAAAATATCCATCAGCCCCCAAGGTGCTCCCCCCTATAAGACTAATACCAAGTTTCAATGAATTAGCCCGAACAACTACTTGTTCACTTGCTGCTTAATATCTCTTGCCCGATCTGTGTGCTTCGGTCTAACGCCTCATCGTAGCGCTCGTCGGCCCAGTCATTCCAGCCTGGGTGAAATTCAGCTTCGTGTTCCATGAGGTCTCTTGGCTCGCGATGGCGTACGGTTCGTTCTCGCAGCCGCAGCGGCTGCTGGTAACGGTAGTGCGTGCTAGCGTTTGCGGCCCGCGCGAAGCTCGCCTGGACGTCAAACGTTGTTCTCTATTATGGTCTCAGGCCAGCGTTTGCTCGTGGAAGCGAATCCCTCCGCTGCGGCCAACAGCGAGGCGATGGGATGATCCGCAAAGAGCAGCGCCGTGTGCCTGGCGCAGGCATGGACCCAGAAGAGAATGCCAGGTTTATTGCGAAATACATCCCTACACTATGACTATCGACCAAATAGTCCGCTTCCAGCCAAAAGGTATCATACTTTCTGGCGGGCCAAATAGCGTTCTTGAAGACGGAGCTCCTAAAGTTGATCGGAGGTTATTCGACTTAAAAATACCGATCTTAGGCCTTTGCTACGGTATGCAGTTAATCGTTCATACTCTTGGCGGTATTGTAGACCCTGCTCCCAAGAGAGAATTTGGCAAAGCAGAATTAATGGTTAGAGAGTTTTCCCATCTTTTTCAGAACATCCATAATAAAACCATCGTATGAGCTCTTAATGGGTACCTGGATAAATCTGGGGAAGGTAAACAGGAAGGGCATGTGAAAGAACAGGATAGTTGGCCCCCTATACACTTCCTAGATGAAGGGCCAAGAAACAGAGATCAGCCCTGTTACCTCAAATTTAGATGAAGTCTTATGCTAAATGTAACTTAAATAAAACTCTAGACCTAGGCTTTCCAGCCTTCTCCAAGATTCTACAACAAAACTTAACATGTTTTCTATTATTTGTAAACTACGGACTCTTGTCCCAACAAGCTTTTAAAATATAAAATTCATTATGTTTTAACCCAAGAAGTAGCTAAAGATAACCTTTGGTGATCCTTAGGCAGTTTTTGGTAAGACACCGAGCACTTAGGTAACCAGACATATTCTAAATAACTTTTGTTCACAGTGATCGCCCAACTGCCTTACTTAGGCATGACAATTTCCTCGTTTCAATTTCCTTTACAGTAAATTGGAAATTCGTTGTAAAAAATCAAGCTGCATCTTCTTTTATTACGGCTTAGGCCATAGAGTAACTACATGAAAAGGATTTTTCCTGTCTTCTTAATGCGTTTTTGTAAAAAAAAAAAAAAAAAAAAAAAAAAAAAAAAAAAAAAAAAACACCCTTTTTATGGCGCGATGGCAGCGTTCTGCACGACGTGCTCGGCGACAGTTCCGGTGATCACCTGGGTGCGGCCGTGGCCGGTGCGGGCGACGTCGACGGCGATGGCTACGACGATGTGATCGCGGGTGCGTGGGGCGACGACAACAGCGGAGCGGACGCCGGCAGTGTGCGCGTGTTGTCGGGACAGACCGGCGCGGTCATCCGCAGCGCCGACGGCGATGGCGCAGGCGATTGGTTTGGCTGGTCGGTAGCGGGCGCCGGAGATCTCGACGGCGATGGCTACGACGACTACCTGGTCGGTGCGCCGCTCGATGACAACAACATATAAGTTTCATCAAATTTAGTCTTACTCATCAAATTTTACGAGCCTGAGAAAATTTGCCTTATTTAGGAAACTAGGGGGAAACACCCCTTAAACGTCATAGTATCTTGACGAAAATCACGGCATCACCAGCGTATCAGAGAAGCCTAATGTAGAAGTTTCAAGCGCCAATCTACAAAAATGTAGAGTTTGGCATTTTTTGCCAGAAGACCGATCACGGGTGCGTTTTTTTTTTTTTTGTTTTTTTTTAGGGGTGATCGTATTGACCCAATGGTCCTAGAATGTCGCGAAAGGGCTCATATCATAGTCTTACCCTACCTCGGAGTATTTATCGGTGCGTTGACATTTACAGGATCCATTATTGCCTGGGGAAAACTCCAAGGTGTGATCGGTAGTAAGCCACTGATGTTGCCGCAGAGACATTTGCTCAACGTCGTTGCACTCGCAGTGTGCTTTGTCCTGGGGATTGTTTTTGTGGCGACCATCACTTCGACATTGTCCATTATTCCACTGATCATTTGCACGCTTGTCGCATTTGCGATCGGGGCACACTTGGTCTTGGCGATTGGTGTAAAAAAAAACTGAAAAAACTAAAAAAAGGCAAAAACTACAAAAAAAAACTAAAAACCTTGGGAAAGAAGCCATATAAAAGATTTAAAGGAAATTGGGCCACCAGAGGCCACCATAGAGAAAAATGTCCTTCCATCCTCGCCAAATATTTTAATGGTCTGTTAGGAATTACATTAACCACTCAACCACATTCTCATTCACCCCAATAGCTTGGAGCTTGAATTGAAGTCTTTTATGGCAGATTCTGTCAAATGCCTTTGCCAAATCCAGTAATATGATATCAATGGGAACCCATGGTCTGGAAGATTGGCAACATAAATGCAAACAATCAATCAGGTTTGTTTCAACCAACCAGCCAGACCTAAAACCATGCATTCGCTTTCTACCGTCATTAAGCCAATTCCTACCGCATCAGGATCGAATTCAAACATAGCTTTTTTGAGATCTGATTGCGGGGTTTCCGATAGCCGGAGATCTATTATTTTAGGGTTATGCCCTTCACGTTTTAGGACCGTAGCAACAGCCACTAATCCTAGAGGCATTACTCTGGAAATATCTTTGTCGTCCGTGTGAGGTCTAACCAGCAAAACATTCATAAATCTTTGCCTTTCATACCTTTAACTCATTTTTTCGAGGCCAAATTTCTTACATACTAACAAGAATGTTAGCATATTTGGTTAATTAGACATGGCGAACTGCCAGGCGACGAAGCCTCCCCAATCGTGGCCCACGATGATGGCCGGCGTTTCTTGATGGTGGAGGACGACTTGGCGGACGTCTTCGACCAGATGGTGGATGGCATAGTTTTCTTGTCCCTCGGGTTGATCACTTCGATTGTAGCCGCGCTGATCGATCGCGACGGTGTGGTAGGACGAGGATAAGGACTCCATCTGATCCCGCCACGTATACCAAAAATCTGGAAACCCGTGGATCATGACCACGAGAGGGCCTTCACCCAGGCTCGCAAAATGGATCTTGGTTTCGCCGTTTTGGGCGTATCCGCATTGGGTGGTGGTCGGGATGGTGTTGTCGGTGGTCCGTCACGCTTTGGGAGTGGCACGCGTTAGTTGAGAGTCGTGCCCGGTCTTGGTTTCCGACCTGTTGGTGGTTGCGTGTCCAGGCCGCACGCTGCAGCGGGCGGTCGGGGCCCGTGCCCGAAGACGGATTCGTGAGGTGTGGGGTTGCGACGTTGCGCCTGATGGCGGGTTCGTGAGGAGTGGTGCCCCGGGGTCGTGTCACCTGCGGTGGGTCTTTGCGGGCACGTTTTCGGGCACGGGCTCCGGTCGCGCGCTGCGCGCGCGGCCTTGGCACGCAGGGGAGTGGGGGGACGGTTAATTTGGAAAAATTAGAAAAAATGAGGTATTTTTAACTTACGAACGGGTGATTGGATCTTAATAAAATTTGATATTTAGAAGGATATCGTGTCTCAGAGCTCTCATTTTAAATCCCGACCTGATCCAGTGTCATTGGGGGGAGTTGGGAGGAGACCGGAAATCTTGGAAAACGCTTAGAGTGGAGAGACCGGGATGAAACTTGGTGGGAAAAATAAGCACAAGTCCTAGATACGTGGTTGACATAACTGGAACGGATCCGCTTTCTTTGGGGGAGTTGAGGGGGGTTAATTCGGACTACAACCAACCGAACGATCTCTGCGTCGATACGCGCGGCCGCATCTACTTCACGGATCCTCGCTACGGACCGCGCGAAGGGATGGAAATCTTCGACGCGGCGGGGCGTGAAGTGGAAGGTGTGTACCGCATCGAGACGGACGGCAAAGTGCGCCGTGTCATCACGCATGAGGTGGAACGACCGAACGGTATCGAGCTGAGTCCCGACGAACGACACCTCTTCGTCGCGGACAACAACAACGGCACCTCGACCGAGTCGCGAAAACTCTGGCGATTCCGAATGACGACCGAGGGAGACATCGATCTGAAAAGTCAATGAGGTTCCAAGGATCCACAAATACATTTCCTAAATTTAGAAAAAAAGAAGTCATCAATTTGGCCTAAAATTCTACTGAAAACAACAGGAATTGCATTTTCAGAACTAAAACCAGAAAAAAAGAAACTAATAACTGAAAAATAAGGTTAAATGTTGTTTTGTCAAAGTTTCAGTAGGTATAGAACTGTGGAGTAGACAAATTTCAAAGACTTAGAAAATAGAAGAGGGTCATTCCATGTCAGTAAGTAATCACCCAGTAAATAATTAATTTGACACCCAATTCTTTAGATTTTGGTGAAACTTGGCACAATTGCTGATAAAGAAACGACAAGTTAAAAATTAAAAAAAAAAATCCCGTGACTATATGCATGTGCATAATTTATGAACTCTTATTGGAATTAATAGGTCCTTCAATGAGGATTTTATTTTCTATGTCTATGCCATTGTAGATAAATTTAGACAGTACAATAATTCCTATCTCAACCGTTAGACAAAGCCGGACCGATATGCAAGTGCCCCGGAGAACGTTTAAACAAGCATAAACATAAGCGACATTAGACTTTTTCACGGGTAGACAAGTCAGATTTCTCTTGAACACGAAACTTGGGTTCACCTTTGTAACGCTAAAACACAGTATGTGCTTGCTAGCTGTCATAAAGGCGAATCAGCAATATCTTAGGAACTGCTGAGGGTCATAAGTTGAAACTTTTGGGAAATACTGAAAAGTGATCGGAGAGCAACCACCCCCTCACCCTTTCTGGATACCCCTCCCTCACATTGATCGACAATTTGAGAGACATTGTGTTAAGGTCTAATAACTTTGCCTCTGGGGATGGCATGAACGTAAAATATGGAATTTGCCCATTGTTTATATGTACAATAGGATTTATTATTGGGAAAAGTAGGCATGGTTAATCCTGTGTATCCAAAAAGTGTAAAACACAAATCATCATCAATAAATTAATGAAACCCAAAACGACCAGAAATTACAATTGATAGCCGAGTAAAACTCAAAACAAGCAAAAATTAACCTGAATAGGTTTTACAACCCCCAGGTCTTCTTAAGACCAGAACATAATTTACACTTTACTGTAAACAAAATACATAAAAAGTATTTTCACTTTTTCGAGTTTAATAAACAAAAAAATATTTAGACTTCGAGGAATAAATATCAGTATATGTATATTAAACTGTCAATCCACGATCATTCGTTGTTTTTTTTTCGGTAAAGTACAAATTACGATATGGTCTTGACCATTCCCCCAATACATCGACAGATTTCCAGAAATTTTTCAATTAACGCTAAAATTCAATTGTTTGCGAGATTGGTAGCAGGGGTCGGACAATTATAGTATTGGTTGTGTGGGGTGGCTAAATATTAGGGAGCAATAAATGAAACGGTTGTTGGCCTGCGCTGTAATTATGGCAAGTCTCATTCCCGTGAGCGCCAGTGCGGCAAGACTTGAAGCCTGGATTGATATTTCTGATCAGAAAATGAGAGTCTATCAGAATGGCCTGCTGAGGCATTCCTGGAAAATTTCTACTGCCCGGCGCGGCTATGTTACGCCATGCTAGCCTTATAGGCACTTATTCCATCCATGAAATATAGCCTGAGAAAATTTGCCTGATTCTCGACAAAGGGAGAAACACCCCTAAAAATTTACTGAAAATCGCACAATCATCGTATCAGCGAACGCTACTTTATATGTTTTAATATCCCATCTGAAAAAATGAGGAGTTTTGTATTTTTTGCCAGAAGAAAGAATTTTTTTTTTTTGGCAAAAAGAAAAAATTCCATATTTTTGCAGATGGGAGCTTGAAACCTCTGCAGTAGGGTTTTTTGATACGCTGAATATGATGGTACAATTTCCATTTTGGCTCCAAAATGCAGAAAAAAATAACAAATTAAAAAAAATATATATATGCCTTTTTGGCTGAAAACGGGGCCCAAAAAAGATCACGCAAACTTTTTTTTTTTACAGCTTGAAAGTTAAACCTTAAACCCTTGGTCAAGTACATCCAGATATTCAAAAAAATTCTTAGCTTGGAAGCATGGGCTTTGAATTTAGAAGCTGATCGAAAAAGAAAATGTGTTTCCACAAAGTTGTGGCAAAAATAAGATCACGTTTGTTTCCAATTTGCTTGAAACTGAATAGGCAAGGAGCAACAACATCTCTATGCTTATGAAGACGGGGAATCGACGGCGACCGCTTTGTCCAAAACCAGGCGCGTGACGGCGCGGCCCTCTACCTCGATGCCACCGTCGAAGAAACCGCGCTGCTATCGGACTTGACCTTTGACGGCAACGTTGCTGTCAACGGCGCGGCCATCTGGCAAGACCTGGTGCATGCCAGCACCGGCGCGGTCGCACTGCGTCTGACCCGCTCGGCTGTGCTCAACAACTTCACCTTTGTCGATTCACCCGTCATCTACCTGTTTGCACCGGATCAAGTGGTGCAGATTGACAACAGCACGCTGAACGGCAACCGCGCCGCAGGTGACGTGATTGCAACCTTGTAATGAATCGAGTGCGTCGCCAACAAGATTTAATTTTGGGACAAAACTTGAAAAAATTAGCAAAAAAATATCTAGACGTTGATTTAGATTATTTGGGTTATGTAGTTGAAAGCGAACGGGTCAGAGATTCTGTTAACGACATGATTCCATTTTTAATTAAAGATCCTCAAAGCAAACCTTCCGAAAATTTACAAAAAGTAATCGGAGGACTCACAAACTCAGATATTCATCTCGTCAAAAAAGACGGCACTATCTTCGTCTCAAAGCAAGTCCGCCTATCCTCTAGTTGGGGCAAGTAATTCTCTCCAATAAACACTCAAGTAGCGGATTGACTTATAGAATTTGATTCGTTGGTTTTTACCATTTCATAAGCAAGTCCAAACTAACAATGTTAAATCAGGGTCTATGATACATCCCGCAGCAGATATAATCTGTAAGAAGTGCGTATACTCGAATCGCCTTGTATTTTGTATCGGATTAACGACGCTTCTTGGCTACTAAGGTCCCTGCGTCGGCCCTGTAGTGCATTCCTACAGCATGATTCGATCTCTGGGTCCGTATTACCAAGCTAAGTTCAAACCCACTGCGCCACCGCAGGACACTCGAATCGCCTATCCCCAGGAAAGTGCGATCCATGCAATGAAGAAGTTGTTTGTTCAGTTATTTCAGAAAACAAAGTCGCTACCACAGAAACCTGAGACGAGGAGTTAAATCAAAAGAGGATTAGAGATGAGCAAGTGAATGATGAGCGTGTCACATGGTTACGTTGACGCAAAAGGCTAAACCGCTTCAGTCTTTTGCGTTGCTTTTTCCCGGATTTTTTCCAAAGTGGATTTGATCTCCGCCGAAGTTTGTTGACTGACCGGTGTTTCGTTTTCTGCATAACGCGCCTGATCGTAGATTTTCATCACCGTCTCGATCCCGGGAGTCTCATCGGGTTAAAATTTTGGGGGAGAATCCCTCCTGTCATCCTTAGTTGGTGATGTTAATTCCTTGGTTTTTTATGAATACGATTAAAAGTACTAGAAAAGATATAGCAAGAATAAACTCTCTAAAACCTAGTTTTCTAAAATTTATTCGTCATTAAAGACACATCCAATATAACATGCTAATATTCCCCAAAGGCTTTTTGGCCTGTAAAAAAGGGAGAAGGCAAATAAGTTATTTAGAGAAAAGGAAACAAAAAATAAATAAATGATCACTTACTCACAGAGAGAAGAGCAAAAAGGAGAAGAAAAGAAGATAAAACCCCTTGCGATCTTCTAGGACCCCTATTTTGATACGACCACCCCTGGAAAAAAAAACAAAAAAACAAAAGAACACACATCCGTGATCTTTCTTCGGGCAAAAAATGCAAAATTCTACATTGTTTTATATAAGAGCTTGAAACTTCAACAGAAGAGTTCTCTGATATGATGTGGTTGATGTTGTGATTTTCATTAAGATTCATTGAAATCTATGGGGTTTTTTCCCCATTACAGAAAATCAGGCTAATTTTCCCAGGCTCCTTACTTTTGACTTGTAAAGCTAAACTTGATGAGTCTTGATATATTTGGAAGAAACACCTGCGCAAGCAACTCGAGCTCTGCTCCGAAAATTGTTGCATCAGCCGCGTTCGTGATAACGCCGGCATTGTTTTCGAGCTTCGAGACCTGGAGATCGGTGTAGTCGTAGAAGAACGCCGACCCGTTCAGTATCACCGATCCTTCGGCAAGCGTGGACTTGAACCCGCTCTCATAGGCCCAGACGAACTCTGGTTTGAAATCGGGTTGAATCCCGTTGAACGTAAAGCCACCACTCTTGAACCCACGTGTCGCCATTGCATACCACATCAAATCATCACTGACCTGGTATTCGATAGCGAACTTGGGCGTGAAAGTTGTTGATTATTCAAGTAGTCCCGTAGTACTTGAGTGTTGAAGTACTGAAGTTTTACTTATAATCCTTAAGTTACCTTTGTAATTTTTACTTGGTTTCCTCTTCAAAGTAGGTACTGACGAAGACCAAATAAGCCTGGCGAACAATAACGAGTATCGCTTGCAGTTGTCTCACATGATTGACTACCAGAGAGGTTCCATGCTGATGTTTGTTAGAAGGGCTTTTATTGCAATGGTACCTTAAAACAATAATCATGCTATTTGTTGATTTCCAGAATTAGAATTCCACATACTAACATGTTTTTTCCGACGAGAAATGTTTATAGTAACGATTAGAGTGCTATAGCAATGAAAATATTTGGATTGAAAAAGGGCAAAACATATCAAGCGCCTTCCTTCAACACAAAATTTGACTTTTTCCCTGCTGCTACCCCTTCCTTTTCCTCTACTGCCTGAAAATTTCAGCTTCGCCGCCAGAATTGTTTTTTGGATAAACCAGATATTGTATTATGATAGCCTGGATGCATGTAGACTCTTTCAATATACATCTTTACTCTACCCAAGTTACAGCTCGAGGACCACTTCCTCTCAACCTTAATGCTGCCTAAAAAATTCAAATTAATATCCCATGAATAATTAAAACGAAATTTGCATGTTAATTTTTTTTTGCTAAATGGCTTTCTGATAGTTTTGATCGGGCTATTTTGATAAAAAAAGGGGTGGAGGAGGAGGCCTAGTTGCCCTAAAATTTTTGGTTACTTAAAAATGCAACTAGATTTTTTTATTTTTTTACGAACGTTTTTGTTATTAATACACATACGTACCTTACGAATTTACTTACGTAACGAATTTCTGTATTTGTGTATTTTTATTAGGTATATGAGGGGTTTCACCCACTCATCAATACCTCGCTCTTTGCACTAAAGCTTGAATTTTGTCCCACGACTGAACGCCGCACGGTTCACAGAGTACAGCACGCAGGGCACGGACACAGGCCAGAATGAGGATCGAGGAGGTGCCGAGACCAGTGCCCTTCGGAAGATCCACGGCAGTCCTCAGCTCCAGACCTGATATGACGGCGATCAGACCCAAACGCTCAAGAGCGCATTTCCCACAAACCGACCCACCGTTGCCTTCTCCCACAGCAGACACGAGAAGCTCGTCCAGCGAAGCTGGCGACGCAAATCGCCGGCCGTTGCTCAACGCCTCCACCGCCGCAAGCGTGCTCTTGTCGAGGCAGAGGGCTGGACACAGCAAACATAATTTACTAAGGGGGAGGGGGGCGACTGCTCCTCCCCGGCCTCGGTTTGCCCCCCCCCCCACAGACCCCAGTTTGACCCCCAGCTGAAATATACTTTCTTCAAAAATTTTGTCAAAAGATAAGCCTACATGATCTGGAAGATTGGCTCCAACTTTGCCCCCCTCCACCAATAATTTTGAAGAAATTACGCCACTGAACACTAACCTTAACTGCTAATTAGTACTTGTCCCCAACAATATTTACTTTCAAAAATTTGTTAATATTGACCGTACGATTCGCCAGTTTTTCATTTTGGTAAATTTGCCGTCCACATTTGTTTCTTTTTTCTCACATTCTAATATTACGTGACATTGCGGTTATGGTTGTTTTCTCACATATCTTACATAGTCTATTATTACGACTATTATTCATCTTTACTTTCAACTCTTCTGTGGGTAACAAATTGTGCATAAAGAAAAACATATGTTCCATAACTTTTGGTGGCAATAGGTAAGTTTCTAAAAATATGAAATTTTTGTTCACCTCTTCTTCACTATAAGTACCATTTTCAATTATCTTTAGTGGAGGATGCTGTTTCTTTTTTTCATAATATTTATCTTTGTCTACTTTCCCAATTATCTAAGCGACTTCCGCGGATTGAACCCACGTTCCTTTGACGGTCGTGGCAACTTCAGTATGGGCCTGTCTGAACAGATTGTGTTCCCGGAAATTGACTACGACAAAATTGATCGCATACGTGGGCTCGATATCTGTGTTACCACCAGCGCCACTAACAACGAACATGCGTTAGCGCTATTGCGCGCGTTTAACTTCCCGTTCCGGAACTAGTCGGGACTGGGCGGGAAAAGACGAGAGAGAACTTATGGCTAAAACATCCATGATAGAGCGAGAAAAGAAACGCGCCCGCATGCGCGACAAGTACGCTAAGAAGCGTGCCACGATAAAGGGTAAATTGCCCCTCCCAGGTTGAGTCTACAAAAAATGGAAAATGTTGACCTAAATATACACCTTTAGAGCTTCAGGCATCCTCCCTCTGCCACAACATGAACTCCTTGCAAAACTTATGCAAGTATGCAACAGTATGTGTAAATTTTCGCCAATTCAAAGTTTTATAATTATCATCTGTAAAAACCGTTCCTTATAAATGAAAAGCTAATATATTTATGTATGAACTGCGTCGCGGCATAACAGCGTATTCTTGAAAACTGAACGGCTTCACAGCAGCTTTTTAATGGTTTGTACTCATGGACTAAACGTTTTTCACAGAAGCGCGCGGGTTTACGTAAAGTTATTGCTGATCCTTCTGCCAGTCTAGAAGAGAAAGAAGCTGCACAGGAAACTATGCAGAAGCTACCTCGCGACTCAGCTAAAACACGCAGAAGAAATCGTTGTTGGATCACCGGACGTGGAAACGGTGTTTATAGAATCGTAGGAATGTGCCGTAACATGTTTAGAGTACATGCAATGGAAGGCGATATTCCTGGAATACATAAGGCAAGTTGGTAATTATTATGAGTATGCAAGATCCTATCGCAGATTTATTAACCAGAATTAGAAACGGGCACATCTGATGCAGCGGATAGCGGAGAGCAACTTCCCATGGTCCGCTGCCCTTCCGAGCTGCCAGCAACGCGAGCATCTCTGACATTGTCTTATTCGCATGCATACCATCATCGCCATCGTCGTCGCCGTGGTGGTGGGAGCAGGCTAGGCTCGAATGTCCGAAGTCGGTCGTCGGGCGCGGTCCGTGGTTCGCTTCTCCTTGTTTCTTTCTCTCTCCCGCGGCTGATGCTTGTGCCCCGTGAAGGTGTTCGGGGGTGCGGTGGACTATGTGGTGAAGGAGACGGTTCGAGGAACGAGATGAGAGAGTGTTGGGTGGCATCCTGATCTCTCTGCTTTAAGCATTTTCCAAGATTTCCACCCCCCCCCCCTCCCAATGACACTGGATCCGGTTGGAATTTAAAATAAGAGATCTGAGTTACGGGGTCCTTCTAAATATAAAATTTCATTATGATCTGATCACTCCTTTGTAAGTTAAAAATACCTCATTTTTCAAATTTTTTAGAATTAACCTCCCCCAAATAGAGCAGATCTGTCCTGGTTATGTCAATCACCTATCTAGGACTTGTGCTTATTTTTCCCACCAAGTGTCATCCTAATCCCTCCACTCTAAGCGTTTTCCAAGATTTTAGGGTAAAGGACTTCCGAATATGGTAGTTGTAAATTTAGAGACGGAAGATGAGAGACGGAATAGTCAGTGAGAGTTGGGCAGAACATTTTGAGAATATGTTAAACCTTGATAAAATTACAGAAGATTATCAAACAGTTCGTGGTAACGAACTGCAGTAATGAGCGACCCGGCTCAATAGTAACTGAAACTTTAAAAAATGGAATTTTGATGCCAATAGTTACATCAAATGAATCGCATTTTAATGCTGATTTTATTAAATATATAAGTTTCATCAAGATTAGTTATACCCATCAAAAGTTACGAGCCTGAGAAAATTCCAGATGAGGTTTCGTGCGCGGCCACTGCGGGTGAGTCCCGAGCACTCTCCGAGCTCCGGAGCGCCGAGGCGGCCGATCTCGCGGGGCGTCTTCCAGATCTTCCGCAGTCCGGGATCGGTCTCCTCGGGCAGCGGGCCCGTGGCGGTGGGCGAGGGGGCCCAGGGGTTGAGCGTCCAGACCAGGAGAAGTCCGAACAGGAGCGGGGCCACCAGGAAGGGGAGGAAGTTCAAGGGCTTTCGGGGCATCCAGGATGCTCGGAGGTGTCGGGGTCGGGTCGATCGGGAAACGCTGCAATCGTCGACGGGAGATGCTAAGTCAACGAGTAATTGTAGCCAAGTGAACGTTCTACATCATGTACATCAACAAGGTAACCTTTCTCAGCGTCTAATATGCCATGATCACTTTCAAAAAAGGACAATGGTGCACGATAGCCTTGCCCCACCGAAAAGCGAGATGTCCAGTTATCATGGTGAAACCAGCGTATATCTAGGCGCGGTGAGATTAATGTCTCATCAATTTCGTCATCAACCGTCTGATTCGCGATAAAATCAGCATTGATCTGATCAAAGCGTATTGCAAATGCTAACTCAAAATCGATAGATGGGGTGTATGTATCTTGAATAAATAAGCATCATGATTTTCTATATTCTTTGCATTTATGCAAACAAACTCCGTATGATTATCAGGAAATGGTGTCCTCAATACAAATAAAACTGACATGTTCATAAATCAGGGTAGATTCGGGGTTCCCCCCAACGTCCAGGACCGGATTGAAAAGATGTGGGTCCCAAATATATTTTTTTGGCGGGATGCTCTCTATATCTTAAATATTTAAATAAAATATACCTGCATAGTACTTTACGTACGTAAAGTAGTTCGCATACGTAGTGGAGATTCTCTCTAACATGGGACTATCACGGTTAAATTCAATAAAATTAACAAAGTAGGCGACGTAGAAGCCCTTCAGTACTTTTGTCTGTTACTGTTTCGAGTAACCATACCAGTTTTGCGATTGGGATATGCCCTGGGAAGTATTCCAACAGGATTTTCAGTGTTTTATTTAGAGCTAGGTCAGCGTTACATTTAAGGGTACTTGAGATGGTTGCTATTAAACTACGTAAGCCGTCGTTGTGTAGGCAGAAAGAATTTGTGTTCAAAACGAGGTTATTATAGCTAGTGCATCGGCCATTTAAATGTTTTATTGTAATCTTAGCCACTACATTTATCATTTCACATTCTTTGTAATAACTTCTCGCGTAATTTACACTTGCACCTCTTAGAAAACATTCCCTATCACGTAATTAGCACCTGTATCTCTTAGAAAAGATTCCCTATTACGTAACGAACTCCTGCGTCTTGAGGGAATCGCCGTTCAACTTAAATCATTAAAGAAAGAAATGAGTAGTGACCACGGGCTTCACAAAACCCATCTTGGCCTCACTATTAGTTTATACGACGCAGAGTTGGATAGAAATATATTCAACTTGAAACCAAGAAGGTATCCTTCGTAAGTTCGGGGAGCTTATCGTGCAGCCATAAACAGTTGCTTGTTTACTATAATTCCCTACTGAATTTAGCAATATACAAGCAGAGAGGTACTATCAGGATAAGAAAGGTGGCCAGTGCCTACCCTTTCAAAATAAACATAAAACTTTTTAACATTATGCATAAAAACAAAACAAAATGAAGCACAAGGCTTATTAGAAAATGTATCGAAAAAGCAAAACAGTGAACGAAAAAACGCATATTTACATAATCCATGACGGTGAATACTCTTAGGCTAATCGGACTCGGACTCGTAGGCTAAAATGGGTATTGAAACATTTTGCTCTTGAAAGATTTAATACCGGCCAACAACAGTAAGGGGCTTTGTGCGATAGAAACCTGACTGGTTGCACCCCACCGGTAAAAAAGATGCACAAAAGCACTCGAAAGACAATTTTTGGTTTTATCCGCTCGGTCCTAAAACGCCGCACCCCCTTTGGCAAAGCCAGCACCTCAATCGACGAAATATACAACTATCTGGCACTGAGCAATCTATATGCCACCTCTGGCCAACCTAGTGAAACTGAATTTGCGTACATCAAGGATGCGGGATACAACGCCGTCGTTAACCTGGCACCAACTAGCGTGCTGGAGAATTCCGTGGTTAACGAAAGCGCAGTCCTTGAAGAACTCGACATGCGCTATATACACAACCCCCAGGACAGGAACTCGCAAGCCGAGCACAGATCAAACCCGGCGGTATTGTCGCCGCCGGTCACGACATAGCCGATGGTCAACGTACCCTCTGGTCCGGCGCCGGATGTCGCGCCGGTGGTGAGCTCGGAAGCGAAGTGCCGGTCATCCACATAGGCGCCGAAACCAGCGCTATCGTCGGCCGTCACCGTCGTGGAGCCACCGTCCGGCGTGACGTCTATGTTCACGAAAGGTAGATCCGTCGACAGACTTATGCTCATGAACGAGGGGTCCGCGGGCACCGAGGCGATATAGGCGCCTGGCGTGGGGCCCCTCTCAATTTATTAACATGCCAGTACAATATTTTACTAACATACTGTTTAGCTGCATCTTCCAGATCCTCGGGAATTTTATCCATGGCCTCCGCTTCACACCTCTTTAGTTCGGATTTCAGTGTTTTCTCCACTCTCTTTACATTCCTTTTGTTTTCATACGATCTATTACTCAGATAATTCTTGTACAAGCCCCTTATCCTCTCTGTTAATCATAAAGGTTTTTCACTAATATCCTAGCTGTAGTCCCAACTTTGTTTCCTAATTCACCATCAACAACTTCATAAATTGTTCTTCTAAAATTATTTCATCCACCCCCAATGTCACCAGATCTGGTCGGGATTTAAACTGAGAGTTCTAAAGCACAGGATCCTTCTAAAACTCAAATTTTATTAAGATCCAATCACCCGTTCGTAAGTTACAAATACCTCATTTTTTCTAATTTTTCCGAATTACTCCCCCCCCATCTCCACCAAAGAGAGCTGATCCGGTCAAATTATTTCTGTCACATATCTTGGACTTGTGCTTGTTCTTTCCACCAAGTTTCATCCTGATTTCTCCGCTTTAAGCGTTTTCCAAGATTTCGGGTCCCCCTCCCCAATGACACCGGATCCTGTCGGGGTTTAAAACAAAGAGAGCGGATCCGGTCCGGTTATGTCATTCACCTATCTTGGACTTGAGTTTACTCTTTCCACCAAGTTTCATCCTGATCTCTCCGCTTTAAGCGTTTTCCAAGATTTCCGGTCCCCCCCTCTAATGACACTGGAT
Organism: Alatinidae sp. Z8VKAUB7J3; assembly: GCA_010016025.2. Taxonomy (NCBI): domain Eukaryota; kingdom Metazoa; phylum Cnidaria; class Cubozoa; order Carybdeida; family Alatinidae; species Alatinidae sp. Z8VKAUB7J3. The sequence goes on along the minus strand of JAAAKM020721499.1, from coordinate 63,479,057 downwards.
CCGGTCGGGATTTAACATAAGAAATCCGAGTTTCGAGGTCCTTCTAAATATGAAATTTGATTAAGATCCGATAATTTCTTCGTAAGTTAAAAATACCTATTTTTTATGTTTTAGAATTAACCCTTCTCCCCAAATTCCCCCAAAGAGAGCAGATCCATTCCGGTTATGTCAATCAGTTTTTCCAGTTATTTCTTTTTTGCTGAAACTAAAAGGGAAATTCTATCACAATTCACCCTAACAACCACAATGGATAGGCAAAGAAATTGATTGGTTTCAGTAAATTAGCCTTAGCACTTTTCATTTCCAGAGATGAAATAGTACTTCTTCACACCTACAAAGATATCCAGGAGGCAAAAATTTCAAAGCTAATTAAATTCTTAGAAGTTATCCTTGTGATATTCACTTAGGAATCCCTTAGAGCTACTACCGAATAGATAAAAAATGCCCTTGTTTTTGACTTGTAAAATGCGAACTGTTAAAGAGACTTTAGAATAATTTTTAAAAAGGGGTAGCACCTAAGTGCTCTTAAGTACTCTTAACAGTAAGTGTTAATTATAGAGGCGTTAGCTTGATTTCGGTATGGAACGAATGATAAGGGAAGATGAAACTTAATAACTTTTGGAAAGGGAGAGGATATATAGACCAAATCTTCACTCTTAGATTAATAATTGAGAAGTTACTGAATCATCAAGCATCTATAATCCTCAGTTTTATCTGATTGAGCAGATAAAAGAACTAGTGAAGGTCCTATCATTATATGGTATACCAAATAAGTACATTAAAGTGACGGAAGTGGTAATTACAGTTCCGGGAGAGCTGAACCAGGCGAACGGGGGCCCCGTCTGCGGCTGCCTGCAGCACCACCGCCGCGGTGGCGTCGGAGCTGCCGTCGTCGACGATGATCAGCTCCCAGCTGGAGCTTGCAGGCAGGTCGAGCTTCTCGACCTCCGCTCCGCACGCGTCCACGAAGGCGCGGATCCCTTCCGCCTCGTTGAAGGCCGGGGCGACCAGGGTCAGATAAGGAAGGACCGGATCGCTCACGTGCGCACCAACCGCGCGAACATGATGTCACGAAAGTTGAGCGACAGCCGGAGTCGGCGCGGTGCGAGGCGTCCTGAACCAATTATAAAAATCATAGATGGCTCAGTGAACCAGCGATTCTGGCAGTCAAGAATAAAGACGTCCACGAAATCAACAATATTATTTTGACCAAGATTCGAGATCAGGAAGTAATTTACGAGTCAGTCGATACAGTTCTGGAACAAAATGAAGCGGTTAATTATCCATCTGAATTTTTAAATTCTCTGGATCTCCCAGGGTTTCTACCGCACTTGATACAATTAAAAATAAGCGTACCAATAATATTGTTACGAAGTATTAACCCACCAAAGCTTTTCAATGGCAGGCGACTTGCCGTTAAAAAAAAACAATACAGAAAATGCACTGTATATGAAAGGGGCTGCTTCCTCATCAACGCCTCGTTCTTTACGCTAAAGTTTGACTCTTTCTCTAAACTCTACTTTGTAAAACAAAAAAAAAGTTTTAGCGTAAAGAGCCGGGCGTTGACGAGGAAAAGCCCCTTTCATATACGGAGCAATTTCTATTCGTTTTAAGCTTTAATGTCGCTCCTTACTTTCATTCGAAAAAACTTTTTTTTATTTAATTTTTGGACGTTTTTGAATTAATGCATGTTTTGATCTTGGCTCTCCGCAGATGAATAATTAAAACAAAATTTGCATATTAATATAACAGCTATTCTGTTTCTGTCGGATGATTTAAGTAATCGTACTTTCAGTTACTTACATATCATTCTTAACTATCGCCATATCTTTCATGGGGTCTAGGATTCCTCCACTTAGTAATCTCAAAGCTGTGCCAAGAAGTTTTGTGAGCGTACCAACAACGCCCCCTAAGATTCGTGACTCTTCTGAATCTAGGTGCTCGGTATCTTGTTTTGTTCCAGTTAGCTTTGAGAGATCAAGCATTTTTAATGCCTCGCCAAGAATTTTTGTAATTTGGCCAACTAAACCACTTCCCAAGAGTCCTGCTAGGTCGTTATACTATGGGACGTGATTGCCTCGTACTAGGTTGCTAGCTGCCGCTAAAACTCGGAAAAGAAAAAAGGTACCTTATATGCAGAATATTGTACTTCAACCAATTTATCTTGTTTTTCAAGCCAATAGATTTTTCTCGTTATTCAAACCAAGAGAGGAAATGTTTCTTGTATAGGGGCTTCAGGCAATGTGTTTCTAATAGTGTACTTCTTCTTTTGATATAACACTATTTTCAGAAATTACGGGTTATTATTTTTCTTAGCATTGGACGTGATCGTTTCTTACTAGGTTGCTAGCTACCACTGCATCCCGGATAAGTCCGTTCGTTCAGCCGGCCCGTTTGCTGCGCATCATCTTCACGAGCAAATTATTCAAAAGCCCCAAGAGGTGCAAGAGGGCGCCGTTGAGCATCAAAGGGATGCCTTGCCAAGTAAATCTGCACAGGTCGAGCTGAGCTGGCCGCCACGCCCACCGAGGAGTACACAAGCTCGGCATGGGGCGGAGAGCCAGTGCGCGTTTCGCGGGAGGAGTGGGAGAGCCGATGGCGCGGCGTGTTCGAGGGCGAGAGCCCTTCCGTAGCGATGATCGAGCACGTTGAGCGTGTGGCGGCGGCCTCGTGTCTGAGCTGGCAGCAAAAAAAACTAAAAAAGTGGCGAAGGCTTAAGAGAATCTACCCTTCACCATTGGACAAAAAATTAACAAAGAACCTTTTTAAGGGCTAAAAGTTGAGTGATGTAATTGGTTATGACTAATGACTAAGCAAAACGATATAAAAGGAAGTAAACTGAATCTAAATATGTGTTTGTTTTTGTGTGCCTCTGTACTTGTGTGTGTGTGTGTGTTCGTGTGCGCGCGGGTGTGCGTGCGTGTGTGTGTGTGTGTGTGTGTGCGCTTGGGTGTATGCGCTTGTGTGTATGTGTGTGTGAGTGTGTGTGTGTGAGTATGTGGGGCTTAGCGGAACAGGTCGATAAGCAGAACAAGTCCGTCAAACTATCCAGGGGTCTCGAATGAGATTCGTGATCACCTATTATTGGGGTTTAACTCAAGAGTAATCTTCGTTGGCACCACAAGTGTACTCCGTAGCTCATAGACAGTCCTTTTCCACAAAAATATACGATAAAGTAAATCACTCATAAACACAATATTCGGGCTGCCCAGGGGTAGCTATTAACTACTGTTAACATGATCTGCATTATTCCCCAATGTAGGACCATCATTCACACCACATGTTGTTGGTTTTGCCGTTTCGGGAGCTTTGTCTGGAGGTGAGCCCCTCATATGCGTAACAATTTTTGTTCGTTTTAATGCTGCTCCTTACTAAGTTTTAATGCTGCTCCTTACTTCCAGTTGAAAATTTTTTTTCATATTTATTTTATCATTGTTTTTTTTTTTAATAATGCTAGAAAATCCTGCGTTCCAAACTTCCAAACAATCTTACAAAAAAAAAAACACCAATACAAAAATAAAACTCAATTGTTATTATTGGAATAGGGCATTCTGTCACTGCTATATTATCCACTAATAGTCAATGCGTTGCTGGGGGATAAAATAAAAATGTAAGGCAAAGAAAAGTTTGAAAATCACTCAAATTTTCTCACGTGTGTTGCTTTTAATGAGTAGCATTAAACTTAATGCATTTTATGTATTTGGAATTAACATATCATAGTAACATATCAAATAACACAATAATCAGCTGTTGTTAAATGATGTTTTATAATTCCTCCCTGGTGGGTACTGGCATTTTATTGCCATCTCTTGAGCCATCTCAACCCCCAAATAAATTCAAGTACACATGGAGGGGAAGGGGAACCCACTGTCACATTTTTTGCACACGTGTGTGACCCTGGTTAGAAGTTTGCTTTCTTTTTCTTTTTCTTTTTTTTTTCTTATCAGAACAAGGGTTGTAAGTTATGCCCTGGGAGCACATAAGGTTTTTTATAGAAAGGATGGTCGTATGAACTTCGGAGGGTCTCATTGAATTGGTCTGGTACCCTTTTTAAGACTCAAAGTGATCAGAGGGCGGACACCATCCTCCCCCCGACACCTCGTATTTTCCCAAAATGCATCTGATAGAAATTTTGAGATGGCCATTTGTTATTGCAGAAACTTCAAAAAATGCTCGGCTCTTTTGAATAGTCAGAAGTGATTGAAGGGCAACTAGCCCCCATACAACGTACACTATTTCTTCAAACACATCCAAACAGGAGCCGATGTTCCGGGCGAGGAGAATCGTTTCGATTTTATTCCGCGTGGCGTATCAGCCATCATTGCCCCCTGGAATTTTCCGTTGGCGATTCTTACCGGCATGGCCGCCGCTGCATTGGCAACGGGGAACACCGTTGTTTTGAAACCGGCTGAACAATCGTCGGCGGTGGCCTGGAAGTTAATGGAGATATTTAACGCGGTTGGGTTACCCGACGGAGTTGCCAATTTCCTGCCTGGTCAGGGAGAAGTCGTAGGCGCTCGATTGGTCGAGCACCCCGAAGTGGCTTTGATTGCTTTTACCGGTTCACGGCAGAAAGCTTCATCTGTATACCCTTGTCCTTCTCTGACAGCCTCGTCTGACCCCAAGAGTCAAACATACCCGGCTTTCCCGATAACAAATATGATAGGCTCCATAAAGAGTGATGTGGTCACTTTGTGTTTTAGGATTTGTCGTAAAAACATTGAAAGAGACTCAATCGACTGGAGATTGAAGGGGATTCCCCAAACACACCGAATCAAAATTTTTAGAGTTATTTTGTTCAGCATAGTTGAAAGGTCCTTAAAATATGTCTTTGACACTACCCCCCCCCCTCCACAGCCTCAGAGCCAGGGGTGTAAGTTATGTCGGTGCATTACAACGACATGAAAAAAGATTTGGACGGAGAGATGGGGCGGATCGCTGAATTTTTAGAGATCGAAACGCCCGCAGACCTGTGGCCTAAACTGGTTGAAGCGGCGACGTTTGATTCCATGAAAGCCAAAGCCGATGAGCTTATGCCAACTGACGGTGAAATCTGGCAGGGCGGCGGCAAGACCTTCCTGCATAAAGGCACTAACAAGCGCTGGGAAGGGGTAGTAGATCAAGCTGATCTTGAAGCCTATGATGCTTTGGTGAAGGAACACTTTTCACCGGAACTTGCCCACTGGATTGAGTTCGGTCACAAGACGGATTTAACGCATTAGGGTAATATATTGAAGACAAAAATCTGAATTAAACTATAAAAAAGGAGCAAGTTTGTTACTAATGAGATTCTTGATTAGCTTATAATCGGTAGTGAGAGGGTTAGTATTAAAAATGACTGGATTTAACAAGCAAAATATTTTACGGAATCTAGTAAAATTGAAGAAATGCTTGGTTCTAGATGATGATTTTCTAGAGTTATATCTTCAAAGGAAAATATTTTCTCACAGATTGCTTAATGATATACTGAGAAATGAGTCTCCGTCTTACGACTATTGCATGAAACTTTTATGATGCATGGCAAGTGGACGCTGGCTGTTTTTGGCTTGTTGCACACAGCGATCAATCAACTCTCGCGAGGTTGAATAGGGTGCATGAGGACTCCACGCTGCATCAGCGTTTGTCGCGTTGTGATCGATGGCGGCTTGCAAGCGCTGCTGGCCGCGCTGGGCCGATAGCCCTAATACTTCGGCAAAGGTCACCAAATCCAATTGCCCGGTCGCAATGGAGTATTCGCAAGGCGGCGTGCTGATTTCACCGGCAAGCCGTACACCGCAGGCGACCAGCTCGCGCAAGCCTTGGTCGATGGCTGATTGTTTGTTTTCGGACAAGGTAGTGTTTTTAGTAACAATGGTGGGTACGGTGTAAGATTTTAAAAATAGAATGTTCAAAGCTCGAGGTGTTTTTCCGCAAATCAGGAAGGTTTGGAAGCATAGAATGACAGTTCTTGGAAGTAGGGAGTCAGGGTTATCTTAATGGTCAATTATGGTTTTGAAACATGGGTTCTTTGAATGTTTGAGGAAGATATGTTAAATATTTTCTAGGTTAGTTATCTAAGCAAAGGTTTGGGTGCTCGTTTGAAGACCATAGAACAAATATTGAGCTATACAGAAAAATGTGTTCTGGTTGACTCCCTAGAGTAAGCTATATAAAGAACTTATTTAACTAAAACTGGTATTTGGTTTGTCTGTGTTGACCCCATTAAATAAAGGTGACAAGAAAAATAAGAGAGTATCCAAAGGTGAGCAACTAAATCAATAGAGGGTTGTAGAAGCCTGGAGTACCCATCCCCCCTGGAGAAGTTACAGATTCCTGCCTTCTCCTATTGATGGAAGCATGGGTGTGTTATCATGGTGTACAAAATGCTGCACACTCAGTCCTTGCAGCAAATTATGCTTGAACCTGACCAGTCAACAAGACCTATAGGACACACCTTGAAGTTGTATTGCAAACAAGACGCGACCCCGGAAATGAAGCGCGAGTATGACGTCGTGCTGCTCGGGCGCATGCATGAACAGAAGGGAATCTTTGAGCTGCCCGAAGTCTGGCAACAGGTGATGGCTGCCGTGCCCGAAGCACGCCTCTTGGTGATCGGTGAGGGGCCGCATCGGTCTCGGACGCAGGAACTCTTTGCGGAGCGGGGCTTGCAGGACGGGGTGAAGTTTGTGGGAGGGGTGCCGGAACGAGAGAAGAACGCGCTTTTGGCTTCGTCTCGGATCGGGCTGAGTTTGTCTTATGAGGAAGGGTGGGGGCTTTCTGTCACGGAGTACAAATCGCCAAAGTTTTGCCACTGGTTTTGCAATGATTATACACGTTCAGTTGAAAGTAAGACGATATTCGTTACAATTTCCTCTTATTTTGTCTTTTACCATCTTAAATCTCCTTTCTTTCGTCTTGTTCTTTCGTTCTTTCCTCTTTCGTCCGTTCTAAGGACAAAAACTCTAAAGAAATGCACAATACGAGTAAAGGAACATATTATCATTTCATATGCACGGGAACTAAAAACAAGTAAATTAAAAAAAGTCCTTGATAAGGGTCTAATGGTTGCCTGTAATAATTGCATTGAAATCAAAATCCAAATCAAGAGCAGCGACATTAATATTCGTTTTTCGAAATAGATAAGTATTGCTTCAGTGTAGGGAATGAGGGTTAATTGGGGATGATAGTTCTTCCTTTATTTAGGATAAGCCCGAATATGGTATTAAAGACAAGAATAAAAAAATAATAATAAATTTTTCTAAAAAAAGCAAAGTTTGAAAGTAAAAGTTTTATATTTTAATTTTAGGAGTATTAGAGAAAACACTTTAAGCTTGGTAGCAGAGAACGTAGAAAGAGTAGAAACAGTCCCTCGCTCTTTACGCTAAAGTTTTTAATTGTTTAAAAAAATAGAATTAAGGCCAAAAGCTCTTAACCCTAAAACTAGAAGGATCAGTCGGCTAATGTTACAGATTCAGGATCTTCATGTCGAAATAGACGAACAGCCCATTCTCAAAGGACTCTCTTTGACAATCAACCCAGGAGAAATCCATGCTCTTATGGGACCCAACGGAGCTGGCAAATCGACCCTTGCGAAAGTTTTAGCAGGCCACCCAAGTTACACAGTGACCTCTGGATCCATGACATTCATGGGAAAAACCTTAAGCGAACTTGAGCCCGAAGAGCGGGCCCACTTAGGTATTTTCATGGGATTCCAGTATCCCATCGAAATCCCGGAGGATGAATTTTCTACTTGGGGTATTTTGGAAGGGGAATATTATGCACGGAGAGGGAAGTTTTTGGGGTTTGGGCGTTCCAGGGGAAAATTTTGTACAGGGGAAAATTCCCGAATTTGCCAGAATTCTTCGACGAATTTTTTTTTCACATGAAAAAAACATTTTACATGTAGATATATTGAGGGAAATTGTCCGGGGGTGAAACTGTTACTGGGTTGGCGTTGTCTAGAGTATTCTTCCGTAGGAGGGGGATTTCTTCACGGGAGAAACTCGCCATTGGGGAGTTTTTCATGGGATAAATTTTCCAGAAGGAAACAGAAGGGAGGAATTGAATTCACGCCAGAATTTCCTAATTCAATTGAAATTACTGATTTACTACCCCACGACTTAAAACTAAAGAATAACACGAGGATTATGCTAACACATACTTCGAGAATCACGCATATACAAGTTTGTCTTGGGCCGAGTGCCAGGCACCGAGCGAAGCTCAGTCTTTTGGAGTTTATGCTAATGACGTAGTCGAAAGTAGTATTCACCTAGTTTTAATACCTTAGTGGCTTATAAGATCCTGCCTTAGAATTTCATGAGCTCTGCAATGTGGTCGTAAAAAAAACTTTCGAGTACCACACACAATTACTTAATAAGGGACATATTTTAGAAATTTTGGATATATAAATGGACACATTTTCAGAGCTTCCACTTCTAACGATATTTGTAACTTTCGTTTTTACAAATGGTCCATCTGTGGTCTTGTTATTTCTGCCACTAGTCGGTTTTAGGATTTACATCAGCCACATTCAAGAACAAAAGTTATGTTCTGTTAAAAGTTGCTGATTCTGTTCAAATTCTTATATTCTTTTGCAAAAATCGTTGAAAATTATCGCGACGCTGCATTTTGATTGTTAGTAATTCCTGTTGTTGGACAGTAAAATAGTTTTTCTGTGCATTATTTGCGCTGCAGTGCGTAATTTGAGTTTGACTGACAAATGCGACTGTAATGTGGCCTGAGTATCATTGTCTAGAATGTCTGATTCATTGTCAGTCGCAATTGGAAGATACTGGTCATCTCAAAATGCTGGGATTATGTGGCTAAATACTCTTTCAGGGTTGGAGTCTTTTCGATTGTAGATGGGTTTCAATTCTGCCAGTTTGGTCTGTGCCTGCAAAGGAAATCTTATATATAATAACACCCATTTGGAAAGTATACTAAAGTGTGGGTCTCAGGGGAACGTCATTCTTGTCAGAGTCATGAGGACATAAAGTATTTAGACAACGTGGTCATATGTATAAAGAAGCTTTTCGACTTAAATCAAAAAAAGTTTAGAAAATATTTGGCTTGTAAAGTTTTTGTGTGGGACACACTGTACATCAGTATATGTAAAATCAGTATATCAGTATATACTATAGTATATCAGTATATAGTATATACTATAGTATATCAGTATATCAGAGTATAGTATATCAGTATATATACAATATATCAGTATAAAAATTAGTATATCAGTATATAGGTATATACTATAGTATATTAGTATATCAGTATAAAGTATATACTATAGTATATCAGTAAACATAAATTCGAATGAATGACTGCGTGGTGAAAGTTAATCATAAAAGGACAAACAAACTTACGAGAATAACTCTATAGCTTAATTGCCAGGCTTCAATCTAATAACGATTAAGAAGAAAATTTCCGAAGTTAAGTGAATAGAGTGCTCCCTCACGCTAAATGAAATTCTGATATTAACTTGTATATTAGTGTTAAATATACTAAACTTGAGGTGAAGAACCACTTATTCATTTAGAAACTGTACTTGATCAGATCCTAATGAACGGACTAAAGAGACCAATACTGATAATCCCAAGGCTCCTACGCAAACTGTGAGGTGGATGTCGCTGTGGCAGATTCCACAATGGGAAATTTTTACTGCAACTTCATGGCGTTCGAGAGGTTTGGGGTCATACTGGAAAGGTTTCAGCCGTGCTTTTGGGTTCATTGCGGCATAACAGCGAATAGTCATGGATTGGATTCCTTCTCGCGCGGATTCTCGTTTAAATTTTCATAACCTAACATATTCCAGCAATGTTTGGATACCCATCCTCTCAGCACCACACAATATCAACCCCGCCAAAAGCGAACTGACTTTAAACCGGGAAAACATTTTGAGTGCATAATAAAATAATTTTTGAAAATCCAGTTATTTACTCCCAGTAGCGGCATGTTACATTCAGCAACGTTTAAACTTAGCGGCCTGGGTTTTGGGAGTGATTTTAACTATAATAAATTGATGGTTGATTTACGCTACTATCAGCGATTTCTCGGTAGTGTTTTAGCGCATCGTTTAAAGTTTGGCAGCATCCGCTCGTTTGATGATAACAATTTTATACCGGTGGAAGATCGCTTTTATGCCGGTGGCACGGTTTCTGTTAGAGGCTGGCAACGCCAGCTGCTCGGGCCGTTGGATTCGGAAGGCGATCCCATCGGCGGTAAAAGTTTACTGGAAGGCAGCAACAAGAACCAATTGCATTGTTAGAACGAATAATAAAAGCATCATCAAATGAAGGAGATTTGATTTTAGATCCTTTTTGTGGATGTGGTACTGCAATTGTTGCCGCTCAACGACTAAATAGAAATTGGATTGGAATTGATATCACTCATTTGGCTATTGGATTAATGGAAAAGAGAATAAAAGATGAATTTGGAATTACTCCAAACGTGGTAGGGAATCCTGCTTCATTTGCAAGTGCAGAAAATCAATTTAAACGCAGCCCTCTTGATTTTGAACGATGGGCTGTAACTAGAATTAATGGAATGCATCCTAATGAGGAATTTAAATGAGTAAACTATTTCCAATTACGTTATTAAGTCTTGGAGTTGTATTTTCTTCTACTGTGCAAGCTAATGAAGGGACTGACAATGTGTTTTATATTGGAGCCACTTATAACAACCAATCTATTTCAGTGGGTGATAGAGATTATAAGACAGCAGGTATTGTTGGTGGATATGACTTCAATAAATACTTTGCACTAGAAGCCCGTTATAGCAAAGGGATCTCGGGCTACGACAATGATTCACTCTTTACAAACTTTGATTACAAGGAAGATATTAATTATCAAATTTCATTGGCAGCAAAGGCATTTCATCCCGATCCCTCCACTCTAAGTGTTTTCCAAGTTTTAGGTTTCCCCCTCCCAACTCCCCCCAATGGCACCAGATCCGGTCGGGTTTAAAATAAGAGCTCTGAGCCACAATATCCTTCTAAATATCAAATTTCATTGAGATCTGATCACTCGTTCGTAAGTTAAAAATACCTCATTTTTTCTAATTTTTCAGAAATAACCCCCCCCCTCCAACTACCCCAAAGAGAGCGGATCCGTTCCGTTTATGTCAATCATGTATCTAAGACTTGTATTTATTTTTCCCACCAGGTTTCATCCCGATCCCTCCACTCTCTTATCGAACAGCTTGTAAATGATGATGAGTACGGGCAGGTCAGTGCCAAACTCTTTTGATGCCTGGCGTAAGGCGCGGCACAGGCTGGCCGGGCTCATGGGGTTTTCTTCGTTATCCGGTGGATTGGCCCGCACTGCGGCGCCCAGGCGTTGGTTGAGCGCGTACAAGGGGCGTGACAGGCGGTTTTCGCCCTTGGCAATCATCTCGTCGATGGCCAGGCTCTCTTCGAGCTCCGTGTCCTCGACCAGCGTTAACTCGTCTTCGGAGATGGGAGTGTCGGCGGATTCTTCCGCTTTGAAGCGCTCGCCGCGACATATTCTAATTTTGCATATTTATTTTCTATGCAAGTGGCCTTTAAGATCATTCATTAGTCTGATAGAAGCTTAATTCGTATTCGTTTAATGAAATAGCTATCGTAGCACTCAAAAATGAACGCTAAATTACGCTACTTTTACAATCAGGAAATGGTTACTTGTTAGCTACAATTACGAAATATGGTACAAAGGAGTTTGCGAATCTCTTCGCATGGCACTTGACTGGTTCTAATTTGTTGTTATGCCCAGTATTTCTGCTGATTGATGTGGATGGTGGAAGTATGGATTGGTGCTTCTCGTTTGTTAACAATGAAACTAGAGATCATCATTTACGTTGCGATTATCCGGCAATAGTCACTGAACTCGAGGTACTTTTTCGGTTCAGTTTATGTTTATCAATGGTGCCTCATTCCTTCCTTTTCGGAACGGTAACTTCTATTCTTAAACGTGGAAGAGAACTTTGTGATTGCAGTTCATCTAGGCGCATTCCCTGTCGATTGTAATATTAGTAAGATTTTTGAGTATGTTCTGCTTCCATATATTATTGAACGAACTGTGAAAGACTCAAACTAATTTGGGTTTCAACCTCGTATTGGGTGCTAACATGCGCATAGAATCTTAGCTTCACCTGCTCTTCTGTTTCCACCCCTTCTGCTACGACTTTCAGGTGCATGCTATTGTACAGAGCAGTGATGGCATCAACGATAATTGCATCATCTGAATTACAATGAATTTCTCTGACAAATGACTGATCAATCTTAATGGTGTTCACAGGTAGCTTTTTAAGATAGGCAAGCGATGAGTATCCTGTACCGAAATCGTCAATTGAAATTCCCAGGCCTGTTGCGCGAAGTTCCTGCAGAATTGGAATAACTTTATCGACATTATCCATAACCATACTTTCGGTAACTTCTATTTCAAAGCAGGAAGGATCAATGTCGTAATGAAAAGAGTTTTAAAATCTAAGAGCAACTATTGCTTTCAGTTAGGCTAGTTGGATTGCCTGATAATCCCACTTCAGTTGAAAATTCTTGTTCAAAATCCAGTTCTTTTTTTTTCAAACAAAACATTTGTTTTGTTCAGAAAGTTCAAAAATATTTTTGTTGGAACTTAGACGGTTTTCCCAAGAGATGTTTATTTAATTTGGACATGATCAAAGCTCTTGATTGACTCGAGACGATTGGACATTTCTAAAATTGGGATTAGCATAAAAGAAATTACATACACTTTCAGTTGGAAGTGTATTGCGGTTGGTCTGCATACACGTCGGGGCGAGAGGCGACCAGATTGCGAGTTTCCCCGGGGTCGTTCCTGACATCGAACAGCCGGAAACTTGTGGGGAAATCACTAGCGCTCTCTGCTCGTGTTCGCATGCCCCTCAAGACGTAATTGCCGCTGCGGACCGCGAGCTGGGGTACCGATGCTCCGCGAATCGGATTTGTGCCGTCCAGCCGCCGTTGATACCCGTCACCGATCGCTTTCCAATGCGAGGCAAGTTCGTGCTGCCAATACAGTGGCTGACGGCGCGCTATCGGCCGATCGTCGATAAGGTGCGGTACCAAGCTCACCTATTCAGTTTGAGGTTTTCGTTGAGTGTTTCAAAAAAATTCTCATGTTCTTTCTTTATTGCAATTTCTTTTCTGTCACCTGCTTATTTTATATTATCTCCTGTTTTTACCTCTCTTTTCTACCTGCCTCGTCTATTTTCTCTTCCTGATTATCAGCAATTTGCCTCCCCCTCCTCTTTTCTCTAAAGCTTCAATTTTCTTTTTCAATGTGATGGATGGTTTCCGTATGTCTAGTTTGGAGAGACGACCATTTTAAATACAGTCAAGGATACATATATTTAAGTATTAATGGATAAAAGAGGAGCAAATTCAATCATATCGAAAAATATCTACTAAATTAGCCCGTGAACAAGCTAGAAAATTTCTATAAACTGACTTGTGGTTCAGCACAAAAAAAAAAAAAATTCTAAAAACAACGGCTTTATTGAAAACACAAAACTGACCCCCAAACAGGATGTTGTTCTTGGAGCCTAAAATTTCACAAATAGTCGGCAGATAATAACAAATTACTAAGGCTCTCCATTGTCTTCACCTGCCATGATACCAATAACTGTTGGTGCTAAATTTTAACTCTAAAAAGCTAATTATACTCTAAAAAACTCGAGCAAGACCGATTTTCAGTTTCGCCCACAGGGTGTGGAACGCCTTCACGACATGAGCACTGGGCACCGCTTCCTGCAGTAGCACGGCGATCGGACGCTCGCTGGTCGGCACCACGAGCTTGTCGTCGGTGAAATCGAACGCGTTGGTTGGATCGATCAGCACTTTGCCCGAAAGATCACCCAGGCTTTTGGCCACCGACACCACCACTTCAGCCGGCACCGCAAGGACCACTATCGACGCCGCAGCAGCCGCTTCGCCAGGCAACGTGGCCCAGGCTTGATTGCCAGCGTCCATCACGAGCTTGGTGGCCTTTTCGGATTTGGGGCTACGCGACCCAAACATCGGCGGCGAGGTCCGCGGTCGCCTGGTCCGCGCCATACGCGACGACGGTCGGACCGCAATCATGAATATCCGCGGGTGGAAACCCTTGCAGGAAGCTGAGGCTCGCGACGCCGCACTCGCGTTCCAGGCGATCGAGCGCCTGGTAGACCGAACGCGCCGGCTCGACGAGCGTGCATTGCCAGTTGATCGAGATCAGAAAATCGAGCCGGCGCAGGGCTTTCGCCGGCCGACCTTCATCGGCTATGCGCCTCAGAACCTCGGCCGCTCGAGCGCCCGTATCCGCCATATCGACGTGCGGATAGGTGCGAAACCAGGCATTTTTTTTAAAAGTGCTAAAACCTTCAGCGTAAGAACATGGTATTGAAGAGTGAGGAAGCCCCTTCGTATACGGAATAATATCTCTTCATTTTGAGTTTTAATGTTTCTCCTTAATTTCAGTTTTGAAAATTTATTTTTTTTTAAATTTAATTTCGTTTAAGAGATTAAAAAGGCTGTCCAAAGTATTATTCACTTCTTTTAAATTGTTACTTACCTTCTGCTTATAAGTCCTTGTGTACGCTGATATTTCAATTCCTTGACTTTGTTTTTCATTTGTGTATTATTTATTTCCTTTTTCTTGTTACCATAGCTCGCCCTTTATCGAATCCTTGCCGTAATCATCGGCGCGAATGCGCACATTTGCGCCGGGATCCGGATCTTCCGCGAACGGCTCCGACGCGCGCAACGGGGCGGGCGAAGCGGCACGCGCAACACCCAGCGCTTCCAAAGCTGTCATGGGTTTAGACGTCCCGTGCCCAAATCCCCGCATGCGTTCCATCCAAACCCGGATGCGGGGATAAGGCGCCAGCTCATGCGCCAGACGCTGGCTGCGCGCGGTGATAAACCACAAGGCGTGATAGACCGCAAAATCGCCCATCGTCACCACCGGCCCGGCGATCCAGGCTAATTAACGAAAAATCAGACAAAGGGTCATGGAAACAAATCTCAATACTCAAAACAACAACTCAACAATGTATACAAAATAAAATGGGTAAAATACAAAACAAAAACCAACTCACATGCGAACAATATAAAAAAGCTCACATAAAAAAAAAAAATCATAAATAGCCATTGAATAAGACAACCACAAAAAAGTATTTAGAAACAGAAGCTTTCGTTCCAAAAACCTAATATTTTTTTTCTTTTTTATCCTTGAAGATTGTTGGTCATTTTGTTGAACTTTAAAGCCCGTGTAGGAAATTATCGGCTAAATACATGTCCAGCACACGCTCGAATTTCTCAAGCACCGCCGCGCAACTCCTGGCCAATCGCAATCAGCCTACGCTGAAGTCGGTACCGGCCCTCTCCCCCACCCGGCCGCCCAACGACAGTATCCTGCTGGGTGGCCGGGTGGGGGAGAGGGCTGGCGCCGACTTGCTTGTGCGCTAGCACAAGGAACGATGTGGCAAACAAAGGCGGGCAGCACTGTCGCGCCACCCGCCCGTCCAATCGAAATGCCGTGCGGAAACGGCTATTCGGTCGCGATGATCAGGTCGACCAGTTCCTTCAGGTGCGGGTTCTGCTCGAAGGATCCAGGCGGTTACATTGCCGGTAAGAGGATTTATTTTGACGATTCGATCCGTCGGCCACACATTGGCATAGATTTCACCATTGATATATTCTAACTCATTTAATTTCGATACCGGCCCTTTGTCGTCGCTTATGTTTATGTTGCTCATTTCTTCGAAAGTTTCGGGATGTAGAAATCGGATCACATCGCTACCATCGCTCATAATTAACCGTTTACCATCAGTGGTAAGTCCCCAGCCTTCGGTCGGATAAAAGAATTGCTCGATCAGGATAAAACTTGCCTTATCATAATAAAAACCGGTGTTGGCCTTCCACAACAAGCACGTGCAGGTTCGCAATCGATGGCAGGGCGTTTGGCAGCATGCACCAATGTTAGCAGGCGCGATGCTGCCAGGCTCCTTCTGTGCTGGCTGGATGGAACGGCTAGAATGCGCCGCCATGGGCAAGAAACTCCCACCAAGACACATTGCATCTCCCGTTCTCTGGCCGGCCTGGATCGCCGTTGCACTCGGCTGGCTCATCGCTCGCCTACCGCATGGTCTATTGCTGTGGCTTGGTCGCGGCGTCGGCGCGCTCGTTCATGCCATCGGCGGCTCGCGCAAGCGCATCACGGAAAAGAACGCCGAGCGCATAGCAAAACAAAAGGCGGTCTCACAAAGCGCGGGTGTCAGTTCCTGGGCCACCTGGGCCATGACTTCATCGGCGCCATCTTCTTGTAAATCCAGCAGCAGTTGGTCGATCAGCGTCTCCACCGCCCCCTCAGGCAGGCGGGCATAGATCGGGCTGAAAGCACAGAGGTTTTGCAACATGGCCATTTCAGCCTGGGCCACCCGGCCATCCGCAGCCATGGTCAGCACCGCAGGTGCCAAAACGGCGCGCGGCAACACCAGAGCTTCGGCCGGCAGATCGGCGGCCGCAACAGCGTCAGCATCGGGGGGTTCAAGGATATGTAAGATAAAAAAATGAAAAGGGTCTAGCGTCAACTTATGTACGGGGTAATATCCCATATTTATAGTTTAAAGTTTAGTATTTGTTTCATTGATTTTGCTTACATAATTTAATAAAGGTCAAAACATAGTGGACAACAACCTAAATCTCAACTGAGGGGCAATTTTTCAATTTAATAGTTTTAGCACAACTCTTTACTCAGAAAACAATTTTACATTTAAAATAAAATAATATTAATTATTTATTCAAAATAGATTGTTTTTAATCAGCCGGTCCATATAACGGTTTAATGCAGATTTTTGCTCACACTCCATACTACAGTTCGTTACCACGAACAGTTTGAACATTACCCATCACGCAACAAGTATCTACGTCTTGAAGAAGCTTAAATAGTGAGGGGATCGGGATTCGAAGGGATATAGGCCTAATCAAACCTGGAACCCCTTCATTACTGATGTGATATACCAGGTAGGACTGTTTGGCAGAAGTCAGCTATGGTGAAGGCTTTTGTAAGTCCTTTTAGTAAAGGAACAACTTAAATACATTTTTAATGTAGTTCTTACTTCTTGTTTAGGGTGGGGGGAGGGTGTTTACATACTGTTCGGTAGTTCTTGTTGTGATAACTTCATACTCTTATCCATTCCTAATATATTGCAGATGCACCTATTTGACAACTTAAATGCATATGATGTTTTGATTAGTTCCATGCTTCCCTCAAAGTTTCAACTTAAAACCCTTAGCCTAGTGGTTCGTAAGATGCTGCAGATACACCCATTTTACAAGTAGGATGAATATATTGTCTTTTGATTTAGTGCAACACCTTCCTCAATATTCCTTGAAGGTTTTAACATAGTGCCCTTAGTCCTTTCTAAGATACCATTGATACACCTCTTTGACGACCAGGATGTACACAGGGTCTTTTGATTTAGTTCAACGAATTACCTCGAAATAGGGTGGTGTGTATTCTGAATCTCAACGACAACAACATAAATATCCTAATTTAAATTTGGACTTCTACTATTATTCCAGTAACAATCGCTCGTAAAACAGAAAAATAATAACTAAATTTTGGTGATTTAGTGGTGTTATGAACGTTAAGCAAATGTTTTTTCTCTGTGTATTCCAGTCTAATAGTCATAAAGACAACGGGTGGTCAGAAAAATAACATTATTTACTACCGGTTTACAACCAGCATATGTCATTTTATCTCCCAGAACCTATTCGAGTTTATGCTGATAACAAAAGTTGATCAGGCCATCTATTTTATACATGCGTCCCCCCTCCAAATACATTTAGGCAAAGAAAAAAAGAAACAGAGAACGGAGCAAAGCAACTGACAAAATTTGTGTTAGTTTGTTAGGTTTCAAAAGTTTTTGTCACCAATATGTTTCACATTTGCTTACCATTCAGGTAGTTAAATACCACTGGATGCGAAAGCATTTAACTTTTTGGGATTAAAGGGGTTATTTAAATTTGTGGGAAAAGTTGCTTTCAATGGTTGCATAAATTGTTTTTAAGAAAACAAGAACCATTGAAATTTTAATATAACTAAGTAAATATCCAAAAAACGATGACCGACTGCAGGAAGTCGTTGGTTTGGCCAATGAATTAAAAACAACAGGGGAACCACGCGTAGGGAAAGAGCCCTATTTTAAAATGGTTGACCGGCTGGTGTTTGGTGACAGTCCTAAGGAAGGCATCAGCCGAGGTAATCGATTCTTCCATGCCTACCTTGGTTTCAGTATGAACTTCCCTAAAGGCTGGCATGTAACCAACCGCCCTGATCGACTCATTGTCAGCGCACCCAACGGCTCAGCATTGATGCAACTGACGGCCGAAGACATCAATAAGCGTATTTCACCAAGACAATTTATGATCCTTCTTCTTTTTTTGCACTGAAGACGGCTGAGCAGAGGTCATTGCTGAAATATTCGCATTGTTTTCTTGTTTTTCGTGGACTGAAAGCTTTTCTCTTTTTATATGTTTTTTCTTGTGTCATGTTTAGCCAATGTAGTCTTAGTGTTACTACATTGTAGATTTGTTAAGTTCTATTCAAGCTTCTACCATGAATTGTTCCAATAGCAAGATTATGGACTTTGGAAAATTCTGTCATCACTTTGCCATCCTTACCATGAAAAATCCTTCGCCATCTAGCGTTCTTGCATATACATATACTTTTGTTTAAACATCACTAACTTTTTACCCCCTTTGAAGTAATTAGCGAGTGTACTGCTATTTTTTTCTTTATTTTTTTTTTGTAAAAAGAGTTTGCTTTCCACAGCAAAATAGAATTATCCTTGATATTATGGCGTTATCCCTTCCTTTTCGGGATAAAGTACAGCTATTGATGGATCAATTTTGGAAACTATCATTTTTCATTAAAATTGACGTTTTTGCATTAGAAGATCTACCCCCCACAGCACCCATATTGCACTATTAACCCTAAAATTTCCCTTTCAATGGAATATAATAGATTAATCACTGGTTCTAAATCGCTATGAACATAATCACCTTGCACCTTATTTCACTGAATTCATTATTATCAAGACCTTATATAATTGCACCTTATATTATTAAATTCGTCATTAGTATCATTCAGCGAGCCAGAATTATTATTTTACTTAAATTACCTAAATAATTTTAAGTAAATAATTTTACTTAATTTACCTAAAGTAAAAAATTGCCCTTTTTTCAACGATTTTTAACCAGTTCTCGGTGGTTTTCTTTTAACCTTAAGTAAACCAGATTTCGAGAATTTAATTGGGTGAGTGGATAGAACTGAATCTTGGCTATGGGGTAATACCAAAATTTTTTTTGATACGAGGACGAGCTGAAGCAGGTTCGTGCGGACCTGGATGCATTCCAAGAGGCCAATCCAGGTGTTGCCCTGACGGCCGAAATCGCGGGCGGTTTCCTCTTGCCTGGCCTCGGTACCGCAAACGCATTACGAGCCGGTGCTGGCATCGTACGGGTTGCCGGCAAGGGCGCGAAGGTTGGCGCGATTACAGGTGCCGTTGCAGGCGTTGGGCAAGGACGCGGCACAGAAGACCGTATCCAATCCGGCATTACTGGCGGTGTTGTCGGCGGTGTTGCAGGTGGCATTCTCACACCAGCAGCACAGGTTGCCGGCCGTCTTCCACTCCCAAATTGTCAAAGAAGAAATTCTGATTATGTTATTATTGTTTCCCATAGCTTTATTACGGTTTATCAGATTCTCAAAATGTTCTGTCCATCTACCCACAACACTTTCCTTATTACTATTTGAGGCCTCATATCTATCTTTAACTTGAACAAGTTCGTATGGTGTGCGTGTAACTGAATAGCGTTTGACCCAACCCATTTAACTGAACCTAAATTTGACAGAACACTTGTGCAACATAACCCTCATCCAATTAAATCGCCGTCAAGCTCAGCATTCCCATTGAGCTTAACGTTCCTCCAACTCAGAATTTCACTTTCTATTGTCGATAGGTAGCTCTCCACTTACTGCTGATTATCATAAGTGGTTTGATGGACAGGGTTGTCAATCTTTCAAAAATGGTTCAAGCAAGTTTTATTCTCGCTCTCCTAGTGTCACAACAAGTGCTTCAACTCTACCATAATCGTGTCTAGGCCATGTCTTGAGAATGGGAGACCTTGCAACTCTCAACGCAATCTCCAGTGGCAACTTGCAGGGTCGAGAATGAGGGGTCGTCCCAAGAACCCCGTTCCCCACCATTACTAGTCAAATCTTCACTCTTTTATTACGTTCCTGCAACCCCATGCCTTTCTAAGTGGGGATATGAAAGTCTAAATTCACAAGTATTTCTATACTTTCCAAAAGGAAAAATTAACTCGCCCATAAAATATCCAAATTTTGTTAAAGATATACAATTAGTTTTTTACTAGCTGGTTTCAGATTTAAACTATAAACCCTACATCAATAGAAGAACTTCATTAATATGAATAAAACATTATTCCAAAGCGATTGAGCATTACAGTTCAACACAAAAAACTAATATCATTTGTTTTAAACAACCAAATAGGGACATATATGGACATTTAGAGAGCAAGAGAGTGAGAAAGAAAGAAAGAAACTGGCCTATTCGGGCGGGCTCGACACTTCCGTTATCCTTCAATGGTTGCAGGATCAGTACAATTGCGAAGTCGTTACCTTTACCGCTGATATCGGCCAGGGCGAGGAAGTAGAACCGGCTCGCGAAAAAGCTCGGGTTCTCGGTATAAAGGAAATTTATGTAGAAGACCTGGTAGAAGAATACGTTCGTGATTTCGTCTTCCCCATGTTCAGGGCCAACACCATTTATGAAGGCGAATATCTGCTTGGTACCTCAATTGCCCGACCACTCATAGCCAAGCGCTTGATCGAAATAGCTGAAGAAACCGGTGCTGGGTCAAGATTTCCTGCATTGGTTTCCCATGTACGTGACGAACGCTCCGATCATCAAATCCCAAAATTCAAACACCGCCTTACTGGAAGACTTCCTTGGGATGCCATCATACGGGATCGCGTCCGCGGTTACATCCTCTATTCCGATTTGGGAACAGTATCTCTTAAGGAAGTAGTTAAAATGGTTGAGAGATAGCCTCTCTTTGTTTGCAGCAGAGGCGTTGAGATCATCTCGAGCGTCACCATAATAGACGGTGGTAGCTTCAACGTCTTCTTCTTCGCGATCCATTTCTCGTGTAAGTGTTGACCAAAGAAACACTGTTTCTCGTTTCATAATCATGTATTTGGCCATTCAAACAAGAAAACTTTTTAAAAACAGCAGGGACTAGATCATTCATACACTGATACACAAATATAGAAGCTTGAAAATCTGTAATTTGTCCAATATTTAACAGATTCAGGGATTTTCTCATACAACTACTACCGCTACAACTGCTGCTTCTGAAGTGAATACTACCAAGGTTGAGGATATTAAAGTGAAAATTCGAGGAAATGTTAAGAGGAAACTTAAACTAAATCCAAACATACTATGTGCATTCAAAAATGTCAAAAGGGAGTACCAGCAATTTCAACAAAATATGTAAAATACCAGTAAAATTGGTAAAACACGTAAATTACGCAAAATAATGAAAATGCCAATTTTACAGGGGTCTGTACGTAAGATATTCAATTTCACCTTGACCCATTTTACCAGTTACAACACTACTCCAAAACAACGGTATTGGTGCGAGTAAGACCGAAAAGAAACCGAGCAAAGATTTGGAGATATTCATTTGGCTTAGATCTATCAAAAAAGCTTTTGTATGTCTTCCCGGATTCAGAAGCCGCACTGTCATGTGATCGCGCTTTCATCCTTAAATATATATGCAGCCCATAAAAATTGAGTCGTTAACCCGATTACTTACTTATTTTAATTAATTAATATTTTATTTTAATTATTAAATTATTTATTTTATTTAATTAAACGTTTTATTTTAATTGAGGTAGAACATAAGCCTAGAGAAGGACCTATAGAGAAAGAAACATGTTAAGGAATCAGTTTGTACCTCATAATATGCAAAATAATTGTACCTAACATATTTCGCATGCAACTCTGCTACACTATACAAACTAGCATACCCTCTCACATTACCGACACGCCCCCACCTCTCCAAGCACACAACAACCCCAAACCACTCAACACCCCGAGCCCACACAAAAGACTAAACTTGATGAAACTTATATATTTAAAATCAGTATTAAAATGCAATTTTTTTTATGTAACTGTTGGTATCAAAACTTCTAGTTTTGGTTACTATTGAGCCGGGTCGTTCCTTACTACAGTTCGTTACCACGAACTGTTTGATCAACTTAGGTAATGAAGGTTTACTGTAAAAACGAATAAATGTAAAATGTATAAAGGAATCATTAATTTTAAATCTAGCACCGTCTCTTTAAGGACGAATGTACCACCGTAGGGCATGCTTCCTCTGAGACTGAGAAGCTCCTTGCAGGATTGTCTGTAATTTAAAACATTGGGGGGAGCTGGAGGGGTGGAACCAGAAATCTTGGAAAATACCTTTAAATGTCGTAGATACGTGACTGACGTAGCCGGACTGGATCTGCTCTCTTTGGGGGAGTTAGATGGTGGGGTTCAGTGCTTTGGCGATTTTGGTGCTTCTGGACGTGCTAGGACGATGAAAATTAGTAGGCGTGTCAGGGAGCTGTACAAATTGACTTGATAAAGTCGTTTTCCCCGATTCGACCATCTGGAGGGCTAAAATTTAAGAATTTTAGAATTGGGACAAAATTTAAGCTTTAGTATAAAGAGCAAGGTATTGACAAGGACTGAATTTTTATTGAAGATTGGCTTAAAAAAAATGTTTTTTATTGCAACTAAAGCCGCTTTGGGCAATGGCAAAAAAATGAAATAAAATAATAGCACGTGATAACAGCACCAATAACAAAACATGGTACATAATATCAACAATAAAAAAAAGATGAAAATTACAAAACAAAGACAAACATAATGAAGCACATTATACCACAAAACTCATACAATTACATAAAAATCTACACACGTGACAGATAGATATTAAACCCTTTAAACCCACATGAGCCATGGCTACAAAAAGGAAAAATAAAATACTTCAAGCAAACCTCCATTTATCTTGTGACCAGTATGTCATTAGTCTATAGTCTACTTATAGGTAAAGGATTAATTTTATGATCTTTATTTTATTGACAAACGCCTGACGGGATGTGCTCTTTCTGACTTTTAAACAGAGAAATTTGGCAACTGACATGAACTTATGAATTATTAAATTTCAAAGATATATGTGTTAATGTGGATTTTGAGTTTCGTTAAGGAATGCTTTTTTTGTGGCTGAAACGAGAGATCAGTTGCGTTATAATTAAGAAAAGTACGGCTTCCGTACTTCTCTTTCGACATTTTATCATATTAGTTAGTTAGCTCGATCATCAATGTCTGCATGGCCATTCCAATTGATCGCTGAGCTTCATCACGCTGGAGCTGCTCACGTCCCTCATGAAATGGACCCATCCAGTTCACTAGTAAATCAGCAACTTCGGGTGGTGCGTTTTTCCAATATCGAGCAGGTTCTTTCTTCCACGCGTCGATATCGGCGGTCATCAAGATGAGCAACGAAGCATCTGTCATTTGCGCTTGGTCATTCCCCACAGCTCTGACCTGTTTCCGCAATTCGGGGTCCTTCAATACGACAAAACGCCAATGCTGAATATTAAAAGAAGTTGGAGATTGAATCGTCAGGAGGAAAGGCTGGCGGCATGACGTTCAGTCTGAGGCGAGAAACAAGATTGATTGTCAATGAAGTGGCGGAAGACGCTGGCGTGACAATCGATGACATCTTGAGTTCATGCAAGAGACCAGCGGTTGTCGTAGCGCGATACCGAGTCATACGCCGTGTGCATCTTCACCAGCCAGAACTGAGTGACACAGAGATCGCCAAGCTCCTGGGCTTCGTTCGTGACGTGATCGGGGTCGCGCTCGGCCGGAACAAGAGCGTCGTACCGACAGACATGAGGCAGGCGCGTATCTGATGGCTTTCCAGATCGCAAATAAGAAACAATGCTAAATAATGAAGACAGGGCTTTTATATATCACCTACTGATTATCAAAAGCTAGAAGGCTACTTTAACAAAAGAGAGCTGTATAAGTGCTCATTTAAAAATCTGTATTTATACCTAATCGCTTTTTTTTGAATTTGACTTGATTGTACATTCCCACAAAGTGCATTTTCAGTTGTTTCTCCCTTTTTTTAAAATGAAAAAAGTGCTTATTTTAATAAAATAACCAAAAAAATGGTGCTTTTTAAAACCTAGGCTGGAGCAAAAACTTACGGGGCAAGGACGCCTCTTCCCTCAATTACCGCCGTTCGACTCCGAGACGGGGATCCTGCGCGGCGGCGACGCCAACGACAACGTCTTCGAGGTGCGTCCTTCGTACCGCAACAGCCAGGACAAGAACACGACCAATCTCGGCATCGGCTTCCGCATCGCGCTGGACGACCCGCAGGGCACGGCCTTGGCCGACTTGATCCAGGCGGTCGACGTCGGGCCGCCGCCCGCTTTCCGCTCCCTCGCGGCGCTGGAGGATTTGGAGGTAATCGCCGGCGACGGGGAGTTCGCCTATGTTGATGACGGCCAGCTAGCGGCGTCCTCGCCCGTTGCCCGCCCCTTTGACATCGCAGGTTGGATTTGTGCTGGTAGTGCAACCGTTGCCAACAAACCGGCCGCTGACACGATAACTACGGATCGCAGGCGAAAAACCTCAAGTCCGCGACTTCTAGCAACCATCGCTGACTTTGGCTATGCAAGATCACTTTCCGGTAAAAGTGTTGGCGTTCGATCCATAATCGCCAGTTCGAGATCCGAACGAGACTCAACCCGTATCGGGTCGTCGGCTACCGACAGGTTTTTCAGGGGGCCTGCGTGGACCCATCGAAGCCCAGCGGCTTCGCAGGAAAAGAAAAAAAGGCGCTCTATTGCGTGGGCGACCGTCCCACAAATACTATACGTAAACAAATTTCATGATTCACAGACCTTTCCGCAGGGGCTGTGGGGGGTCATTTTATCCCCAAAGGCATTGCTACTGGGCTTTTCAACTATATTGAAAAAATGACTATCTCAAAATCCTGATTGGACAACCTTGAGAAAAATGGGTGAGAGGGGGACTAGTGGCCCTCCAATCTTTTTGTTCACTTAAAAAGGACGCTTTCTTTCGAACGAGCCCTTTTCCAGTGTTTTAGGACTGCAATCACCCCTAAAACAAAACCCCAAATAAACACGCATCCGTGATCTTTCTTCTGGCAAAGAAAACTACGCCTTTATTATTGGTGCTGAGGGACGGTAGCAGTGTCCTATTAGTGACCACGTTGATTCAGGTTATGTTTGGTGAAATTGTGCACAATGGGATGAAATTTCGCGTCAACTATTATGAAGAAATGTCGTTGCAGGCTGGAGAGGAGGAGGAATGGTTGCTTACAACTATCTCAAGGGGGAGTTTTCCTTTTTGAATTTTTTTTAATTAATTTCTGTTCGTTTTTGATTCCATAGCGTTTTTTGGGGGGGTTCATATAATGAATATTTACACTGTTTGTCATGTCTCTGGGATGAGAATTAAAATATCCTATAATTTGGAAAATGGGCTGGACCATCTTTTTGCATATACTTTGAATTCATCGGGCCCATAATTAAATAGTTATTAGATGAGCAAGAAAGCGGAGAGTTGACCGGTAGCTCTTTGAAATTTGGACCAATCCTGTATCTTTGGGTGTCGGCATAAGAAAACGCTCTTCCCTAGGATTGCAAAAGTGGAAATATTATGGATTTTAATATAATAATCTATTAACAAATAATTCATTATGTCTATAAGCAATTATACTGGTAAAAGTGGCGCATATCACATCTCTTAGAAAAAACGGCCTGTTATGAGAATCGTTAATGCAGGTCTCATGTCACTTGAAGAGATGCACTATAAGCTGAGTTATATAGCCGCGCGACTTGCAGGTTTTGCGAACCGAGGTGCTTTGCTGGAAGGGTATGCTGCAGATTTTTACATCTACGATTTTGAAACGCTGGGATACAACCGCCAGGCATTTGATGTCGTTAATGACCTTCCGGACGGCGACTACCGTCGAGTATGTCGGTCAGAGGGTGTCGCCGCTGTTTACTGCAATGGCCAACCCATCTTTGAAAACAATGAGTGCACTGGTGAGTTGCCCGGTCGCCTGTTAAGTAATGGTGGCGTTGCGATGGATGAATTCATCTAGTCAAGCACAACTATTTTGTAAGTGTTTGAATAAAAGCGCACAAGAATAAGTGTGTATTATTTCCTGAAATGTAATGGATAGTCCAACTGTTTATATCCACTCTTAGTATCAGTTACTGAAAAGGAATGACCTAATCTGGCAAATGTTTTTCTACGACTATCGATCTGAATAGAAAGAGGAAAGGTTAGGGGTCAGAGAAGAAAGTTTTCTAAGCAAATTGAAACTATTTTATTCGCAGAGAAAATTTTCAGTATTTTTAATAGAATTGAAAAGGGCTCTTTTGAATGGGATCCTCAATGACTCGACTTTTACTTATCTTCCTATACTTTATTGAATCAGGTTTTTTAATCATTGTTTTTTAATCAATACTTTCAAAACGATTCGAAAAGATTTAAAGCAACTAGTCTGACGGTTTTTACCTTTCACTCCTACCGACATCATTCCTACACTCCTACAGACAAAGCTAAGTTAATTGTTCTAGTATCATTTATTATAATCGCTATGCAATCAGTGGCAAAGCAACAGCGCTGCCTAAATAGAGAAAAGTCTCTCTCCCGTTTGTTGCTAACAAAAATAACAAAAGGTTTTTCTTATGAAAGTAAAGAGCAAAGTTGAAAAAACGCTCGATCTTGATCGTCAAATCACGGAGCCCCCAAAGATGCCTCGGATCCAACCTGTTCAACCGACCCAAGCCAACGAGAAATCAAAGTCCCTGCTGGACGGTGTCCAGCGTGGGCTGGGCATGGTCCCCAACATGGCCAAAACCCTGGCCCACTCCTCAGCTGCTTTGGCGGGGTACCTCAACTTCAACCGAGCACTTAGCGGGGCACTCACTCCGGTGCTGCGCGAGCAAATCGCGCTCGCCGTCGCCGGCTTTAACGGATGCGACTACTGCGCCTCGGCTCACACGCTGCTGGGACGCAACGTTGGGCCACTGGTGGAAGCCCTGATAGCAGGTGGCAATCCTGTCATGGTGGGGTTGTAGGTTAAGTGGGCCCAACAGTAAGCATCAGGTACTCCCAAAGCACTACGGCCTTGGCTTTGGAGCTGGAAGTTGACTGCTCGCCACTAGCCCTGACAATGCAAAGCCTACAAGCAACATCAGCAACGTCTCGGCGCTGAAAGAATCTAGAATCATCGCGGCACCTATCGGTCCCACTGCTTGTGCGACGAGCATCGGCCGGGCGAGCAGGCCCATGCGAGAGCCGTAGCCGGCTGAGCCGAATAGCACCAATGGTAATGTTCATCGTGCTGCCCTTGTCGGTCAAGAACACCACGATCGTGTTCTCAAACAGCTGTTCTTGCTGCAGACGTTGATCCAACTTTCCAACGTTTTCATCAATGTTGGCTCCCATCGCCAGAAAGCTGACCAGATCCGCCTGCTTCTGCTGGTTCAGGTGTTTGACGATCTCCGGGTTGTCCTCAATCGCCTTGCGCAGTGGCTCACGATACTTTTCGGGCACGAACCAAGGCCAATGCGCCGCGTTGAGGGCGATGTAGGCGAAGAAGGGACGGTCATCGTCTCCGGCGATCCAATCGGCGGCCTCGTCAAAGAAGACTAATTAATTAATAAACAGAAAATAATTGTTTTAATAAATGAAAATTTCTAAATGTGGCCAGAAAATTTTTGAAGGAGGGGGGGGGGGGGGGAGGTGCTAATCAAGATTTTGTCTACAGCGCAAAAGAGGTCAGAACCACCAGTGGATCCGATCCCACTTTCTAGTGCTATAATGAAAGGAGGGTTAAGATGGTTAGGCACGTTTAACGGATAAAGAATGAAAGATTGCTAACATTGTGCTTTTCGGCCATAAACTTGGGGCCGATCTAAAAAAAAAAAAAATAAAAAAATCCCCAAATGGGAAGAGGCCATAAAGTGAGGAGCGACCCGGCTCAATAGAAAATGAAACTCTAAAAATGGAATTTTGATACTAAAAGATACATCAAAAGAATCCAATTTTCTAGCTAATTTTAAATGTATAAGTTTTATCAAATTTAGTCTTTGTCATAAAGAGTTACGAGCCTGAGAAAATTTGCCTTATTTCGGAAAATAGAGGGAAACACCCCTTAAATGTCATATAATCTTAACAAAAATCACACCATCGCATTCAGCGTATCAGAGAACCATGTAGAAAAAATTTAAAGCTCCCATCTACAAAAATGTGGAATTTCGTATTTTTTACCAGAAGAAAGAACAATAGTAAAGACTGCATTTTTATTCAGCAAAATCTAGATATATAAATTTTCGCTTTAGACTTAATTTAAAACTTACTTCTTATCCAGATGTAATTCAAAACGCATTAGATACATTAACACCGAAGCAAAATTAAGTAATTTGGGAACATAGTTAACCTGCTTTTCTTACAAGGGTATCCGGGATTTCCCAAGAGCTTTGGTCAAGAATAGATCTTCTGACATACAGAAGATCAGAAACAGTTTTTGGATTGAGTATTGTGGAGTGGGGTTTTTATTATTTTTATCTCAGAAAACTGACGCTCTGCTCCTGTTAAAAACTTTTTTAAAACAGCCCTAGCATCCTTACTTCAACGAAGTTCAACCAGGACTCGCAAAAAGATTGAAGTGAGAATATAAAGTCATTCAAACAAAACATATCAGTGATTAATTGCGATTTCTCAGAGCCAACCTTGCATTTTTAGCAGCCTGTCTTAAAGGCCTTTTCGAAACTGATTCAATACTATTATAAATTGGTTCAGTAAAATATTTTGTTAGATCATTTTTAATTAAATTTGAGTATAAAGAATTTAGTGAGTACTCCCCTAAGTCCCTGTTAAGAAAAATATTATTATTTATTTTGAGAGCACGGCAACCGCGGCGTCGGCCGCCGTCCCGCCGCGTTTCAGAACGTCGTAGCCGGCCTTGACCGCGTGCGGGTTCGCGGCGGCGACCATAAAACTTGTGCCGGAAACGGAGTCCTTGTCCTGCCACCCTGTACCGGATTCGGGCTGCGGCTCCTGCGCGTGCGCATCAGAAAAGGCGGCGGTTAGAAGAAGCGCAAGAGCACCCCCAAACCGCCGCCCGATCTTCATTTCGGCCTCAGCCTGCCGGCTTGAACACGGGCACTTTCTGCCCGTTCTCGGTCTCGTAAAAATCGAGCTCGACCGCCTGGCCGACGTAAGATCATTAGAAATACCCAAAAGAGAAAAAACTGTGTCTGTATTCCTGATCTGTCAGGAATCTAAGGCTTTTTCCTAATTACATCTTATACAAGTTGGTATGGGATTATCAACCCTAATGAAGCAATAATAGCCCAGATCACCAGATATAACTCGTAATATTGTTACTCATCCTTGGGCAGTTATTTTGAGGCAATAGGTTTTGTTTTTTGTGGTTAGATATCCATTTGTTCTTTTTTTTCTTGTGTTTGTGTATTCTTGTGTAGAGTGTTTTTTATCTTATACTCCATCTGTTTCTTTTGATGGGAAATAATATACGTGATAATTTCTGTTCGTTTTAAGTTTTAATGTTGAATCTTACTTTTAGTTGAAAAAAATGTTTTTTTTTTGTTTAATTTCTGATCGTTTTTTTAAATAATACTGGGAAATCCGGCGCCCCCGTCGTGGAAAAACTATCTTTCCCCATGAAAAATTCTTCCATGGAAAAATCCTTCCTCGTAACCGCCTCTCCTGAAAGTTTCAAGTTAATAACCTTACGTGTTCTTAAAATATTGCAGATAGGCCTTTTGTATAACTTGGATACAGATAGTTTATTTTTATTTAGCTCAACATTCATCTCAATTTTGATGCCCTTGATTGCCGTCAGTGAGCGACAAAAGTCCCCGACAGCCTGCGCCGGATCAAAGCTGATCGTTCCCTCAGCAGCGGCTTTCGCAACCCGCCGAATCGTGCCCGCACGACTGCGAATGATGCCGAGGTCACCGAGGCGGGCACGCAACAACTTTTCCGGTGTCGGAAAAACGAGTGTCGGTGCCGTATCGTCGCTCAAGCCCGGGACAACGACATCGAGTTTCTGCCCATAACGCTTCGCCACACGCCCGGCAAAAGTGGTCGCCGCCGCCACCGACACCTGCTGCCCGAGGATCGCCCGGACTGTTAACGTCCGTGGCAAAGGGCACAATCCGCGAGCGCGTTTTCAACAACGCCGTCTGGTGCAGTGGCGGATTCGGCGCCTGGCGCGAAATCAATGCCCGTCGGCTCACCGCGCAAGGCCAACTCGGCGTACTGGCCTGGCGTCATGCCGGGAAATGCCCGCAAGAAGGCGACCTGTGCCCAGACCTCATCGTCGCGATCTTGCGTTGGCCAAGCAGGCATGCCCGAATACTTTATCCCGTACTTGACGATCCAGAACAACTCCTCGTCGCTCCATTCAGAGACTTTTTCCTCGAGACGAGGCGGGCTCGGAGTCATCGCGATCACGCACTATTGGTGGGAGGAGAATTCTTAAAAATAGTACAATGAAAGCAAACATGAAAATTGTTTAAAAAAAACATGATAAACTACAAAATTGTGGAGCTTTGTCAGGTCCTTGCGTCAGGTATACCAAGTGAATAAAGTAAAGATAAATGACCTAGTGCGTGAACCCATGATTAAGACCACAGAGAAACACAGTTTCAGGGGGAGCACACTTTCAGAAATCACATACACCAGGTTGTACACGCCGAGCGTGGTTGTGCGGCATATGTGACGTTTTAAGATTTATACCAGGTGGTAGAAAGTGGGCCCCCCAGGGCGGAAGTCCTGCTGCCGCAAGGCTGGGCGAAAGATTTGCTACCTGTCTCTGCCAGAAAACAGCCAATGACTGATACGCTGATTCGACGCCGTCTGCGCCATCAATAGCCCTGGAGAATCTTTACCCTTCATATTTTAAATGTTGAAAATAAAAAATTTCGTGAATTGGCTAACAAGTATGACCTGTCTGATTTAAAGTGATATAATACGTAACTACAAGACCTCTATTATCGAATAGCTTTTTTCGATGGAACATAAGAATGTGCAGACAAATTTTGTCGGGCACATCTAAAAAAACATCAAATTTCAAACTCCTGCTGCGCGGTGCCCGCGACCTGCATTCCCGCATCAAACAGGATTGCCCGGGTCGACGTGGTGCCCTGATCAATTGCCAGAATATAGGTCATCGGCTGCCCTCCAGTCTCCTCTGACCGGGGACAATAAACGCAAAGGTGCTATCGCTACCAGCCCCTACTAAGAATTTAGTTGAGGAACCTCGATATTGTCGATCAGGCGGATGCCATCCATCCAGGCGGCGGCCAGCAGCCGGGCCGGACGGGAGGGGGTCTCCAGCGCCTCCAGCGTTTCCGCGCAGCGCAGGTCGAAGTATTCGACGTCGCCAAAATGTCTTCTTCCCAGTTAGCCCAAAAATTTCTGCTGAGCTTTATGGAAACTTCGAGTGTCATTTAGTCCTGGTTCTCTCATGATCATGACAGAGTTTGGGAAATTGATTTGCCCAGTCATTCTTATAGAATTGGAACAAAGCAATCAAAATTTAGCGTAAAGAGCTTTAGCTTTATGAGAGAAATTTACCCAGAATAAAAATAAGCTGTGTGATAGTCGAATTTAAGCTTTAGCACAAAAGACAAAATTGACACAACAAAATAGGATTAGTAGCTGATAAAGTGGCCTGCATGACATAAAAGAACAGTTCGAATACAAGGGTGCTGCAAGATGCAATCTGCCTTCTTATTGCACAAACAATATTTTTGTTGTTTATTTTAGTGTCTTATTTAACTATAGTGGTTTGCATCATAATGTAGTGGTCTATAGTTAAGGAAGGGCGGTAGATCTTTGTGTACGAAGCGGGTAAGATCCTGAAAAAAAGTTAGAATGTAACCTAAAGATTAAAAAAAATCACAGAAAAATAATGCAAATAGGTTTTCAGTACTATGATTTCTCTATAGGCTATAAATTACAAATAGTTTTATCCTGTCAATTAAATAGTGAAAATAAAAAAAATTCAATAGGTCCGGTC
Source organism: Alatinidae sp. Z8VKAUB7J3 (assembly GCA_010016025.2). Classification (NCBI taxonomy): domain Eukaryota; kingdom Metazoa; phylum Cnidaria; class Cubozoa; order Carybdeida; family Alatinidae; species Alatinidae sp. Z8VKAUB7J3. The sequence goes on along the minus strand of JAAAKM020721499.1, from coordinate 63,446,848 downwards.
CTACCCCGTGTGGCGGCAAACGGCCGGCGCCATCGCAATTTTCATGGAATGACGCATGACAACCGTTCACACCACGACCGGACGCTGGAAATACGGGCTGTTCCTGACGCTGACCGCAGCGCTGCTGTGGGGAATTCTTCCGACCGCCCTGAAGATCCTGGTGAGCTCGATGGATGCCTTCACCATTACCTGGTACCGGCTTGCCCTGGCGTTCATCATCCTGCTTGTGGTGCTGGCGGCGAGAGGAAATCTTCCGGACCTGCGGCGGATCGACGGGAAATACGGAGCCCTGCTGGGCCTGACCTGCCGAGCGAGGTTGCCGCTCAGTCGTTTGCCGTCGGGGAAGTGCAGGTGGAAGTCATACTCAGATGTTTTGCCTTGGAAGAATCGCAGCGACTCCAGGCCCGCCAAGCGGAGCGGAATGGGGTCAGGGGCAATGGGAGTTTCGATGACTCCATCCAGACCGTCGAGGCGAACGATGCGCCCGGATAGTTCCGAACCATCCAGAAAGCGGAGGTGCGCTGGTTGAGGTGTCACTCGGCCGCGAGGAAGAAATTCGGCCACCGCAAGCTCATCTAAGGGGACCGCCGGCTGCTCGCCTTCCAGCGAAAGCTGCCCCTCCAAAAAATATATTAAAAAAAAAAAAAATCACAAAGCTCGAGATGGAACGGAGTGATGATTACATCGTGCGACTGCTGGAGGCCTGACCTGTCGACCATAGCAAGTAAAATGAGTGGAGTTAGGTGATTGAAGGTGTTTTTTCTAGTACTAGGGTTTTTGCTTCTTCTTTTTATTGAGGTTTTAACTTTGCTGGATTCTTAGTAATGTGGACTTCCTTCTTTTCTAGTAATAATATAACTACTACATATTACTATATAACTACTTATATAGTCATTAACTACGTATAAGTAGTCATATTTTGTAGTAGTCATATGTAAAGAGTAGCTTGGCATCACTTCCTGGGGTTTATTTTAGGCTAGACCCTTCATGGATTTTTGAAAATTTAAATTAGCCTACCTAGCTCAACCATCTTATTTTCAAAAAAGCCTCTCTGTTTATCTAACACATACTAGCCTATAAAAGAGCCTAAACTAGGATGTACCATTTGATTCAATTAACAGAGAAAAATATCAACCTATTTGGGTCATACATGAGACCAACAAGGGAAAGGGTTTAGGCTATAGCCTATTGTCAGAAAAGCAACCATGTCAGCCTACCCTATTTGAAAATAGGCTAGCTTAAAATAAGCAATTTCCGCGACAATTAGCGTTCCGCTGCCATCGCGCGCCACCAGGCTGCCGAGATAAAGATCGAAATCCATGATCGCTTCCCGCACGGCATCTGCCTCCACTTGTGTTTGCGGCGGCGTTTCGAAAAACGGTTCTACCAGCATCCCGTCTTCGGTGCCGACAATATCGTTTTCCGTCGCCAGACTGGTGATGCGGTCGGGATCGATGCCGGGAATATCGGCTATTCGTTCCGTAATCCAACTTACGGTGTTCAGGCTATTGGGATTAAAAACGCCCGCCGGCTCGTTATTGATAACGGCCACCACCATCGGGTCGTTGTTGGGACTGACTGACATAGTATATTAATAAAAATATATCTTTCTTAAACATGGGCTAGTTAGATAACTAATAAAAACAAAATAAACAACAAAAGGAAAGAAAATGTACATCAAAAAGGAATTAAAAGGAAGGAAACTAAGATTCATATACAACTAGGCTTGGTGGGACTGACTGACTGTAATCGGGACTGAGACTTACTCCTATGGTTTTAGTGTTTCAGCGTTAAAGAAAAGATATCAAGTGAAAAAGATAAAAACTTGTCAAAAAAAGGGGGACGAAAATAAGTAAATAAACAAAAAAAAGAGAACGACGCCGGTCCTTCGACTTTCATGTGCGCGTCGCACCAATGAGGCCGCTTGGATCGGCGTCCGAGGTACTCCTCCCCGATATTGAGGCCTCCGAAGAATCCGACCGATCCATCGCAAACCACCAGCTTCCGATGGTTTCGAAGGTTCGGTGCGAAACGTTTTCGCAGGGGCAACAGGGGCATGAACACGGCGCTCTCCCCACCGGCCATGTCGAGTCGCCTCAAGAGGCGCCAAGCTCCGAAAGATCCGAACGCGTCGACGAGGAGGCGGACCTCAACTCCCGACTGCGCCTTGCGGAGCAACAGATCGACCAAGCCGCCAAGCGGAAGCCGGCCAAGAAGAAGGCGACCAAGAAGAAGGCTGCCAAGCGCAAGGCGGCCAAGAAGAAGGCCGCCAAGAAGAAGGCGACCAAGAAGAAGGCTGCCAAGCGCAAGCCTGCCAAGAAGAAGGCGACGCGTCGGCGCTGAGCCGAACGCCGTCTCGGCTGTGGGGCCCTCGTGGTTCCGCTGCCGAAGAGCGACCAAGCAGGAGTGGCGACGGCCACTCCTGTTCTTATGTACGGTCAGCGAACTCGGGGTCGCGTGGCGAACCCGGCGCGGGGCGCGACCTAGTGGTGTGATTCAGAAATCTATAGTAATCCAGAGAAATGGAAGTCACGTTCACACAAAAGAAATGAACTTGATGCAGAAATTATTCCCAACTTTGGACACTGGCTTACCAATAAAGGAATCAAAATAGGGGCAATAAAGACAGCAACTGTTACAAACAAGCAGCAAAAGAATTTTAGGAAGAGTTACGTTAGTTGGCATGTACAACTAATTAGCCAGATAAATTCCAAACTTATCTAAAGTGAGCCATCAACTGCAAGAACTATCAAAGTCAAAGAACTGTCAATGAAAACTACTACTACTATTACTACTAATAATAACTCACTGCAGCACCATTTACAAGAAATAAAGTTTGCTTGCACATTGACCTAGTGACAAAGAATATGAATTTATTGTAGAAAAGAGAGCTCAATTTCCCCCAAGAAACGGTAGATTATACTCAAAAATTGAGGGGCTGTTTTAAAAATAAACAAAATAACAAGAACCAATTCAAAGAAATTTAATTAGGAAGCTATTGGGTAGCCAGTGACACAAAGGAGAAAAATAATGCTGTTTTGTTTCAGAAAGAAAAATGGTTGAAAAAACAATGCATAGATGCGGTTTGATAATTATTTTAATTTGCTCAAAATCTTCTTTCGTGAATCTAAAATAACTATTGGGTCACGGACAGTGCCCTGTTTAGTCACTACAAACTCAACAATTACAAATCCTTCAATCCCTCTAGAGAGCGCTCTTCGAGGATAAACAGGTGCTACTTTAACTATGGGAAGATATTCTCCATCGCTAGACTCCAATGCCAGACCACCAGCTAAGTCGACATCTGCGTCAACATTGGCAGAAAAATCAAAGTTTGAAGCGCCAGCATCTAAATTATTAGACTGCATTTGAGGCGCATCCATAGGTGGTGGCGGCTCTTTTGGCGTTGGCGGCTTCTCTGGTTTTCTTTCCTTTTTCTGGACTGTTTATAATATAAGACACAAATATTCATAAAAAAGAAAGTCAAAATAAATCAGACGACGAAATCTTATTCTAATTGAATTAAAAAAATATGTTGTTTCAATTAATTAATACAGCCAACATTGTTCAACTTCAGTATACACGGTAATTGTTCATATAAGAAAGAGGAAACATTTGCGCTTTTCGACAAAAAGTCGATAAGATTTGAGCAATTCAATTAATTTGATTCAATTAAAAATGTATTGCATTCAATTAGACTAAAAAGTTAATATTACTACAGACGCAGATATTTGCAATAAGAAATAAAAAAAAAAACTTAGGAAGTTCTTCTAATGACATCTCAGTAAGTTCCAGTAAAAATTATCTAATCATCAATCTATTTCGAAGGCGTGTCTCCTCTTATTTTTTTTTTTTTTACAAGCTATATATTCTGCTTGAAACTGTGCAATAATATTAAAACAGGTAACCATCAATTATATTTTTTTCCCTATTTCATAGAAAATAACTGTATTCGAAGTACTAAAAGATCGTTTTGGAACTTTGAACATTCTTAACTCTTATAATATTAAAACAGGTAATCATCAATTCTGTTTTTATTCTATTTTATAGAAGATAACAGTATTCAAAGTACTGAATGGCGGCACAGGAGGAACTAAGGTCTAAGGTAAGGTAAGTGAAGCGCCAGGCTCAAAATAAATCATTATTATTTTTAAAGTCCTAAAGGGGGAGTTACTTGATTTTCAATGGTGTGCTTGCAGGTCCGAATGTGTCTGCTAAAAGGTATCAAAAAAGTCTGCAGGGGGTGCCTAGACACTATGTGAAAGATAATTTTTACATGAATGCTTATAGAAACTCTGTGGAGAGTAATACCATTCCAAGAGCGAAAGTCATAGTGATTCGCTCTTTAAAATTTTAAAACTACACATTTAGAGTGGAAAAAAACACCATACAAAAGATGCAAAAATTTCATACAGGGTACTTAAATCAACTGTGTGATCTTTTTAGTAGGAATTAAAGGTTTAGTAATTACAACTTAATAGGTTTAGTGTTTAAATATTAGGATTTGATGGTTAAAGGAGTTAAGAATTAGTAAAATAGATACCAAATGAGGTAGCGGCCGATTGGGCTTTCTTGACAGTATATTCATGTTATTCTCTGACGACAGAAAACTTTCTTTTTCTGTCACCAGAAATTTGTCAAAAAAAAAAAAAAAAACTGAAATGAGTAACAACGTTGTTTGCTTTAGTCCTGGGGTGGCAGCGCATATTTGTTCATTTTAAGTCGATTTTTTAGTGAATTGTAACCCCTTTTACTAAAGACTTTCAGGTAAAAGACTTTCAGGTAAAACGAGTAAGAATTAAATTGAATATGTAAATTAAGCTTAAAGCGAACAGAAATCACTTTAAGCAAGAGTTTGGCTACTATCCCCTTCCCTAACTGTAAAAGTATAAAGCCTTCTGTGTCATTGGTGCTTTAATGAAAACGAATGGTATGACATATATTTTCTTTTGTACTTATTACAATATTGAAAATAAAAACAATCATGAACTGATCAGCTTTCAGGAATTAATATCTTTCCAGACACTTGAGTGAAATAACAATCTCAAAATTTTTATCAGGTTGTAAGAAGGGGCTCGATGCTCTCTAATTACCTCTGACCTTTAAAACAGCACAAGAACTTTCACTTAACAAAGTATAGAATGTCCACATTTCTATTAAAATGTGGATATGAAGAATTTGTTTTAAATGGGCTATTGCCATAATTTGGGACTCTTTCGATTGGAGCTGTACAGATTATGTCGCTTCCTGAGGCACATTTAGAGCCCTTGTGGCCTTTCTGATTAAAACGAATGATTGAAAAAAAACCATATTTTGCATTCAAATGAGCGCTAGAGCTCTGAGACATGATATCCTTCCAAACATCAAATTTCAATAAGATCTGATCACCCGTTCCTAAGTTAAAAATATCTATTTTTTTCTAATTTTTCTGATTTAACCGTCCCCCCACTCGCCTCCAGATGATCGAATCGGGGAAACGACAATTTTTAATTTAATCTGGTCTGGTTTCTGATACGCCTGCCAAACTCCATCATCCTAGATTACCTGGAAGTGCCTAAACTAGTAAAACCGGGACAGACAGACCGACATACCGACAGAATTCGTAATCGTTATATGTCACTTGGTAGATAGCAAGTGCCAGAAAAGCATAGGGACACAACTACAATGGCGCGTAACTAATATGGCGCGTAAAGACTTACGCGCGCGGGGGGGCTTGGGGGGGGCGCGAAGCGCCCCCACCAATTAGGTGTTGGGTTGGCGCGAAGCGCCACCCCAACAGCTAGTAAGGAATATAAATGACGACCGGGACACAAGGAATATTCGATTAGCAATCACCATCAACAAAGCACCGGGACACAAATGACGACCGGACACAGGGAGTATAAATGACGACCAGGACATAAGAAAAAAAACTAAAAAAGCTAAAAAACAGGAAAAAACCACAAAAAAACAAAAAAAAACTTATAATTTCAAATTTTCGTTGTGATATTTCTAAAGGCATTAGCTTGGTTTCTGTCGAAAGCAAATTACTAACTAAGCCTGATACTTTTAGAGAATATGTGGATAAAGTTTCAAGAGAGGAACAGTCTAAGCAGAGAATCAAATGGAGTAGTAAAACTCTCCCGTCGTTGGTAGGTTTGAGCATCCTAAATGAAAATGTTCAGGAAATGAATGAATTTTTGGAGGTTTTGAGAGTTCAGGGTGCAAGAATAGGTTTGAAAACTAATGTTAAGAAAACTCGGTCAATAGGACTGGGAATAAATGAAGGTGAAGAAGAGGAGTTAGAGGGGAAACTGGAAATCTTGGAAAACGCTTACAGTGACTGGATACACTCTCCTTGGGAGAGTTAGGGGCGGAGGTCTAGTGCTTTAGCAAGTTCGGTGCTTCTGGACGTGCAAGGGCTACGGAAACTGGTAGGCGCGTCAGGGACCTGCACAAATTGAATTGATACAGTCGTCTTCCCCGATTCAGCCATCTGGGGGGGGGGGGGGCTGAAGAGAGAGGAAAAATTAAAAAAATGAGTTATTTTTAACTTGCGAGTGGGTTACCGGATTTTAATGATTTTTAATAGTTAAAAGGACCTCTTGTAAACTACCCCTCTCCGCCTAAAAAAAAAGAAATTACCTTCAACTTTGGTTGGTTGGTCTCCAATTCCTATTGAGTTTAAAAAAGGACTAGAACTCTTTCAAGTTCTGATCTAATGATGACACTTCAAAGTTTCTGTTACCTGAAGGTGGAGGTTTTTGACGAGAAAAAGGTATTCTTTATCCTGTAACGAATAAATATTGCGCATTTTGGGGTTTAATGTTACTCTTAATTTTTGTAATAACAGTGTAGACCAAAAGTACTCCCAGAAATCATAAGGGAGTAGATTATATCATCACAGTTTTGATGCTTTTCTTCCACAAGGACTGATTTTCCACAATTAAATTAGATAAATAAATTTTATCAATGTTATGGTGCTTTCTTCTTCCTTGCTGCCAAAATCTTGATTAAAGCACGCGTTTTTAGTCATTTTTTACAAAAAATAATAGGATATTTGAAATTGTAAATCTGTAATAGTTTAGAAACCAAATTTGGGCTATATATTTGTCCATCAGGAGGGTGGGGGTAAAGCATAGCATATACTAAATATGTAAACTAACCATTGCTGTATTTAATATATGCTATGCTTTACCCCCTAATGTGCAAATATATAATAACTCCATAATGGTGAGACAGGGATGTGTGCAGGTGGACCTTGGTGCCCGGCCCGTAAAATCCCATATTTCCCGAATTTTTGGTTACTTCTTAGTAAAATTAGCATTGTGTTATTTCCCCCTTCACCAACAGAAATCCTGCGTGCTTTTCTGGAAAGTTAAGTCCCCCCTCTCTGTGGTATACACATCAGTATTTCTCGCTCACTGCAGCACCAAGCCACCAAAGACCTACACAGCTGTAAATGCCCCTCCTCCACCCAAGTGTATCTCAAGCTTCAGTTTTACCCTCTCCCATGGAGATCAAATCTCTGTTAAATCATTCGTTAAGACCATTGGAGTCCCCTCAGGGAGTTCACATTGTGACCTCTTTTCATTTAGTATATACGGGATTTATAAAAAAAGAAAGTTGGCTTGCTTTCCGTCTAAATTTATTAGTTAGGTCTTAGGTCATTTAGATAATTGGTAATCCTTGGTAAACTGCATTTTACCGCAACATGGACATTATCAATACATATGCACAAATTCCTGACGAGGTTGGGTCCACATTGGGAGAGAGATTAAAATCTGAAATAGAAATTATAGCCATAAATGTTTTTAAAATTTTGCGCTTTAGGGTCAATCGGACCCATATTTTCTTTCGGCAGGTAAATTCTAGTGATTAACCTCTTTCCAAAGAACTACTAATGGTTTATTCTTTGTAGGACCACTTTATGTCTCCTGACGATTATGATGACCACCAATGTCTCTTCGATGCTATAGAAAGTCATCAGAAAAATTGGTTTATTTCACACGAAGGAGATCCTGGCTGGAGATCTGCAGTTCTCTCTGGAGTGTCCTCACTTTTAGCATTGAGGTATTCTTTTCTTTTTCTCTTATTTATTTCATTTTATTTCTTTTCTTTTTTCTGTATAGCCAATAGCAGTCTAGAATGACTGACGTCCAGAATTTATGTGAAAATTCTGGGACCTAAGAATAAATTAGCAAAAGGTCAGTAATTGAAGAAAAAAACGAAAATAGAGAAGAAAGAAGAAAGCAATTGAAGAAAATAAACGAAAATAGAGAAGAAAGAAAAAAGCAATTGAAAAAAACGAAAATAGAGAAGAAAGAAGAAATCAATTGAATAAAAAAACGAAAGTAGAGGAGAACGAAGAAAGCAATTGAAGAAAATAAACAAAAAAAGAGAAGAAAGAAGAAAGCAATTGAAAAAAACGAAAATAGAGAAGAAGAAAGTAGTTGAAAAAACGAAAATAGAGAAGAAAGAAGAAAGCAATTAGTAAGAAGCGACCCGGCTCAATAGTAACCAAAACTCTAAAAAATGGAATTTTGATACCAATAGTTACATCATAAGAATTACATTTTAATGCTGATTTTAAATATATAAGTTTCATCAATTTTAGTCCTACCCATCAAAAGTTACGAGCCTGAGAAAATTTGCCCTATTTTAGAAAATAAAAGTCATAGAATAATAAATAGAATAATAATGAAGCCCCCTAAAAGTCATAGAATCTTAAAGTAAAGAGCACCATCAGATTCAGCGTATCAGTATACCTTACTATACAAGTTCTAAGCTCCTATCTACAAAAATGTAATCATGAAAAGAGGCAAACACACACTTTTCTTGTTTACAAACAAGCCATAGGCTTACCGAACACTTGGAACAACCAATTTATCTGCAGCTACTTATCGCGCAATACAAAGATCAATAGGATGGAACATCCATTATATTCAGTTGGGCTATTAAATATAGACTCGTGAGAGCTCTGTAAGCCTAATTTTTGGGAAGTTAATCTTGCCTACTTTAATACTGAACTCTTCTATTCATAATTCCTACCTTTATTAAAATGAGGACATTGCAACCAGTTCAGACTAAAAGTACAATTTAAGTAACAGTTAACTCAGTTTATCAGGTAAGTTACAACGGAAGGGGGTAGGGTAGTAGAAAAGGGCACGGGAAGGATTCTCTTCGCCATTTCTTGGGACTAAAATTCTCAATTTCCAAACGAATGAGCTCCCTTAAAAAATTTCTAAAACCATTCCATTACTTTTGTTCTGGGAGAACCTGTATATTTTCCCCATTTTTATTTCTGTATTGGAGTTCTTTTAGCCCGAGGACTTAGGGATATAAGTTTGGAAGCAATCTGAAAAAGATTTCTTTGCCCTTTTGTGGGATCCATTTTTGGTGGGGCTGTGTCTTGGAACAATTTTTGTACATTAGACATTGTTTTTGTTTTCAATAAATTACAATTTTTCTTTAATCACACAAACTTGGCAAAATATTATCGGTTAGTTTTTATGCAATAGTTTTATCTACATATGTTGGATAGACTGTGAAGCCCCATTTTTGTTTTTCGTTATAAATTTCATCTTTGCTCACTACTTCCCTCAGAAGAACTTTGTTTTTTAAAATTAGTAGATATAAATGTTTAAAACTATGGGCTGGCTTTATTGCCTGATATTCTTGTGAGAAAATTTGCACTCAGAATCCCTCCGCATTGGTTTTACCTCGCTCTTATATGATCAAGCAGGCACAAAATGCCCAATAAACTCAAAGCACTCAAAACATAAGAGTCTAATTAAAAAAAAATTACAATAGAATTAAAAATAAAAAAGAATATTATGTAAATAAATAAATAATAAAATATTATGTTGGTAATCTCAACAAATGAGTCAAGTTTCATAAACTATTCCCAGGTAATACAAATTAAAAATAAAATTAGTCCAAGTGCCTATTATGCAAATACGCAAATACGCCTATTATGCCTTTTTTGGCCAATTTCGCACTTTTATCTTCGGTAAAATTTAAAGCAAAATTTTAAAAAAGAGATCAAAATGTCAATAAGTAATAAGATCTTAATACTTTTAGGGGGTGTTTCTCCCTTTTTTTCGAAAATCGGACAAATTTTCTCAGGCTCGTAACCTTTAATTGGTAAGACTAAACTTAATGAAACTCATACATTTAAACAGCATAATAAGCCGATTCTTTTAATATATCTATTGGTATCAAAACTTGGTTTTCAAGAGCTTCAGTTACTATTGAGCCGGGTCGCTCCTTACTTACAGTTTGTTACCACGAACTGTTTGACACTGATGCACACGATGTCTATAAAATGTAAACTCGTTGTTGGTTGATGGGTTGTTTTAGTTTACTAATCATAGATTTCAGTTGAAAAAACTTGTTTTTTTTATTTAATTAATCTAAACACGAAGAGTGGAAATTACCATAAACATCGAACAACGTTGTCTTGTAAAATTCTCGCGTTAGGGGGGAATGTTTACGATTTTCACTGCTAGAACAGTTGCTGTTATAGACCTTTGACTTGAATGGAAGTGTCGTCAATGGTGAGAACTATTTCGATGGCACCAGTCAATATATGGGGGGGGGGGTCTAACCCCTTTCAGAAACTATGATATTGCGATTTCCCAATACTTTCCTCTGTACTTACGTGTTATAGTGACCATACTTTGTTCTTGGATATGCAAAGCTGTCTGCTTTGTTAACCTTCAAAGCTTCTCGCCTGGAGCTACTTTCCTGCTAATAAATTTAATTTTTTGAATAAATGCTTCCCCCCACCCTCCGGGAGAATGACTGCAGTGTCGCTTCTGCATCAAATTTAAGGTGAAAACGGGCACAGATTTATTAAAGAAAATAGAACATTTTAGGACTGTTGCTAATTTTTTTTTTTTGCTTAATTTGGCAGCTATCGTTTTGCAGAGAATTTAGATGTGAACCAATCTGGGTAGTATTAGGACGACAGACTCGCTTTTAGAATTTTATCATGGGTTAAAAGAAAACCATGCACATATGTGTATGGACAAATAGCTTTAAAATATATGTTATTGCATAGACTAGGCATATTTCCCCTGAATGGTGACATAACAATAATATATTTTACCTGAAGTTGTGCCTCGTATGACTGAAAACCTTGATGATTTATGAAGTCCCCGTTGGATAGTATTTCTTCTGCCTTTATGATCCATCTTTGAATTTCATCTACTCCCGATTGAAATTCTTGTCGATTTCTTCGAATCTCTGCAGCATGCAAGTAATGATGAACGTTCTACTCAAAGAATTTTTTTTTTAATTTCACTTGTTCATTTCACCCATTGTGACAAAGGCACCAATAATTAACCAAATTGACAAATTTATTCTAAAAAAGAGAAAAAAAACAACAGAATTAGATGGTGCCAAAACAAGTCTTGGGGGCCTGGGATCCCCCTGCCCCTGGATCCATCAGTGGATTAAGTTAGACTTAATATAACATAAATTGCATCAAATAAGAAGGGTTCTGCTGCTCCTACAAACCACTAAGGGCTTTAATGTCCTTTGCGCTTTATTGAAAGTGTAATATAGTTTGAACAGTTTTTTTTTTCATTGCCACATTAAAGAAAAAATCATTATTTTAAGAACTTCGTCTAGGTGAAACATAATTGAGGTAAATGTTAAGAATTAAACCTATTCAGAAGGAGACATGAACAAAAAAGACACATTAGTATCATAAATCTTATGCTCATTTTCATGGATTGGTTCACCTTTTTGACAACTTTTTCAGTCCCCTTCTTTTTGTCTCATGTAGCCTTAGGCCATGTGGGAAAAAAGGACAAAATAATTAATGAAAACTAATTTAAAAATAGATAAAAATAGGGAGAAAAAGTAAATATGATTCATTGATACTTGCTGCATATTATAAAGTAAAAATTCCATCATTTTCTTTTATTTTGGTCAGTTTATGGTCGGCGCGCGCCATGTAGGAATAGCGTGCGTTCTCGCGGCAGCCGGTTCGGACGGCGCGGTGCGTGCCGGCCGGGATCCCGTCGAACTCGAAGCGCTTCGTCCCCCGTGTGACCGGCTCCCAGGCCCGCAGGGCCATCGAGTCTTCGTCCAGGATCGCGATCCCGATCTCGCCGGGGAGCTCTTCGTCGATCGATACGGCTAGCTCGACAACCGCTGTGCCGGACTCCGTGTGCAGCAGCGGGCCCGAGCACTTGGCGGCGGCCGGCGTCGCTTAACCCGCGCGCGTCGGTCCCAGCATTTCGGGTGGGGGTAATCATACTCTCTCGATGTTTTTACAATTGAAGTTTGCTCCAAATTCTTCTTCTCACAACAATTTATATATATATATATATATATATATAAACATAGTGTATATGCGTAGAACATTTTTTCACTGTGTTAACTCTTACACCACCAAATAGAGACTGACTTGTGAGCAATAGGAATGTTCTTTTTACTGCTATAGAAAGAGAGAGATAGAGAGAGAGAAAGAGAAAAAGAGAGAGAGAGAGCGGGATAATCGAGTTATGTTAAAATCTATTATATCTGTTTTAGACAGCACTTTTTAAATTGTCGACTTTTCTCCCAGACAATTTCTCCGGTATATCTCTAGATGTAAAATTGAATCAGCAAAGAGAAAGTAAGATAAATGTCATATAGGAGTTCTGGAAAATTATCCCGTGTAATATTTCAACTTGTAGGTTCATCTCCGGAAACATCCCTGCCCATAGAAGGTTCTCCCCGTGAAGAATACCCCTGTGGAAAATTTCCCTCACTAAAAAATGTCTGATTACTCCAAATAACAAATACCACATGCAAACAATAGACAACATTCATAACTTATAACCGTTCCCCCTGGTACTGTGGGGGGATCATGACAATTTCTTCAGAACATCTCCTCCAATCTGTTTGGTAACTTAAAAAAGGGACTAGAAGTTTAATTTCCGTTTGAATGAGCCCCCTACCGATATTCTAGAACCAGTGGGTCGATACGATCACCCCTGGAAAAAATTAACATAAAACATTTAAAAAAAATTAAAATGGCAAAAAATTAGGAAATTCCATATTTTTGCAGATAGGAGGTTAAAACCTCTAAAAAATGGTCTCTGATACGCTAAATCTGATGGTGTGATTTTCATTCAGATTCTTCGAATTTTACGGTTGTTTCCCCTATTTTTGGAAAACCAGCCAAAAATTCTCAGGCTCTTAGTCAATGTTTTGGAGTTTAAATAGTCGTATTGTTTTGGAGTTTAAATATCCGAATACGACGTCAGAAATTCATTTTTCCATATCAGGGTATCAATTTTCACCTCCATGGAATGGGTGGAAGGGTGGGTAAAGTACGCAGGTCATTATCTGACGAATTCCTGCCGCTAAAGAATCATTTTATATCAGACAAAGTAGTGTATTGCCAAATATGAGGTCAAAAAGCAGTTTTTTTTACTATTTACCTGATTTCAGCCTCTGAGGCGCATGTAATATTAGGGGTTGCTAAGTATAGCTTTCTGAAAACCACTTCTTTAATTCTGGTGGTGGTGGGGGAGGGTGTTACGTGGAAGGATCTTTCCATGGAGGAATTTATCATAGGAGAAGAGAATTTTCATGAAGGGGGTGCTGGATTTTCCAGTATTACTTAAAAAACAGCGAGAAATTAAATAAAAAAAGAGTTTATTTCAACTGAAAGTAAGGAGCAACATTAAAACTTAAAACGAAGAGACATTGTTCCGTATATTGAAAGGTGCTGCCCCCCTTCAACACCTAGCTCTTTACACTAAAGTTTGACCCTTTCTCACAACTCTAATTTTAAAACATTAAAAAAAAAATTGCGTAAAGAGAGGGGCAAACACGTTGTCATGTTATTTCTATTCCCAAAACAACAAAACTGTTAAGTCATATGATACGTAAAAAGTGTTTCCGTCAGTCAAACTTGTCGCCATCTATCGTTTTCGCTCTTAAATGACTGAACGATTACATTGAATAGCCTTGGAATCTGTTGTATTAGGTGCTTAATACTCTATGCAACAGTAGGGCTCAAAACCCTATACCCTCATAAGGCCGGAACATAATTTGCACTTTATAAAAAAAATACAAATGAATGTGTATTGTCAGTTTAATATGAATATTCTGATATTTATTCCTGAAATCAAATTCAGTATTATAGAACATGGGGAAAATTCTTGTTGGAGACCTAAACACACCTGTCTTAAAGAGTCAGCCTTAGAAAATTATCACAGCTCGGGAGTTTTTCTTGGGTAAAAAGTATCTAGGGATAGGCCAACTCAGAAGACCCCCCTTCCCTGCCAAAACCCTGATTTCAAAATTTGTTAAATCTTAAGCATTGCTTTTGCACCCTATGTGTTATATAAACGTAATCAATTCATCTCCAGGCTGTATCAAAGTATTTTGACAGTGTGAGGTTAGAAAACAATCCTTACTTCATAATATGCAGAATAATTGTACCTACCACACTCTGATGTAGGACACATGTGTTGCAAATGATAGGGAGGAGTCTATTAGGACGCCAAGAAACTTGGCAACTTCGACCTGCGGGAGGAGATTAGCAGAATATTTTAGGCCAAGTGCTTGCTGAGCTTCATTTTTCTTGTAAGGGGTTCGAAATAATACAACCTGACTTTTATTGCTTTTAATGGTCATGCAGTTAACGAGACACCACTCCTGTAGTCTATTCAGAAGGGTTTGAGTAGGGGTGACGAATCTGAAGAACGAATCCCAAATAAAAAGGGAGAAAGACGTTGGAATACAATTCTCTCGAGCACTTTAGGTAGTTTACTCTTGCCCAAAATGTAATTTAGAAACTGATGATTCTAGACATCCTAGCATAGTCCGAGGCGCTTTCTCCCTTGAGGGTATTCTTATTTGCTGTTGTACGCACGTTTGCACCAGGATTTTTGTTTGAAAGGGGGGTATTTTTTCGGAGGAGGTTTTAAAAAAACTTCAAAAATAAGTTTGTATTTGTATTACGTTTTTACGAGTCGGGCAAACAATCCGGGGGAGGGGATTCAGACCCCTAGACCCTCCCCTGGATACGACCTTGGCTGTACCCTTGAGTTCCCAGACGACTGTAAAAAGGATAATAAAGGGTTTACGTTTCACTGTATTACAACATAGTCAATTTTGAAATACATTGACGGCGTCAACGGAATCGCCGCTAATGTCCTCCAAGAGGCTCGTGTACCCGTAGTCTGCACTCTGTGCTTTCAAGCGGTAGTCCACTGGAGGGGAGTCTAGGTGCGGAATAGCCTCTGACTGTGGGATTTCGTTTCATCGCGGCTGGTGCAGGTGTCCTATAGTTGCCGCCCTTGCGGTTGGGACTGACGGCTAGCCGCAATGATGAAAGTTTCCCCATACTAGTTACAGCTGGACCGTACTGGAGACCGGATACATACATACCATTTACAATATTGAAGGGAAATTTGAATTGAATCAAAAGACGCTATGTGCATGTATATTGTCAAAAGAGCGTAACTCAAGAAATGATTTGGAACTTTCAAGTTGGAACTTTCAGAAAATGCTTAAAGGCGACGATCATTTGACCAAAAGGCAGTATGTGCAAGCTACTATTAATACTACTATCACTGCTACATTTACTACATTTACTACTTATGCTTCATCGGCTGCTTCTATTGCAACTACTTGTAAGGCAAATAGAATTGAGACGAAAATTTCAAAGAGTATATGAAAATACAGGTTGTCAAATGGACATCATCCACATTATCGCAATTTAGAAGATTAGACCAATCATTAGAAGATAGAATAACATTAAGTTTAGCTAAATTCGATTTATTAACTATGCGTCGTGTAGTTTCAATAAACTTAGCCGGCCGTACCTCATAATTTACATCAGCTAAAATTAAAAAGTGGTCAGAAAAATTGGTCAATACCACTTTCGATGACGTAACTGATCTCGTAAGAAAAATGTTATCAATTAATTTTGCTGAAAAGGCAGTCACACGACTGGGAAAGAAACACAGGGGAAAGAAACCTTGAAAATAAAAGGGAAAGGAAATTCGATGTAGGTATATTTCTTTTCGATTTCGCTCTCCCTACAAGCTTTTCTATTAAGAAATAATTTTTCAAAAAATGGGAGCCCCTCTGTCTCCCATTTCTTTGCGGTAATGGTTCGTCACCAGTTGGCTGTTTCTTGAAAGAAAAAAAGCATTTAGTCAAACTGTAGTTTAATATTGCATTTAGAAGTGAATGCTAGTGTAAAATACTACCTCTACATTAAACATAAAGAGCAGGATGGCTTTAGACCCCCCTCTCAAGATTGGGATTTATTTCCTAATCATTGGGCACTCCTTACTCAAACTATCTATTTTTTCTTTTTATTGCAATAGATTGATTTAAAGGAAAATCAGAATCTTAATGCCGGTAGGAATTTCAAATAAGAGCTCTGAGACAAGAGGTCCTTCTAAATATCAGAATTCATTAAGATCAATCCCCCACTCGCAAGATAAAAATATCTCATTTCTTCTAATTTTTACTCTCCCTTCAGCCCCCAGATGATCGAATCGGGGAAAACGATTTTGTTAAGTCAATTTGTGCATGTCCCTCACATGCCTACCAGTTTTCATCGTTCTAGCACGTCCAGAAGCACCGAACTCGCAAAAGCACTGGACCCCCCTAACTCCCCCAAAGATAGTGGCGTACAACTATATCGCTGACAATTCGTATGCTGAGAACTTACTTTATCATTTATTTTGCGCTGATTGTTTGTTATATTTATTGCTGGTTTGCTGTTACATTTGTTTACTTCTTTCGACTATTCTACTACAAGTTGTATTTGTGGGAATTGGCAAAGTTCACCACATAGCTTCACACGAAAAAGCAATAGCAGCTGCAGTAACGCATTCAGTAACGCGTAGTAATGCGTCAGTAATGCGCCAGTAATAGCAATGTCCTTACTATATTCGTGTTTGTGAGCTGATAAAGCACTGCACTCGTCAAATCGCGTGAAGAATATAATTATGAAAAATTAGAAAAATGAGGTATTTTTAACTTACGAATGGGTGATCGGATCTCAATGAAATTTGATATTTTTGAAGGAATCGTGTCTCAAAGCTTGATTTTAAATCCAGACCGGATCTGGTGACATTGGGGGGAGTTAGGGGGGAACCTAAAATCATGGAAAATGCTTAGAGCGGAGGGATCGGAATGAAATTTGGTGGGGAAAATAAGCAGAAGTCTTAGATACGTGATTGACATATTTGGAACGGATCCGCTCTATTTGGAGGAAATGGGGGGAGGGTTTATTCTGAAAAATTTGAAAAATGCAGTTTTATAAACTTCTTTTTCTTTTCGTAATTCTCAATATTGCTAAGAATCTGGTTTTTCACTGGAAAACACCTTTTTTTGTGTCAAACCAATTCAAATTTTAGGTCGAATAATTCAAATTTATCCCTTACCATTTTCTCATCTGTGTTCATCCGGGATCTGTAACGGAATTTGGTATCAATAGATATACCAAAAGAACCAGGTTGTAGCGCTGATTCCAAATATATGAGATTTAAATGAGATCCCCAATTAATTATATGAGATCCCCATAAAAGGCTACGAGCCTGAGAAAATTTGCCCGATTTTTGAAAAACTGTGCTTTCGCACACCCTTCTTGCTTACCTTCCCTAGATTTCTCCAGGTACCCAGTTTATCTTGGTTAGACTAAGCTAATTCTCCCCAAATGCAAAAAGAGAAACCTGTTTAAAAAAAAATTAAAAAAGATCAAGCTTTTTGGTGTGGTCGATGTCAAGACTTTCACTTAGTTCCATGCAATCATGCTATGAAATATTTTGGGTGGTTAAAAACTTCTTTTGCAATCTACGCATGGAAAGAAAGAATCTTAGGCAGCGCAATAGCACTGCTTAAGTAAAGAGCGATGTGGGCAGAATGTATTAACGGTTTATCTTGGTTGGTAGAATAAGGAAATGTCGCAGATACGCCATTGACGTAACCGGACTAGATCCAATCCCTTTCGGGGAGTTAGGGGGGTCCAGTGCTTTGGTGAGTTCGGTGCTTCTTGACGTGCTAGGACGATGAAAATTGGTAGGCGTGTCAGGGACCTGCACAAATTGACTTGATAAAGTCATTTTACCCGATTCGACCATCTGGAGAGGGACTGAAGGGAGAGGAAAATTAGAAAAAATAAAGTCTTTTTAACTTAGGAGTGGGTGATCGGATCATAATGAATTTTGATATTTAGAAGGACCTCGTGTCTCAGATTACTAGAAATGGTCATTATTGCTAATAATTGGTAATTTTTAAATCTTAAACTTTTCCTAGAAAAGACTATAGAATCCCTTATCCATTTATTTTATCAAATAAGGTAATATAAGCGATACTGATTTTTTTAATTCTTGATTTACTATTACAACTAAACTACTAAAAATAGTTGGTGTTGGTAATAATTGGCAATTTTCAAATCTTAAATTTTTCATAGGAAAGATTGTAGAATCCCCTCCTTTCTTATTTTTTCGATTAAGGTGATATAAGCCATACTTTTTTTTTTTTTTTTTTTTTTTATTATTATTCCTTGCATCATATACCTTTTTTTTAAATTAAAAGAAGAACAAGACGAAACTCATTGAAGTTAATGTTCTCACAACAAAATACTAATTCTTACTAACAATTATCTTGCCAAACATACACTCGCAGGTAGCCAATAACTGGTGGGATGCTCTATCATACATTCAACCTCATTCCAGATGAGTAAAATGGAGATACAGCGTGAATATTCCTACAATTAAACATGCCGGGAAAACAGAGGGGGGAGATATCCACTCACCAAGACGAGTCAAAAGAATAAATCGTGGTAAAACGCTAAAATACTGGCCTTAAAAACGCGCTTTTTTGCTGATCTTGATTCCTATAACCCCTTGGCTCAAATCCGTGTCGCCAGGAAGCTGCGCGAACTGCAACGTTTTGAGGAATCCGTTGTGTATTTCCGTCGTGCTGTTGAAAGAGACTCCAGCTATTTAGCTTACCGACTGTTCCTGGCCAGAGCGTTATTCGATATCCGTGATCCGGATGGAGCGCAGCAAGAAGTTCAGCGGGTGTTATCTCACGCATTGCCAGGTTCGCCTGTCTGGATTGCGGCAAAAAATCTTGTGCAAACCGTCGAAGGTGGAACGGTCGATATTGGCAGTCGTTCAGAGTTTTTTGAACTAAACATTCATATTTTAGCTACATCTCGAGTCTGTTTCTCGGATAAATTCTCACCAAATCGAGTTCAAATACTTTATCAGTAATTGAACAACAGCAATCAATCCACCAATTTATTGCACTAAGTTAAACAATACAGGAACAATTTCTATCCATGAAGAAAGTTTGTGCATGGCGACATTAACCAAAAAAAGTTACAAGTTTAAAATAAATAAAAAAAAACATCCGGAAGACAAGAAACGGACAAAGATAGAGCAAGGAGGAATAAGCAAGGGAAAGATATAACGAAAAAGCGGAGAGAGGAGAAAGTCAATAGCTCCTTACTTTCAGTTAAAAAAACTTGTTTTTTTTTATTTAATTTCAATAAGCAACGTGAATTGGCAGTTTAAAATCACTGGTTGTAGTTGTTTTTGTGCTTTTAGTACTGTTTTATCAATATAATTAATTTGTTTCTTCATTATATCAACGCAGGGCACAAATTGGAAGATAATGCAATTATCCGTCTAAATTTTGAAGAAAGAATATCTTTAGTTTGGTAAGAAATGCCTTTTTTTAAACACTTTCTTTGTTCTCCCAAAAAGAATTGAAAAAAAGTACTTGCCCCACATCCCGCACTTTGCTTAATTAGTGTCTCTCTGACTGTGGAAGTAACTTTGGGGATGAGCTGCGAGTAACTGCATCTATTTCCTGTTTGATAGGTACCGATTTACTTCCGCTGAAGGACTTTACCTGAGCCTGGGTTGTTTCGTGGGTTTTGCATCTTGTTGTGACACTTTCTATTGTCAGTGAATCCCCTTCAGCCAGGAGTCCCTCCCTGAGTGTCTGGTTTCTTATTCCTCAGACAATTCATCAGTCTCAATTCGATCGTCTCATCAGGTTCCTTTTAAAGACAAGATTTGGTTAATGTTTTTAAGTCAGTAATGTATTTCTCCACACTTTCGCCTGAACTTGCAAGTCTTCTTTTTAGCAATGGTATTACTTAGGGAAGGGTCCAAAATTATTCAGGTGAAAGTACATTTGCCAAATTTAAACAAATTAGGTACAGATTTTCACAAATAGGTTATTTATTATGGAACCAATGGTTGAAGAGAGCTCTGAAAGGGTCATTCAATAGTGTAATTAAATTTACACTACCCTTTTTAATGACCAACACCATTCAAAGTAAACGTGACAGTCTTCCATCGCCCTCTGTGCCCCTCCCCCGGCACTCTTTGTCCCAAAATTTTAAGAGGTATTTTAATTAGGATGGTCAATAAGCCATTAAGATCCGGTATTCCGTTCTTAAGTTAAAAATACCTCAATTTTTCGAATTTTTCCAAATTAACAACCCCTAGCTCCCTCAAAGAGAACGGATCAGTACCAATTATGTCAATCTCGTATCTACTACGTGTGCTTATTCTTCCCGTCACTTTTCATCCCGATCTCTCCACTCTAAGTGTTTTCCAAGAATTCCGGTTTCTAGGATTTCTGTTTCCCCCCTCCAACCCTCTATGTCCCCGGATCCAATTCGAATTGAAAATGAAGCATCTGAGGCATAAGATTCTTCTATATATCATGTCTCATTAAGATCCGAAGGAGCGACACGGCTCAACAGTAACCGAAACTCTAAAAAACGGAATTTTGATACTATTAGATACATCAAAAGAATTGGTTTTTAATATTTATTTTAAGTATACAAGTTTCATCAAGTTTAGTCCTGCTCATCAAAATTTATGAGCCTAAGAACATTTGCCTCATTTTCGAAAACAGGAAGTAATAACCCTTATAAGTCATAAAATCTTATTGAAAATCACACCAACAGATTCAGCGTATCGGAGAACCCTCTTGTAGAGGTTTCGAGCTCCTATCTGTAAAAATGTGGAATTTTGTATTTTTGCCAGAAGAAAATGAAATATTGTGTCCCTTTTTATCTGTAGGCTTTTCAATAAAAGTAGGTGTCCTCTTAATGCATTCCAGAATCAGTTGAATTTTTGAAAAGACTCTGCCGTTTCCTGAACTTTAAGAAAAAAATTCAGCTCTGTTATCTTAAAATAACCAGACTTTCCAATAATTGAAGATCCAATAAGACTGAAAACTGAATCTATATCTCCAACACAAAAGACAATAAACTAAAAGGTTGTTCTAAGATTTTGGGGGAAAATTATTGTCAGTTTTAGTTCTCTGTCATATTTTCATTTCATTCTCTCATCAATCAGCTTGTATCTCTCTTCAAACTTCTTATGACTTTTTGCCTTAAGGGCGCATTTCCGCTATTTTACCGAAAAAAATAAGAGTAGAAAAAGTTACTAAAAATTTTCTTCCACAATATTGCCGAAAATTTTGATTTTTGGTTACATAACAGACAACCATGAGCAACTTTTGTGTTTTTAGTTTTGTATGACATTTCTGTGCTTGTGTAAATTGAAAATTCGACTTCAAATATCCCACCCTGTCAGTATGTTTCTCCGAATTGTTGATATATATATATATTTTTGTTCAAGTGCCAAAGCTTCACCTTCTGAAGCTGTTTGGTGCGCACACAAAAATCAGAATCTGGTGAGGTAACTGAACACCTCACTACTCCTTCCCCTCTCCGAATTGGCGCCCCTGCTTTCGTAGGATTAACATAATCTGGTACAACTCCAATAGTTTCCATGTTTTGGCTGTTGTAAAAAGTGAGGTATAATTTAACTAGCAGTAGCATTGCGTAACTAAATTGTGTATTTTATAGGGTTTAATGATGTGTCATATATTGCTTACGCAGATGATATTCTCCTTATCAGTAGATGCAAATCTTCCCTTTCCCGCATAGTTCAATGGGCTAAAAAAGGTTTCCTTGATATTGGACTGTGGCCACCTAGCTCAGTTGGTAGAGCACAAGCTGCGAAAGCGACAGCCATCATATTAATAAACGGCCCTTTTTGTATTTTCAGCTACTTGTTACAGTTTTCTCAAGATGCTGCTGGATTTTACTACTCCTAGAAAATAAGTAGACTTTAATAAAATGCCTTATGATTATTGTTACAAAACAAAAAGGAGGGAGGGTGTCTAATAAATGACTCTATTCCTCCCCCATGAGAATCGAAAAACAAAATTCAAAAGTATATCCTGTCAACATGGTATATCCCCATCTCTCCCAGAAACTCATGCACTTAAGTGCCATATAAATGAATTTCTTTTCCTAGGAAGGAAGAGGGCAATTGTTAATTGTGACGAGGTCAGAAGAGCCAAGAGAGAGAGCTCATATGGTATGAGCTCTGGCAAAATTCTAAGAATCAATAGATTGCTTTAAAAGGAAAATCAGAGGATTAATGGTGGTCGAGATTTAAAATAAGAGCTCTGAGTCACGAGGTCCTTCTAAATATCAAAATTCATTTAGATCCGATCACCCACTCGTAAGTTAAAAATAACTCAATTTTTCCTCTTCCTTCAGCCCCCCAGATGGTCGAATTGGGGAAAACAACTTTATCAAGTCAAAGACTATAGTTGTATACACCAGTTAAAGGACATGATTGCCTTGTATTCACAACACCGCAACAAATAGCCGCTCAGTCTTCGAAGCTCGTTGGTTAAAAGTGTGAAAGCTCCGCCACTCTGGTCAAAAGAACGTGTCCTCTGTTTCCAACCACTTTTGATATCCACTGTGTAAACCCCGCACCCAAACCCAATTGCTTAACAGTGCGCATGCTCCGTCATTAAATCCACTTGTTAAGCAGCAAGTAAGCTCTGTCTCCATCTCCCATCATTAAATTGGCAATCAGATGCTTTAGTGCCCTTCTTAAGAGTCAAAGGGAACTAAGATATAGAGAAGAATTTGGAATTAGAATCTTAAGCTTTTATTAAATCATTTGAGCAAAACTTTGGACTTGTGTTATATTTAGATTGAATGAGCAAGTTATACATGAACAAATTCTATATAATAGGCTTTACTGTCTTTAGGTAAATTAATTTACTGAATTATTTGGAAGTAAAATTATCTTTAGAATCCTGAAGTTTTTGTAGTTTCTTAAATAATGCAAGGACACTGAGCCTCTTGCGCATTTGAGCTTCTAAGTTACAGCTGAGCAATATATCGTGAGCGCACAAAATGGCAGAAAAAATGAGCCAGTCAGTCTAAGGTTTAATCTTAAACACGCTGTAAAAGCTTTGATTGTGTTACCATTCGAAACGAAAAAATTCTCTATAATATATAAAAAATCTGCCAAAATCGGACGAGGCAAAATTGATAGTTTTCGTCTTTTCTTCTGAAATCACGACTTTTCAAAAACAACTTTATTTGCAAGTATAGAAAGTCGGTAATAGGTAAATCTGGTACGTAGATTACGAAAACGCACCTTATTTTGTTTTAACTATTCATATTCAGTTCTCCCCTCCCGCCCATAAATCGAGCGTCAATATAGGTCTTAGAGCAAGATTATGGACCATAATACAATTTGTGCTTTACTGAAAACAAAATACGTTTGAAATGTTTTCACCTTTCTTACTTTCATAAATAAGAAATTGGCAAAACCTTGCGGAAGAAATAACAGTATATGTCAATTAAACTGACAATTCAGGGTCATTTGTTTTTTTTTTGTTTTTTTTTTTGTTAATACAATTCTTATTATTGTTAATACTGTTTACTGAATAAAACCAAACCAATACTAAGAATAATGATGAAAAGGAGAATTTTTTTTGGGGTTTATTTGCTTTGGCTCTTGATTTTTCTTCTCTCTTACTATTGCCGTTCTTTGGGACGGTTCGACGTATCGTACGGTGGATGATACCAACTTGGCCGAAAGTCCTGACCGATGGTTCCGCCCCGTTTATGGTGGCGTCGGCCCGGATGGCGCCGTCTATATTGCCGATTGGTACGACACACGACTTAGCCATGTCAGTCCGATTGATGATTGGCACAAAGAAAGCGGACGTGTGTACCGTGTGATTCCAACGGGTGCCAAAGCGGTTTACAGTCAAGGCGATTTGCACGCAGCGTCCAACGCCCAACTGATCAAGCTGTTTGGCCATTCCAACAACTGGGTTCGTCGACGAGCGATGCTGGAACTGGAATTTTTCTAGAATTTTTCATTCAATGGTGTCTCAGTAATTGAGAGTGTCCGGTTAAACCCATGTCCGGTTCAACCCCGACCTCCACTATGTAAAACCGGATTTCTTGTGCATTAGAATAGAATCGCTTTAGAGTATGAATTACACCAATATCTTCAGACGCATTTAACAGCCTCACAAGACATTCTTGTCATACCGTACGTATAATTATAAAGTTGCGATTATCCCCATATATCACTATAATTCTAGTTGAGAAGCAAAATTTATTGACAGTAAATGTATCTTTAATTTTTTTGGCTCATAGTTAAGCATACCATAATAGTATCTCAAGGCCACAGTTTTAAATTTTTAGTTGGAGCTTTTGAGTACTAAAGTGTAAATTGTATGTAACTTTTACGCTTCGATAAATTTTTCTTATGTAAGTTAGGTTAGACTTGGTAATAAATAACAGAAATTGGTTAAAAACCTAAGCTAACTTAAACCTAACCCAACTTAACCAAACCTAATTTAACCTAACCTGTCACCTTCAAATCTTGCATTAAACTAAAAATGGAATGGAAACACTAACTAAATATAAGAAGAAAAATAAAATATTACGAACATGCACCGGTGAATGTGGAACTTTCAGGTATGCCCCGGGGTCATATAAGCTTTTTATTCAAATGTGGTTGTTTGAGCCTCAGAAGAAGCTCATTCTATTGGAAATGTACAATTCTAGTTCCCCTTTAGGGGTAAAAATTTATCTAGGGCAACTAGCTCCCCCTCCCTGACAACCTTTTTTCCTCAGATGCATCCAATCAAAATTGTGAGATAGTGTTTTTGTTCACAATATTCCAAAGAGCATATAACAATGGCTTCAAGGTGGACACAACGCTCCAAAGCCGAGGTACGAGGGTTTAAGCTGTGCTCCGGGCATAGAAGGTTTTTATGGAACGGATAAAAAGATTTCTTGTTGAAACGCGTCATTGCACTCTAACATCGATATTTTTAGTTCGTCTGCAGCTTTTTCTCCTGGCTTCAGTTTTTTTCTTCTAATGTTTTTTCCTGGGGCTTGGAGAATGTCCATCTCATCACAAATAGCTTTAGCAATTTCTACTGCCTTTCCAACTAGGACCATCTCTACTATCGTTCAAAAAGGTCTTAACTCCTCGTTTTGATGAGGCATTTTTTGAAACTTATTTCAACAATTTTTGAATGTGGTTGGGTTCTCGAAGGATACTATTCCATAAACATGAAAAGCACAAAAATGAGAAATACAATCCCCTTCATACACGTAATAATTTCTTTTCGTTTTCAGTTTTAATATTGCTCCTTACTTTCAGTTGAAAAAACTTGTTTTTAAAATTTAATTTCTGATCATTTTTTAGTAATGCCAGGAAATCTGGCCCATCCTCCATGAAGAAATCTCCCTCCCCACGGAAATATCTTGTAGACAATTCAATCCAAGTGAAAATTTATCCCGGACAATTACCCTTAACAACTCCACGCGTAAAATTGAGACGGAAAAGTAAAGCAAGACATTTAAAAAGAATTTTGTATAGGAATTCTGGCGAATTCCCCCATTGTACAATGAGTATAAGAACAGAGTATAAGAATGACTAGAAAGTCGCTCAAAAAGTGAAGACCTAATGTTTTCATACAATAAGATCGACCAACTAAAGATGATGGATACTGTGAAGATGCTAAGAGCAGAATAGCCAAGGCCCATGTTTTTTTCAGAGTTGAAAAAAGTTTGGAATAATAGGAAGATATGTCTGCGAACCAAGATTATAATATTGTAAGCTACTGAGATGACATTAATCAAGAGTAGTTCTGAAATGTGGCCTTTAGGAATACGGGGAATAATTTGTAAGATGTTTCTCAAAGGAATCGTCTACAAATTTGTGAATTTAAAAATGATATTGCTACAGCATCATAATTCTATTTCATCGTCTTTAAAGCAAAATAAAAAACCTGAAGATATCACGTCGGCCATCTCGGAACATATTTTAAATTTTCCAAATTATTTTATTTTGTTTGAGAATGAATCTTGGATACCTAGGGACCAAGCTTTAAACCAAATTTTCAGGGAAACAATGGACATTAAAATATTAATTCAATAATATTTCCATAGACAGATATACGGGTGAATTTGTATTCAACTCAATTTATGATAATAGCCCCTGCTAACTTTGTGTCACAATCAAGCCCAGTGCCAGAGCAAGGACTGATTAAAACAGTCAAACTTTGCGTGGCAGAAAACAATGACACAATTTATAATGAGAAAAAATAATGATAGCACTTTAGCTAATGACAGAAAGACTGATGATACTTTTGAAAAAGGTAGAAAAAAATGACTCAGTCGTATAAATAGATAAATGATGACATTTTTTACGATGACAGATAAATTATTATAGTATTTTATTTAATGGCCGGAAAAAATAGTGACACTTATTGGGGTGACACATTTGGAGATGGCGATTGCATACTTTGCAATAGGATGAAAAAAAAAATGACTAGGTTGCAAAATGTCGAGCACTGAGATACCATAAGGAATTCATGGTAGGTACGCCACTTGCCTGGGTAGGGAGTTTAAAGTGCCGAAACCCTATAGGCAAGTATGTATTCTCCTGATGAGCACTTGTGCTGGGTGGTTGCCTTTGAACATCTGTATTGTGTTCCCCTATCCGCCACCTGGGGACACGCTGAGTGGTCTGGATGTAAACCGTATTGATAGGGTGACTCAGTTAGTACTTAGACTCAGCTAGTGACTCAGCTAGTAACAAGACGCAACAACATGCAATAAGAATAATGATCTGACCTGAAAAATGACTTTGCGGCTAAAATAGTTGGGTGGCGCGAAGCGCCATCCCAACAGCTAGTATGCTATATGTTCTGTTTGGACATCAGACAAATTTTGTTTGATATGAGATATTTACTATTAACACAACTTGAATTTATTCAATCACGACTGCGAACACTGCATGGTATGTTGATTCCTGCGAATCCTGACAAAGCCCAACCTGACATAAATGCTGTAGAAATAGACAGGGATAGCCCAACAAATGGCTTACAAAATTTTAATCAGTAAGCATTACCATCACCATCTTTCTCTGTGATGAAGGTATCCTTACAGGTGTCGAAACATTTTTGAAGCGAATCAATAATAGTTAAAATTTATGAATCAGTGTCAAATTAAAATTTTTTTCACTAGGTAATTTTCTCTAACCATGTCTTTTAACTTTTGGTTACTATGGGCTGTGGTTTGCTCTTTACTAGGTTGCAGCAACCGCTGTAATTATGGAGTAAATAAACTGTTAGGACCACGTAGATTGATATAATGTCTTTTGATTTAACTAGTTTCCCTCTCCGAATTTCTTGAAAGTTTTATTTCTTTGAAAATTTAATACTCATAGCTGTTTTGGAGGTATATCAGATGCGACCTTTTGACGACCTAGATTTGGGTCATCATCCTCCGGTGTTTGAGGCCTGGGCCCTGGACTCCCCTCTAGGCGCGTGTTTGCCGTATTTTTCAGTGTTATAAACCGATGAAAAAGCGATCAAAGCGTAGAAAAGGTTGAAATTCGTTGCCATCCTGCATTTTCAATTGAGAAAATAAATTAACACTGATATGGTTTTGTTTATTCTTCTCTCCTTTGGTTTCTTTGCACTTACTTTGTATATCTAGATTTTCTTCATTGAAAGCATAAAGAATAAATCCTATCAGCTGGAGAATGAAGAATACGAAAAATAATAATTTCTATTACGCTTATTTAATTTTGCTGGATGGGTTGATATTAATCTAATTTTGCTGCTGTGATACCATCATATTATATCGGTGAACAAAGTGTATCGGAGTCTGATACACAAAACGTAAATTCCTAGGCAGTAGCTTTCTCAGTTTCTTCGAGAGTCCTTGCAACGTATTCTGGAAGGAGGTCAATAACAGGCATATACGTGGAAAAGACCTTTAGACAAGGATTTCCTTGAAGTCTCATTTCCTATAAACTCTATATTAGTCATTTATTCCGTCGTTTGAACAAATCCCTTCCCCTTCCTTCGTAAGTAGCTGTTACGGACATACTTTTTTTTACCTAAGTAATAAGTGGGAACGAATCCAATTTTTGGCCCAGCTTATTGTTTGACATAAGCTTTGACATTGTTTGACATAGGGTTAGTCAAACGAGTATCCCAATCTGTTGTGGAAAAATTTTTACGTTTCTTCCATAACCTTTCCAAGAAGAAACGTTTAACCAGTTTAAACGTTTAAACGTTTAGCCATACTTAACCAGTGTCATCATCATTGTTTCTGATATTTTGATCTTATTTTGAGGAATTTTCTTCCTATTCTTCTCAACAACGCAACAAGCAGACTCCAGTGTAATAATTATATTTGTTGCATCTTAAATGCATCCTTCTATCAAGTAACGTAAGGTTACCTCATCCCCCCCTCTCCCAAAAAAGCTATCAAGTCTTGCGAGATTGCGTCACATCCCACCTCTGCACAATTACTACGTAACACCCAGGTGTTTGTCCCCTCAGTTACAACCGGGACTTCCCAGCTTGGATAACGGACTTTAACATGTATTATTATGCAACACCTCAAAAACTGTTACATAACAACTAAAATAAACCCTTCCTATTATATAACAGACACCTGCATCTCATAGCCAGAAGTCCCTATAACGTAAAATGTACCTCCATCTCTTAGCAAACATTCCGTATGACGTATTCATAATTGTGTGGTTATATAAATAGTTCATCCATAGCTGGTCAGAGCCACTCAACAATTTGTGGGATGAATAAACATTTTATTAAACTAGTAGCATCATGAAATAAACAGTAGTTCATATCCTTCTAGAATCGGAAAAGAAAACGTTTTAAGAGCTTATCTTCAAAGGCCTCTCAAGTACTCAAGGAAGCCAAAGCATAGATAAAGCTCAAGTAGAAAATTGGGAAGCATCTCAAGTGGTCAAGAGATAAATTTCAGGCCAAAGGCAAAACACTTAAAGCGCAGTCGAGAGACTTAAGACCCAAACAATTTGCCTCCTGAACTATCTCCGCCATTTCTAATTTAACTATACAGCATTACCATTATTAATAGGGCGGTGATGCCTTTGCATTCGAGCCAAAAAATGTGAAGCTCTGCAATGACCTTGAATAAGGAGGATTGCGCTCTCAAATTTTCCATAACATATTTACGAATTATTAGCAAACGTTTGTTTTAACGGAAGCAAGCTGCTAGGAAATACGTTCCCGAGGGGAGTAGTCGACAATTCCTTCTACAAACAACTCTAGAGTAATAGAAAATATGTCACCACGGGGGATCCGTCATACAATTGCTTCTATAAATCCGACCTACTCTATATTTGGAAATGATTCAGTTTCCCTTATCAGGGAGAGGGGACATTCCTGGTATGTGTCTGGGATTTATTTTTGTAGCAGATATTTTAAGGTAGCCCCCCTTTTAAATGAAAAAAAAACGGCAAAAAGGTGAACTAAATGGAAAACTTGATATTTTATAGAGGAAACCCAGTGGTGTCAATGAAGTGGGTCAGTAGGGGAGCCTCTAACTCCAAGATTCATAAAAATACCTTTTTGGATGCATTTTCATTGAAAATGAATTCTTGGGGGGGGGGGGGTGTTTTCATTAAAAAAATTAGACAAATTTCCCGCAAGATCAAATGGGCATGTTTTCTAAAGTAAAAGTTATCACTCGCAAAAAGGTTGGAGGGAGGGAGGAATACATTTTACCGACTAATCTGGGTGGTATTGCTCTTTTTTGCATGAAGCTATTGTTATTCAAGTCTAGCTTTGGACTTTTTAGAAACATTCGTTTTTCACATTTCGCATCATTTTATAGGTGACACTCTAGCGTCGACTAAACTAACGAGCAATTGCGGTCCAATCTATTTTGTTGTTGTTGTTTTTTTCCAGAGTCACTTCAAATGGAAGGAAATGATCGTATTAACTTCTAAGAAAACCTAATGTATTAGAACAGGTTATTAGTGGTACAAAATTCAGGTACAGACTTGAATAAACAAATCATGATGTGATTTTGAAAACAAATTGCTATGTGTTTACTGAGTACTTATTGGTTTGAAAACCCAAACCTTAACCATTGGACCATCAAGTCCAATAATTAAGGTGAGAAATTTTCAAATCTTGTCATGTTTTTGCCTCCACTCAATGGGTAAGGGGGAAATTCATTTTATTATTATTATCATTAATTGTGCTTCAGCTTTGAGCCTTCATCAGTTCCAGGGATATATAAGTGCTCAGCAGACACATACCAATTATTAAGAAAACATTCCCTATGACATATTATGCACCTGCGTCTTGAAGAAGATCTAAAAAAAAGTACCAGGACTGAGATTAGAAGGAATAAGACCCCTCTCAAAAACTGGAACCTCCTCACTACTTCCCCCTAAACATGTCCTGAAAGTTTCATCTTACCAGCCTCAACTGTTGATAAGATACTGAAAATCCATCTTTTTCGTGAAAGGGATACTCATAGTGAGCTTTTGATTGAATTTAACTTACTCTCCAACATTCATGGAAGTTTTACACAAAATCAAATATTTCCCTTTTTCAGACATACAAATTCAAACATTTCAGAGAGGGACGAAAGTGGTCAGGGCATGGGAGCGCTAATCTCGGAAACCCAGTGCGAACGCGTCGCGCGGATGTGCGAACGGGCTATCGGTGAAGGAGCACGTGCAGTCGCTGGTGGACAAAAACTGGACCGACCCGGCCACTTCTATGCGCCGACCGTGCTGGACAACGTTACAGGCGATATGGCCATCGCGCGTGACGAGGTGTTCGGGCCGGTACTCGCGGTCATGACCTTCAGCGAAGACGACGAGGCCATCGCGTTGGCCAATAACACCGACTACGGTCAGGACTCAAAATAAGAGCTCTGAGACACGACATCAGAAAGTATTACATCATCATAAACTATTGGGCTTTTGTAAAATGGGTAGCAACCCCGGGTAATATTGTAAGAACACTAATTATATTGAAAATCAGTCAGTAAAAATATACGACGTTCATTCAGCATGAAAAAACCATGAAAATTGGTATATTTTATTGCCATTTATTGAACATAAAGCTGAATTACTGTCGTCTGATTCTATCTGTTCCTAAATTGATGATTGGTCATTCCATATTTTTATTTTCTAGTTCAACTGGACCTGAAAAGTGGGGAGTTATCATATCAGTTACAAATATGGGCTTAGTTCTTTT
The DNA here is from genome assembly GCA_010016025.2 of Alatinidae sp. Z8VKAUB7J3. Classification (NCBI taxonomy): domain Eukaryota; kingdom Metazoa; phylum Cnidaria; class Cubozoa; order Carybdeida; family Alatinidae; species Alatinidae sp. Z8VKAUB7J3. Next base: position 63,415,453 of record JAAAKM020721499.1, on the reverse strand, counting down.
GTGTGAAGTTGAAACTAACAGGGCTTGTTGTGTTGAACTAAACAAAAGAAAATATTTACATCCAAATTCTAATGCTTATGCTCATGCTGCTACTACTGTTACTATTATTACGTTTATTAGGCCTGCTACTATTGCTACTAAAGCTTAGACTACTAGAATTAATTCTACTGCTACTAAAACTAACGATGAAAACTAACGGGAAAAATTTGCAATACTTAGAAACTGTATTAGTTCAACATCCCTCACAAGTGTGTGGACGAAAACTTTTGAAATAGGAAAAGACCCTTTAATCACATTCTTTACCATTTGCAATCCCTAAACTGGCAAAACCTCTGAAATTGCTCATATTTCCATTTTGCTAACACTTTCATCTAGGATGCTTAAGTCATCAGCATAATTTAAGTCAAGGAAAGTTTTCCGTCCCCATTTGATTATGTGTTTCCCATTGTCTTTCCTGTGCTCCTTAAGACAAATTACCTTAAAATGATCCATATAAAGGGGGATAGAACGCAATCCTGCTTAACTCCTGATTTAATACAAAACCAGCTGCTAGCCTCATTTCCTACCTTAACCGGAGCGGTATAATTCTCGTACACCCTTTCCAATCTGATTGTAGTCAACTGTGCCCATTTGGTCAATAGTTTCTTCTAATTTTTGAAGAGCCAGTTAACATTTTTTTTTATCACAAGATGTATACATTGAAATGGCATCAAAACCGGCCAAAATTTTATCTTTTTCATATCAAAGACTTTAATTTTTCGACAAGGTGAACTGAGTTTTTAATGTATGAAGCTTGCTTTTGCTTAAGGGGTCGAAAAAGGGTTGACAACCATTTTCCCAATCTGGCAGTCGGAGAGCTATAAGAAGCCACAATTGGGTGTAGAGGAAGTCCATCTTTGTGGATTTCTGCGAGACCATAGAATTTAGAAGCGTAACAACCTATCTTTGTTCTTCATTTTTAATTTTTGACTCGCTCTAAATCTCTTTTTCATTTATCTTCTAACTGCGTGTGGCTTTGATTTTCATTTTCATCTTTGACACACTCTAATTCTCATTTTCGTTCATTCTCTAACCGAATTTGTATATTTTTTTCATTTTGGATTTTTATTACTTCAAACAATTTAGCAATGCCCTCTGCTTCAGCTGCCCGTATTGGTCTTGTCACAACTGATGGTCCAAGTTGTCGATTTTCACATCTAATCACGTTTGATACTTTGGTGTTTGTTCCAAGATTGGATGGATTGAAACCAGTAATCGGTTTCCTCGAAATGGACCAATTTTATGTGATTTTTCAAATTTTCAAATTGGTCAAGAACTTTATCTTTTATATTTCCCACAAAATGATCAACAAGTTCCAATGACAGTTTTAAAAATAATTATTGGATATTCAATAACATATGACTCTGATGATGAAACATTTCTTGCAAACCCAGGATGTGGTTTAACACATTTAAATACAACTTATTCAAACTCTGGTCCAGTTTTTCCAGCTATTTATGATACTGATTTTCAAGCAATATGCTGGAATATTGCTTTAAATAACAGTGAAAATGAAAACGACATGCTTCCCCAATGACCGGTTTTCGAAAATGATGACCGATCGGGCCGAGACATCGTAACGTTGCAAAAAAGGACGGCCCAGAAAGTTACGACGGCTTTTTTCGGCGGATCCAATCGTGGCTGGTCCCGCGATAAACGGCCCTCTCACCGATCTGATCCGCCAACGAATCGACCACTTCATCGACTTGCTGTTGAGAAGTCTCGCCTTCGCGAAGATCAAACAACGACATTGGTTTGGGTGCCTTTTGCTCCGTCAGCGATGCTGCCGAAACACCGATCAAACGGACCGGCCTGGGCTGCCGGGCCCTCCTTTCGCCCCGCAATCATGCAAGACTTAAAATTCCTTAAACATAACTTATTAAAGGCATTTGAAATACCCTAAAACCATCCAATTCTACAATCATAGGCACCATTGTGCAGCCTAAGAGTAATAAGCGTTCAATATTTTTTCTTTCCCCAGACAACTTCATATGGACATCGTAGAAACTCCAGAAAGGAAATAATTTGGTTTAAAAATTGAAATCTATAGTGCTGAGTCAAAAATTTTCAAAATAAACAACCCCTCTAGTGTTCTTCTGGCAGCTGACCCCCGTAGCCCCCAAGACATCCATTTAACTTTTGAATCGCTATTCTGTTCAACATGCATGCTCAAGGACATATGGACTTGGTAAGGCTGTAAAGAATAAATAAAAATCGCGTCAAATATGTCAGTAACTTCATAATGAGCTGTTCTTAACTCTCTTGTAAAGATCCTCGGTGTAAGAACTGACACTTAATTTCAGTGTCTGTTAGGATGGAACGATAAGTCACTAAGACACTTAATGTGTACTAAGTGTTACTTAATAAAGTGTTACTTAAGTGTTACTTAATGTGTTACTAAGTCACTTAATGTTTACTTAACTTAACTTAACAACTACTGAGACACAACATTATGACTTAACGAATTTCGCCGTTGAAAAAAATTTGGAAGAATAAGATAAGTTTGGGAGCCAAAGCTAGAATAGTTCAAGCTGCAGTAATGACATCTATTCACATGATTCTGACACATGTGCGCTCCAAAAGACGTAGGGTTTGTTAGATATTTTCCAGAAAAATTGTCGACGAGATTTTTTGCCCATCCGACTGACCGTATTTCAAACATTTAGCTGTACGAAAAATGAGGTTGTATTCCATATTTTGGGGCTACAATGACAGAAAGGTTGAGATGGCTAGGACAAGTTGTACAGATAAAAGATGGTAGAATGCCAAAGATCGTCCTTTTCGGCAGAAATATTAACCAGCAATAATGAAAAATTCAAGTCATGATCGAAGATATTTATTATCACTGTCTGCAAGTCCAAATCATTTATCGCCAGCATGGCCATGATTAAAGTTAAGAAACTCACCTTTTGGATTGAAGCAAGTTTCAAAAACATGTAATTGCTGAGGCGTTTGAGTAAACGTATAGACCTTGATCAACATATCTAACACGACAACAATGCGATCTCGTCGTAACCGAACTGTACGAACTGGCGCAGAAAACTCAATTTCAATCACAGATCGCTTCTTCAAATCGTCCCATATAACAACTGGAAAAAAGTTGAAAATCAAATAGATTTGACCAGGCTACCGAAGAACTCATTTTAGTTTTACAATAAAGCTATTAAAGTTAAGTTGGAAAATCTAATATAACAAAAACAGTAAAAAAAAAAATTGGAGTCGTTCCCGTAATTTTAGGATCAATAGTGGGTTATACAAAATAATGCTGTTTTATTCATGAGTAGGACAGAGGAGACCAAATTGGACAAATATATGTGTTTGAAAAGCAGATTTTAAAGATATAAAATTTCTCGAGAATAAAAAATAAAAATTTTGGAATTAGTTCACCCTGACCGCAAGAGCCACTTAGACAAGTGCTAGTTTTAAAGGGTGCCACTGTAGATGCCGTAGATTCGGACAATAGGACAGCCTTACATTTTGCTGCTTGGAAAGGCAATTTGGAGATTTGTCAACTACTAGTTTCAAAGGGTGCCAAAATAAATATCTTAGATTCGAAAAATAAAACAGCCTTACATTTTGCTGCTTGGAAAGGCAATTTGGAGATTTGTCAACTACTAGTTTCAAAATGTGCTACTGTAGATGCCTTAGATTCAGACAATATGACAGCCTTATATGATGCTGTGGGAGAGAATCAAATGCAAGTGATTGAATATCTATTGGAAAAAGGGGGTGGGACACAGGGACACAACTACAATGGCGCGTAACTAATATGGCGCGTAACGACTTACGCGCACAGTGGGGCCTGGGGGTGGCGTGAAGCGCCACCCCAACAGCTAGTTACATATAAATCAGTGTTATTGTGACATACGGCCCTACAAATCCCCCTGCAAAATGGAAAGTCTTTGAAATTTGCTCATTTTGCAATAGTGAAAGAAAACATTCTTTCTTACACTTTACATTAAATACCATAAAAACTAGCTTTTTTAAAGTCAACAAGCTTCAGTGACCTTAGTACACTTCATAAGAAAAAAAAACCTCCTATTGAAAAGGGGAAGTACCAGACGATTTTAGGAAATGAAAAAAACTTTAGCACATAAAAAGCTGAATATAAATAATCGAAATGACCTTTCCAGGTGCTAGCTCTTTCAAATCTCTTATCGAATATTTTATCGGTAGGTTGGATTTCATCGTAATCTTGCTGAAGGTAAGCGGAAGCATTCCTTATTTCTTCAAATTGGTCTCATGGATTCTGGCAAAAGACTTGACAATTATGGCTCTTCCGCCAAGACGCCTTGGCTCAAGAGCAGCATGTTCTCTAGAACAACTATCGCCTAAAAAGAATAACAACTGATAAAATTTGAGTTTGACTCGGTTATTTATTGTATGATTTAAATAAACAAAATACGTTTAAAATGTTTTGACATTTATAACTTTAATAAATTAAAAATTATTACAACTTTAAGGAATATACATCAATATATGCATACTAACCTGACAATCCACAGCCATTTTTTTCAGTACGGGAATTTTTTTTTCAGTAAGGGAAAATACGAGGCTTGGAGGGGTGGGGGTTATCCACCCTCCGATCACTCTGAATCTAAAAAATAAAGGTACTAAAACTTCTGATTACCAATCCAAAGAGCCCCCTCCGAAATTTATACGATCATTCTTGATGACGAGACCCTGCCAATCAAGGAACCTGCCGATGTCTTCACGCTGGCCAAACGCGACGAAGGCCAGCTGACCAAACTCAAAAACCGCATGGGTTGGGGTGAGCAAAGCGCAAATAATCTCTTCAAAGCCATTGAAGACAAACGCGAAATTGGCTTTGGGCGTATGTTGTTTTCTCTGGGCATTCGCCATGTGGGGGAAACCGGCGCCAAAGATTTGGCGCTGCACTATATGCAATGGGACGCCCTGGTTGCAGGGGCTGACAGGGCGCGTGACGCCGCCGTGGCCTGGCGCAAGGCCGATGAGGCGGAAGCTTAGCACATATCCTTGTTAGAAATCGAACTAGCTTCCATAATGAATTACCTTTGAACAAACTCAGTATGAAAAGACATTAAATTGCAGAAAGAGCAAAAAACTAGACATTGCCAAAATATGTGTATATGTTTAAACAAAGAATCACAGCAATTCAAAAACCTTGCAAAAGGAAACCAAAAGTTTGAAGCTTAGCACATATCCTTGTTAGAAATCGAACGATATGTTTCCATAATAAATTATCTTTGAACAAACTCAGTATGAAAAGACATTTAATTGCAGAAAGAGCAAAAAACTAGACATTGACAAAATATGCCTCAACTAGACCCCTGAAACTAAATACTTTAATATCACATATAAAACAATGATCATGCGCCTTTATTTGCATTTTGAAGAAAATCATATGACAATGAAAGGTTAGTACTATTCAACTCCCCATTCAGTACGGTTTTCAAATATAAAAGTCACTGATCTGACAGGTGCATCTCCAGATCTCCTATTCATTGCCCTAACTAAGCTAAAGACAAAACTTTGCTTTTTGTTGGTTTGCATTATTTTCTGTACTTATTTCTCATTGACAGTTGGTTCTATTGAAAAAAAAAACAACAAATTTTGTATGGGAATAACCCGCTGAACAGCCTATAAAATGCCAAAAGATGGTTCTGGTGGCAACTACTTATTACGACAGTAACCCATGGGTAGTTTCCCTGTGAAGAAAAAGAGGGATGGGCCTCCAGCATAACGCTTGAAGTGTCACTGCAAGAACCAATTCAATTGGTCAGTGGAACTCTATCTTTTTCCAGGATCTGTAAAGAATTTCTCGTTTTAAGGAGTTCTATTAAACGACTGTAACTGCTGTGTACAACTGCCTGTAACACGGCTGTGTTCTTTTCCCCCCCCCCCCCCCCACAAAAAAAAAAAAAAAAAAAAAAAAAAAAAAAAACAGTTTGACACAAAGACATTGTAAGAACCTTCACAGAGAATATTATGATATTCAACATTTTTATCGAATGACACTTCAACTTTGTTTCATTTTAGCATAACATTAGTGATTATTCTGATGTACGATTAGACAGACTGTTTTATTTCCGACTTCTGAAGTTTATTCTTTCTGTTTGAACTAATAGTAAGGTGGCTAAATGCCAATTATCAGTGACCCGTTTGACTCGCCGTATATTAAAAAACAAGCTGTATGAAAAATTTGGTTCTGCTCCCTTTTTAGGGCTATAATGAAATAAAGTTGGAGATGCCTAGGTTTTATGTAGTCCAGAGCGGACGCTATATTTTTCTTTTGTCCAGAATTGTTAAATGAAAAAGTAAATATTACATAACGAAAATATTCTATGGAAAGTGATTACTTGGAACATTTTGAAAAGATCTAAATAAGCTACACAACAAAGCTTTGTCAACGAGTATTGCCATCTGCAAAAACAATAATCCTCGCTTATGAAAATTTCACAAATAGGTAATTTTTTTTTTCATTTACTACAAAACTGTAGCACTTCAAAAAGCGCATAATAGGCTAGAACGTTAGCGTTGATTTTACCAAATGTGGCTGTATGCCATTTACTCCCCCGCGCCCTTTTTCCCCCAAACCCATCCGATAAAAAATTTTAGATGTGCATTTTGTTGAAAATAGTTCAAGAATCAGATGATACTAACTCCGGGGCCAACACAAGCCCCAGAACCCGGGGGCGAGTGTTTTAAGCTATGCCCCAGGGGCATACATGGTTTTATGTAAAGGGTGGTCGTAAAAACTTCAGCCGTGGGTCATTTGATTAGAAATTCTAAATTCTAGTTCCCTTTTGTGAGTCAAAAAGCATTGGATGACATCTACCCCCCCCCCCCAAACACACACACACTCTTTTCCCCAAAATACATCTGGGGGATTTTTTTTTTTCTTTTTATTCGTACTTTATCTCTCTTTTATTTGTACTCTATGGTTTCTGTTTCATAGTGTAATATTTTTGTGTTTCTAGTGGGTAATAAAGACACTTATTTACTTAAAAAGAGTTAAGACACAGATTGAAGTCCACGAAGCAAAACAAATAGGCAAAGCTAAAAAAAAATAGATAAATGAAAAAAAGAAAAAACAACGAAGAATCACCTTTCCGATTGAACCGTAAATTGGCAACTTTGCACTGCAGACAGCTAATTGGAGAAATATTTGCGTTTTTTTCTTGTGTTCACTGGCTGTGACCTTTTTAAGAGTCAAAAGAGATCGGAGGCCAACCAGCTCCTCTCTCCAAGCCCTTTTTTCCCAAATACATTCGATGAGAATTTTATGATAGCAATTCTATTCAAAATAGACGAAAGGTCAAATATATATATAACTGGGGGTTGACAAAACCCCTCTCAGCCCCCAAGGCATGGGCTGTAAGTTATGCAAGCTGCCCAATGTTAACAAAAAGGTTTTGTTTTTTTTTTATTTAGAAAAGAGAACATGACCGTTTCGGGACTTCTAAAATGGAAATCACAAGTTTCCATTTTTGGAAATCCCAACCAAATTTGGTTCTAAGTGTTTTCCAAGATTTCCGGTTTCCCCCTCCAACTCCCCCCAATGTCAACAGATCTGGTCAGAATTTGAAATAAGAGCTCTAAGACATGAGTTCCTTCTAAATATCAAATTAAAACGGGCGACGGGGGTCACCCGTTCTTAAGTTAAAAATTCCTCAATTTTTTTAATTTTTCCAAACCAACACCCCCCAGCTCCTCCAAATTGAACAGATCCGTTCCAATTATGGCAATCACGTATTTATAACTTGTGCTTATTCTTCCCATCAGGTTTCATCCCGATCTCTCCATTCTAAACGTTTTCCAAAATTTCATTAAAAAATTACACTTTGGATGATTACATAAATGTGAGAGTATGCAAGTACAAAATCTGGGGGGTACAGTGTCTAATTAAATACCATAGCTTCTATTCATTACAAAAAATCTCCTGATTTCAATTAGAAATATAATGCAGCTGATTCTTTTAAAAGGAAGGAGGTAAAACCTTTGGTCTTGACATGCTCTTTTATAGGGAGTACCCCTTTCTGCTACCTTGTTTACATTTGAAAATGCCACGTGCACTTCAAAGCTCAGCGACGCTTGACACAGTTTCTTTAAATCTTGGCACAATTCTGCCAGGCTTGCTTTGGTATTACACAAAAGGTAGAAGAAGTAGAAGAAGACAAAAGGTAGAAATGTGGAAGAAGTAGAGTTGACCGAATAGAGTAAAAGGATATGAGGACAAAACAATAGTTCCAGAAAAGAAGATATTGCCCCTTTCTAATGAATATGGTGATTTAAATCCGTTTCAATAAGAGTCCTACTAGGTATAAAACATAAAACTATTAGAGCGAAAACCATGTATACAGTTTAACTACACCTCTTATACAATCTTCTTATCTATATATATAAAAATAAGTTGGATGTTTGTTTGTTTATATGCATATGATGTTATTATAAGTAGGACTCGTAGTTAATAAGGAGGCTAGTAAGTCTCTTTAGGCTGGGAAGGTATTAATAATAAAATACTAGTCGCTCATTTTATGACTAAAAAGTGCATGGTAATAGTCATGGTAGTATATGCCCCCATAAAACTGACTGATGGAGACAGCGGTGACTCAGAAGAATTTTACTTACACTTTTAGAAACAAATAAACAGTGTTCCAGGTAGAAACGAATAGTAAGGAGTCTATATGTCCGATCGCTCCAAGGAAAATTACATTCTGTGCCCCCATACCCCTACACTCCTCCGGTCTTGGAAAAAATTACGTCTTATTGAATATTCTACTTTCAGTATAGCATCCCTGTGAATATGAACTTTTTCTGAAAAAGTCTTCTGAATGGCATCTCTTTTTAATTCTAAGAAATAAAAAGGCCAGAACTGCAAAATTCAGGCGTTGTATCTAGAGCGATTAGGTGTTACGGGGTATAATCAATAGTATTTCCCTCTTTAAATTCTTCATACAAACCCTCACAATTTTTGATAAGTTTATGAGCGATGGCGCTATTTGGTGACAGTCAACTTTACTTAAAAACTTGGAGAATTTAATTTTACGGATGTCAACTTTCTAAGAACATTCGTTGTACACGGGTGATAATTATTCTCTGGTAGCAAGAGTAAAAGGTGTCAGCGCTTGGAGCAAGGAGAAATTGCCCGAAACGCATTATCGAGACAAAGTGGTAATCTTTAAGGATTTCAAACTTCAAAGATTCAAGAGCAGACTTGTAATCAGCAACGTACTATAATTACCAAGTATTACCAAGAATGCTTTTTTTTTGTCTCCTTCCACATCATCACTTAGGTGTTCAATCACATAAATCTAAGGCACTCATACAATACATTTATATTCAAATAGGGGACTTGTGTAGGTCTTATATATGCACTTTTCGGCAACTTTACCGGGCTTAGGTGCCCTCCAATTTTTTGGTCTCTTACCAAGGGCACTAGAGCTTTTCATTTTCATTAGAATGAGCCCTCTTGCGACATTATAGGACCACTTGGTCGATACGATGACTCCTGGGAAAAAACAACAAAAAAATAAAACAAACAAATAAACACTGTCTTCTGGCAAAAAATACGGAATTCTACATTTTTGTAGATAGGAGCTTGAAATTTTTGCTATAGGGGTGTCTGATACGCTGAATGCGATGGTGTGATTTTCGTTAAGATGCTATGACTCTTAAAGGGTGTTTCCCCCTATTTTTCAAAATAAGGCAAATCTCTCCACTCTCATCGTTTGCCAAGATTTCCAGTTTCTCCCTCCAACTCCCCCCAATGTCACCGGATCCGGTCGGGATTTAAAATAAGAACTCTGAGACAGGAGGTCCTTCTAAATATCAAATTAACCTGTTCGTAAGTTAAAAATACCTCTTAAATTTCTTATTTTTCCAAATTGACCATCCTTCTACCTCCCCCTAAATGGTCGAATCGGGGAAGCCGACTATTTCTAATTTAATCTGGCCTGGTCCCTGATACACCTGCCAACTTTCAGCAATCGCTCTTTTGATCACGTATCTAGTTTCGGATCTTCTAAAACAAAAATATAAACTAATAAAAACAAGCCCAGTCCCAAAAGAACTACAAGATTAGCTTCAGAGAAGGCAAATATCGCAATAAGAAACTATTCCAACTTTTAATAAATACAGTTATTGAAATGAATGAACCTTTTTAGCTTGTAAAATGTTAGCTTTTATCACACAGTCTTGGCTGAACTTTCGTTAAGAAGTAATGAAGCCTAATGAAGCATATATATAATGACGAAGATCAAACTGCCTTTCCATAATACAAATGCAGAAGAAAGAATAATGAGGGCTTTTTTCCTAAGACAGTGAACGAACAAAACCTAGGTCCCGAACCGGGTTTTCCCCTCGTCTACACGGTGCCGTTCGTGATCTTCGGCATCTTCCGCTACCTGTACCTCGTGTACCAGATCGGCACCGACCGCTCCCCCACCGAGGCGATGCTCACCGACGCACCCTTCGTCACGAACCTCGCCCTCTGGGGCGCAGCGATCCTGGCGAGCTTCTATCTCTGAGGTGGATCCGCTGCTCCGGACCCGGAGCCCAGGCGGTAGAGCACGAGTTCGTCGGCGGCCATCGCCACGTTGGGCGCCGTGCGCCAGCGGCGGACCTCCTCCAACCCGGGCCAGCGGCGCGCGACCCAGGGCCGCCTGGGCAATTTTCTGCTGTTTGGCTCGATCGACTGCTTCAAACGGCTGACCGGCGTCGGTCGTCCGCCGGGTCTTCACTTCCACGAATACGATCTGGTCTCCGGCGAGTGCGACGATGTCAATCTCACCGAACCGATCACGATGCTGCCGGCCCAGGATGCGATAGCCCTGTTTCTTCAGAAATCGAGCGGCCCTGCGCTCTCCTGCATCCCCCAGTAGTTTGTGCAGAAAGCGTTTCATCGTCCCTGCCATCACGACGGTCGTCTGCAATCAGAGTGTGAGCTGCTCGGCCTGTTCCGCAGCCGATTACTTAAAGAATTTTCCAGAAATTGCAGCTCCTGAAGGTGCAGATGTGCCGGATGACGAGTTTGCTGCAATTGAAAGTCAACTCTATGAGCTAAAAAAGGGAGGAAAATAGCTAATTTAAAAGGTCATGCTACGCAGAAATCAAATTTGATGTGTTTTTTTTGTGATTGAATGAATGCTCTATTTGTAGATTATTTATATTTGAGTACGAATGTTTTTTAGGTTGTGAGAATATGTTGTTTTTTTTTAGTTTTTAAGAAAACACTGTAATCTCTATTGAGATGAGTTATTTTCCGTCTTACATGGTCAGTGGGCATGTACCATATGTATCATAGAGACAGACAGGCCTGTGTAGGGAGAATCGACTATGTTCATGTATCATAGGGCATTATCATATGTATCATAGAGGAAGACAGGTTTGTGTAGGGAGAATGGAACATGTTCATTTATCATAGGTCATTATCACATGTATCATAGGGCATGTATTATATTTATCATAGAGACAGACCGGTCTGTGAGGAGAGAATCAAGTATGTACATGCATCATAGGGCATTAGCAGTTGGGTCATAGGGCATGTATCGTAGGTATCATGGAGAGAGGCAGGTCTATGTAGGAAGAAGCGACTAAAAAAATCGATATGTGTTTTTTTGCACCCATCGGTATTGTGCGCCCCTAGGACCGGGACTAGTGCGCCTATGCATAAATCCTGGCTTGCGAATGTCCTTAGGGAAGCTGGTCAATTACTTTATTTGGACACCTTTATAACTAATAATACAGGCTGCAGGCTGCCGCCGGGCCCCAGCTATGTATACTGTCTGCGGTTTGAACACAAGGGACAATGAGAATCCATATATAGAAGTCTGCCGCGTGCCATGCTGAGGCCCGGCGGCGAAGCCGGGCCCCCTGCATGGCATGAATCTGGAAAGATTCTACTCAAACAGGATCTTTGATTGCTGTGTTGCAAATCCCTGGTAAAAATATCGATCGTATATTTGAAAGATTTAAATAAAAGTACCATTGCTTTTCTTGTAGATAATTATGAAGTTTTTTTTTTTTTTTTAGTTTTCTTGCGCAAAGGAGAGCGGGAACAAATAGAAAAAGTTGCATTGGTATTGCCTGCCTGACCTTTGAACGTTCAGCAATGGGAAAATACAATCCAAGTGTCATTATTTTTCAGAAGCAAGAAAAAATTTTGTTCCATTAGTTAATCATAATTTTTATGTTTGGTTCATTTCTCGTTGAGTTTGCTCGAGATCCGCCGCGCCAACCGCCTCGCAGAACAGGCCGTTCGGCGTGTGATGCAGGGTCGCCATGCGCAAGGGCACGCGCGGGTCCGGCAGATAGACCTCGTTCTCGGTGCCGCGGCCAATCCGCACCACCTCGGCGGAGACCGCTTCTTCCTTGGTCGATACCCCGCCCTTGGCGCGCCGGGTCAGGAATGCGAGTCGCAGCTCCACGTCGGCCTCACCAGTAGTAGAAAACGGAAATCACGTGACCGACGAGCGCCGCCAGCAACGCGAAGGATAGGGGAACATGGAAATACAGCCAGATCTCCAGCATCGCCTTGATGCGAAGAGCCAAAATCAAAACATGTATTAATTCAAAAACGTTCAGAAATTAAATAAAAAAAAAACAAGTTCTTTTAACTGAAACTAAGGAGCGATGTTCAAAGTTAAAACGAACAGAAATTACTCCGTATATGAAAGGGGCTGTTCCCGCCTCAACGCCCGGCTCTTTAGGCTAAAGTTTTTTACTGTTTTAAAAAGTAGGGTTGAGAGAAAGAGTCAAACTTCAGCGTAAAGAGCGGGGCGTTGAGGCATGAACAGCCCCTTTTGTACGCGGAGTAATTTCTGTTTATTTTAAGCTTTAATATCGCTCCTTGCAAGATTGTCGCTGCCAATGAAATGGTAGTGACCAAGGACGGCAGTGTAATAACCAAGGACCAACTTGCAGCAGCGGGTTACAGCATCAATGAAAATGGCGAGATTGTGGATAAGGACGGTAACGTCGTCAATCCAGAAGACCTCATTATTGCCGCCGATGGTAGCGTGCTAAGCAAAGAGCAACTCGCGGCGGCCGGCCTGAGTGTGAATGAGCTTGGCCAGATAGTCGACAAGGATGGCAATGTTGTCGATCCGGCTTCTATTGTCGTTGCCTCAGACGGATCTGTCATGACCAAGGAGCAACTCGCAGCTTTTGATTTGAAATTTAAAGTTATAGCTCCCTCTTAAGAGTCAAAAGTGACGGGAGGGAAACTAGCCCCCTCTCCCTGACATTCACTTTTCTCTAAACGTATTCGATCAAAATTGCGAGACGGTCATTTTATTACCAATAGCCCAAAGAGTATATTACAATGCCTTTAGGGTGGACGCAACCCTCAAGAGGCTAGGGGCAAGGATTTTTGGCTGTGCCGCGGGCATTAAAGGTTTTTATGGAACAAATGGTTGTATAAACATCGCATCGGATGGGGCTCGTTTGATTAGAAGTCGGAAGATCTAGTATCCTTTTTAAAATCTCAATAATCACACAATTCAAAAAAAATTCATGCCCAGGGTCCTTTACTACAACCATGCTTAATCCTACATAATAGCAAGTAATATAATAATAAAAATGTGAAATTCAAAGGCTCTTAGCTTCAAATATACTCTATTCAATATCTTATTCTTGAAAATTTTTGAAAGCACAGCAGCCCCCTAAAAAATTACTATAAGAGGCAACACTGTACATGATGCAATGATTTTATAAGCTGTATTTAAATGCAACACTGTCAACATATTTGAAAATTTACTTGCATGGTACTTATAATGTATCCTCTAAGATGAAGATTTCCCATGGTAAAAGAATGACACGTTAATCGAGTGGGACAACAAGTCAATGACGATATTGTGTTCTTCTAAATACATACCAGACAATCAATGTATTGTTTCTGGGCGCTAGCCAGCCGGTTTTAAGTGTCACTATATCGTAATCAGTTAACTCCGTAACCTATTTCTCGCTTGGAGCTGTTTTGGCATCATACCAATCATTGCGTATACCACAGTGACTTGAGTTGCTTACTGGAAAAAGACAGTCTTGTGATGGTGTATTAAATATGTTTCTATCTCCTAAAATTATGATGAGTACAACTGACCAAATATGATACTGTTGACAAAGAGGTTTGGACATGGAGCCATATCGAACCTATAACTAGTTCTATAGCCCAAGAGTTCCTATACGAAAACCATTTACTTTCAACCAAAGAGGAGTCAGAGGGGGAGCTAATGCACTGTCCAAAGAAGGGGGACAAGAAAAGGAGCTGGTAAACTGTTCGTCTAAGGGAGTTAGAGAAGAGGCATACAAATTGTTTTCAAATGGTTCATATTGTTTATTACATACGTATGCTGCGTGCTATTTACCGAAAATAACTAAAAACGCAGTGTGCAGGTACATCGGGCAAGTTATAATCCAACACTTTCTAATAAAAGAACCACATGATTTCTGATTGTTACCAACAGACAAAATTATATTCATGATTTCCAAGTTCTCAAGGAGACTATTTCTATTTACTCTTTTCTCTTTGTTCAGCCCTAGTCTAAAGGAGAAACAAAGTAATGAGTTTACGTCAAGAAAATAGATACTATAAAAAAAAGAGAGAAAAAAAAATTATTCCTAGTCTAAAGGAGAAACAAAGTAATAGGTCACGATAAATAAAGTAGACGAAAAAAACAAAATCAGAAGTCTTTCGGGGAACATATCATGAATGCAGGAGAAGCTGCAGCCTGGTTAAATCCGAATAATTAGAGAAAAACTCTTTGAGCCTGAAGTAGTATATGGTTATTTCAAATGTCATAATAATAATAGAAAATTACTGGTTGAAAATTCTGATGGCGATAAAGTCGAATTAGAATTCCCACGTTCTACAAAACCAGAACATCTCTGTTTGACTGATTATTTTGGAGATGATGATATTGTTGCATTTCAATCTGTCACTGTTGGTAACAAAGTAGCTGATATTATTGAACAATGGAATAAAGAAGACAAGTACACTGATGCATACTATCTTCATGGATTAGCTGTTGAAGTTGCAGAGGCTTTAGCTGCTTATTTTAAACACCGACCGGACTCAGTGTCATTGGGGGAGTTGGGGGGACCGGAATTCTTGGAAAACGCTTAGAGTAGAAAGATCAGGATGAAACTTGGCGGGAAGAAATAGAACAAGTCCAAGATAAGTGACTGTCACAATCGAACCGGATCCGCTTTCTTTGGAGGAGCTGGAGGGGGGAAACCGGAAATCTTAGAAAACGTGAAAATTGAGGGATCTTTATCTTACGAATGGATGATCGGATCTTAATGAAACTTGATGTATAGAAAGATCTTATGTCTCAGATGCTCCATTTCCAATTCAAATTGGATTAGACGTTCCACGAGCATAACCGAAGACTCTTTAAATTTACTGGTGAATCCGATCCATAAGGAAACCGGTTGTATCCACTATCTCTTAACGACTTGAGTTCAATCGTCAGTAGATTATCATCACAAGCAGTATCGTCTGACAGATACTCTTCTAGGCTAAATCGATTCAATTCAGCAGAAATCATTTCATTGCGGTAAACCATTAATAACTTTTCTACCTAATCCTACACTAATGAACATAACAATAATAAAAAAAAAGATAAATGAAAAAGGTAATTTGAATCACGGAAAAAAATAAGAAAAAAGGTGGAAATTGGGCTATTGAGTAGGAAACACTATAAAGCTCTGAAAACAACTTTAAAATCTTAAAATTCCTGTGCTACTTATATCTTTCCTAAAAGGACTTCAATTTACTCTACCCCCAATGCCCCTAATATTCAAATATATAACCTAAATTATATATGTATATTCCTATATTCCTTATTTCCATGTATATTCCTATTTCTCCATTTTATTGATAGCCTATCTGGAAACTGGTTTTGGGAAATTATTTATAATGGATAGGCTACTGAACACTCAATGAAAAAAAAGTCAAGGGGACATGTGGTAAGTCTTTAATAGCAAATTTTATTTTTCTCGTCAGTTTTTTTTTTAGATAATGCTTTCATTTTCGTTTTATTTTTCGTATCTTTGTACTCCTCAAAGTGCATTTCATGCTTGTACAAAGGGTTGAAATAAAGTAATTTACTATATTATTATTTGATTATATATGTATACATATACGTATTTTACTATATGTATTGCTTTATTATAAATAATTATCATTTATAATAAGTTTTATTATATACGTATTTCATATATGTTTTATTATATTATATACTAATTCATGTTATCAATCTACAAATTTAAATGTATACATGTACAAATAGAACATGACTATAAGGTTAAAACTTAAAACGAACAGAAATTACTCTCTTATATGAAAGGGGCTGTTCCCTCCTCAATGCCCCGCTCTCTGCACTAAAGTTTTTTATTGTTTTAAAAAGTAGGATTGAGAGAAAGAGTCAAACTTTAGCGTAAAGACGGGGCATTGAGGAGGGAATAGCACATTTCATATACGGAGTAATTTCTGTTCGTTTTAAGTGTTCGTTTAAGGGGGGGGATTTGTATCCGGGATTTTTTTAAAAAGGTACTTATGTTAGTGTTAGTAGGCACAGATTTTTGGAGGGAAGGACAAAGTTACTAATTCTTCAAGTCGCATAACAAAAAAAATTATAATTTGAAAAGAAAAGATCTAGAAATTCTGGAAAAATAAAAAAGATGGGGGGCCGAAACCTCCTTCCCTATGTACATCTCTAGTTGTGGTCTTAAAGGTAATAGGGCACTAATGAGAAAGAAATCATTGAATGGAATGGGAAAATACGGTAATACGAACAAATGCTCCCTCTGGGGAAGCTGGGAAGTTAACCCCTAAAAACTAATTGGTTTTGTGTTTTAAAAAATTACCTGAGCTCTCCCACTTCACAGGTGGCACCTGTCTACACGCACACTGACAAAAATTCTTCTTCTATCAACGGGGCTAGTAGCGCTTATAAGAGTGCTATGGAAGAGTTAAGAAATTTATCTTCGGTTGCGAAGGTAGTCCGTGATAGTATGGCAGGAGCTGCTACAGAGATGTTATGTATAGCCTTAGATGGTAGTAAGGGCAGTGATGATTTAGGTTTAGGTATTTTAACTGGTGCGATGCGTGGAGGGCTGAAAGGTATTAGCTTCACAACTAAAGATTTTGCGCAAATAGAAACATTGGCCAAAGATGCGGTGCATACTTTTGCGACCAGCAAATTAGCTAATGAGGATGATTTAAGTTCGCTAATTAATGTTGCTGCATGAAAGGGGCTGTTCCCTCCTCAACACCCTGCTTTTTACGCTAAAGTTTGACTCTTTCCCTCAATTCTACTTTATTAAACAGTGAAAACTTTAGCGCAAAGAGCAGGGCTTTGAGAAGGGAACTGCCCCTTTCATATAAGGAGTATTTTCTGTGCGTTTTAAGTTTTAGTGTCGTTCCTTACTTTCAGTTAAAAAGCTAGTTTGTTTTATTTAATTTCTGAACGTTTTTGAATTAATGCATGTTTATTATTGCACATAAATCCGCACATAAATTATTAAAATGAAATTTGCATATTAATTCTTTTTTTGGCTACAAGCGAAATCTGATACTTTTCATATTTCGATTAGATTATTATTAATCTAATTATTCGATTTATCGATTAGATTATATTAGATATTAGATTAGACAGATTATATTAGACAACAAATGCATGCTTTGGTGGCACTGGCACTTCCCACAATTAAATGTGTGGCACAAAAATTTGTAGAATTCAAACTTGCTTCCAATGAACCTTAAATTTGAATTGAGTGAGGAAGTTCAACGATTACATTTTTATTCTGATGTGACTCTTTTTGAGGCCGTTTTGACCCAGATTCAAAATGTCGAGTTTTTTTATATTATACATGTCGCTCCTTACTTTCAGTTAAAAAAACTTGTTTTTTTTTATTTAATAATTAGAGAAAGGATGAGATGGTTAAAACAGATTTTTCAGGTGAAGCATGACCGATTGTCCTTGTAGGCCATCCTTCTAGAGCAAATAAAAAGCAGGTCGCCCCCGAATGGGATGGTAAGTTGTCATAAGGAAAGATTTAAGGGAAATGGGAACTTCTTGGGAGGGTGTAAAAAGGATGGCTTTGAATAGCTTGGGATGGAGGAAGAGTGTGCGTAGCTATGTAGGCCTCCGGTGGCTTGACGGTGTAGTGAGTTGTTAGCAGTTGTATGCTTGAAAAACTGTTTGACTTCATTTTTCTAACATTTAGTTTGATATAACTCTTTACTTTTCTTTGAAAAAGTTTTTTTTTTTAATTAACATGGTGCAAACTGTATAACTTGCAATTTTTGACCCTATAACTCCATTACATTGGTACCCATTAGATTCTGAAAATACATTTTTATATCTCCATTGAAAAAATAAATAAAACCCAAAATACCACTTTGGATTTTGAAAATACCCATTTAGATTTTGTATCTTCATTGTCTTAAATCAGAAAAAAAAAATCATCTCCCTACATTTTTATTAATTAGTGCTTAAGAGCTTTAAATCAGTATTAATGTTCGTCTACCTATTCGTGTTGAAAAATGTTTTATAACTCTGATTTTTTTTTTCAAACACAACCAAAGGATTAACTCGATACTCAAAAACATCACGAATGAACCTTACACTCCTTATTTATCAAATAGCTTTTTTTCGTATTTTAGTCGACCACCAGACTCTATTACATTAATTTTAAATGTTCCAAAAAACGTTAACCGATAAAAGAGCATTTAGGGCCTCTTTCCCCATAATCTAGAGTTTTTTTCTGATTTCCCTCAAAATTTGGTAAATTTCCAGATCTTCACCAACTGTCTAAGAGCTCATATGGCACTTGTGACGAGGTCAAGAAGAGCCAAGAGCTCATATGATATGAGCTCTAGCAAAATTCTAAGAATCAATAGATAGCTTTAAAAGGAAAATCAGAGGCTTAATACCGGTCGGGATTTAAAATAAGAGCTCTGAGTCACGAGGTCCTTTTAAATATCAAAATTCATTAAGATCCGATCACCCACTCGTAACTTAAAAATACCTAAATTTTTCTAATTTTTCCTCTCCCTTCAGTCCCAGATGGTCGAATCGGGGAAAACGACTCTATCAAGTCAATTTATACAGCTCCCTGACACACCATAATTATGTGTGTATCTCTTAAACTTCTAACAAATCATGGAGCACAAAATACATAATTTTTATCTTATTATAACAATGTTACTAAACTTTTTGATCAAATCTTTTTCCATTGATAGTATCATTTTAAAGTGACATTATTCACCGATTTAGTTTTATAATAATAAAGCAGCAAAAGTACATATCATTTCACGTTAAAGAATGTTCAAAAAAATTAATAAACAAACTTCAAACGAAGTCCTATTTTACTTTGAGTTTCCTCCCCTATAATTCAATCCAGGAATTCTAGTGCCTTTTAATAAACAAAATAAGGTAAGGGGAAGAAAATTTCCATGAAGGGAGCACAGGATTTTGTAGCATTACTTAAAAAAAAACAATGAAAAAATAAATATGAACAAGTTTTTTTTTCAGCTGGAAGTAAGCAGCAGCATTAAAACTTAAAACAAACATAAATTATTACCCATATAAGGGGCTCACCTCCTCCTAATACCTTGCTCTTTACGCTAAAGTATTTTTAGTAATTTCAACTATTTATTCTGTGGTTTTTGTGATTTTTGTGGTTTTTGTGTTTTTGTCATTCTTAATGAATTGGGACACATTTTAAGCTTTAGTGTAAAGAGCGAGGTACTGAAAATTCTTCGATATTAAATTAAAATCCGATAAGCATAAGATCACATAGAAAAGACTGATAATTCTGTAAAAATTACACTTAATTAAGTAAGAACGATTTTATGTAATAGGAAACAAGTTTTCATACTAGTGTACATAGTTCAGGCTTGTGTGCAACGATCAAAATTTTAGATTTTGTTGGAAAAATACAGCAGAAAAACTCAAGTAGAATGCATGAAAAGAATTAGCCTTAAAGCTCAAGAATTAGCTATAAAAAATACTCATCATGAGGGTAAATCTATAAGAGAAAACAGAATAAATAAAGCAAAGAAAATATGAATAGAAAAATTTAAGCTATACCTTTTACTCCCTCCCTGTCTCATCATTGTCTTTTCGGTCAGAAAACAAATCGGAAAACATCGACATTAATTAAAAAAATGTAAAAATATAATAAATAAAATAATAAAATATAGTGTCGTCAATATAAATCACCGTCTAAAGTGTTATACTCTAGACTAAATATGGTAATTTGAGGTTTTTCCACAACACACTAACCAGAGTATCAATTGGCACAATATATTATAGTACTATTCATTGGGAAGTTGTATTTAATTACTTTTTTCGTCAGTATTCACATGCAATAAATAAGAGCGCAATACCCGGGGCTATTATAATAGAACATGGTTCAATTATGATATTAACCATATTGTGTTGGGTATGGGTGCTAGGGGAAGTGGAGAGGGGATATATGCTGCAGCATTAGTGGTGAATCTGTCTGAAGAAATCCGAATGTGTATGACATTTACCATTCGTCCACCCAACAGTCTGTTTAAGCTGTACTACTGTCGTCTGCAGTAGCTCATTGCTGACAATTTTAGCAAAAGCCAAGCACCATAACCTATAAGTATGATTGTTTAATGGTGTGTTTATAACGTACTGCGTAATGTTTTTAAATTCACCATGAATTTAGCAGATTCGTTCTTGTTCAAGTATCTTCACAGACGTTTTCTTTTAACAATTGACTATACATATTTATTTTGAAGAAACACCGAAAATTTAGCAATTTTATCACTCATTATGAGAGTGGTTTAAACAAACTTATAGAAACAGTCCTGATAAATATTCTAAATCAAACTAAAGGCAGCTATTATGTTTCGACTCTTTTATTACCATAACATTTTCTGTTTATCCAACATACCGTTTTGCAGTAGCGGGTTTCTCAAGGACAATACTATCCATAAAAATAAATTGATACAGATTTTTAAATAAGTATGTTTAACTTGACATAGCAGAAAAGCAGCAAAGATCAGCATATATGACATCTTTAACATATAGAACTGAAATAAAACAAGATATAGTTGTCCGAAATAATTTGCGGCTTCCGCCTCCTGAAATATCTTCGAAGTTGATAATGCAATTTATTAATATTAATGCTTCAAATAATAATGGTAGTGGAAGCATCATAGCAAACAATTTCTTCATTGAAAGGAGTACGAATAGATTTAAAAACAATGCATTCATTTTTCTCACTGCTCACTGCTCAATATTGCATGCTCCTAGATTTTATCTTTATTTTCAACAAATGTTTTTTCTTAAAGTGGAGAGATCGGGATGAAACTTGGTGGGTAGAATAAGCAAATTTTCATAGATACGTGATTGACTTAACTGGACTGGATCTGCTCTCTTTGAGGAGTTAGGGGGTGGGGTTCAGTGCTTTTGTGAGTTCGGTGCTTCTGGACGTGCTAGGACGATGAAAATTGGTAGGTGTGTCTGGGAGCTGCACAAATTGACTTGATAAATTTGTTTTCCCTGATTCAGTCATCTGGGGGCTGAAGGGAGAGGAAAAATTAAAAAAAGAGACATTTTTAACTTACCAGTGGGTGATCAGATCTTAATGAATTTTGCCATATTCAATGCTATCTCACAAGGCTTATTAATTTATTGGACTTACGATAAAATTAATCATTTTTGTAGATACGAGGACTGTGAGGAAAGTAGCATCTGCTTACATATAGCGTAGAAAATAGTGGGGGGAGAGGATCATCTTTTTAGTACGACCTATATAGGCTAAGTTGACTTTTTTTACTTAATATTTTTGTAAGGTCATCTGTTATAGTCTTCCGAGACAGTTCAAAAACATAGACACCCCACAAAACGTGAATTTATTGTTGTCATTAAATGTCTATGCTTAAATGAAACTAAAAAACCGTAATCATCCCCTGAATAAGAAAGCTGATAAAAGTGAGTGTCGTAGTTATTGAGCCATTAGTCTGGTCTTATTAGGTAGCAAATTAATTAGTAATATGATACTTTGTAGACTGAGAGATACTGTAGACAAAGTTTCTCAAAAGAAGAACAGTACGGTTATAGAAAAGGTACAGGATGTTTCGACCAAATTTTCACTCTTACGTGAATAGTTGAGAAATGCCTTAGTTGTCAAACACCTTTGGTCCTCTGTCTTATAGATTATGAGCAAGCGTTTGATTATGTTGATAGAAGAGCTTTAGAAAAGGTCTTATCTTTTTATGGTATTGTCGTCATTTATATTTCCTGTGTCCCAGTGTCCTGGTCGTCATTTGTGTCCCGGTGTCCAGGTTTGTAATTCCTTCAGTCGACAAACATGACGTCAGTTGACAAACAACTTCATGACTACAGCTCAATCTTTATAATGACGTCGGTCGACAAACATAACGTCAGTCGATACACAAACATGACGTCAGTCAACACAGATACACAAACAAAGAACTTAAATACACTATTTCAGGAAATGATTTTATAACCCATAGCCATAAAGAAAAAAATTATATTCAAAATAGCGACCAATAAATTTAAAAAGGAGAAAAGCATTGTCTCAATATAAGTTTCTGGAAAAACGGTCCAAGAGGGAGGTGGGGGTTAAACGTCAGAAATACCTTAAGAACCCATGGAAACTCATAAAATTCAATTCTCAAATACAGCCTAATTATAAGCAACACTGACGTAACCGGATAGGTTATAGCAAATACCATTGTATGGGAAAAAATTTCAAATTACGATTTATCTCCAAGAATAGCATACAATTTGATAGAAAATTGAAGGTACAACATACTTATTTCGTATAGCGTATCATTTACTTTAAGAAGCTCTTTTTAATCAAATGGTTAAAGTACCTGTTTCCAACTGTAAAGAGCGGGACGTTGAGGAAGAAAAGCCTCATTCATATACGAAGTAATTTCTCTTCGATATAAGTTTTAATGTCGCTCCTTACTTTCATTTAAAAAAAAACTTTTTTTTGGGTTTAATTTCTGGACGTTTTTAAATTAATGCATTTTTTTATCTTGGCTCTCCGCGCATAAATAATTAAAAAGAAATTTGCATATTAATTTTTTTGGGCTAAATGACTTTTTCATATTATTAATTGGCAGATTTTGAGAAAAAAGGAGCGAGAGAGGAGGCCTAGTTGCCCTCCAGTTTTTTGATTGCTTAAAAAGGCAACAATTAACCGATTAAGATTTCTTAGTGACAGCTCAATGTTCAATGAAATTCAAAGTGCTTTAGTTTAAAACGAGGTTACGAAAAGAACTTGATTTAGTTTTCTCCGTATAGATACTTCTCAATTTAAAATGTTCATTGAATTGGCACTGTCTGTAACTGATTAACAGGTAGTTTTTACAATTTGGGGGATTTCAGGGAAATTTCGACATCAGATATTTATATTTTTAATTTTTAACACTTCTTCAGGCAAATTATGCGAATTCGTAAAACTTCAAAAACGAAAGGGTTAGCTTTTGTCTTATTTATTTTAACGAATTAGTGGCTTAAATATTTGAATATCTCCTTTTTTCAGCAAAGAGGCAAAAATTTTTTAAACTAGTATTTGACTATCTCCTTAACGAGCTCTTCCGTACTACAGACAGTAAAAATCAAACCAATACAATAAACATATGTGAAAAAAGGAAGAGAGTAAATTTAATTTAGCTGCAAGTCTGCATTCATGCGAACCACATAATTTCCCTTTAAGAAAAAATGGTAAAAGCTATGGAACTGAAATATCAATGTAAAGTGACAAACTTCCTAATCAAATGTCATCATATTATGGCATTCTTCAATTAAAACATATTTTTATGTGGCTTTTCAACGCTGAAAATTGATTGTGTTTCCTTTTTCAGCCAAAGAAAGTAGTAAGAGCACCACCAAATTTCCCTCTTGAGCCATCACTGAAGGATATTATGTTTTGGCTCTTTCAGCATATTGCTAGACCAGAAAAAGAAGCTCGACGTTTAACAATCGAGCTGTTTTTTGATTTCCTACCGAAAATATCAGGTAATTTGTGTGTTATGATGAATTATGATTGGTAAGTTATAAACATTGTTGCATATAATCAAAACTTAACTATTTTTGATTTAGGACAAAAATTTCAGGTAATTTGTGTGTTATTACTTTCCAATCTATTTTGACTCTTAAAATAGCACTAGAACATTTTGATTTAGTTCAACATCCGCATAAATGTTTCTTGAGAGCTTCAGTGCTCTTAGCTTGCGTTTTAGCATTAGTTGTAGTACCATTCTTAGCAGTATGTCCATAGCACCCCTGATTTACATATCACCTTTGATTTCTTCAACATTTCTTTCAATATACGCTGCAAGCTTAATTTATCATCATGAGCCGTTCGTAATACTTTTAGTTTGATAGCAGCAGCAGTAGTAGTAGTGACAGGTGCAGTAGAATTAATAGTAGTACCTTTTAGCTTTCCCCACTCCCCCACCCAGATGGTCAAATCGGGGAAACAAAAACTTATAATTTCATGTGGTCTGGGCCCTGATACGCCTGCCAAATTTCATCGTCCTAGCTTATCTGGAAGTGCCTAAACTAGCAAAACCGGAACCGACAGACCGACAGAATTTGCGATCGCTACATGTCACTTGGTAGATACCAAGTGCCATAAAAAGGGCGTGAGAGAGGGGCTTATTAGCCTGAGAAATTCTTCTCGTGCAAATACTTTAAGCTAAAACTTCATATCTCTTACGTCACTTTCCAGAGTAAAGTATCAAAGGGGAATTTTGGACCCCCCCCTCCCCCCCCGCTTCAGATGGTCGAATCGGAAAAAATGACTATTTCTAATTTAATCTGGTCTGGTCCATGATAAGCCCGCCAAATTTCATCGTCCTATCTTATCTGGAAGTGCCTAAACTAGCAAAACCGGGACAGACAGACAGAATTTGCGATCGCTATATGTCATTTGTAAATACCGAGTGCCATGAAAAGAAAACTGTCCAGCCAAAAAGTATACAATGTATAGTAATAAAACCAAACGTATGAAAAGAAAACAGATTAAGCGAAATAAAACAACTGAAAGAGCTACTCTTTCACATAGTATGCGTATTGGACCAACAAGAGCTCTTCTTCCATTTTTCAGTAGCTCTGGAGGGACGTATCTTCTGATCTAAAGGTTTGTGTTTAAGGAGAATGTGCCAAAGATTATTAAGAATAATGATTCACATCTATCATTGTGGCATTTTGTTCATCAGAGTCAAAATATGCCTCTAATTACCAGGTTCTGGTTGCTCTCTTCCTTCACTTTCTTCTTTTCCTTTGGCATATTATGGAGCGTAAAAAATTCCTATAGTGAACAGTGAGAGGAGTAAATTTTCAATAAGATATCAATATTTTAATAAAGAAAATCAAGTAAGCACGGGAGGGGGGAACGAAAAATCTTGGAAACGGGAAATTTTGGAAAACGCTTAGAGTGGAGAGATCGGGATGAAATGTGATGGGAAGAATAAGCACAAGTTCTAGATACGTGATTAACATAACCGGACCGGATCCGCTCTCTTTGGGGGAGTTGAGTGGATTTCTAGTGCTTTGGTGAGTTCGAGAATAAAAACAAGTTATAGATACGTGATTGACATATAAGCAGACCGGATCTGATCTCTTTGGGGGAGTTGGAGGGATTTCTTGAGCTTTGGCGAGTTCGGTGTTTCTTGACGTGCTAGGACGATGAAATCGATACAACAAAATTAATGACTAGTTTTCCTGGCTATTATATAACTCAACTCGGAACAAAACTCTTCCGATATCTTTCATGTTTAGCGGGGATGGGAGTCAGTTTGGAGTTTTTTTTGGGATTTTATACGGGACGGTCTGCTGTGGGCGGGAAGGTAGGATTCGGGGATTTGAAACATAATTGAGGAACAGACAGGGTCTTGGTATCGAAACGAAGGCATAGGAGGTTCCTTCTCTCGGCCAAAGTGGTGAGCTTGAACTTACCAAGTAGCTAATGACATGGAACCTTCCCATCCCCATTTATCATTCTAAGTGCTTGTTTGTAGTGAAGATATATTTGTCTTAAACAGTCTTGGAAAGAACCAACAAGATTAAATTTTGTATTTGATATATTGAGATATTAATTGCTCAAAGCTCATCAGTTCAAAATTTGATTTTACTGTAATTTTTATGTTATATTTTCAATGTTGTAATAAGCACAAAAGAAGATATTTGCAATATAATTCGTTTTCAGTAAAGCGCAAATGAAACAATAGGTTTTAGACTTTTACAGTGAGAGAAAGAGGCAAAACCCAAACTTTTGTTTGTAGAGATTTCTGTTCGCTTCAAGCTTGATTTGCATATTCAGTTTAAACATTCAGTTCCTATGCATGAAAAATTGGGGGGGGGGGGATTCTAAGAAAATCCATAGAGTGCTGCAGGATTTTGTATGATTTGCGTAATTTACCTATTCCATGATTTTTTTTGGCGAATTCGTGGCAGGGTTGTAAACGTATTTATGTGTACGCACTTAGAGTAGCGCTCCTACAGAGAAGTTTTTGAATGAGCCTGAGAGACCATGGGTTTGGTCTTACTAAACGATAAATCCAAGTGGAGGGTACACAGTGGTAAATTACCGTAGCTACACGGTGCAAAATCCAAGTAATGTACCTGATTATTATAACGTTCTACCCCACACCGAGTTTTCTTTAGATCTGACGTCGGCTTCTGGTAGATATCCTTGTGACAAAAATTTAGGAACCTCCTTACCTCCTTCACGAGCGAATTAGAATCAGTTCGGGATTCTTAAAAGGTATAGGTTACCTATCAGGGGAGTATTTGCACCCCTCCCTAACCTCTCCCTCTTGTGTTTTGAAAAAAGACCTTTTTGGTATTTTTATTTAAGTATGCCTTTTCATATTTTTTTTTATCTAAAAATTGGAAGAAGTGATAAACATAACCCTCCCCCTAGATTTTGAAAAATACATTTTGCTCCCTTCTGGGGAGGGTTGCCTTACATCGCAGCAGTGGTTGATGAATCGCGCGTTGTTGCCCTTCATAGTGGCGTCGACGATCAGTTTGCTGTTGATGCGGAACATGTAGCAATGCCGCCCAACATCTTCAAAGGCAACAAAGTGAGCTATGTAGGCTTGAGCAGCGGTGGCGGATTGAGAGCGAACCGTTGTAGTGGGCCTCGCGAAGATCTGAGACCTTGGGTCGAATCAGCTCTCCGCTGTACTCTGTCACAACCTCCTCGGCCTAATTCGAAGGACAAGAACGATTCTGAGCGTGAGGCGGCCAGGAGGAGGAAGAGGGTCGATGCCGTCGAAAATGTCGATGAGGAAGACTATCTCGGCCACCCAATGCTCAATCTTGCCACCCAGCAGGATTTCGGTCGGTTTGACCTTTTCGTCATGCCCGGCTTTCGCGAACGGACGTTTCCAGGCCGTGACGGGCGCCTTCGTGGCCCGCTGACAGTCGATGAAGACGCCTCGACTTTCGAAAGCGAGTTAGGGTCGGGCCACCCCGATGTTGCGCTTCGCTATGCCCATTTCTTAGGGAACTGGGATATCGGCGCCCACGTCTTTTACGGGCATGGCCGCGAGCCGACGCTGACGCCTAGCGAATCCACGGATTGCTGGAGAAAAAGCCGTTTCGGCTTGTTTCTGTCGCGCTCGCAAACAAACTCGCCCGCATCGCATGGGTACTGCTCACGCGCGGCGAGACCTACAGGCCCTACGGGCGACCCGTTTGACAGCACCGGCCGAAACCAGATTGGCAATGGCAGTCGATGATGCGTAACGATCGAGCCAAAGGTGAAGCAAACCCGTCTGATTCAACGCGCCTCCAAAGCGCGCCAGGTTGATCAGGGACCTCACCGGCGGATTTCCATCAGGGCCAGCGGCAGAAGACAGCCGCGCAAGCAGGCCGGACATATGAAAGCAATAAATGAGACATCATGGCACATCTTCAGTAAATGCAATAACCTCTGACTTTCAAGAGTGAGATCAAAAACAACTTAGTTTTTATCACTAACTGAAGAGTAAACAATAAAACTATTGTCAGTATTAGGGATAGTTTGGAATCAAAACAATAGTAAATGGTGAATATCAATGTTGAGTGATTATCATATTGGAGAAGTTAGGAAGTTGATCCATCTTAAGTGTATATACATTTTTCGGATTATTGAAAATTTATTATCTGGACAGCATGGGGGGATAACTTCTGTGACCCCCCCTTTAGGATTAATGATTGACAAGGTATTTTTAACTTATGAGTGGGTGATCGGGTCTTAATGAATTTTGATATTTAGAAGGGCCTCGTGACTCAGAGCTCTTATTTTAAATCCCGACCAGCATTAAGCCTATTATTTTCTTTTTAAAGCAATCTATTGATTCTTAGAATTTTGCTACAGCTCATACTAGCATACTAGCTCATACTAACTCTAGCAAATATTAGAGCTAGTATGGCAATTGTGAGCTCTTGGCTCTTCCGGCCTCGTCACAAGTGCCATATGAGCTCTTAGCTCTTGTTTTATTTTGCACATGACACTACCCAGTCAATCTCTTTGTGAGGAAACACCCCCAAGAGTCATAGAATCTTAATTAAAATCACACCATCGCATTCAGCGTATAAGAGATATTCGTATTTTTTGCAGCGATCACGGGTGCGTGTTTTTTTCCCCAGAGGTCATCGTATCGATCAAGTGGTCCTAGAATGTCGCAAGAGGGCTCATTCTAACGAAAAAGAAAAGTTCTAGTGCCCTTTTTAAGTGACCAAAAAATTGGAGGGCACCTAGACCCCTTCCCACGCTCATGTTTTACTAAAGTCAACGGATCAAAATTCTGATAGCCATTTTGTTCAGTATACCACAAAAACTATTTCTGGAAGCAAAGTTCTTTCCCAAGCACTCAGAATTGGATCCAGACGAAAGTTGACGCCATACTCAGAATTGAACAGTATGGCTTTCGACCACGTAGGCCATGTGCTGACTTGATCTTCAGTTTTAGTGTATTTATTGAAGAATGCAATGAATGGCAGAGTGGAATCGTAATGGCTTTTATAGGTTTTTGGAAGCTTTTGAGGCATATAGGCCGATTACTTTATGCTCGAAGATTGGCGAGCTTCTTGAGGAGCTTATTTATAATAAAATTAGCATGAAATGTGATCATGGAGACAACCAATTTGGTTTTCAGGAAGTGGGACAGTTTCCAAAGAAGAATCGTGTGTGTTAATGAGTCGAATGCTTTTCGAACATCGAGAAAAAGAGCAACAGGTATCAGACCAGAGTAATGAGCTGAATGTAAATAATTCAAGAGAGTAGCACATGCATGCTCAGTTGAGTGCATTGCCGTAAAACCAAACTGAAAATCATGAAAAAAGTGCTTAGAATTAAGAAAATTCAAAAGTCGAGAAAGCATCGCTTTTTCAAAAATTTTACTAAACAATAATAAAAGAGATATGGGATGATAATTTGCAGGATCATTCCTTAAGACACCTTGAAAAGGAATAATACATAGCCCAAATTTGTTTCCAAGTAACGAAGAAACCGATTTGTTCTCAAGTTTTACATATCAGTTTTGACTTTTTGTCCTGATTCTTTAAGAATGATTCCTTAAGCACAATGGTCGTTTAATTAGAACAATAACATAAGCTTTGTTTTAAAATTCTATATTAAAAAAAATAGCGTAAAGAGCGAGGCGTTGAGAAGGAGGCAACCTTTCATATACGTAATGATTTCTGTTCTTTTTAAGGTTTGATGTTGCTTCTTATCTTCAGTTGTAAGACTTGTTTCTTTAACTTTAATTCCTGATCGTTTTAAAATAATAGCAATTTTCGCAAGTCATGACCAATTAGGTACCAGCTTTATTACTTTTAGTCGCTGTTAAAGGAGCTGAGAAATCCAACTGTTATCGGACAGCTGGGCAATTTTTCTGCTGAAAAAGGAATGGGCGATTTAGACTTGACAGCGATTTCAGGTTCCTACAAGAGAACTGCATCAATGAATAATTTTAGCTATTGTTATGTACATCTCCAGGAAAACAAAAACCATATGACCATATCATCTATATCATAAAAACCATATCATCTGGGAAACAAAAACCCTGGCTCTTACGGTTTGTAAAAAAAAATTTGCCTATTGATCGAAATGTCAATACTTCTCGGACGGGAAAATTACTTTTGCACCCTATACCAGATAATATAAATACTGTCTTGCCATCTGCATGACTTGTTCATCTTTTACAGGAAACTGCAAGATGTACCCCTAACCTTTGAAATTTTTATGTACCGAAACTAGTGTCTCTCTTTACTAGGAATAGATATCGAAGGGGTGATCTGCAATAATGAAATTGTAGAGTTATAAAATCTTTCGAAGATTTTAAGGAAAAAATCTATTTAAAAAAAAGCGTAAAAGCAAGCCTGAAAATTTTTTGTGGCTCTGCTATGAGCCATTTCCAAACTGCAGGTAATTTTCATTTAAAAATATCCCATCAGCTTCTAAAACAGTTGTAAATAAACTTTCATTGTGAACAAATAAATGCAACTCTGCTAAAGCAAAACAAAAATATGAAACTCTGCTAAAGCTAGAAGATATTCATAAGACACTGGATAGGAGACTTTAGCCATGAATAAAACAGCTTTCAAAGAAATACATTCAACAAAGAACACAAAAATCTCCTATATCATGATGCAACAAATTTTATTCAGCTTATATTTTTTTACATTATTCCCTACTTAAGCTCTGATTATGTTTTGTGTTACTTTAGTTCCACAAACGTAATCACAACTGACATTGTGATTAGTTAGCTAGTGTAAGGTACCCCACGATATTTTAGCTTTTTATGAACTTTTTCAATATTCATTGTAACTTTTCAGAACATTTTTGTAAATTGTTATATATTAGAATAAATAAAACACTTTTGTTTTCTCGTTGTCGAATCATTAGTAAAAAGATAAAATAAATTAGTTTTGTAAGTACTAAAATTTTCCATGTCAAAGTATTATTTTAAATTTCCAAAAATTTATTACAAACAAAAAAAATATTAAAAATGTATTAAGAAAGAAAAGTTTTATTATTTTTACATCAAATGCTTTTGAAAAATGAGCAAAATAGTTTCGATATGTAAGCCCTTTGCTTCCAAAGGCTTGCTTCCAATTGTCAATTATAGGCATTATATACTGTAATGAATAGTGCTTAAGTCTGAATGGAAACGGAAACACTTTTCGACCAGTTTAGTCTTTTATAATAGAATAAAGTACAATGTAAAGGTAACTTAATGTAAATCGTTGTAGAAAAAGTCAATATTCTAAAATGTGCAGAGAATGAATTTATGGAAGTTGTGTGAGATCCCCAAGTTCTTTACGGGATATGTGTTTGGGGATATTTGAATTAACCACCAATTTTCACGTTTTCCAAGAATTCCGGTTTCCCCCTCCAACTCCCCCTAATGACACAGGATATGGTCGGAATTTAAAATAAGAGCTTTAAAGTACAAGATCCTTCTAAATATCAAGTTTCATTAAGATCTAATCACACATTCGTAAGTTACAAATACCTCATTTTCCGAATTACCTCCCCCCCCAACTCCACCAAAGAGAGCGAATCTGGTCCGGCTATGTCAGTCACGTATCTTAGACTTGTTTTTATTCTTTCCATCCAGTTTCATCCCGATCTCTCCGCTTTAAGTATTTTCTAAGATTTCCGGTCCCCATGCATTGTGCTCACATCGCTCTTTACTTAGGCAGCGGTACTGTGCTGCCTTATGATATTTGATTATTAAAACAAGTCCAATTTCTAACAACAATTTTTACTAACCTTAAAACTTTTGGTTTTCATTTTTAAGGTTTTAGAATTGTTGTAATCCCTTGTTTAGATATATACAAATATTTTTGTAAATCAGTTTTTTGCTTTCTTCGCAATTTAATGTCTTTTCATACTGTCCAAAGATATTTGACTATTAAAGCTAGTCCAATTTCTAACAACGATGTGCACTAAAATTAAAACTTTTGGTTTTTTTTTTAAGGCCTAGAGTGCACCATTGAAACACCACATACAAGTCACAGGTCATATCACTACCATGACTGGAACTGGCAGATAGGCCTACAGGATTCATTCCATTGCTAGCAGGTGAGCTAAGTTAATATATTTTCGTGATATTCAATTAATTGCTAAGACAACAAAATATGTCACCTAAGGTTATACCTCTTAAATTTATTAACTGCAAACTTTTTTCTCTTGATCCTCAGTTCAGTTTGTTCCAGTCTTCTTTACCAGTGTGCAGAATTTCTCGCCAAACAATCTACTTCTCTTTCTTCTTGGGTCCGTTTGTTTACTTGTCCCTAGACCCCCTTCTTTGCTAAATATTTTCCCAAAGTCACCGGATCAAAATTCTGAGACAGCCATTTTATTAAACGTATTCCAAAACATTAATGTGTGACTGATTAAAGCTCAAACTTCTGCTATTGAAACTTAGATTTGAATAATGAAATTAAAATGGCTTTTATGACTAATTTTTTGCATTTGTCACTCTCACAAATATCCACCATTTCTGTTGTGTGCTCAGAAACAGCTGATGAGAAAAAGTAAAGAAAATCAAACACTTCTTGTAAATGGTCTAGTTCTTAGAATTCAAAATGAATTGTTAAGGCTGTTAAAAATCAATAGATCAGCGCTTAAATCGCTAGATTATTAAAGAAAATTACTAAATCAACCAAAAAATCACTGGAATTATAATACTATTTATTACTGTAATGAATAGTTATTTTGCTTCTTAACCATGTTCTATACAGGCGTACGAATGGGTAGGTGGTGGAATTACTCCCCTAGATGTGCAAAAATACGTTTAGATTGGTGTTTTGTTTTTTCTCAAACGAAAACTACCCTTGAAATTTTGAAAAATGCCTTTTCGTATGTTTATGCAGAGAATAAAACAAAATTTGTGCTTTCTCCCTGTATTTTCCTAATTTCTGGTGATTTCCCATCTCGCGCAAAAAGACGAAGTAGATCCTGACGCCGATGGTTCAATCCTGGTTGCTTATGACAAATTAACTGGAGCGAAGGTTGGCGAAGTGTTTATCGACCGCCGCCTCCATGGACCCGTCATGAGTTATCAACACGAAGATAAACAATACATTGCAATCGCCGGCGGTCGGTTTGATACTGCCGAGATGATCGTTTTCGCCTTACCAACTGAAAACTAGAACAACACAGGAGTAACAACATGAGACTCCGCACTGGAAAGTTACAAACTAGAAATATACTGAACAAAAGTTGTTTGCTGATAGGGCGCCGGTTGATGCCCCGACAACGTACTTCAACGCCCAGCCGGCAATAACAGCGTAGTAGCTCAAGAGAATGACAGCGGCCAGAATGCCTATCCAGCCGACGACACGCCATCGACGCGTCTTGTTCGCCGTCTCATACGCACTGATGGCATCGCCTTGGGCGTGACGGCCGATCGACAGCTCCGCGATCATCAAGGGAACGCCGATCAGGAACACGAAGGCAAGATAGATAAAAAGGAAGACCGCACCGCCGTTCTCGCCGGCAACGTAGGAAAATCGCCATATGTTACCCATGCCGACCGCTCCGCCGCTGATTAATGAATAATTCTTCTGGGCTTAGTCTGTTTTGACGGGTGTTTTCGGGCTGAAAAACCTTTTCCTAGCTAATTTATCTACTATGGGTTGCCTCCCCATGGTAGCATAATGTTTGTAAGTATGAATATTTAATGAGTCGGAGATAGTAGGCTTGAGATTGTCTTTGCTGTATTCCGACTCTTGTTGATAGAAGAATATCGCCAAGTGCTGAAAACCATATTGTAACCATGATGGGCACAGGATAGCAAAGAAGCTTCCATTCATACTGGAGGTGCCAGAGACTTCTTGCTGTCCGGTTGTAAGCCGGCTATCTGGGAGGGGAGTGGGGGGACGGTTAATTCTGAAAAATTAGAAAAAAATGAGGTGTTTTTAACTTAGGAACGGCGGATGAGATCTTAATGAAATTCAATATTTAGAAGGATATCGTGTCTGAGAGCTCTTATTTTAAGTTCCGATCGGATCCAGTGTCACTGGGGAGAGTTGGGAAGAGGAACCGGAAATCTTGGAAAACGCCTAGAGTGGAAAGATCAGCACGAAACTTGATGGGACGAATAAGCACAAGGCCAAGGTACGTGACTGACATAACCGGAAGATACGTGAATTTCATTTTGAAAAAATCAGGTCTCTAAAAAGATGAACATGTTGACATATTAACCTCTTTAAGTTATTTCCCTTAGGGTCGTCTGCAGCTCTCTATTCCTCTCGGTATAAATACTCATCCGCCTTTTCTTTATCTTGCCTGGAGGTTGTCCAATTCCCCACCCCTGAAGTATATCTAGGAGCGCCACTTGTTCACGAGTGCGTGCTGCTCAAGCCACTTGGCGCCGACGATTTCTGAAATTTGGTGACCCATCTCATTCTAATTTTGCCTGTATAGTCTAGAGTTTTGCCGAACGTTATATCCTTTTTTTGTGCTGAGCCTCAATTTCTTTCTTAGCCTAATGCAAGGAACCCCCTTTATATACTATGCTGAATAGTTGCAGAAACTTCCTTTTTTGGTCTTTTGGATGACATAGCTCCATCTCTGCCTATTTTCGGATGTGTAGTAGTTGCATGGTATATTACAGCTTTGGCAAGTTAAAAAAAAATATAATATTAAAAAAAATATGTTTTATTTTTTTCATAGAGCTAATTTTTCTCAAAATCTAACAACAAAAATTTGGAGAAAAGTGTCATTAAAGGACTGGGATTAGTGGAGCAAATTGGGTCAATACCAAAAGGTTTTTTTGGCAGGCAATTGCCCTGTCCAATCCTGAGAGCGCAAATAGACGCAGCGCCAATCCCTTTCCACCGGATAGGATTGTTTGGTGCAGCGGCGACCGTCCCGCAAGATGGCCCAGGCGCCATCCGCCGTTTCCTCGGCACCGGTATCCGCCACATAAAGCCCGTCACCCCGGAAGTAGGTCACGACCGGACGACCGCCGTCGGCCGGCTGATAAATCTCCGTACGCCGCCGTGTCAGCCGTTCCACCGCGGGCACGTCCAGCGCGCCGGGCAGCGAGGGGATCCGCAGCTCGTAGGCATTGCCCGACGTGCGCGCGACGTAACCGACGATCCGCCCGGTGAATGAAATTTGATATTTAGAAGGAATTCATGTCTCAGAGCTCTTTTTTTAAATACCGACCGGATCCGGTGACATTGCGGGGAGTTGGAGGGGGAAACCAGAAATCTTGGAAAATGCATATAGTGAAGAGATCAGGGTGAACCTTTGTGGGTAGAATCAGCAAATGTCATAGATGCATGTTTGAAATAACTGGATCTGCTCTCTTTGGGGGAGCTAGGGGGGTCCAGTGCTTTTGCGAGTTTGGTGCTTCTGGACACGCTAGGACAACAAAATTGGTAGGTATGTCAGGTACCTGCACAAATTGACTTGATAAAGGTGATATTACAGCCCCGTTGAACGAATTCCTTTCCACGCTACATACTTTTATCGAAATAACTAAAAAAAAACTCATACTGAGGATGTGGGCATTTAAGAGGCTGAGTCTCCTCAGGAAACTCTTTTGTCAGTTCAAACACATTTACACTATTATAGAAAATATATTAGGAAGATTTATTTTCCTATTTAACTAAAAAAGATTGGTGATGTTAGCAAAATAATGACAAGTACGACTTCCTCTTCTTTATCCATTTCTTTTCATTCTGTTTTTATTCAACACAGACCCACGCCCAGTAAGAAATTCCTAATGATTTTCTAAATATCAAATTTTATTAAGATCCGGTCACCCGTTCTTAAGTTAAAAATACCTCATTTTTTCTAACTTTTCCAAATTAACAACCCCCAGCTTCCCCAAAGAGAACGGAATCTCGTATCTATAACTTGTGCTTATTCTTCCCATCAAGTTTCATCCCGATATATCCACTCTAAGCGTTTTCCAAGATTTACGGTTTCCAAGATTTCCGTTTCCCCCCTGCAACCCTATTTGTTTCCGGATCCGATTCGAATTGAAAATGGAGCATCTGAGACATAAAATTATTCCATACATCATGTTTCATTCAGATCCGATAAGCTAAAACTCTTTGAGAGATAATTTGCAATAAAGACAGTAATTAGTATAAGATTTTAGGTAATTATTTAGGGTAAGATTAAGGAATGTTGAAGATTACAAGAAAAAAAAATCAACTTAATAGAAGAAAAGCTGTTCTTGTTTTGTTTTTCTAGATTGAACGTAAAACATTTACTAATAAAAATAATTACCGCAAAATCATAATTCCAACCAACGGAGAAGAGATTTTGAAAGCAACACTAAGATCTTCAGACAGAAGGAAAAATAAGAAAAATAAATAGAGGAGACTAATCTATCGCTATTATAATGCAATCAATGGCTTTTGTTCTGATGCTTTTGATGGGTAACTCTAAGCACGAGGAATTTTATATAGACTATGAAGTCGACATAAAAATTAATTTTTTCATTGTTATGAAAACTACTTTTTCAGAGTTTCTGTTGCTATTACCCCACGTTGCCCTCACTTACAGTTTGTTACCATGAACTGGTTGATAGGAACAGGATCTTTATTAATGACAAAGAAAGACAGGCAGAGCACTGGAAGAATGTACTAAACCTGAAGAAGTTTTAGGAGATGATATATGAACAAAATAAATATTTTTGAGAGTTTGGAACTGAATTGGAACTGCGTTAGTTTATCGGATCAATTCGTAATAAGAAAATGGCAATTAGGAAATTATGGACGACAAATTGGGACACGTTTGTTTCTCGACCATGACTTACGGGAGTGCTTATTGGCACTTCCTTGACTTATTTTGTGGGAAAGAGGAACATGTGTGAATTACAAATTAGAAACGTCAAGCAATAAGCAGAGAATTATTACGTACAAGGATTTATTCAAATTTATAAAAAAAAAATGTGCGAGTATTGTATATTCTGGATAGAGTTGGTTGGTACAATATAGGTTGAAGTAATAAAGAAATTGTAATTGGGAAATCGAACTATATTCGCTACGATTAGAAAGACGGCTACCATTTCAGTTGCCACAATGGAAGCCGTCTTTCTAATCGTAGCGAATATAGCGAACGAAATATCATATTGCTATTAATGCTACATTCTAATTGCTCTACATCTATTCGCCCTTTCACTCTCAATGCAAAACGACTGACATTTCCTTGCGTACCATGCTGGCGGTAGTGCCTATCTAGTAATAATTGAAAGTAGTCAGAACCATTCAGGTACAGCTTATTAGGGCATTCTTGCTCATATGGGTTTACTGGCATTGATAAATGTAGCTTGCCAGCTTTTCAGAGGAATTTTTTGGTCACATAAAAAGGGCACTAAAACTTTTAATTTCTGGTAGAATGAGCCCTCTCACGACATTCTAGGACCACTGGATAGATACGACCACCCCTGGAAAAAAAAACAAAAAGAAACATATGAATAAATAAACACGTATCCGTGATCTTTCTTCTGACAAAAATACAAAGTTCCACATTTTTACAGATAGGAGCTTGAAAGTTCTACAGTAGCGTTCTCGGATACGCTGAATCTGATGGTGTGATTTTCATTAAGATTCTATGACTTTTACGGGTGTTTCCCCCTTTTTTCAAAAACAAGGCAACTTTTCTGCACCCCTCCCCCAGGGTACTGCGGGGGATTAAATCGTCCCCAACGACTTAGTTATTAGGTTTTCGACTAAGTTGAACGGAATGGCTACCTCAAAATTTTGATCCGGTGACTTTGGGAAAAAATATGAGTGGGAGGGGGCCTAGGTGCCCTCCAATTTGTTGGTCACTTAAAAAGGGTCACTTCTGGTCACTTGAACTTTTAATTTCCGTTAGAATGAGCCCTCTTGCGACATTCTAGGACCACTGGGTCGATACTATCATCCCTGGGAAAAAAAGACGAACTGTAGTAAGGAGCGACCCGGCTCAATAGTAACTCTCAGTCAGGTTTGGGTATTAGGAGGAATTGAGAGGGCAAGCAAGAGGAAGCTTATAATTCCTCTCTTAGATGGTGGTGAGACTCTGAGAAGGGATGAAGAAACCCTAGTCCCTCTCATTCAAAGATACATAAGGCCAGGTTCAGTAATTATGAGTAACTGCAGGGCAGCATACTCTAGTCTGTCAGATCTTGGCTTTACTCACCACCAGATAAATCACTCCTACAGCTTTGTTGACCCTGAGGATGTGACCATCCACACCCAATGTATTGAGAGGCTATGGCACTCTCTGAAGAACAATTACAAAAGGTTGAGCTGGAGAAAAGGATATTGCACCTCTTTTATTTGTTGAGTAAAGTGCCCATTCGTGTCACATACACTACTGGCACTTTCCCCTAGGAGATTAAAACACATTGAAAGATGAGACACATAAAAATGACAAAGAGAAAGAAGAAACGCAAACAGATACAAAGTAGAAAAATTCTATTAAAAATTGAAGATTTCTAATACTCCTTGGAGGACAAAGTGTTCAAGAGAAGCTGCAAAGCTGGTACATACAAAGCAAAACATAAAAAGAAAAAATAAAACAAAGAAAACAAAAAAAAATGAACAAAAAGGGCAAATATGCCAAGATTTCTAATTCCCCCCTCCGAATCCCCCCCAATGTCAACAGCTCTGGTCGGGATTTGAAATAAGAGCTCTGGGACATGAATTCCTTCTAAATATCAAATTTCAATAAGATGCGGTCACCCGTTGAAAATACCTCAATTTTTCTAATTTTTCCAAGTTAACACTCCCCAGCTCCTCCAAATAGAACGGATCCGCTCCAGGTATGCCAATCACGTATCAAGAACGTGTGCTTATTCTTCCCATCAGCTTTCATCCCAATCTCTCCACTCTAAGTGTTTTTTAAGATTTCTGTTTCTCTCCTCCATCCCCATGGATCCAAAGGGCTTATACTAACAGTATACTGAATGTGATGGAATGATAACCATCAAGATCACTAAACTTTTTGGGGGGTGTTTCCCCCTTTTTCAAAAATTGGGCGAACCCTCCCAGGCTCACAACCCCTGATGGGTACAATCAAATCTGATGAACCTTACTTATTTTGAATAAACATTGAAATCCGGTTTCTTAGTTATATCTATTATTATAAATACTCCTCCTCCTAAGGCCACAGTCACTATTAAGTCACACCACTCCCCACCCACAGCTCTCTAAAGTAGAATATGTCCCAATGGTTCCAAGACGCACCCGCAGCTTTTTTGACCTCAGCTGATTTAGTTCAGGGTAATTCATCAGTAGTTGCTGTAGTATCTATCCTTTGATGTGTTCTGTGCTGTGTCACCAGCTCACGACAAAATATGGGTGGGGGGGGGGGATCGGCCAAGACTTTTCGACTTCTTATAAATATGTGACAAAAACTACTTTCAAAATCCGAGTTTTCTGAATTTTTTAAGTGACAATACAAAAAAAGGGTACTTTCAAAATGTAAGGGGGAATTACCCCTACTCTCCATTGACTTCCCTGATTCCCCATAGTAAAGCATTCTTTTACTGAATTTTGACAGTGGGTCCAGATTTCCTGGCATTATTTAAAAAAAAAATCGGAAAAAAATAAAATAAAACAAATGCTTTTCACCAAAAGTAAAGAGCAACATTAAAACTTAAAACGAACAGAAATTATTACGTATATGAAGGGGAATGCCCCCTCCTCAAGACCTCGCTCTTTACATTAAATTTTGAACTGTGTCCCAATTCTTTAAGAACGACTCCTGAAGTACCAAGGTCGCATAATTAGATTAATAAGAAGCTTTTTAAAAGTACCCAAAACTTTAGAGTAAAGAGCGATTTGTTGAGGAGGGCCAACCCCCTTCATATACATATACCATAAATTACGCAACTTTTGATTAAAAGTCATTAGGAACCTTCAACCTTATATGTATTCCCTAACAAGCCCTCCATTTTCCCAAGGAAAGAGTAGCAAATAAATGTGATTTGATTGGAGATCGCTACTTTCAACAAGAATCAATTTATGCAAGCCTGCAACATGCTAAATGTCGGGGTCCAGCCTCGAAATTGGCTACATAATTGTTTTGTTTTTGTTTTTTCTTATAATTGGTATGTTGACCTATCTGGCCACAAAACGATCTAAGCAGGTCCAGTAAAAATTTCAATTAAAGTACTTTACCTCAATTATATGAATCCAAGATTCAGTGATATGCTTAAATTTGTTAATAATACGTTAAATTTTCAGTCACCCATGTCAATCTTTGACAATAGCCGAAAGGTTAATTTTATTGTCCATCTAACTGAAATGTGTTTTGCGGTAATTTGACTGTGGTGTACCTTTTCTTGAATTCCTCTTTCAAGGTTTACCATCAATGCTTGTTTGGCATCCGATATGACTTCATGTGTGCCAACTTCACGTCGTTTGACCAGAAGAATTTCAACTGCATATTCGCTAGCGATGTTGATTGTCCCAACTCGGAAAGATTTTTTGACAGGTAACGTCCGATTTAAAAAAACAATTATGTTGACTTTTTACTTTTATCACTAAATTAAATTAGCTTGCTTAAGGCTTTTTGGAAAATTATAATTGTTGACTAAAACCTAGTCACCGAGGACTTGGCAGATGAAAGACTATTGAGAGATTTATAAATTAGTCTTTTATTTTCTACATGTTACTTATGGAATTTTCTGCTACTAAGAGAACAACCTGTATTTTTGAGGTCAGTTTTGCGTTTGCAGTATAGAGCTACTTTTGAAATTTGTACAGATACTACAAAATTTTACTAGTCAGTTTATTCGATTAAGTTCTGTGGAGTGGGGAAACCTTTCAAATGGGAAAAAATAGTACATGCAGGAGTTTGTTTGTGTTTGTCCTCATTGGTTTGTGGTTATTCTCGTCAATCAATCATTCACATCAATCAATCAATCAAATCCTCATTGGTTTGTGGATATTTTTCCTAACCAATTACTAAGCCATTGAATAAGTTTCTCTTCAATGGTTTTTTTTTTTGTGTATTTAGTTTCTTCACAATTTCATCATCATTCTGTGGAAAGTAGTTATACAAATTTGCTTTATTCTTATGTATATAGGAAATGCTTGTCTAGATCAAGGTTATTGGATGAGCTCTCACGGACTTGGCTCGTCGGATCGGCGCCGACGCATGCTCCTCCGCCGCCGCACCGCCACTCGAGGCCGCTGGCAATGTGGGCGATGCTGCGCGTGAGGCGGTCGTGGATGCCGAGCCGATAGTCGCGGCTTGCCGCAGTCGTTGTGAGCCGCTTCCGGGCGATGCCAGCGTCAGCGAGTGCCGTCGCGTGAGCAGCACCGACATGAGCCGATCCATCTTGAGATTTTGCTCCTCCACCAGCTCAGCCAGCTCCACCACGCTCTCCTCCACCCCCTCCAGTCGATTTTGCAGATCGGCCACGTTGTCTGCTCGTGCTAATATCTTCATTTTTTCCTGGGGCAAAAGCTGAATTTGCCCAAGGAAAAAACCCACCCGCACCTCTACTGGTGCTGCGGCAAACTTGAACCTAAACATAAACCACAGGCAACTCTGAGCTAATATTTTCCAGAAATTCAAAGTTAAAATACATGTTTTTATTATTCAACTGCAATTAAAGTCCAAGATTCAAGTCAACTGATCTTGTAATTATGGTAACTATAACTAATAAACTTACAATTACAGATTTTATAGCATAGGATTTTCGCATGTCTTAAGTATTCCAAGGGAAATTCCTTGAATCTGTTTCCTGAAATAAACTTGTTTATTTTTAAAAAAAGGAGAAACATTCAACAACAGAGAAATACTCGATGTTCAATACGTTGGATTTTGAATGATAATCAAGCAATTTTAACTTCATTTTTGTTAAAAAGTGTTGAAAACAGCTTTTTTAACTTTCCTATTATTTTCTTTACAATGTCTTTTATGCTTCCAAACTGACATTTAAAAAAAGTTCCAGTCGTCTTATTGATTTGAAATTTTGAAACCAAGGTGAGATCTTCTGACTTTATAATCACAAACACAAAAATCAAACTTATGAGGAATGATTAAAATAATAATTGCAACCTAGCTTCAGTAAATTGGTCAGAACTAATAATTTCTGATATCAACATATCATGGACGACTGTTGAGGAAGCCCTCCTATCAACTGAGAAAAAGCACTCCCGCGTCATCTACCGAAAACAGCCGAAAACACTTTCATTCCTCACATAGAATGTAGAGAGAATCATCAACCGGAAAGCCAGAGCCTGGAAAAGGTACAAAAAGGGGAAAATAGAGAGAAATTGGTAGAGGTATGCGAAGCCTCGGACCCACGCCTCCAATGTAGTTAGGAAACTGAAGTCTGAACATGAGAAGAAGCTTGCCATGGATATCAACGTATGGTGGTCCCTCGCACTTATTGCCGATTTTCAGAAATCCACGGCTGTCAGAGTCACTGTGTCACCGTGTTTGACCCCCTTTGAGTGTTCTCGCCACTCTTTGTCAGTGGCACTTCTCGACCACTCTAGCAACGAACAGCGTCTTAGATATGGGGCAAGGGGGTGGGGTGGCTAGTGATTTAGCGTTTTCGGGTTCAATAAATCTAACCGCCTCTTGGATATCATCGTCAAAACTGAATATTTTCTGTATCTGAAAGATAGCCTCTTTATATAAATCGCGAGCTGGCAAACACAATTTTTCGGTCTTGGCGTTTGTGCAATTGGTGGATGGGGATATTGCCGAGCAAGATACCGAGGCGGTGACGACCGCGGCGCACTGGCGCCTGAATGGAGGCAATGGGACGGATGGAACCATCCATGCCAAAGGAGGGCCAAGTATCATCGAGGCGTGTCGGAAGATCGGCGGTTGCCCTATTGGAGACGCGGTCGTTACCGGTGCGGGTAACTTGCCGGCGCGATTCGTGATTCATGCCGTGGGACCGGTCTGGGATACCGAAGGGGATAAGTCAAATACCAAGAGCCTGCTCCGCTCGGCCTATTGGAACACCCTGAAGCGGGCGACCGAAAACTCATGACTCCATTCTCATAGTATATCAACAGATATATCAAAAGAATCGGCTTATTGGTATATTTCCAAATATATAAGATTTAGTAATCTTAGTGCTATCCATTAAAGGCTTCAAGCCTGAGAATATTTGCTTGATTTTCGAAAATGG
This sequence comes from Alatinidae sp. Z8VKAUB7J3, assembly GCA_010016025.2. NCBI lineage: Eukaryota > Metazoa > Cnidaria > Cubozoa > Carybdeida > Alatinidae > Alatinidae sp. Z8VKAUB7J3. The sequence continues at coordinate 63,372,288 of JAAAKM020721499.1, read as the reverse complement.
GGGGAAATACCCCCCTAAAAGTCAACCTTAATGAAACCAAACCATCAGATTCAGCGTATCAGAGAACCCTGCTGTAGAGCTAGAACATCGGGAGAGGGCTCATTTGGACGGAAGTTAAGAGCTCTAGCGCCCTTCTTAAGCAACCAAAGATAGCAAGGGGCAGCTCGGAAAATCTTTGAAACTGATGTCGTTGCCAATTCCCAGTGCAATCTCATTGGACGGAATTATCGTGTCAAAATACTTATTTAGTCGGAGATTAGTGAAGTTTTGGTTTCCTTAGAAGAGGGAAAGCAATCGAGAGAAAAAGTGTTCCCTTATTGTCTAGAAACTTTAGGATTGCTTCAATTTGTGTATTTTGTATTGTTATTCTGTTCATAGAGCTATGAAAGCTTTTCCACTAGAAATGATGAACAAAAAACAAAGCTTTCGTCTTTTAGTATTTCTACAAAATAATAAGTTTTTCAATAGGTATTTTGTGGGCTTTCGAACGATATCGACCCGGACGGTGACACGCTGGTGGTGACGGGCGTGTCGAACGCGGTGAATGGCTCCGTGGTGCGCGACGCCGGGACGGGCGAAATCACCTTCACGCCCGCCGCGGGTTTCGAGGGTGCCGCGTCATTCGACTACACGGTGAGCGACGGGGATCTGAGCGACACGGCGACGGTCACCGTGCAGGTGGAGGCCGTGAACGTGGCGCCGAACGCGGTGGCAGATTCGGCCATGACGGACGAGGACGTTTCGTTGGTTCTCAGCGACGCGGCGCTTCTTTCGAACGATATCGACCCGGACGGAGAGAAATTAACAGAATTAACGAAGAATTATTAAAAATCAAGATTTGGGAGGAGCTACAGGGTCCGAAGGTTCCCTTGTGTGCTTAAATGTATACATATCTACAAAGAGCCAAATTTTGTAGGTTTTCGATTTTTTTTTTGCCCCGGGTATAAGGTACAAGGAGCCCTTGGAGAACTTTTTGCCTTATGGCTTAGAAATAGATTTCTTGGGCTTTCAACGCTACCCATGGGGAATCTAAAAATTGAACCAAGAGTTAAAACTAGGTCGAGTCGATGCACCTACTAGAACTTCATAGATTTTGGTTTTCTTGGTTCCCAAAAATTCTAGCAAGATGTATTTGGATGGCAAATCTCAAAATTCCCTGACATGGATTATCATATGGTTACAACCACTCCTAGTGACGAGAAAATGAAACCTACTGAACCTGGTGCAATCAACGGTGGTATGTTACCAAAAGATCCTACTGGACCACATCCAATTATTGTAATTGATGTTCCTTCAGCTGAAGAGCATCTCAAAAAAGTAGAATCTGCTGGTGGAAAAATTGTAATGCCTGTGATTAAAGTAGGTGAATTTGGGCTATATGCTCGAGTCTCAGATCCTGAAGGTAATGTAATTGGTATTTGGATGATCATTTCTTGAAAATTAAATAAAAAAAACAAGTTTTTGTTTTAACTGAAAGTAAGGAGCGTCATTAAAACTTGCACATAAACTAAAGCACTCAAAAGAATCTCACCATGATGAACCTTGAAATGTAGTCAATGGGCCTCTCTCTTGGCCATAAATGTCCTTTCGTATTTATGTTGAATAACTCACTGAAAAGTCATTCGCTATTTTCAAATGTTTATGATTTCTTTGTTTGTAAATGTTGCCTTCTAAAAGGTTCAATCCATGTTCTTTACTATATGAGAACTAAATTTATACTGCATTCAATTTCACATGGTCCTCCTAACTTCTAAAGCAGTGCTTCTCAACCTTTATTTTCACTTTCCTCCCCTGGGCCAAAACTGCTAGCTGATTCCTCCCCTTGGCTCATAAAATTGCAATGACACATCGGATCTGACCCTGGGTAGAATAGATGGGACTCGCCGCCTCCCTTTTGGGGTTTTGGGGAAGCAAATATCTGTCGGCGCATTCTGCAAGTCTGCCAGTTCATCTCTCAGTTGTGGTTCAACTTCACTAAAAGAAATCAACTAATACTGAGTCAGCCAGCCAGGAACGTTCATCTCATGTAGGTAAACAAATCTCTGAGAGAGTTGAGGAGCTAATATTCGTATTGTGTTATTTGCGTCAAACTTGTGTTTGAAAGTGACCTCAAAAACTTAGCGTCTTTTTTTGTGATTCCCTGATCAATAGGGTTATCCCGATTCCCGTGCATAATAAGGGATTTCTAAGCACTACAATATTTCGCAATATCACCAGTGTATTTCCTATGTCTGTATATGACGTATACGTCACAGTATTGACGTATACTATGTCTGTAATACGTCACAGTGTATGTGACGTATTTTTTTACGTCAACAGTGGTTCTGTATGACATTAAAAAAAAAAAAAAAGTTTTTTTAAATGAAACAATAGATATTTGCATTTTAAATCAAACCACCCCCACAAGTTAAAAGAGTTGTCGTAATCTCTCTCATTGATCGTGCCCTATACATTGGTTCTGATTCCCACATCACACCAGAACTAAACTTTATCAGGGACATACTTTTTGGAAATGGGTATCCTATTTTATTTATTAATAATACAATTAACCGTAAACTGAAAAGACACTCCCGTAAAATCAATGGTAGTTTACCATGTGAGAATCCCGATAAGCCCTCAAATACAATTTACCTCTCATACATCCCAAAAATCACTACGAACCTCAAACAAGTTTGCACTAATATTGCCACTTTTTCCATCTCTATCACTAATCCATCTCTAATCAAACCCCTAATTTCAACAAACATTTCCTAGCTTTTATGGCATGGTAACATTAATTCCAGTGCGGTGGCACTTTATGGAATAATATTGCCACTTTTTCCATCTCTATCACTAAATCCTTGTCTCAGAAAGAATCTCAGAGGAAGATTTCTTTACTGTTTCACGATCTCCACAAAGAAAAGAAATTTGGTATTCTTCTTACCATTTTCAAGCTAGAGAATACTAATGACAAAAAAATGGAATTAGTATTACTCCATAGCACAACTACATACGGAGCAGGGTGAGGAAGTCAAGGGCCGGCATATTCTGGTTGCCAGCGAAGAAGACGCGAAAACCATTATCGAAGAGCTGAAGAAGGGCGCCGATTTCGCCGAGCTCGCAGCGGAAAAATCCACCGGCCCGTCCGGCACCAGCGGCGGCGATCTTGGCTACTTCACCGCCGAAGCCATGGTCCCCGAATTCTCCGAGGCCGCCTTTGCCCTGAAGCCGGGTGAAATCACCGAGGCGCCGGTACAGACCCAGTTCGGCTGGCATGTCATCAAGGTTGAGGACCGGCGCGCGGTGCACCCGCCGAGCTTCGAGCAGCTCAGCTATTTTGAATTTTCGTTTTTCGGGTCGTCTGCTCGATCTTGTTATGTTTGATGGTTAAAAAACTTCTTTTTTGAAAGAGCTGTGATTATTAATAATTGTAAATTTGTGTTTTTTCTGGGTCATCCTACAGGCAGTTTTTTAATTGTCACATAAAATCAACGATACAAAAACAGGAAATCCTTGCTGCGAAACAAGTAGTATTTTATACTTGGCTAAGTTGAATCTTGTTTAATTTTTCTAAGATTAACGTACTAGACTAATAAAATATTCGAATATTTAAAGAGTCTTAGGGATTTTTTTTTTGAATTACAAGTTCAACGGTTTGCTAGCGCGGCTCGGAGTGCGCGAGCACCTGCGGCACGATCTTGTCGAGGATGTTCTTCATCCGCGCTTGGCGCTGCAGACTCGGGTGCGCGCGCGGCAACTTGGTGAGCGCTGCGCGCGATGGCGCAGTCTTGGCGCCGACGGCGTCGAGCGCGTTGAGAGCAAAGACAGCGCAGAACACGCCGTGCTTCTCGACGTCGGCGAGGGAGGCCAGAGTCTCCAGCGCTTGCGGCATCGGCGAGTCGCTTCCCCTCAGCATTGCCTCGGCGGCGACGATGCGCACGCAGTGCGAGGGGTCATGCAAGTTCCAACTGTAGACTTGTCGCAAAACGATATGTTTCAAAAGAAATATCAAGCTTAAGATTCGAAACTAATTAGAATCAGATCTTAAAGGCAACATTGCTTGCTCATTATAATTATTATTTTAATAGTGGAAAACCGTGCCCTGCATTTAAGATCATAATTTTGGATGAAGCAGACTCAATGACTGGAGCCGCTCAAGCAGCTCTTAGACGAACGATGGAAAAGGAAACTAAATCTACCCGGTTCTGCCTGATTTGTAATTATGTTAGCCGAATTATAGACCCTTTAACGTCCAGATGCTCGAAGTTCAATACTACTGCTAATCTTCCTCCTCTTACTACTACTACTGCTGCTACTGCTACTACAACTACACCTGCTACAACTATCGTGACTACTACTACAACTAAGGCTAAGGGTATGAATATGAAAGTTCCAGGGAATACTGGAGAGAAATGAAAAGAATCAAAACAAGGCGAGTAAATATAGGAAGTCAAAAGGGCGTATGAGGTTCAACTAAATTTTTGCCATTTTAATTTAAAACAAATTGTCTTACATCAAGCAGTACATTTAATAATCTTACTGATCATTCCCTTGATGAGCTTTTAATTTAAGAAAAAGTTATAATGACTTAGACTTCTCTTGTCCTTCAAGCAGAGGCGGTTTTAGGGTAGGGACAGAGGGGGCACATACCCCAGGCGTAGAAATTTAGGGGCACAAAATTTCAAATAAATAATTTAATCGTTATAATCGTTTTGTAATTTTCGAAATTGTATTTTAATCAAGATAAGTAAAGGCTACTGTTAAAGCCGTACTGACTAGTGGTTGGCGCACTGGTTTGAGAATTCTTTGTCCAAGGGGCACGGATTCGATCCCTATCGTAGTCAGTTATTTAATTTGGGACGGGATCAGTGGCGTGACTCTGTAAACTCAACCAGAGATGAGAAGTGAGTTGCTCCTGAACCTCCCTATTTTCAGACTGCAATTTTAGGCACAGTTGAGCAAGCTGCCCAACCTGCTGAATTAGAGTTTCCATGGTTTTCTTACTTGCCTCCATGAAAGACAACCATACCAAAAAATCGCTCTGGCAAAAACGGGCAGAACAGAGGCAGAAACAGGCGGAGCAGAGCAAAATCAGATGAAGCAGGGCAGAAAATCGGAGCAGGGCAGGACAAAACGGAACAGAGCAGGGCAGAGCAAGGATAGCAGGGCAGAAAATCGGAGCAGGGCAAGACAAAACGGAACAGAGCAGGGCCCTTTTTTTTTTACCAAAATGGGGAAAAATAAAATAAATCATTTTTTTTTATTTAAGCAAAAAAAAGATTTTTTAGTTGTTAAAAACAATTTGATATTTTAATCTAAGATGAGGACAATAGAAAAAAAAATATCATTTGCGAGGGGATGTCGACTTCTAGAAGTCACTTGTACCAGGTGGCCCGTGCCAAGCATGGCAGAACTGTGTGAAGTGTTGCAAGAACTACCCTAAGCAAGGTGAAACTGTTGTACATGTGGTGGAACCCTATGGTAAACATAGCGCTTTGAGTGGTGCAGCAGGTGACATAAAATGGAAGCCGCCGGGTGTCGCGGGTCATGCCGGTGTCGTAGAGGATGATGTAGGCCTTCTCGAACAGGGAGACCAGGATCGAGAACAGGATCTGCTGGCGCTCGCGCTGCTCCTGGCTCAGCTCCCTGGCCGTCACTCCCCGATGCAGCAGCAGCAGGTCGGCGTGGTCCAGGGTCAGCTTCAGAAAGTTGTCGTACTTTTCCGAGAGCGTGCGGTGTAGGGCGTTCTCCTCGTTCTGACGCTGCTTGCGCTGCTCATAGATGAAGACGCCGATCGCCAGGGGCAGGCCCAGAATGGTCACCCCGTAGCTGATCGCCTAGTCATCGTTTTGAAATCGGATACGCATATTTGTAGTTAATTTTAATGTCTTTACGTGTGCCTATAAATTTGAATTTTTCAGGCAAGCATTCATTTCGTCTACAGAGATTGATCTAGGTATTATAGGTAATGTTTGCCTGAAATCTCCCGCAAGCAATATTAATATGCTGCCAAAGGGTTTTGAATTTCCTCGCAAATCTCGCAATGATTGATCCAGAGCCTCGAGCGATTTTTTGTGTGCCATTGTGCACTCGTTCCAAATAATAAATTTGCATTGCTGCAATACTTTACCCATCCCAGATTATTTGGAAATAAGTAAAATGAAGCTTATATATTTGGAATCAGCATAATAAGCCAATTGTTTTGATATATCTATTGGTATCAAAATTCCGCTTTTTAGAGTTTTGGTTACTATTGAGTCGGGTCGAAAATAGCGACGAAGACCACACTGCCTTTCCATTACAAACAAATACAAAGTAGAAACAATAAGGAAAATCTTTTCAAGACGGTGGAAATCAGTTCTGTGAATATTTCGGCCGTATGTCCAAGGGTCTTCACCACAATACGAGAACAAGAGAGAAAATATATATATATATATATATATAAACTTGCATAAAATTCTGAGAGTGTGAGCATTAAGTAATCTATTTGAAGCTAATCGAGCTTAGACCATTCCAAAAAAAGATTTATAAACATACTTAAGCACACAACCAAAGAATCATACTTAAGCACTTCAATCATACTTAAGCACTTCATACTTAAGCACACAACGAAAGAATTCTGGACCATTTAAAAATCAGATTATTTTTGCGCTGAAATCAAATCTAACATTGAGTTAAAGAGAAAATGAGAGATTGCTATAGTGAATGTGTGCTTAATTCCGTTGGTTTTCGTCTATAGCGTGTTTTTGGAATCCAACTATATTATAGCTAAAGCATACACATATTACAAATATGAACTATTATTTAAATGTTTGAAATTATTCAAAAGACAGAAACCAGATAGTAAAAAAAGAAAGAGTGCCATTTAAATCCCCTTCAATGGCCTATAATAATCACCGCTATTGAAATTGCATCTCAGCGCCCCTCCCCCTATTGAGTCAGGCATAGCCCTGGCTCAATTTTGACTTTTGACCCACAATACTGGCATTCATGGAGGGCGTAAGATCAGCGTTAAGGATCCTCTGGGAAATTCAAAACCTGTCTGAAATGTCTTCGTCAAAGATAAAATGAAAAAAAAAACAAAAAAAGCAAGATTGTTCCACTGTAAAAATACAAAACAGTAGAAACCTGACAGTCGAAATCTGCATAACAGAAAGCGACAATTACGACCGAATAGCTGTATTTCATGTAATGGGTTGAACACTCAAATCTTCGTTAATGAGATTGTCCTGGTTTAGTCTTAAGCTAATCAGAAACAACAAAAAAGTTTTAACAAAAAAAGTTTTTTTCACCTGAAAATAAGGAGCAATATTAAAGCTTAAAACGAACAGAAAATATTAAGTATATAAAGGGGGTTGCACCCTCCTCAACAGCTCGCTCTTTACGTTAAAGTTTTTTAGTACTTTTAGGGCGTATCAGCAATATCTCAGGGGTGACTAAAGATATCAAGATGAAACTTTCAGAACTACAACTAATTTTGGTTTTACTGCTACTACTATAACTACTACTACTGCGACTACTTATGACAGTGACAGTGCCTATTTGAGACTGCGACTAAGACTACTTGCTACAGTGATTGCTTCCGACTACTTGCGATTTCATCTACTTGTTATTGCTGGTGACTGAGCAGTAACTGATTGCTACTTCCCTTCCTGCCCCTTCAACAGAAGGGCTGTCCCTTCCTAAACCCTTGCTCTTTACGCTAAAATCTCAAAGTTCTTTAAACAATTTAACAAGCAAGAATTGCCATGGTGACAAAGCTGGAAGTACTGAGAATTTTTAATGATGCAAATGCAGATATACTTGGATTCATAATGTAATAGCTCTCATCCTCAGCTCCTTTGCTTATGAGAAGAATACCTATTGTGAGGTGGTATGAATTTCCTCTTTGAGCCTACAATAATTTTATTTTCCCAGTCTAATTTGATTAGTTGCATTGTATCTGCTGCATCAGAGAAAATATAAAGTCTTTGTAAGGAAGTGATACTCTTCTTCATGCGTTTTCGATAATCGTCTTATATTCTTCTGTCCAGGTATAGCATAAAACTCCAGTAAACAAAATAAGAAATAAAGCAATGCAACTGCAAACTTTCATCCCACTGAATTCAATATAAAACTAAAAATACTAAACTTCAACAACTTAAAGAGTGTCCTAGTCAGGAATAAAATTAAAACTTTACCATAATAGATATAATTACTATGAACAACTCACTTGAAGCACCAAGCCTCCTGAGACCGACACAGCTACGAACGCTCCTTCTCTATCTAAATCTATTCAAAGTCTCCCTTTTTACATCCTCCCAAGAAGTTTCAGTTTCCCTGAACTCTTTCCTTGCCATGCATCCACCCATGCCGGGCAGCGATGCCAGGGCATCGACGCTTGGGCCGTCGACCGCCGGCCCCTCGCAGGCCTCGACCACTTCCGCCGGCTCGGCATTGCCGCTGGCGTCGATGAAGATGACCTCCACACCGCCGGCGACCAGCCGCAGTTCGATGGTTGCGTCGTTGCCTTCGAAATCGACCAGCAGGCGCTGGCCGTCCATCATGCCTTCGATGCCCAGGATCGACGCCGTGGCGACGACCTGATTGTTGGCGGGGTCGATGACTTCCAAGGCGTTGGGGCCGATGTCGACCAACTGCTCGGGCGCCGCGCACGAGCCGAGCGACATTAATGATTTCTACTCCTTTTAATTCGGTCAATTGTATCCTTAATTAGAGGTCGTTACTAAGAACTGTTTGATACAGAAACTGAATTGAACATTTAAGACTTCGTCTTCTTTTCAAATTTAAGCATAATTCTGATAAATGGTAGATCTAGGTAGTTTTCAGCATTTTTTAAATTGCTAAAAATTTAAGAAAAGGAGAAGCAGCCAACCTAAATGAAAGGCGAATTTAGTCTAAAAAAAATTAAATAACTGCAAATAGGGAGCAACATTAAAACTTAAAACGAAGAGAAATTGTTCCGTATATGAAAGGGGGAACAAACAAATACTTTCTGTTGCCAATATGAAGGCTAAAAAGCACCAAAAGTGCAATGTTCCTTCTCTATGGATAGGCTTTATCTGATCTATTTGCTTTATATGATATATGGCTGCGCTGTGCTTAGCCCAAGTTCGAACAATAATATGTCTTTTCACTGTCCTTTGTGCTTTAATTATACTAAAAAGAATATTCATGGTTGATAAAACTTCAACAGAGGCAGTATTACTACGAAAAGGGAAGAATCCTCATATTTTAAAACACCATGAGTATCAAAATTCGTGCTGGAAATTTGCGATTTTCCATGGTATTCCTGACGAGGTCGAACTTGCGCGCGATCTCCAGGCCGGAGCCGAGGTCGAGGCTGCCGCGCGACTTGTTGCGGTTGACCGCGCGCACGACGCCGAACACGTGCAGCTCGTCCTCCTCGGTGCGCTCGAAGAGCAGCGTGACCCAGAACGCCTGCCGCACGTCGGTGATCGTCTTCAGCTCGGACTTGTTCGCGCTCACGCCCAGGTGCGCGTAGAACCCGGGCTCGGGCTCGGGGTCGTAGCCGCGCGAGCGCTTCCACTCGGGGGCCTGCGTGCGGTTGGCGTCCACGTCGACCTGCAGGTCGTAGGGGATGGACTTTTATGTTCTTATTTTTCTAAAATCGACATTTATGTGTTTGTGTGTGTCGGTTTTTTATACAACCTTGCAGCTAAAAGAAATAAAACTTGTTTCGAATTCTTATTTTTGTCTAAAAAAACTACTTGTTTTCATTTTATTAAAAAATGATTTTTTTTTTTTTCTTTCTTTTGTTTTCTTTTATTTATATAACCTTACAGCTGAAAGAAATAAAACTTGTCTCCTATTTTTATTATTTGTCTAAAAATCTATCGGTTTTCATTTTATAATTTTTTTTTCTTTCTTTTTCTTTTTTGTTTATTTATACAACCTTACAACAGACTAGACGGACCAGACAGAGAGACAGACAAACAGATAGACAGACAGACAGACAGACCAAACAGACCAGAGAGACTAGACAGACAGACAAACAGACTAGACATACAAACGAGACAGATAGACAGACAGAATGACAAAGAGATAGACGGAAAGACAGAGAGACAGACAGAAAGACAGTGAGACAGACGAATAGACAAAACAACGAGACAGACAAAAAAAAGACAGACTAGACATACAGTACAGAGAGAAAGACAGACAGACAGGCGGACAGACAGACAGAAAGACATACCAGACAGACCAGACAGACGGACAGAAAGGGTGTGCGAAAGCACAGGATGTTTGGCCCCCAGTCCCCCATTGCACTTCCTGCCTGAAGGGCCATGAAACGGAGATCAGCATCGCCGGTTTGGACCTTAAGGGTCTAGTGCCGTCTTATTTAATTACTTTTTTATCTATTAAGTAGATGCCGCTGTAGTATTTTTCAAAAAATAAGCTTTAACTCTGTCTCACCTACAATCACTTTATGGTTCAGCAACGTGAAAACATACAAATACGTTTTGATTCTATAAAAATACGTTTTGATATAATAAAAATACAATAAATAAATAAAATAAAAATATGTTTTGCTGAGCGGCAACGCCACAGAACACGTGCGCAATATTGCCACATCATTTGATACAAACGCCGCTGAGCGCATTAAAAACTTTGAACGCACCACCAACCATGACGTCAAGGCCGTGGAATATTTTGTTAAGGAACGGCTGGCGGAGCATGCTGAACTGCAACCGCTGATCGAATGGGTGCACTTCAGCTGCACTTCCGAAGACATCAACAACACCGCCTATGCGCTGATGGTCAGTGAAGGTCGTGATAGTGTTTTGTTACCAATGATGCAAGGCATAACGGCCGAGTTGGACAGCATGGCCCAGGAACACGCAGCTCTCTCGTTTGTTTTGCTAGTTTGAACTACCTTCCTCACCCCCCTCGAAATTATGTATTTACCATTGGTATTTGAAGGTAGCATTAAAAGAGCATCTACCTTTTTTCAGCTTTCAAATGGATTGATCAAAAAGAAAGTCTTTTTTCAGCTAACCTTTTTATTTATGGTAAATAGAAATTCTATTTTACTTTTGCTACTTCAGATTGTTTTTACCCATTACTAAGTAAATTATATTTTATCCCTACGTATCAGCAATCCTTTGGATACAGGGTTGTCACCCGGTAAGAAAAATCACTAGATTTTAGTGATTTTCGTGATAATTCAAACCTAAAACAAACACAAATTACTATCGATGAAAAACCCAAAACGAACAGAAATTAAAACGAATAATAATAACAAAAACACAGGCTTTTTAAACTGTAATCGGTTCCAAAGACCAGTAAAGCAGTTTATTTTAGAACCCACCAAGGGTTTCACCTAGGGTTTCAACCCACCTAGCTGGATTCTAACAAGGATATTGCAAATCTCACTTTTCATATATTTTGTTTATGATACCATTAATATGGATGTATTTCAAAAGATGCACCTACGGCAGGGATACCACAAAGAGCTTATGGTAGGCGCGCCGATTAAAACAGGAGGAATGTAGTTAGACCGCTCAATGCCCTTTAAGTATAAGTTGAAAGTCTTTTAGTTTAGCATAAATACATAAAATAACAGACTTCGATAGAGGGCATTAATAAAAGTTAAAAGCAATTATTAATCGCTGAAAACAGCCTCCCTCCTCCAAATTTGTCTTTAATATAGTACATGTCATAGATTTTTGCTACTGTTCGCCTTAGCTGTCGGGAACATGATGTAGAGCCTAGAGATAGAAACTCTGTTTTGTATAATTCATTAGAAAGTGTCAGGAGCAGATATCCTGATGATCTTTAGATTCAAGATCTGAAACAAGCTCATCTTTTGCACAATAATCTAGGTAAAAAAAAAATCTAATTGATAGTGGTACTGTCATTCAAAAATCACACAATATGAGAGCTACCGAAAAAAAAATCTAGTTCCTTACGGGTTTTTTAGTAAAGCTTCAATTTCTTGTGTCTCAAACTTATCTCCATGCAACATTTTATTCCACGTCTTAGGTATAGATGAGCCTATCCCAACAGAAATACTTATGAAAGGGCCCTAATGGAACCTTTAAGGTCTGAGAGGCCTCTCCGGCTTCGCTGGCTCTTTCCTTAGCCATTACTCCGCTTACGCCGTCCGGGAAGCGGTGGGACCCGAAATCGAAATCATCCTGGATGTTCACACACGGCTCGATCCCGCGCATGCGATTACACTCTGCCGCGAACTGGAGCCCCTCCGACCATTCTTCGTCGAAGACCCGATCCGCTGCGAAAACCCCGGTTCTCTGGCCCGGCTCAATCAGAAGGTCGCCGTTCCAATCGCCATGGGCGAGCACTACGGCAGCAAATGGGAGTTCCTCGCGCCCGTAGAAAACGAATGGATCGACTACGCTCGCGTCGACCTCTGTATCGTGGGTGGCATCAGCGAGGCGCTGAAGATTCGCGGATTATTAACAGCAATGAGTTTATCAATAGTCTTTTAGATCCCTATTATTTTATTATTCTCCTTGTTCTTTTAGTAGATGTTTTAATTAGCCATCTTAACAATACTATTCGACAAAAAAATGAACAATCTCAGGCAGAATTGATGCTCTTGAGAAGTCAATTAAATCCGCATTTCTTTTTTAACACCTTAAATAACTTGTACGCCTTGACTATAAAAAATTCTAAGCAAGCACCAGAAGTTATTTTAAAATTATCTGATATGATGCGTTATACTATTTATGAAGGTGAAAAGAATAAGGTTTCTATTAAGAATGAAAAAAAAAAAAAATTGATATGCATTGATTTTGAATATCAACCGTTTTTGTTTTATGTTTATCCGAAAAAAAAATAAAAAAGTTGTGAGGTTTTTTATTTGCTCTTCTGAAAATTTACAATTATGGAGATACGAACTTTTGATACCCGATTGACGATATATATGACTAAAACTCTCTTTTGTAACAACCTATATTTTCCTCTCGTGATCCCTTCCCTCTCCCATATTGGCTTTTTTACATCTGCTAACTTATAATAATGTAGTGTATAAGGAAAATATTTGACTCGAAAATAATTACTGGGATATTATAAAACACGTCCCGGTTTTGATACTTTAGGCACTTCAAGGTAAGCTAGGACGATGATATTTTGCAGACATATCAGAGACCGGATAAGATTAAATTAGATATAGTCATTTTTCCGATTTGACCATCTGTGGGGAGTGGGAGGCCGGTTAATTTGGAAAAAATAGAAAAAATGAAGTATTTTTAACTTACGAACGGGCGATCGGATCTTAATGAAATTTGATTCTTGGAAGGATATCATGTCTCAGAGCTCTGATTTTAAATCCCGATCAGATCCGGTGACATTGGGAGGAGTTGGAGGGGGGAACCTAAAATCTTGGAAAACAAGCCCCTACCCCCCTTGGAAAATACTCCCCACCCTGTGGAAAATGCCCACATGGAAATTACCCAACCATAAAATATCTTCCCGTTGAAAATACGCCCATGGACAATACCCCCCGGTAAATAACCCTCCCCCTAACCCCCTCCGTGGAAAATAAGGTTTCCAAAATTTGAGAATTTTATTTTAGTTTCGGTTTTTATATTTTCCGTAGGGGGAAGGAATTTTCTTACTTGTGTATTATGCGCCACTCACTCAACTTTGTGCTGTGTAAAACTCAAGAACAAACCGGTTTCTTCGTTAGTTTCTTTCAGCTTAGTGGAAACTAACAGAGCTTGTTGTAAGGGGTGTCGAACTAATCAAAAGAAAATGTTCGCATCCTAATGCGCCTGCTTCTACTCATACTATTATTACTTTTAATATTATTACTACCTCTATTACGGCTACTGCCACTAATGCTTAGGCCACTACAATGCATTCTACAGCCACTACTAATGTTACTGCTATTAAAACGAAGGATATTAAGGCAATAAATTTGGGATATGTAGAAGCTGTGTGGAACTAAATCGAAACACACTATGCCCACATATGTTGTCAAGCTGATGCATCAGCAAAGCTTCGGGGATGGTTGATGGACAGCCCCTTTTCTATACGGAGTAATTTCTGTTCGTTTTAAGTTTTAATGTCGCTCCTTACTTTCAATTACAAATTTTTTTTATATTTAATTCATACAAAAACGGTCTGCATAAGTTGATACTAATAATTTTTCAATAATAATAATTCTATAAAGAAAAAAGAAAAGGAAGGATGGAGGAGGGAGCGAAGGAAAGAAAATATATAGCACGATAAAGAAAGAGAAAGATAGGGGAAAAGGTAGTTTGAATAGGTAATAGTCTTTACCAAAATTGGAACACGGCAAGGTCGTGTTCTTCAAGGTCATTAGAACACGATTTTTTAGAATTAACCCCCCCCCAATTCCCCCAAATAGAGCGGAACCGTTCCAATTATGTCAATCACACATCTAAGACTTCTGCTAATTTTTCCCACCAAGTTTCATCCCGATCCCTCCACTTTAAGCGTTTTCCTTGATTTTGGCTTCCCCCCCCAAACTCCCCTCAATGTCACCAGACCCGGTCGGGATTTAAAATAAGAGCTTTGAAACAAGATATCCTTCTAAATATCAAATTTCATTGAGATCCGATCACCCGTTCGTAAGTTAAACATACCTTATTTTTCAGAATTAACCCTCCCCCAGCCGCAACAATAACCTAATTTTCTAGAACGTGGAATATCAGTGAATTATAGTTCAACTGAATTCATCTTGGTTCTCATCACAATAGAATATCATCTGATCTCGCATTAATTATTTTTTAAATCTTTTAAGATTTGGCAACTGAAAAATAACAAAGCTATTAAATTTTGGGTGAAAATTTACTCTACGTGAGTAATGGCCATTGATGCTTGTTAATTATTCAGAACAAACTCAAGAATTATGATCTGTAGATCTGTAAAAACCAGTTTCATAGCCACATAGACAAGTGACGGGTGACAACATACATTGGACTTCTAATTTGGGTACGGCACCTTTTTCAAAAGAAGAAAAAAAAAACACGGCTTAATTGGATTTAAAGAGGCTTAAAAATCCACTAAAAATGGCTTACCGAAAGTTTTTTCGCACTCAGAGACTAATCTTACAAAATCTTTTCAAATACGGCCCCTTTCTCAAAAGAATTCTATAGACTAAGAACGTCCAGTGAAAAAATCTATTTTCTGAATAAAGAGAATTTTGAAAAGGAAAATATATTTTTACAAAAGAAGAAAGATAGACTTACTTAGCAAATGGCATGACAAAAACTAAGGAAACAAAAAAAGTAAAACTTATAATAAACGCGATAAAATTCCCACTAGCTCTTAATTTTTCAGTTTCCAAAGCAACAGAACTCATAACCTGTTGTTTTTGTACATGAATACTGCTGAATTGAGAGACTATTGCATATGGTGCAGCCGCAAGTACCTTTCGCAAAATAAAATTGAACGGGGCAAGTTTTAAATTTATATCAATCTTAACATCGGGAGGCATCCATTAAGGTATATTAAATATTTCATGGTTTATTTTCCCAGCCTTGTGTAAATCACTAGTTGTCGACTTTCTAAGTATATTAATAGAGTTAGTGTCTAATTTATATTCGTATCCAACGGCTAAACGGTAACGAACTGTAAGTAAGGAGCGACCCGGCTCAACTGTGAACAAGACTCTGAAAAAAAGAATTTTGAAACCGATAGATACATTAAAAGAATCAGATTTTTATGCTGGTTTTAAATATGTAAGTTTCATCAAGTTTAGTCCTACTTATGTCAAACTTTAATCAAAGTTACGAGCCTGAGAAACACACACTAAAAATCATAGAATGTCAATGAAAATCACACCATCAGATTCAGCGTATCAGAGAACCCTACGGTAGAGGTTTCAAGCTCTTATCTGGAAAAATGTGGAATTTTCAATTTTTGCCAGAAGAAAGGTCTCTTTACGCTAAAGTTTTTAATTGTTTTAAAAAGTAGAATTGTGGCAAAGAGTGAAACTTTAGCGTAAAGGGAAAGGGATTGCGAAAAACAGCGAAAAAACAGGATACATACGTGCTACCCATGAAAAAAATTGATTTTCCTTGTCATTCAGGGTGGGGGTGGAGAGCAGTAAATATCTTGTATAAGGTTCTGGACAATGGTGATTCCGATAACGTACTTTTCATTTTTGTTTGGTGCCATTTTTGAGGAATTTTAGGCTCTTTTTAAAGATTCATGTAAATTTACTTTCAAAATGCAATTGCAATATTAAGTCAGATTTTTGTCGATGAAAAAAAAACCCAATTTCTTTCGAAAAAAATGTTACGATACAATCATTACATTAGACTAGTAATAATAATGATAATAAAACAGAGACAGACAGAAAAAGTATCTTAGCCTTTTATATGAGTTTTGTTAGTAGTTAAACGCTGTTATTACAGGTTGGCATGCCAGGTTAACTTAAAGTACATCAAATTAGCTTCAATAGGTCCAAGTCCAACGGCTTAGCTGCAATTTTCCACGGCTCAGTAAAAATGTTTCAACGCAGCCGTTGTGACAAATATAATCGCAGCAAAAGACGTAGGAAAAGAATTACCTGGTATCCAATACCGGAAAAGAAAAGCTGAGAAGGATAATTTTATTTTTGAAAAAAGGGTCATTTTTAAAATATTTACGCCACGAACAAATCAAACAACAAAACACAGCGGATCAAGAGGAAGCGGGACCAGTACCCTCATCAGGAGCAGATTAAGAGGAAGCGGGACCAGTACCCTCATCAGGAGCAGATTAAGAGGAAGCGGGACCAGTGCCCTCATCAGGAGCATATATTCTACTTGATAATAGTAGAAATAATTGTGATGTTGAGGAGATCGTCAGTGAAATTCGAACAGAGGAAGGTACCTTGATTGCGGCGATGAATCCGTGTCCATGCGGGTACTTCCCAAGTGAAAAATGCAAGTGTGAGGATCGGCGAGTTAAGTCTTATCAATCAAAAATCAGTGGTCCATTGCTAGACAGGATTGACCTCCAAGTTGATCTAAAACCACTTTCGACTGACGAACGATTCGCTAAATCAAATAATGAAGAATCGTCGAAGCTGAGAGCGACCGTGCAGAAGGCCAGGGAAAAACAGGAAAACAGATTTCAGGGAAAAGGAATTCCATTCAATGCTGCGATACCGGGGGGTCACATTGCTGATTACTGCGAATTCTCCAGGACCGCTACGTCAAGGCGCACAAGCTCATCGGCACGGAGGACCCCGACAACCTCGACGCAGCCGAGCGGCTGCTGGAGGAGATCGACTCCCGCTCGCGCATTCACCCCGACGCTCAGGCCTACCTGAACTGGATCAAGGCCGACCGCCTCGTGCGCCAGGCGCAGGTGGCCTACGACCGCGCCGACGGGCGGGAGGCGTTCGACCTCCTGCGCAAGGCGTCCTCCATCAAGGACCTCGGCGAGAGCGCCCGCAAGAGCATCATCCAGCGCCGCACGCACTGGTCGCGGGTCATCCGCTGCTACGAGCGAGGCTCTATTTGTACATTATGGGGGGGAGGGGTAACCTGACCTAAATTAAGCTAACCACCAACCTTAATATGCAAATATATAACCCAAACTATATAATCTTAATATGTTCTGTCACTCATCACTTCTTTTTCACTGAGCGTAAGCTAATTCCTTCTTAATACAGCCAGATAAAACCGGTTTGTTCTCGACTTTTACACAGCGAAAACTCTGGATGTTGGTGGTATAATACATAAATACTCTTTAATCTTTCAGGCATTCAATTATTAGGTATTTAAGATTGATATATTATGCCCAAAACCTAGAGTAAAGAAAGTAAGAAACGACTATTTGTACTTTAATCTGGTCTGGTCCCTGATACGCCTGCCAAATTTTATTGTCCTAGCTTATCTGCAAGTGCCCAAACTAGTAAAACCGGGACAGATAGACCGACAGACAGACGGACAGAAATTGCGATCGCTATTTGTCACTATAGCCATTGCCATAAATGGTTACAATCATTGCTGGAAAAACAATCAGATTACTGGATGGAAACAACCAAGAGAAAAAACAGCATTATCAACTAAAATAGCATTTAATCTTTCGAATTACACTGAAATATCCTTAGCACCATATTTACTAACAATAGGATGATCCTAAAGTCAAATTTACCCTACCTACAGTATGTAAGCTAAATTTAAAAAAAAATATGATTTATAACTGTGTTGCATCGCTGCATTTTTTACAAGTTAATCCGTGAAAAAGTGAATTTCTATTTCAGGACCTTTAAACCAAACACAAAACGTACACCAAAAGGTACTTTAAAACTATTGTATAGCATTTCAAAGCCCTTGTGTACGAGTATAAAATATTGTCTTCAACTCCTGCTCAGACATGCTGCTCAATTAATGCTAAGTTAATCTTGATCAAAAAGTTCGTGGTAACGAACTGTAGTAAGGAGCGACCCGGACATACATCTCAAAGCCGCGTTTGACCTCGCCATCCACTTCGCGAGTCGTGGCGATATAGCCTACATCGTGCATCTTGACCAAACCGCAGGGTTGATCCTTACAGCCCGAGAAGGCCGGTTTAAACTTACGGCCAAAGTTTTGACAATCCGGATGCCCAAGGAGGTGATACGTCAACGCATGGGCATAAGGAGTCACATCAAAAGCCTCATCCGAGCAAATCCCGGAATACGGACACGCCGTCACATTGCGGACGGAGTTCCCACAAGCTTCTCGGGTCGTGATGCCCACGGCGGCCAAGCGGCGCATGATGGTAAAATCTTTGATCCAACCAATCCACAAAACCCTTTTTCCCCCTCAATCCATATCATAACAACTCCTGTACAGGGTGGCAGTGCCTGTTGACTAACATCAGCTGGTACGCTGTGCCCACCAGCGGCTAGCGAAGAGTTTTAATACCTAGCTTTGTAAAAATGTATTATGAATGGGAGTGGTGCCCATTTTTCTTCCTCCTTACTGCCCTCAGGCTTCGACTTTGGCAGTCTTTTTCTCTTCAAACATTGTTGCTCAACATGGCCGTTCTTGCCACTGTAATGGCACTTTCCTCTAAATTTCGTTGTGCGTAACAGACTATTATAACTATGAAAGGTGAAATTTCAAGGAATTTTGAGGGGGAGGAGGAACTGAATCAGAACGCAACCTCTCTGTTTCCAGGTTGTCAAAAAGCTTTAACAATAATATCTTAGGAATAGTCTGGTTTGTGAAGTTGAAACTAATAGAGCTTGTTGTTAGGGATGTTGAGATAACCAAACGAAAATATTTGCATCCTAAATGCTACTGCTTCAACCCATACTACTACTACTATTATTACTACTTCCATTACTACTACTACCACTAAAGTTTAGGCTACTACAATCAATTCTACTATTACTACTGCTACTACAAGATATCCTATCGTGCTTGATATAAACCGCTTAGGTAGAACTTTCAAAGATTACAGTGCTTCATGGGTTTTACAACAGATTCGGCAAATAATTTTGGATAGGATCCTCGATGAATGGCTCTCTAAAATTAATATAAGCAAAATTGATGGTGAAAGTAGAGTTGTATTAAGGAAGTTGATAATTGGAAATGATTTGTTTGAGTGGGCGTCTGGGGATCCAGAAAATCATTATCCAAGAGGTTTTAACTTAAAGGGAATAAAATTAAAAGGCAGAGTTTTACTAAAAAGCAATCTAACAAAAAAAGAACTAAAAACACTACGGTAGATTCAGTCACATTGCATAGAAGAATAAGCACAAGTAATAATCTTTCTTGTTGTTAAGCAAGTGATATAGATGAGCCATCGATCAATAGTCTGATGGACATGCTCACAAGGATATCATCCAAGAAGACCTTGACAAAGGGTAGATCTGAGAATAGCTTGACCATCTTCTCCATGAAGATGTCAGGACTGATGTTGAGTCCCATTGGCAACCTCTTGTACTTGTACAGTCCCCATGGTAACATGAATGTGGTCATTTCTGAGGTGTTTGTCCAAGGGTACATGATAATAGCCTATACTGAGATCAATTATAAAGGAAAATTAAGCCGTTTTTTTCAACGTTCTAATAAAATTTGTTAGATACATTTTTTTTCGTTTTTAACACTTGCACCTCCACGAGCAAGCAAAAATGATAGCTTTCATTGTGAAGGGGTTTCTCAAACAAATCGAATTGTCGCCGGGGTATTTAAAGAGCAAAATTCAAAATCTGCATTAAAGCAAGATTATCATTATCTACACTAAAAGGATTTGAAGAGAAACTATGACTGATAACATTTCTCGAGGTAACAAATTCTTTTTTAGTTCCCTAAAAATAGAAAAAAAAACTGTAACAAAACTTTGGTCTAAAAGGCTTTCTCAAAGTTTTGATCAGATGATTTTGAGAAAAAAGGGGCGGGGTTATATAGTTGCCCTTCAATTTTTTGGTTTCTTAAAACGTCTACTAGAAAAGTTTTATATTAAAAACGTTTTTTATTAATAATAAATATCCGTAGCTTATAAATTAACTTCCGCAATAAACTTCTATATTTGTATATTTTTATTATGGATATGAGGGGGTCAACTCCTCGTCAATAATTTGCTCTTTACACTAACGTTCAAATTGTGTTCCAATTCTTTAAGAATGACCCCTGAATCACAAAGGCCATTTAATTAGAGATGAGTTCGTGCTGCCCGTAGGGCAAACACCGTACTGGGACCGTGGACTCTCGCAATTCGTGGACTGAGCAGCAGCCCTGCACTGCTGATCGAGCTTGCAAGACGTGATGCCAGAATCCCGGCAGCGACCGTAGTCCGCGAGACGCGGCCCAGGCCACGAACTCGCGAGACGTGATGCTGGTAGCGCGGCCCACGCCACGAACTCGCGAGACGTGATGCCAGTATCCCGGGAGCGACCGTAGGCCGCAGGGATGCGGCCGGCGCGCGTACCGGGCTGTATTCACAGCGTGTCGCGGAAGGGATCCTGGTAGCAGAGGCAAAGGATGTAATTTCAGCTTTTCTTGGAAAATTATAACATATGAAGCAAAGACTAGTCAGTGCAAATTTTCCCAGTTCTTAAACTTGTCACAGGTGGAATGCCTAGATGAGGATACTCAGACATACGCTCAACATTTCATTGCCCTGCATGATGACTTCAAGATTAAATTTGAAGATATTCTGACAATGGAAATACCACCATGGCTAACAAATCCATTTGATAAAAAGGAATTGAAAATTTTATATTACAATAGGAGCTACTAAGCTTAGTACTAATGACAATCTGAAAGTAAAATATAAAAGAGGGTAGTCTGATATTCTCACCATAAGCTTATCGAAAATTTTTGTATACTGCCGATTTATTTTCAATAAAACAGTACAATAGAACCCCCCACGAATACACTATTTTTGGCACAAAATAAACGTTTCCAAAACCATAAAATAGCTCTTGTGTCTGACTACACGAAACATGTCTATGAAAGACCATACACTGGAACAGAATGCATACAGAACTTCCTTGTAGATGGGTAACCATCTGAATTTCCATTTATTGAATACGGGCTGATCTCTTATGAGACAGCTACAACTTATTCAAGGTAATTCTTATATATCCAATTAAAGCCCGTTTTTTTTTTTTTAATCATCCAAGGCAATATCCATCCCCTCGTGCAAGATTCTCCTTATAAAATCCAACGAGAAAACTTTTTCTCTATGGGAATATTTGCATGGACCTTCCCCCCCACTGCGAGAATTTCTCCCAAAACAATACTCATGTAAGTAGTATACCATTAATAACTACGGAGCTTACACCATTATTTGGGCTCTAAAGGTTGATTAGACTCCAGAACTTACACCCGAGGCTCTAAAGAATATATCCTAAACATAAGTAGAATAACTGACCTAGCACAAAATTTGAATAGCCGGTTTACCTTGCAACGGCTAAGAAAAATTATTTTGCGTTACGAATTCCCAAACGAAAATAATATTCAACGAAAAATGCGTTTAGAAGGCTTGTGACAACGATCATCAAAACAAATTGTAAACAAAACTTATTCACAGCGAGATCTGCATTTACAAGACCAGCGACAGCGAGAATCAAGACGAATCGCAAGTAAAAATTACGTACAACAAAATCTGCTTTTAAAAGACATATGACAATGAGCATGATTTATCGAATAAGAAGCAGGCTCTTACGAATTATACAAGGTGACGAACGACTAAAGCAAAAAGCCACGGAACAATTAACTTTGAAAAGTGTTTAGTATCCTTACGATCTCAGCTAAAGAATTTGTAGCCAGGAGTCTTCAGATTCTGAATTGTTTTATTTGAGGGATATTTTATTTTGTAATAGTTACCCGATTAAATTCATTGATAAAATAATAAAAAATAGACGCATTAGACATAATGATAGGGTTATTGGAGTTTTTCAGTGCTCAGAACTAATTATGCCTAAAAGTTTCATTTCTTTGCCTTATGTACCTATTTTGGGGGAGACGCTTCAACGAATTTTGCGTAAACATAACAATGATACAGGGTTCCATTCAGTGAGACCATTAGGTAGTTTCCTTTTATGCACCTGATCCTAAGTTTGAAAGAGCTTTTAAAAAGGGAACTAGACAAAAGACTCCATGAGCCTATTGAAAGTCCAGGATTTATAGTAACCTTCTTCCACGTTTATGATGCCATTAGCAAACTAAAAAAAAAGTGCTCAAAGGGAGCTGATTATATTTGTGGCTTTCATCTGGTGAATGGCATTCTGGTGTTGTTTGAGAACTTAACTGTAATGTAACAAAGTATATTCTCATATCAGTTAGTGAATGATTCTTTTTGTATTGGTATCTTCAATCTAGTTATCAAAAGGGAGAAACACATATCTCAGTCGGGTGGGTCACTTCTGTTCGCTCTTCGTGCCTGTTCGATCAGCGGCATGGCCTCGCCGGCAAGCACCTTCTGGCGTGCCTTGCGCGTGTAGCGCTCCGCTTCCTTCATCGTCTTCCACCCGAATATCGCCATCAGTTGCCGCTCGCTTGCCCCGCCTTCGGCGGCAAGGGCGGCGCCAGCCTTGCGCAGGCCATGCGCCGAACAGTGACCGAGGCCAGCCTCATCACAACGCCGGCGGAACCAATTGCCGAAGCCGGCCGGCGTATAAGGTTTGCCGAAGGCGGTCACCAGGAACGTGAGCTGTCCTGACGTCGAGAAAAATATGCACCAATTAATATTTCCTAGTAAATAGCTAAATGACGCAGAGTTATGTCAAGGACACCATGATGTATTGTGTTAAATACATGATATTCAAGCATACTCTGATCATTCCAGCTGCTGTTACTAGTGTTTACATTCCTACCAGCACACTATGAAAAATAAAATACATTAAGAACAGACAAGTTACAATGACATAACTAGCTTATATAATTTCGGCTCCGGCAATTAAAAGATGTTAAATTACAAGATTGGTATAATAAGAAAGAAAAAATTTTTTTATCGTTAATAATCACCACCTAATTGACCGATTTTTACGCTAAAGTTTCTTTTTTACTGCTTTCAATTTATTCTAATTAAACAGCTGATTATTGAAGGTGACATTTGGAGTAGAGAAGAAATACCCCCACTATTTCAATTATGGCTGACAAGGCCGTGTTAGTCAATTAGCAAGTAAAACTTTAATTTAGGGACCCCAACTTTGAGGGAGTCGATAATACTGCACATATCCTCAACAAACGAGATAAAATGTTTCAAAATTTGGCTTCACCAAATATTTTATTTACACTAACATAATTTTTTTTCTTTAAATAATGATTACAACGAATCTGAAAATCAAGAACCCCCTTCCTTACCCGTAAAATTTTTGAAAATAAGAAAATTACTGTTCGACAAAATCTCAAATTACTCAGACTTCCCGGAGTTAATATAATTATATATTGAATATCCAGTATGTTTTCATTGGTTCTTTCCGGTCACTATAACTATTACAGTGATTTATTTTTTATTTTTAATAATTTTTATTAAGATATTTTGAAAAATTAAAGCACAATCTTCAAAATACATATTGTTTCCAACAAAATACAATAACGCAATTGGCTTTGGAACTTTTACGATTAGGGGAGGGGGGGAGGCAGTAGACAACCTCCTATTTGGTCGTATTACAATTACCATTTGTAGTAATCGTAGTATTATTAGTAGTGGTAGTCGTAGTAGTGTTAGCGGGAGTAGTAGTAGTAGTAGTAGCAGTGTGTACGGATTTTCTTTTGATCAGCCGATTGCCATCCCCCCATTCTTCCCTGAAAGTTCCGACTTAACACTCTAAGCCGATTCCGACAGAAGCTCTTTTTACAACGTCATGCACATATTGCCCTTTGATTTATTTTATCATCTCCTCAACAGTCTCTGAAAGCTTTGCCTTAATACCCTTAGCCTTTTTACACACCAAGGATAAAAAAAAAACCCTGTCCTGCTATTATGTTCACATATATTCTTAATAGTTGTTAGCGGTACATATTATGGTCTAACATCGTACTTAAGCTTTTGAACAATATCATCAGGCAGCTGGTCCTTCGCAACACGAATGAATCATACATTTTCCACTGGGGGGGGGGTCCTAGCATCCAATTTCACTGTCAAGACCTCTTTCAAGACGTTTCAGGACATATCAAGACGTTTTCAGGAGATTTTCTTTCAAGACGTTTCATATTTCGAGACGTTTTTTAAGATGTTTTTAAGACGCACTCCTGGATAGCGCCATTCTAACGGTTCTCTTTCAAACAGTGATTTACCATAACCATTTCATCAGATTCTAAGTTTGTGTCAGGTGTAGAATGGTTAATACGTGCACAACAGCAAAACAGCAGGAAAAATGCAAATAAACCCAATAAGCAATGAGAAATACAGAAGAAATAGTTTTCCAATAATACTCGTGACGACAGACCAATTTTGTTTGGCCCATTCCAGGAAAAACACTCAGATCACAAAAATTAGCTGATCTCTTAGCATTTCACAAAATTTGTGAATTAGCATTTCACAAAATCAGCTAAATTATCTAAAACAAGCCCGCAAAAAAAGTGAGAAAAGTTGAAAATTTGCGACTCAATATTCAACTCAATTATTTACAATGACCAAGCTAGGATACAGTAACACATGTGCCAAAATAAAATTTCTGCAGGCATAGAGTACCAATAATGTATCCATTAAATCGTTTATTAAGTCGAGTTATGGTCAACCTCTAATCGCCATATTTATGCTCAACCAGATAAAAAAAAATCACGCTCCCCCCCTCATACTATCCCTGGGAATTGACGTAGATGCAACCACGAACAGCCCTATAGCAAGTATTATGTTCCTAAATAGGAACACCTGCTAACAATAACCAAAATTCGAAAAATATTGAAATTAAATGACTATATGAGTATATCGTTGTATATTACTATCTATGTCCTACTATATGTATTATTGTCAATAATATACTCTCTATATGAAGATTAAGGAGACTCAAGCATCTTCTACATTTAGAAGATCTAAACAGCTTGCGGAAATTCTTTGAGAATGATTCAAGGTTCAGTTCCCTATTACACAGTTTTTAAATAGTTCCTCGTCTGAAAGGATTCATACCTTTTTCTTGTGAAAAGGATATTACATCGATTCCACTGATTCTGCTGCTAGGATTTTCTATCCCAACTACACTGAAATGAAGTTCTAATTCACAAACTCCTGTTAATAATTGAGAAGTCCCTTCGTTGTCAAACACCTTTGGTCCTCAGTTTTCTCGATTATGAGCAAGTGTTCGATTCTGTTGATAGAAGAACTTTTGCAAAAGTCTTATTCTTATATGGTATACCACACAAATACATTAAAATGATTTGTGCTATGTACGAGAATAATACTGCTGCGGTTAAGGTAGGAAATGAGGTTAGCAACTAGTTTTATATTAAATCAGGACTTAAGCAGGGTTGTGTTCTATCCCCCTTTATATGGATTATCTTGATGGACTTCGTCTTAAGGAGCACAGGAAAGGCAATTCGAGACCATTTGATATTGCTTGCCTTCAGGAAACCCATTTGACAAAAAATCAACAAAAAAAGTCTCCAGGACACACTATCCTGAGAAAGTATAGGTCTTCAGAGGAAAAGGGGCGACTTTCAGAAATTACGAACACCAGCTGGCCCGTGCCAAGTGGGGGAAAGTGTACTAGGCGTGGTATGAACGCGCCAAGCGTTGAAGGGGCATTGTCACGTGTGGTGGAACTGTGTCACACTTGACAGAACCGCGCAACACATATGGTGCTCCGATATGTAGCCTACGCCAGGTGGCAGAATGTCTTTGACCCTACGGCCTTTTCCTTTATTTAGTTTTTTTTTAATTTTGGAAAGTTTGACTGTTTATAGGAGTACATTTTCTTAAATTAGTACTTTGATTGATAGACTTTGACTAATAGACTTTGACTAATATACTATTTGACTAATTGACTAATAGTCCAAATACTTTGACTAATAGACCATGTCCATTGATCCATATGACTAATAAGATCCATGAGCTAATGGAGAAGTTCTTCTACTTTTCACTCGTTGATTAGCTTTGTTGAATAGAAATTTTGATTTTTTTTTTAATTTTGGAAAGTTTGACTGTTTATAGGAGTACATTTTCTTAAATTAGTACTACAAAATCGACGTCTAAAATAGGGTACTAGAACACAGCGATTATGAAAATCACATTTATACAAAAAATCAAAACTTAGGTTTTTTGAGGTTGATTTTGGGGAGGTGAAATTCGTGTTTCCATATAAAGGCATACAACAGCAAAATTGATGGCTACAGCAGGGTACTAGATCACGGTGATTATGAAAACCATCTTTTTTTGAACGTAAAATTAAAACTTTCATTGACTTTTTAAGTTAAACGATGAACATATAGCAAACTACTATTAAACTTTTAAGTTGTCCGTATAAATTGTATCATTTGCAATGTGGAAGAGGTTTGGCCCAAGTGGTAGGCCACAAAGGATATTCTTTTGCCATCTGTTGTTTTTCATTTACAGAAAGTTCCCAAGCCAATGAACCTTGCTCTCATTATAGCCCTAGAAAGTGGGATATATCCTCATTTTTTTATGCAGGCTACTGTTGAAATATGGTCAATCAGGCAAGTACCCAAAATTATCCATAGACAATTCCTCTGAATAACATCTTATAAATTTTCTCTATCTTTTGGAGTACTGATGTTCCAGAACCATGCTTAATTACTCTCAATATTCTAGTTCTAATATTCTTCTTCTTCTACTGTGGGCTTTTCCAACTGGTTCCAGATCTTGTTTAACTAGCACTCACCAATTTCTAAACTTTCCTCCTTGTCTTATATGCTATTTTAGTAGGGGTGCAGCGAGTAGTATTTGCGTAATGGGTGACGTAGTGCGTGTCCAAGTCAACGGAGCCAGTGGAGCTTGAGGATACCTGAGATTCTCTCGATGTTATAAAAATGTCTATAGTTTTCATCATTAGAAATGTAGTCTGAAAACTGGGTTCCCAAGATTAAATGCAAGCAACGGTGGTCGAAGACTTTTTTAGCGTGCCCCTGAGCTGCTTTGATGGGCCAAGATTCGACATCATATGATTCAGATCCAACACAGAGTTTCAAACAGACATACCCAACCCAAATACTATCAGAATAAACAGAGTAACACACAGTTTCAGCTCTCAGTCCAGTTTTGCAATATATTGCTGCTCCTCTCCAACACTCAGGGCTATCCAAATTGCCACACAGACTTAACCCAGAGATTTGGAGATGAGATTCTTCCAATTTTGACATTGAGTTTTTAGGGCAAATCTCACAAACACAAATAACATCTATATTGTGATCAAAACACACAGCATTCAGTTCATTAAATTTTGGAGCAAGAGTATCAGAATTTGTGTAAAAACAGCGTCGTCACGAGCGGGAACCGTTGAAGGAAGGCTTTCGTTGCGCTGTGGCGGCGTTCTCTTATCCGATGGAATCTGGGGGTCCTGTTGTGGTGCGCCGGGGGGCTTTTGGGGGTGGTTGATTACTACGGTGCCGACGGCTCGCGGGTACGCTCGCCCCACCTTCCGGAACGGAAACTGGAACGGTTTTTTATGCGAGCCAGTTGTGTATGACGTTTCCGTGCACGTCGGTGAGGCGGTAGTCGCGGCCTTGGAACTTGTAAGTTAGGCCGGTGTGGTCGATGCCTAGGAGGTGTTGGATCGTGGCGTGAAGATCCCCATGAGAATCTTCTGTTACAGAGTTCAGAACTTAGTGCCTCCTTGAAGTCCCCGCTCTGACGCGTAGATCGTACTACAACACCATAACGGAACGCAATTTTGTTTTGTATTGGTATCTAAGCTGCGAATTGCTCCGACTTTTAGATTCAGTCTGCCAATTTCCTGTCTCCAGCCGCTAGCATCGCTACCGTGCACTGTATCCCAAAAATAAATCTAGATTTCATAACTGTATTGTACATCTAAGCTGTGGTCTTGAAATAGCTTTTGTTCCGTGAATAACTCTGCATTCTGAACGAAAAAATAAACTTGTTGAGTACGTAAGGTTCGTTTGTTTTTTACTAAGAAACACGTTCGTAAAAAAGAGTCGCATCTTTAATATTCAAAAAATTGGAGGGCAACCATGCCTCCTCCCAACCCCCCTTGTCTTATCAAAACCATCCAATCAAAATTTTGAGAAAGCCATTTATCAAAAAAAAATTATAATATGCAAATTTTGTTTTATTTATGCATGTGCGGTGAGCCAAATTCAAAACATTCATTAATTCAAAAAAATTCAACAAAAAACAATTTAAATAAAAAAAAAAATTTTTAACTGCAAGTAAAGAGCGACGTTAAATCTTAAAACGGGGTGCGAAGGGGGGGGGGGCTTGTTGCCCACAAATGACTTTTGACTGATAAAAAGAGCACTGGCCCTTTCAATTTCCAATCGAATGAGCTTTTCTCAAAGTTTCTACGACAACAAATGGCCATCTAAAACTTTCTATCAGATGCATTATGGGAAAATACGAGGTTTGGAGGGGGTTATCCACGCTCCGATCATTCTGAATCTTAAAAAGGGCACTAGAGTGTCTGATTACCAAAACAATGAACCCCCTTCACGTTTGTACAGTCACCCTTTCTATATATACCTTATATGCCCCCAGGCATAACTGGCATTGCCGCGCACAAGGTCGCTCATTTCTGCTCCATGTGTGGTCCGAAATTCTGCCCTATGCGCATTTCGCAGGATATCCGCACTGAAGCGCAGAAAGAGGGCATGGAAAAAATGAAGGAGAAATACCGCAAAGGCGGCGATCTCTATATGCCTGCCCAGGAGGCACAGCCAGCCGAGCCAGCTGAGTAGATAACAAAAAAGAACCCCGGCCAATGGAAGCAAGCCGGGGTTCCTGTCTCTTCTAAACCCTACGGGGTTCTGACAGTTTAGAAGCCATCTAATGAGATTTTGATGCCGCCGCGCACGACGATTGAATTGATCTAGGAGTTTTGAATCTTGTCCTTATTAGAGCAAAATTAAACGGCATTTAATCAATCTTATGCTAAGAAGCTCCCCCTGCCCTCAAGACCTTAATGATCAAAATTGCGTTTAAGCTCACCAATAAATCGTGTAGTTTTTCTCGGTGACAGTGAAATGCATGAAGACATTAACACTGAGGCTTTACAAATCAGGTCCGATAATTTAAGCTTAAGCAAAAAGCTAAGGGATCAAATTCTGGATTAATTTTTCTCTATAAGACCTGAACTTTCAATAATTTATGGCTTGCAAAAATTGGATCAGCCAGGGGGTGCTTTTATTGCCTGTACTAATGGAGTTGCGACAAGATAGAGACTATACTAGAAAAAAAGGAAACGATTTTATCTCTAAAACACCAAAAAGGTAACAAATAATTTTCGCTGCACGGAAAAAATTAAATTTTCTTAGGACTAAAAATGAAAGATTGGGGCAGTCACGACATATTCATATCTGAATGGTTAAAAATATGTTAAGACATTCTTCTCAGGAAACTATTTTGTTTTACCTTTCTTTTAGCGCATTTCTTTGCTTATATGTTTGGCATTTTTTTTTCTTTCTAATTTTTTTTTTCGATATTTTGATTTTATTCTTAGCGCCGAGATGACGACGACCTTTCCGGAGGACGGCTGCAATATCCACGTCACCATCGCCAACGTGACGGAGACGCAGTTCGCCGAGGCCAACCGATTGCGCGGCAATCTCTACGAGATGCTCGCCTACCTCGAGGACGAGATCGCCGCCGAGGCGACGCACCCCGACGGCAATCGGATTGCCTACTTCATGACGCACCCGCTCATGAGCACGCAGAACCGGCCGTACGGCCGCGAGGGCTCGCTGGGCGTCGAGCACCTCGAGAAGGCCCTGCTGCTATTCCGCTGCCTCGAGGCGCGCAACGGCACCCGCACGTGGTGTGAAAAATGCGCTATATAGCCAATAGCCAACCAAGGGCTCTCTTACTAAATTGGCCCTTCAACCTGGCGAGAAACCTGTAAGATTTCCTTAAGTTTTTTTTTAAGAATCAATTATAAGTTGTCTTGTGAAAAGAGATCTTATCATATATTTTATTTAAGAACAACTTTGGAAATATATAAATATACAATGTCAGAATTTGTAGCATTAAATTTATAATGAAATAGATAGTTACAGTTGAATATATTCCCATGGAAACTTTCTAAGCTGATGGTGCTTTGTCAGTTGAAATCTTTTGGTGATGACGAAGGCTGGTTAGAAAACCCACCTTACCGGGGATGCAAGAGAAAAGAGACCCTTTTCGAAGGGGGCGCCCGGGCGCCATTCTTCGTATATTGGCCGGGCGTTACCAAAGCAGGCGCGACAAATAACAGCGTAGTGCAAACCACTGATATTTTTCCAACGCTGGTGGAGATCAGCGGCGGAAACCCCGATAAATATCAAGATCTGGATGGCGTCTCTCTGCTATCGATTATCCAAAAAAACAGTAAACTCAAACGGAAAGAGCCTATTTACGCCTACCGGGCTTACCAGGATCTTTACGTTTCGGTTCGTGCAGGCTCCAGGGATCCAAAAGGTGTCACCGCGGCATTAATTGCGAACATGCATATAGGAAAATACGATTAGAAAATGTTGATTTATTTAACTAATTTGTGCTAATGCTAACGAGATATTGAGAAAATATTAATTGTGTAGGTAAGTTTGACCAAATAATTGTTTTGATCGTAGTTACATTGTTACAGCTCTACCCGTTGAAATGTACAACACCTCCTCCCTCCCCCAACGCATGTGGTACTGATACTCCTGAATTAAGACCTAGCTAACTCCTTATTCCAGTTTTTATGGCACTTGGTATTAACCAAGTGACATATAGTAATCCGCGGACGGAACCGCGCAGGCGCCCGCCAGCGACGCGTCGCAGAAGTAGCCGAATGCCTTCAGGTGCTCCGTGCGCTCCTGCGGGCTGGCGGGGATATCTGCACGCTCCCTTTTCACCAGCCCTTCGCGTGTGGCATCCAGCATTGCCTGGTAGTCGCGCATTGCGTTGACGATGGAGAGCGGCGCATCGGGGCGGCGGAAGGCGGCGACCCACGAGACCGCGAAGAGGACGCTCAGCGGCCGGCGGGCCCCGTGGGGCAGCAGGTGGGGCCGGTCGTGGGGCCAGGGCAGAGTATGGACGTCGACCAGGGACTTTTATTTTTCCGAGGAAATAGTGTTAAAAGTTTTGAAAAGTGTGGCAATTATGTGTAACAAACGTAAAAACAAATCGATTTGTGATGGTATGCAATGTTCTGTATTTCACGCCATCTATTTTATCAAGATTTGTTATAAATAGATGACATCAATGTAAAAGAAAATGACATTCTCAAAATTGTTCAAAGAATGAGAAAAATATGTAGAAGAACCATACGTTGCTAATCGAACATTATGATTATTTTTATTTATTATCCGTTAATGTAAAAATGGAGCGTAGAATAAAAAGAGAAATGTCAAATACACTTCAACATCGGGGCGAACCTGCTCGTGGCGCGGGATTCGCAGAAGCGGATCGTGGTCGGCAAGGGCGGCGCGATGATTAAGGCGATTGGCAGCGCCAGCCGCGCCGAGCTGCGGAAATTGTTGGGACGCCCCGTGCATCTGTTCCTTTTCGTGAAAGTGCGCGAGAACTGGATGGACGACCCGGATCGTTATGCCGTCTGGGGGCTCGACCCGAACGCCTGAGGGAGCCATGCAACGCCATGGAATGGACCGATGAAGGGATCGTTCTGGCCTCGCGTCCGCATGGCGAGGCCGCGGCCGTGGTGGTGCTCCTCACCGCCTCTTTCACGTTGTTAATGATGTTAAATGCCAAAGTAGGAATGTCAACAAAAGCACTTGATGCCTATGCTGGAAACATCCTTAAGAGTTATGGCGCAATATCAGCACCATACAAAGCTTATGGTTTTCCCGGACACTCTTGTATAAGTGTAAATGAAGAAGCTGCTCATGGTATACCGTCTAAACATAAGATTTTGAGAGAAGGCGATCTAGTCAATATTGACGTTTCCGCAGAACTTAACGGGTTTTGGTCAGATAATGGAGCTTCTTTTGTTATTGGCAACGACCTTCATAATCATCAACCTCTTGTGGATACGAAAATTTTAGAAAATTTCGAGGACGAAATTGATCTCAATTAAAACGCACAATAGAGATACAGGCTATCACTACGACACATTGCCAATATCATAGCAACAGCTTATGGTATTAAGTTGAAACTTCAATGCCTTGATGATAGGAAGGCTCAACTGACCAAAAGACAACTTACTACTACTGCTGCTATTAGTGCAGCTCCTGTTAGCATTTTACTACTACTAGTAGTAGTAATGATCCTATTGATATTACTGTCACTACCACTACAAGTAAGGCTAGGCGCATGATTTTAATAATTTTTTTCCCAAAATTTTTGGTGTCCCAATATCCAAAGGTGGGAAACGAGAAGACCCATCAAATAATAGATACTAACACGGATGAATAGGTGAACATAAAACAAATGGAAACTAGAAAGAATAATCAAACACGATTATCAACAGGTACAATTACCCTTAAGGTGTACTTCAGTGAAATAAAACATATCTCTTGGTCTATTCAATTTACTTTCCATCAAATCAATTTTTCTAATCTAATTAAGGAACCGTAGTAAACCAGCATGAGCCTTGTGTTTCAAGCAGGAGCACAAGAAAAATCGGCTTTATAGTAAGATGCAAACATGGCTAAGTTATCAGAACGACCTGTTGCGCGACGCGCTGGCCGATCTGATCCGCAATTTCGATCCGGTCTGGGTGCGCTGCAACGCGCTGGGCCGGGCGGCGCCGCGCCGCAGCCTGGAATTCGAGGCCATGAAGCGCCATGCCGAGCTGACGCTGACGCCCGAATTGCTGGACGGGCCGGTCTGGCGGCGCGCCTTTGAAAAGCCGCTCGGCTATCCGGGCGATTTCCGGGTCATGCTGTATTCCTACGACCATGCGCCCGAGGACCGGCTGGCCGGGATCGGGCTTTATGGCGAGGTCGTGCACAACCTGATGACCGCGCATCTGAAATGATGATGATGATGATGATGATGAGGATGATGATAATGATAATGATAATGATGTCGATTATAATTATGATGATGATGGTGATGATGATGATGGTGATGATGATGATGATGATGATGATGATGATGATGATGATAATAATGTCGATGATGATGATGATGGTGGTGATGATGATGGTGGTGATGATGATGGTGATGATGATGATGATGATGATGATGATGATGATGTCGATTATAATTATGATGATGATGATGATGTTGATGATGATGATGATGATGATGAT
The DNA here is from genome assembly GCA_010016025.2 of Alatinidae sp. Z8VKAUB7J3. Lineage (NCBI taxonomy): Eukaryota > Metazoa > Cnidaria > Cubozoa > Carybdeida > Alatinidae > Alatinidae sp. Z8VKAUB7J3. The sequence goes on along the minus strand of JAAAKM020721499.1, from coordinate 63,338,557 downwards.
GATGATGATGATGATGCTAGTAACAACTTCGTTATAGGAGAAACGTTTCTTGGTAGAGCCAAAATAAGATATTTTTTGGAAAGTTGTGGAGAAGCTAGACAATGAAATAGCGGAACAGGGCTGGGAACAGAAATGGGGTTGGGGTATCCAAACAGGTCAGGATTATTTTAGAGAGCCAGGAACTCCAGAAACGGCATTGTGATATCTCTCTCTCTCTCTCTCTCCCCCACCCTCTCTCTCTCTTTCTCTCTCTCTCTCTCTCTCTCTCTGTCTCTCTCTCTCTCCCTCTCTCTCTCTTTCTCTCTGTGTCCGTGAGTCTGAGCGGCTATTTGCTTGTTCCTCTCTCTCTCCCAGACCAAAGTAAAAAAAAAAGAAGAGACAAGTCGTCTTGATATTTTTTTGCATACCCTGACAGGCCTATCCGGACCTGGCTTAGGTTTCCAATTTCCAAATACTCCTCTCATCGTGCAACATCATTCTTCCCTTTATAGGAAGCCCACATCAAAGCAGTCCATCCAACCTAAAATTAGAAAACCCGTTAAAAAAATTCAGTTGTCTTTTTTAACCTATTTCTAACAGTCCATAGAATTAGATAGATTTTGTCAAAGAAGGGAAGCATTTAGTTTCTGGAAGCAGTGTGTATCTGTTCTGTTAGATGCACAGGGATAGCAGGCTACCTAACATCACCTCTAGGAGCCGCTTAATCAGTTCTTCTCTGCTTGAATTCTGCGGAGCAAAGTTGGCACAAAATTATGCTTCTGACTGAAAGCAAGGTGATGCCTCTGCGATTTTCACAGATTGTCTTTCTACCCTTCGTAAAAAGTTTTACGAAAATACATTTACTTTTAATGGAAAGAGAAGGAAACGTTTCATCCTTCCATACATCCTTCTAAATAGTTTAAATATTCGGCTAGTAAGAGCTCATAAACATATTTTGGTAACGTAGGAGAGACGCTATCGTATTCGGCCGTTTTCAAAAAACAGAAGATTTTTTTTTAATTTTTATATAGCTTATAGTTTATTTTTTAATTCTCGTTTATTAATCTTGCTAAAGAAGAAAACATGTTTTGCAAGTTAATTTGGATGCCTTTCAAGGGCGTATCTAATATTTTTGTTCGGAAGGGGGGGTGGGCTACAAAAGAAAAACAAATACAAAGTTGAAACAATAGGGAAAATCTTTTCAAGACAGGGGAAATCAATTCTGTGAATATTTCGGCCCTATGTCCAAGGGTCGTCTTCAGCACAATACGAGAAAGAGAGAAAAAAATATGTATACATAAATAAACTTACAAGAGTTTCTCACAGAAAACTGGAACACGGCAGTAAGCTCCTCCTAATCCTGATGGCCTGCCCAGTTAGTCCTGCAAATGATTTCCTATGTCAGCCTAAACACCCTGAAGTTGAGATGAATAGTGAAGAAGCTCGGAAATTATTCGCTCCTGTTTCAAATCAAGAGCCAGCTACGTCTGAAAAGTAAGTCAATACCCCTCAGCAATGTCACACGTTACCCAACATGGTCAAGGACGTAAGAAAGGAGCTTCAAAAGTTCTGCAGGAAACCCATCAAGCTTCAGCTTGAAAAAAAAACAAAGAAAGAAAGCAAAGGAATTCGCTTGATCTTTTTCAGATAAATTGCCGACAAATTGTTTTGGGTACTCGAGTGACTGACCGTACCTCAAAAAAGGTACGTAGGTATTTTTTCTCTGTAGAAAAATGTGGTTGAACTCGATTTTCTGGGGCTATAACGAGAGAAAGGTTAAAGTGGCTGGGGCCTATTCTGAGGATGAAGTATGACAGATTGCCAAAGATCTTCCTTTTCGGCCATCCATCTAGGGCCAAACAAAAAGCAGATCATTCCCGAATGGGGTAGGAGGACATCGTACGGAAAAATTTCACAGAAATAGGAATTTTCTGCGAGATAAGATGGCACAAGGGGGGGGGGTTACTTTTTGATCACTTTCGATTTTTAGAAGAGGCATGATAAATCCTGATTTCTGGTTGAATGAGCCTCCTCCCAAGTTTATATGACCATTGCTATGTCCAAATTTTATCGGACGCATTTGGGACAAAAGGGCTTTGGAGAGGGGGGAGGGAAAGCTAGTTGCCCTCCAACCACTTTTGACCCTTAATAAGGGCATTAAGAATTCTTATTGACAATCAAATGAGCCCCCTCCGTAGTTTATACGACCACCCCTTCCATAAAAACTTTATATGCCCCTGGGCCATAATTTATAGTTTGTCAGTAATAATTCCAGGTCGTATTGCAGCAGCAACAGCATTAATTCCTCGTTTTTGGCCTGAACGTTCAAGTTGATATTTCATATCTCGAACAAGATTTCTAAATGCAGTCCTAAACAAATCGGCCAACATTTGACCTGCAAATTTTATTACTTTATTTCCATAATGATCCTTGTCATCAGGAGAAATCCAAGACAATTTTAGTTCCAATAGTTTGCATGCAGCCTCTCCTAGAAATTGGGCTTTTTCCTTGCGATTCTCGGGGTGTTTACCTAAGTGTGGCAATAATCCCCAATCAAGTAGAGTCTAAAGAATACTTCAAAAATGAAATTCATTCTTGAAGAAGTGCAGCCATGAAATATTCAATGTAAAGCGATCTTAAGCACCAAAGTTGAATTTTAGGATCACCAGTTTGACGCTTTTCACCGTTTATCAAGAGACACCTCATCTCATCTCTCCCCCTTTTGTGGAGGCTTGCATATTGTTGTGATTTCGTTTATTACACTCGATATCGTTCTGTAACAGGAGGTGGTCTGTCTTCCAAGAGAACCACAATACTTACAGATATTTGCTTCTTTTTTTTAGTTGTTGAACTGGTCACTTTCTACTTACGGTTTGTTACTATTGGCATTTTCATATGGAAGAAAACTGAAAGGCTTCAGAAAATTTTTACCCCATGATGCAGAATATTCTTCATCGTACTTTTTATTTTATCCCCTTCCTGAACAATTCTTGAAAACTAAATTATTACTGAACTGGAGTTGGGTTGGAAATGAACCGAATAAAAAAAAATTAGTTACAAATAATTGATCCCGTAACCAATTAGCCCCAATGCCATAATAGATAGGAATACTTAAATTTATAAATTTCTAACCAATTGTTTTGAGCTAAAAAGATAACCTTAGAAATTAGTTTTCATTTTGCAGTTGATGAAAACCTGCTCCTTTTTTCTCAAAATCATTCGATCAAAACTATGAGAAAGTCATTTAGCAATAAAAAATATGCAAATTTCGTTTTAATTATTCATCTGCGGAGAGCCAAAATCAAAACATGCATTGGTTCAAAAACATTCAGAAATTAAATAAAAAAAAACAAGTTTTTTTAACGGAAAGTAAGGAGCAACATTAAAACTTAAAACAAACAGAAATTACTTCATATATGAAAGGGGATGCTTCCTCATCATCGCCCTGCTCTTTACGCTAAAGTTTTTTGCTGTATTAAAAAGTAGAGTTAAGAGAAAGAGTCAAACTTGCTCCCTCCCCCCAAGGCCCTAGGGCCAGAACTGTAAACTATGCATTTTGATCACTGTTTACGAGCAGGATTTATCACGAGGAAAAGGGGGAATGTTTGATTATGTATGTGTCTGAAAATAATAAAGATATTAAGGAAAATCTTCATTTTATGCTCAGGGGTTTGCTAAACCTAATGAATAATTTAAACTTATATCCATTCTGTTTATCAGAAAGGCAAACCTTTAACATCTTAAAACGGCTAACGGTATTAAGTTGAAACTTTCAGAGGATATTAAGGAGGATGTTGAAAAATGATTGGAAGCAACCAGCCCTACGAATTATCAAAAATATAAAAGAGAAAATTCGAGAAATTTCTGGGAATAATTATTTAGTGATGCAACTTTGAAGACCAGTATGACTCAAGTCCACTATTCTTCCTTTTAACAAAACCCAAAATTGCAAAGAAAAGAAGAACAAGGACAAGAAACAGCCAGTGAAAAAAATTGAAAATTATGCAAATATTTCGATCAAGACCTCCGCTTGACCGTTTATTGTCCTCGTTCTTCTTTTCTTTGCGATTTTGAGTTTTGTCATGCTTAGCCAGTGTGGTCTCAGAAATTATTTACTTTTCAATTTTTCATTAAGCGCCTTATGGTCACACCCCTTACCAAGCAGCTTAAATAGTGGGTTAGCGAGAGTTTTTTTTTCTATATTTCAACGGCTTCAGAGGGACTCTATCACATCCAGCTGTTTTCCCATTTTTTAGCAGCTTCAGGGCTATTAAAACTTCCTGAAAGAGGATGGGGCCCAAATAGATATCCAAGTTAAATAGGGGCACGTCAGGGACCAACACAGACTCATGGGGTATAGGCTGATCCGAGGAATATTCCCTCCAATGGTTTTGGACATTTACCTCATTGATAAGCAGCTGCCCACTTTTGTCCTCTATGAAGGGGCAAGTACTGGTGCAACAAAGATTCAGTTTACAATCATTTTTTCATCATTAACACCTTTAAAAGCAACTTAAATCGTGATAATATCAACCATTATTTGCTTATTATGAACGTATATATCTCTCTGGAGGAATTTCCGTAGAGGGGATGAATTTTCCATGGAGGGGAGCCGGATTTTCCGGCATTATTTGAAAAACGAAATAAAAAAGGCAAGTTTTTTCAGCTAAATAAAGGATCAACATTAGAACTAGAAACGAAGAGAAATTATTCCACATTTTAGGAGGCTGTCCCCTCCTCAATACCTTGCTCTTTACGCAGTTTGCAGATGCTGAACCTTTTTTGGCTTCCATTACAATCTTGTCATTAATCCCAGATTTGCACTCAGGCATACCGGAGAGGTAGGATTTCATAACTATTTTTCCGGCAACGTGGGCAGACAAAACTTGACCTGTAAATAAAAATCACTACTACACGACACTTGGCACACATGAAAAAAAAAAAAAAAAAAAAAAAAAAACTTAGCAAATCAGAATTTTTCAGTCTAATCAGAATGAAAATGTAATTGGTTCAATTCAGTTCCAATTAAATCTCGTCGTGAATGAGCTATCTGTGGCATCTCATTTCTAAAACCGTTTAAAGGTCTGGAAATTATGTCTTAGATGACAAATCCCCGCCCCCAGCCCTCAGTGCAAGGGTTGTAAGCTATGCCCTGGGGCATATAAGGTTTTTATAGAAATTGTAGTAGTAAGTAGTAAGTATGACGGCACTAGACCCTCAAAGTCCAAATCGGCGGTGCTGATCTCCGTTTCGTGGCCCTTCAGCCAGGAAGTGCAATAGGGGGCTGGGGGTCAGCCATCCTGTGCTATTGCAGACCCTTCCTGCTTACCTTTCTCAGGTTTCTCCAGGTAACCATTTAAAACTAGGTCGACTTTGGCTGAGCTTGCAGAGTAATTACTACAAGCAAAAGTTTGGCTACTACCCCTTTCCCCTTCTCTTGCTGTGAAAGTTTAAAACTTGTTGCCTCAATTGTGCTTTACTGAAAACAAAATATCTTTCAGTACTTTCTTTTATGTTTGCAACAAAGAAAAACAAAATCGAAATTGAAGTGAAATTAAACCTTGAATTGCTGAGCTTCCTGAAGTTAATATCATTATATGTTAAATGTTCAGTTTACTTTTATTAATTCTATCCAGTCATGTTGATTATTATGGTGTTTTTTATGCTCCGGAGGTGCTAGGACTGCCGTCACTCCAAAACCGGTACCATATATATACCTAATATGCCCCAGGGCAGAACTTACAACCCTTGCTCCGAGGGCTCTGGGGATTGTTATCGTCAAACACATAATTTCATAACCTTTCAATTCCGTTGAACAAAATGGCTATCTCAAAATTTTTATCGGAAGCGTCTGGGGAAATGGTGGGCGTGTGAGGGGGTCAATTGCCCTCCAATGAATTTTGGCTATTGAAAAGGGCACTGGCATAAAAACTGGCTTAAAAACAAAAATTGAGAAACTGTAAAAACTTAACGACAAAAACAAGTTGTATAACCGTTATTATAGTCGCCGACTTGGGCACGTGTAGTTCATAAGCAGTATTAATAGAGAGGGAAGGGAGGCTTTGAGCCATGGAGGAAATAAATTTACTCAGATCATTGGCTGTAACAAGGGGCTCTTCTTGTAAATGGAAATCAATACTATTTTGTGTTTTCCCACAATATTTTACCTATAGGTCATTCTGAAAAATTAGAAAAATGAGGTATTTTTAACTTACGAACGGGTGATCGGATCTCAATGAAATTTGATATCTAGAAGGATATCTTGTCTCAAAGCTGTTATTTTAAATCCCGACCGGATCTGGTGACATTGGGGGGAGTTTGGGGTTGGGAACCTCCATATAAAAGGGAAGAATGCTCTAGAAAGGGGTTTATCGACCAAGATTCTCTAAAGTTCTAGATTACTGTAGAGAGGTTATAAGGGCTCGAGCCCTTGTGTAGTGACATACATGAGAGGTGTGGCATAAGTGGGAGACAGTAACAACGGCAATCAAAGGGGTAAAATTAACCAAGACAGATTGTCCAATTAAATGGGCATCAAGTCAAGGTCAATTTTACCCCTTTGAATGACGTTGTTACTGTCTCCCACTTATGCTACACTTCTCATGCATGTCACAACACAATGCCGAACAAGAGACAACCCTGTTGGAGTCCTGGGTACCGAATTTAACATGGGGTCGATTGCAGCCAACCGGATATTGCCGGGCGGACCTGGACAGGAGCCTCATGTCGACTACCCTTATTGGGATTTTCACACGCCCGAAACGCACCCAATTGGGTTCAATGGCTCTTTTCCGATGAACGCGCAGGTCTCGGTGCTGCTGGACCCATTTACCAAAGAAAGCGGTGCAACGGGATATGTGCCCGGATCGCAGAAAGAGCTGCGCTACCCCGGTCCTGACGACAGGTTCTATGAACGCTGTGCACAGATGACCGGAGAGCCAGGCGACGTGGCACTGTTTTATCATCCCTGAAAGTTTCATTTTCCTAACCTAAACCCTTTCCGAGATAGCAAGAAGTCAATTAACTAGAATTTTACCGTGTTTTTTTTTGGTAAAATTCTAGTTAATTGACTTCTTGCTATCTCAGAAAGGGTTTAGGTTAGGAAAATGAAACTTTAAGGATGAATCTTCAGACTAAAGTTTGTCCTAAGAAAGTATTTTGAAGCAACTACCTCCACTCCTTCTCCCTCTAGAGAGCCCTGACCTTTGATGGCCTTTAAAAATATGTGTTATAAAAGTGAAACCTTGCAAAATAGATCTTCTACTTAATTGAAGTACTTTGAAAAGACCCCTGCTCTGGTCAATCGTCTAAATGCTATGTTTTGGAGGAATCATACAAAAGAAGCATCTTGGCAAAAACACAAAGGCCAGGTCAATCGTCTAAATGCTATGTTTTGGAGGTATCACACAAAAGAAGCATCTTGGCAAGAAACACAAGGGTCTCTTTCGTCCTCCAATCGAATTGCATTTCCTTATGAGTGTATTTAATTGCTATGCTACATTGTACATCCTAAATGGTAAGCCTCAGCTTTGAAAAAGATCGCACAAATGGTGCTAATTTCTTATATATTTGTTTTACCTCTGGACAATTCCCACGCTTAATTAAAACGGGGATTAAGACTTATTTTTTTCGTTTTGAGAGGCCATTTTTATTACTGTTTTCAGGTGTCGTTCACCATCTCCGCAGTATTACTTTGTTTCAACAAGTTGTTTATAACATCACTTTATCCAACTGTATTGGTTGGAATATGCATCGCCTCAGGGTTGCCGACATTTAAGAAATATTCACGATGGTTATCAAGATCAATCGCCACTACCAGCATAAAGCGAATATCAACGGCCATTTTTGGTTCAGTACTTTTCAAATTCGTTATGTTTCTGTTTATTGGAAGCAAAGACGGTGTAGCGTGCCCGTGCCGCAGAGCTCGAAGTCGGTCGAGTCGGCGACCCACACCGCCGCGTCGCCGTTGCGCTCGGCCACGAGATCGTCGAGCAGCCCGGTCGCACCCGACAGCAGCACCCCGTAGCGGTCGTTGTCGCTCACCACGACGCGCACCGTCTCGAGCCGGCCCGCGTCGGTCGTGACGATGCCGTAGGGGCGGTCGCCGCGAAGGCCCGCGTAGGTGCGATCGGTGGACGCGTCCTCCATGTGCAGCGTGCCGCCCACCTGGCGAATGCCGATGCCGATCGTGTCGTGCACGCCGCCCCCGGTCCACGTCCTTTCATTTGTTAAAACTTGTTTTTATTTATTTAATAGATTAAGGGGTTATAGCGTATATAGTTAAAAACACAAGCTTTTTTAGAGAGATAACATTAAATATTTCCAATACGAAAACTAAAATCAAAATTAGCCTATTTAAGTAAAATAATAAGTAAAATAAGTATAAGTATAAGTATTATAAATAAATAAGTAAACGTAATTAAGTATAAAATAAGAATAAGCATAATTAAAATAAATTCCATTGTAATTTGGTGATTATGTTTCACTTCTGTCAACTCTGTTTCAGCCTTTGATCAAGAAATAAAAAGCATGGAACACAACAGGTTTGTCAATGTCTGTCTTGTTACAATAGAGATGATAAAGAAATTTTAATAAAGTTTTGTATCAGCCAGAACTATGCTCAGGAACTTGATCTGAAGCTAGCCCATGAGAGAATGACTTAAATTATGAAAATTGGTTTTTAGCACCATTGACCTCTTACAATTAATATATCGACGGCTTACTATCAACAGATATTCTGTTTTGCCAAACAAATAAATCAATTATTTTCAAGGAACTTTGTGGGAGCAGAAAACTGAAACCAAAGTAAGTCATTTGTCGACTGTTGTTTGCAATAGTGGGGGAAGCTACCACGTTAACTAAGGATAGTCAATATACTATTACGGTAACACCGACTTGGACAGGAACTGTTTATAACGAAGGCTACTCGGTATGGATCGATGATAACAGAGATGGTGATTTTAATGATGCCGGAGAGCAGGTTTGGACACAATCTCCTACAAAAAATACTCCCGTAAGTGGAAGTTTCACAATCCCTACTGGCGCGGTTGAAAGTTCAACAACAATGAGAGTGTCAATGAAGTATAACGGTATACCATCATCATGTGAAACATTTACTTATGGTGAGGTAGAAGATTATACAGTAATTATTGAAGGTTCTCCAAAACCAAACATGCCTTAATTTAAAAACGTTCAGAAATTAAATGTAAAAAAAAAAGTTTTTTTAACTGAAAGCAAGGAGCGATATTAAAACTTAAAAGGAACAGCAATTACTCCGTATATAAAAGGCGATGTTCCCTCCTCGACGCCCCGCTCTTCACGCTAAAGTTTTTTACTGTTTTAGAAAGTAGAGTTTAGAGAAAGAGTCAAACTTTAGCGTAAAGGGCGGGGCATTGAATAGGGAACAGCCCCTTTTATACACGGAGTAATTTCTATTCGTTTTAAGTTTTAATATCACTCCTTACTTTCAGTTAAAATAAACGAAACACAAAACGAACAGGAATTAACATGAGTAGGACTCAAAACCCCTATGCCTTCTCAAGGGAAGAACATACTCTGCACTATTTAATGTTTTCACTTTTATAACTTTAATAAATCAAATGTTATTAACATTTTAAGGAATAAATTAAGTATCCATTAAACTAAAAATGAGCAAAATTAGAATCACATAATCTACCAAGCGTAAAACTACCACAAATCAGCATAAATAAAATAACGAAACACAAAACGAACAGAAATTAACATGAGTAGGACTCAAAACCCTATGCCTTCCCAAGGGCAGAACATACGTAAAAAGTAGGTAATGTCCACAACGGTGTTACAAGGTGACATCTCCCTTCTTATCGCACAAAAATGTTCCTAGCGCTTATTTTAATCCTTTACCAGAAGTGATTTACAAATTGCAGGGATATAGTAAAATACCAAAGGTAACGTTTGGTAAGATACCAAAAAGAGGATATTTCAATTGCCTAATTTTCTAGGCCTCACTGAGCCTTCAGATGAAAACTAAACAAGTTGTCGGGACTTGTTGTATAATCCTTCCCACGTATACATTCAGTCTACTCTTTTATTATTGATTCTAAGGTGGGGGGGGGGAAGGTAGCACTATGGAGCAAAAGCTGAAATTTCTCTGTAAATGGTAATTCATCAGCTGAAATTTATATTCAAAAATAAAATTAAATCAAAATCCCATCCGTAAAAGTAGGCCTAGGCTAGTCTACAAAAGTTTAGGCAGGTCAAGTATAACTAGTTGACTTCTAGTTGGTACATTATCATTAGGTTTTTATTTTACGATTAATTAAATAGATTTTAATAGGCGTTTATATGGATATTACGTTTTAAATTTATTTTTCTATAGATATAGCAGTTCGTGGCATCGAACTGCAAGTAAACAGCAAATTGTTCTAATATTAACCAAACGATTTTCAGCGCGTAAAATGACGCAGAAAAGATTGACAAGTGTTTAATGAAAAAAATATTTCGTATGTGACAATATGCCAGACAACGAAACCAGAGTAAACAACCCCCTTAGTATAATAACAATAAAAAGACACCTTTTGGTGTTCGATTGTTATAGACTTGAGTGATTGTTTCTGAAAAAAAAATTAATTTGAAAAAACAAAGTTTTTTCGAGGGAAGTAAAGAGCGAAGTTGAACCTTAAAATAAACCAAAATTATTACTTCCCATTCTATCTAACATATATCAATAAAACTAGTGCAAATAAATCAACTCGGTTTTTTTTATGTTACTGAGATTTCGCAATTTGTAGTGGGTGTTTAGCAGCCAAATTTTACACTCCAATTGCCAAATAGTCACTGGAACCTATAGCATGTTATTGACCCACTGTATTTTTTCCTGAAAACACAAACCCCTGAGGCACTCAAGCAGTCATAGAATAGTCCCAAGATGTTAAACCCCAAAAACCGACCACGCCACAAAAAAAAAATCTACCAATAAGATGATACAACTGACGCGAAACCATGACCCCTTTATTGTTCTCTGAAAACCTACGTATCAAATAGAATCAAGATGGTGGGTTAAATGTCGACACCGGCGCGGGCGACGATGTGATCTCCTCGACGGTTACCGTCATCGCCGGCGATAATTCCAGCGTCGATACGGCTGACGCGATCGACGATGTGATCATCGATCTGGGCGAGGGCGCGGACACGGTCATCGGTATCAGCCAGGTGACGGTCGGCGTGAACAGTTCGGCCGACATCAATGAGGGCATCGACGACGGCTCCATCACCTCCAGCGGCGGCAACAACCAGATCACCGGCCAGTCGATCATCAACGCCGGGGCCGGCAGCAACGCCGAGGGCAACAACGGAATCGAAGGCACCGTGATCACCCTGTATTCAGCTATTGTTTATTAAAAAATATCAAGATCCTTCAAATGAATCTTTCAGAGAATGTTAAGAGGAGCTTTGAACTAAATCAAAACACATCATGTGCAATACAGATTTTCAAAAGAACCTATCAGCAATATCTTAGGAAAAGCTTACAATATCAGACTGAAATTTCCAGGGCATTTTCATTTAGGACTGAACACTGGTACATCTTCTGAAACCTAGCAAAAGTCGAACACGGCCCATAGTCATACCAAAGAACTAACTATAACCCGAAGTAATTGAACATTTTAAAATAATATGGCTATGGCTTTTTCTTAGGGTTATATTGCATAGTGATGCAGAACACCGTCGTGGGAGGACACTCTATAGGAGGACAACATCGGCATGGGGTAAGATCAAGATCTATGGACAACGGCCTTGGCAGAGGGCTGCCTCGACCCTTTCATGCTACATGCAGGACTGGGGACTTGCGGTCAACTCTGTTTTCACTTTAGGAGTGGCGCTCCTTGCGGAATTATAGCCAAAAGGAAATTATATATCCCAAAGAACTACAAGATTAGCTCCAGAGAAGGCAAATATCGCAATGAAATTATTCAAATTTTTAATAAATACAGTTAGTGAAATAAATAAATGTATAATCTACGAGGGGGACTCATTCCATTGAAAATCATAAGTTTTACTGTCCATGGCTAGAATCAAAAGTGATCAGAGGGCAAATAGTCCCCCCTCACACTCTATGTCCCTCAAGTGCATCCAATCAAAACTTTCAGATAGGCTTTTTGTTCAAAGTAGTCCAAAGGTCAAATAAATATGCCTCCTGGGTTGAAAAAATACACAGTGATCGTTTAAACTTTGGAGGAGGAGTGTTTGATCCGAAATCAAAAGTTCAAGTTCCCTTTGAAAGAGTCAAAAGGCATCTGAGAGCAACCCCCCATCCTTCTCTCCTATCAATTTTTGCCTCTCTCCCACGCCCTTGTCTTAGAACTAATTATGTATTTACTGAAGACTCAATGAAGGATGGAAATGTTTGTCTGACTTGTAAAAACGAAATGAAAATGCATAAAAACCTATTTTTGATGTTTTTTTTTACGGGTTTCGGTGCACACCCCTCCTCCCTCAAACAGGAGTCCTGGATACAACTCTCGGGCTTATATGTCAGTTTCTACCTTCACCCGCCCCTCGTCTCTCCGTTAGAACTAATGCTGAATTCATCTAGTTTAAATAAGACTTACAATAAGTTTCCCCCAGGGATGACCGTAATAACCTCGGAAATTTCAAGTGTAGTTCCTGAGAAATATTTTATTTTTATTCTGTAGTGTTTTCCACGTTTAGTCGCAATCTTTTTAGTTTCTATACAATCAGTCAGGTTATTTCCCATTATCTGTGTAAGGCGGAGATGTATAATTAGTTTTAAAACCAATCTTTGGCTAATAAATAACCCCGTGATGTTCCAAACACGTTGTGTTTTCAAAAATATTTTCAACAGTTACATTTGAGGGACATAACATAATATCCACCTTTTATATACAAAGAAAAAAAAAGTCAAGCAATTCAATCTGAAAACTTCATTTATCTAAAGAAAACTGCCTGGTTTCTATGGATACTTGAATTGTCCAGGGTCATCATAGCTTTGACAAGATTTTAACAGAAATTGAATTTCAGCTAGCAGGGAGGGGGGGGAACCAACTGACTTCAAGGGGGGAGTGGGGCTTGGAGGGGCAGTTGCCCCCTACCCCATAGCAAATCATGCCTCCATATTTTAGGCCCTAGATGCATTCCTGAATGTTCTATTGATGTGACACAGCTAGGCCTACTTTTGCAGATAGCAAGAGGTCACTCAGCAAGAGCTTTACAACTCCTTCTTCCTTCAGACTGACTGGTCTTTACCATTTAGGAAAAAAAATGCAAAGTTCGTTTTAATTATTCATGTGCGGTGAGCCAAAAAAAACATGCGTTAAAAACGTACAGAGATTAAATAAAAAAAAACAAGTTTTTTAAACTGCAAGTAAAGAGCGACATTAAAACTTAAAACATACAGAAATTATACCGTATATGAAAGGGGTTGTCCTCTCCGTAACACCTCGCTCTTTACACTAATGTTTTTTTTTTATTGTTTTAAAAAGTAGAGTTGGGACAAAGAGTCAAACTTTAGTGTAGAGAGTGGCGCGTTGCGGAGGATACAACCCCTTTCATATCTATATATTGGAATTTGATGAATGTCAAAAAGTTCGTGGTAACGAAGTGTAAGCAAGGAGCGACACGGCTCAATAGTAACCGAAACTCCAAAAACGGAATTTTGATAACAATATATACATCAAAAGAATTGAATTTCTATGCTGATTTCAAATATATAAGTTTCATCAAGTTTAGTTTTAAACAACAAAAGTTACGAGCCTGAGAATATTTGCCTTATTTTCGAAAAAGAGGGGGAACACCCCCTAAAAGTAATAGAATCTTAATGAGAATCCCACCATCAGATTCAGCTTATCAGAGAACCATACTGTAGTTTCAAGCTCCACGGCGTTTGCACGCCGAGCCGTGAACGACGCCGTTGCAGCGGAGCAGGTCTCGGATTTCGCCTTCCGCTACCGGTATCCCTATCCCATCGCTTCGGTCTACCACCGCTATCGGGTCGACCACGACCCCGTGCGCAAGTGCGGCTTCCTGCTCGGGACCTTCAAGGCCTGGCTCAAGTTCTGCACGTCGGTCGCCGCCTGCGACTACCTGTCCACCGGCGAGGCCGACCCGAGCCTCGACGCCCTCCTCGAGGCCTTCCGCCGTCCGTCCCTCGGCCAGTGGAACGAGCTCTGGCGCGAGACCTCCCGCTGGGCATATCAATATTTGATATTCTTGAACCTCGCGACAGCCAAAGAATTCCATATACTTTAGATGATCCACCTTCTGTAGCAAATTCTCGACAGCATTGAAGAGAACAGATGTAGTAGCCGCATTATAGACACAAGTTCTTTCTTCGTCCTGAACTCCCACTGGTTCCACAAATGGTAGAAACGGCGCCTTTCCTTTCCGCTGCCACTCTTGAACCTTGGTCACTCTTGATTTGGACTTGTGTCTTTTCAACATCATTGTTTTAATATCCTTAATTTTACCATTCAATACATTGTTGTCATGGTCTAGGTAGATATGTTAGGGACATTGTTACAGTTATCATCTAAATTGTATGTTTACTCTGTCACCAGTCTGATAGGGGTCACCCTATGGGCAGTTTTATGAAATAGGAGACATGAGGTGCCATCAATCTGTTCTTCCATTGTTTCAGGTATGTGTCTCCACTGTTGACTGTCCCAGAAACTTATGCTTTTAAGTAATTAATACTGCCCATAGTAATTAATTCTGCCAAATGGACAGAGTTCCTTTTTCTTATATCTTTTCTTTTATCTTTTTTCTTATAGTATAAAAAAAAAAAAAAAAATATAAAGATTTTAAAAATCGAAACAGGGGGAGTTGTAATAAATTTTCCCCGGGCACAACAAACAAACCCTAGGAACGGCTCTGCTTGAATCTAAAATTTTAAGTGACAAACTAAGTTTCTTGGATAAAGTTACTAATTGCTCTGAACATTACTCCGAATGCTCTAATTGGAATGATACTTAATCGAGAGAGCTAAAAAACTGGTGGTTTTTAATACTCTGGGAAATGTACAAATGAATACGCTTGTTTATTAGGGAATGGCGACAATCCGGGAGGCCCAAAGGCTAAGTAGCGAAAAAGAGCAATTATATGAGAATTGCACTATATTGGGAAATTTGCAAGGGAATATGAACCATCCTAATGGACCTTTTGCATTTTACTTTGCCGGGCAGGCGGCCCTCTATCAAACCCATTTGCTGCAAGCGGTCACCTACCTTGAAGAAGCTGGCGAAATTAGTGAACAGCGGTTTGGTCTTGATGGTGAGTTAACCCTGGAAGCCCATATCCTTTTGGCGGAGGCCTACTTGAAATTGGGCCAGAGCGATCGCGCTGAAGGGTTACTTCATGATTGTCGCTTGCGATTGCCTACAGGTGAGGACACCATCGCCCTGCGGCTGATGGCAGATGCGCTTTATGCCGAAATTTTGGTGCTACAGGGTCAAACACATTTTCGATTTTCATAAGAAGACACTAAAAAGGCTATTTTCCAAATGTTAGGGGGGGGGGCATTTTCTTTTTTCGATTGTGTAATGGAACACCAAGATAAATATTTTTATGACCTAAAGGGACAACCGAACACTCTTGCACTTCCTCCTCCCCCTCAATTGCTACCCCTTTAACAAGCATGTTGAATTTGATAGTATAATTTTCATTGGGATGACTCTAGTATTTCAAATTTAATGAATTTAAAAATTCTGGTTCTGAATCGTTTGGTGTATTCGGCAGCATTAAGATATTTTCTTTTTCAATTCCTCTGAGTGTATTTCATGTGTGTAAAGAGGATATAAATAAATTATCATTATAATTAATTGAAAACAAAAATATCAGCTACCATCTTTAAGTGAAGCGCGATATATCACTACCCTCTCCAACGTGCTGTATATCTCCAAGCCCTATCTGCAGGCGAAACAGAGGTATTGCATTTTCTCTATCAGGTTTTTATTCTTCACGTGGGCTCTTATAAACATTCCAGCCAAAAAAATCTGCCCACCCCCTTCGTGACCCTCTACTTTAATCAAAGGTCAATCTTGTTAAAATACTTTAAATAAAGTGTTATATATGACTATTGGATCCGGGGACATAGAGGGTTGGAGGAGGGAAACAGAAATTTTGGAAAACGCTTAGAGTGGGAAGACCGAGATAAAACTTGATGGTAAGAATAAGCACAGCTAGATACGTGGTTGACATAATTAGAACGGATCTGTCCTCTTTGGAGGAGCTGGAGGGTGTTAATTTGGAAAAATTAGAAAAATTGAGGTATTGTTAACTTAAGAACGGATGACCGCATCTTAATGAAATTTGATATTTAGAAGGAACTCGTGTCTCAGAGCTCTTATCCCGACCAGATCTGTTGACATGGGGGGGGGAGTTGGAGGTCGCGACCATAGACATTTTATAGTTATAAATATATTTTTGTTCTTATTACTCAATGTTTTTGGCACTTGGGGGGGGGGAGCAATCTCTATTTTTCTGGGCACTGAAATCAGCAATTAGAATACCAAATTTTAGATGCCTTTTGATTTTGATATCCTTTTCGAAAGTAAAACAGTTCAAAATAGGGATGAAACCTTTTAATTGACAGTGAACAGATATGAAATTATTTAACTGGATATTTCGAACGCATATACAGTGTTCATCATCAGCAGTAAAACTAAAAAAAATAAAAAATAAAAAAAATAAAAAATCTAAATGTCACACCATAGGTTTTTCAAAGAAAAGTAAAGAACCGCATTAAACCCAAAATGAGGAATAAAATTAATTTGTAATGTTTTCACTTTTATAACTTTAGTCAATCAATATTATTAACATTTTAAGGAATAAATATCAGCATTTGTATATTATACAATAATGAACATTCATTTTTTTTCAGTAAAGTGCAAATTATTTTCTGGCCTTGGGGAGGCATAGGGGTCTTGAGCACTACTCATGCTCGTTTCTTCTCGTTTTGAGCTTGACTCAGTTATTTATTGTAATTTCTGTTCGTTTTGGGTTTGATTAATTTACTGTTCTTTTAGTTCTTCAACCCTATAGAGGTGTGCATTAACTCGTGTTTGGTTTTGATGTTGCATAGCATAAAGCACACTTCACCCAAAAATTCCAAAATAAAAAGACGGTGGTTTCATTTCAACTGAAACTGAGCCCCAAGCGACTTAACCCTCATGCAACTGAAACCCCATGCAAATGTACCACCATGGAACTGAATATTCGTGTAAATGAATCCTGTGGAAAATGATCCCCATTTAACTGAACCATCGTGCAACTCAACCCCCATACTCAGTTTTTCAATATTCTACAACTATGAGCTAATATCATGGGGTAAAGTTTGGGTATGAAGCAATATGGAAAAAATACTCATCTACCCATGTTTTACCTACAACTTCACCTTTCTGCAAACCTGCCAACGCTGGTAAAATTAATTCAAATTATAGTTGGAATTTTGTATGTAAACCGAAAGAAAGTACTGTTGCTTAACATTTAAATTACAAGATTTATGGGCCAGTCCACGCAAGTTACTCCCTCCCTATAAAATAGGATGGCTTATGATATGATCATGTTCATGATAAATGATCATGGTCACAGACTGAAATCTCCCAAATAGCCTCAAATATTTTCCCTTACATACCAAATAAATCTCGAAACCTTGTTTCAAACTGGTTTTCAAAACGTAACATTCTTAATAATTAAAAACTTAACTGTTAAAACCAGTTTAAAAAAAAACAAAACACTTTCGTCTTAACCCAAACTAGGGCAAGCGGCTCCAACCACTAATCCACCAATACGTCAAGGGGGACGGGTGCCCCCGCCCCCACCCTGGATCCGCCACTGCAGCAAACATACATTAGGTACCAGAGTAAATGAAAAAAATAAATCTTTAAACGAGTAAAACTTAAAGTGAATATTCAAATCTAACTTAATATGGAAAAAAATCACTAAAGACAAGATCTTGGGATGCCCGTTTAAACACGTATCTAAATTATTGTTTACCTTTTGCATACCAGCCAGAATGACCATTTCAGCTGGTGAAAATTTTCACAGGGGAGTTAGAACTGCCAGCAATTTTGTCTGTTTTTCCCTATGGATCTTTTTTGGGTACTTATAGGAACACTCGAGAATTTACGACGTGGTCATAAGAGAAAACTATTTAATCTTTATTATTTCGAGGATAGGGGGAGGGGTGAAATTTAAATCGGTACCTATCTGTTGGATAGTACACACTCGAGAATTTGGATCAATAAAATCAGACATTAACCGGTTTACTGATTATCTTCTACGACCACTGGGTCGATACGATCACCCCTGGGAAAAAACATCAACAAAAAAACAAACAAATAAACACGCATCCGTGATCTGCATTCTGGCAAAAAATACAAAATTCTACATTTTTGTAGGTAGGAGCTTGAAACTTCTACCATAGGGTTCTCTGATACCCTGAATCTGATTGTGTGATTTTAAGATTTAAGATCGTTAAGATTCTGTGACTTTTAGGGGGTGTTTTCCCCTATTTTCTAAAATGAGGCAAATTTTCTCAGGCTCTTAAATTTTCATGGGTATAACTGATCTTGATGAAACTTTTATGGCTTGTCAGCCTAAATTAAAGAAAAATTCGTGTTTAAGAGACTATAAGCTGCTTTTCTGAATTATTAAAGATGCCATTGCTACGACTTCTACTACTAGCAACTCCTTCTGCAGCAAGGCACTTGCGGTCAGCACATATACGTACGCACATAAACGTACGCCCCACCTCCATCCCAATATATTCAAAGCCTCCTTCTTTACACCCTCCCAGGAAGTTCACATTTCCCTTAAATCTTTCCTTCTTCCCCAACTGGGGACAACCCACTTTTCATTTGGCCCTAGACGGTTGGCTGACTAGGACAATCTTTGACCATCCTTCAACATCGAACTCCAGATCGCATTGCAATTAGCAGCTGGTTCTAATAGCGCAGAGGGCCACTGTCCAACACCCTTTAGGTCCTATGCCCTTCAGGCTACCCTTCAAGTGTCAACGATCCTCTGCTTCCTTCAACCTCGAACTCAAGAGTTGTAACGGAATTAGCAGCTGGTTCTAATTACGCAGAGGGCCACTGTCCAACACCTTTCAGGTTACCCTTCAAGGTTCAAAAATCCGCCGCTTCCTTCAACATCGAGCTGCAGAGTTGTGTTGCAATTAGCATTGGGTTCATATAAGGATGGGAACCACGGGCAAGACAATATTTCAGGAGAACAACCTCCTCTCCTCTTCAGCGCGAACAAAATAATATAATAAAAAAAAAATGCCGAAGAAAAAAAAACAACTAAAAAACAAACGAAGAAATCAACAAAACTAATGAAAAACTCAAAAATTAAAAGAAATTCAGTAAAACCCAAAAAATTATTAGAATTAATACCAAATACGTAACAACCATAATTTGAGTCATTCACCAATATCAGTGATTTGTACAAAATCCAAAAAATTCTGAACTGCCATCGACGGATACTAACGAACCATAGTGTTGGAAATACTAACAAAATACTCACGTTGAACTGTTTTTTACTGGGCATCTATTCTCGATGGCCACCTCGTATCTTGACCGTGTCTTAATTGAATTGCTTCTTATTCTTTATTGGAAAACAGGATAATAATAGCAACCAATGTAACAGTGTTCGAACTATTTATTTAACGCTCTTGGCTCAAGCATGACCGTCTAGGTGACTTTTCTAATAATATCAATTATTTGCATTATTCTATTGTGGATTGTTGCTGTTGTTCCTCCATATTTTTGAAAAGAGAAACTAGAATCTGTCTATTGCAGACGCGGCTATCTAACTTATGTTAAGAATTTGTTTTAAATTCCCATTGAGCCTAGTCGAGTCTCCCACCAGAAACTGTGGTTTCATACCATCTGAGCAGATTTCATGCGGCCTTCGCCAGGTTATTCTCTGATTCTTGAAGTTACCCAAGTTACCCATGGCTTGCTCCAGAGGGAAAGACGTATCTTCAAAAAGTTTTCCTTTTGCCAGTAAATCTTTTTTTATCTTTTAAAAGTGTTGGTCAGATATTATATTCGTCATATTTTGATTTTTGTCATCTTTCCACATAATCCAGTTATCACGTAGTCCAATCCAGTGGTTCAATCCTGTTATCTTGAGCTGGTCTTCACTCTGTGGAAGCCGAGGCCCGGTGTGTCGGGAATCGAAAGGCAGCCATCCGGATCGAGCTTGAATGGTGTGTCAAGGATCCCATCGACGTAGCGGCTGCCCCCAATATATTCGACGAAGTCGGTATTCGGGAAAGCAGCGGCCATTTGCAGGTCTGCGGCAAGGCCTAGTGCTGTATTCCAGCCATGCCCCACATATTTTACGCCGTAGTGATCGGCCATTTCGACGATCCGCCGCTGTTCGGTTATGCCGCCAACCTTGGTGACATCAGGCTGAATGATGTCGAGGGCTCCGGCCTCGAAATAGGGAAAAAAGCTTTGCCGGAATTTCATTTTTAATTGGAAATGCTAAGCGATCAACTTTACAAATTAATTCAAAACTAGATTTATTGAATTTCAACTTTCCTTTGCATATAGGGCAAACTAGAAGATCTAAAAATTTACTATCCAGCATGATTATTCCTTGTCTCTAATACGTTTAAAATTTTACTTAAATAATTTTCACTTAAATTGGCACTAACTGCCACCACCCAAATATTGGGTAAATTAAAATTTTGCAGTTTAACAGCATCTTTTTCGGTGACTAAAATCGGTAACTGATCTTTAAAGTCCAAGTCATGCTCGTTATACTGAAAATGTATACCCTATAGTTTTTAGTTAAGTACAAGTACAAGTAATGGAAAATTTTAAAGTAGTACTTGAAGTAAAAGTACTTCAAGTAAGTGACAGCACTGGTTTCCATCAATCAATTACTTATGACATATTCTTGGAAAACTGAGCTATAAACACGATTAGATATAAAATGTGGTTAAGAAATGGTTAGCGTCGTCCAATATAGAAATTATTTTTTTAAACAAAATTTTGTCTGGTAAAAGTAAGTAGCGAAGTTACTGCTTTGTGGTTTATGCAACACACTTTTGAAGAACAGTTTCCGGGCATTTCCCTACATTTCTTCGTTTCGCTGTTTCGTAGTCTCGTACCACTCGCAAGCCACGCATCTATTTCCTCGGGGTACGCATACACCGAACTATTGGGCCGGTTTGACACTTTATGCACGGGTAAACCGTCTTCGGCAGCCCAACGGCGCACGGTCCGCTCACCCTTCTCAAGATAACGAGCGATGCGCTTCCATGACGTCAAACGTTCTCCCGTCTGTCGCTCGGATCGTTCCATGTCTAAGCCAATCTCGACAAAACTCACGAATACTTTCGGCCATGTGCGGCCATTTGGCAAATGGCCGCTCGGAGCGCTTCGCCCAGGTCGTCTGTGTTTTTCTGTTTTTCAGAAAAACACAAACGGAAAAAAACACATAAAACAAAAACAGAACAGAAACAGGTCCGTCAATAACAGGTGGCCTGTTTCTGCTTTCCGTCCTGTTTTTCGAAAAAAATAGAAAACAGCTGTTTTTTGTTCTCGCTTTCCTTCCTTTTTTAGGATATCGCACCCTGTCTCTATACAGTAGCAAGATTATGCGATGCAATTCCCATGCTAGCGTAAAGAAACCTCCGCTAAACCATCCAAAATCCACTAATCCTTCTTTTCTTTAATTGACCGCAGGCGCATACAATACGACCCTGACGCCTATACAAACCTATTTGGTAATACAGTGCTGTAAATAATGCAACCGAAAAAACAATCGCAATTATTTGTTAGAAATACCAAGGAAAGTGCTACATTTGTTTTGTCAAATAATGCTCAGTGTCCAATCACTGCACGTCTAGTGCAGCAGCTTAGGTGGGTTTACCTTCGGAATGACATGTATGTGTGTTTTCTTCCAAAGCGAGGGAACACTCCTGACGCGAAGCACTGATTAATCAGAGTGAAAAGGGGTAGGCGAGGAAAATAGCAAATTCATGGATAAATTTTGCAAGGATTTCCCCAGGAAAAGGTGAGCGCGGCAACGAGCAAGCCGGCAAGCAGCAATGTCAAAAACGCGTGCAAGCGAAAGACCAGAATCGAAGTGAGTACGACGACGACGGCAAGACCGACAATCCACCAAACGTTCATACAAGGTCTCTCGGGCTGCGGGTGATTGGTGAGCGAAAAATGATCAGGGGAATCTTTCTGCGAACGCCGGAACACGTCCGAGGAAAATTACAGTAACCTATCGGCTGGTCGGTGGTGGCAACGGCTGGTTGGTTGCTGCCTCGACAAATGTAGCCAAATTCAGAAGTGTGTCTTGTTTTCTGTTTGAGGTTTTGGCAGTACTTCAAAGAAAAAACAAGAAGAAGAAGAAGAAAAAAGAGTCACTTCAGAGCTTCCTATGCAAAAAATGATTTTCCTTGCTGTTCAGGGAAATGACTGTAATTATCCCCTGTATGGTTTTGGACCATGGTGACTCCAATGGTGCAATTTTCATTGCTAGGAAATGAATTTAATTATGTCGTATATGGTTTTGGACCATGGTTATTCCAATGGTGCAACTTTCATTTCTGGGAAATGACGGTAATTATCCCTTATATGTTCTTAGCCATAGTGATTCCAATGGTGCAATTTTCATTTCTAATGATTTTTTCTCCTACTGGGGGCTTACATAAGTCCCAAAGGCCTAATTATGCAATCAGTGGACTATTTTTCTAATAACTGACTGTCTTGAAATAACTATTCTATACATTTTGGGAAAAAAGGACCTGATGAGGGCAAGTTGCCCTCCAATGTTTTTAATTCTTCAAAAAAGCAGGGAAATTTCTGATTCACAATCCATTGAGATCCCTCCAAGTTTACACGACCACCCTTTCAATAAAGGATCTTACCCACAAGAGCATTGCTTACGAGCCTTACCCTTAGGGCTGTGGGGAATCTATCCCCAATGATATTATTAATGGACCTTTGAACGTGTTAAACAAGGAAGTGCCCTGTCACCTCGGCTATTCGGAATATTCGTAAACGATATTGTAGAATTCTTGGAGAAAAGATGGGCTCCAACCGTTAAGCTCGGCAACAGAACGATTTCGGCTCTGCTGTTCGCCGACAACATGGCATTAGTAGCGAAAACAGCTCGCGAACTACAAATTTTAATTGACCTGATGGCAGAATACCTTGAGTCGAAGAAACTATGTCTAAGCCTCGGGAAGACGGAGATAATTATCTTCAATAAAGGAGGAAGAAAGAATTTAGTCGAGAACGAGAAATTTCGGTTCAAAAAGGTAAAAAAACGGCAATGTCAGCACCCCTTCGGAGCCGCGTTCTGCAACTTCAATCTGCGCTTCAAAGGCGGCAATGTCGGCGCCCAGAAGATTTCGCATGAGCTCGGTGGTGACCGTACAGTTCATTGTGCACAGGAGCGGCAACCACCCCCCCGTTGAAGCGCAGAAGGCGGCGATATTGCCCTGCCCATCGATTATGGGTTCATCCGCATAGGCATACACGGTGCCAGAGGTGCCAAGACTCATGGTCATATTGCCCGCGCGCACGTTGCCCGTGCCAATGGCGCCCATCATGTTGTCGCCGCCGCCCACCGCGCGGGGTAAGGTTTCTGTTTCTTCTTCTTCTTCTTTGTTCTGAGCATACTTTTATCATTTATTACACATTATTTAGAATAAATAAATAGATTCTGAGATTGTAGGTGATGTTTAAAGCCATTAAAAGGAAGAAAACAAAAAGTTCGAACCATTGAAAAATAAGAGAAAAGTACTTTCATAAAGTCCTATTGAAACTAGGGAAAGTATCCCTGCACTTTATGAATTTTTTGCAGACAATAGGAAACACTTTGATTATTAATTTAGAAAGTGTAAACTGGCATAATAATTAGTTGTTATTTTAAAATACAGTTTGTCTAGAAATTCTTGTCCAAGTTAATATAAATTTACATAAACTAATATAAACTTTAGTTAATATAAACTAATGAAAAATTCCGTCAATAGTCATAGAAATTCTTGTCCAAGTTCGGCCTGAACTTTGTGTTGCTTGTCAATAACAGAAGAAAGTGAGAAGAAAAACTCACTTAGAGGCATAACTTCGTCGTAACAACCGTCTACTAGAGCTAAAACAGGGAGCTTCCTTAAACAACGCCCACTGAGTCCTTCACATTTACTTGAAAAAAAGAGAAAAAAATTAATCCAAATAAAAGCAAAATAGGAAAATGAATTAATAAGTTGGAAGAACAACTTCTGTAGATTGAAGATAGACTGTGACAATTCTTACCTGCATTTCAGCATCTGGAAACTCAATACCACCAAAACTGTTCTTCCCAAGGGAAAAGACAAAAGCAAGAATGACTTTAAGGGCTCCACCCCATACTGTTGCTTGCATTAGTGACAGTGGTTGAGCTACAGCTTCAGTGTTCATTGAGTTTATTCATCACTTTGTCTCCACTGTACAGCCAAGCAAAAAGAAGCCCCAGCTTTTTATTATGGATAATCACAAATCTCATTTGTCAGTTGAAGCTGTCCAGGCAGCAAAAGCAGTACTAATGTTGTACTGAATGTACTATAAAAAGTAGATGATATTTTTTCCCTCGATAATCTATCAATATAAGTGAAACGAGGGGCACAAAAGGAATTGGGCTTCTTATAACTCGACCTTTTTATTCGTTTTGCCCGAACTTTTTCATTTGTGCATTTATAACTTAGATGTATTTGATATCAAACATTAAAAACAAAAAGAACGATAGGGAATTTTTCAAGACAGTGGGAAACTAATTAGAATGAATATTTTGGCCCTATGTCCAAGGGCTGTCCTCAGCAATACAAAAATATATAAGAAGAAAAAACTTGCAATCCTTAACTTTTAACAGAAGTAGACAAAGAAGTAGAATTTGATGCGCCTCATTTGTCACGCAAAAGAAACCGACTGAAAATGCAAACTTCTTAAAGAAAACAGAGAAGAAGAACCAAAAAACGAGAAAAAGCAATTGCAGATGAAGAGGGAAACCCGAAACGAACATAAATTACAATAAATAACCCAGCCAAACTCCAAACGATTAAAAATAGCATTAGTAGGGAAGACAACTCCAAGCCTTCTTAAGACCAGAACATAATTTGCACACTGCTGAAAGCAAAATACATTTTTGATCTTTTTTTTTACTGTCATACCACGCCATGCGGCCAAGGCCGAAGCGACATCGCAGAGCTGGGCTGCTTCTCGCCAGGTGTCGAGTGGCGGGTCATCGGCCTCGGGCATGGGGTTTGGTTTATCCAAAAGTGCTCTGGCGGGCACGATCAGAGCTTCGCCACTAATCAGTGCCTCACCTGTGCGCAGCGATGGAAGAACCGCAGCCAGGCCAGCCACTGTGTCGGGCAACGCCGCTCTGATCGCGCCTTGGTCCCCAGCGTTAGACAACCGAAGCGCAATGAGCGTTCCACACTGTGCCAAAGCAGTGTCCGGTAGCTGGGTTGGGCGCTGAGTCGGTCTGCTTTCTGCGTGACCGGATTGAACAGCGCGACATTGGAAGCCTGCAGCGGCGCTTCTTTTTCGATGATGCCGCCCGGCGTTCCGGCCTGGGGATTGGCCTTTGTGTGGCGCTTGACCAGGTTCACCCCTTCAACGATCACGCGCTGGTCCGGGAATACCCGCAATACCTGCCCGCGTTTCCCGCGGTCGCGTCCGGCAATGATGTAAACGTCATCGCCCTTTTTGATTTTGCTCATCTCGACGTTCTCCGTGCCGACCGTTACAGCACTTCCGGTGCAAGCGACACAATGCGCATGAACTTGTCGCCACAGGTTACAAGCGTTCTGGATGTTACCTTTGTCCCGCGAGAAATTAGTTCACGCCCCTGAAAATGCATTTCGTTCCTAACTTGATTTTTGTTGCGCCCGAAAATCCGCTTCCTGCGCAGCCTTTATATTCTTTTTCAATTCGTCATAAAATTCGGTCAGGTCATCGCCTTCCCGGTAGAGCACACCCCGAATGACGTAAAAGAATCCCTCGGCTGACCACTTCTCGCCACCTTTCAGACCACATTGATTGTCAAGATTTTTGCACACGGCCTCCACAAACTTGCCGTATTTCAATCAAACTGAAAGGTAAAAATCAAAGTTGATATACAAAAAGGGAAAAAGTATTTGTTTCTTAACAAATACTAATTATTTTACTCTTAAAATGAAGTAATTTTCCTCATAAAATGAACTAAGACTTATTAGTTGAATTAAAGTTATTAAGTTAAAAAAAAACTTGTCGGCACTAAATAAGATGTGCAAGTTCATAAATTGAACAAAACAGCTGGAAACTCAAAGCTTTGTGAGGGCTCAAAGGGCAAAAGAACCCCCGACATAAATGAAATAGAACAGCCATATAAAACTAAAGGAGGCAAAATATCAAATGTTGTACTTGCTATAAATCTATTCGTCGGTGGCTTCACTGATCACCAGCGAAGTGTCGAGCCGACCGATCGCTCGGGCTGCGCGAAGCAGCGGCACCGATTGCTCCTTGCGCGCGGAGCAGTAGTCGAGCTCGGTGCGCACTTCCGTGCGCGCCAACCGCAGCGCGGCGTCGGCAACGTCCACCGCCACGGTCTCCAGGATGTCGAGCGCGAGGTCACGCATCTCGTCCTGGTTCCAGGGTCCGGCAGCGACCGCCAAGACCTCCGCCCACTCTTCAAGCTTCGCCAACCTGCAGCGTCCTCCTCACCCGACCTATCGGCCCAATCCGCGGACGAATGGAACCTTGACTAAAGATAAAATGACAATACAGTTAGTACTGTTTCAAATGCTGATTACTCTTTTTTCTGCATCAAAGCCCTTGTAGGGTAAGTTCCTCTCAGTTGCCTTGAAGCTCCAAGGAGAGCCGTTCAAGCCAGCTGGGGCTTTTTTTTTTATTTTTGTTAGATTAGGGAGGGGTCGCCTTAATCAACTTTGCCCAGGCGCGACTAACCCTAGGAGCAGCCCTGATTCCAATGAATATAAAAGAATTTTTTGCCCTCTGACGAATTTAATGGTTATTCTAGCTGTAAGCCACAATGTTCTATGACTTTTTCCAGTCTACGATCTGTATAATCTACAGTAAAAGTTTCGTCGTCCTCACCAACCAAGGGCAACACTCTGCCTGGCAGAGAAGGTATGGTAACGAGGGAGAGAAGACGGAGGCCGAAGTGTTGTTGCGAGGAAAACACTGGGCGTAACCGGTTAATTCAGCAAAGCCACGATAGCGAAGGATCTCTACAATGCTTTCGTAAGGTCTGGTATATTATCTACGCCGTGACGTTTCTTCAAGAGGGCGCCAGCGCTTGAAAACGGAAGCGCGTCCGTAGAATATTGTACCATTCTACGGGCATGAGGATATGATTTGCTATCCATACTGCAACAGAACTTCGCCAAGGTACTGCGAATTCCTGCCGTCTGGTGCCAGGCGGGCATCGTGATTTGCGCGTACGTCGCCTACAAAGGCCTGGATAACTTCTCGCTCTACACTACTCAGGTGTACGGCATGGATGAGGTCGACGCTGCGGCGTTGGTAGCCTGGGGGGCGTGGATGCGTCCTGTGGGTGCAATTGCTGCAGGGTATATAGGTGACTTTTTCCGGATACACCGCGTCATTCTCGCAGCATTCGCCGTCCTGCTTATTACCTATCTGTGGTTTGGATTCGCCACACCCGAAGGTGCGACCAACGTTCCAGGTCAGCGTCCCGTCTTCTGTGATTTGCATTCCGCGTGGCCCTCTTTCAAGTCGAAAACGAAAGCCCTTCTGCCTTGATTTCACCGAAAGCTGATACCGGTATTGCTCTCCACATTGAGCGACCGTAACGGCAAGCGAATCAACGAAGAAATAGTCAACGTCCGATGACGCCAGAGCGTTCTCGACGTCAAAACTTCGAAGATCGATCCTGTCTTCCTTGCTCGAACGAATTGCAATCACCTTTGCCTCGGGGGCAAAGAACATCGGCATTCGTTCCTCAAACCGCTTGTAAAAGACATTGGATTAATGGAGATTTTTCATTAGCGTTAAAAGAGTACGAGAAGGCACTTGCTCTTATTCCATCGGTTGATCACAGTTCACATCGTTTTTCAACTTTAAATAATATCGCTACTGCTCATTTGAGTATGGAAGACTATTCAGTTGCGCGTCACTTTTATCAACAACTGATTGAGGAATTGGATCATTTAGACATTCCACCGTCTAATGCCAGTTTAGTATCCATTCATAAGAATATCGGATTATGTTACTTAGCTGTTGACGACAATGACTTGGCTCTAGAGCACTTTGCTCGAGTACTTTCGCTCACTGAAAATCCCTCAAAATCGGGCCGCCGGCCATATTTTTTCGGTTCGTCGGTTACGATGGTGATCCGCCGCACGCCTTCGCCATAGAGCTGATGGGTCATGCGCGCCACTGACAGCGGTCCATCCACTGTCTGGCCGCCGGTCATGGCGACGGCGTCGTTGTAGAGAATCTTGAACGTGATGTTGACGTTCGCAGCGACGGCGGCGCGGATCGCCAGAAGGCCGGAATGGAAATAAGTGCCGTCGCCGATGTTCTGAAAAACGTGGGGCGTCTTCGTAAAAGGCGCCTGACCGATCCAGTTTGCGCCTTCACCGCCCATTTGGGTGACAGTACATCTAAGTTATTTACAAAAAAAAGATTTACCAAGGATGATTAGGGTTCTTTAAACGAATATTATTTATTGGAATTTGCTTTTCAAAGAAAATAATGGGTTCACAAAGGCTGAATTTCCTTACGAGACAGGAACGACGGGTCCAAGGAAGAAAAGGGGTAAGGAAACGGATAAGGTATTTCTTGAAGGAGCAGATGACTGTTGGGAATTTTCGTTAATCAGAATTTGTAAAGATTTTCCAAAAGGTGCTATATTGAGAATTATGTGGTAGGGCTTTCGAAACAAGACGGCGGATGAAACGAACTGATTCAATATGAGATGTGGGATGATTATGATATGGCGAGTTCGTCATAAAAATTGTAGAAAACACGAAGTTGACTAAAAGCAAAAGTACGGGAATAGAAATCAGATTGATCTGAATAATCGAAAATAAACCGGAAGACCCGTATAGGTGTCTTACTGAAGCTGAACAATCAATATTAAAAAGGATTCTGTGCTCCATTTTGCAAAATTTGTATTGGTTTATAAATAGATGGAAACATAGATGCCCAAACTGAAGTACGGACACGATAAGGACACAATAAGGATGGACACGAGAAAAATAAACTGTCTTCGAATTATTTATAACTTCATTATTATTATTGTGACTTCATTATTATTAACTTCATTATTGAATTTGACAAAAATACTGCACTAATTACCTACTCTTATTAGCACTTTAAAGTGTGAAATGAATCCTTGTAAGGAAAATAGCAACTTTTTAGAAGGTAATTGTTCCTTCAGAAATAACAAAGCTTTATCTTTTAGTTCAAAGATGTTACAAAATGTTTCCTGTAGAAAGCTATCGTAAATTGCAGCGCAAAAGGAGGTGTTTATGATCACTCCCCATTTCCATGCAAAATTCGGTAAAAGTCTTCTTTTTGATGACGTAGGAAAAACTGGTTTAAGTCATGGCAATAGGACTAAAGACAAATAATTTAAGTGTAGTCGCACCAAAGTTTATTAACAGACAGAATAATGATGTGCGTGATGAAAAGAATAATGATGATATAATGATAATATAACAATGATAATATGGTAATGAGAATAATGATGTAATGATAAAAAGACAGAATAATGAAAGATGCAGAAGATTCGTATTTAATTTAGTACCCCCGAAGGAGCGTCCGACGGCGAACGCGCTCGCCGACGCGCTCGCCGACGCGGCCACGCTGCTCCGCGAGCGACGCGACGCCGGCGACGACGTCGAGACTTACATTTATTTTTTTTTTCATTGTATGTGAACTACTTTGTTTTATACTGTCCTACGTTTTTCCGTGTGGTCATGTGTAGTGATTGTGGCCTCAGATCTAATTTACATTATAATTATGTAGAACCATGGTAGAACTTTCAGTTTAAATAAAAAAAACACAATAATAAATAAATACAGTAGTAATATAGTACCAAATGAATACAAGCGCAAAAAAAGATTGAACTATACCGACAATAGAGCGCAGGTAAATAAACACGATGAGCAAAAATTGTGCAAATGAATCACTATCACCCTTTTCAACACATCACAGTAAACTTTCCGACGTTCTGTCCGACGTTCAATTTTCCTGTCACCCACCTGAAACGTTAAGGCTGAGTCATATGAATTATGACTCGGCTTTTAAAATTGTATTTCATAAATATAATTATAATTATAATAAAAATTATAATTAATCATTTTCCTGGGCATAAGCTCTGTGGCTTCAGTTTTATACTGTGAGTTAGTGTCTTCGAATGCAACAATTATATTGACTCAAAAACATTAGCAAACCATTTTCAATTTTTCTTGTTCCTTCTTTGCCACTTTTCGTGGATTCCATCTTAAATGAAAAGTTTGACACAGAAATACAAGCGCTTTGGTCGCTGCATTCAGTCCATCTTCGATCAGCAGCGGCATAACCGCCATCGCATCATCGATATTGTCTTCGATAGCGCGTTCAGTATCGGCCGAAGCGCGTTTCAGAACATAATTTGTCACCTGGCTTTTTTCACCCGGGTGACCCACTCCAAGCCGCAGCCGAACAAAGTCGGCACCACAGTGGCGGATAATATCGCGCAGCCCGTTATGGCCACCGTGACCGCCGCCTTTCTTGAGGCGTGTCGTTCCGGGTGGCAAGTCAATTTCATCGTGCGCAACCAGCAACTCGTCGACTTGCAGACGGTAAGCCGGGACATCTACCATTGAAATTGAAGGGGTTGATGAACTTGGTGGTGGGCAATGTGATATTATTCCTGACCGTTTAGAGGCAGGGACTTTCGCAATTATGGGAGCTTTATGTGGAAACCCGGTCACCGTGAAAAAGATGCGTCCTGATCATTTAGATGCTTTATGGAAACATTTCGAGTTACTTGGTGTTGATTTTGAGCTGGGAGAAGATTCTGTGACGGTAAGAAAAGCCGAGACTCTGAATCCTCTTGAAGTGAAAACGCATGAGTATCCAGGATACGTAACAGATTTACAAGCACCAATGACCACACACAAGAATACTACTATTATTGAAAATTTAAGCCGAGATAAATCACCTCAGTTGCCTTCCACAGACTCACATACAGTTATGAATGGAAACAGCCGAAACGGAGATGATCAGGTATGCCCAAATTATACTTGAATAATATTTATGTGTACATAACTTTATTCTGAATGGCTTTATGTGTACATAGATTTTATTATCAATATTTGTAGAACAGCTATGCATTTTTACGAGCAAAAAACATGGCTAAAACATTCCATGGCCTTTGTTGAATTTGAAGTGCTAAACAAGTTTATAACACAAGGAAATTGTTTCCAGTACGATAGAACTCAACCCTTCTTAACTCCTGATTTATTACGAAACCAGATTAACCTCATTTCCTTTCTTAACTGCAGCAGTGTTATTCGTGTTTTTAGCATAGATCACTTTAATATATTTGTCTGGTATACCATACAAGGATAAGACCTTCACTAAAGCTCTTCTATCAATAGATTCGAAGACTTGCTCGTAATTTATAAGACTGAGGACCGAAGGTGTTTGATAATTCAGACAGTTCTCAATTAGTACCCTAAAAGTAAAAGTTAGGTTGACATATCCTTTACCTTTTCTAAAACCGCACTGTTCTTCTCTTAAAACCCGGTAGTTGCCATCGCGATCCACCAGTAAATCGATAGCATCGACCGACCAATCTACCGTTATCGCATT
Source organism: Alatinidae sp. Z8VKAUB7J3 (assembly GCA_010016025.2). Classification (NCBI taxonomy): domain Eukaryota; kingdom Metazoa; phylum Cnidaria; class Cubozoa; order Carybdeida; family Alatinidae; species Alatinidae sp. Z8VKAUB7J3. Next base: position 63,306,740 of record JAAAKM020721499.1, on the reverse strand, counting down.
GATGCGGATGAATTTGTAGCGAATATCGAAGCCGGTGGATAAACTATATCCCAACTGCGTTTGCCGGGGCAGCGGGTCTTGCTGATCTATATCAACAAAAGTTACTTTGCCGCCGATATTGGTTTTGGCATACCCGATAGATGCATTCAAAAAGCCGAATAATTTGGGCGTTGGCGTCATCCTCTCCGAATCTATTGTATTAAAAAATCTTAAAACCGGAACGATTAACAGCCCTCCAAAATCGAAAAAGCAAAGGTTTTACAATTGTAGAAATGATGACTGTGGTAACCATTATTGCGATCTTAACTACTGCCGCAATACCTGCTTATCAAAATTTTGTGATTAATAATCAGGCCTTAGTACTTGCCACCAAATTAACTAATTCTTTTCGTATTGCGAAAGCCGAAGCAATCCGCCGTGGCAAGCCAGTAACTGTTTGCCCGATTACTTCCACTTTTGATCCCAATGGTACTTTTAACACCAGCGCTGAAGAATTTCCATGTCAAGCAACCACTACTTGGGATGCCTGGAAAGTATTTGAAGATGCTGATTTTGATAAGACTAAATTTGATGAAACTGATATATTTAAATAAACATAAAAATCCGATTCTTTTGATATATCTATTGGTATGAAAAATCTGTTTTTTAGAGTTTCGGTTACTATTGAGCCGTGTCGCTCCTTATTTACAGTTCGTTACCACGAACTGTTTGATAAAGTATGAAGATACAAAAGAGACATACACCATTGGACAGACTTTTTTTGTTTTTTGACTCTCCTGAAAAGTTACAAAAATGTTGTATGTCGCACTTTCAATTATTACTGCTCATATGGTCCCTAGTTAAGATGGGTATTTTACAAAGAAAACTAGGCTCGGCAACCTCCCACCTAATCGTGGAGGTTAGTAGTAAAGTATTGTGTACCCTTTAGTTCAATGCTGATGAGATTAAGTCTTTGAAAAGTAAAAAAGATCATGACTCTCTAATTGGAGACGAGCTAATTAGAATTACGCTTGAAACCTATTCGATTGAATTCGAATTCGAAGGAGCTAACGTTGAAATCGGCGCGAAATTTTGTTTGAAGAATTTGGATAGAATTATCGCGACAATCGATCCTGAAAAACAACTGGGTGATATAAGCTTTTTTTGGCCGCTAATTGGAAATCAAATCAAAGCCACTTCATGGGACGGCGAAGACCCCCCCCCCCCCCCTCCTCCAGAGCCTTCAGGGAAGCTATGTCCCGGGCGCATATTAGGTTTTTATGGAAAGGGTGGTGGCCCTTGGATTGGAAATTGAAAGCTCTAGTGCCCTTTTTAATAGTTAAAAGTGATTGGAGGCAAACAGCCTCCCCTTCCCTCGCCCATCATTTCGCCAAACACATCCAATCAAAATGTTGAGATAGCCATTTTGTGAGGCATATTTGAAAGGTCCAGTTATTTTGTCTGTGGGGATAACACCCCCCATGACCCTCATGGTAAGGGCTATAAGTTATATCAGTTCCCCCATCTCGGTGGCTACGCCATCTTCCAGGGTCGTGTCAAACTGTTTTTGCGTAATGGCAAAACGGTCGCCGCGATCTGGATTAAAACCCACGGCATTTTTGACAATTGACTCAATTTCGGTGATTTCAGTCGGATCATAGGTCTCCAACGTAGCCGGAGCGCCGTCCTCAACAGGCGGTATGAGGCGCTGGTTGAGAATGACGGAGACCGTCAGATAACCAATATCGCCCACGCTTTTTTCCAGGCGTTCATTAGTCCGGTTGAGTTCAAAATTTCGGATCGTTGCTTGGGAGTTGTCGTTGCCGCCCTGCAACACGCCTATGGCGCCGACGCGGGCAAGCTGTTCTGCAAGTTCGAATACGCGCCCCATGCGGCGACCCGGTTCCTCAACGCGCTTGGCGCCGCCGAGGAGGCGCTGGGCGCGCTGCGGCGCAACTATGACGCGCCGACCGTGACCGGAGAGCCGTTCGTCGAGGTGATCGCGGAGCAGCTGCAAAGCGGGCCGAAACCCGGCAAGAAGGATTACTTCGCCCGGGAATCCGCAACGCCGAATGTCGCGATCGAGCGCGCGGAGATCCTGTTGCAGGCCGCCCGGCGCTGGGGCGCCGCGCAGGATCCCGAAACCGGCAGGGGGAGTTTCAATTAAAAGTAAAAACTATACACATGCAAGTATCAAAAGGTCATATAAGCAATATCATAGGCAGCGCTGCTCTATCATAGCAAGTAATACCATTGATATTTAAAGGAGCTAATTTGGTAGGAAATTCAAAGCTCTAATACGCTTTTTAAAAGCCGAAAGGACTGGAGGGCAAACAGCCCTCCTCTTTAGCTCATAATTTTCCAAAGGCTTCCAATCGAAATTTAAGATAGCTATTTTGTTTATCATAGCTGAATGGTTTTGTAATTGAATCTCTAGGGCTACTGCGTAGGCCAACCCCCCATAGCACGCCGGCCGTCAGCAGCTGGATCACCGTGATGCGGCCGAGATCGACCTTTCCCGCGAAGAGGCTGATCAGGATGATCTCGGCGGCGATCGGCAGCGTGCTGATCATGGTCACGATCTCGCCGGTGCCGAGGGTGAGCGCGAAGGCGTCGGGCCCGGCGATGAACAGCAGTCCCACGAACGCCAGCCCCGCGCCGACGAAGGCCATGACCGGAGGGCGCGTGCGGAACACGGCCCACTGCGCGAGCGGGACCAGGGGCACGTACATCGCGGTGATGAAGGCGGAGGTGCTGCTGTCGATCGTCTGCAGCCCACGATACGCTCCATTTCCCGTTACTCTGAAAAGTGTCCAAAGTCCCCAAGCACGACTAAAGTTCAATCCCGCCGAATGCGGGCTTGGTGCTTCGTGAACAGGCTTATGGGATAACCCTCTTTGATAAAAAGAAGCTAGCCAAGCCTGCGACTCCTCAGGGTCCAAAACCATAAGAATGGTTCGAGTTCTTTGCAGTGAGGCCGCAAAAAACTCATCGATGTTGTCGTCATACGACTGAGGAAGTTCATGGTCCAGCATTAACAATTGCTCCCGGGTAAATGTCGATAGTTTTTCGGCTAGTTTCGCATTGCCATCTATACATTGTAATTAACTATTTTACAAATGGAAATTGTAATTCTAAATACTGCAAGGATGCATGGTCATATCTATACCCACAGGTGCATACAGTAGGAGACCTATTTAGCCCCTCCCCTCCCACTATTATTTGCTTCTTCTCTGAATTTTTTCCAATTTCTTGGTAATTTTTTACATATTTGTCTGCCTGAATTAGCTCCTCTTTGCATTAGGGTATGCTAAACACAAGGTAAAAATAGGGGAACTATCCATCCCTTCATCTCAGACACAGGTTCACTCAGACACAGCAGAATTCTGGTGGGAGGGGATGATAATTTGGTTGCTTACTAACAGTTTGTTACAACGAACTGTTTGAAAACAATACTGGAGGAATGAGGTATATCGTTTTCTTTTTTTTTGTAGTTTCTTTGACACTTACATCCATAACTCTCTGGCTTATGGGAACCCCAGTGCACAAAAAGAAAGAAGAAATTGTTCATTGAACGATTGGACCCAAGCTTCATTTGCCAAAAAGCACGAAATATACTGCTGAAAATGAAAAATATTTAAGGATAATGAAAGAAGTTTTTCGAAACATCCAAATAGCTTCTATTATCATGTACAACTTAAAAGTTTGCAAATATTTACCGTGTTATTGGCTGTACGACTTCCCAACTTACATTTTGACTAACTGCTAAATCAAGCAATTATCTGGCCTACTACCTAACTAAATGACCAACTATTCTACAGTAATGCTGATTTAACGCAGCCTCGAATAACCACCCCTACTAATTCGAATGGAAGCTAAAACAACAAGCTCCCTCTTCAATCATCACTTCCCTTGTACTTAGGAAACGAAACAAACTCTTTGAAAATCATGAGGGTTACTAATTTTTGTTAAATTTTGATGTAATTAGCAAAGCAAATTTTAAGCCACTGACTACCTATAAAACTAAATAACCGTTACCAAACAATTAGTCTTTATCACCTGTCTTATTTCATTTGTTCAATAATATTTTTCCAGTACGACTTGGTTACATTGTATTTATAAATGTATCTCTTCCTTGTGATCAGAAACGTTTTAATTCAATTACCAAGTTTTTTAATACCTGCTCATCCCTTAAAACTCTGTTATGCAATGCTGAAAAGCATGGGTATCGGTGGCTAGTGATAGGTGACTTAAATTGTTAGTTTCATAGCTCCTCTACTTGTAACAACTTAGTCTTATATTTGTTTCCAATTGCTTACCACATAACACTTAAACCTCTGATTTACAGGACAGACTCGACAAGAGGATGCTGCCTGACGGTTGACTGCTGACAGTGAGTGAAGCTCAGTCAATTCTGGTCGTCTTTGCCGCGCTGTATCTGAGTGAGTGCGCTCTGTGGATTCCTGCGGATGCGGCCTGTTTCACGGGTGTCGGGCGCTGGCTGCGCCCGGCCTGGAAACCAGCGGTGCTGGGTAATACTCAGATGCAGCTGTTTGTGCTGTCTCTGTGGCCGGGAGCACGAAGCATGGTCGCGATGCCCTGGAGAATCATTCCCGGCGCTGACCGGATGGCTGTTTGGTCGTCAAAGCGGGGCTGGAGTAAAAATTGGCTAAGGTTTTCCAGAAAATTGTCATTTTTCCCAGGATAGACCACTTATGTCAGTAAACTCATGTCTCAACTTCTCATGGCTGTCCCATGCTTCCAAGATAAGTAAACAATACCCCCCTCCAACATTGGCCGTCGTAATTTAAAATGCCCTATGAGAAACTATTTATCAAATTTAGATTAAAGCTTTAACCCGTTGTATAGCGTTTTGTTTTACTTCTTTTTTAACTAAATAAAAAAAAGCTCTTTCAGCTGAAGTAAGGAGCAGCATCAAAACTTTAAAACGAACAGAAATTATTACGTATATGAGAACGTCGGCGTTGAATAAGAGGTATTACTTTTGCATAGACTTGAAAAAGAATTGCTCGACTTAGTTCAATCCGATACACGCATATTCAGGTTTATTGAACACTCGTCATTGGACGGTATGTGGCATTGGGACTTGGAGAACGCTGAACACTTTTTGGGTCCATATTTTTCTTGGTCGAAAGATTGGATCTTGGAATAGGCAATTAGTTCAATTTCTTAAACCGAGTTCAGGTTAGTTAGACCGTCAAGTTCCTTTAGTAATCACACGACTATACTTTAGGTATGCTCGTATCTCGTGATATCAATTCCCAGCATATTGTATATTAGTGAAATATTACTCCACTACTAGAAATATCTGCAAAAAGAACGGAACGGAACCTGAATAAAATTAACTATCAGATTCTTATTTACAGGATATACTGAAAATTCACACGAAGCATACATAAAATACACAGTTTAAGAGTTTAAAATAAGTCAATCCCACGAAGTGACATTATCTATATTGTAAGTTGCATTACAAGTAACCTACGTGACTTGTGTTTTTTATGACTATGATAAATCCATTTTTATGGAGAGCTCAGTAAAAGAAAAATACTCTTTTAGAATTTACATGATGGGAAGTTATATAGACGTGAGGAAAACTTGCCACCCATCGAAGGTTTCTAGGATTCACTTCATGATCATTAATGCACCACTGCCGAAAAAAATTTTGAGCTAAGGGAGGGAGTAACACTGGGGAAAATTATTGTAATAGGTACCTAGCAGGTGATGCATTGACGTTGTTGGATATCGTCTGTAAAAATATAGATAAAATTTAAGGGGAAGTTGGGTTGGATTCGGGGTAATTATTTTTCAACTTCTCATCTGGTGATGGATCTAATTCATAAAATCAGAGATGGAAAAATAGTTCTGATCACCGACGTGGATCAACACTTATTTTTAGAACAGAATAGTTGCTTAAGAAATAGTCGCATATTAACTGCAAAATGCTACTAGAATATAAAAAAAAGAATTGCAAGAAAATGTATCATCAGGGAAAATGCAATAATATTTGCTATATGCTAGCTACATTAAGATCACATACTTTGTTATGAATTAATGATGCACTATTAACCAAAATAGCTGAAGATAGCACAGGTACATCGTGAAAACTTCCGAATCGACAATACATCAGCATTTGCATTATATATTAAAACTAGATTAAATTTTGCTGATTGGATGGTTTTTTCCTAATACAAGACACGCTGGTACATAAGTCGTCGTTTCAATCAGCAAAAAATAAAGGCCTTGCGGTAATTGACGAACGTCAAAGCGAAAGGTATTTTTAGGAAAGACGCGTATAATGTTTCCCGCCGTATCAAAAAGTAACATTTTATCTATGGTCAAGGTTTCAAAAGGCGATTCAATCAATACCCAATCTCCAGTCGGATTCGGAAATAACCGAATTTGATCAATTATAATATCGCGCGCATAGGTGATCATTCCCGCTTCATAAGAGCCGATATCGTAAGCGGCGCCGACCGGCCTTGAATTGCCTTCAATATCAATGCTTACAATATTGCTTACCAAACCAGAGCTACAGGGACAGTACCGCAGCCACGGTATGACTGCAACACAGAGCTTCCAGTTACCTGCTTGATCAACAGAGAGCAGTAAAAAAAGTCTTGCATCTGTTAATTTTTTAACATATGTTAATTTCTTAACAGTCAGTTTCAGGGCAGCACGATGGTCAAAGCCAGCAAACTCAGCAGGCGCGAGCGCCAGATAATGGACATCCTCTATCGACTCGAAGAAGCAAGTGCCAAAGCGGTGATGGAGAATCTGGAAGATGAATTGAACTATTCATCGGTCCGCACCTTCCTGCGCAAACTGGAAGAGAAAGGTCGGTTCTTGGCGAATGATCAGTGGCCAGAGTGCAATGAGCGTGAATACACCACCGACCAGAAACCCGAACGAACGAAGTTGTTTCTGTTGAACTTCGGGTGGATCATGAGAGAGTGTTTGGGTTGCCATATCCGTAATCGCCGATGATCAGTCTAAGGCGAATTCTTCCTTCCAGTCGGTTTCTTCTTCCCAGGGTTTTTGATCTGATTTAAACAGCACACAATTTTCTAGGACCAGGAGATCCATTTCCGTTCGCATAAAGCAGCGGAAGGCATCTTCAGGGGAGCAGACGATGGGTTCTCCTCTCACGTTGAACTATTATTTGAATTTGTTTCTGCTAACCTTAACTTTGATACTTTCTTTGAAAAACTGCTATTAGACTTTTTTTTAAATTAATCACCAAAAAAAAACCTAATGATCATAGTCAAACATACGAGTTAGCGTACCAAAATGAGTAATTAACTGACCTTGGAACCACCATCTAGAGTCAGGTCATCCTGTAGATTAATCCAGTCAACAGTATCAACAAAATCGACCAGCTTAACTACACCCTTTTCAAAATAGCTGTATTTACCATGACTTGCTCCAAAACACAGAATCAAGCAGAATGTCAAAACATAATCCATGACATAATCTTCATTTGGCAAAATTCTTCGGCAAAGAATATAAATTAAACACTGCATATCTATTCCAGTACAAATTTTTGATATTCTGATTTATTCACGTGTTTGATAAACCTATTGTCACGTGGATAGTTATTTTATATGGTAGATGCAAGTTGTGTCTATTCACCAAAGCAACGTTTCTGCCAGATTGGTAAGCTTCTTAACTTCTTTTATTCCTGCTAGAAAGATGTTGTAAGTCCATGATACCACCTGGCAGCTGCCACCCAACAGCAAACATTTTTAGTTTTGTCTTTCAAGGATTAATACTATTTAGGGGGAAATTACATAAGCCTCCGTAGTCAGTGAAGAGCTGATAGTGTTAAATAGATTTGCGATTTGGTTAATTAGTACGGCGGTGCGTTCTTTGAAAGTGTATTGGGAGTGATAAGAAGTTCGTGAGGGAACATTCAAAGAACGTGAAGAAGGTCACGACTACTCTCAAATTCACTGTAATGAGTAGCGAGGCAGATGGTGAAGAATGGGGTCACACAGAACACCGTTCCAAAAGCCATATCTCTGCTTCGTAGTTGGCTATTTCTTCATTCTATTCTCGCGCTCGCTCTATAGTCGTGGTATCCAAGGTTTTCTCTTGATTTTCCATGCATTTTGCCATGCGTCACTCTCTTTTCAGCTCGAAGCGCCTCAAAAATATGTTAACCACGATTTTACTGCACATTATGAAATAATAATTGTTTTCTTAACATATTTCTTTCTCAATAGTTCCAATTCCAGGTTTATAACCTTTCTTGAATAAGAGATTCGTCAAAGTTAACCGTATTCAACGACAAGATTACAGTAAGTTAAGTTTTAATACCCCTCACTATGATAAAGCACATCTACAATATTTAGTTCTATCCACATGTATTCCTAAAACAACATTTTTTAAGCATCTCATTTCCAAATTTTAAGAATGATTGAATTTGTATTTATTTGTGAGGAGATAGGAGGTGGTAGGGAGGTCTGGCTGGTTTTGGGTGGTAAGGAGGAGTGGGTGGTTGGGTGGTATTGAAGGAGTAGGTTTGTTGGGATTTTTTGTTGTTAGCTATTTATTAATTTATTTTTCGGTGTGTTTAGAAAATGGTTAATTTTTACTACTGCACGCCAACAAAAACGTATGTTTTTCCATCAGTGCAGTAGATGTGCAATGTAAAGAGTTATAACTGTGTTTATTAATAAAGTATCGTATCGTATTCTAATTAAACGGCCTTTGTGATTCAGGGATCCGCACCTGGGAATCGACCTTTGATTCCATCATAATTGTCACGTGCTTCATCTTTCTTCCCTCTGGCTCGGAGGACCATTCTTTTTGGAAGTTGCTTGATACGGTTTCGCACTGTATTTGCATGAGGGGGTTTTAAATTTGCTGCGCGACAACGTTCCTCAACCTCTTCGATTACATCAACAGCCAATTTCTGTTGTGTATTGAGATATACGTCTTGAATGGCACCATCAATTATTGCATCGAGTTTTTCGTTAATCCGCTTTGAACCTTTTTTAACCCCTCTTGAATGGGGAATCAAAGATGAGCGTAGCGAATCACGATCGAATAGGGTTCTTTTTCCGGATTGGGCTTGGAGCGGAAAAAGCGATTGGCATCCCAGAACTTGGAGATACGAGGCTCTGCCGACTTGAAATCAAAACGATTGGGAATGGATTCGGGAGATGTCACAGGATCAATCGGAATCAAATGGAAATGGAAAAGAATAATGCCACCCAGCCATCAACGGACGAGAACTGGGCGCGGAGCACTTCAAAAGTATCGGACGAACGAGCGAAGTTCGACAGAAATGATGTCAAAACAATCGTTCGAGTTCACCCATTTTGACCGAATTCGACCGTTTTCAACATCACGTAAAAGAACACATTTATATCTTTCCACAAATCTTTCATATGTATATCGAAATGGAAAACCTTGCTTACGAATACGTACAGCTTCAAATACTCCTGAATATCTTAATTGTTCTAATGAAAGAATTGAACTAAATCTTTTAGGAGCTTTAAATTCATTTGGTTTTACACAACGAATATAATGTGTTTGTGTATCATTTAAAATTCCCATCAATTTATCTAATTGTTTTCTAAATTGAGCACCAAGTGAATATTTTTGTCTACCAACTTTATCCATTTTTGGAAACATTTTTGCCGTCGAACTATGTGTTGAAACGTTGTATGGTCACTCCGCCGGATCTCAGTTCGTACATCGTTTCCTGTTCTTTGTGCCAAACTCCCGAGTAAAACGAGTTCTCGCCGCCAACGCAGGCTGGTACACAATGCCCAGTTTCGAAGGTCGCTTTCCTTACGGACTCGACGGCACCCACCTGGATTCCAAGTCTATGGAAGCTGCCCTGCAGACAGAGGTCATCGTCATGCTGGGCGAGGACGATAACGATGCTAGCCATGAAACGCTGCGTCGCTCGGCGCAAGCCCAGCAGCAGGGCCTACATCGATACGCTCGCGGACAGTCCTTTTATGCCGAACTAATATCCCTCAGTCTAGATATCCAGCGGCTACTATAAATTTTATTTGCAACTGGGTTGATCAGTTGGGAAGAAACAGAAACTCCAAGAAGCCCAAAGCTCTTTACAAAGAATTTGCACTTGTTAATACCCAATTTCATATTATCACTTTGAAAATCTTACAAAACCTTTCTTCTCATTCTTCAGATGCTCGTATTTGTCAACCTTCTATTCAACAACAAGACCAGTAATTTATATAGATAACCAAATAACCAAAACTGCTAAACCTTGATTTGCTTCTGATCAAGCTTCTGATATATAGACTCGTCAAGTGGGTACAGTTATCTGTAAGTAAGATCGATGACACTGAAGCACTGAAAAAAGCAATTAGGCTCCAAAAGATTATAGAATTTAACATGATTATCTTCCAAATACCTTATATAAAAGCAATTGTGCAGGCGATGGACTTGCTCTCCTAAAATTCCTGGCTGTTGACTTGGTTTTCCGAAATCGCGTATCCTGATTCAGACCCGAACTCCCTCTCCTTCAGTCAGACATTTCACTTCTACTGCTATTTCAGAAGGCAGAAGAGTCTGTAACAGAGTCTGTAGATTTAAATACCTGACATGAATGAACCCAAGACTGGACCGATAAACCCAAAATGGATTTAAAATTAGTTCCCTTAGCTGAAACATCAAAAAGTTCTACCGAATTTTATCTTGTAGATACCACAAACTATGAACAAGTTCCAACCACAGTAAACATTGCATGGGATGGAAAATATGGTGCAAACCAAGAAATTCCTTTTGAATTTACTTTCTTTGATAATAATAGAGAACTAATCAAAGATGTAAAATATGCGTATGTTGTTTTAGATGAGAATGATAATGAAATAAGTAGAAATGATGGAACTGATCCTGCAAATCCTGGAATTGTATCTATTGAAGGATTGGATGTTCAAAGACTTGAATATTATTATTTTTTCTGGAACCTAGTAAAGGGTGGCACTACCGCCGTGAAAAGCAACTAAAGAGAAAAGGCCAAAGATACTCGAGAGACATGGGTGTATAGGCCGTCAAATTGACGCCTCAGAAGCAGAGTCTTTACAGGAATAGCTAGCACGCCTGTAGCCCAAACTTACGGTAGCTAGTTACAAACTGTGGGGTCCGTATTCCCAAGAAAATTATCAATTCAATGTTCTACAACACGGTTAGTTACTGAGGATGCAATGCTAATTTTGGTCGTATTTAAAGATTTGGCTAGCATACGGGATATTCGTACTGGCGGTTTGTTGTTCGCCAACCATTGGGCATGGTAGAGCGAAACACCCGTCTGAAATCCACCCACAACACCCTCAAAGGCAGCGGCATTGGCTTCATCGTCCAAATCAATGAACCTAGGTAGCGCCGTGGCGGCAAGAATGCCCAGTAATATGATCACCACCACCAATTCGACAATGGTGAAACCCGAAACCCGTTTTTGTGTCCTCATGACAACTCCTTTGCTCCTCTCATTTCCAATATTGGGAGGCTCTCATATTCAAGCCTAGTTCATATTTGCGGATCTGCTCGATTGGATGAGACCTAGCTCAAATGGAGTTCATGCCCACCCCAAGATTTGGCCCAAATGGTGCCTCTGCCCTTTATGACATGTCAGTTTTACAGGAGACTAAAATAAAAAAAAAAATTATATGAAAGTAAAGAGTGACATGAAACAAAGAGAAAAATATCAAATTCATACGGCAAGCTACCACCCTCTAACACCAGTTACCTAAGGGTTATATTTGTTAACCCCTAAAATGACTTTGAGTTAAGCACTAGTAAATGCTTAGCTTAAACAATTCAAGGCTAAAAGATGTAAACCCCCTTTTACAGGATAGTTTCTGTCCATTTTAAGTTTCGGTGACGACCTGGAGGAGCTGGTGGCCTCCGTGAAGGCGCGCTTCATCTCAGAGTCGATCGAGGGCGTGAAGATCACCTGGGGCCGCCGCGCTCCCAAGGGTCGCCGGCGCCGCAGCATCCGGCTGGGCACGTACACCCACGACCAGAAGCTGATCCGCATCCACCCGTCACTCGACCAGGACTTCGTGCCCCGCTTCTTCGTGGAGTTCGTGGTCTTCCACGAGCTGCTTCACCACGTCGTCCCGCCAGTCACGAGCGGGGGCCGCACCGAGTACCACACGCGCGAGTGTCGTCGGCGCGAGCGCGCCCACACCGACGCTGCCTCTAATAATTTAACAGCATCTTTTCTGCATCTTTGCATTTCTGTGGGACGGATTTACCAGCAAGAGTCTAGTTTTTCATGGTTCAATGAAATCAGTGAGCGTTGTAAAATTTGTTTGATTACTAAATCGTGTTCAGATTCAGTATAAACTTTTCTGAGAAATGCTCGAATTACCAAAAAACTCAAGTCAGTAAGCTCAAAATACGAAACCCAACTTAAATAGCTAATCACGAGAAACAAGGTAGTCAAGTCGAAACAGGCAACCCAGCACAGACGTCTCAGTACGATGCAGATTCACAATTTAACGTAAAATTTTCTTAGCCATTTAAAACCCCTTGAAATAAACGTTTCCATTCTGAAAATCTACCACAAGCAATCAATGAATTAATTAGCACTGACCTCTTACAAGGGTAATAATCGCCAATTATCTCCACGCTCAGTAAAATGGATTGAAAAAATGCTAAGTAAAATATTTTAAAACCCAATCTTTAAAATCAATAAATTCGTAAAAAAGGCAAAACAAATTCTCATAAATACTCCTATGGAGGAAGTAGATTGTATATTCATGGAGACTGAAAGTCTCTCATTCACGAAATTTGGTCTAAGAAAATAAGACATAATCTGGTCAGAAATAAAATGAAAAGAAGCAAATTTTTTCAACTGAAAGTAAGGAGTAACATTGAAACTTCAAACGATCAGAAATTATTAGGTGTATGAGGGGGTTGCCTCCCTCTCAACCGTCACTCTTTACGCTAAAATTTGTTTTTTTGTCACAATTCTTTGAGAAAAGCTGCTCAAATACATGGCCATTGAATTTTTTTCAGTATATTTTAAAAAGACTTTAAGACTTCAGCATAAAAAGCAAGGGTTGAGGAAGGGGCAGCCCCCCTCATATGCGGAATAATTTCTGTTTGTTTTAGGTTTTAATGTTTCTTCTATAACACAATTAATAAATAAAAAAGTTCGAAGATTTTAGAAATAAAGTTAAGGAAAAAATGTATTTTAATTATCAGTTCCAATTTATCACTTCATTAATTTTTTTCAATGGTTATTTGAGGTCAGTGAGGGATTACAGCGAACTGTTTTGACAGTTATTTTGTTTTAATAATTATGATAAAACAATAACAAACGAAATAATAAAATAATAAAACCGAAAATGACTTGTAGCAAAAATTGTATTTTGTAAAAAAGGAAAACTTGAAAATTAAAAGCACTGTTAACAGAATTAAGCTCTTTCTGATCCATCTTGCCAAGGAAATATATACCGTTTTCCTAATTTTACAAGAGGACAAAAAACGAAAGCGAGTTTCCATAAATGTCATTATAAAAAGATGTTTAAACTCTTATTTGTTTCAGTAACCACCAGATCCGAATATCTAACTATTTTAATCGAATCCATAACTGATTTAATATGTCCACCTTTCACTACGACCGCCAACCACTCATAAATAGTATAAAGGGAAAGTTATGAATATTCAGGTGGATAAAAGTCACCTTGTTGGATATGTGCAAGTCCTTCCGGGAACTCTTTACAGCTAAATAGCAATATTCCTACTCGATATGTCATGAAACATTCCAACATTCATGGTTACTGGTTCTGGAAGCTCTCTTACATCGTCCTGCAAACAAAATAAATACTTCATCTTCCCTGATAAGTTAAGAGGTCCTGATTTGAAATTTTCACAATTTGTATTATATTTTTTTTTCTAAATACTTATTTGTAGCATTCCTGGTTCGGTTTAAAGAAAATAAACTAATATTTTTAACAAGTTGTGCGGAGGCTTACTATCAGGAAAAAAAGAGATGTTTGAAAACAATGCAGGTTGGCTTTACCGAAAACATTCAACAGAAATCACAAAGGTGTCCGGTACTAAGCGAGCCTGCTACTGATACAACACTTTTACTGCTACTACTGCTTCTACTACAATCACCATTTCTATGATGTCAGTACTGTAAAGACTATGCGTATGAAGGTGAAAATTTGACAGAATATTAAGGGGCAATTTAGAATGAATCAGAGATCTGAGCTCATTGGAATGAGATCTGAGCTTGAAACTTCTTCAACGGGTCTCTCTGATATGCACAATAAAATGGTGTGAATTTCATCAATATTATCGGCCTTTTGGAGGGTGTCATTCCCCCTTTTCAAAAATCAGGCAGAATCTCTCAGGCACCTTGCTTTTGATGGGTAACCTTTGGTATATTTTAAACAAGTCTATATTATTTTCTAAGAAAACGTCTCTAAAAATCCTCTTTGACGGACTATTTGCCTAAGTTTTTAACAAATTTATATCATTATCTAAGAAAACATCTCTACAAATTTTCTAAGAAGGAATTTTCTCCTGTATTTTTGAACAAGTTTGTATGATTCTGTATGAAAAAATCTATAAGAATTCTCTAAGATTGACTATTTCACTATGTTTTAACTGTGTTTGTATCATTCTCTAAGAAAACATCTAAAAATCTTCTCTGAAGTACTATTTTCCACTGTTTTGAACAAGTTTATAAAAGCTTGTGCCCATTGACTGTCTTTTCTGCCGTCCCAATAAAACCAAGGGCTATGAGCCAATCCAACCAAGCTGGGTGTGTGGCGATCGCCAACACCCAATCCAACGGCTAGTTGCAGTCCGTCAGTAAAATAAAGTTCTGGTTTGTGGCATGTGGCACAAGACACTGCGCCGTTACTGCTTAAACGGGTGTCGAAGTAGAGCTTCTGTCCAAACAATGCGGCTCGTTCGTTATTCGCCACTGAGTTGCTCGGATCTTCACTGTAGGGAGGAAGTTGATCAAGCGCCATCGATCGAATAAGCGCACGCTCTTGGATTAGAATATCAATTTTTATTATGGATACATTCATTTCTTTATTTGTTTAATTTTTTATTAAGTTTAATATCCTTTCTTTTAACAGTTTAATCTCTTATACTGTTTTAACTCTTATAATAACCGTTTGAAAAAATTATAATTGGGATACAAGACAGTCAACTTCCTCGTTCAATTATTTAATAATTTCTGCTCGTTAAGAGTTTGAGTTGAATATTAGTTTTAATTCTTGTAACTTATAAGTTGATTATTGGTTTCATTGTATTGCGAGAGCAACACTTTGGTTTTATCGTTTGTTGTTGTTTTTTTTCTAGCAGCATTGAAACGGTGCCGATTTAGCGGGTATTTTCGAAAACACAGATCATGGAAAGAGTTTAGTTTATTCAACTTAACTTGGATTTGCTACTTAAAAAATGAAGCACACTCCGGATCCACTTTGCAAAAGGGGGAAATCGATGCAATTTTAGTGAGCACTATCAGTTTTTATCAAAATAGTAATGAACAAGATTCCCAATGAATTTTCAAATCATCGCCAAAATGTGTCGCTGCAATTAATCACGGCAATTTATTTCAGCCCTCTTGCCTTTCTTACAATCCCCCTGGTCCGTTTTCTTTTCTTTTTTTTTCACGATCAGTCATTGCACCATACGCCGCGGCAGCCATTGATGAACTGATTCAACAGTCTGGCAGATCGATTCAATTGATTGTCGCAAGCAATTGACTGAGAACGCTTTTTTTTCCAGTCGGGATAGGTGCTTGCTGAGCGGAAAAAGAAGGGTGTGGCCCTGCGGTTCCGGGAGTGCGAACGCGCAGGGCCATCGAGTGGCTGTTATCGGGTGGAGCTGGATCCGCCGCATCGCCACTCCAAAAGCTGGCCTCGCCGGCCTATTTGAAGAAATCCGGATACCCTTCGGTCGTGACGTCCCAGACCTTGGTATCGCCCCCCGAACCACAGCAGCGAGTGGATATGGCACGGCAGCGGCGCCACCCCGAACAAGCTGTGATCGAGCCACTGCAACGCGCACGCGATCGGGCGGAAGAACGCCGCCTTCTGCTCCGGGTCGGTGCGCCACGGCAGACTGCCGGCGGCCATCCGCTCGCGCGCGGCATCGGCATCGCCGTCGAAGAAACGGTAGAGGTCCAGGTCCCCCCGAAACGCAAAGGTGTTGGGCTCGCACCCCACCAACTGCGCGATCTGATCGAGATCCTCCGCCATGAACGGATTGGTCACGGCGGGCAGGCGCAGCGCGACGCCGGAGGTGCCGCGTCCCGCAACCGTTGTTCGCTCTGCCGCCGTGAGCGTTTCGTTGACTTCGGGCGGCGGGAAGACATAGGGGAACAGGAAGAAGCCGAGGGCGACGCCAAATCCGGTGCCCACGATACTACCAAACAAGAATATTCCGATCGTCCGTAGCATCCTGCTCATCCCTTCCTAATTGCGAAATAAGTATATCGGGCTTGTCCAGGCCCGATGGCCATCGAGTTGTGTCACCCGGATGAAAATCCTCGTATCCCCTGCCGCACGGAGAGGGACTTGAACGGTATGTTTGAAGCGCGTCTCGGTCAGGGCATTCCGCGGTGGACTCACCAAACAGAGTCGAAGTTCAGGCCTTAATATCCCATTGCATCAAAAAGTAGATATCGCAAATTTTACACAGAGAAACCTCTAGATAACTTGAAAACTAATAAAATGGAAAATAAGTGTCCATAAAGCCTTTTGAATTACTGAAGCAGGGATAGTCTGACTTTTTACAAGATGAAATCTTCTTCTTCTTGTTTGATTATTTTGAGACGCCAAGACATAATCTCCATGAAAAATCCTGGCCATACGGCAGCTGAGATTAAACGCTGGGTTCTGTATGACCAAGCAGAGATCAATCCCACTCCGAATTGCATTTTTGAATTTTTTATTTTTTTGTATTTTTCTTTGACTAAAAATTATGAACCGGGAACTAATTGCGAATTGAAAAAAACTCATTTTTCCCAATTTTTTTTCTTAAGCAAATCTAGATTAATCTCTAAGAAAAGGTCTAAGTAATATCATAATTTAACACATTCAATATAGGTATTTTCGTGCAATTTACAGTAGGCTAAATCGTATATTTTACGCACAGGGGCCGCAAATCTTAAAATAATTCTAAATAATATATAAGACCGTTTCTAGCGACAAAACATCTGAAAAGCTCTAAAAACACTATCCTTTCCTCTTCAATGATTAGGACACCAGGTGTTTTTTAAGATTTTTTTTTTTTTTTCAATATTCATGATAGTTAATAATAAAAAATAGTGAAGCAGCACCAGAAAAACAGTTAATATCCTACCCATAATTGCTACTTGAATTCTTGAAATTAAATGAAATAAAACTAAAACAAAAAACAACCCCTTTGTGCCTGAGAAAATGCACATAGTATGCGATTGTAACATACAGTTTGGCAAAAAAATTACAATCTTTCCGTCCCACTGAGTTTCACGGTATGATTTGTTTAAAATGTCTGATTTGTTTTGAAATTTGCGGGGCTTTGGGGTCAATGTCAGTCGCGACAGGCGCGCATTGCTCCCGCACGCGAGCGCCGTCATAATGTAGCCCCTTTTTTCAGCCCCTACATGTGGAAGGTACTGCCCGTGACTCAGAAGCCCGACCAGTGTCTCGGTGAATGGATCGATCGTGAAGCCCTCGCGGAAGCGATGATTCCGCTGATTGGTCAGCTCTATCGCAACAACAATGTGGTGACCTCGATCTATGGCCGTGGCCTGATCAACCGTTCGGTCATCGACATCCTCAAGGCTCACCGTTTCGCCCGTCACCGCCTGGCTGACGAGGCCGAACACGTTTCCACGGATTCACATTTCAAAAATTTAGCGATGTCCGCCATATCCCCAAAACCCGGATCATTGGGAACAATCATTCGGTCATATAAATCCGCGGTAACCCGCTGGTGTGGGAAAAATAATTATCCCCAATTCTCCTGGCAACCGCGGTTTTATGATCACATTATCCGAAATGAAAAATCTCTGGCCGCTATCCGGCAATACATTTATAATAACCCTACCAAATGGCAAATCGACCGGGAAAATTCCGAATCGGTGTGGTATTAATTTGGCATGTTTTGTTTTGTAGAGACGTTGCCATGCAACGTCTCTGCCAAGCCAAAGCCGCCACCGTGGGAATCTATGCCGATGCGGGGGCTGATCATGCCAAGCTGGTTGCGGTCTTCGATCAACACGATCACCGGGGGATATCCTGTAGACCATTGTTGCATACGGATTTCAGCAACAAAGTTTTGCAAGAACTTCAAAAGGTGATTGTTCCCGGCGGGAAAAATCGAGTCCAGCGGGAGGCAATTCTTCCGTCGCACGAGGAAGCGATTCGGGAATTCATCAAGGCCGGTGGCGAGTTGGCTGGTTTGTCCATCGAGGATGTCGAGAATCGATGACGTCGCAACCATCTGATTGAAACCTGAAAAAGATCCGCTCCGCCGGCAAGCACCTCTTGGCCCTGATCAACGACGTGCTGGACCTCTCGAAGATCGAGGCCGGCAGCATGGACCTCTTCAACGAGACCGTCGAGCTCGGCAGCTTCATCGAGGATGTCGTCGCCACCTGCCAGCCGCTGGTCGAGCAGAACGCCAACAGCCTCACCGTCACTTGCGACGACCAGCTCGGCTCGGTCGTGAAGGATGTAACCAAGCTACGCCAGAGCCTGTTCAACCTCCTGAGCAATGCCTGCAAGTTCACCGAGCAGGGCGAGATTCACCTGAAGGTGCGGCGCTGCCTCCATCGGAATCCATGATGAAGACGTCTCTAAATCCAGAGCCGCCCCGGTCGCTAATGAAAGCAATTTTCTGATCGTCCGGGGAGAAAACCGACATGGCGTCGCCCGATGGGTGGTTA
This sequence comes from Alatinidae sp. Z8VKAUB7J3, assembly GCA_010016025.2. Lineage (NCBI taxonomy): Eukaryota > Metazoa > Cnidaria > Cubozoa > Carybdeida > Alatinidae > Alatinidae sp. Z8VKAUB7J3. The sequence goes on along the minus strand of JAAAKM020721499.1, from coordinate 63,287,848 downwards.
GTTAGGTTTATCTCTCCCGAACCGTCGGGATTGACGATGTATACTTCCGCATTTCCATCGCTTTGCCGATTGGAGGTAAAGGTTATTTTTTTTCCGTCAGAAGACCAATTGGGGCGGCCGTCGTAAGGAAAGTTTCGAGTGATCTCTACATCTTTTTTACCATTCGCTTTCATCACGTGTAGCTGAAAAGTACTGATCGTCGCAGAGGACGACGAGGTCTTGGTGGTTCTGTCCAGCGGCAAGGTGGTACGCTCTGCCGTGGCCGAGGTCCCCGCCAAGGGTCGCGACACCATGGGAGTGGTGTTCGCCCGGACGACGGAGGCCGATCGCATCCTCGCCATCGCCCGTAACGGTGAGCGTGGCCTCGCCGAAGAAGAGGCCGAAGCGGAGGATGCCGAGATCCAGGCACCTGAGACGACAGAACCCCCCGAGGATACAGACGCATGAGTACAGTGGCCGACAAGCTGGCGAAGAAGTCGACACGCAAGACAGGCGGCAAGCAGGTCATTAAATTTTGTTTTTCACTTCTGCTTCAGGAGCTATAAAATTAAGAAATACTGTTTTTGTCAAGATTAAAAATAGTTGAAACAGTTTCTCCAACATGCAAATAGCAACCCAAGCTTTGGATTTTTATGGAAAAAATTGAAAAGATATAAAATAATTTTTTTTTCCATGAAAAAGACTGTGTCAATAAAACACTAATAGAAATTAATTTTAAAAACTTTTTCCACAAAGCAGGTTTTTCAAGGAAAAGTAGAGTTCAATTAAGCCAAAAATGTGTTGAAATAAAGTCAAATAATCTTTCAAGCGTAAAACTACCAAGCATTATATGCCCCAGGTTATAACTTACAACCCTTGCCCTGAAGGCTGTGGGGGGTTGTCATCCTCAAAGACATAACTTTCGGATCTTTAAACTACGCTGAACAAAAAGGCTATCTCAATGTTTTGATTGGATGTATTTGGGGAAAGGGTAGGCGTAGGAGGGGGATTAGTTGCACTCTAATTATTTCAACTATTAAAACGGGCACTAGCTTCTTCAATTTCAAATCAAATGATCCTTCTTGGAAGTTTCTACGACAATAAATAACCATCTGAAAATATTTATCAGATACATTTAGGGTAAATACGAGGTGTAAAAGGGCTCTGCTGGAGCCCGAAAGCGTAGGAGAACATGATGCCTATGAACACAGGGTGAAGCGCGATTAGCAGGAATGTCCCGAGAAAGAGGGCCGCCAGGACGAAGGTCCGCATCACCCCGAGGTCTGATACGAGACGCTCTGGTGCACGGGCATGAACAAGAATGGTCTGTAGCCAGCCCTTGTGCCAGCGTGCCCGCTGGGCGATCCAGGCTTTGACCGAAACAGGGGCTTCTTCAAGGGTTTGACTGGGAAGCATACCGACCCGATAGCCAAGCCGCTCCAGCCGGACGCCTAAATCAGCATCTTCCGAACTCGTGAAACTCGATCCCAAAAATGGACTTGGATGGCAGCTGCACGGTTACGCGCTCCACGTCCAGGGCAAATTGGATGACGCCATCAAGTCCCATGAAAAAGCCGCATCGTTCGATCAAACCAAAGGCATCGCACTCTACAATCTCGGCTGTGCGTACTCCTTGAAGAAAGACAAAAAGAAAGCGCTCGCGTATCTGAAGAAAGCCATTCGAGCAGATTTTCGGCAAACCCAGTTCTTTGAAACCGACACAGACCTCGATTTCATTCGCAAAGATAAAGAATTCAAACAGCTGTTAACTGTCGTCAGAGATAGAACTTCTCGGACCGCATCCTGGTCGATTTCCCAGAGGGTGCCGAAGCCGCGCGCTAAGCGGGTCGGATGACCGGATGCCCCCGAGGGGCGAATCTCGGTACTTCAGGTTAGAATTCAGCGTTCGGGGAGCTTCGAGCTTCGCCGAACGTTTTTTTTGTGACGGGGCAGTTCTACGGACGCGCCGTCTTGTTTGTTTGTCGGACAGTCTTGTTCGTTCGTCTGACCGAGAGGCTTGCGCATGGCGGCCGCATCTCCTGATCCATCGGGCTCCGGGCCGCGCTCTCCGTCGGGGTCCGACGGGTACGAGCGCCTATAGAGACATTGACTTCTGCCACGAAAAAATCATAAATTTTTTTTTGTGACGAGGAAAAATCGTCGTTTCGATTTCATTTTGTAGGTAGTTAGTTTACTTGACAAAAGCTCTTGGTTGGATCTGTAGATCTATTATGCATATAAATCCTTAAATATTTGGTTTGCTAATGCAATACTATGAATAAAAAAGAAAAAAAAACACTTAAAGATACAAAAGTATAGCTAGTAGACAATTCCTCGTTCGCAAGGGGCTGACTGACGGCCTTCACGGTTTACCTTTAGAATAAGTACACGGGCAGATTTTTTTTTGTACCACCTCGGCTATTAATCCGGTATATCTAGAACGCCAATTGGTGACGGCCGACGTAGCGATTGGCGCCATTCATTCCAAATCGGGACGTACTCCCGTAATTGTCAGTGAAGAAATGGTGATGAAAATGAAGCCTGGAGCGGTCATTATCGACGTGAGTATTGATCAGGGCGGTTGCTTTGCCACTTCTGAAGTTACGTCTCTGGATAAACCTACTTTTATTAAACACGACGTCATCCACTATTGCGTGCCCAATATTGCTTCCCGGGTTTCGCGTACCGCTTCGGTCGCCGTAAGCAATATTCTTACGCCTATTCTCGATGATTTGCGGTAAATATTACAAGGGATGGGCGAATCTGACATTTTAAATAGGATTACGTTTTTTTCATTGGTATTCTGTAGGTTTTGTAACTCGCTCTCTTATCCATAGACAGAAAATTCTGTGTATGTACGGAAAATCCATAGAAGTAAAAACTGATGCTTGCAAATGGTAAATGGTACCTTGGCAAATGATCAATGCAACAGACAAGGCTACGCAGTTTAATCGCAGAATTACTGTAAACTGTAGCAATGATAAGTTTCCCTTTTCAGTGCTACAGTGCTACAGTGCTTGCTCATAAAAACTTAATGACGTGTAAAACCTATATCTAAGTGTACAAATTAATAAATTTGTGAAAGAACTATACTTTCTTGACATCAATGTACAGTGACCTTAAAAATAAAATATCTTCATAGGAGGTTGTAGTGATATTGAACGTAAGGAAGTTTTGGGTGTAACAGGGGCATTTTTACACCAGTTAACACGAAAAGAGGTGGCACACAGAGTAATTACAGGATGATACTTCCACCTGTACAAAATGTACTTCTCTTTGTCACTAGTGGCACCATAAATTAATGTTTACATAATGAATCTTATTGGAATTTAAGATTTGGTAATTATGATAAACCTGACTCACGTCGAACACCACTCCGAAGACCGCCGGCGCGATAGTGTAAGGGCCAAGGTATTCCGTATACACCACGGATTGATTCTGATTGTCCAAGCGCGCATAGAGATAAAACTCGTCGGTGGGATCCCCCGTCACATTCTCGATGGTCCAATCAACCCGATTGGAAAACGGATCGGTGATCGACGGATTGGTGTAGCGGATCTCATCGCCAACCCGATGGCCATTGTAGCCTCGATTGTTGGTGTCCAGATAGAGCCCGATGGTCGTCTCCTGAGCAAACGCAGCGTCTGTGAAATACGTCAGATCAATCGCATCGGCGGCGCTGAAGACACCGCCCTGACCGCAGAGAGGCTGAAGGCGGCCGCGGAAGTGAAACTCCTTCAGGCGGCAGAAGCCTCTGGAGAGATCGAAGAACTAACTACTGCCTCGATCGCTTCGGCCAGTGGAGTCATTCTTCACGCGGACGAAACGTTACTCGCGACCGCTCGACAGCAACTCACGGGATTACGTACGCAGCTCAAGGAAGTCATCAATCGGGGTGGCGCGATCTACGCGACCGGCCAAGCCGGCAAGATGCTGTCGGCGATCGAGATTGTCGGCGGAGAACAACTCGCCCAAGTGGACAAGTCTGAGCTAATGGTGCGGTGCAGTTTGCGGTTGCCTTTCTGCTATTAGCCGAGAAAAGTTACTAGAATGCCTACTACAGTACTCTCTTTTCATCATGGTCGGTCCACTTCGACGATCAGAAAATCTATTCGCAGAAATTCGCAGAAATCTGCCATGCGTTTTTCTCCTCCACCCATATAATGTCGGTCACGTAGGCCCATCGGCTTCGGGCTATCTTGTTTTTGTCTCGCACCACGAAACGCTTCTTCTTCTTCAAAGCTTCTGCCATTCCACAATCCAGGGCTTTGAAGAGAGACTGTAGCCCCGAGCCTATAGCATGTCTGCTACATCGAAGACTGTGGAGAACTTCTTCTTTGTTTCATCGACCCCGATGACCTCTATGTGTGCATCTAGATCATGACAAAGGAAATATTCCTCTATTTCTCGACCGTATATTGATTGTACGTTCTCATCTATGACTACGAGACATCTCGGCATGGGGGAAGACCCCTTTATCCAACTCGACAGTTGGCCGGATTCTTCCGCGAAGATGTTTGGTACGAAATCGACCGGATACGAAATTTCCTGAAAACTCTTCAGGCGATATATCCTACTGTTAGACCACTCGATTCTGTTTGTTGTATGACCGTCGCCTCGGACGCCGAAGGCCGCGTCTATATCGGCACGGATTTCGGGCTGACGGTCTATGATCCGCTGGGCGCGGGGCCGGAAAGCTTCCTGATCTCCCAGGGGCGCACGGATTTCGCCTTTTCGGCCTTCGAGCAGAACCGGATGCGCGCGGTGAACGACATCCTGCTCGACGCCGCGATGGAGAACCCGGAGGACGCGAAGCTGGTCGAGCGACTGCGCGACAGCCGCCGGCGACTCGCGAAGCTTGAACAAAGCGTCGCCAGCGCCCCGCCCGAGACCGACCCCCAGACCTTGCAGCGGATGCGCAAGAATTTTTGTCACTAATTTTTATTTTTTAGTTTACTATTGTCTTATCAGTTTTTGTAATCTTGGTCTAACTAAACCATATATTGTTTACAGAGAAAAAAAATGCTGTCTTCACCAGTTGTGCCTACAGTGGTTTCTAATCCTGTTTATCGAGAAGATGGACCTATTGATCTTGCTTCCAGGCACAGGAATGTTTTACCAGAAAATGTCACATGGTCAACTACTTCTGCCAAACCACAAATTCAAGTGCCAACATACTTTAATTACGGATATTACCCATTACAAGAGAGGACAGTCTACCCAATCCCAAACATTCCAAGAGGAGGGCTATACTACACTTGAGGCAATCAGAGATCAGCTCAACGAACGCGGGGTCAAGGGCGCGAAAGGTGGCCGTTGGCACCTTCCAAGCGTTAGCCACCTCATGAGACGTATTGAGAGAATTAGCTACGATCCCTATCTATCATCAGCCGAGGTGTGAATATGGCGGTTAGATATATTTTTAATGGAACAGTGAAGGTGAATGAGTATGGAGTCTACGCTATGTTCAATAAGAAGGCCTCTCATAGCTTTTTTTCGCTCCTTTGGGATAAAGTATTCTCAGTAAAGCACACTGAAGTTCACTACGATGCCCCCTCCATTTCTCCAATATTACTTGTAGGTTTCAACTTAATTATCCAGCTTGGTTGTTCAGCTCCTCGCAATGCTAGCTTCAAGAGACTCTTAAATGCCTGGGAAGGCGGCTACCTCTTCAATTTGTGAAAGTTTATCTCTTCAATAGCATAATTGTGCTGACCACATTATATGAGTGTGGGAATCGCACCCTGAAGACAGGGAATAAGCACAATCCTTTGCGTTCGAGATGCACTACCTATGCCGTGGCACAAAAACTAATTTCCATGTGACCAACAGGGCTGCTAACAGAACACACCTTATGACAAAAGGATGGGCAGGGCGCGCCCGTGGGGCAGACAATAGGTGCTGTAGGTCGTTATCCCGCGCTCACGACAGCGCATCAGAAATTCTTCGCAAAGGCGACTTTTGCCGGTGCCGGCTTCCGCAACCACGCCGACGATCTGGCCGTGCCCCTCGGCAACCTGTGCAAGCGCCGATTCCAGCGTTTCCAGTTCCTCAGCGCGTCCGACAAACCGGGAAAATCCGCGGCTACGGGAAACGTCGAGCCGCGTGCGAACTTCCCCGACACCGGCAAGTGTAAAAACTTCTACCGGTTCGCTCACACCCTTGATCGAAGAAGCGCCCTTTTCCATTTTGATTACGGTTCGAAGGCTAAAAGTAAAACTAACGTTCAGTTCATAAGGAAAACAGGTTAATTTAAACTCTAAATATACAATTAAAACGTATCTAAGCTCACCTGTAGGAGTGTGTTTCCAGGGAATAGTTGTTCAATTAAACAATACTTCGACCAATCCTTTACCCTGCCATCATCAGGCTCTTTTTGACATTGATCAAAATATTACTTAATTAAAGAATTAGAGCCTGAAAAACTACAGCTTCAACTGAACTTCAACACCATTTTCAGCTAATGTCTGATAATTAGTTTGGCCCAAAAAACCATTAGGCTCCATGGCCGGGAAAGAACAGGGGAGAAAAATACCAACATAAAAAATATAAACAAAATTCAACAAATCCAGTCACCCACCTTATTAATCCCCAAAAATGACAAGCTAGGCAGGGGGTAGCGCATAGTTTCCCCAACTCAATAAGCATCCAACTCAATCCAGAGACATCAACTCCAAGGGAAACCGGAAAAAAAAAACTTATTTAGTAGCTGCCATATCTCAATTTGAAAGGCTGGGACTAGTGGGCTACCAAAAATCGTAGAGACATGTTTAATGGCTCATTTAAAAGCTATTGCTCATGTCTACGGAGGATCAATTTGTTTTTCTTCAATATTCTCAACGGCTTCTCTGGCCAGCGGCAGATTAGAAAGGAAAGGAGCCGCTACGGCGATGAAGAAGAAGATAGCTCCGACGCCTAATAATAATTGTATCCAAGCTTTTGATTTTTCGTTAATTTCCATGTATAGCACTCTGTTAAAACTTAAAAGCAGAGGCCATTAATTCCTGTTCTCTTCTGGAAACCCCAATTTCATTTGCAATTGTCGGCCAATTCGCCGTAGCAGATAACACTTCCTGTAGAATTTCTTTCATTTCGTCACCGTTTAACTGAAAATATTCGCCAACGGCACCGAGGTCGCGATCACACAAGACCATAATACTCATTCGACACCGGATGAAAAAATGTTCGACATGCGGGGTACGTCGCAGGGGCAGACCCTTGCCGCGGCCAAATCCGGCTGGGTGCGATACGTCAAAGAGACAGGCAACAGTTCTGCGGCCACGAATAATTACGTCTGGATCGAACATCCGCTGAATTATTGCCAGCCTTCAGGGTCGATGCCGCCCGGATCGGGTGGGATCGCGGCAACCTGCAAGACCTGCGCCAAGGGGGTGGGGCGGTGCAACGAATGGACGCTTTATGCCCATATGGAGCACAGATCTGTGCTTCCGTCCATTTCCGGCCCTTGCTATGCATCGATCCACACTGGCGTTTCGCCGCAGGTGCACGGAATCCTCCTCAACGAAGTCCGGTTTCGCGTCAGCCAGCCAGACATCTTTTCCGAAGTGTCGAAGTCAGGTGGTATAACCGGCGCGGTGACGCATACCTACTGGAGCGAGTTCTTCCACCGCTATCCGCTGAATCCGGTTCGCGACCTTGAATATGATGAGCCGGATGCACCGATCAATCATGGCCGCTTTCACTCGATGACCGGATATGGTCATCACAATCAGATGACGCCTTCCGACAGTAATTAAACATATTCTTCCATCGATTACCACCCCAATTTACCATTTGATTAATAGGTCATTTCAACTTGGAATATTTTCCCAACGTCTTAAACTTGCACGCGCTATAGTTCTCTTTAAAGGAGGTGACCGAAAGGATCCTGGGAACTACAGGCCAATCTCTATTCTGTTAGTGTTCTTTTAGATATTTGAAAGGGCAATGCTCAAACGTCTGGTGAGATTTCTTGAAGCTTCATTTTTTTTTCCGTCAGCATCAGTTTGGTGTTTGCGCAAAGTATTCTACAGAACATGCTTGTAATAGACTTCTTCAATTTAGGGGACTTGGATGGGGAGCCCGCTCCAGTCCGACTGGATCTCGAAGAGCAGCACCTCGAGCTCTGCGGGAGGCGGGGTGGTGACGATCTTCTTCAAGTGCCCGAGCACCGCCGCGCGGTGCCGCTCTAGGTGGGGCAGGAACTCACTCCGAAAGGTGGTCGCGTCCATCGCCGCTCCTTTGGCTGACTCATCTGCACCGATTCTATGGGCACGACGAGCCCCGCGGAGCGGCGTCGGACGCGCAGGCAAAGCCTAGCGTCGGAGGAGACGCTCGATCTCGTCGATGACGTCCCAGCCCGGGCCGCGGGCGAGGAAGACAATAATTACAGGTTTTATCTCGTTTCCTCCTCAAAATGTTGTTTTTTTAACCTGAGTTGACACATTTTCTGCCTTGCTATCTCTCGACGTCTTACTCAAAACATCATTCTCTTCCCGTAAAGGTGTTACTTTCTGGAACGGTATCATGAACGGTAAACCTGTGTCTGCCTGGAGTTCATTACAGAGCCACATGGGGTCTGCTGCTTATTAAACCATCTTTGTATGCTTGTGATATTCGCCTTTCACACAGTGTGTTGACTGCCCGTAGTTCTGCTAAGCGCAGTTCTTGAATAGCATCAAAGATTGATATAGTTAATTATGTGAATACTGTGTGTGTTGTTTAGAAGGTCATATGGCTATCTTAGACTCAGAATCGACAAAGCATCTTCAAAAGCCCCTAAATTTGAAACTGGGTGCAATTTGAAGCTATTTTAGATTTTTGACCAAGTTTTCAAGATTGTGAACCTCGGTGTGTTCATTTGATTTAAGGCATTGTGCTTCTGTTCTCACACAGTTAGTTAATTTAGAGCAGATTATTTCATGAAAGAAATACCTTGCTGATTCTGCTCAGTCCTTTTAGTGTGTTTATGTGTTCAGGCTTGCTGTGAAATTAATGAGTTTGAGATAAGTGAATGTATTACAAGATTTTCGTGAAAAAATGAAATAAATATTAAAAAACAATTCAGTTGCTGGTCCATGCCTGCGATGCTTGTGACCCGACCCTAAGCAGAGCAGTCCCGATATTTAAGCTCCATTCTGACTGTGTTGAAATTTGCTATCGGGATACGACTTTGCAATGCCTTGACAGATCGTCACCACCTTTGCGAAATTTCATCGCAAGTGCAATGTATTTTTGCATGCGTTCAAAATTCAATGTTTTTATTTTTACCTAAGTTGGTCTGTGAATTTAAAATTTTTTACCCTCTAAAGAACAGCATAAGGGCGGCTGCAAATTCTAACCAACCACACACCGGAGAGTTTCTGGCTGGCGGGCGAGATGGATCATCCGAACCGGGCGGACAGGCTGACCGATCTCCTGATCTGCGTCGCCGATGTGCCAGAGGCTGTTGCACGATACGAGAGGTTTTTCGGATCGGCTTCCATCGAGATGGGGGGTATGCGGACTTTGGACGTGGCTCGTGGCCGTTTCCATTTCGTCGCGCCGGACCAGGCGGCGGCGATGCTGCCCGGTTTCGCCGCGCCTACCTTGCCCTATGTCGCCGGACAGGCGCTCGGCAGCACCAGCCTTGCTCATTCTTTAAACAACCAATTACAACTCTTTTTAATAAATTAAATAAAAAAAACAAGTTTTTTAGCTGCAAGTAAGGAGCGACAATAAAACTTAAAACGAACAGAAATTATTCCATACATGAAAGGGGTTGTCCCCTCCTCAACTGCTCGCTCTTTACGCTAAAGTTTTACTCTTTAACTCTACTTTTAAAACAATAAGGTTCTCTGATACGCTGAATGTGATGGCGTGATTTTCGATGCTATGACGTTTAAGGGGTATTTCCCCCTATTTTTCAAAATAAGGCATTTTTTCAGGCTCCTACTTTTGATGGGTGAAGTCCTTCGGCCGAGGTCGGCAGATCGTCAACGAACTCCGGCTCGATCATAGCGCCGTGTTCCAGCCTCCCGGCATCGAATTTCCACAGGCCATGTTCATCGGGGCTGTCCGCGGCGGACCCTGAAATCACCCAAATCCAGCCATCGCGAAACGCCAGCTCGCGAATGCCCGATCCCGCGAGATCGAGCAATACGAGCTCGTCGAAGCGAAGGTCATCCTCATCCAGCTTGTGGCGGCCAAGAACCGCCATGCCGTCGACCAGTGGCGCGCGAAGCCACAGCCAGAGATCGTTGCGACCCGGGACGAATACCGCCTGGCAAGTCTACACTAGGCCATGAGATGGAACATGACAAGTCATAGCACACCACAGCTTGTTTAGCTTTGCCCATGGCATCCATAATACTGTAACTATAGATTTGGGAGCTTACTAGTCCAGTTTTCACAGTTTTCTACACCAATTGGCATCAACATATTTCTTGAATGTGCTGACAGATAAAGAAGTAACATTTTTTTTTCCAAAGTGATACCAATCTACTTGAAAAGAATGTAGCTCACTAGAGCAGCTTAGGTTGGTTTGTAAAAGCATCATTATAAGGAGGTTTCCACAAAATCAATTTGAATCTTTTCAACTGCAACCAAAAGATTTTAAGACATGCTTGGAGCCAACTCTTGAACTATAATTACCTTGTCATGGTTCTATAGCACTATTTTGCTTTTTTTTTCTCCCTGTACAGAGCTCTGTAATTTTTTTTTTTTACAAAGATGGGGTTTTATTAAACAGTAATAATAATATACAAACAAGATAAAAATGGCTTAATTCACAATGCTTGACCAAAATATTCTGAATCACTCATCTGATCCCTGAAGACATAGTTATTGATCCAAGTCTTACTCTGAAGAAATGGCTATCTTAAATTTTTATCCGTCTTAATGCGGGGCCCAATGAATAATTTAAACTTTATCTATGGGTTGGAATACAATGGTTGTGTCTTTGAATTTTGTATTTTAAATTAATAAATTTCCGCAAAACTGATATTATTATACTACTACTACTGCTATATTATTATACTGCTGCAGGAATGTACTGCAGGGCCGACGCAGGGACCTTATTAGTCAAGAAGCGTCGTTAATCTGATACATACATAGTAACATTAAAGTTTTATGTTAAATAAGTTTATTTTATGTTAAAATAGAGGAATTGGAAGTTCTTTACGTTTTTGTACTGAAAATAGCTACAAAAAAAACTAACAAGACGAACTTAAAACAAATACAAATTACTTCGTATATGAAAAAGGCTGCTTCCTCATCAACGTCCCTCTCTTTACGCTAAAGTTTTTTACTGTTTTAAAAAGTAGTTGAGAGAAAGAGTCAAACATTAGCATAAAGAGCGGGGCGTTAATGGGGAAGTAGCCCCTTTCATATACGAGGTAATGTCTGTTCGTTTTAAGTTTTAATGTCGCTCCTTACTTTCCGTTAAAAAACTTGTTGTTTTTTAATTTAATTTTTAACTTAAGAACGGGTGACCGTATCTTAATGAAATTTGACATTTAGAAGGAACTCATGTCTCAGCAAATTTGAGTCAATCAATCTTCCGAGAGCATCTTGCAACAGCTTCATATGTGTTGTGAGGTAGCGAGGCTCACTTGGGAGATATTGATGCGCAAACTGGTTCCGGCAATTCTTTTGCTATTTGCTTTCTCAAACCTCGCATATGCAGAGCAGGTTTGTGGTATTGGCACAGATGCATGCGAAACCCCTCTGGGAAACTACAATATCGAACTGCCGGAACGTGCTGACGCGACGCAACAAATTCCCGCAATGATTTACTTCCATGGGGCAGGTGGGTCCGGCGTTCGATCCATGAAGAACCGCAATATGGTTGACAGCCGCGCTGGCGTGTGCCCGCGAGGTGGCAACCGAGATCACCGTGGCGCTTGGCGGCTATGGCCTGTTCGGCGTGGAGCTTTTTGTGCGCGGCGACGAAGTCTGGTTCAGCGAAGTTTCGCCGCGGCCTCACGATACCGGTATGGTGACGCTGATTTCGCAGACCCAGTCCGAATTTGCGCTGCACGTGCGGGCGCTGCTGGGGGTGCCGCTGCCGGCAATCGAGCAGCTTGGTCCGGCCGCGAGTTGCGCAATTCTCGGGCATGGCGACGGTGAACTTATCACCTACGGCGGCGCGGTCGACGCTCTGGCCAAAATAATATGAACAATCTCAGTTCCCCAATTGCCTGCAATTACTATGAACATAGTTAGTCATAAATCTTTGTAAACCTTTAATTTGGGGTCTCCACTTGCCTTCAAATGGCTCATAGAACAAATAGAGTATTTAAATTACACTTAGCCCATGCCTATCTACGTTACTTCTGTCCTAAGATGTATGATAGACTATCTACCAACAAGTGAAATCACTTCATTTTTATACAATTCTGGAAAATGGGAATTACCTTTGAAGCACCTTAAATCGCATGTCCATTAAAATAATATAGTTTTGTCAGCTTTGCCCCTCACGGCTTGCAACTTTTGCTAGTTGCAATGAGGTGTTTGCAACTTTTGCGAGTTGGTATACCTAGTATTTATTTTAGGATCCTTACAGATTAACAACTTCAGCATTGAATCGAAGCGAGGAAACAAAACTAAAGTGTTGCTTTCGCAACACTTTACTCGGCAAAGCCGAACAATGGTTGCCGCAACACCTCACGTTGCCCATGCAACGTAGATCTAGTTTGTATTTTCTTTCAAAAATACGATTTTTGGCTGAAAATTTTCGGCATTCACGATTTTATCACAATACTATGAAACCTCAGCGTAAACAGTGGGGTGTTTACTTAAAGATACTTCTGGTATTAAAATTTGACATCTAGCGGTTTTACATATTTTATGCCTAAAAATAATAGCAACAAGGACGAAGATGGTTCTTCTATATTTTGTAATAAGCTCTAACTTCAGATTTATAAAACAAATTTGGTTGACATAAAATATACGTTATGTCCATAATAGAGTTCCCAATACAGTTTCTTTGATAAAAACAATTTTTACTAGAAAAAGGAACCTTTAAAGAAAAGCATTTATACTATTTATCAAGAGGTCAAGATGAATTCTAGACAGAGATAATAGTTGGTAAATTAGAATGTATAAAGTGCACCTTTCGGTTGAGTATATCTTAGAGCCTTAACTTTGAAATAATAAAAAAAAATCCATGTGAATATTCACATTCATATGTGTCTAAAGAGTAAAAAAGATACATGATAGTATTCCAACAACGTCATAGATTTTATAAAAGCTGTTGTATTCAGACAATATTTTTCATTAGTATGAAATATGCCTAGAGAACGACCTAAAAAATATACTAAATTAATGCCCTTTTAAGCTTCTTTCGCGTGAATACATGTAAAATTTTGAATAACCAAATCTAAATATTATGAGGGGGCATCAGGATTTTAACAAGAGATATGGATTTGACCTTGGGGAGAGGAGTTTGAGGCAGTAGTGCCATACTCTCACCATTAAAAATTGATCAGTAGTACAAGCTGAGCCCTGGATAATCTGATAATAATGAAATATTAGATAGACTACTTGTGCTGATTTGTTTCTGATAAATTTAGGGTATATTACATATTTACATTTAAGGTTCAACTGGCTGCAAAGTGAATATAGGCTAATATTTTTAAACCCTTTATCTATTCCTAACATAAGTGTTGCTCTTGCTATTTTTTTGTTGGTAAAGCAACAAAGGGTTGCTGCAACACTTCATGTTGGCTAGGTAAGCCGTTCCGACGTAGGGAATCTCATACAGGACGTATAGATGCCCGTCGCTATCAAGAAAGCCCATCTCAATACCGTTTTGGCCGAGCCTTTTTGGCGCTAGCGCCTCATAACCACCGTTCCTGAGCTTTCGATGGATTTCGTCGAAGCGCCCATGGGTATTTAACAGGGCGAGCGACATCCGCGGATTCTGCGGCAAAGCGGGAAGCGCAATGCCAGGGATTTCCACGACCGAGAGGGTCCGTTTCGTTTCGCCTGCGTGAAACGTCGCGTGGCGCGTGGTGATGTCGCGACTGACGTTGAATACGTCATAAACAGCAGAAAAAGAGCTACCTTGATAAAGTTTGACTCTTTCTCAAAACTCTACTATTTAAAAAAAACAAAAACCTCATTATTCGGAAAACAATAATAAAGAGCGTTCAAAATCTAGTTTCTGCTCGATCTAATGATCCTGAAACAGAACTGCCTTGTCTCCCGATAAAAACGTTGGAAATATCATTTTAGTAAGGAAGACGAGCCCCTAAACTATATTATTTATATTGCAAAGATATAATCTAATAATAGTTGTCTGCACCTATTATATCATTCCAAAGATTTGAATATACGTTTTAAAAAAGTAAAAACTTCAATCCACTTTGTTTTCTAATTAAGTCTTGTATAAAAAGTATATTTAATAAAAATTGTCTTGTTTTTTATGGGATTATGTATGTTTTCTGTTTTTAAACGAGCAAATAAAAGTAATTACGTTTCTGTTTTGTCAGTTTCTCTTAGATAATCTTACAGTTACAATGGACAATAACATCCGAGATAGTGCCAAGAAAAGAAGCTTTTTTTAACAGAAATTCCAGTTTCTAGTTAAAAGCGAATGTTGTTTTCACCGAAAAAGTAATAATAATAGAGAATTTTCAGTTTGAATATGAAAATGTGGTAAATTTTACCAAGGGAAGAGGATGATGATCACGAGCTTCGCCGTGACGAGATCGAGCCCGCTCTCGAAGGTGTTGTGAATGCCGAGCCCGACGAGAATCAGCGTCGCGCCCATCGTGTCGGTGAGGCTCGCCGCATGGGTGCGGGTGTAGAAGTCGGGCATGCGCAGCAGGCCGACCCCGCCGATCAGCGAGAAGACGCCTCCTCCCACGAGGAAGGCCCAGACGAGGATCTCGCGCAGTCCCTCCATCACTTCGCCTGCTCGTCGCTCGCGAGATTGGCGAACTTGCTGAAACGCAGGAGCGCGATCATGCCCGTGAAGTTCATGAGCCGTGGTAATTTTTTTTTAGTTTAACTTCATTATTTATGCCACTATCTGTTCATTTTCGGTTTCCTTTGTTTACTGATAGTTATTTATATTTGCCTCACGTTCGAATTATTATCTTACTTTGCTTCTGCTCGTCTTTGGTTTAATGTAGCTCTTTACTTTTTTCTGGAAAACTTCATTTTTGGAAAAAAACAACTACTTTTTTATATAATTTCTGTTTCTTTTAGCTTCAATAGCATTTTATTGCTTAATAAAAGGAATATTTGTAAGATTTTTAAAATTATTCTCCTTAAGAATCAAGATTTTGGCTTGCTAAAAGACCTCAAAAACAGCTTCCAATGAGGTATTTTAGGCCCTAGAAGCTTCGTTCACCTGTCCCAGATCAACAGCTTTCCAATATTTCAAAAGCTACCAAAGCAGGGTTTTCCCAAGATCTTCACTTTTCAAAGGGTCAATATTCCTGTATAGATACCATGTTTTGATGGTATAATGGGAATGTAAAATATACCTTTTTAATAACAGGACAATTCTCCCTCATGAAATGAAATCTCATATACCTTCAGACATTTAAAAAATTACAGAATAGAAAAACAAAAATTAAGTTTAACTTTAAAATACAGCTGTCACATTGCAATAAAAAGGTATCATCCCTATTTTGAACTGTTTTACTTACGCTTACAAATGTCGTAGATATATAATTGACGTTGCCGGACTGGATCCGCTCTCTTTGGTGGAGTTGGGTGGTGGGGTTCAGTGCTTTGGCAAGTTTGGTGCTTCTGGACGTGCTAGGACGATGAAAATTGGTATGCGTGTCAGGGAGCTGCACAAACTGACTTGATAAAGTCGTTTTCACCGATTCGACCATCTGGGGGGCTGAAGGGAGAGGAAAATTAGAAAAAAGGAGGTATTTTTAGATTACGATTGGGTGATCGGATCTTAATGAATATGAGAATTAAAGCAATTATAAGACTTGAAAATATTATAAATAAAAGTTACAGGTTTGTCACAAATTCCCGATGGTAGTAAGCAAGAAGGTAAGATACAATGTCAAAATAAAACATTCGCTCTAATCCCTTATTCGCTGTTGAAGCATTATGTCATATTAAATATATAAAATCGGCCATTACATAAAATAGATGGTGTTGATGGGTGGAGGCATCTAACAATGACACATATTGTCTTAAAATTTCTTGACGACTAGACGATGGTGGCCGATGCACTGCAATTACCAAAACCGTACTTTTTTGGTCTTTTACTTCGAATGGTGCAGGGCGATGTCGATCCGACCTCGGTCGAAGGCGTTGCTGAAAGCCTTTATAACGTACCAAATTTCGGCATTGGCCTGAGCGACTTTGAAACCGCCGTTCCGATCAACTGGTGGCGTTCGGTTGGCCATACCCATACCGGCTTCGTGATGGAAAGCCTGATGGATATGGTCGCGACCGAAACCGGTCAGGACCCGATTGAAATGCGTCTTTCGATGCTTGATGCATCCAACGCCAATCAGGCCCGCATGATCGACGCCATCAAACTTGTCCGCGAGATTTCCGGTTGGAAAGAAGGCGACAAGCGCAGCTGTAGACCAGGTACTTTTTTGTGGGAGGGGGAAATAAACCCTTTTTCGAGAGCCTTGAATGGTTACACATTTCAGCACACATAGCATGTTCCAGTGAGCCGCTAGTGCTGGAGAAAATAAAGAAAAAAAGTTGGTCCGGGAGAGAGTGGCCATATGGGCCGCATTTGCACAATTTTACCCTTTTTTGAGGTGGGTTGCGCATAGAATTTTTCGAATGCGCTTTTTTTGGGGGGGGGAGGATTTAATCGTTCATTTGGTGCATTTTAAATAGAAAAATGGAGCTTTCGGTGCGTTAGTTGAGAAATGTTCAGAACATTTGCTCATAAGGATGTTTCCATATACATTGTGCATATGATCCTTGGCTTCCAGACAAAAGCTAGTTCATTGCTAGTTCTTGAACCCAATTTCGAAAATAACATCAACATAAGTTGTGCCTTATTTATATGTTGGTTCCAAAAACTCAACCTTGTATACAAGCTCCTCCTTGAACTTTGGTGGCTCGGGGGTACCACCTTTGCAGATTATCCTTCAAAGTTAAGGGAATGAGACAGATAGACTCGACTAAAAATAAAAAATGAGGTTATCTTCTTTATCAGAAGGTTCTGGAAATTATTTCGGTTTTGTCATGACCTTGGGGGCGATTGTGCCGAGGGTTCGGGCGAACCCGTCGATGGCGCGGTTGTAGTCCGTCTTTTTTGTGTGGGCAGCCGTGGCTGCGGGGGCGGCGTGGTGTGCGTTGTGCGTCGGTTTCTGTGGTGGCTCGTATTTGACGGAGGTGCCACGGCCAAAGGAGAGGACCGTCATGCAGGTATGAGCCCATTCTTCGATGCCGTAGCCCTGCGATACCAGGACTTCTAAGACTTTGAGGTAGTGCGGGTCCGTGCGACGCGATGCCGTGAGGAAGCGTTCGATGGCATAATGTCTTGTGACTTTTGCACGCCGGTCACCTGTTCTAAACAAGAGCTCCGAGACACGATTTTCTTCTAAATGTCAAATTTCATGAAGATCCGATCTCACGTTCGTAAGATAAAAATACCTCATTTTTTCTAATTTTTCCTGATTAACCGTCCCCCCACTCCCCCACCCCGGGCGGTTGAATAAGGGAAACGACTATTTCTAGTTTAATCTGTTCTGGACCCTGATACGCCTGCCAAATTTCATCGTCCTACCTTATCTGAAAGTGCCCAAACTAGCAAAACCGGGACAAACAGACCGACAGAAATTGCGATCACTATACGTCACTTGGTAAATACAGCTCACATGCACAATCTCAACCGCAAAGCGCTGCAAACAATCAAGTAACGCTTGCGGCAGTTGTATCGCCGTACTCGGAACAATAACACTAACGGATGTTTTTAGCGGCTCCACAAATTATCACATACCGTACCCAGGCGCTGCTCAATCGCAGCCATGGCGTCCAGAATAAGGTCTTCACGATAGCGGCGCCCAATAATATGCGCTGCACACGGCAAGCTGTTTGCAAATCCAACCGGCAGCACACCTGCCGGTAAGCTCAAGAAATTCACACCTGTACTGTAGATGGCCGCACTGAACAGGTCCTTAACCTATAAAAATAGAATAAGTTCATAGATAAATATAGTCCAACAATAAAAAAAACGACATTCAACAAAAACACGACATTTATCCTCACAAAGACTCCATGGCCTGTAAAGGAGGAGGGAAATACACGTTCTATTTAAACACTAACTCATAAGCAACAAAAAGGAGAAAGGGGGCGAGAGAGGGAAACTAAGTTGTGTCAAATATTTAACGAATGGAAAAAAATTTGCTTTATCTATCATTTAGAAAAGTTTTGTCATAACCATTTTCAGCTAAATTTCACCTAAAAATGAAATTTTTTGTCTTTTTTCAAAAAATGACATGTTTAAACAATCTTACAAGAAACATATTAAAAAAAAATATTGAAAAATCCGTCACAATTAAACACACTCTACGGAACATAGGAAAAGGAAAAACACAATCATCACTGCCTAAGAATATGGGACCAATTATTTAAATTTTTATATGTTTTTCCATTATTATTATTATTATTGTTATTATTAACAATAGTGGTAAGCATCAATGCTTGTCGCAAAAACACAAAATCACAATATTAATTTAAAGTAAACTGGCAACGACAAACTAAACAACAAAGCTTCTAGATAACACGAAACTCAACTAAAGCGTCTAAATAGAGAGGGATGGGGATCCAATCACTATATAATTAGGTTTCATATTTTTTTTATTTCTTTGGACATTTTGTGTGAATGTTTTTGCTTATGATACTCTATAGTTATCTTCTTACTTGTAGTATTTTTCCTAAAATCCAGTGAGATGGTAGACCTGCATAATAACCTCTAATTAAAAAACTTTTTTGGTCAAAACCGTTTCTAATTTATTAACTGCATCGTTTCACACTGGAATTTGTTTTGTCTCTCTTAAATATTATCACGGGTGATTGCAATTCCCCCTTCTGTTTGGTAACCCCAGGAAGACAGTTTCACAAGACAATAGACGAAAGTATATTAACTAAAAGACTTTTTGAACGAAAATTTCACTGACCATAACGCTTCTTTGATATTCGCATTTGGGTTGATTCTGACCAGCAGTCAACAAAGGTTGCGGACCGATGACAATGCATATGACTAGTTGCTTTGTTTTCCAATTGTGACCGAACGGAAATTGCACGAAAATAAGTAACATTTAGGAGGAGGCAATAATAAAAAGACAAATTTTATGTAGAAATCCCCATACACTCCAGAAAACTTAGGACTTGGAGAGGGGCCTGATGACCCGCCGTATAGGTGCGTCCAGGAATCTACGCAGCGTAAAGAGCGGGGCGTTGATGAGGAGGCAGCCCCTTTCATATACGAAGTAATTTCTGTTCTTTTTAAGTTTTAATGTCGCTCCTTACTATCCGTTAAAAAAACTTGTTTTTTTTATTTAATTTCCGAACGTTTTTGAATCAATGCATGTTTTGATTTTGGCTCTCCGCAGATGAATAACTAAAAGAAAATTTGTATATTTTTTTTTGGCTAAATGGCTTTCTCATAGTTTTGATCGAATAATTTTGAGAAAAAAAGGAGTGGGGGAGGAGGCCTAGTTGCCCTCTGTTTTTTTGGTTACTTAAAAAGTCAAGACCGAACCTATAGTTTCAGACGGAACTCTTGAACTGCGGTTGACGGGAGAAAAAGCAGAAACTATGTTTATTTATACTGTACTGTACAGTATATGCAGGACAACATCGCTGGAGTGTGTTATCGATAATATTCTTCTGACTGTACGAAGATATGGAAAGACGTCATAGTGCAAAACGAAATGGATTATAATACACGAGTCAATAACCATCACTGACTCATAAGACTGCATTCGATGTTACATGATGGTTGGTTTTCCCCTTCTTTTTCTGTGTGCATATGGAAGCCAGGTGAATTAAAAAACAATGTGGAAGACGAAAACGCCAGGTCCTGGTGCAAGCACATATACAATGGTGGATATCCAGGCCAGACTCTGCTTTGGGCTTTCTAAAATCGTTTTAATGAGAATCAATGAGAAATTCAGACAGTGCAGCAAGCACTCGGTCTCTAAATTGCAGTATTCTAACTGATTCTTACACTTTTTTTCTAATTTCCCTTCAATGTTCATTTCTTTCACTTTTTTGCTGTTAAAAAAAGTCTCTTTTTTCCCAGGAAAAGGGCTACGTAATACAAAGACACTCAAAATGTTTTTCTGAAGATTCTAAGACTAAAAAAATCAGCCTTTTTCCTTGTGTGCATGCATGAAACGAAACCTGCTTCAAAAGCTGATGGCGCAAAATAAACCCCTTCTTTTAGCATCGCATGAAAAAACCGATTAAATGCATTTTTGTCACAGGCCGTCACTTCAGCAAAACTGGTTGGGATGGTTTTGCTGAAATACAACCCGAACATGCCACCAACAGACTGTGCACAAAAATCAATATCATGCTTTTGTGCACTGGCAGTTAAACCGTCGGTTAGCTGACGCGTTATTTCAGCTAGATTGTCATAAAATCCAGGTTGTTGAACCAGTTTTAGTGTTGTTAATTCGGCAGCAACAGCGTCGTATCCAGGTTTTGTTTCAGGGAGGGTTATTTTTTCAGGTTGTTTACAAAAAAATAAAATAAAAACAGATAATAAAATCTGTTTATACGTATTTTTGTTATGTTTTTAGGAGTCTGACAAACATTTCGGTGGTAGGGGGTGGAGTTTCCACTACTCAGCGTTTCCACTTTGACGAATTTTTTGGGTCTTCGACGGATGAGAATTTGATCTGTAGGATTTCCGGATTTTTCTAAGGTTTTACGTAAGAATTGAACTTAGTTGTTTTTATTCTTAAATCACACTGATCGTTTTAAGTATTAATCTTTACCGTTCTCATTCAATTGGAAATCAAGAGTTCTAGCACCCTTTGTAAGAGTCAAAAGTGATTGAAGGGCAACTAGCCCCCTTCAGGCCCTTTTCCCCCCTAATACGTCCGATAAAAATTTTGAGGAAGCCATTTTGTTTAGAGTACTTCAAAGATTATACAATAAAAACTCCGAGGTCGACATAAGCCCACAGGGCCCGGGCAGACGTTGTAAGTTATGCCCATGGGGCAAATATGGTTCTTATAGAAAAGGAACTCGTATAACCTTCAGAGAGGGCTCATTTGATTGAAAATTAAAAGTTCTACTTCACTTTTTTAGAGATTAGTATTTGCAATAGTTGCTTGTACATGAATATGAAAATTCAAATGATTGTCTGCCAAAAGACATCAAGATTTCTCTCCCAATGGCTACTGGAAATAGCTCTACAGAACCCATCACTACAATTCATATGGTACTGAGTGTGTTGGATTTTCTTCCCAAGGTGGAAAGTCTTGCATTTTTGCTATATTGAGTTCAAGCTTCTAAATATTAGTCCAGTGAGTGAATGCATCAAGGTCCAGTTGTGTTGACTCAATAATTTCCACTGTAGTTGCATAACCAATGAGGGAAATGTTTAGTTTCATTCCAAGCTGTCCATTCTTAAAGAATTGGTGGAACATTCAAGCTTTAGTGTAAAGAGCGAGAGGGCAACCTCCTCATATACGCAATAAAAATGTAACGAATATAGAAGTTCGTTATGCAAGTTAATTCATAAGTTACGTATATTTTTTACTAATAAAACCTTCGTAAAAAATTAAAAGTTCTAACTACCCTTTTAAGTAACCGAGAGATTGGAGGGCAACTAGGCCTCCCCCCCCCCTCTTTTTCTCAAAATTGTCCGATCAAATCTAAGAGAAAACCAATTAGCAAAAAAAAGTTAATATGCAAATTTTGTTTTAATGTTTCATGACGGCAGTGGCTTCTTCGTGGTGAATTCGAACATCGATGCCGGCTACACCTCCGGCAACATGTTCACCCGGGACGGCAGTTTTGCGCCGGACGAAGACGGCAATCTGGTCAATGGTGCGGGCCTCTACCTGATGGGCTTTGCCTACGATGCCACCGGCCAGCTCGGCGCGGTCGATCGCTCGAGCTTCTCGGACCTCGTGCCGATCAACGTCGCAAGCCAGACGATCAACGGCTCGGCGACCGGCACCGTTGGCCTCAGCGGCACCCTGCCGTCGCAGGAGACTGGCCTCGCCGAGCCGGGCAACGCCTTCACCCAAGGACGACCTGCTTTCCATGTAGCCCCAGACGGTTGGCCAAAACGGACAATCTTCGGTAATCTGTCATCCTTCATCCACATATCAAAATTTGATTCTTTTGATATAATCATGGTTATCAAAACTCTGTTTCTTAGAGTTTTGATTGCTATTGAGGCGCATCACTCCTTACTTACAGTTCGTTACCACGAACTGTTTGATTATGAACGCTTTCTAACTCAAATTGTTCCTAATGGGCAATTCGAATCTTGATAAAAGTTAAATCTGAAATTAACACAAAAATACTAAATACTGCTTCCTAATTATTTTTTTCTAATTTTCTTGTCTTCTTATGAATAATAGTCTGACAGTTTTCCATTAGCCATGAAATAATATACTATATAAATATATAATATATGAATAATATACCATGAAATAATATGATTAATAAATACTATAGAAATTTAAGTGAGCTCCACTTTCTAGCTCACAAAAATGGCCTAAGCAAGACTTAAACTGCAAAATATACAAGGAAGAAAAAATAAACAAATTTATCAGCAAATGAGCTGGCTCTTTGTCAAATAATTTAATATTTTTTTTTTTCAAATGAAAATAAAGAGCAGCATTAAAACCCAAAACAAACCTAAAGCGTGGCGCTTTCACAGCGGCTGATACACCGTCGACGGCAAACGCGTTGGCGATCTTCTCACTTGGCCTTCCGGCTTTTGTTTTGATCAAGGTGTTTTCACCCGCGTTCTTTGCACGCGAGGATACGCGGACACCGATGAAGATTGCGGTCTTTAGTCTCTTGGCCAACACCGCCGGATCAATCGCGTTGTTCTTCTGGTTCCGTCATCTAGGGATCATGCCCCATCTTGGAATTGCCGTTGCGACAGCGATCGGGGGTTGGATGAACGCTGGACTGTTATGGATCGCGCTCTTGCGGCGTGGACATTTCGCGGCAACCGACACATAACAAGAAAAAATATATCAAGGCTAATCAAGGTTGACAAATTAGAGGGGTGCTACCCTTCCCTTCCTTTCAAAACCTCTAAACAGCTTTAATGTCCTATGCATTTGATTAAAAACGATATTTATTTTCAACAATGTATTTTTATTTGTTAAAATATACCCAGCAATAAGAAAAAAAAGAAATAAAATCATCCTAATAACGGAGACTATTGAAAAGAACTAATGAAAAAGACTGACTGATATATAATCAGAATCGTTTCTTGAAGTCTCAGAAATTTGCAAGGTACTAAATTTATAAAAGAGGGCTAGAACTTTTAATTTTTACGAACGTTTTCATTAGTAAAAAATATATGAAGCTTACGAATTGACTTACGTAACGAACTTCTATATTCGTATGTTTTTATTACGTATATGAAGGGGTTCACCCCCTCGTCAATACCTCGCTCTTTACACTAAAGCTTAAATTCTCTCCCAATTCCTTAAGAATGACCCCTGAATCACACAGACCGTAGAATAAATAGTTGAAATTACTAAAAATACTTTAACGTAAAGAGCAAGGTATTACGAGGAGGTGAATCCCTCATATGCGTAATTATTTCTGTTCGTTTAAGTTTTAATGCGGCTGTCGCCCACCATGACCGCGGCCTCGGGCGGTACGCCCAGCAGCTCCAGCGTGCCGAGCAGGTGGCCGGCGTCGGGCTTGCGCACCGAGAAGCGGTCGCCGCCGACAACCGCCTCGACCGGCGGGCTGAGGTCGAAGGTCTCCACGACCTGCAGGCTCGCGGCCTGGGGCTTGTTGCTGCAGACACCCAGGCGCCAGCCCTGGCCGTGCAGGGCGGCCAGGGTCTCGGGCACGCCGGGATAGGGCCGGGTTTCCACCGCCAGCGCGGACTCGTAGTCCGCCTTGAAACCGGCGACCGCCGCGGCCAGATCATTTAAAAAGAATTTTTCACCGATAAGATCTTCTATTTTACCACTTTAAAAAAAACATCCTGTGCTAATTAACTGTGTTTTAGTAGCCATTCTTAAAAAATTGGGACAAAATATCAAACTTTAGCGTAAAGAGCAAGGTATTAAGGAGGGGGTATATATGGAATACTTTCTGTTCGTTTGGAGTTTTATTGTTGCTCCTCACTTTCAGTTGTTTTTTTAATTTAATTTCTGATCGTTTTTAAAATAATGCCGGTAAATCTGGCTCACCCGCCATGAAATATACACGCCCCCCTTCGCAGGAAACTCCCCCATAATGGTGATTTAGTGGCAGAACATTGCTAAATCGCCAAATCACTAATTCACCAACTAATATTTAAAAGGAACGAAAAATGAAACCGAAATCAAAACGCTTGTTATTGGTCGCTTCGATAATCCTGATCGTGG
This sequence comes from Alatinidae sp. Z8VKAUB7J3, assembly GCA_010016025.2. NCBI lineage: Eukaryota > Metazoa > Cnidaria > Cubozoa > Carybdeida > Alatinidae > Alatinidae sp. Z8VKAUB7J3. Next base: position 63,263,348 of record JAAAKM020721499.1, on the reverse strand, counting down.
CCTATTTCGTTCCGATTTGGGAGATTTCCCTGGAAGCACCACAATACCCGGAAGGCCTGGGATTGGAAATCTGGATCGATAACATCGACGGCCAAAACCCCCGGGACCTGGATAAAGTAAACAACCTGAATCATTACATTGGCATGAAAGAAATTATACCGGAATCGATACCGGAATTAAAAATAACCGGCACTTCACCCATCGGGTTGGTTTTGCGGAATTCTTCGGTGTAGGTTTCACCTTCAAACATATTTACCCACTGCGGTTGCCAGTCTGCCTGACAAAGTGTGAGCATTAGTGCTGCCTTATAGGCATTACCGGATTCAACCAGACACTGGAGGGTGTAATCAGCCATCCGTAATCATGCTCCCTCGAGAAGTATGATTGTGGCATTGGAAACGGCAGTACGATGCTTTCGCGCTTCTTGATAGGCTTCCGAATGATAGCAGGCCTTTGCCAATTCCAGGGATTCAAACTCGATAACTACATGACGTGCACCGGCATCTTCCTGCGCCGCTTCGACTGGTCGCGCCCGGCCTTCCTGATCGGCTTCGTGCTGTCCAACCCGGTGGAGAAGTTCTCCAACCAGGCGTTCCAGATCGCCTCCTTCCGCTTCCGCAAGTCCTTCGAGGAGGGGCTGGACTACCTGTTCTCGCCGATCGTGATCGTGCTCCTGATCGTCACCGTGGTCTCGGTGGGGCTGGGCCTGCGCCAGGCCAAGTCGATCATGGCCGAGGGCGACGTGCAGTCCGGCTCCAAGCGCGCGCCGCTGGTCTTCCTGATGCTGCTGATGGCCTACGTCGTCGCCGCGCACAAGTGTCTATGTGCCCTATTTTTCAATGTTAATAAAAAGGGTCAGGCATCCAGGTGCCTTTATAATATGTATGGTGACATTCATGCGTGCTATAAGCCTGAGAGTCTGAGGTCAGACGAGCACAAGCACCAATTTATTGGTACCATAAAATTATTTCAGTTGGATGTCTGTATTAAATTGCATTTTGTTTGTGTTTTAATTGAGAATAACTTTTTACACAACATTTCTTTTCACACTTCAAATCCACGAAATTGTGTTTACTGATTTGAAGCCATCCTGAAATCGGGGGGCAGGGCTATAGCCTTAGACAGCTGCAGTTAAGGATATCGATGTCAAATTGATTCATTTTGAAGAGAAAAAACATTAGTACATGATTTATCAACCTACTCATATCCATACAAGTAGCCAGCAGGCATTTGATCAGGCATTGATTTGGTCTACTTTGTTTCTCATGGGTATAGGACTGATAATGGTTTATTCGGCGTCTGTGGCTATTGCTGAGACACAGTACGGTGTTGATCATTCCGGTCATTATTTAGGCCGTCATGTGATTTATCTCATGGTGGGCATATTACTGGGATTGGTGGCGTTTCAGATCCCGATATATTTGTGGCAAAAATATGCCAATATTGTTTTCACTTTAAAGTGTTTGGCCTCTTTGGTGTTGAACTATCATCCTCGGCCAAAATGCCAGGCCTATCTCGGTTCCCCGGGAGTAGTTCCATCGCTGCTCGTGAAGTAGTTGACTATTTCATTTTTGAATTCATTCATGATTCATATGCCAAGGATAGCACCCATACTAAAAATTGACAATTCTAGAAAAATGACTACGAAAATTCTAGAAAATAAAAGAACTGTCTCCAAAACAGCCTCTCACTTTTAATATCTATCGATTACATTTCAGTAAGCATATCTTTCAGGTCTACCCCCCTCCTACCCCAGCGGCCTGCCCAGGTGCTGGTTGTGCTCGTCGGCCAGGCGCGCGGCGCGCACGTGTGGCGGCACGTTGCGCTGGTAATCGTCGAGGCGCCGGCGCAGGCGCTTGCGATAGACCAGCAGTTCATCCAGCTCACCGCCCAGGGTGCGCTCGACGTAGTCGCGCACGTACGCCTCGTAGGGCTCGCCGGCGAAGACCAGCCGGTACAGCTCCTGCTGGAAGCGCTGCGCCAGCGGCGACCAGTCGGTGCGCACCGTTTCCAGGCCCTTGAACACCATGCGCTCGGCGCCAGCGGCGTCGCGCACCAGGCCGGCATACTCAAATTGTTATTAATGGTAAAAGGAAATCCCAAATATCATCTTTGAAGAATATTATGGCAATTTAAAGAATAAAATATAGCATACTAGGTACAGATTAATTTTCCGTTATCTTGTAGTGAACATGGAAGGTGAAGGAGTTCTTCTAAATGTTAACACTCCGTTCCCTCGTTCCAGTTGTCTGGGCTTAATCATTTCAAATTTATCCAGGTTCGCCATTTCTCTACTGCAAATCGTTTATAAATAAGTGGACATTATTTGGGCGTGTGTACAAACTCGAATATTCAGAAATATAATAAGGTCGGCTTTGCTAAAGCACGGGTTCAAGGAATTGCCGATTCAGACGCACAATACATCGAGTGTCGGCAGCAAATTTTGAGGCTGCCTGACAGTCGGGATCCTCACGCGAAGCCTTCCGATATTCCTCATATGCCGCAAGAGAATCGAATGAAAAGAGCGCTACAGCCAGATCGCTGGCGCTTTCTTTGGGTAAGAAATAACCGTGATGAGTACCACCGAACCTGGGTATAAGCGGAATCCACATCTCTGCGTATTGTTTGAATTCTGCACGTTTGTACGGGTCGATCTGATATTCCAGGTAGCAAGTGATCATAAGAAACCTCTAATCAAGTGCTGATTTGCCAACCTATGACTTGGAACTCAAGGAAAACACGACAGTTGTGCTAATGCATAATTAGACATTTCAGAAGGCGTATGCAATGGAAATGCCCGGTATGACAACATAACTAAGAAAAATATAATTACAAGGGGAAAGCTGTAAAAGGAGTTTTTAATATCTACGATGTCATGCAAAATTATACAAGATAATGAATGAATCCGAACAGCTAAAGCAAAAATCATAAGAAACGTCTGAGGTAATAGCGAACGAAACTGAAGAACAACAAGACCTGCAGTTAGAAAACATGCGAAAACGAGCATCACATATCCAAAAATAAAGTCTGGCTACATGTAATTACAAAACGCTATTTCTGATACTCACCATCCACAGGGACGATTTCGGGCAGATCTACTTTGAATTAGAAAGTTCTAAGCTTGGAACTACAGCTTTCCAATCTGTATTTTTAATCTTTCAAAATGTAAAAATCACTCAGTACTAGTGAAAATTACTTGAGAGCAGATTGGTGTAGATATTCGCAAAAAAAATTATTTCAACTTCCCACCTCTATAGCATATGCGTAGCTTTAAGATCAACTATGCATTTGGATTTCTCTTTGGTTTTTATTGACAAGTGAGACTTTAGTTGAATTAACCTACCTTCATTTCTTGAGATGCAAGGGGTATTCATACGAGAAATTATTTTCAAAGAGAGATCATAGAGTTGTTAAAGTGTTGAAACATATCTTAAAATGTTAATTTTGACCATAACCTCACTTTATTCTTTCCTTTCTTCCAAAACTAAATCCTTGTCATCTTTTGCGAAATTGCTTTATTGAATTAAAGTCAGCCAAATCGCTAAAATTAGGAATAAATAAAGACGAAAAGGTAATGATGGGTAACAGGAAGATCAGTCAAGTAGATAGCTTCACTTACCCAGGTAGTATTATTAGCATTTCACTTAATTTGAGAAAATTGGCTCCAACTTTCCCCCCCCCCCCAGGATTCTGCCGAAATTACACCAGTGGAGTGGAGTAGTTCAAGGTACTTGACCACTTAAAAGACTTAATTTGTCTAGAACCTTTGATTCAGGTTATTCTCCAAAACCGTTGTCTGGAAATTTGCAGGTTAGGGATTATTCAGTGTCAGCCCAATAAGTGTGAATGTTTAATAAGCGTATAATCTATCGTCCGACAATAAACAAACTCGTTAAATATGCGTAGTGCTTTTTTTTTTCTTTTCTTTTTTATGCTCACACCAGCTTCTATGTCATGCGATCGAGCAGGAAGCCGATGATCCCGTTCGTGAACACCGCCACCATGATGCGCGCGAGGCTGTCCGAAGAGCCGTTCTGGAACTCGTCCCAGACGAATTTGCCCAGGCCCGGATTCTGCGCGAGCATCTCGGCGGCGATCAGCACCATCCAGCCGACGCCGAGGCTCAGGCGAAGACCGGTGAAGATAAGCGGCAGCGCCGAGGGCAGCACCAGCTTGGTGATCTTGGTCCAGGTGTTCATTTTCAGCACTTTGGAGACCGAGACGAGATCCTTGTCGATGCTGGACACCCCCAATGCGGTGTTGATCGGCCTAATGTTGATAGGAGAATCAGCAGAAAAGTGAAGTTTTAGTTTACTAATTTTATTCTGGACTAATTTTAGGGTTTTGCTTATGTTTATGATAATTCATCCCCACACTACTCCCTAATGGCCTTGTATAGCCCAGAGGTGCCATTTGAGGGGGGGGGGTCAGGGGTGGGCAAATGCCCACCCCAGATTTTTCCAGGGGGCCCAAGCTTCCACCACAAAGGGCCCTTTGCCAGCCATAATAATCCATTATGTACAACATAATCCATTCTGTCTAATTGATTTGAAATTACTGCATGCCTATTAACCAAAGAGAAGGGACAACTTTAAAGAATAAAATTCATGCAAATTATTCTTTATATGAGGGGACATGACCCCACCTTAATACACTGCTCTTCACAGCAAAGTTTTTTACCACTTCTAAAAAGGTTCTAAAATGTCCCTTGGGACTCAAAAATTTGGACAACAGATCAAACTTGAACTTAAAGAACAGAGTAGTAAGGCGGGGATTATCACCTGTTGCTTCTTACTTTCAGTAGCAAAAAAAATGTTTTTTATTTAATTGATTAAAAAAAACTTTCCGGAAAAGAAGATTAAAAAATAAACTGAAAACCGAAGAAATAAAAACCCTTCAGTTCCTTTTGATACATTCCATCCCTTCATCTGAAAATTAAGGGCAAATTGTGAAACGCAACCAACTTCGTTTTGTTTCACAGAGATAACAAATTTTTATAAGAATTCACTGTAGGTATGTTCTTTGGAATGTCTAATTATATCTGGTGCTAATTTGGGGTATGTTTCTTTTTTACTTCTTTAGCAGAATTTTCAAACTTAATTTTCAGGACAAGATCTATATTAATGATGAGTTGTCCAATTATCAAATGACTTAACTTATAATTAAGAGAACACATAATTGGAAGAAATGACAAAGGTAAATGTCTATTAGAAGATTTGAATAGACTCTAAAACCCTGTTGACCTCCATTACATTATAAAATATGATTATGTTATTATATTATAACTCTCTTAAATTATTTATTGATAATTACATCACAAAATTACTTCAAAACTGAATCACACTCTGGTTAAAATAAATACCTTATTCCAAATTTTTTCCAAGTATTCAAAAGCGGATTTACTATTTTGAATCTTTGTTAACCTGGTAAAGTTAAAACCCTTGTTGTTTTTCAAAAGGAGGTATCTCAAATTTCAAAGAGTTGTGAAAGTTTTCAAGTTTGTTTTGACTCCCAAAACTTACAGAACAATTTCCTTAGGTTCTTCGAGTCCATTTTTTTCCGTAGTAGGGAGCAGAATTCCGTAGACCTCCGGACAAATCGGTAGAAGTAAAAACACTGTTGACTAAGGTGGTAAAAGTTAAAATATAAAACTCCACTCCCCCCATAGACTCAACCCTCTTAAGATCTACTAGGACAGCAGCCATCAACGCCTCTACCAAAATTCGGGCCATGTCACAACAATAATTCCAGGTGGCTCATTATTAGTGTTATTTAGTGATTTTAGTTTTATTTTATTTAGTGATTTTATTTTCTGGCAAGAGATTTGAATTTCAGCGTTTTTTTTGTTTTTTTTGTTGTTGTTGTTTTTTTCTCACCACGGGAATCTGTACTTTCCCTGAATTGTGTCTAGAATCTTGTCTGTGTAGCGTATGCATTCAAGAACACTTTATAATTGCAATTTGCAAACTTATAGGATCAGGAACAATCATGTATCAGCCATTGTTCACATAAACACTAGATGACAGATTACACACTTTTTAGGCACAAATTTATAAAAATAAATACCTGCTAAAATATCAGTGGATTCCTCGAAACAACAAAATTCATTGAATTGGAATGAGAAACTTTTTTAAAAGCACTAAAAAGAACTAAATTTCAGAGACATATATCGCATCTATGATGTTAGCAAGAAAGAGCTCATATCCGCTTGAAACTCATGGCGCGAGTAGTTTGGACCTATAATACACAACAGGGTGTTTTTAAAAAGTTTCTATTGCTTCAGTCCCCAATCGAGTTTAATGGAGATATGACAAAAGATTCTGATAGATTCCGTGGCGCAAAAAATTTAGGGACGCTTCCCACCTTTACTGTGGACGTGAAATCGGTCCCCGACATAGAGTCATAGCCAGGTCATTAACTGTTACTTCTTATTAGGTTTTTGCTGAGTCCTGCAAACTATTTTGCGGAACATACAATATATTTTCTTAAGCCACCAATAAAAAGCTGGTACCCGGCCAACAAAATACCATATAAACTAATGAGTTAATGGTTGACAGCCTACCATTGGATACAGTGGTGGTTCTGCCATCTTTTGCGCCCTGGGCAAAATCTTGATTAGCATTCCACCCCCGTCTCCCACAAAATTTCAGGCCAAATTTTAACAAAATGTTTATTTATTAACAAAATTATATTCAGTTAATTAAATAATAATTTGTTTTTGAATATTTTTCGAATTTATTATTTAAATTATTTAATCATTACTAATTATTTATATTTAAATCTCTTGGCTCGCGTTATTAAAAAGAATATGTATTTAGGTGAATCTCAGAGGAAAAATGCAATATAAGTGTTGAGGAGGGAAAATTTTTCCTCTTTCTGCAGAAACAACATGGAAGTCAGTTTCTTAATTTCATCGTAGTGCGATCAATTGTTGAGCTCAAACACAGAAAGTGGGTGTTTGATTCTCTTTTATTTTGGAAAATTTCATGCCAATTTGAAAAGCAAAGTTGGCTTGTGTAACGCTATCTCTATTTACTGTTATGCAGAATAACATTTTAGCATAATATAAGTATGGACATTATCTTGATTTTCGACAAGACGTTATTCAAGACGTTTCAAGATTTCTTTGATAGTTATGTAACAGGCGAATGTTTACTTATGTTGCAGATGGCGCTTTCTAATGTTACTTGTTTTTTCAGGTCCCGTGGTGAATCCCCTTATGTAATAGTGGAGGGCGTACGCGTATGTGTTGGGTAATGACGGTGTGCACATATGTGATGTTATATAATATTTTAAGATATTTCATTTTCTTTCAATATGTTTATCTCGGAGAACATTTATATTCTATGTCCAGATTTTATGTCCACACTAGTATTCGAAAGGTCCATTTCCATCCAATAGAATTTCTAGTTATATCCTTAAGAAACCCGGGCCAATCATTTTTTTGTAAATAAAAGAAAAAGAGAAGAAGTTCCATCAAAATAGCTTAATCTATTTGCGATGATGTGGCTCATTCACAAGGACCGAAGGCCTAAGCTACGTGACGGCCGAAGGACAAAGCTCCTTACGATCTTGCCCAAGCAAAGCAGATTTCTAAATTGACCTTTTTAAAATTATATATTTTAGTTTTATTTTTATCTCCTCGTAATTGTTTACGTAACTTTTTTTGTCATGCAGCATTTAATATCCACCTTTGTCACTAAAGGACATAAACAATGATATCTGACTGCTTCCCACGAATGCTTTCCCTATATCATATGCAGTATATGATCAACTTCTTCCACAGTATTACTCATTAGTGGAAAGAGACTGACAATTGCGATCTGATTAGGATTATTTTATCGTATCGATTAATATTTGATTACAACTTATTTGAGAAGCGTAGAATTAATTGTAACCAATGTAATTATTCGGTCAATCGAACGTATCCCCGTGTATCCTTGTGCTTATGGCACAATTTTATAGAGGTAATACGCCCATACAGACGATTGTACAATTAAAATGGCAGTCTTCCTGAAGCAAAACTGTGTTTTCTTAATATTTGATATTTGTACCTAATTGTTGCCTTTGGTTGTAGCATTTATTAGTTTCATTCATCATATTTTTTTTTCTTTCTTTTTAGTGTTAGTTTGTAGACATTTAGCAGTGAAATACTTGTAAAGGTTTAATCACTTAATAAAAATCATCATCAATCAATCAATCATCATCAGGGTTTCCAGTTGTAACCTGATTTTGAATGACAAAAAAAGGTAAAAAGTGGACAAATATGAAAATTTTGTTCTGCTTTCAGCATTGGCCTTTAGTCAAGTTCAGCAAGGTGTAAATTTGACAAAAAAAAATAACTAAAGAATAGCCCCCCCCCCCCCCAAATTAATTTTTCAAAAATTTTCCACCCAGGACATTCTTATGCCCCCCCCCCCCCCGCCTATTAATTTTTATGTAATCTGCCACCCACGATAAATTTTTGAGGAGGTACTTCGGCGGGTAAGTAGGAAATCTCTTTATTAAAATATGAAAATCACACATTAAAAAAGACGGTGGTCTTTTACGAGGCTCGAAGAAGTATGAAGACGCACATTACACAAGTTACCAAAGCTTGTAAAACACGGCAACATTCCGAGTTGTTAGATAAACTAATAAATTTGCAATTTTTCTTTTTTTCGGCACTTTTCTCAAATATAGAAGGTATATAAAGGAGAAGCTCATGAAACAAAATTCTTCAGATGGTGAAACCCTGCTTCGCTAGTAACGTTAACTCTCACCAATACCCTTTTGATAGTTTGAAGCTCAGCATTGATGAAATTTTTCACAGCACCAAAAGTCCGGGTTTTCTTTTTTATTTGACCAGCTTATTACTCATGACCTTCACTTCGCTAAAGACAGCGTTATCTCCGTAATTCGAGTGCTCTATTTCCAATAGCTCGCATATCTATCAGATTGTCAGAAATTTCGTTACAGCCTTAGCTAACACAAAGCCGCCAGGTAGGACGTGGCTCAATGTGTGTGGGAAAGGAACTTGTGCGAGGGGGGGGGGGGGGAGTCATAGATTACAGATATGTTTTAACAATCAGGAGTAATCTTTTACCGCTTGGTTGTTCTTCCACATATTTAAGTAATAACTATCAACTTGGCTCAAATATTGTTTTTGAAATAGCTCCTTATATCTTCGCCAATAATTGGCTGTGAAACAAAGAACTTTTTACTTTATTCCCAGTTATTTTTCATGGTATACATTATAATAAGTTGGTATAAAATCTAAGTCTAAGTTCAGAAGAGCGTTATAGAATTGTACCCGTCAAAAGTTACAAGCCCAAGAAAAGTTGCCCAATTTTCTAATTTGGGGGGAAACACACCCAAAACATTAAGTGATCTTAATGAAAATGACAACATCAGATTCAGCATACCAAAGAACCATACTGTAAAGGTTTCAAGCTCCTATGTACAAAAATGTGCAATTTTGCATTTTTGGCCAAAAGAAAGATGCGTGTTTATTTATTTATTTATTTTTTCCAGGGGTGACCACATCGAACCAGTAATCGTAGAGGATCGAATGAGGGTTGAATGGAAGTCGAAAGTTCTAGTACACTTTTTAAGTAACCAAAATAACCTTTTTAGTTGTCCTTGCCCCAAAAATTTTCCGAAAATATAATTAGCAAAGCGCACTGAGCCTAATCAAAGAAGGAAATATAGGTTTTTCGTTCTTTCTCTGATGTGAGCTGAATCGCATTTCATCTAGATAATATAATTTTAAAAAGATTATCAGTAACGTATGAAAAAAGTGGTCGTATTGGCTCTGGCTATTCAAAAGGTGTTATAAGTTACTCCGTACCTAGGGCTAAGCGGTTTGAACCTCTTTTTTTGAAATAGATATCTTGTTCAACTTAGTCAAAAGAACAAATAACTCTGCCTTTAAGGGTGGGTGCAATCCCATCGAACTTTTCTTAAAGACTATATTTGGCAAGAATGGCTACCAACGATCCTATCCCATTTTTCTATGAAAGATAATTCTTTGCCACTGTAATTACTAGTACCCTGCAGACTCTTCTAATGGATCTTCCCATTCTTGCGAAAAATAGGACCAATATCTATTCTTTGAGGTCCTATATCATTTCAGCACGAAGTTACTGCTCTAGAAAGCTACAAGCTTATAATGCTGGATAAGCAGAAGTACCCATATCTGCCCCCCCCCCAAAAAAAAACACTGTTTGCAAAAGATTTGGAAATACTTCTACCATTGTCGTGGTTCTCCTCTTTATAGAGGCACGAGTGTTGCCTCCTTGATTGCTATCTTAAAATTTCTACCGGATGCAATTGAGGAAAATATGTTTTGAGTGGTAGGGGAGTCCAGTTGCCTTCTGATCACTTCGACTCTTAAAAAGGCATTAAAACATTTGATTTCTAATCCAATGAGCCCGATTCAAAGTTTATACGACCACCATTTACTAAAAACCATATATATCCCGGTCCATAGCTTGCAACCCTTGACCTTAGGGCTGCGAGGTGTTGTCATCTTCAAAGATACATTTGCTGGGTTTTCATCAGCGCTATCCTAGCCTTGGCAAAACCAACAGCCAGGCTCAATCTTTCATTGATATCTATCAGAAAACCTATAACGCGATGCCATCCATTATGGGGGCGCTCACCTACGACGCCTTCGGCATCCTCTTCGAAGCCATCGAAGCCCAGGGCCAGGCCGACCCCGAGGCCATCCGTCAAGGGATCGCCCAGATTACGCGCTACGACGGTGTCACCGGCCCGCTCGCCTATCAGGGCACTGGCGACCCGACCAAGAGCGCTATGATTCTCCAGATCAAAGACGGAGAGGTGGTTTTGCACAAATCCGTGAGTGCTGAAGTGCTAGTGTGTTTTTTTTGGGTAATAAAGATATTAATTGATTGATATTACGTACTTGAAACCTACAAAAAAAAAGGTTGTTTTTACAGGTTACATTTTTTTACCCCAGCAAAAATTTTAACCACAGAGGAAATGTAGTTCTATGTTGATGTTAAATGTATTTTTATAAACACAAATATATAATTTTAAATTACAAATTTATTACTTAATTCAAATATGTAACAAACTAACCAGGTTTGGTTAGTTTGCGTGTAACACGCTGTATAACCTCTAGTCTTCCATCGTTATAAATCTTTGGCCAAATCCATTGAAAGAGAATAGAGCAACATCAATACTTAAAACGAACAGAAATTATTACATATATATGGGATTGCCCCTCATCAACACCTCACTCTTTACGCCAAATTATAGATATCATCCCAATTCCTTAAAAACGGCTCCTGAATGTCGTATAATTAAACAATAAGTAAATTTTTTAAGGTGTCGAAAAATGTGAAGAACAAATTCTTTGAGCGATTGAATTCGTTCACATTAGTTTCACTTACAGAAAAGATCTTTTTTTATTAAGTTTTACTTAGTGAGAAGGAGGTGAAAAGTTGTTAAAAATTAAAAATGGCTTGGTCAAAAGTACCAAAATAAGTTTTCGGGGATAGGAGGGTTCGAGCCGTGGAGGGCCGAGGGTCAGCTCAACCAGGATGACGATATGAAAACTATAAAAAAAAATGTGAAAACTACAAGATACTTAGTTCACCCATCTCTGGTGCAAGCCTGATCAGAACTCGCAGTAGTAATACATAGAAGTCATAGTAGATTCACAGTAGTAATCAAAGTAGACTCATACACGTACTCTAGTAATGAATAGGAAAAGTGGCTGAAACGTTTTGTTTAGGCTTATGTGTAAATATGTAAATTCCTATAAGAAATTACATATCACCTCGAAAATGCTTCATTCTGAGAGAAAAAAAAAGAAAAAACACATGGAAAGAATATGAAATCTCGACGAAAAAACCGGATTGAAAAAAAAACATCTTAAAGTATTACGTAACATCCTATATCTGCACCGTCATTGCGTAACACTCATTTGTGAACCGTCATTACATAACACCCACGTTTGGACCGTCATCAGTTATAAACAGAGGGTTTTCCACTTGACCTGCCAGCCTTGACGTCAAACGAGTCACGCGAAATCGAGTCATCCTTAACATAGGTAAACAATCCCGTATTATGTAACATACAGGTGTACGCAAGTAACATCCCACGTGACCACTGAGCAGATACATACAGTCAAACAGATCATTGAGAAGATACTACAATACAACAAAAAGGCATATATAGCTTTCACTGACTTCTCTTTTGCCTTTGATACTATAGAGAGACAATCCCTGTTGCTAGTCCTGGGTGCTGTGAGCCTACCTACGAAGATAGTCAGCCTCTTTAAAGAACTTCAAAGCAACACAGAAAGCGCCACCCTGGTTAATGGGAAGCTTTCTTCTTCCTTCCCCATCAACAATGGAGTACTGCAAGGATGCGCTTCTGCATCTGAGCTGTTTAACTGTGTTATCAAGCACATTCTGAAGGGAATCTCAGCCACGGAATTTGCCGATCGACTCAAACGCACTGGGCTTGTCCAGATCGTTCCCGTCGACGAATCCGTTTGGCTCAGGAACTTGGACGTCGATTGGAATCACCCCGATCCAGCCGACCGCACCATTGTGGCAACAGCCCTCATCAAGCGGGTCCCGATACTAACAAAGGACGATGCCATGCATGAATTCAAAGGCGTAAAGACGATCTGGTAGATACCAAGAGATCCTCGCGGCGGCTTCGCGCGAGATTCCATGGATCCGCCTGACGTCAAGGCTTGCCCCCTTCCGCTCAAACCCGTCAAATAGAGAAAAAAAAACAAATTTATTTCTTTCGACCCGATGCTGTATCTTTTCTTATTGTGTTTAATCGTATTTTAGCATCAATTCGGGAGCGTTTTAAATTTGTTTAAGATTTAACTGTCTTATCACTACGACTAAGCCCTCCGACTACCGAAGAGTCTGACTGAACAAAATTTTTTAATGATCTAAAAGCTGAATTAGGAGAGTTAAAACAGACGGTCAGTGAACCTAGAAACTCTTATAAGAGCATTTCCTTCCTAAATGTCGACAGCTACTCTTCTCTTACTTCCTGCTTACTGCCTTACTCTACCTTACCTTAGGAGAAACTGATAATTCAGCTTGTCCCAATATTAGGAGTTCTGAAGCTGGCATCATACGATCTGTCAAGACGTTTTACTACTCTTATGTATGATATTACGACATCACGCATTTTGATTTACCACAACAAAATTATCAGGATAAGCTGATAATTCAGCTTGTCCTGATATCGGGAGATCTGAAGCTGATATCAGGAGGTTTGTCAAGGTGACAAGGTCCCAAAAAAATTAATACTTTTTTTTTATTAATTACTATCCTTTCCCTCCCTTCCAAAAACAGTAGCCTTTTTAGGGTATAAAATTTGTTTCAACCAGTAACTTATTTGGGTATTAAGTTTTTACTTTCAGAGTATACTTAAAGAGGAAAATTATTTAAGCAAAAGGCAATATGCTTACGCTACTACTTATACTACTATCAGTGCTTTATTTACCGCTACTCTACTACTACTACTACTACTACTAATTCAAACTAATCTTTCTATTGCCACGATTTGTACGGCAAAGAGCATTGAGATGAAAATTTCAAGAAGTGTATGAACATACAGGTTATCATAAGGAGACATTACCAATGCCTTAGCAATGGCTAATCGGATTAATTTGAAACTTCCAAGTCTTGATTAGAGAGAGGTTTCTTTTTTAGTTTTGAAATAATTTTTTTGTTTTTTTACCTTTTTTCTTTCTAGTTTTTCTTTGGTTTTTACCTTTTTTTAGCTTTTTTAGTTTTTTTATCTTTTTAGTTTTTTTTGTAGTTTTTACCTTTTTTTACTTTTTTTTACTTTTTTTTTATTTTTTTTTTAGTTTTCTTTTTCTCTTTAATTTTCATTCTTTTTTATTTTTTAGTTTTTTTTTCTTTTTTAATTTTTAGTTTTTTTAGTTTTTATCTTTTTTTAGTTTTTTTTTAGCATTTTTACTTTTTTATTAGTTTTTAGTTTTTTTTTCTTTTTGCAAAAAATTAAAGCAAAATAAAAATAATAATAATTAAGATGACTGGGAAGAACTAATGCAAGGATGCTGAACATTTAGAAATTCAAGATTATATATCGTTAATTTTTATATTTATTTTTCAATGTTGTAAATAGAAAGTAAAATATTTGTAACATAACTGGTTTTAAGCACGCTGTTCTTAAACACAAAGTTCCACTTTTAGTCCTGATTCTTTAGAAAAGACTGCTCAAAAACAAAGGCATATTAATTGTAAATAAGAAGTGCTTTTAAGAAATGAATAGGTTGAATATGGGCAACCCCCCTCATATACAGCTTTGTCGAGAAGAGGAGTGAAGGTAGTGACAGAATCTTGTCACATTGTCATTGTTCTAGAAAGAACAGTGTTTACATGTCTACAAGCGCAGCCAAGTCCCAGTCGACCAACTGAAGAGTCTTGCACAAAGGCAGCTTCAGGCAGAAAAGTTCCTTTACTGTATGGAGACACATAACGAACTGTGACTAGCTCATGACATCCAGCATTTGCGACGCTTTAGCTGACTTTTCTGTGTTGCTGTTCTCTTCAAGAGCTTTAAGAGAACGCAGAATTGGCTGGAAGAGCTCAAGAAAACGCATGACTGAATCATGGCATAGGTAGCGCAACAGCGCTGCCTAATTTAATAGCGATATGAACATTATGTATTATTCCTTTTTTTTTGGTTTTAGACCAAGGCACTTCGTATCGAAGGAGTTGTCATAAAAACTTCGAAAAGGGCATATTTGATTTGAAACTTAAGGGATCAATGCCTTTTTTAATAGCCAAAAGTGATTGGAGGGCAACTAACCTCCATTCCCTGCCCATCATTTCCCCATTTCCATTTGATCAAAATATTTAGACAACCATTTTATTAAAAGTAGTTGAAAGGTCCAGAAATTATGTATTTGAAGATAACAACTCCCCTACAAGTTCTTTTGATGTAACTATTGCTATCAAAACTCCGTTTTTTAGAGTTTTGGTTACTATTGAGCCTGGTCGCTCCTCACTACAGTTCGTTACCACGAACTGTTTGAAATTTCAGACGTGCTATGAAAATGTATGGCATCTACATCCATTGGCTGGTTTTTACTCAAGCAAGCCGCATGCTGCGTAGTCAATTCAGATGGTCGGTAAAACTCCCTACACACATAAATTATAAAATCACGGGCCTGCAGCAAGCCCGCTGATTCAGATGTTTTCCATACGGTTGCTCAAAGTGCAGAAGTTACAACTTATCTATTTATGAAAAAATCTGCCATGGAAAGATCCTCCCAAGTAATCCCTCCCCCCACCAGAATAAATTTCTCTTGAAAACGTCTTTATGCTTCCCAATACTGTATGTAAACAATGAGCACAAGTTAGTAACTTACAGCCCTTCCCCCGGGGACTGTGAGGGATTAAGTCATCCTCAAAGACGTAGTTATTAGATTTCCGACTATGTTGAACAAAATGGCTATCAAAAAATTTTGATCGGAGGAAAAATGAGTGTGGGAGGGGGCCTGTTTGCCTTCGAGTTTTTTTGGTCACTTAGGCAGTAGAACTTCTAATTTCCGTTCAACTGATTCGTTAAAGATAGAAGCTACTTACTTTTAATTTAACACTAAAATTAATTTCGAAACAAATTCTTGGAAATTACGAGAAAGTACTTGACACCCGAACGTGTATTACTTTTCTTTCTCTTCTGTCACTGAGACATTTTCGGAGCACTGAAATGGATAGTGGACCTTCTGAGCTTCTCAGAATTAGTGTTTTATCTCCCTCACCCCTTAAATGTGTGCATTAACTGTGACGAGTTTGATGTTACATAACATACTTGACCCAAAATTTCAAAAAAAAACAAAAAAAAAAAAACGATTGGTTCAATATTCGCTTTGGTGGGTAAACTTAATGAATATCAAACAGTTCGTGGTAATGAACTGTAAGTAAGGAGAGACTCGGCCCAATAGTTACCGAAACTCTAAAAACCGGAAATTTAACATCAATATATACGTAAAAAAAATCAGCTTATTATGCTAATTCGAAATATACAAGTTTCATTAAGTTTAGTGTTACACAGAAAAAGTTACAAGCCTCAGAAAATTTGCTTGATTTTTTAAATAGGGAGGAAACACCCCCTAAAATTAAAAAAAAACTTAATGAAAACAAAACCGTCAAATTCAGCATACCAGAGAACCCTACTATAGTGTCACAAAATGTATTGTATTGTTTCAATGACAATGTGAATGGTTACGCAATACCAGATATCATTTTAGAACTTGGAAACATGCCAAGGAGTTCTCAGAAATCAGGATATAGGTCCAATTGTAAACGTTTTATTGTTTTATTGAGAACATGAATAATTACGCAATACAAGATAACGAATCATTCTTGAAATTCTTGGAAACATGCCAAGAAATTATTAAAAATCATGATATGGGCCCACTTGTATTCTTTTTGTTGTTTCACAGACAACATGAATGATTTCGCAATACTAGATTACGTATCATTCTTGAAATCCCAATGACTTTTCTGTTTCGGTGCCATCTAGGAAGCCGGAGGAGGAAATTGCAATATCTGAAATAAGCTGCAAGTAGAGTGTAGCGATCTTTCTTACGAAACAGATGAGCCTTGCCTGATAAAAACAAAAGCACAGGGACGCAATAAGCGTTAAGAATAAAGCACAAACCGCTGCAATTGTAACGAATTTTGTTTGAGGATATTCTCCCGTAAGCGACGCATATATTTTTCATGGCTTGATTCACTTGGGATGAACAGGTACAGGAAAGTGTTGGGCCGAAACACAGACCAAGCCAACTAACTCAAGAAGAACACGGCGAAAAATGCGAAATTCCACATTTTTGTAGATAGGAGCTTGAAACTTCTAGAATAAGGTTCTCTGATACGCTGATTCTAATGGTGTGATTTTCGTTAAGATTCTATGACTTTTAGGGGGTTTTTCTCCCTATTTTCTAAAATAAGGCACATTTTCTCAGGCTCGTAACTTTTGATGGGCAAGACTAGTCTTGATGAAACAGTTCGTTACCACGCACTGTTTGAAAATATTTCGTTTTGTCAAAATTATTGTTTCTAATTTACTTCTTTTAGACACGCTTTTAATTTACTGGAACCGGCAATTGATGCAAAAGTGAGGAAGTTTTAAAGACAGTGTTTTGTAGAAGAGAGGTAATTGCACATTCGGGACATATATCTAATGGCCGTCCTCAGCCAAAACAAAACAATAGAATAACGGTAAAATTCAACTTGCGATATACTAATTGACCGAATGGTTCAATTAGTTTTCATCTACAGTTGGAGAGTTTGAATCCTACTGTACCCAACTATTTGGCTTGGGACAGAGATCAGTGGCGTGACTCTGTAAGCTTAGCCAGAGTCGAATCAGCTCTAAATGGGTACCAGGAGAAACCTGAGGAAGGTAAACAGAAAGGGTATGTGAAAGCACCTCCCGAGTAAGTCTTGAACCGGCAATGTGAGGCCAGCATTATTTTTGGGTTTGAACTCATTATCTGTGTTTTCGCATCTTAGAGAGCGGCAGACGTATCGTCAAGTATCAATGATACCAAGGATATTGTCATTAATTTATAAAAACTACTTCTGTGATCAAGGCCTTTCCAGTCTCGTAATTAAATGTTCGAAAATTAACAATCTCTTTTTCAGATAAACCTCAAATTAGTCACGCTAATCAGTCACACTTACACCAACAGTTCGCTTATGTTAGCCACTCATTACACTGAAAACAATAAGATTTTCAAAATACTATAAAACGGAGAATTTTAAGTTGTGATACAAATTCTAAAGCGAGTCTGCAGTCCTGATACTAATAAGATTCCTTCACTTCAAACTTATTGACAAAATAATCATGAAATGTCCTTTTCAGATTAAAAACGACAGTCAAGCATTGAACTTACTTCTTCGTGCGTAACAAATGCTATTAAACGAAAAAAAAAATGAATAAAGCAACAATCCAAAAATGCTTTACTTTTATATTGTTAAAAAGTGTCCTTAAAATGTTTACTTTTACCTTAACAGAAGTCCTTTATTGTTTTGTGTTTTCAGTAAAGCGCCAAATTACAGAAGGATCAAATGGGTTTCAGAAAGGTCCAATTTTGGGCAAAAAGGTAACGCTATACTAAGGAAAAAGGGGTCAAAATTCCACAAAATCAAGGGATTTCAGAAAACCCCAATTTTGGCAAAAATGGTGAATAATGCAAAGGTGGCAAAAGGGGTAGCATAAGGGGTCAAAAATGCCAAAAATAGGAGGTTTTCAGAAAGGCCCATTTTTGGCCCAAAAATTGAATAATACTAAGGCAAAAGGGGTCAAAAATGCCCAAAATCGAGGGGTTTCAGAAAGGCCCATTTTTGGCCAAAAACGTGAATAATACTACCAGTGGGTTTAATATCACTTCTACTTTCTGGACCGTTTCTACGAGAGCTTTTGAAGCTATTTGAATACCTAGCTGGGAGACACAACTTCATTTGTTCTAAGACTGAACCAAGTGATGTTTCATTACTAATAACGGATTTAAGGTATACAATCTCGTCGTCTTGACAATTTATAGTTGATGTTAACTGCTTTCTCTCGCGCTGAAAAGTAAATATAAAAATGTATACAAGTATGCTCTAGAAAGTCTTACACAACCATTACAAACAATCTTGTTAATGAAAGCAACTTCCTATCAATTAATTTTATTTTAATTTCGCTCTTGTTAAAATCTGATGTCTTTGTCCCAACGTCTCATTTTAAATTGGCTGGATCAAACGTCGCAATGTCTATCATGTTGCAGTTGATACGTGCTGGAATATTGGAATCGTAAATTCCTGTTATTTAAAATGATTATTTAATCATAGAAAGGGTAATGTACGTCTCCCAGATCTGACATAAAATATTCACGAGCCCTTTTGGTAACACGTCACCTGGGTATGCTCATTGTCACTTCACAAGCTTCTGCTCATAGAATGATTTCAGCCCTTCGAAAATAACCATGTCAGGGGGTTGCAGAACGTGGGATGCAGGGAAGGGGAGAGAAAACAGATTGTTTATACTCTCTGGAACCCAGAGTAAAAAAGTAATAATTAAATCTAAATTTAGAACATTCACAGCTTTTATAATGTCAGAAAAACTACAATAAAATACAACTTGAATAGTTCAAGCCAATATTTAAAATCTCCCATTTAGAATCAAAAATTAAAGCATTAAAAATAGAGAGTAGGTTTGTCCTTCAACAGCTTCTAATGTTAAAGAATATACGAACTCTAAAAAATGTGTTTTTTTCAAGTTTTACATTCATTCACTTCTTCACCTGTATGGGTGTTCATGTGTTTTGACCCCTTGAAATTTCTGTCCCACTCGTAAAAACATAACAAAAATGTATATAAACAACTTTTTGCTACGTTTTTACGTTTTTTGTACCCCCCCCACCAGAATAAAAGAAAACATTTTAATCTTAAAATATATAAAATTATCTAGTATTTCAACTTGGGCATGAATATACCATTTTCTACGCTCTCTCCAGGACAAAGTGCATATGACGAAGGCAAATATATATTTTGGGTTCTTTTATATCGTTCGTTAAATTTAACTTTTCATTAATGAAAGTATTTTCTACAATACCTTATTATTATTATTATTATTATACGCGTCAAAATCCTCTGATTAAAACTATGAGAAAGCCATTTAGCAAAAAAAAAATTAATACACAAGTTTCGTTTAATTATTTATGTACGTGGGAGCTAAAATCAAAACATGAATTAATTCAAAAACATTCAGAAATTGAATAAATAAAAAAAACATTTTTTGTTATTTACTGAAAGTTACAAAACGAACAGAAATTACTCCGTATATGAAAGGGGCTTTTCCTCCTCAACGCTCCGCTCTTTACACTAAAGGTTTTTCCTGTTTTGAAAAGTAGAGTTGAGAGAAAGAGTCAAACTTTATTGTAAAGAGCGGGACGTTGGGACCCATAACAATACCTAAGGAATAGGATTAACCCCCCCCCCCCCCGCCCCGGAAAAAGGGTTGTAACTTTTTCCCTGGGGCATGTAAGTTCCTTGTTGAAACATGTGGTCCTATAAACTTCTGATGGTGCTCATTTGGTTGAAAATTAGATAATTTATTACCCTTCAAAAGTGAAGTTGTGGAGTCAAAAGACATCGGAGTGTAAATAGCCTCCAATTCTTTTTTCCCCACACCCGTATCCGATAAAAATGTTAAGATAGCTATTGTGTTAAAAGAGCACAGACATCAGATAACGAAAACTCCGGGGACAACATGAGGTATTTGTAACTTACAAATGGGTGATTGGATCTCAATGAAATTTGATATTTTGAAGGGTCTTGTGCTTTAGAGCTCTTGTTTTAAATTCTGACCAGATCCTGTGACATTGGAGGGAGTTGGAGGGGGAAACCAGAATTTTTGGAAAAGTGAAAATTGGGGTATCTTTATTTATGAATATTTGATCGGATCTTAATGAAACTTAATATATAGAAGGATCTTATGTCTCAGATGCTCCATTTTTGACTCGAATTGGATCCAGGGACATAGGGGGTTTGAGGGGAGAGACATAAATCTTGGAAAACGCTTAGATACGAGATAAACTCTCCAGAGGGAATTTTCTGCGAGAGCAAATTTCTACTAGGGTGCGGATTATTTACGGGAAAACGGAGGAGGGGATTTTCGGCATGATTTTAAAAATAATTTTCAAATAAAAGTCTTTTAAATGAAAGTGCGCTAAGAAAGAATTTCAGCGAGAATGGAACTGTCTGAGAGGAATTTTCTAGGTCGGGGGGTATTTTACGTGGGAATAGTTTTCCATAGAGGGAATATCCGTTGGGAGGAGGAATTTTCCGTGGAAAGGAAGCCGAATTTCCCGGCATTATTTAAAAACGACCAGAAATTAAAAATTCCGCATTTTTGCATATAGGAGCTCGAAACCTGTACAATAGGGTTCTCTGATACGCTGAATCTGATGGTGTGATTTTCATTAGGATTCTACGACTGTTAGGGGGCGTTTCTCCATTTTCGAAAATAAGGCAAATTTTCTCTGGCTCGTACCTTTTGATGTGCAGGACTGAACTCGATAGAATTTTATTTAAAATCCGCATAAAAATCCGATTCTTTCGATATATCCAATTCCGTTTTTAAAGTTTCGGTTACTATTGAGCCGGGTAGCTCCTTATTACAGTTCGTTACCACGAACTGTTTGATATAAGTGTTGGCTTGTTGAATTGAAGTTGTTCTTGTGAGAACTGCAGTTGGCTTGACCAGATCGTACAAGTAGTGTCGTCTATAACAGCTGCTGGTTTCAATACCATTGCTTCGCGAATAGGGATACGGGTGATACATTTTCGAACATGTTTTAATAAAGTCAAGGTATACATTTATATCCTTTATATACATACATTTATTATGTATATTTATAAATACATTATTTATACGCATTTATTATCCAGCCGTCATAGCCGAGTGGATTGGTGCGCTGGATTCAGGATCCTTTGTCTGAGAGGTCACGGGTTCTATTCCCTGTGAGGTTCAAGTCAAGCCAAACCTTCATCATATATAGTATAGGATGTCCCCAGTATAATTATTATTATTCTTTTTTGTATACTTTCAATTCTAGAACTTTGGTCTTTTGTCAACCCAGGGTGCCAGAAAGGACAAGCATATTCAAGACAGGGTCTTATACAAGGACAATAAATGATTTTAAGGTTCTGGATTGATATGGAGAACCATTTGAGAAGAGAGAAAGATTTAAGGACAAAACTACTAGATTTAAATAAGTAGGAAGCATGGGATTTCTATTTAAAGTCATTGTCCAACTGCACACCAAGCAGTTTAACTTAATGCATTTTTCTCGCTTCGCTTTCACCTTCAAGTTTCATCATTTTAGTCGATATTGAAGATATCACTGCATTCATTGTCTGTTGCTGACGTGGATTCGTACTAGTGGATCTGTTTTCTTCAAACAGTTTCTCTCATTTCCTATCACTTCGGTAAAAAAAAACTTCGACATACTCGATAAATTCTCTGCATTCAATGAATCTTTCAAAGAAAAATTCTCCATTTATTTTATTCAATTTCATACGGCATTACCTTCTTGATGTTTTCTCTTCGATGTAGTTGAGACTAGAATCATTCATCTGCCAAAGCGTTTGAGAAATTGTCATGGTAATGTTATGAGTTCCTTATTACCAAATTGATTAATTTGACAAAACTGGAGAAATGTGATAAGCACTTGACATGTTCATAATGAAAAGATTTTTGAAACATGGAATGTTCCTGCTCTAACTGTAGAAATATTCTTATATGAGGCAGGAGGAGAGTGTTGCAGTGGCGTAGCAAGGAATGGGTGCTAGGGGAAACTACTGTCCCTTGGCGCAGCCTCTGAGCAGCCATCAACCAGAAGTTTGTTTTCCTCAATGTTACAGTCTTTTTATGTCTTCTTGCAGAGAGGGGTGCAAAATATTTTCAATTTTTAAAATAGCATAACCACATTAAAGGACAATGCAACTGCCTGTCCTTATTGAATACATTAGACGACGACCAGCAGCCACAACCGTGGGTATATATGGGTTGTCAAGAATCAATGTGAATATTACCGACTTAGCTGAATTTATAAATTTTATATTGCCCTATGGAAAACAGTTTAGTGTCCATTTTTATTTTTCACTGTTAAGTGAGCAATCACTTTTAAATAGACAAGTTTTCCAATTTTTTTAGATGGTCGAAAAAATCGGATATATTAATGGAGCCACGGGAAAATCTGACTAGTATACGGAGCACTACAGAAAAACACCACGTCTGCGAGTCTTAGTAACTTCAAATAACAAGGGAGTTGGAAATTTACTTTTCATAAAACGATAATATTTTCCAGTAGTACATCACTCAAACGTATAACTAAAAGATCAATATCAAAAGATTTACTTTAATTCGACATGATGACTCCTTTACCTACTAGATGGGTCATATGTCTTCAACATCATAAAAAAAGAATTTGTGAAGTTATTTTTCTTGTGAAAATATATACGTACAGGAATAAGGCACCTGGAAATCTATTTCACATTAATGTACAAGTTTCTCTTGACAATCCAAATCCGTTTGCATTTCAATTTGCACAGTACAAGCACCATATGCCTTACAAGTTTGATTTATAAAATGGCTGATAAGTCCATCTCGAGTAGACTTCATGGTTCTACCAATAGGCAGTCCAAGATACATGAGGGACATCAAGGACTCCACCTCATGATTGCAAAGGTTAAATGTATCAGGACTATGAGGTCTATACTCACTGCAGAATGTCAAGACTTCACTTTTTTTGCATTAAAAAACAGACCAGTAATAGCATACTCATCCTTTAAAACTCGAAAACAATTCTCAATCATAGAAACTGCTCTACTGAGATTTAGAACATCAACATCAACGAAACTCCAGGGCAATCATTAGAATC
This sequence comes from Alatinidae sp. Z8VKAUB7J3, assembly GCA_010016025.2. NCBI lineage: Eukaryota > Metazoa > Cnidaria > Cubozoa > Carybdeida > Alatinidae > Alatinidae sp. Z8VKAUB7J3. Next base: position 63,239,893 of record JAAAKM020721499.1, on the reverse strand, counting down.
ATAAGGGATAACTAAAAAAAACTAAAAAAAAGGTAAAAAACTAAAACCTAAAAAAAAGACCAATTCAAAAACGAATTTATATAAGGACCAGGACACCGGGACACAAATGACTACCGGGACACCGGGACGCAAGGAATATAAATAACGCCCGAGACCCTCAAAGAGAAATCACAGACTGGGACACCGGGACACAAATGACGACCGTGACACATGGAATATAAATGACGACTGGGACATCTGGGATACAATCATTTATATGCACAGACAATGGGACAGCGATAACACCCTGAACCTGCAAAACCTCTAAAAGCTCATTCATTTTGCTCACACTTTCATCTAGAATGCTTAAATCATGAGTGTAATCTAAGTTCAGGAAAGTTTTTCTTCTCCAATTTATTTCTGTGTTCTCCTATTGCCTTTCCTATGCTCCTCGAGACAAAGTCCATCAAAATGTTGCTTATAAAGGGGGATAAAACACAACCCTGCTTAACTCCTGGTTTAATACAAAACCGGCTGCTAACGTCATTTACAACCTTAAATGCAGCAGTTTTTTTCTTGTACATAGCCCTAATTACATTAATGTATTTGTCTGGGAAACCTTCAGCCTTTGGAACATAATTTTGTAATTGTAATTCCTCATTTTAACGCCAAAAATAATTAAAAATAATTACAAGAAGTATTATTAAACGCGGGACCAGTTTTCAAGGGCATAGTCCCACGTGGAGGTGTTTTTTTATTCACATAATGTTGAGCAGGATTTCCTTGTTGTAAAAGCAGTTAAGACTGGCCAGCAATTAAAATAAGAAATACAACTTCCTCGCATGAAAGTGAAGAGACAAGTTAGAACTTAAAACGAATTAAAGGTACCCTTACTATAGGAGTTACTACCTGCCTGATCAGCCCCGGTCTCTTTGAGCGTCCCGTTCGTCATTTATATTCCCTGTGTCTCGGTCACCATTTGTGTCCCGGTGTCCCGGTGTGTAATATATCTTTGAGTGTCCCGGTCGTTATTTATGTCCCAGTGTCCCAGTCTGTAATTTCTCTTTGAGTGTCCCGGTCGTCATTTATACTCCCTGTGTCCCGGCTTTTAGTTTTCTTTTTCTCCTTTATTTTTAAGTTTTTTCCGTTTTTTAGTTTTCTTTTCTTTTTCAGTTTTTAGTTTTTTTATGAGTTTTGGTTTTTTTTTGTAGTTTTTACCTTTTATTAGTTTTTTGTTTTTTTTGAACGTAGAGAAGTTGTTGGAAATCCGGATTGTGATATTGCTCCTCGTTGTGTTCACTATAAAATAATTAGCGCCTACTCCTTAAAGTTCCCTAAATGCATACTTGATGAAGTTAAAAGGATTTGGCCTACAGTCGCTCTTGGTACTGACAAACACACACACACACACAGAAGCAATTTTCACAATTTCTTTTGTAGGTTTTCTTTTGCTCTTGTACGGTTTTCCCAGCCATACTACATTTGGCAAACTTGCTTGGTATACCACATTCGGACTAATCTGCCATCAAAAGCTTTACAAAAAGAAAAGTGGCGCCTATTGTTTTCGTAGTGGTGTGTTTCAAAAATAGGACTATCTTGTCAAGGAAATTATTTCACTCTTCATCCACCCTGTGCGCCAAAGAGAAAGAACCGAAGCAATTTGGTGCATACAGCGAAGGAAAGAACCATAGATATTGATCACTTTCATCTATAGTTATTATGCGAATTTATATTACCGTAATTAAGATTTCATATCATTGTAACAATATTTTATGCAGTTATCTTATTTGATTATTATACTGTATTAGCATTATATTATTTCCATTTAGAATTTAAATGATCTCAAAATCAGTTTACATTCAGAAAAACAAATAAACACGCACCCGTGATTTGTCTTCTGACAAAAAATACGAAATTCCACTTTTTTGTAGATAGAAGCTTGAAATTTTTGCTTTAGGGTTCTCTGATACGCCGAATGCGATGTAGTGATTTTCGGTAAGATTCTATGACTTTTAGGGGGTGTTTCCCCCTATTTTCCAAAATAAGGGAAATTTTCTCTGGCTCGTAACTTTTGATGACAAAGACTGAATTTGATGAAATGTATATATTTAGAATCAGCATGAAAATTCGATTCTTTTGATGTATCTTTTAGCATCAAAATTCAGTTTTTACAGTTTCCTTTACAAAGCCCTGGATCCCCCCCCCCTATCTCCTCTAAAGAGGGCGGTTCCAATCACGTATCTACGACATTTGCTTATTCTACCCTCCAAGTTTCAGCCGATTTCTTCACTCTAAGCGTTTTCCAAGATTTCTGGTTTCCCCCTCCAACTCCCCCTATGTCACCAGATCTGGTCGGGATTTAAAATATGAGCTCAGAGACATGAGTTCCTTCTAAATATCAAATTTCATTAAGATCTGGTCACCCATTCTTTAGTTAAAAAGTACCTAAATTTTTCCGAATTAACACCCTCCCCCCCCCCCCCCCACAAACCGGAACCCTTCAGGTTCTTGCGGGCGATGCTCTCGCGCAGTTGTGCGCCGCGCAGCGTGCCGTAGGCATCGACCAGTTCGCTGGGGATGTCGACCGTGATGTTGTTGATCTTGGTGTCGAGGTCTTCCTTGAGCGTCGTCACCATCTGACACAGCGCAGAGATCGAGAGTCCGACCTTCGTGCGAGTGTCGAGGACCTGGCGACGATAGAGCTCGCTCGCGAAGTCGAGACTGCGATTTCGACTCCATCCAAGCGTGTCTCCAAGGAGTTCGATCTGCTCGATCTCTTCATTGAGAGCCGGAATGTCGGCGCCGCTCTGGAAGAGGATATATTTTTCTTCAGCAGGCAGAGGTGAGTGCTTGTCTTGCAGGACAAAGGATACCTTAGTCTTGGAAAGGATTTTAAAAAGACTATCCCAATACATCTCAGTGTTGATTGATGCCCAATTACATACATATGATATATTTGGTCGTCGTTTTTGGGCAATCAGTAGGTATCTGGGTAGTTTTATTTGGTAAGAAATAAAACAATACAGGCAGCAACGTGAATTTCTGATAGAGTATGATGTTGGGTATGAAAAGCATCCAACAGCATCCTAGCCCAAGTTAGGCTGACAATTCCCACCCTACATTTTTGTATTCAAGCCGAAGTAGCTCAGTTATATAACTACCTGTGTTGGCGCAGTGGGTTTGGCCTTAGCGTGGTAACACGGAACCCAGAGATCGAACCATGCTGCAAGAATGCACTACAGGGCCGACGTAGGGTCCTTAGTAGTCAAGAAGCGTCGTTAATCCGATACAAACACAAATACAGTAGCTCAGTTGGTAAAGCTTTATGTTCCAGGTGCTAGGTCCGAGAGGATCCAGGTTCGAACCTTGGCTTTAGCATTAATACAAAAGAAGAAAAAAAACTAAAAAAGATAAAAACTTCAAAAAATAACTAACTAATATTCTGGTATTAATATGGCATGGGTTTTATCACCCCTACATATGCTAATTTTTGCTAGTATTGAGTTTGACCCGGTCATTTACTGTAATTTCTGATTTTTGTTGTTTTTTTTTCATTTATTTATTAATGGCGATTTGTGGTAGTTTTAGGCTCGGGAGATTATTTGACTTTATTTCTTCTTATTTCTGTCTTAACAGAGCTCTTTACTTTTCTTTGAAAAATCATTTCTTGTGGAAATAGTTTTCAATTAATTTCTGTTCGTTTGTTAATGACGTAGTCTTTTTCATGGGAGAAAAACCAATGTTTTATGTCTTTGGTGACCAAGTCAATGTAGATATCATAAATGATTATTTTGTTTCAATTTGTAAAACTCACCCGCCACTCTAAAATATGCCGGCCAACAATGCACTGAGTGACATTCCTGTGATTGAAATACATCAGACCCAGCTTAGACTCAAAAATCTTGACACAATTAAGTCGGTATGCCCAGGTGATATCCCAATCAAATTGATTGTGAAATGTGCCCATTATTTAAGTGTACCTTTAACTGCAATTTTTAACCAGTGTTTTGTTGATGTTATGTTTCCAGTGTGTTTTAAACGAGATATTATATCACCTATACCAAAAAACAGATGACGAATGTCGCTATAATCCTAGGTTACAACAATATATGACGTAAAAACCAACTACCATATTATGACGTTATAAAAGGATATAATTAGATGTTATACCAAGCACGGACTCAAGGGAGAGTCCGTGCTTGGTGTAACTTAATAGACTCCGTGTGGTGTTATTTAATAACAACCACAAGCCGAAGACATACAATATCTTTGGTTTACATAAGCACGATATCAACACGAAATTGTGAAAAATCCTTCCTAAATTAAAATATCGATTACTAAGAATCCCATTCGAGAAATAAGAACGGAAAAAAATCCATCATTACTTGAATAGGAATTACCCTTAAACCCTACCCTATTTAATTATACATTTTCTGCTTAACAATACTTGCCTGGGACTGAATGTATTCATAATTTATTGAGCCCTCTGGCATTGTGCACCCCTAGGCCTGGACCTAGCGGTCGTGTTGGTAAATCCTGGCCTGGGGGATGGGGTGCGTTGTCAGATAAGTGACCATGATATTTGGAAAGCTCATAAAATAAGAATCTAATGATACTGTCTGTATTTTATAAACATGTTTCCTTTAGCATTGGTTGTGTACCATAATTTACGAAATCCTACTGAAATAGCATAAATCTTATAATTCTTTTAAAGCATCATTTAGCAAAACAGATTATTTTTCAGATATAAACAGATATATTTCTTATATATTATACGAAGTGATGTGCAAGTACACATCAACTAAATGAAGTGCATGTCAATGCCAAAACATTCCAACTGTCATTGAACCTTCAAATAAATATAGAATGAGTTTTGGGGAAGGAGGGAGAGGTACAAATTGATGTCTAATCCCTCTTGATTCCCAGAAATATTTTTGGTCTACACCTACATTATTAGGACAGGGGGGGTGGGAAATATTACCATTCTCATTGCTAAAATCTTTTTTCTATGAATTATTTTAGTGTTGATTCATAGCGATCTTTTTCCATGTTAGACAAATATTGGTTGACGCATCCAAGGAGATTTTTGTAGCCGTTACAATGAATATAAAGTAAAAATTTGTAATTTTTTTAAATTGTAAAGTAAAAAAAATGTCATTTTTTCCTTGAAGCACATTTTGACTATAGTATTGTTTGATGCAAACGAATATTGATTCATAAAAAGGTGACAAATCCATGATAGAAAAAAAGGAAACTACAGCAACTTTAAAAAATGAGCAACTAATCAACATATTTAATTTTTCTTACAAGTTTGCCTATAATAGCAAATTTTCATTTTCCTAGCTCGTCCAGAAGCACCAAACTGCCAAAGCATTAGACCCCCACCCCACTAGCTCCCCAAAAAAGAGCGAATCCAGTCCAGTTACGTCAATCATGTATCTACAAAATTTGCTTATTCTGCCCACCAAGTTTCATCCAGATCTCTCCACTCTAAGCTTCTTCCAAGATGTCCGGTTTCCCCTCCAACTCCCCCCAATGGCACCAGATCTGGTCAGCATTTAAAATGAGAATTTCGAGACAAGTATTTCTCCTCACTTCCATGTGACAAAAGAGTTTGTCCTACGTGTTGCTTTGTTATCACGGTAGCACCAAGCCGCCTGAGGTCAACACGAGTGCGCACGCTCTTCCTCCACCTCAATCTATGGGCGGAAATCGAAGCTTTCCACCCTGCTCTGGGAGGACCTGATCTTCGTCCGGCTCTATCCTAGATAATTTCCTAAAAAGCTATTCCTAAATAATGTCTTTAGAAAAAAAAATCACAAATATTCCTCAGACAATCAAAGCACCCACGTTCAGAGCAATACTCGACCACTATCATTATTGTGGCTTAAATTAATACTGCTAGTTGCAAGTCAAAAATGACCAAATCCAAAAAGATAAAGGAAGTAACATATAACACTGGGTTTTTCTAAATTTAGAAATATTATATGCCATCTGATTGTAGGTTAAATATATGGCTGATATTATTTATTCTCCATGAATTTTGTTTTATTTGATTTCATTGATGTCAGTTGCTTTCTGTTAAAAATACATTTATTTTTTAAAATCAATCTTCTTTTGTGAAAAAATTTTAATTGTTTTTCTTTTTACATGTTGCATAAATTGTAAAGTAATGCCTGGCCCTTCATTTCATAGATTTAACTAAAAGTCTTTGGGGCATCTTATATCAAAATACATCTGACACATTTTATTTTTTTTTAGAATACCCATGTTTCAGTAAACGCTCTTAAAATATTGGGACAAACAGTCAAAATTTAGCATAAAGACCAAAGTAGGGGGAGAACCCTTCATATATGGAGGGGGAAACCCTCCCCCTCATGGAAATCTCCTTTATTGAAATTGGTTTCTCCATCACTCCAGAGATAACCCATTCCATGGAAATTATTTCCCACAAATACACGTGGAAATAGCCCACGGATAATTTCACTGGAGCATCTCCACATGAAAAATTCGCTAAGACCGTAATGCTTCTGGGCCGGCACTGTTGTTTTTAACAATTTAGAATAGATCGGGTTTGAGGCCAGGAGAGAAATTTTCAGGAGGGGGGGGGGGAGAATACGCTGAAAGAATGAATATAAACTCTTTAAACAGCCTCTTTGACTTTTGGAGATCTCTGGAACCTTCTAGGTGTGACCGCAAAGCCAGCTTGGGCTTTATTATTGAAATAGGGTTACAGCTTGGTAATCCAAAGCTCTTTTGACCACCCATTTTATTTAGCATTTTTTGTGTTTATTTTGAAAATTGCAGATACATTATACTAACTTTAAAACTGCCTATTAAATAGCAATTAATCTTGCATAACCTCTGAATCTCATTGATATTCAGATACGCTCGTTATGATTTTGTGATTTGCAAAAAAATATATATATTTTTTTTAATAATGCTACTGCAATACCAATAATTATAATAAAGTTATTGTCTGTAAAACTGATCTATATCTTTATTTTTAGTCTGTTTCGTCCCATTTCAAATTTTCCACGGAACTTGCTTGTCCGTGGATGTCATGCCGCTCAATTATGCAGAAAATCTAAAGTTTACTGTACTTAATTCGCCCCAATTTAAAATTCTGAAATACTTTCTAGCTGTACTTTCCTGTAAGTAACGGAACTAATCTTATTACATTTGCTTTGAGTTGTTAATATGACGGAAGGACATACTAAATAAATTTGCCTACTTAACATTACAATTTTGTTGTGACTTAACATTATCTTTTTATTCAGAGGCCCTAAGTTTGTTATTTTCATTTGAGGCCTCGGGGTAAAGTTGATCGACAAAGTTCTTAGTGGCACTAGGTGAGGCCAGATTAGCTGGACTGTTTTTTTAATACAACAGTAAAAGTCAAAGCTGGAGCTGGGGTTGGTGATAAGTTGGTATCATTTATCATTGGTCAGAGCAGGACCGAATGCATCGTAGAAAAAGATTCAGAAAGGGATCCATTTTTTGAATATTTTCGTTCACTTTTGCAAAAAATACAGAATTCCAAATTTGTGCAGATATGAGCTTGAAACCTCTACAGTAGTGTTCTATGATACGCTGAATCTGACGGTGTAATTTTCATTAAGATTCTATGACTTTTAGGGGATGTTTCTTCCTTTTTTCGAAAATAACGCAAATTTTCTCAGGCTTGTAACTTTTGATGGGTAGGACTAAACTTGATGAAACTAATAAATTTAAATTCAGCATAAAAACCAATTGTTTTGATGTACATATTAGTATCACAGTTCCGTTTTTTAGAGTTTCGGTTACTATAGAGCCGGGTCGCTCCTTACTTACAGTGGAACGGTAGCGACCACTGATACCGTCAGTGCTTTTAAAGGGCCAGCAGAAGGTGAGGGGATATCCATCGTCGCCTTGTCACTTTCAAGGGTGATCAAGGTATCTTCTTCAGCTACCATATCACCGACGTTAACGGCGATCTCAATGATCTCGACACCATCAAAATCACCGATGTCGGGTAACAGGACTTCTTGCTCGTTCGACATGAGAGTTACACCGTGGAAGGATTGGGCGCATCGGCGTCAATCCCATACTTTTTGATCGCTTCGGTGACTTTCGATACCGGTAACTGTCCTTCATCAGCAAGTGCCTTCTTAAACTAAATGATAAATGTTTAGTTTTATCACAAGCTGTCTAAAGTGCATATTACTGCATATAACAAGATTCTGATTATTGAATAGTTTCTTCATCATTATTAGAGAAGTGTATCTATTTTTTAGCTTTCTAAAATCCCTCTCTAATGAGAATAAATATGCATAATTGGGCTTGCTTACAGGTAACATTACCAATAAAGCAAAGCATATTAGTCCATAAGCCCTGCAGGCAGTGGGGCAAGGTCTATATTCTATATTCATTCAACAAAGTGATAAAACTAAAAAAAAACTTCAAATGAGGTGTCTTGAATAAACAGAAGTTAGCCCTTCAGCGCTGGACGATCCTAAAACACTATGACTGACCAGTACTAATGTGAAGAATACAATAGAACCCGACACTGTTCTCCGTATCATGTGCACTCCTTTGCGAATTGGAATTACCTCTGTTCCATCAAGGTGGCACTTACATCATGAGATTGATGAATTCTAAATCACTACCGGTAGTAAAAACCAATTTTTGACGATAGTACAACGATGGTTCATCTGGTTTCACGCTTCAGATTTTGCCTTGCCAATTAGCAACTTTGCTTAGAAAAACCCTACCATTAAATGCTTTACGCCTTATTCTAAAGCCTTTCAGCCAGGCAATTTGCTGTTACGGCATTTTATTGATTGGTCTTTAGTAGTGATTAACATTTAGACCATGCGATCAGGCTCGGTTTCCAGTGCTACAACTTTTAGATTTCTAAAAACGAAGCCCTCCTGGTTTGCTCCGTCTATTCAGAGCATTTAAGATTGGTCGGAACTATTTTTCCTCAGAATGTTTAGGAGGTCTCGACAATCAACTCGCAATATGACAGCTCCGACTTGAAGGCCGCTCGACTAGAGGAATTGCAAAACACCTTCGACAAACAGAGCGAGGAATTTGTCGAACGATTGAGACCAAAAGCTGTTTTTAGTGACACTTGCATGCTTGGAATGCGTACATTCCTTGGTATCAGAAGGACCTCCTGTCTCAGAGCTCTTATTTGAAATCCCTACCGTATCCTGTGATATTGGGGGAGTTGGAAGGGGAAACGGGAAATCTTGAAAAACGCTTAGAGTGGAGACATTGGGATGAAACTTGGTGAGAAGAATAATCACAAGTCCTAGATACATGATTGACATAGCCGTACTAAATCCGCTCTCTTTTGAAGGGCTGGGGGGAGTCTTAATTCAAACAATTAGAAAAATTGAGGCATTTTTAACTTAAGAACGGAGGAACTGATCATTGTTTTGTATGCTGTTCCAGCAAATTTTCTAATCATGAGGAATATGGCCATTCAGCCCTATGTTTTTGCAAAGCCCTTCAAATTTGTCATGTTGGATATTCGATTTTTTCAGTAACTCCAGGGCTTATGCAACTTCTGCAGTGCAGCAATTATTGACATTGGCGCCATGTCTCTAGTGCTGCCTCCAGAGTCAGATGTAGTTAGTTTCGGCCCACTCACACTTTCTTCATCTGTCTTGTCAGGGTCATCCATATCGGACGCGGTGTCAATATCCTCATCTATGACATCACATGGATCATCAGCTGTACTAGCTCCCCCTCCATCCTAATTTATTCAAAGCTTCACTCTTTCTTTCTTTCCAATTTCCTTAAAATCTTTTCATTAAGAACCTTATATGCCTCCCAGGGCATAACTTACAACCCTTGCCCTAAGGACTTTGAGGACATCTCTAGAATTTCCTCCACTCTATTTTGACTTGAACTATTTTTTGTTTGGCCCCAGATGGATCCAGGTTGCTGCGGTAGCTAGCAACCCTCTAAGAGAGATCACGGCCCGTAGTAAAAAATAATATAGCCCATAACTCCTAGAACTAGAGTCAGATCAAAAAAGGAAGAGTGATGTGTCCATATTGCGGGGAGGTCACGGTCTGTCAGATCGAACCATCGGTGGAGGAATGGATTCTGGTTTGTGAGGTTTGTTGTCGGCCGATGGAAGCGCGCCGGGTGGATACCGGCGGAGATCACTGGGTCATCGAAACGGACCTAGCCTAGTCGGAGATGGCTGACGCGGACGTACTTCCGATTGTCGATCTCAAGGAGCGCTTGCTGGAGACTTTGACCCGTGAGCAGCGGGTGATCGTGGGTGCGCCTACGGGGTCTGGTAAGACCACGCAGTTACCCCAGTATGTACTGGATGGCGATCTGCCGGGTTAAAAAGGGCATTATAACTTCCAATTTCAAATCAAACACGCCCCATATGAAGTTTATGTGACCGTCCATTCCATGTGAACCCTATATGCCCTTTTGGCATTTATCTCGTTTTAAGTTTCGTTAGAATATTCAATTTAAGTTTTATTTGTTTTAAGATTTATTTTTTCATTTATATTGATACCTGTGAGATTTTTGTTTCTTATGATTGTTTATTTAATTTTTTCGTTGTGGGTTTCAGTTACTCTTTATTACTCTGTTTTACGTTTCATTTGAATATTTAATTTAAATTTTACACCTTTTAAGATTTATTTATGCTTTCAAGTAAAGTTCAATACAATATCATCAATTTTATTAGTCAAATTAGAAATCAGATTAAATGGTTTGCTTAAACGGTCATTTATCTGATAATGTTGATTCAACCATTCCATTTGAATTCATGTCAACCAGTTTACTAATTGAGAGAGCGGAAATTAATTCAAGTTCTAATGGCAATCTGAAATTGCTTACAGGTTTTACCGAACGAACAATATTATCCTTAGGCACCTACAGCTCCCCTGACCGAAGCTATTCTGGGCCGGTCAAAAATATTTCAAGTCAAGTAACTTCTTTTATACATGAAAAACTGAGTAACCATTTTCCCGCTAGGAACGGAAATAGTAACCATTCGGTTACTACAGTAAGTCCCTGGAACACACCCATTAGCTTTAACATAGGCTATTTTATCTGAATAATATGTTTTATCTGTATATTTGAAGCTTCATTTTAATTGCCTAGACCATCCTGTCATTTATCTGATACTGGAATTAGTAAACTTTTACAGGTTGACCATATCTAAAAGTAAGTAAGCTCCTAATAAAAACATTATGCTTGGCTTAGGCTACTGGGCCTATTCAATTCCTTAGTTTAAACTCTTTCTGAATATCTTGGTTGCTTTTTTGACCTAACGACAGCTTCATCTTCACTTTTGAGAGGATTGAATTTAGTTGATAAAGTAATTGCATAGAAAAAGCATTCTACTATTATTCTTTGTTTTTTAAGGACATTTCTATTATGAAACGATGGTGTTTCATGTGTTATCGCCCCGCTGAAATTGAGATTTTGTTTAAATACTTTTTTAGTTTAAAACCAAAGGAGGAAATCTCGGGAAACTTTGTTTCCAAGGAGGAAGTGAAAGAAAACGGACGATGAGTCGAATATTTCGCCCATGTCAAAATAAGCCACATTCAGCTTTGAAACGTAAAATCCATATCGATTTTTATACAAAATAAAAACTGTAATTCTGTATATTAATTAATAATCAATTGTAATTCCGCTTATTATTACCAAAAATTCGACCTTTCAACGGTCTTAGTACTGAAGTCTTGACTGGCAAAAAAAGCCCCTAATAATCTGGTTATTTTTGACGGTTGGTCTCTTTAGAGGGAAACAATTTTAGAGAATAAAACATTTATTACTTCATAATACGCATAAAATTTGCAGTCAGAAGATTTTATTGGTTGCTACCAATTTCATTTACTTTTTTTCCACTTTTATTTTTATAAATACGTCATTTTCTTTTGTTCCTTCTAGATATTAGACTATATGCAAAATGTGTTGCACATTCACGAATTAAAGCTGAGATTTTCTTTTGGAAAACAAGAAGAAAAAACTAAAGGCTTTAAAATGTTATAAGGGTCACGAAATCAATTCATACAATTGTTATAGTAAAAAACCAACATATCAACAAGTGTAAGTAATCGTGGAAAGATGCACTATTGTTAAGAAGGTAAAAAAGATTAATAATAAAGAAAACAGCAATATAGTGGTGGTTCTTAGGACTATTATACCAATGTTTTCATGTACGCATATTTCACTAATTAAAATGACCTTATTTTGACACATCAGTGGTACTTCATAAGTAAAACAAGTTTAGAGTCTTCAAAGTGGACTTCTAAAATTTTTATAGATAAAATCTATATAAAACCGAACCTTAATGTCCGAAATCTTTACACAGAGTGACGACATTGAGACTCTTTCAATTTGGCTTTTGTTTTTGTTTTTTTGTTTTTTTTATTATTTTTTTTCTTGTTTTGTTTGTTTTTTGTTTTGAATGATTTTTGTTTTTTGTTGTTTTTTTTTAGTTTTTTTATATTTTTTTTCGAACGGTTATTCTTAATTGTAACCTTTTTTTGTATTTCGTTTAGTTTTTTATCTTTCAAAGAAATAAATTTAAAAGATAAAAACATTACAAGGGACATCATTGGAACCTATCCAAATTTACGATTTAAGAAAAAAACACTGTTTTCCAAAAGAAAAGATTTGGTTGTTGACCGATACTGAGCAAAGCATGTACTCAAGATGTCAAGTCGATTTAATCGACGTTCAGTTACACACTATGTAGTATGTAGAGAAATATAGGAAATACAGATAAAATTTTCCAAATTGTTCACTCGATTTCTAGCATTATTCGCAATTTGACACTTGTTAGATTGCCCGGGATTAAAAGCTATGTCCAATGATAAATGTAATTGATCCTTGCCCCCCCCCCCCCCAATCCCACAGGATCTGTATCCACTAAAGTATATTGTCACAATGGGACATATGATCACAATTTATTCTAAGTTAACTATGCTGTTAAGTCAATATGGAGAACAACTCTAGTCTCTACTTTAAAGAGATCTACTCATACATTAGTAACAACTTTTAGTTTGACAATCCACTTCCTTAGGATTGGTTTTGTTATGCTTTAGACATCGCTACTTGGATACTGTGATGTCTTATGTTGACATGTATTTGTTAAATTCCACAAAATATAATGATCTGGTGATACAGACAACTAACAGCAATGGCTACCTTTTCTACTAAAACCTACCAAAGATGAATGTGTAATTTACTAAATTTAAAGCCACTACACATTGGGCTGTGGGGGTGATGTTGATTCTGGAGGCATTGATTTTAGACCTTTGATCTTTTTGAACAAAAGTTTATCTAACAGTTTCGATTCAATATCATGGAGGTGACGGAGAAGCAGGTATCATAAATAGGGCACCAAAAGGAAGCTATTCATCCCTCAATCACTTTTAGTGGACATTAAAAAGGGTCTGCCGAGAAGTTACAATTTATATGTCAGCTCTTGTAAATAGCATGATAATTGCAGCAAGACAACAGCAACCCCCACCCCCCCCCTCTTCATAAGTCGCATTTTTACTAAATATATCTGATAGAAGCTATTTGTTCTAAAATAGTCCAAAGATCATAAAAAGAACAATGGTGCGGCCTACGTAATGAGCGATGTCAGCACACATCGCTCATGAAAAATTGAGGTTTTCATCAAATGGATGGTCGCATGAACTTTGGATGGGGCTTAGTCAAATGGAAATCAAAAGTCTTAATGGCTTTTTTAAGAATCAAGTGATAGGAGCGTAACTAGCCCCCCCCCCCTCATCATGAATTTCTCCTCAAACACATCCGATTCTTCAATATCTTGCTCTTTACGCTAAAGTTTGACCGTTTGTCCTAGTTTTCTTAAGAACGGTTGCGGCTGCTTAAAAATGGGGGCTGTTGAATTAAAAGCTTTTTTTAAAGGTTCTAAAAGCTTTAACGTAAAGAGCAAGGTATTTAGGAGGGAGCAACCCTTTATAGGGGGAATAAACAGCTTATGTCAAAGTTAATATGCAAGTTTTGTTTTAATTTTTCACGTAAAGGGAGCCATATTAGAACTTGCAGTAGTTAAAAACATTCAGAAATCAAATAATAAAACAAGTAATTTTTTTAATGAAAATAGGGACATAGGCTAATTGGTATACTATTATTATTTAAGAATTAACGACGCTTCTTGACTACTAAGGTCCCTGCGTCGGCCCGGCAGTGCATTCCTGCAGCGTGATTCGAAAAAATTAGACTTACGATCTTTTGAAATACGCGCCAAAACAACAGAGAGAGACAGAGCACACAAGGAAAGGAGCAAAGTAACACACAACAAAATCCGCAAACATTCCAACCCCTTGAGGTTGACTTACCTCTTTGAAGTCTTGTTTCTTGGTTGACAGCCCCAATGTTCTCTCTTGACTGGCATTGAACTTAACCGATTGTTTCTCAAATCACTATATATTTCATCTACAAAAGCAGGAAATTAGGAAAGAATTTGTGCAAGAAACAATAACAAGAAAAAATACAAGAAATAATGGCAAGATTTCCGGGGCATATTCTGATAAAGAGAGAGTCTGTGCATATTTGCATGTGTGTTAGTATATGAATCTTTATGCACATGTATGTGTTTTGCTATGTGTGCAATTAGGCATATTAGTGTAACTAGGCGTGTCCGTACTTGATATGTGTGTGTGTCTGTTTGGGATGATAAATTGTTTGTATGTTTAACAATAGGAAATAGCTCTGGATTTACGCCGACAATTCATGGCAACCCTGTCCCTATCACATTACTCCCGTCGTCGTGGCCTCGTCTAAGTAAGTTCCATACTGGAAGTGACAAGTCTTTAACTTTCTAAGTATAACTTCATTATAACTGGCCCCATTTATGTCCACTCTTTTTTCTTTCTTTATTTTTTTCTCTTTTTCTTTATTTCTCTATTTTTTTCTCTATTTTTTCTTCTCTGTTTTTTTTTCAGCTCTCTTTTCTTTGGTTATTGAGGCAGTGTGGACAATAATTGGTGACACTGGACACATACATAAGGATTATACTTTAAATACCACGAGAAATATTCTAATTTCTAGCTGTATTTCAGGTTTCATCAAAAAAGATAAAGCAAAGAATATCGTATGAAAAGAGGAAAGCGGCACTCTACGTGGCATAAAAACAAATACAATATGATACTGATGACAATCCTCAACTTTCTTCAATCTTTGGATCTAAGAATCTCGATGTTAGGTCACATGTTTTTTTAGAATATTCACAAAAAAAGTAGAAAGAGAAGAGAGAAAGGGATTGAGGGATGATCTAGAAGCGAAGGAAAAAGAGAGAGAGAGAACGAGAGAAAGAAACCCAGAGCATAAAGGAATATAGCTCCAAGCCAAATTCTCCATTCCAGCATGATAAAATTTATGTTTTTTAGAGGAAAGGAGGAATGCCCCCAAAATGGGCACAATCTATTCCATATGAGCTATATATTTGGGCAAGGTTAGAAAGATTAAGTTAAAAATGGTTTGTGAGTAAAACATTTATTATATTCAGAAAGAGCATAAATAAAGGTGTCAAGTGGTATGTTCACTTTATTTGTGGGCCGTTTATGTAAACTGCTTAATACTTACCAGCATAACAAGGATAGAAATCCCTATTTTGCTCTAAACAATAGTTTAATGCAATTCTTAGGGTATTTTTCTCTGATCTGATGAGTTAATAAAAAAATATCTCAAATTCTAAAATATCACCATGGATTGATCAGGTACCAGAAAAGGAAATTGGAAGGGAGGATGGTTTCCATCCCCAATTACTTTCAGACCTAAAAAAGAGCACAAGCTTTGAATTTACAATGGAATGAGCACCCTATCCTGATTTTTATAATCACCCCTTCCATACGAAGTGACCCAGGAAAGCAGTTTGGTGGTCCTTTACCCACCCTTTTTGCGCCCCTTCTTTTAGAAATCAACTTTTTTCTTTTCTTTCTGCACGGAGGCTTCCTTAGCCTAACGACTCATGGTTGTAATTTCTGTGGTATTCAACAATAAACTGGTACACAACCTACTTGGGCACGGTATAAGAGAAGAATTGAAAGAAAAATTTAAACAGAAATAACAGAACCCAAAGAGAGTAGAAACAAGTAAAAAAAAGGAAAATTTAAAAAGGCGTGGATTAAACATTCAAGTAAAGAATGGTTTATGAACTGAATACAAGCAATACAAGATATATGAATACAAGAAGGAGCTGGTATACAAGCAGTTTAGGCAACATAAAGGAGAAAAATTGAAGAGAAATAACAAAACACAAGACAGATGAAACAAAGAAAAACAAAGCGAATAAAAAATAGAAGGGGGGGCAGTTGCCTCCTTCAACAGCCTGGGGAAAAATTATTATATAGCCCATGTCCCTTGACTATCCGGATATGAACCCTTCTTGCTCTCCCGATAAAACACTGGAGATTCGCCCCTGCTTAGTACAACTAACTGAGAGGGGGTACCTCCCGGGAAGTTATGATGTTGATAGACTCCAGTATAAGAAGTCGAGAGAAACTGTCCAGGATCAGTTGGATACTAAACTTGAGAGTTTAAAATTTGACAATGTGGAAGATGGTTGGAATAATTAAAAAAAAAAAAACAATTTGTGAAGTTGCTGACGGTGTCTTACGGTCTTTAATGCATGGTACTCAATTGATGAAAATTATTGATTTCATTTAGCCTAGGCTATTTTCTGAGTGAAAGGAGTTAAAACTCTTAATAGCCTATTCCTTTTGTTTGAAAAGTAGGCTTATTCTTTTCCTTTTTCCTCCAATTTTATTGCATGGTAGGAGATTCCAGAATTTTCTTTTCCTAGATTCAATGTTTCCTAGTTTTTCTAGCCCCCTCAGGGAGGGGGCCAATCATCTAATTGGTGGTCAGAAGCTGATATTCCTAATTTTTGCACCTCCAATATCCAATGATGATAGCCAGAATGATACCATGAACCATGCCGAAGACACACATATCCTACCGTTCCGACGACAGCCATAAAGAGTATACTATTGGAGTTAATAGTCCCTCAATATACTATTGCATGAACCTGTTTGCTACGTAATAGGTGTTGCGTAACTTGCTAAATTTATTAAAAATGACGTAATCTTGACTGATTTGTTTTGCTAGGGCTCAGGGCCCGCTAGTCAAGTGGGGAACCCTGGTTGTAACTGAGGACGGCACACACTTATGTGTTACGTAATACGGTAAGTTTTTTTCTTCAAGGCGTTTTTTAAGCAGTTTTTCTTTCAAGATGTTTTTCTTCAGCCGGCGAGAATCGGTACCAGGCGGAAGATGCCACGGCCGAGCACGGCGACCAGCACGGTGGTGATCAGCGCCGGCATCGAGATCAGCATGGCGGTCTGGTACGGCACCAGTTCCACGCTGCCGTCACCGGCCTTGCCCATGGCCATGTTCACCGCGACCGGCGACAGCGCCAGGCCGATGGAGATGATCACCGGTGCGATCACCACCGGCGGCAGCAGGCGGTCGATGAAGCTCGGGCCGCGCAGTTTGACCACCACCGACAGCAGGATGTAGACCAGGCCCGCAGCGATGATCCCGCCCATCACGGCCGGCAGATGGGTAATAATTTCTGTTCGTTTTAAGTTTTAATGCTGCTCCTTACTTCCAGCTGAAAAAAAAACTTTTTCCTATTTATTTTTTCATTGGTTTTTTCAAAATAATGCTAGTAAATCCTGCGCTCCCTTCATGGAAATTTTCTTCCCCCATGACAAATTCCTCGATAGAAAGTTCCCCCAGAATATCCCCCTCTTTTCAACCCCTCCCCCCAACCAAAAAATCCTCCTGAAAACACCTGTAGACTTCCCAATAACCATTACTATATACACTGACTTTGGGAAAATAATTAGCGTGGGAGGGGGCCTAGGTGCCCTCTCCTTCCGAACCGAGTGCTTCGTCGCCTTCCAAGTCAGACCCTCTTCCAGATGAGGGATCGCTACTTCTGAAATAAAAACAATCTTTAAATAATATTAATAAAAGTATCAATAGGAAAAAAAGAAAACAAGTTACATAGGCTACGAAGCTCATCCAAAAGTACTCGCAAACTCTGTCAGGGAATAAAACAAAATGCGAAAAAATGCACGAAGACGTTTGTTTTCGCTTTGTTTCTATTACCAGACACAAATTAGGAGTACTAAATAGAAGGAAAAAAAAGAACAAACAAAACTGCAAATCTTAAATTACCTTACACTTCAGTAAGGAAAATACACCTGGAAAGACAGATCAAAATCGTACGTTTTAAATCGTTTTAAATGTCTTCGTTTTGAGAAACAACTTTATTATCTTAAAAAGACAAAACATTCAGACTGTCCTTTTGAAAACTCGGTTTTCAGATAAAGGCAGGAGTACTAAATTACTGTTCTATATGCATATAGTAAGGGGAATTCCCAAAGAACAGTGATTCTCGAAAGAACATTGTTGTTAAAGTGATAAATTACAACCCGATGACCCATTTTTTACACTTCAAATAATCCCCCGGAAAATAGATTAAGGGTTGGGGTGTTTCAATAATGGAAATAAATAATCCTTGAAGGGTTACGTCGAGGCTTAATAATACAATTTCCGTTTATTAGCATTCTACACGTCATTGAACAGTGTTTTGAACCTTTCATTTATATTTTTTACTTATTAATAATTCAGGTTTATATGCTACGAGTCGAGAAATTTTATCTTTTAAGATTGATTCACAAAATTGAGTATGGGTCATAACAGTAACAATATAATCTTCTATTAAGTAACACATTAATCATAATAATTCGGCTGATGATTGAATAATAATCAAAAGGCTTTTCCGACTCAGATTTCGAGGTACAATGATCAAATATTTCCGGTAATAATTTGCAGGGGATGTCTTTCCATATATACAAGGCAACACCTCCACCTAGTCTATGTTCATCTCGATCACCACGTGTACTCAGGAAAATTTCATAGCCTGCCATATGACCTGAAGACCTATCAAGATTCCACGTTTCAGTAACTACAATAGCTGGGATACTGTTTTGACGGACGATAACTTCAAATTCTTCTATTTTGTTACATAATGACTGGCGGTTTATAATGAGAAAATTAGGCATTCTATTTTTCGAAATAAAAGTCACTGACCCCAATAGGGGGGGGGCTGATCACAACCTCTCACAGTGCCTATGAGTTTGACTGTGTGTTTGCCTTCTCTCTGTGTGTTTGCTTTACTATGTGGTTTCATTTTGTGTGTTCACACCAGGGGTGTCATCTTTGGGTATATTGTGCCTCTCTGGGGTCAATTGCCACCAATCATCAGAAAAAACTCTATTGTTAATTTTTCTCTAAGTTTAAACGATCGGTTCTAATGTTAACGAAAAAATGCCTGAAAAATGTCTTATGCGTGCCGGGTGGCGTGAATTGACTCGGTGTACCACGAGAGGGTCGCTTGAGAAAACACGAACCAATGGGTTTAAAGTATGATTAATGGACCCTTCTTTCAGCACCAGGCATGAATATGCGTAGTTATATTATGTTGCATTGATAAATCAGTCTTAAATCCACATCTGCAGAAATCCTAGACGTTAAGTCCTCAACACCGTCATACTTAACAAAATCTACGACATAAGGCAAAAATCGAAGTAAGCCAAAATATTCTCCTGTAACACCGTTTACTGCTCTTTGGGAACAAGAAGCATTTGATTATTTTATATTATAATTTTTTATGTAGACATTTACTTTAATTTAATTTAAACTGTCATTATCATAATGTATTAATATCATGATTTATATTATCTATAGTGTACAGACGTTTTCAGGGGATTTTTTTTTTGGTTGGGGTTAGGAGTTGGGGAGAGGCGGTTATGTGGGGGGAAATTTCTATGGAGGAATTAGTCAAGGAGGAAGAGAATTTCCCTGAAGGGAGAGTAGGATTTTCTAGCATTTAAAAAAAATGAAAAATAAATATGAAAAAGTGCTTCTCAACTGGAAGTAATGAGCAGCATTAAAACTTAAAACGAACAGAAATTATTACACATATGAGGGTTTCACCTCCTCCTAATACCTCGCTCTTAACGTTGAAGTATTTTTTAGTAATTTCAACTATTTATTCTAGCTCCCAGTGTCTTGGGGTAAGGGTTTTAAGTTATGCCCCGTGAGCTTTTAAGGCGTTATGGAAGGGATGGTTGTATAAGCTTTAGTGGATGCTCATTGGGTTG
This sequence comes from Alatinidae sp. Z8VKAUB7J3, assembly GCA_010016025.2. Lineage (NCBI taxonomy): Eukaryota > Metazoa > Cnidaria > Cubozoa > Carybdeida > Alatinidae > Alatinidae sp. Z8VKAUB7J3. The sequence continues at coordinate 63,219,728 of JAAAKM020721499.1, read as the reverse complement.
AAAATCGGAAGTTCTAGTTCCCTTTAAGAGTCAAAAGTGATTGAGGGCAACTAGCCCCCCCCCCCGACTACCCTGCTTTTCATGAAAGGCATCTGATTGAAATTAAGAGTTATCTGTTTTGTTCAAAATGATCCAAAGAACAAACGACAATGCCTCCAGGGTTGAGACAAACCCTCGGAGTTATAGGGCAAGGGTTGTAAGTTATACCCTTCCTAAGGTAGGAGGACAACTTTTATTACGGGAAAGGCATTTTTTTTTTATAGAATATTTTTGTAGTATATGTTTGAAATGCATCCGGTTCGGCTGCCATTTAATGAAAAAAAGTATAGGTGACGTCTAAGGTTTAAAACATTTTTTTTTAAGTTGTCGCCATTGAGAGGACTGGAGAGGGGATTTAATAAAAAAAAAAAAGGAAAATAGTACATTCATTCTTTAATACATATAGCCATACCCCTTCCCCCAGGAAAAAAAAAAAGAAAAACGCAGTCAAACATACCAGACCAAGTCCTAGACCATGGTATTGTGACAACTTGAAGACCCTTCGGGGCCCTTGCTGGTCGACCAGTCCCCACTACGACGACCCCGAATTACAGCTTCGAGCCCGAATCCTTCAATGGATTAGCCTGGTGGGTATCGCAACCCTCGTGCCGATGACCGCGCTCCTGCCCTGGTTAGATCCCAGCTTCAAAGCGGCGCTGCCCCTTTATCTAGTTGCGATCAGCGGTATCCTCGCCAGCTTCGTCTTCTTACACCGTGGCTATGTAAATCTGGCTGCAGGCGTCATGTGCGCCCTGGGTTGGTTGGTCACCATGTGGACCAGCTTTGCCGTGGACGGATTCAACAGGTTAAAGCCCGGCTGGATAAAGCTGGCTTCTCATGGGCATGGAATGAAGGCCAGGGTCCCAATTGCAAGCCTGATAATTTTCTTAAGTTGCTGGATTCGCGGCTTAGGGACCAGGTAATCCAGGTTTGGCTTACTGATTTCGAGGATTCAGTTACTCTATGGTTTTATAAACAGATTAAAGTAGTGTGTTGAGACGAGTTTTACTTGGGATTAAACCTACCGTGGAGAGCGTTGAAGCTATGGTTGTAAATGAACAAATTGTGTGCCATCGCGTAAACGACACTGGAATTTTTACGACTTTGATTGCCGTCTAATTTTTCCCCGGGCACCACCAGCCCTAGGAACGGCTTTGAACCTAAGCCCTTCTCGAATAACTTAAAAGCTATGCTGCTGGATTGTCTGTGATCTGTTTACCCCATATTTGTTTTTTCAGGATTTGGCTAATGACATATCTTGACATCAAGCAGAGAAATGGGCTTAGCACTTCGTAAGCATTGAAGCGTTTCAAATGCGCGACAATAAATCCTGTTCACTAAGGACATAGCTGTTAACTAAATGATAGATTGAACGCTTATACGTGGTGGAAAAAGCAAGATTTTACGCTTTATTTCGAACACCTCATCTCGCCTCGTTTTTCTCAAAATCGTCCGATAAAAACCAAGAGATAGCCATTTAGCCAAAAAAATTAATGTGCAAGTTTCATTTTAATTATTCATATGTGGAGAGCCAAAACCAAAATATATATTAATTCAGAAACATTCAGAAATTAAATAAAAAACAAGTTTTTTAACCGAAAGTAAAGAGCAGCATTAAAACTTAAAACGGACAGAAGTTACCCCGTATATGAAAGGGGCTATTCCCTCTTCAACGCCCCGCTCTTTGCGCCAGAGGTTTTTACTGCTTTAAAAAGTAGAGTTGATAGAAATAGTTAGAGTAGAATCCGTCCAGTGTTTACTCGTTTGGGCATTCGATCGGCGCGGTGATCGATGAAGCGCGGGCTTCGGTGGCGAATCTGATCGGAACCGACGCTTCAAACATCGTATTCACAAGCTGCGGCACCGAGAGTAGTAACACCGCCATTCTTAGTGGCGTTCGAGCGCGGCCGGAACGGCGGCATCTCATTGTTTCAGCGGCTGAGCACTCAGCCACGCTCAAGACGGCGGCGACTCTTGAGGCCCAGGGGTATGAGGTGACCTATTTGCCGGTTGCCGCTGACGGGACCACGGACTTGGCAGCGTTGGAAGGCGCCTAGGGAACGTTTAGGGAGAGTTTCAATTGAACAAAAAAACTAGATGTGTGCAGGTTTTCAAAAAAGCATATAAACAATATCATAGGCAGCGCTGCTCTATAATAGCTAGAAATACCATTAAAACTTTTAAAGGAGCTAATTAAAATGAAAACTAAAAAATCTAGTGCCTTTTTAAGAGTCAAAAGATATTGGAGGGCAAGCAGCCCTTAACCCAAGCCCATTCATTTTACAAACACGTCAAGTCAAAGTTTTGAGACAGCCATTTTGTTCAGCATAGTAGAATGGTCCAGCAACTATGTTTCTAGAGATATTGAGCTTAAATAGGACGCTAGAAGAGACACAACTAACAAACTCCTCCCTTTCTCAATCTCCTATGAGTAGCACTATTTCGCCGCCTATGATTAAAATTTTAGGTAATTTTAGAAAAAGGTGGAAAACGCTTTTCAAATTGTGTACAATTTTGAGGAAGATTACACGATACAATTCAACATGTCCGGGAACTCTCAAATAAAGGTTTCAAACCACCATTTACAATATATTTTGTTTTTTTAGGAATGATTTTATCGTGGTGGCATATTTTTCAATACATGTATATAGTTCGTACTTTATGATCCGTTATTATACACTGTATTTAAAAATATAGAAAACTAATTGCTGGACAAAACTTATAAAACTTCAGTTGCTAATTTCTATGGCTGACTTACAGACTTGGTGCCAGCATCGAGAGCGCATACACTATCGTTCTCCTGTAAATCCGGTCCCGAACCGCCGCGGGTGCATCTTCAGGTCTTATTCTTGCCATGCTTAGGAAATGATGAAGAATAAGCTATCGGACCATTTTGCACTTGAGCGACCGCGTGGTCGTTTCCATTCAACAAGAACAAGGTCGAGATCATATACGACGCAACATGAGGTTTCTTCTAACATTCAAAGGAGGTGGCCCCTACGGTACAAACATTAGGCTACCCTGATTTCTAAGCGACTTGGAAAATCGCTTTTATCGACGCATTTTAGCCAAATAGATTCGCTGATCACAAAACTACTATATTTAAGATCATAGTACATTTATTTTCACGCGATTTCAGACGCAAAGCTCGAAGCTTCGAGCGAATCTGTGGTTCGTAAACCAGTTCTGCCTATACTCTTTCTGATAGGTTATTCCTTGGGTTAATTTTATCTTTTTGACTACAGTCACAGCTGCAACCTAGTACAGTCTGAACCAGGGCCTCTGGTAGTCAACAATTAAAAGTGGATTTTGAATTCTAATCCTGGATGATTTCTTGTTTAGGTTTTAAAGTCACTTTCCATTTTCATATTAAAAATTTTATCCTTTAGTCAATTTCTGTAGGTTTTTCATTTCTTTTTTTTTATAGCAAACAAATTCATGCTGCAAAATAATGTACTTCACTGCGAAACGCATTACTGCGTGGAAGTACGACCATGGAAGTGGGTACATTTTCCATGGTCGTACCGTTAAGGTATTTTTCTTACCTAAAAAGGGCTAAAATTGATACAGTAACTCGTGAAAAAGGTAAACTTGAAACAAAAATCCATGTGAGGGTGAAATAGGGAATAAAATAGGTAAAAAAACTAAAAAAAGAGAAAAAACTAAAAAGAAATAAAAAAACTAAAAAATTAAAAATTAAAAAAAGAAGAAACTAAAAAAGAAAAAAACTAAAAAATAAAAAAAATAAAAACTTAAAAAAGATAAAAAGACAAAAACTAAAGAAAAAAAAAGAAAAAGAAAAAAAGAGAAAAAAACTAAAAAAATACTAAAAAAAAAAAAAATTTAAAAAAAATTAAAAACCTAAATTAGGTAAAAAGCTAGAAAAACTAAAACGAAAAAAACTCAATTAAAAATACAAAATAAAAGAAATAAAAAGGAATCAGTAATGAATCAGTTTGATTCACGCGGTGATCTAAATCCAGGATATTCAGCGGGAATTGACGGGTTTAGTTCTATAATTGTCAAAGAAATATTGTGTGCAGTAATTTCACCATTTCATTATACAATTAATCTTTTATTTCAAACTGAAGTTTTCCCATCTGCTTTTAAAGAAGGAAGGATAATTCCACTTCACAAAGGTGACTCTCCTGAAAACCCATCAAGTTACCACCCAATTTTTATTTTGTCAGTTTTTTCTAAAATATTTGAGAAGGCAATCTATAAAAGGTTTTATGATTTTCTTAAATCGTCTAACCCTGTTTCCAAATAGTTGGAATTCATCCAGACTAGGTAATCTCATTAAACAGGAAAGACAAGGGCTTATTAAGGAAGTCACCGAAGGCACTAATAAAAGGAAATGGGGTATCTAAAGGACAAACACTTGATTTTCTTTGTTTTTCAATTCTTCTTTCTATCTCAGACGGGAAAAGAGTGAGAAAATAAGGGGATAAGGCCCCTGTTAGTAAATGATCGGACAATGCTGGAAGGTTGTGGACAATGGAAGCGATCAATTTATTTAGATTATTGGCAGTAACACCAGGGGACTCGGGTATATTGAAGTTAAGCTCCCAATGTCAACAAATCTGGTCGGGATTTGAAATAATAGCTCTGGAACATTAATTTCTTCTAAATATCAAGTTTCATTAAGATCCGGTCACTCGTTCCTAAGTTAAAAATACCTCAATTTTGCTAATTTTTCCAAATTCACACCTTCAGCTCCTCCAAAGAGAACAGATCCGTTCCAATAATGTCAATCACGTATCTAGAACTTGTGCTTATTCTTCCCATCAAGTTCCATCCCGATCTCTCCACTCTAAGCGTTTTCCAAGATTTCAGTTTCCCTTCTCCAGATATCACCTATTCTTAAGATAAAAATACCCTAGCTCCCCCCCCCCACAAAGAAAATGAAATAGATACAACAAATCTGATATTGTTTTTTAACTAATTCAACAACGAACAAGCCTAGTGAATTCAGGTAACCAATCTTAATTCACTGTTAATTCAACATAAATAATGTGGAGACATTCAGACAATTCTAATTTAGAAGAAGAATCCAAGAAAAAAAGTGTTTCTTTTATTACAGCAATAGAGACACCCCCCCTCTGTCGAAAAAATTATCCTGATCTCTAAGGGTTATAAGGGTAGAACAAGAATCCGAATAATGGAGGAACTGCTTCTTTTGCTAGTACTACATAAGGAAACGAAAACAGGTTTACATCATGAAAATGATATGTAAAAATAGTATATGAACGTATTAAATTTTTAAGCGTTAAAAAAAAGAACAGGCAGTGTTCAACAGATATACTATTCCTAACACTTTGTACATTTAAATTTTCTAACCAACACTGTACTTGCTTATATTACAGATTCAATTATGGGTTTAAACTGAGTGTGAGCAATTCACCATTTCTATTATGAATTTTTTACATCTTTCATATTCACTGATTATTTCCTCATGAGGTAGATTAGCATCTAAAGTCACAACAGGCGGCAGTGGCAACTTGGCTTGCGAACGGGCTTCTGCTTCGCACCGTGGGACGGCAACGCGGGGTGGATCCCGGCCGCCGCGCCGCTGGTCCAAACGTCGTTGGGCCTCGTGCACGGCGAGGGCGACACCGTGCTGCCATGGCGCCGCTATGCGCAGGCCTATTACGCGAGCGCCACTGCGTTCCAGTGCATCAAGATGTTCTATCGCCTCGACGAGACCTGCAACCACACCAACGTGGCGATGCCGGGCACGACCAGCGCCGGTATCGCGGTCTTCGCGCGAACCTCGTCGCTGTGCTTGAACTGGTGCAAGCGGTACCTCGAAGACGATGCCGACACTGGGACATCTCCAATATTTGCTCCAAGAAATCAAGCAATGGCTATCTAAATGGATATCTATCCGGATCTAAAGTAGAAATGCCTGCTTGCTGATCTCGGTACAGGGGATTCGGGAAACGGAAAACGGAGATGCCGGTTGATAATTTTGGTGTTTATAGGAAAAATCGATAAATTAATATAGATGTCACGATAGAGTCACTGTGCATACAAAACACCAAACATATCTTTAATTTTTTGAACCGCTACAATAAGAAAAAAAGGGTTAAAAGGGCGTTTAAGGGAATAGAAGACCCCCCCCGAAAAAAAGAGAGCAGCTCATCGGAAAGTAAGAGCCAGTGATATAACTGGGCTTTTTGAGAACTTTCTACCCAGGTATACAAATAGTTTCAAAGCATCCAGTAGCAGAACTCAACAAAATTCCAAAATCTGCCGATAAATTTGGGGATAGTGGAAGCACTTATATTTCCTTGTAAAATCTGCCGATAAGTTTCACTAGGACATGAAAACTACCAAGTAGAATGACTACTATGCTACCCCACTTTTTAGCACTCCCGGCCGAGGGCACAGAATCAAGAGTTCGGTACCTGGACTGTGCGGGTTGTCTGCATGAAAACTAATTTTTAGTAACGGGACAAAAATGAAGACCGGGACACAGGGAATATAAATGACCACCGGGACACTCAAAGAAAAATTACAAACCGGGACACCGGGACACAAATGACGACAGGGACGACGGGACACAGGGACACAACTGCAACGGGGGAGCCGGGGGCACAGGGGGATTTATAGATGACGACGGGGACACAGGGAATATTCGATTAACAATCACCATCAACAAAGCTCAAGGGCATTCATTAGAAAAATGCGGTATAGATCTGAATACGGATTGTTTTTTTCCCATAGATAAGTATATGTTGCATGTTCATTTTTATATGTATACGGGAATCACAAGCACGAATTCGCTTTTCCACAGCTATAATGGGGTCAGTAATGCAGAATTTTCTAACTAGGCAAGAGCTGTGGGTCTAAGGGTAAAAACGTAAAAAATATTTTGTGAACCGTAAGAAAACTGAACGTAATTGACTTGTCATATTTTGTGAGCATTTTCCAAAACGGCGATACGTACAGATAATGTGGTAGAGCGACAGAGTTGAAAAGTTTCGAAAGAAGACGGCGGTTGAACCGTAACTTATTCGTTACAAAACAAGTTCAAGCTCATTTATTTATTAATCACATATACATGTATATATGACGGTGTAAATATTTTTTTTCAATTTCCTTAAGAAATTTCAATGCTGATATGTCTAATAATTCTATAATGTCTATAATGTATAAAGTAGTAAGTTAATCTCTTTCAGAAGAAAGAAATTCTTTTGATTTAATTAATTTAAGCGAACTTTCCGAAAGGGAAGTTTTTCGGGGAGAATTGGAAGCCAATTCTAGGACTGGGGCTTGGTATGTTTTGACGGGTGCTTTCAGGCTAAAGAACCTCTTCCTAGCTAATTGGTCTACTGTGGGCTGTATCCCCATAGTGGCATAGTATTTGTAGGCATGAATATATAATGAGAAAAAGATTAAGTTGGGTTATTTTAATAATCATTTGGTGGAGTTAGACATGTTTTCGTAAATAATTTCACGGGCTTAGCTGTGTGGTTACTTAGGGGTTCAAAGTTTTGTTCCACAGTTGATTCCACGATTTCTTGACATATTGAAAATTGGCCCGTCTAAATGTGTTAAGAATTCTTTTGATTTTGGAATGTGAGCTGACCAAAAGGTTAATTCGGATATTTTTTGACTACTATTTTCTGAATTTTCCTCAGCGAACATTAGGTATTGTTGTAAGCTTTTGGGTAGTTGAAGGCTCCACAAGGTTTAATTTATGAAAAACTGAAAGAATGGAAACATGTCTGTAATTCGTGGGATCAGCTTAAGAACCTGTGTAAGAACCTGTGTATGTGTAAGGGAACTACTCTAGCTTTCTTTAGCTGTTTGGGGAAAGTACCCTTTTGCAGAGGCAAATTGGTCAGATAAGTAAGAGTCTCTATGATTGACGAAGCAACTGGTTTTAACACATTAGTGTGTACTCAATCAAATCCAGAAGGAGAATTTCCTTTTAGGTTTCGTGTTTTCAACAGGATTTCAGGTGGAGAGACAGGGGCAAGATCTATTGATTTGGTGCATGCTGAGCCAAGGTATGTTAATCAGGTGTCTGGAAATGGAGCAAGTATTAAAAATTCTGGACAAATTTCGACAAGCTATAAAAATAATCTTTGGAGCTATTTAACAAAGGTAAGTGGAAAAAGGATATTATATGAAAAAGTATTTCTTGGAATGCATACACTTTGTCCCCCTTCAGTAAAGTTAAGCTGTGGAAGAATGGATGAGGATATCAAATCGTATTGATTTTTCACTTCATCAAATCGGTTCATTTCGGCTAGTTTAGAACTTATTTATGTTTAAGCGTACCCCTCGAGCATAAAGTACCATTCAAAATTTTAATTTCAGCAGTCAAGAGAAATATGGGAAAATATTTAAAAACTTGACTTAGCAACATTTGGGCCAAGGTAATTAGCATCAAACCAGAGAACGACTCTCTCGAAGAGGCTCAATCGTTTAGGACGCATCTCAGACTTAGTTCTAACTCCATCACAAATAGTACTGTCATCAGCGAAGGAAAAGATAGCGTCCTCATCCTGCGAAAGTGAAGGATTTTTATTTTTTTAACTGCAAGATCCTGGATGACATAGGCAACAGCAAACTGAGGATTTCTGATTTTTAACCGTAACAATAAGGTCACTAACATAAATCAAAAACAGAAACAGATTCACAAACTCATATCCCTGGGTAGGAAACAATAAATTAGATTTCATAGAATTTATTTACTCAGGAAGGATAGGGTACATAGACATGCAGTAGGGCTAATGATGAATAAGGAAGTTGCGAAGTCTCATTTAGTTTTCGAAGGTAACAAGCTCTAAATAAGGAGCGATGCGGCTCAATAGTAACCGAACCTGTAAAAAACAGACTCTTGATAAATCCAAAAAATCAAATTTTCATGCTTATTCAAAGATATAAAATTCATCAAGTTTAATGCTACCCATTAAAAGTTACGAGTCTGGGAAACTTTGCCCAATTTTAGTTGCAGATGTAGTTGGTGATACCATTGGTGATGCAGCTACTGATACAGATGCTGTCGCAGATGTAGTTGGTGATACCATTGGTGATGCAACTACTGATACAGATACTGTTGCAGATGTAGTTGGTGATGCTGCTACTGATACAATTGGTGATGCTGCCGGTGGAACACCACAAGCTTCTTTTGAAGACATTCTGTAAAATTATAAATGTTATTATATATTACTATTATAAAAATACTTTTTCTTATACATACTGGATAACATAATGACAAGGACTATCTTCAGTTATACTAGTAATAGTTGCAGTATCTACAGGGCACCTAATTCGGTAATTTGGAAAAATTAGAAAAATGAGGCATTTTTAACTTACGAAATTGTGATTCGATCTTAATGAAATTTAATATTTAGAAGGACCTCATGTCTCAGAGCTCTTATTTTAAATCCTGACCAGATCCGGTGACATTGGGGGAGTTTGAGGAGGAAACTGAAAATCTTGGAAAACGCTTTGAGTGGAGAGATCGTGATGATTCTTGGTGGGATGAATAAGCACAAGTCCTAGATACTTGATTGACATAACCAGATCGGATTGGCTTTCTTTGGGGGAGTTGAAAGGGGAGTTGATTTGTAATATTTAGTTTGGGACGGGGGTCAGTGGCGTGATTCTGTAAGCTTGGCCAGAGTTGACCCATATTTTGACATTTTTTTATGGCACTTCTTATTTACAAAGTGACATATAACGATCACAATTTCTGTCGGTCTGTCGGTCCCGATTCTGCTAGTTTGGGCACTTCAAGACAAGCTAGGACGATGAGCTTTGGCATGCGTATTAGGGACCAGACTAGATTAAATTAAAATAGGCATTTCCCCGATTCCACCATCTGGGGGGGGGGAGTGGGGGACGGTTAATTCGGAAAAATTAGAAAAATGAGGTATTTTTAACTTACCAAGTGCCATAAAAATGAATTAAATATATAGACAAAAGTAAAACTATCAAACATTCTAATTTAGCTATCAATATTACTGTTCATACAATCGCATTTCCCATTAGAAGACGAAGCAAACTTCAGATATAGGCTTTTACAGCATGGTATTATATTTCTGTTAATAATTTTGCAAGTTCCTTTTTGTTTCATGCCACAAGTTTGAGTTTTTTCTTCTTAATATTGCCGTAACCAAACCCCAGCGGTATAGCTTACATTGGTATAAGTTCACAGGAGATTGAGAACAGGAGACATATGAGTCATGAGAATCATGAGAATAAACATTTCTTAATCAATAGCACAACATAAGCAAAGCTTGCGAGGCTGTGCTAAATTCAAAGAAAATAAAGAGAGAATATGGAGAATGAGAAAAATATGGAGAATGAGACCATATACCGAAATCAACAACAATAAAAAAGAAACATAAGCAATACATTACCTTGCGTTACCCCAGGAAAACAAAATATTACATACAAAAAATACATAAATATTACAAATGAATAACCTATGGAAAATTTATTTTAGTTAATCTGTTTCAAAAGTATACCTACCGAGCAACTCCACACGTAAATCAGACTTAAACTGGCCAAAAATCGAAGAAAATTCTGTAGGATTCGCTGCCGAAATTTGCCAAGCCCTATCCAAGACGCAAGGGTTCAAACGCAGCTCTGAATCATTTGAAAGACATGTTAGAACTTCTTCAAAATTAGAGTGCTTCTGAGGACATGCCTGTCTTGTTATCCATTCCCCAGCCGAAGTTCCCTGTGTTCCAGCAATTGCTTACTCCAGGATAGCTTCTAAGCTTAACGGAATTCAACAGACTTTCTCGCAAGTTAATGAGAAAATGTCAACTTACGATCCGATCCCGAGCAGTGCTACTGGTAGTGATATAAGCAAAGCCACTAGTATATTGACTGTAATAAACTAGTGGCAAAATAAATCTAATTTAGCGGCAGAAAGTCCCTTCTGTAAAGCTTCATTAGTGACACCACAGGGAGTGATACCACATGATACCACAGGGAGGGGGTTCAGATCCATCATTGAGTCTTCAGCTTGAGTATATTGACTGTAATAAACTAGTGGCAAAATAAATCTAATTTAGCGGCAGAAAATCCCTTCTGTAAAGCTTCTTATAACAAAATGCTCTCTAATGTCAGTTGTTACGCATGTTGTGTACGAGTCAAGCTAGTATAAAACAGGAGAGCAGTCGGTAACAAAGCTTTAACTTTGCAAACATATACGATAACAGCCATATAATAATACTAAGCACAAGACAGGACAAAGCACCAAAATCTATTAGATTAACGAGTTTAGAATAAAGAATTAATAATAAAATATTTGACAACTGGAATGATGTTCCTGCGATAGTTTTTATGATATATTACTATACACAAAACACAGTACACAAAAGGATAAAGGCCTTTTAGAGCCATTGCTGACATATAGGGCATCGAATTGGCGTTCCAGTTGCTGGGTCTTTTTTGAGGGACAAGTAGCAAGATCGTCGCACAGCCTTACTGTGGCGTGGATCAGGTTACAGCAGACCTTCTAAAATTGAAGCGCATTGGAGACCAACTTTACAAAAAAAGATCAATCACACAATAAATGCGATTCAAATGATAGAATATATAATAATTATCGCAATGCTTTGAATCGATTATTAAGAAAAACAAAGAGAATTTTACCCGAGGAAGTTTGAGGAACTATCGAGATGTCCGGCAAAACATGGCGCATGATTAAAGAAGTACTTCAGCAGCCAACGAAAACGATCCCACTTGAAATAGTAAACTAAGAAGGTGAATGGCTAAAAAGTGCTGATTATGTCTCGGAGGTATTTGGAAATTACGCCTATAAGTATTTGTACCTAGATGCCTTTGTGTATGTGTGTCTGTTCATACCTGTATTTCTGTTTTCTTTATGTTTTTGTGTCTTTGATCTGTTTTTGTGTCTATTTGTCTAAGCATCTAATTATCATTTTGTGTGACTAGTGTACCACGAGGGCATCCGTATAGGAAAAAAAAGAATAAAAAAAGTTATTCAGCAAGGATCATGTAATAATATCAGATAAACACGTATGCATTTTTCAAACGATTTCACTAGAAGATTATTTCATAGAATAATCTCAAGGTTCAATGTACTCTTGAAATGATTAATAATACTCAAGAGGGCGAATTTTGGGGCAAGTTGACAGATTCGGGTTCAGTAAAGAGAGCATTTCCTTACAAATTTATAAACTTTTGCTATTAAGATTAGGGAAAATAACAGTTACCCTTACGGAATCTACTAAAAATGGCGATTCTCACTCAGTTTACAGTTTTTTGTTTTCCAAACGCTTTTTCAAACTTCTGGTTATTACGGACAATGGTTCGCTATTTGCAAGGTCGGAACCACAACTTTCAACCACGATAGGACCTTAGAATGGTCCAGTGGCCTTTTTTTTTTTTTTTTTTTTTTTTTTTTTACAAAAAGTAAATGGGAGGGGCTGCAAGTTACAAACTTTGACCTGTGTTTACAAATAGCAATGGTTATTAGGAAGCGTACAGACGTTTTCAGGGGGTATTTTTTTGGTTTGTAGGGGGGAGAGAAGTTGAGGGAGGTTGGGTTACGTGGGAGGATCTTACCATGGAAGATTTTGTCATGGGGGAAGAGGATTTAAAAGAAGGGGCGCAGGATTTCTCTATCATTATTTAAAAAAAAAAACAATGAAAAAATAAATATGAAAAGTCTTTTCAACTGAAAGTAAGGCGCAGCATTAAAACTTAAAACAAACAGAAATTATTACACATATCTTCTATTTTTTATTCTACATACAAATTACTAATCGGTTGAAAAAAGTTCAAATTTAAAACGGAGTCACATGGGAGGTAGTTGCCAACAGATAGTTGACTAAAAAAAATTAATCCAGTTACTTTGCGCAGTGGTTTGCTTTTTGCTAGGTCAGTTCATTCTTCCTGTAACCTAATGTCTTCTGAGAATATGAAAAAAAGACAAGCAGCCAGACCTCTGGTTGATACATCCGCAGCAGGCATGGGATTTGATTCCGATGATGAGATTACGCAAAAGCGTCATCATAACAATCCAAATAAGAAAAATAAGAATAAGCCCCGCCAGAATTTTTTATGCTCCCTCCGAAAGTTTTAAGTTGTGCGAGCCTTTTACCCTCTCAGGATTTGATAAAATTGCACACCTGATAAATATAAGAATACATCCCCATGGAGGTTTTCATTAGTTTGCCCCTTCTCACGAGGAAGATAAACCAATCCCAGGCAAGGTATTTCATCATTTTTTTAATTACTCAAGTGAAAAGACTGGTTTCAAGAGATCTAAAAAAAAAAATGCAAATTTCATTTCAAAATTTGTCCTATTGTTATAAAACTACTTCTAAAACCCTCATATTTTTAATGTGCATTCAAAAGGTCGGCATGGACTATCCATCGTTTCTGCCGCTGATGGATTACTGTGAAAACGAAACGACCCGCAAGAAGGTCTGGACGGCGTACAAACGGCGCGGCGGTCAGAAGAACGTCAAAACCCTCGAACGGATGCTCGTGCTGCGTGCCCAGATCGCCGACATGCTGGGCTACAAACATCCCGCCGCGTTCGAAACCGAAACCCGCATGTCGAAGTCGGCGGATGCCGTTTTCGAGTTCTACAAAAAACTGCGGCCGCTGCTGCGGAAAAAAGCCGAACGCGACTTCGCCGAATTCACCGAAGCCAAACGCAAGCACACGGAACTACCAGAGCAACGCAGAACCAGACTTGCTGCTGAAAGAGAAAGTAAAAAAAAGGCGTGTCGAGGAATTACAAGAGCAACATGAAAACAGGCTTGCGGCTTTAAGAGATAATGCCATGAACGATTTAGAATATATGTATCACTACATCATACACATTTATGCAACCTGATATTTATATACTTGGTTCCAACAGTTTTACCGAGAAGTGCCAAAAAATGAAGCACGGCCACGTGGAAGTACAAAGGAAAAATAAAATTGTACTCGTGTTTAAATTTTAGTATGATTCTATCAAATTCTTTCAAAATTTAAAATCGGTATCCTTTTTCAAGTCACTTTTTAGTGATAGTTTGTTGACACGAAGCTGAAACGGTGCACAGTGCTTTGAATCTGGACTAAAGCCCATTCTTTTTTTCCTATAGCTTCTTAGAATTGGCCTTACACATCATAAAGATAATTCAGTACATTAATATTTAAGTATTTAAATATAATTTTTTTAAAATCAGTTATAATAAAGACAATAAAATATGTAAATAAGTTTCGTTAGTACACGGAGCAATAAAAATTTTACCCACATTCGAAACGTTGTCCACTGCTAAACGGAAAATGGTTGCAACAAAAACCTTGCCTTTTTTGAGCGAGCAAACGTGAATTGTCGCGATCAGAGAAATTTTTAAAAACTATCATTAAAAAGTGTATTAACCTTCGTATTTGCGTCTTTGATGCCTATTTGAGAAAAACAAATTGTACTGTAAAACGCAGCTTTTTCACCCGACTGGCACCGCAAAGCTCAGGTAATTAATAACAATCCTGCAGATTGCGCCCATTGTTTTATATGGCGAAGCAATATTAATGTATGCTGATTGAAGAAGATCAGGGGTTTAACCTTCAATGAAATCAGCATTTCAAAAATTATTATGATTTCATTTATTGGCAGGGATGCCAAGGATTACGACCTCACCATTGTCTCGCACACCGAGCCCAATGACATCGGCATCTATGCCCGCAAGGAATATTACTTCCAGTACGACAATCCCGACTTCGATGCCGTCATCGCCGAACTGGACGTGACTGCGGATCCGGACAAGCGCAAGGAGTTGTTCGGCAAGGCGCAGCGCATCATCGCCGAGGATGCCGTCAATGGCTTCATGTTCCAGTTGCCCAAGATCGGTGTCTGGGATGCCAAGATCGAAGGGCTTTGGCACAACTCGCCGGTGCAGGCCAATGACCTGACCAAGGTGAAGTGGACCGACTAATTGGACTGGAAACACTGAATTTTCTCCTTTCAATTTTCTCTCCTCCCCCCCCTCCCCCAGGGGTGACTATATTGAACAAATTGTCGAAGAGTGTTGAAAGAGGGCCAATTTAAATGGAAACAACATTGCTTAGTGTGCCTTAAAAACATAATCAGCGCAATAGAATAAATAGAATAACAGAATACCTAAATAAACAGCGATAAGGCGCAATGTATTAAATTTTTCATTATCAAATAACATTTAAATAATTGATTCTCTCCTTTTTTCAACAAAGAGGCATACTTTTTAAAAACTAGCATTTGATTATCTCCGTGAGGCATTGGGGATCAGAAATGCCAGCGCTGAAATCCTGTGCGAGGCGGAAAAAAGCCGGGAATCCGCGATGTCCTCGTTTTCGAGCAGCCACTTGTCGAACGCTTCGTCGGACGGTTGCGCGCCGGGACCGATCTCGTCGCGCAACGCATCGATCGAGACGATAGTCTTGGCCGGCAGCAGTCCCTCCAGCGCCTTGCGGGCCTGCCGTGTCGTGGCCAGCAGTTCCCCCGGTGTCACGGTTCCACCGGAGGCATCCAATGCGACGAACACCGGATTGGACCCATCGAAATGCCGATCCATCACGTCGTTCGCGGAAAAAATCGGTTCTTTCATGCGTCAATTATTCATGCGTCAATTCATTACCAAATTAAGTTTTAGAAACTTCTTTCAACATTGTATAGCCGTTTAAAATTGATCTATGACAAATCTCTTTTAGGTTTTGAGGAATTAATGCCTGCTTACAATAAAGCATTACCAGTTATTCAGAAAGAGGACAATGGCGTCACTCCTAGATTTTTCCTTAGGGCGCTAGCTGAACTAGAAGATTTTGTGAATGAACTCTGGGAACTGGTAAATGAATACAGGAAGAATAGCATGTCCAAAAATAATGCTAAAAGTTTGGCTACCAGGATATAAGTATACCCAAAATGACAAACGATATATGAGCTAAAGAAGAGTAAGCAATTAACAACTTAACATCGGATTGCCGCAAGCAAATCAAGCAGCTGAAGATTCCGCCTACTAAACAGACCCCTATTAATGTAGTCTCTCTATAAATGTTTAGTCCTTGCACCACGAAGAGGCCGTAGCCCCCTAATTTTAAGAGGATGGCAGCTAACACTATGGATCCAGTGACTGGGGCTTCTACATGGGCCATAGGTAGCCAGATAACCTGGCTGATAACCTCACCCGAGAATTATGATAATTGTAGGAATTAAGGGGGGTGATCTTATTTGAAGGCGGAGGGGATTTATAAGTTTTTTTTTAAAAATGTACAAAATTTGTTAATATGAATTCTCGCTACTTTTTTATGATTGGCCAAAAATTGCTGGGAATGGGGCTCAAAAGTACCCTCCTCCTCCGTGGATACGGCTTGGCTCACCAATACTAGAATCGCTTATAACACATTGGTCAACAAATGAACATATTAAGAAGTTCTCCAGTTTAGCTAAAAATAGTGATTAATTTACGATTTTTATTTTAGTATTAGATTATAATGAAACACACATTTCTTGGTTAATGGTTGTCTTACCGGTGGTAGTTACCCTTCCAAAATTTCAGCTTTGAATTAACCCTAGACACTACTAGATGGTAATCTTTACTTTTAATATCAGTAACAGCACTCCTATATACCCTAGTATCTTCTATTGATCCTGTCAGTTTTCGGTTTACTATAATGTAATCGATAAGAATTTGCGGTCTTACCATCACGTAAATACCATGTTAGACATAATATATCTAATATTATGACCAAATACTGTACATGTTATAACTAGATTATTATGCCTACAAAACTGAAAAGTCTGTATCCATTGCTTTTTTTTTCCTACACGAAATTTACCAAGGCTAAATTACACCACTGCTCATCTACCTGGTTTGCCAATAGGGCAAAATTCAAAAGAAATGTAGCTATATGTTGAATCTAAAATATTCTCAGCTTCAATAGCTAGTCTAGTTCACAGTTTCATTTAAATGGAGCTCTTTTAGCAAAAATTTATGGTAGTGTGGCACTGTCCCATGTTTTGTATTTAGCAATGGTTAGGAACACATTAACTAATTCAGATTTGCCGCAGAAGATGACACAGACAAGGATTTTTACTAGTTCCCCATACAATTTAGGCTGAAAAAATTTTTCAGCTCCCTTGGCAAAATACCTTGTGTGGGGGGAATTTGAACTAAATCAAAACACACCATATACATGCAGATTGTTAAAAGGGTGCACCTCAATAATTAATTTGGTGTTAATTTGAAACTTTCGGAGAATACTTAAAGTGGAAGATGAATTGATAAAAAGATAATATATACATGTCACTACTAACACTAATACCACAGCTACTTTTCCTTTAGATACTTCTGCTGCTAAATTACTCCACCTACTGCTTCAACTGCAACAACTTGTAAGGATTAGAGTATCAAGGTGAAAGGGTGTCAAAAGGGTGCCAAAAGCGAATATCAACAATATTTTTGGAACGGCTTAGTTATAGTTTATATAAACATAGTAAAAATTATTGTACTGCAATGATTGGAACCCGACAGTCAATGGCTGCGATCAATGAGGGTACCCCTACGCCATTATGAATTGTGATTGGCTGGTTATTATTTTAAGTGTCGTTTGTTTACTTTAGTTATAATCAATATAAAGATAGTAAAAATTTTTGTACTGCAATGATTTGAACCAGACAGTCAATTGGGGCAACCAATGAGCGTACCTCTACGCCAATATGAATTGTGATGGGCTGGTTAATGTTTTTAATGTTGTTTATTTAATTTAGTTATAACTAATATAAACACATGTTTTAAAAAAAAAGATAACGAAGGGAAAAATCTTTCCAAGAGTTATAACCCCAAAAGCGAAAATTAGAGCATTACGCTTACATTATAACTTCTGTGAAATTCAACGTAATCAAAAGGAAAATTAATACCATTTTACAGAACGTTCAGCAGATCAATCGACAATTACCCACAAGACAAGACAAAAACATAATATACAAAAACAAGATATTATTTTAAAATATAACTAATAATGTTAATTTTTTTAAATAATTTAAAATAATGAAGATGATATTCAAAAATGAAATTTAAAAAATAATAAAATTTTATATTGGTCCCATGTAAAGTCCTGATATCCCTCACACCTCGTTTGCCTTGTTTGGTCCTACTTCGCTATTGGAAAACCTTTCTCAAAGACAGCAATGATATTGAAAATGAATCTGAGAAGAACTTACCACTGTAACTCAAATTAATACAGTTGTTGGGTACCTCAAGGATAATTCATCTCAACTCAAGGCACTAGTGGTGTCCCAAAGTAATACAGCAAACAAAATGTTTTTTACTGTGTCACTAATCGTCAATGTTAAAATGTCACTAATGGAACTCAAAGGAAATTTTATTTTATATTTTTGTTATTCATATTTATTTTACCAATTTCAAAGAGCAGTTTCTCAGATTTTAAATCGAACCAGAGCTCGCATCTATAAATGTGGCGAACCTTAAGGAATCTGTGGTACTCCATGCCTAAAGAGCAATTTTTACTATTACATTTTGTAATGCTAAAAACATTATATTTCGTAGTCAGAAAAGGGAATATGTACGGAATGGTCTGTGCCAATAAGAAGCTTTAGTGTTAACTCACTTTTATTTGGAAAGACTTCGATCTTATTGTCCCGCTATGAAATTGAACTGATAGTTTGATTATAAAACATAAACCGTTTTCAAGGAAAATAATATTTATGATATTTAATAGGCGACTCTATGAGTATCCTCAATGAAATTAGAGATGAGGCCTTGAACTTAGACATGACTGTAAACCCCTCTAAAGCCATAATAACGCCGATTTGTTTCCTCGAATCCTAAACCTGTTTTCTTAATCCTATCCCTCCTGAAATTTCTGTGTCCTCATTTAAACTACTTGGCGTCACAATTTCTTCAAATTTAAAGTGGGATATCCACGTTAAAGACATCATCTATAGAGCTAATGTGTCTATCGCCCTCCTTAAGCTCTTAGATAAGTTTAGCGCCCCCCTCCCATTCCATAAGGATTTACATGGGTAGTCTGAGTAGGATAAAGGTGGAATTTCTAATTGCTAAAAATAACTTTTTAGGTTTATACACTTAGCCAGAAGATTTTAGGGAGTAAGAAGATCAGGGAGAAAAAATATGCAAAAAAAATATGATATAGGCTTAATGGATAGATAAGCAAAGATTAATTAGTCGAAAACGAACAGTGTAATAGCTAATAGTAATCATTTTTTAAATTCCATGAACAGTTTTTATTTCTGTGTCAATCGGACTCTATTCTGAATACTGGATTAGACTCACAATGAAACCTACTGACCAATTATCTTGCTGCAATTAATACAACTTTAATTCAAAACGGGGAGTCGAAGCTAAGAGTGGACACGCTCATATTTAAGACAACCAGTGTCAATTAGTTCTTGGAAACAAATTGCAAGCAAAGAGCGAGTCTTGTCAATAAAAACCAAATTCTAAAATGAAGAATTCATTAAAATACATTCAACAGTAAAATAAACTTCTCATGCTGCTTCTGAATATTCAACCTTTATTTTTGACTTCAAAGCAGCTCATCGAAAACCAGTAGCAAATAAAAACTTGCATTATAATTTTCGAAAAAGAAACTTGCTGAAAACTGCTTCCCAGCTATATCACAAAATGTGCGTCTCTCTTCTTGCTGCTCTTGCATGTGTGTACTGACCTAACAACCCTCATCCTCTTCTCTTCCTCCAGCCATCATCGTCGTGGACGTGGTCGAGGACGCGGGCGTCGCGGAGGACGTGGAAGA
This sequence comes from Alatinidae sp. Z8VKAUB7J3, assembly GCA_010016025.2. Taxonomy (NCBI): domain Eukaryota; kingdom Metazoa; phylum Cnidaria; class Cubozoa; order Carybdeida; family Alatinidae; species Alatinidae sp. Z8VKAUB7J3. Next base: position 63,199,925 of record JAAAKM020721499.1, on the reverse strand, counting down.
GGGCGTGGGAGACACTACGGTGGCGGTTTCAGGAATTACGTACAGGATGGGCGGCGACAGCATCAACAGTGAGGGACCCCCCCCCTTCCTTCCTCTCTCCCTTCCCTCTCTCCCTTCCCCCCCTCTCTCTCCCCCTCTCCCTCCTCATCATCCTCGTCGTCGTCGTCCGGTCTCAGCCGGCGTCGCACGGAAGGCTCCATCTGAGTAGTCCCTATTGATTCAACAACGTTCACTCCGTTCTTTCGGCCCCACAACACCGTAGTCACACGTGTTGATAAAGACCAATGTTTACGAATGACCTGTGGTCTCCATACTAATTCTATCAACACTAATTTTGTCTGAGTTTTGTTAAATATTGTTTACTAATACTCTGTATGTGCATATTTCTTTTTTTTTCTGCTTCTGTTTCAAGCTCCTATTTTCTCTAATTTCAAAAAAATATGGCTTAATTCTGATTTACTCGGACAATACTCAGGCTCAGACATTAGACAACAAAACTTTACGCACTTTTAAAAAGCTTCCTATTCTAATCAAGTGGCCCTTGGGTCTCAGTAAATGCTCTTTAAGAATTATTCCATCTGTCTTCCGCCATTTCAGATTTTAAACTCTTTAGTTTAGTATTCAACTGGTCTTGAAAACCCTCTCCCAATCTTCTAGGACCATTATTTCAATGCAATGCCCCTGAAAAAAAAAACAATAAATAAACAGCCATCTGTGGTCTGTCTTCTGGCAAAATAGCAAAATTCCACGTTTTTATGGCACTTGATATTTACCAAGTGACATATAGCAATTGCAAGTTCTGTTGGTCTGTCTGTCCAAGAAGTTCCAGTTTTCTTTGAATCTTGCCTTACTACATCCCACCATACCCCTCGGGGGTGACGAACAAACTTTGGTATTTTGTCATCCTTCATCCGCAGAACGTGTCCTGGCCATCTCAACCTTTCCCTCATTTAGAATAGAGAGCGGAAAAGTCCTGTTCTATCGTTATTTTAATAATTCTGCCCTAGCCTCTCACTCCGATTGATCAGTCGTATAAATCATTCTACGAAATTGAATACCTCCCAGGGAGCCTAACCAGAAGCATACTGTGTCACTGTTTATTATAAATAGTGGAACAAACGAGAATTTTCTCCTCAGAGCCTGATATCTCAAAAGTACCTATCATGGTCGACTCATCGAAGTGGGATGTGATTGAAGCTGGCTTAAAGTGTATTCAAGGCAAAGCCATTGTTAACTCAATTTCACTTAAAGAAGGTGAAGAGCCGTTCATCCGCCAAGCTAAGCTAATTAAACGCTTTGGTGCCGCAGCAGTTGTAATGGCGTTTGATGAAACAGGGCAAGCTGAAACCGCTGATCGTAAGTTCGAGATTTGTCAGCGTAGCTACAAAATTCTTGTTGAAGATATTGGCTTTCCGCCTGAAGACATTATTTTTGACCCGAACATTGTTTGTATATTGATCTTTTATAGGTGGTCACTATTGTGGCCACCAATGGTAACCACTTTTGTATGGGAAAAATAATGTGTAAATTTTTTTCTGTAAACTTCGAGTGGAAAATTTCTTTCTGGTCAAAACTACTACTACTTCGAATAAAACTTACCGCAGCACCAAGCCGCCTAAGGCCAACTCAGCTATGCACGCTCCTCCTCCAACCCAATCTGTTCGAAGCCTCTCTCTTTATACCATCCCAGGAAGTTCCCATCTCCTTTAAATCTTTCTTTGTGACATCCTCCCACCCCAACCGCGGACGTCCTGCTTTCCTTATTTTAAATATCGAGCGGATCCGGTGACATTGGGGGGGGGGAGGATTTGGAGGGGGAAACTTGAAATTTTGAAAACGCTTAGACTGGGGGATCGGGATGAAACTTGGTGGGAAAAAACAAGTCCTTGATACGTGATTGACATAACCAGAACGGATCCACTCTCTTTGGGAGATTTGGAGGGGGAGGGTTGATGAGGTATTTGTAACTTACGATCGGGTGATCAGATCTTAATGAAATTTGATATTTAGAAGGACATTGTGATTCAAAGCTTTTATTTTAAATCCCGACCAGGTCCGGTGACATTGGGGGAGCAATGGTATTAATTGACGAAAGTTTAACCGGGGATGGGAGATCAACAATCTATTATTAATATCTAGAAGGGGGTGGGGGATAACTTTTCCAGTTTTCTATGCCCCTTCCCAAAAAATATTTTCAACAATAAGCACTTAACAAAAGTTGTTGGCGAGGGATATAGTACCCCTACTCCTCCCTCCTTAGCACCCCTCCCTTAATTGAAACCATTGATTGGAAGTTTACCCCATGAAGTGGGACAGATGGAAGACCTCATTAAAATGTCCATTTTCCGAAATTGGATTGCAGATAAATATATGCTTTTTTCACTTACTGTCCAGGAGTGAGCGGTCGCTGGCATATACGAGCAGCGCATCGTGAATACCTTGCGCGCCAGCCTGCGGTGGTAGTTCGCCATTACCTTTGAACCAGATGCGTTGTTCAGCCGATTGTGGTTCATCGCCGGTAATCTCCGACACCATGCGCACATCAATCGGCATCTCCCGCCAATCGGCTTTGCCGCGCAATTGATCGCGGTTGGGGAGATCGGCTGGCGAGGGCACATCTGGCATTGCGGCTGCGTGACTGACGTTGTCGTCAGGTCGCTGGAAGCTCGCCTGCAATTGAAATATCAATTGGTCGTTCTGCATCCTTCTTAATTTGATGCCAACATTTTTGAAGATTAACAAGCGGCTTGCAAGTCAGGATTTACCGATCATTTTGAATCTTCGGAGCCAACTCGAGCTTTTCGAGTAGGTACTGTTGCGTGTTCGCCGTAAAACATACGGAATCTCAGCACAATAAATATTGATCAGAAGATGTTTCTCGCAATCGGGTAGGACCAAAGACAGCCACAATACGAAAAAGGGATTCTAATTTCATCTAAAATTGAGTTAAGCAGTGATTGAAAAAAGTACAAGTTCATTTTTTTCCGGTTACACTTCGACTGCCACTTTTAGACTCCAGCATGACACCTGTGACCCCGCGTGCATCCGCACCCAATGGAAACCAGCCTTGGTCGATGGCAATGCCTTCGAAGACATAACCAAGGAGCGATACGGCGACGACCGTCGCGATATCGATCAAACTCATTTGTTGGGCTGTTTCAGTGTGAGCTGTATATCTGGACATGTTTGCCTCGGAAAAGCTGGTTGAGTCCTGTCGATGTTGCAGATAAAATAACATCGTTATACGAAAAAATAACAACGTTATATGTCACGTGTCAATACCAAAGAAAAGATCATGCAGGCCGGTCTTAAACTTTTTGTGGAGTTGGGGGGAGGTTGAGAAGAGGGGGTTATGTGGGGGAAATTTTCCATGGAGGAATTTGTCATGGGGGAAGAAGATTTCCATAAAGGGAGCGCAGCATTTTCTAGCATCATTTAAAAAAAAACAATGAGAAAATAAACATGAAAAAGTTTTTTTTTCAACTGGAAGTAAGGAGTAGTATTAAAACTTAAAACGAACAGGAAATATTACGCATATAAGGGGTTCATCTCCTCCTAATACCTCACTCTTTACGCTAGAGTATTTTTAGTAATTTCAAATATTTATTCTACGGCCTTTGTGATTCAGGTGACAAAATTTAAGGATTCTTGGCTTATTTGCTTCCGCACTTACTGGACACAGACTTAGGCGACATCCACTTTACTGATTCTGGTTATTTTGTGGTTATCATTGTAGTAGGTACAAAAAGAAAGAAAGAAAACCAGCAAAATGAAAAAACCCTTGAATACAGCCCAGAGCTACAGCTATGTTTTTAGAGGGAGAAAGGATAAACTTGATTAGAAGCGGCTATGTAAATCGATTTTTCAGAATGTGATTAATAAAAAAATTTGTTATTACTTTGTTTTTTTTTCAGAAGAAGAGTTATGCTGCACATTATGCTGCACTTTTTTTACAAGATTCAAAACAGGTTTAATATGAATAATTCATATTTCTTTACTTGCCCACTTTTAACCAAAAAAGGTATTTAACTCAAATCCCCCAAAATGCAGACACCTTAATTTTCAGCAAAACAATTGTAGCAATTGGAGCCAAATCAAGAACATCATTGGTTTCTCGGCACCTAAATAGGCCTCTGTCCCTTAAGATCTCGAGATTTCCGGAATTTTTATAAACTACTGATAGTTTCGTTCCCATAATACATCTTTTTCAGAGTTGCCCCCAGCCAAACCAAAGAAAGTATCGGTCCTACTTAAAAGGATTTCAGACTGAGTCAATAATCATTACAGTTCGATTTGAAAAACAGTCAAAGCTAGTATATTGATTGAAGGTCGGCACAAACTTCTCCTCCGTTTTATACGAGAGAGCAACTCCCCTGTGATGGAGTGTGCGTAGAAACCTTTTTATTTTAATTAGATCACGTTGGAATCGCGTGACAACAAGACGGGTTTGTCCTACGTTGAATTGCATAATATTTCATGCATAAAAACGAGATGAAAACATCTAACAACAAAAAGTAAATCCGACGCTTCTTTGCCAGGGTTGCCACTGCTTGGAGATTTCCCTGGGATATCACTCCTGATCCTGGACGGGGTTTTAGATTTTCCCATTATTTTAGTGAAAGTGCAAAAAAATTATATTTCAAAAATTTATGGTAGTATTTTTTATAAAATTTTTACTTGATCCCTTCCTCTTAATTGAAGCCCCTGATAATAACCCTTAATACCTTACGTACACATAACGTCTAATTCAAGTAATTAAATGGCGTAAATTGGTTGCTCAGATTGAGCTGTGTTGAAAATAAACGCCATCTCTATTTAAAATAATCACGTGGTTTTTCATTCTATTTTGTCCCATTAAATGGCTCAATGTCTAGCATGTAATGGCTTTCAGAATGGAACTAACTGTCGATCTAGATAGGAAACAGATTTATTCTTATTTCCTTTTTTAACACCTTCTTATGCTTTGATGCCAGACAGCATTAATAATAGCGTCATAAGGATCATGACTATAACCCTCATCTGCCAATATAAAACGTTCATGAAACCAACAATTCATTTTTAATAAGATTGGGTTTTTTCGGATGTCCTAAAAAAAAGTTGCCCAAAAAGCCTCTTGGCATGGACCAAAACAAAACTTCTTGAAATGCTTGAAACAGCACTTCTTGAAAGTGATACGAAAAATCACTTTCGAAATGTCGTGCTGGGAGTGTCTGCATCGAAGCTCCGTTTTTTAGAGTTTTGTTTACTATTGAGCAGGGTCGCTCCTTACTACAGTTCGTTACCACGAACTGTTTGATAAGCAGGTGGTACTAATTGATAAGATTGCTGCAAAGGACTTTTGCAATGCAGTTCCATCCATAATGAGAGGTTGCTGACGTCAAAGTAAAAGAAACGAATTATATTGGAATCATTAAAGGTATACCGACCAATTTTGATGAGGGGATGCTAATTGATCGCGGTAATATTATTCATGTGAAACAAATAAGCAATTATTTGGCTGTTAGAGTGTTTTTTGAAAAACTCTTTTATGTGAAAAATTCTGAAAAATTAGGAAAAATGCGGTATTTTTAACTTACGAACGGGTGATCGGACCTCAATGAAATTTGATATTTAGAAGGATATCGTTTCTCGGAGCTCTTACTTTAAATCCCGACCAAATCTGGTGACATGGGGGGGAGTTGGGAGGGGGAAAACCTAAAACTTGGAAAAGACTTAGAGTGGAGGGATCGGGATAAAACTTGTTGGGGAAAGTAAGCACAAGTCCTAGATACATGATTGACATAACTGGAACGGATCCGCTTTCTTTGAGGTAGTTGGGGGGGGGGAGTAATTCTGAAAAATAAAGTTCTCTTTTTTTGTTAAAGCAGCTGGTGTCTTCACATGAAAATGATAGAACATAACAATGACTGATAAATGACCTCCGGAACACATGACTGAATAGGGTAAAGACTACATAGATATGTATGCTCTTAACTTCAATGAATTCACCAGTGATTTCAAAAAGTTATCCGATAGTTTGAAAACCAAAAATGAATTCCAAACTCAGAAGGAAATTAGCAATGAGACTAGATGAAGGTACGTGTTAAATGCCTAACGCTAGATAAGTATGAGCCAAAACAGGAACTTTTAGTCAAAAGTGAGACCGAATTCTACCTCTACAGGGTGCCTATACTACAGACAGGACACCCGACGCTTGTCATAGTTAAATGATAGACAAAAGCTGAAAAACAAGAATTTTGAAAGCGGTTCAGTGACATGCTTTTTGTAAATATAGTGGTTGTTTATAAGGTATACAGCTTGTTTATAGTGGTTGTTTATAAGGTAATCAGTTTTTAAACAGCTTCAAAATAACAAGCGATCAAATGTAAGTAATAAAGAATTATAAATACAATTCCTTTTTAGTTTTATCATTCAAGAAATATCTGATTTTTCATAGATTAAAATATAAATCCGCTAGCCTTTACTTCATGGAGGGCATCTAAGCCTTCTCCCTTGCTCCTTTTTTCACAAAATTTTCCGATTAATTGCAATTAATTAATATGCATACTTCGTTTTAATTATTTATGTGCGGAGAGCCAAGATCAAAACTTGCATTAATTCAAAAACGTCCAGAAATTAAATTAAAAAAACAAGTTTCTTTTAAATGAAAGTAAGGAGCAAAATTAAAGGTTAAAACGAACAGAAATTGCTCCGTATATGAAAGGGGATTTTCCTCCTCAACGCCCCACTCTATACGCTAAAGTTTCTTACTATTTTAAAAAGTTGAGTAAAGAGAAAGAGTCAATAATAGTAAAAAAAAATCATCTATAAATTGATCCTTTTGCAGGAGACAAGTTATCAAGTTAGTAGCCCCTGGTATCCCTGGTATGGCTAGATTTTAAAGTTTGAAGTTTCGAGATATTGTTTAAAAAAGTTATTAAAAAAAACTGTTGGTATTATTACTTGTAATAAAGATTTTAAATCAACACAATTTTATATTTTGTATATCGAATGACTGACGTTTAAAATTATATTTTATCTAGGGTTTTTTTTTTAATAGCTAAAGAGATTTGAAAAGGAATAACTAAATTCATATCAATTTCAAAGTATATTCGAAGCTTAAAAAGGACACTATAACCTTCGATTTCCGTTATAATGAGCCCTTTTGCAACATTCTAGGACCACTTGGTCGATACGATCCCCCTAAGAAAAAAATACAAACAAATAAACACGCACCCGTGATCAGTCTTCTGGCAAAAAATACGAAGTTCTACATTTTTGTAGATAGGAGCTTGAAACTCCTACAGTAGGGTTCTCTGATACGCTGAATGCGATGATGTGATTTTTGTTAAGATTCTATTACTTTTATGGGTTGTTTCCCCCTTTTTTCCAAAATAAGACAAATTTTCTCAGCTTCGTAAATCTTGATGAGACCCCCCCTATCACGCTGCCACCACCGGACCTGAAATTCTGCGCGATTTTGCCGGTGAGCGTCTGGACTACTGGGTAACCGGTTGGGGTACCGGCGGCACACTTTCCGGAGCAGGCAAGGTCCTGAAAGCCGCGCGACCGGATCTTAAGATCGTCGCCACCGAACCAGAGCAGGCAGCACTGTTGTCTGGGAATGAATGGTCACCCCACAAGATCCAGGGTTGGACACCCGATTTTATTCCCGGCGTCCTCGACGCCAGCGTGACCGACGAAATTGTGCCGGTAAACGACGACGAGGCCATCGCCAACGCCCTGACTTTTTTTATCTAATTTCTAATCGCGTTCTAAATAATGCCAGGAAATCTGACCCCACCTCTACAAAGAAACCCCTCACAATGGAAATATCCTCTAGACAATTCGATCCTGGTGAAAATTTACTCCTGACAAATACTCTTAACCATACCGCGCATTAAGACGGAAAAGAGAAAGCAAGACATATTAAAAGAATTTTGTACAAGAATTCTGGAAAATTCCCGCAGTGTATAATTTTCTTTTACAAGTTGACTCCCAGGAAACTACCCTCCCCAGGGAAAACTCCCCGTGGAAAAAAAGTAGAAAATGTATACCCCTCAACAAGTTTTTCTTTTTTTCTCAGGGAACTTTTATTAACTAAAGGTTTTTGTCCACATTAGGACTCGAAAGGGAAGGGTTACCATGGAATGAATCGCTAACTACTTGGACTATGAAGCCTTTTAACATTTTTATTCGGATAATACATTCTACGTTATAACCCATAGCACAAAAGGAGAATCGCTTGTTCGCGCATACTAGAATTATTAAATGAATTGCATGTTCCCATGTAGCTGCAATAATGGACACGCAGAGGGAAAAATCTATCAGCGCACCTGTTTGTTAAGTAGGACTTTAGAGAGTGTTATCAGATGGCAAATAAGTTAGTTTTCCAAGGTCTCAGCACTTGGTGCCAACACCTTGGGACTCCCCCTTTTCCCCGCCTTACAACTCATCCCTTTTAGCTGCACCACTCACTGGGTATCATGATTTTACTTGATTAAATTTTTCATCCATGAAACAGACGAACATTCACCCAACGAACATTCAGGAAATAGAAACGTATGGTTTAATTGCATCTCTTTAGTTGTTTTGGTAGAAGTTGTGTGTTCTAGACCTCACCATGCTGCACCACTTTAGCTGCACCACTCACTGGATATCATGATTTTTACTTGATTAAATTTTTCAATGCGTTTTCCAAGATTTCTGGTTTGCCCCTCCAACTCCCCCCAATGTCACCGGATCCGGTCGGGATTTAAAATAAAGAGCTCTGAGACACAAGGTCCTTCTAAATATCAAGTTTCTTTAAGATCTGATCACTCGTTCGTAAGTTAAAAACACCTCATTTTTTTCTGAATTAACCAAATTTCCAGTGCTTTGGCGAGTTCAGTGCTTCTGGACGTGCTAGGACGATGAAAATAGGTTGGCATGTCAGGGACCTGCACAAATTGACTGCATAACAGTCGTTTCCCCGATTCGACCATCTAGGAGGAGGGGGCTGGATAATCCCACTGAAAACGTCTGTACGCTTCCCAATAACCATTACTGTATTTTGTTTACTATATTACTAGTATTTTGTTCGTTTTAGGTCTGACTCGAGTATTAAATTTACTTTCTACTCGTTTTAGGATTTATTTATTCATCTATATCAGTAGCTGTTATCTTAATGTTAGATTATTTATTTCAATTCCTGTTCGTTTTAGGTTTAATTTATTTTTGGTAGTAATTTCTGGCCGTTTTAGGTTTGAGTGTTATAGGACAGTGATTTCTGCTCGTCTTAACTTTAGTATGGTTCTTGACTTTTTTTTGAAAAACTGTGAACCCTTGGGCGTGCCCCCCAGGCTGGCGCCGCCGAACTTGAGCATCAATCCAGAGCCCATTTCCCGCGAGATGAAGTTGGCGACCAGCTTTGCTTCTGTCGTCAAGGCGGTGTCACCCAGTGTCGTTTACATTACCAGTACTAAAACGATTGAGCGGCCGACGACGTCGGACCTCTTCGGTCGAAGCCCCTTCTTCCCCTTCATGGATCCGCGGCGGCGGCCGGACTCTCAGACGCTTCCCGAGATCGGTTCGGGTGTGATCATATCCGACAATGGCTTCATCCTCACCAACAACCACGTGGTGGAAGACTTTTTGTAGAACCCAGCTTTCTTTTAGAAAAAAAAAGTATGAGACATCACGAAATGTTTGGGATAGTGGAATCACTGGATCAGTGGCTTCAGTTCGTGAAATTTGGGTGGGGGGAGGGCAAAATACATTTATAGAAATCTAAGTAAAAAACATACCAGGTGTTAAAATTGAATAATAAGAAAAATAAATATAAATTCACTAGAAATATAAATACACTAGAAAAATGAATACGCTAAAACAATAATTACACTAGAAACATAAATACACTTCAATCTTGCATAAAGAGAATTCAGCAAACTATTTTCATTATCTAGAGGAATGACTGATCATCACTGCAATATGTTATTAGTACCGTCCAAATTGTCTAACATTAAAGATACGTGCTAGACATAATTTATAATTCATTGTGCGGTTCAACATTTCACTATAATTTTCCAATGGCAGATTTGACAATTTCGGCGAAGGTTTAGTATATACATACCGTTGTAAATTATAAGGCATCTACGACAGGCCAGAGTAAATAGCAATCTCCAGTAGTAATAAATATTATTTTATGTCGTTGTAATTGTGTGCTGTAAAAGAGTTTGCGTGGTATAAAGAAAATTGACTTGGATGGGGAATGTTAGTGGTCACAATCACTTCTTTTTTTTCCTTTTAAGTAAATTCCACGCGGTATTTGGGTCACTTTTCAGTGTGTTACTATTTTCATCCAGAATGTTAGCATTGTGCTTCTGCAGGCACTTGGCAAACTTTCTTTCAGATAAATCCGCACCGTATTCACAGCACCTGACCGGGGCTTTCCTATATCTATCCACATTTTGTGCCAAAACTGTGGGTTTTCTTTCCAGCGTGGAACTTCAGTACCAATGCGAACCTTGTGTTGCGGTACCGCAGCACTTCTTGAGGTCTCGGTAGTCAGTTGGCATGTAAACTGAGTAAATGTCCCCCCATAAGAACTCCCCATTTGAAAATCAGTCGTATACTTCGAAACAACAAATACTATATTTAGAAAAGTGATAAATAGTACACTTTATCAAGCTTTACTTCCAAGGCTGTCCTACCGGCTGTCCCAATAAAATAAAATAATATCACTGGCGTAAAACTGCGACAAGTTATCATAATGAATAAATAATACCTAAAACAAACAGAAAATACAATAAATAATCGAGTTAGACTCAAAACTAGCAGAAACTAACAAGGTTAGGGCCGTCAACCCTCATTCTGTTTTAACAATAGATATAATTTGCACTTACCCCGTACTATTTTTAACTAAACAATGAAAAAATAACTATGAAAAAGTTTTTTCCACTGAAAGTAAGGACCAGCATTAAAAATTAAAACAAATAAAGACTACTACGCAAACGGGGGGGCTCATTTCTTCGTAAATACCTCGCTCTTTACGCTAAAGTATTTTCAGTAATTTCAACTGTTTATTCTCAGCCTTTGTGATTCAGGGGTCAATCGTAAAGAATTGAAACAAAATTAAAGATTTAGCATAAAGAGCGAGGTATTAACGAGGGTGCAAAACTGCTAATATACATGATAAAAAAATGCGAGTATAGAAATTCGTAAGTTCGGTGCTTCTGGACGTGATAGAACGACGAAAATTGGTAGACGTGTCAGGGACCACCACAAATTGACTTGATAACAGTCGTTTCCCCGATTCGACCATCTGGGGGGCTGGAGGGAGAGGAAAAATTGAAAAAATGAGGTATTTTTAACTTACGAATGGTTGGTTGGATCTTAATGAAATTTGATATTTAGAAGGATCTCGTGTCTCAGAGCTCTTATTTTAATTCCCGACCGTATCCGGTGATATTGGGGAAGATGGAGGCGGAAACGGGAAATCTTGGAAAACGCTTAGAGTGGAGAAATCGGGATGAACCAGATCATCCGGATCGAAGCGCCACATGTTCAGGACCTTCGTCCCGAAACGGCGATAGGTCTCATCGAAGGCGCTGGCGAGATCACGCCCGCGACGATTGTCGGCGTGAATGATGGAAACCGTCTTCTGTCCGACGACATTCCGCAGGTAGTTGGCCAGGAACATCGTCTGCTCGACATCGTCGAACATGGTTTCGAACAGCCAGTCGCCACGCCCGGCGGCCCCTTCGGAGGCTGGACCCGTCAACAGGACCGGCAGATCCGCATCGGCATAAACATCAATCGCTTTAATGGTTTCCTGAGGCCCGAAGTGAGCAAACTCCCCTTACAAAAAAAAAAAACAAAAAAAACAGTACAATTGCTAATTACTTCAAAGAGGTTAAAAAGTTAGACAGAAAATGGGTTAATACTTGGCCAGTGACTTGACCGGGTAATTGCATGCTGTTAAATCCCCCAGAAAAGGCTTGACTCATGTATCTAGATTCTTGATAAATGTCCTAAATTTACCAGAAATCCCAAGAAACCATGGGGAAATTAAACATTTCACAAAATTTCGGGGGGAGGGGGGCAAAGGACCCACCCCTGCGTACGTGTTAGGGCTATATAATGCTTTTTTTCCAAATTTTTGGTCTAGAGTAGGGGCTATTGAGAGGGAAACAAGTTGTGAAAACAATTCTTACTTTATAATGTGAAGAATAATTGTAACTAATACATTTTGCCTACAGCTCTACTATGCTTGCCTAAATGCCCCTACCTCCCATATGTAAATGTATAGCCCAATGATATATTTACCATGTATTCTACCACCCATCATTCTTATTTTTCAGCTTCTTGTTTTGTCACAGTTGATTCAATTTATCAGTAGTCTACAAGCTAAAGTATAGTGGAGTTGTAGTCTAAATGTGTTTCTTGTAGGCTAATTATTCTGCATATTAGGAAAGTACCCCACTTTCCGTTTTGATCCATAGACAACGTTATTTCAGAAACTGCATTGCCTTTGAAGAAAATGTATTTGCATATACACTAAATTTTAAATTTTTATACTTTTTTCAAAAAATTACGTTTCATAGATGTTAGATGTCAGGGAAATTACTTAGAGCACGGGAAACAAGTTTACATAAGAAATTTTAAGGAGCACAAGAAGACGATAAGACATGGCGCCAGAAAAATAATACAAATTTGTTTTCCATCTAAATTATTATTTCCATCAGAATCCTCATCAAAAGTTACTTTAAAAAAATAGTAACAGAGAAATAATTTGCTTTAAACTTTTCCTGTCATTTTGTATAAAAAAAATGAATGCATGAGGAGGTAAAGAGAGATTTCATTGATCATCACCCATACGTCATTTCTTTTTCATGATAGAAAACAAGTAGTTAGAACGTTTCCTATGCTTCCTTTTCCCCTACAGACTCTTATTTATGGATTTTCCTATTTGTTCCTGAACTGAATAAATCAAGAGTACAATATGACTTTCCAACTATATCTCCAATTGGTAGTAAGAAAATAATACTAACTTTTGAACTAAAAGGACAAATGCTTTTTTTTTTAACTGAAAACAAAATATTATCCAGATTGTCGTGGGTGCCGGGGCCGGTCTGCAGCAGGATTGTTTCGTTCACCGGGCCGGCGGCGGTCATGTCCCAGCGGCGCAGGCGGCTGCGGAAGCCGAGAAAGGTCAGGTCCCGCTCCAGAAGATAGAAGCGGCCGTCGGGCCCGAAATCGGCGTCCACCGGCAGAAACCTTCCCTGCGGCGGCAGGCTGAAGGGCCGCGACCAGCGGCGGCCGTTCCAGCGCCAGACCGGGATCTGCCCGTGCTTGTCATAGGCCCGCTCCGGCAGCGTGTAGAGGCGGCCGCGGGAATCGATGGCAAGGGTTTCCAGGGCATCCTTCGCCCACGGCGGTCCTTCCCCGCAGGAGCGCTGCTCATCGCCCTGCTGCTATGGCGACGGAGCCGGGGCGCCCTTCTCCGTGTCGCGGCACTGGCCCTCCTGCTCATGGCGCTCGCCAATCCAAGTCTGCGGCAGGAAGAACGTGAAGCGCTTTCCGATATTGCCGTCGTGGTCATGGATGAAAGCGCCAGCCAGCGTCTTGCCGGGCGCATGGCGCTCGTCGAGAAAGTCAGGGAGAAGCTCGCTGAGACCCTGGGAAAGGTCCCGGATCTTGAAATCCGCTGGGTCAAGTCTCCAGGCGATCCGCGCACCGAGTCGCCCACGCGGCCCGTGATGGCGCGCGACTGGCCGGCAAAGGATATGGCGCCGCTTATCGAGCTGATCGCGGATCCGCGTCACGGCTTGAGCGAGAATGGCACCTATCGTCTTTCGGAAGAACAGGCCAAGGCAATCCTCGAGCTGCGTCTTGCACGCCTAACCGCGCTGGGCCGCGATGAAATTGGCGATGAGCTGAAGACGATCGCGGAAGAGATCAAAGACTATCTCGACATCTTGTCGTCCCGCCAGCGTATCATCGACATCGTCAAGGACGAGTTGACGTCGATCCGCGATGAGTTCGCGGGGGGTATTTTCGGCGAGGATGAAACTATCTGGAGGGAATTTGACGAGTGGTGGTGGTGCAACTTACTTTGGATGGAATTTCCACGGAGGGGTATGTCTCATGGAGGGTGAGCCAGATTTACCGGCATTATTTGAAAAACGAACAGAAATTTAAAAAAAAAAAATTTTTAACTGAAAGTAAGGAGCAACATGAAAACTAAAAAAGGACAGTAATTAATCCGTATATGAAGGGTTGCCACCTCTTCAATACCTTGCTCTTTACACTAAAGTTTTACTGTTTGTCCCACTTTTTTAAGAACAGCTACTAAAACACGGGGGTATTTTTACAGGAGAGATTCTTATCGGGGAATTTTACGCGGGAGAAACTTTCCATTGAGACATAGAGAGGGGAGAATTTCCAGGAAACATTTTACACGGAAGGAAAATTTCCGGCATGATTTGAAAAACAATTAAATAAAAAAACGATATTCTCGTTTTCTTGAGCAACCTCCAAATTTAAAACGAACCGAAATTGTCTCGTGTATTAGGAGTGGGCCCCTCTACACAATACCTCGTTTCTTACGCTAATTGTAACCTTTTACAATTTACTTTTTACATTAATTTTTACTTCTTACCCAATTATTTAAGAATTTCCATGCCTTCAAACGTCGAAAGCTATTAGTTACTTAAAGTTTTGTTTAAATTGGGCATTTTTAATAGCTAGGCTTACACGTAAATACATTCTGAGACCACACTGGCTTTTTTTGGCACTGAGGACGACTTGGTGCAGGTACTTTTCGAAATATTTGCTTGTCTTCTCTTCATGTTGTTCCACTGGCTGACACTACCCTCGTTTTCTCTGCTTTTTTTTCTATTTATTATATTTTCTCCCCCTTTTTTGGCAGGATAGACTCGCACAACGTAATTTTTTTTTTGAAAAATATTACAATAATGGATCAACTCCGTGCTGAACTCGCCCTGGGAGGACTTGAAGACCGCCTGGATCGGCAAGCCGCTGCAGATGGAATTCTTCAACTCCTTCACAGCGGGTGAACAGTTCTACGAGCGTTTGGAGGGTATGCGAGGTTCGCAAGCCCGTGGCGACGTCGACACGCTCGAGGTGTACGCGCAGTGCATGGCACTGGGCTTCCGCGGCAAGCACGCCGACGTGCAGGGCTTGCAGGTGGTCGCCGGCTTGTTGGACGACGTGATTCGCGAGATCCTGTCGGCGCGCGGTCAGTCCGATCAAAAGCTGTCGGGCAACTGGGAGCGGCGCCTGAGTTCCAAAACAATATGCCCGACGTAGCCACAGTCTATTGGGGCGGGAAACTACGAAGTTCAAAAGAAGAACGCTTGCCAGTTATTGCTTCGTTTCACGTTATTTATCATGATATTATATGTTAAACCTTGGCTAGAATTCACAGTGGCGACCAAAGCACCCAACCAAGATTTGCGCTTCCTGAAGATGTTAAAAGAGCAAAAAAAGTTGACGCAATAATTTTTAAAGCCTCTATAAGCAAGTTTAGCCATCATTTGTGGTATTTATGTGAAGAGACAGTCATTCTGTCACTGTTTGATGATGAAGTTGATATAGAGGAGGACAGGCAGGACGTTGCTGTTGAACAAGCAAAATCTCCAATCTCAACAAGTACTCAATCTCCCTGGAGAAGGCGTTTTAAGTTATGCCCTGGGACCATATATGGTTCTTGTGGAAGGGATACTCGTATAAATTTCAGAAAGGACTCATTTGATTGTAAATTGAAAGTTCCATTTCACTTTTGTCAAAAGAGATCCAAGAGATCCAAGGGCAACTAGCCCCCCACGCCCTCTACTCCCCAAATTAATCAGATAAAAATTTTGAGATATACATTTAGTTAAAAATAGTTAAAAGGTCAGATAACAAATTTGCAATCATAAAATAATCTAATATGCGTGCAAATCGTGTGGAAAAATCAAGCTTACAATAGACTGTAAGAAATTGTGACGCCAAGCAATTTAAGGGAGGAAACATAACTTTCTGGGGGATACGGTTATGAAAACGGGGCGAAGTTTTAAGTAAACATATTGGCATTATCAATGATTTAGAGGGATTTACTCTTACATCTAAGTCCGAAGCATCATCCGCAATATCATTGAGGATGCTCATAGGGTTGCTTGTTAAATTTCTGTAGCAGGTTTCAACAACCGTTTGGTCATCCAGAAATTTCTGTCTATCAGTAGTAAAATCTTAGGAGAGGCCCAATGTGACAAGGGTGTCAATGAACAAAATCTTGGGTAGGGGGATCAATGTGATAATGGTGCCGATAATTGACAAATTTATTCTTGAGAAAAGAGTAAAAAACAAAAACAAAATAGGATAAGAGGGTGTCAGAAAAATCTTGGGAGGAGCCCATGGTCCCCAGCCTCCTTGCATCCTCCAGTATTCAAGGGCTGATAATCTTCTAAAATCTTATAGTCATCCCCCGAATCAATAATCTCTTATGTACTTATTCAATATCCCGACTCTACCCAAGAAATGAAGTTAGGTTAATCATTGAGCCGGGCCGCTCCTTACTACAGTTCGTTACCACGAACTGTTTGACATCAGGGTAGCAGATTGCTAGTTTTCGGCGCAAGGGCATCTAAAGTCGGGATAGACACCTGATAATCCCAGCTCCACAGAAAATTCAATGCGTAAAATATAGGGTATGACAGTACCTCTTTGTATATAAGGAGCTCTATGTGGTCCCTATAAACTGTACAGTGGCGGTTGTGGCCTCTCTTACGCATGGGGTAAAATATAAATTAGCCCACCCCCTTCCACGAAAAAAAATCTCATACCAAATTTTAACAAAATTTTTATTTTTCTTGCAATTTCTCCTTTGTCTTTTGAAGTGCCCATGCTTCAGAACCATACTTGACCACCGTCATCGCTTTAGCGTCCAATATTCTAATCCTGGTTTGCAGCCATATCTTCCTATTTTTCTCACTTTTTTAAACCTGAAAAATACCCTGGGTCTTGGCTATTCTACTTTTAACATCTTTACCGCACCCACCGTCTTTACCCAGGTAATTACAGTTACCCGCTTCATCGATCATCTCGTTGCCCGACGTCATCTCTTCACCTTCACTTATTCCTAATCTTGGCGATTTAGTCTTCTTAACATTAATTTCAAAACCCGCTTCAATTTCTTAAAATATTTTGAAGCACAAAATCTATGTGAGGATCCTATGTATGTACACGTATGTGTACATACATTGTACTGTATGTACAATGATGTACGTTGTATGTATGTGCAATGTATTGTATTTTCAGTTCCTGATATTACTTTAAAGAGAAGTGAAGTTCTATTAATTCTCCTTTGTAAAAATACAGTGTTTGGTGACAAAAAAGATGACAAGTTAATACGGAAGTCACATATATGGCACGACACGCTCTTGCACTTAAGCCTTGGAGGCTGCTCCTCCTCCATTTTTGGATAAAAACTTTATGTGGATGTAGCTATTGGTATCAAAATTCCATTTTTTATAGTTTTGGTCACTATTGAGCGGGGTCGCTCCTTACTACAGTTCGTTACCACGAACTGTTTGATAACCCTACGTATATTCCACTCTAAAACGCTTAAACCATTAAAAATTTAAACTCTCGAAAAAGGTCCAACATTCTCTTTTCTTCAAAACAAATTCCTGTGGCAGATTTAAATTCCTCTGTAGAGCCTTCTTTGCACAAATTTTATACATATATTTCCGACCCAGACGAAGTTAGGGCTAGTCTTATTGAAACCCTTTACAACAATCAAAAAAAGGTTTTAACGGAAAGTAAGAAGCATCATTAAAGATCAGGATAAAAAAAAATATTCCGTATATGAAGGGGTTGCCCCTTTTCAATACCTTTCTCTTCATGCTAAAGTCTTTGGCTCTTAAAGAAGAACTTTCTATTCTAATTAAACAGTCGTTGTGTCTTAGGAATGGTTCTTAAAAAATTGGAACGGACGGTTGAACTTTACCGTAAGGAGAAAGATATTGAGGAGGGGGCAACCCCTTTACATACAGAATAGCTTCTGTTGGTTTTGATTTTTAATGTTGCTCCATACTTTCAGTCGAAAAAAACTTTTTTTTGTTTGTAGATAGTTGGATAAATTCAACAATTCAAGTCAACAGTCTTCTTTTCCAGCGTTATTGACGTAATAGTTTTGACTACATTTATCAATTCCAAGGAAAAGGCCTCTAGGCTATGGAAGGTATGAAATGGAGCATCCAAATTCACTAATTTAATTTATCTCAGAATCTGTTTTTTAGCAATAAGTTAATTTCTTTGTTACGTCCAGTAACTCATATTTCATCACAAAATGGATCAAACATATTTCAGAATGGTCTTGGAATTATAAAAGGGTAGATTTTTATTTTATTTGGAACGGGGGTTAATGATGGCATCTGGTTAAATTGAACATGTCACGTACCTGCGATAGCGTTTGCTATTTTGGTTGATGAAGCATCTTTTGTCTTTACCAGTACTTCGAACCAATTTTGGATAATTACGAATAACCTGGTTAGGTATAACGAATAACGTGAATGCAAGAATTTAGAGACCCACTCTTCTACGAAGTTCAGAATTGATACATACCCCCGAAAATGACAGTTAGGTCACTTATTAACACCTCGGTTCAAGTTTGATAGCTACTTCTGCTAGATGTCCTGATAATGAGTATTTAGCAACTCTTTCTCTACCCCAAAATTTTTATACTTGATACAATTGTGTTTGGGAATCAACATCTTTGTGGCACCAAGCTGCTGAAGAGGTGTTGCTTTCCTTTGAAGATATAGCTATATTTGGGAATCAACTTCTTTTGTGGCATTAAGTTGCTGAAGGGGTGCAGCTTTCCTTTAAAGGTATAGTTGTGTTTGCGAATCAACATCTTTCTGGCACTAAACTGCTGAAGAGGTGCAGCTTTCCTTTGAAGATATAATTGCGCTTGGGAATCAACATCTTTGTGGCGCCAAGCTGCCGAAGAGGTGTAGCTTTCCTTTGAAGATATGGTTGTGCTTGGGAATCGACATCTTTGCGGCTATATTTTTTACAATTGTCAATCTAGTTGTTAAATTTTCTCTCATTTTAGTACACGTACAAGGCCGTATCCAGGGAAGAGTCAGAGGATTTTACCCCCCGCCCCCTAACCCAATACTTTTCCTAATGGTAAAGACGTAACAAAAATACATATAAATGAATTTTTTATGTGTTTCTTAAAGTTTTTTATAAACCCTCATGAAAAAATATCCCCCCCAAAAATATCCTGAATATGGCCCTGATACGTGATCTCAGCTGTTGTATTAAAAAAATATAGCATGCAAAATTTTCATAAACGTTATATTCATGTTACAATGCCTGGCGAGAACGCTCGGAGCGCGCTGGCGCCCAGATTGCAGCACTTGAAACGCGTTCGGAAGAAGCCACTGCGGATTTGGCCAAGTTGTCCGATCTGCCGCAGCAATGGACCGAGAAGCGCGAAAAGCTGTTTCGCGCCCTCGGGCAGGCGGAGGAAGAACGCAAGGCGGCGGCAGACGCGTTGGCCGAGGCGGAAAGCCACCTTTCCGGCTGCAATGCCCAGGCCAAGGAAGCTGAAACCACACTGAGCGGCACCCGCGAGGCTCATGCCCGCATCGAGGTGCGTCTGCACGGCTGCCGCGAGCGCATCGGCTTGTAGTTAATTTTTATTGAACTTAAAGTACATACGAGTTAAATTAGAATCAAACAGTTCGTGGTAACGAACTGTAGTAAGGAGTGACCCGGCTCAATAGTAACCGAAACTCTAAAAAACCGAATTTTGATACCAGTAGTTACATCAAAAGAATCGCATTTTCATGCTGATTTAAATATATAAGTTTCATCAAGTTTAGTCTTACCCATCGAAAGTTACGAGCCTAAGAAAATTCGCCTTTTAGACAATAGGGGGAAACACCCACTAAAAGTCATAGAATCTTAACGAAAACCACACCATCAGATTCAGCGGTGGATAAATTTTACAACTTATTCCCCCAGGGACTGTAGGGGGGGAGGGTCATTTTATCTCTAAAAACATAGTTATTGGGCTTTTCAACGATGCTGAAGAAAAGATCTATCTCAAAATTTTGATCGGATAATTTTGGGAAAAAAGTGGCGTGGGAGGGGGCCTAGTTGCCCTCCAATTTTTTGGTCACTTGAAGAGGGCACCAAGTACTTTTCATTTCCGTTACAATGAGCCCTCTCTCGACGTTTTAGGCCCACTGGGTCAATACGATCGCCCGTAAAAAAAATAATAAAGAAACAAATTAACACTCATCCATAGTGACAAGTAAAGAGTGGACCTCAGCAGTGTGTAAAGAATAGCCAGAAGTCTGAGAAAATAGAATTTAAAAAATAAATAAATTAAAAAAAAGTTTTATACTGATTCCAAATAAGTAATATTTAGTTGAGTTTAAGATTACCTTTCAAATGTTATTAAAATAAGAAAATTTGAAAAATGTTAGATTTGTTGCGACGTATAGAGAGACCAAGGACACAAAAAAGACATGGGTGAACCTAGGAATGGCTGAGGGAACTACAAACCGGATATGTATGGAAATGTCCTCAACATTCAAACACCGATCCTTCAAACCCCAGCGGGGGATAGGGAAAGGATAACAGAAGGCACAGCATTTGACTCCTCGCTGCATATAGTGGGATAACATATTAGTCATAACATGTGTTCTCTTTAAGACCTCAAAATACCTGAGAGGGGGTTAGACATTTTGTGAAACATCTTGTTGTTCAAAACTAAATATACTTGTGTTAAGTTTGTAGTTACAACCAGAAAAACTTTCTAGCCATCTCCTAGATGTCTAATATTTGTGTTGAGATTTTCAAAAGGGTGTATGTTATTAAAAATTTTTCAAGAAGCTTCTCCACCTAATATCTTCATTTTTCCAACATACGCTGTTCGGCCAGCGATGACCGCAGCTCGTTGTCGTCGTCCACCAGAAGAATTTTCTTGCCTGTCATCGGCCGACCCCGCGCTGCGTTATATTCTGTCCGGTCGTTGTTATCTGACCCTGTTTTACCGGTCGTTCGGTTACGCGTCCAGCGTGCAACGCCGATCAGCCGGGCAAACCTTTCCCGAAACCGGAACATCTTGCCGCCGCCCGCCGGTGCATACGGACAGTAGATACAGATTCTTCAATGCAAATCAGCCCCCTAAGGCAAATTTTTGTCTGGCACGCTTCCTGCGACATGACAGGCAGAGGAGAGACCCGTGCTTGCCACCAAGAGCGTGGATTGGGTGGCGCTGTCCTTCATTCAAAGGCCGGACGACCTGGCGGAGGTGCGCAAGGTCGCGCGCGGTCAGGTCGGGTTGATGGCCAAGATCGAAAAACCTCAGGCGATCGAACGCATCGAGGAAATCATCGAATTGACAGACGCACTGATGGTGGCGCGCGGCGATTTGGGCGTGGAACTTCCGCTGGAAGCCGTGCCTGGCCTGCAGAAGCGGTTGACGCGTGCCTGTCGCAAGGCCGGCAAGCCGGTGGTCGTTGCGACGCAGATGCTCGAATCGATGATATCGGCGGAAAAAACTAGACAAGAGGGAGGGGGTGGGTCCTTTGAACCGTCTGCAAAGGGAAGGGATAAATTATTTGCCAGTCACATTTTCATGTAAATTTGAATGAAAATAAATTTAACATAAAATATGTGATTTACATGGTATATTGAAGAAATGAAAGAAAATATTTCAAAAGTCTCTACGTTTATGGATGCAGTACTGACTGGAAGCCTGACGAAAGACCTCCCCTCTTTCTCTACGTCTCTGGCTTGGCACATGGAACGCAGTTTTAGCCACTAAGAATATCAAAAAACCGTTTGAAGTTTGTTGTTTTAATGTCAGGGAGGTGTTCAGTCTCCCCAACACTAGCAGGAAGCAGATTCCATACAGAAAGGCTATGATACTTCAAAATAAAACCAGATCTCACACTATTTTCAATATTCACAACTAGGTTAAAACATCTCTTTTTATCATGCTCATGAACAGAACTTCTGAAACAGTAAAACTCATTAAAAGTTTCCGGGACTAGATTATGCAGACAATTAAACAGAATCATCGTCGCTTGATAGTCCCTTATCTGTCAAACATTGAGTAGCTTTACAGACTTAAAGAATGCACTGGTGTCATCATCAAGAAGTTCTTGTCATTTTTGAGCCGAATCTATTCAAAGTATCCCTATTTACACCCTCCTAAGAATTGCCTGTTTTCCTTAAATCCTTCAAAATGAAACGTTCAGAAATTTTCTTATGACAGGGTATTTTCCCTTCTAGTGCGAAAGCTGGTCCCAAGGTGGTTATGTCCGGTTAAAACTGGTTATATCAGTAAAAGCTAGTCAAAACCGGTTATATTTATTTTGCTTTGTTTTTGCCTAACGATTTTGATTTGTCCACACGTGCAGTTCTAGCTTCCAGTCACATTCAATTTGGACCTCTCTCTCTCTCTCTCTCTCTCTCTCTCTCTCTTTCTCTCCCCCAACTAACACATCTAGATTTTTATTAGGGAGCTGGAACATTTCCACCTTGCTTGGACTTGAATCATACAAGGAGTCTAAATTTATGAACTGGAAGTATAAATTAAGTCAATACCTATTTACCACTCCCCAGTCTCTTCCTTCGCCAACTTTTCAGCAGAAAGGCCGGCATGTTGCACCTTTTTTTTGACAAATCACAGAAGAATTTCCAACTGGTTTGATTTTAAAAGTGAAGTGTGAGAGACCCTCTAATGCCCCCTCATCCTTCCTACTGGTGATAATTTAGCATCAAAGCAGGCATGTTGCATTTTGCCTTTAATTGAACTTTGTAGTTCACGTAACCGTTTATTACAAATGGCTGTCAAGGCAAGAAGCCTGGGAAAACCCGAGGCAACGAAACAAGTCGCCAATCTTTGTTTGGAGGCGGCCTATGCCTGAGAGTAATCATGACTTCATGCGACGCATACAACATATTCACTTTATCGGTATCGGCGGTGCAGGTATGAGTGGGATTGCCGAAGTAATGAATAACCTGGGTTACCATGTGTCTGGTTCCGACATAAATGCTTCCAGCACCAGTAAACATTTACAATCTTTGGGTATAGAAGTTTGTTTTGGTCATGAAGCTCAGCGATAAAAAATCAGTAGATAGCCTGATGGAGCAGCTGATTAGCCGCTATGGCAGGCTCGATGGTATTATTCATAGCGCTGGGGTGTTGAGAGATAGCTTTTTGATCCATAAAACGCCGGAAGAAGCCACTGCTGTCTTGGCCTCCAAGCTACAGGGAGCTATTCATTTAGACCAGGCCGGCAAGGATTTAGATCTGGATTTTACGGTGTACTTTAGTAGCCTGGCAAGTATAATGGGCAATATCGGACAAGCAGATTATGCAGCGGCTAACGCCTGGCTGGACAATTTCGCCCATTATCGCAATACGCTGGCTGCCGGTCTGCACCGCCAGCAGGGCGGCGGCCAGCAGCAACGCTAGAAGGCAGAGCCCGGCCAGCAGCGACCGGCGTGATATCTGTACCGACAACGAAGCGATGCGGAGTGTCCAGGTCATAGGCTGCGCACTCCGTTTCGGCGGACCATCCAGATCAGCACCGGCCCGCCGATCAGCGCGGTCATCACCCCTGCCTGCATGTTGCCGCCGAACAGCGACAGACGCCCGGTCAGATCGGCCGCAACCAGCAGCAGCGGCCCGAACACCGCGGAGAAGGCCAGCGTCCAGCGCACGTCCGGCCCCGCGGCCCACAGATTTATCTCCTCACTCTATTAACTTTGGCATATTTTGAATTAGGGCATAACCGCATCGTACCTCCGGCGGGTATTATGTCGTTTACTTAAGCTTGGAGGATGCTCAAGTCAGGGAAAGGGACAAACTAATCGCATAAGGCAGGTAAACAGTTTGCGATCTTAGTCCTTGCTTTCCAGATTGTGGCATAATCGAGAGGGAATAGTCAGTGGATAAATCTCCGTATATGAAATGGGTATTCCCCTCCGCAATCACTTGCTCTTTACGCTAAAGTTTGACTCTTTGCCACAATTCTAATTTTCGAAACAATTAACCTTGTTTATTTTTCATTGTTTTGCTTTTCTATTTTTCGCCTTATTACTTTTTAACTTTGATCGTATCTGAAAGTATATTCTAATCAATATTTATTTAGGATAGCTAATCTTTTATATTTTATTCATTTTCATTGCTGGTTATTTGTGACTATAAAACGGTTTGATTGTAGCAGTAAAAATCATTCACATCATGGTGCTGTCAATGGTAAACTAGATGTTCGTCTGCTACTGATTCCAAATGGTATATACAAATATGCCTTATATTATTGCAATACAGCCTGTTTGACCATTATGAACCACAAACTAAATATTTCGGGGATATACCTGCCCTCTCGAATACCTTTACGCAGCCTGGAAATTACGCTGTCGCTGTTTTTGACTGCCTGTTTCGTGGGGATTTTCGCCGTACTGTTCATATTCAATTATTTTTAGCTGCCAGCTTAAGGGATTTCGACTTTTTTGGCACTTGCCTAAATTTAAACTGATTCAAGGATTGAATATTATCTAAAAGTTCATTAATATGCTGCATTATATTATGCATAATTTATAGCATAATCTTATTATCCCATTAAATTCAAATATTTATATTGATATCCGAGGGTAGAATAGCATGAACACATTAAGCAAATAAGGTTGCGTTCGTATATCAATTCATCGCGCAGGTTCGTCTGTTGCGCCAAAGCCTGCCAACCATGCACGACACGCATGGGGATAATTTCAGCCGCATCACCGCTGCCATAACCAATCGACAACAACGTGCGCCCAGCAATATCAACGCCCTTCTCACTAGCTTCAAGCAGCGCTGACGCAAGCCACATCGGCAAAGCGGCCGTGTAGGTGTTGCCGATCTCGCGCATCATTGCTCGACCGAACTGTTTACCTTGCAGTGCTCGAAATTCGTCTGATTCAATCAAGCGCTTTGCTACCTGGCTGGACGCAGGCATTGCAGGGAGTGACTATTGAGTAAAACCTGCTATAGAATATACATTATGTCTTTTGAAAGTTTTTGAGTTTCATCTACTTTAAATAAGGATCAACATTCAATTCTTTTGATGTATTAAATAAAAAAACTAGTTTTCTCAACTGAAAGTAAGGAGCGACATTAAAACTTAAAACGAACAGATATTACTCCGTATATGAAATGTGTTGTCCTCTCCGCAATCCCTCGCTCTCTACGCTAAAGCTTTTTATTGTTTTAAAAAGTGGAATCCTGGCAAAGAGTCAAACGAGCAGGAAAAAGGTCATATAATCTTCCAAAAAAAGTTACTTTATTTTCAAAAAGTATATACTTTATTCTATTTAACAGTTTTGTTGTAACACTTATCATACCTCTCAACTAATTTTAAAGTAACCTCTGTATAAAAACTTGCCGTTTCTTCCGCTAACCAGGAATTCACTTCCGTTTTTACGTCGTCATCATCATTGTAACGTTTGCCACTGAGGTGTTGCTTGAGGTTGAGAAACGGATGGTAATCACTCGGCGCAAGATCAGGACTGTATTGTGAGTGATCTAAAACCACTGATAACTGGTCCCTTCCCCCAGGGACTGTGGAGGGTTAAGTTATCCTCCAATGGAATGAAATGTGCTTAGCGACTAAAAACACTGATTAAAAGTGAAATATACTTCTACAGACTGTTGTGGCGTCTTAAATCTTTTTTAGAGTCAAAAGATCTACTTGTAATACAGTCAATGGGAAAAAAGGCTTCACAATCATAAAAATAGTCAAGAATATCGACATCTTTCAAATCACATAGACGATACGCTACAGGTTTAGTGTCTCAGACTTTTGATGTTTTAAAATTACAGTGGACCACAAATGTTTTCGTTTTCAAAAATATTGCTTCTTCGATTGATTTGACGTGTATCACCAACATTAAATTTTCTGCTCGCCGCGGCGTTTCTCGTTGTGGCGGCTGCCGCGACCGCCATAATCGATAGCAGTGGCAATGTTCCCTACCTTCGCGCGGTCCGGTCGCATGAACGATCCGAAATGACGGCGGTCTACGGGACATATCGGGATATTTCGCGCGTGGCCTCGCAGGGCCTCTATTCGCTGCTGCTTACAGTCCTGCCGTTCACGGCGATTTTTGTCGTCGGCGGCGGGATCATGGTCGTGCTGTCTGGGTGCGCGGGAAAGCTTCCGCGCAACCTGGGCATTGCGCGTGAGGACCGGTCCGATAAGAGCCAGTCACAGTCCCAGTTAGTCTGCCAAGAAGGAATATATTTGGTGTTTATGGCACATTTGAAACTTTCGCTGGTCCTTGTCTAGTTGTAGTGACTGAAGCGACGAAGATTGGTAAAATATGTGGTCAAAGTATATTGCGCATTGATGCAACAGAAATCATTCCATACGCTAGAACAAATTACCATATTTCTCAGAGACAGGTAGGTTCCCTCATATCCAGAGTTCCATTTGCTATTCGTTGCTAAATGTTACTTGTATTTAGGGCCGTACCCAGGATTTTGTTTTAGGGGGGACGGAAGTACAAGCAATTTTTTTCGGTGTGGGGACAAAAGAAACTCCAACAAAACAATAACCCAAAAACAAATTAGACCTATGTTGCCCGGGCAACGTGAAGCGTTGCGGCAACCTTTGTTCGGCTTCGCCGACTAAAGTGTTGCGAGAGAAACACTGGTATTGTTTCTTCGCTATTGTTCAGTAATCACATGATTAAAGGCTATTCATCAGCGTTGAAAAAACAACAACACAATAGTATCGAAAGAAGGAACTAAATTGACTTTGCAGCCAGTTGAACTCTATCCTTTTCAATCGTAGACATCGTCACGGATGAAAACTCGGGACAATATCTTATATAATCTGGTTATCCGCCATTTGATCTTGGACTGTGCGTGAACCGCCGGTGCCGCCAAGGTCGCGGCGCCGGCTACGCCAGCCACCCCGGCCGTCGTCAGAAACTTACGTCTTGAGGTCATTGTTTCATCTCCACTTAATTTGGGTTCCCTGGTTTATTGTTATTGGTTGCGCCCCACCCTCACTCCATTGCTCGCCGCCGGGCCTGTTTCCGACCGGATACGACACCCCCGATCGGATCACTTCGAATACACATAGTCCGGCAGCCACAGCGCGATCTCGGGAAAGATCATCACAATAGTCAAAGCCAAGACCATCACCCCGACCAGAGCTTTTTAATAGTTTTCAAAAAAGTTAAAGATCGTCTAAATGTTTCTCAGTTTTATAGACGGAAATATGTATAGTTAAAGAATAATAAAAAACTTGAATTTGTATGTAAAGAGGCTGTAGAAAATAGCTTCAATATAGACTGTTGATTGTTCTATTCAGGAAGTCTGTGAAAATAGCGGCGGAAAGGTTTGTTTTTAAACTGTTTGAACGTTTTCTTTGAAGAAAACGACCAGTTGAACTAAAATGAGTAAAGTTTTAAGTTTTTTGTTTTTTTTTATGAAACTTGAAATTTTTTTCATATATATATGACGATCTTGTACCACTCGCGGTCGCGGCCAAGCGCCTGGTATTCGATGGTCGGGAAATGGCCGACATGGAAGTCCATGTGCAGCTCCCATTCCTCGGCGGTGCGGTTCTGCAAGAGCCCCCGCGCGCCGGTATGGCAGCGCGCGCACATCGAGGCGAAGGGCTCGTCGAAGCTCTCCTGCGCGTGCGGGTCCTTCTCCAGCGCATAGCGGAAGGGCGCGGCCTCCGACGGCGCCAGGCCCTGCGTGTCCGCCAGGTGCTGCACGATGGCGCGGCGGTCTTCGGCGCTGATGTCCAGACCATGCGCCTGCTGCATCCACTCGCGCGGTTGCACTATCTGCCGGGAGGCAGCGCCGGCCAATTACATTATCGGATACCCAGAACAAACCCGGGCGCGGCGGACACTGCCGGAGGGGGAAGGCTCGGATCTTTGGCGATACGAACATTTTTTGCCGATCGGCCGGCAGGACGCCGTGTCGCTTGGCGAGGGCGGAACGCCCATGATCCGGGCCGGTTCCCTGGAATCCGAATTGGGTCTTGAACATGTCTATGTGAAAGACGAAAGCCGCAATCCGACTTGGTCCCACAAGGATCGCCTGTCGACAGTCGCGATATCGCACGCCATTGCATCCAATGCGGTTCCTTCTGGCAATCGTTCCCGTCATACACCCATAACGCGAGTTTCCAGACAGTGTAGCCCGAGGTCTCGCCTGATCAGAAGCAAAACCGATCGATCCACGCGAGCTAGGTTGCGAAGGGTTTCCCCGGGGCACGGTTCACGGGTATGTGCTGATACGTCGGCCCGGCTTGCCAAATAGGCGGTTGTCGCCTCAAGATCGCTGCCCATCAGCCCTTCCACCACGGAGACTTGACACAATGGATCTGCATCTCGCCGGCAAGACGGTACTGATAACCGGAGCCTCCAAGGGCATTGGACTGGCCTGCGAGTAATGATGTTTTGCTAGTATCTTCTTCTTGCTTAATTTAAATCGGACATTTGTAATGATTTATAATAATTTTTAAATGGAATTAAATTCTTCGATTTCAGTACGTTTTAATGCTACTGTAGCCAGACATCAGCTTTGGGATTAGACATCTTGATTTTCATATTAGACGGTTTAGAAGCAGGTCCTACTAGGGAATATCTATAAATGTCACCATTGAACAAATAGCTGTGAAAATGGACAATGCCTTGGCTGTTTGTTTTTACTTTAAGATATAGGCACTTCATATCTTATTACAAATAGTGAATAGCTTTGCCGTGGACGCAGAAAAGCTGGAGACAACGTCATGTTCGGATGCGAACGACAAGCGAAAAGTGACGATCAGCCACCCGGGTGCAAGTCGAATCCGTGGCTTTTCGATTGATATGGATTGTAAGTGACCAAAGACTATCGTGTTAAGTTGCTCAGTGGTGTTTCATTCTCTGGAATGTGCAGATTCTCACCCTATCTATTCAATGCTGTACAGCAATGGGTTTGGAGTTCCCTGATGATACATCAACATCAGTACCTGCCTCTAATTCCGACCTGCCCGTAGTGGGTGGTGGTCGCGGCCGTGCCTTTTCCTTCGAAGGAAGAAGCTATATTCCACTTCTAGTATTTTTTTTCGTTTTAAGCTTGACTTGAAAATTCATGGCAATATTTACTCGTTTTAAAATTTAAGGGGATGTGGTACCTAAGAGACTTCTCCTATGTCGTCCATTATAAACGTTTTTAGTTTGCCGGGTTAAACTATTTAAAATTATGTTGGTGGCCTTGATATAACTTAATCAAGATATCAAGATGATACAACTAGCAGCCGACACCGAATTTCCCAGATATCATAGGCAGCGTAATAGCAAATCCTAAGTAAAGAGCGATGTGGGCACAAGGTACTTTTTTAGACCGTTTTACGCATATTTTGCTTGTTTTTGCGTTTTTTTTTGCTTTATTTTATTATTTTACGAAAAATGTAATTATATCCCACTTTTTAGTGCACAACTCTTCGACAGTCATGAGCACAAAATGCCTTTTGAAGCGCCGACAACAGTTTTTTGCGTCTCCTGAATATTTTGAAAACTACCACTTGCCCCTTTGGTATTTCCATGCCCGAGTGACATGAGTTCCATCATCAAAGGCGCTTTGCCGTATAAACACTATTTTCTTAGAAATATACTAAAAATAACAAAATTAATGATAGAAAACTTACCAATATCTGCAAAGAGCGAGATCCAGAAATTCTTTCAAAAGATTTTTTAGATTCTTCGACAGAAGGTTTTGACGAGTTTAAAAAAGATATAGAAAAAACTTCGTGGGATGATATTAAGAGTAGTTCCGGGGTAGACCGTCAGGAAATTGATGAGATTGCCAAACGCTACGCCAAATCAAAAAATGCAGTGTTCGCTTGGGCTATGGGAATCACGCATCATGTAACGGGAGTTGAAAATGTTCGATCAATCGTCAATTTAGCTTTATTGCGCGGAATGGTTGGCCGCAAAGGCGCTGGACTTCTTCCACTACGCGGGCATAGTAATGAGTACCGTTAATTGTATATCCCAACACAATTATCGCTTTTCGGCCTTTTGGCTATTATCAAAGCGTAGTATCTGTTTTTATCAGCTTAATATCTGATTCATTTCATACATGGGGCCCAATATATTAAATTTACTTTTAGGAGTTTAGAGAGATGTCGAGAATGCTACGCTCCCTCCAGGCATTGGCCCGATTTTACAATGCCTCTGGGATCAGCGTACCCTGTCGAAGGGAAACTACCCTTGAATCAAATTGGGTTGAAGCGATAAATTATCGGTTTGAAGAAGCACCGTGGAGCAGTTTACAAGAGCCTTTCCCGGCAAACAACTCATTACTCTTCTGGTCAAACGCTGTTCTTACGTTGATGAATTTAGCGGAGAAAACTATCAGGGCGTCGCTTCCAATTACTTATGCAATCGGGAAGTGGGAGATGAAATTACGATTACCGGGCCCTTTGAATTGCCCTTTGTCGTGCCGGAAGATAAAACGTCTAACCTCATTCTGATCGGTATGGGAACCGGTATCGCGCCTTTCCGCTCCTTCGTGAAACACATCTATAAAAATGTAAAAGATTGGCAAGGAAAGATCCGGCTTTTCTACGGCGCTCGCAGCGGCCTGGAATTGCTCTATCACCCGATGGTGTATTGTTCATCGGTGGCGAATCAACTGGAGAGTTTGAGCACCCCGTGCAGCCGAATAAGGGTTCGTCCCACGAATCTGAAAACGGCCCTGTGTCAGCAGTTGGGCAATCGCAAAATTCCGTCGCAACAAATCATGTTGGCTCAGTCGACGGCGAACCTGACTTGATAGAAATCACGGAGCCGGCTTCCAAAACGACCCAGCCTGTACCGCCAATCGTTGCCAATCCAAACGCTGCAACCATCCCTGCCGATTCGACTCGAAACGACGTTCCCTCGATACAAGGTCGATCGAATCTGTCTCCAGATTGGTCAATTTACAGCGGCGTCATCAACACAATACTTTGCTGGTGGCTGTATTTTCTACTGCAATGATGGCACTTCTCACGTTAACTATGATGCGTAATTCTTTTTGGCAAGATCTTCAAGAGTATGCCTCGGCTGAAGACACTAATACCTTTGTGATGAATATCAGCAAAGAACAAAAGCCAATATTAGAAGAGTTCCTCGTCTCCCGAGACATCGAGTTTGATAACATTTTCCCGACGATCGTAGCTCGTTTGACCGAAATCAATGGCGAACCTCCTCCCGAAGATAAAAAAGACTATTGGGCATTTAGTCTATTGCTAAAAATCATCTCTCATAACTACAATCTTAAGAATCTTTGGGATTATTTATCGGTATAAGATCTACAAAACGACACAAAAATCAAGGATGTATGATTAGTACAACCCTTTTATATAGCAAAGGAAGAATATCTTAAATGGCAAATTTTAAAGGAAACTGATGACAATAAAAAAAAATTAACGGCTAAGAATTTTGAAATGTTGTGGAAAATCGAGAGGCTACTTTACAATTCTCTACGTCTTCTAAAAGTAATTTTATTCCTACTTTTAAAAATTAGAGTTGTCTCCACTAATTAATATTTTATGAAGTGGCGTTATGTAATGCACATAATCATGCATACGACGCAAAATGGTATGTGTAACAGCCTCTGCAGAATAACCACGCGCACTGGTATCGCGAAAGATCTTTTGTATCCACTCCAGATTGACTATCGGCACTACCCCAACCAATAAGTCCACGTACTTCGCAACATCCGCTGTGTCACTTTTTGCGCCCCCATGTAGCCCCTCATAAAAGAGTAAGTCTGAACCCGGTTCGATAGGCGCCCAAGGCGTAAATGTACCTGGCTTTTGTTTCCAAGGTTCAGCCTCCTCATCATTGTGCAAATATAAGCGCGTTTGTCAGACGCTAGCGATCGAGCCGGTACCTCGTCGAGGAGTCGCGGTTGGGCATCGAATAGTCGTACTCGGCGACCTTCTTGTTGCCGAGGTAGAACTCGACCTTGTAGGACTCTCCGCCCGACAGCCCGCGCATGGTCACACCATTGCCGCGGTACTCCTCCTTTGCCACCTGGCGACCGCGGCCATCCTTGACCACGACCATCAGAGGAGTCTGGACCTCGACCTTCAGGTCGTACTTGGAGGCGGAGGGCGAAGCGGCGCTCGAACCACCGCCGGCCTGGTCGAGGTTGATGTCCAGACGCTCGTTCCGGTTGAGCACACATACGTGCGGCGTTTTCACCAGACTTAACACTCTAAACGCCTAGAGTTACTGGTACGCTTTACTGAAAACTAAATAAAGATCTAGCAGATTGATTTTCTATACTTCTGAAAGGAAAGGATATAAAAGAAGAAACATTTTAATAAAAAATATGAGCACTTTACCCTACTCGTACCTACGCATTAGCCAATAATTTCAACCACGACTACTCCAATCTCGTTTTCAAAATTTGTGTTGATTTTATGCAGTCAAAAGAAGAAGAAGAAAAAAAAATGATATATACGTTTTTCTAGACAAAAAAAACTTACAGGCTTGGGAAAAATATGAATTCATTCTGAAAGTCCTGATCTATTTAGATTGTTCTTGCGACCTGAAATGTCAATGATTTAATATATATATTATAATTATTAGTCATTTAATTAATTTAAAAAAAGAGATATGTTGTTTTTTCACACAAGAAAATGCCATGTATAATGTTCCTTGATTAAAGCTGGAGAACTATGTTTATTACCGACAAATTGAAAAGTTTTCCCTTGCGACCTATGTATCATCATGGCAGATGTAGATTGAAGTGGAAATTCATGTCGTTGAACGTCTACATCCAAGTTGACCTTTGTTTGATTCAGTAAGGGTACATCGAATTTTGTGTTGGAGGGAAGGGTTCAAAATATTAATTCCATGGTCTTCGCGAAAGAGTACACTCCATTGTTTTGTTTTTGTTTTATATATCTGTGTTCTGCTGCAACAAGCTTTGATGTTAGTTTTATAGTATATATCTACGCGAAAGATGCGGTGGGTAAATTAAACATAGAAGTAATTCTGTGAAAATGTCTGTTTTCGAAATAAAAAAAATAAAAAATCGCCATCATTACCTCTAATTTTACCATTAAGTAGTAAAATCAAAGCTATATTTTTTTTTCCACCAAAAGAGTACAAGTACCGCAAGCTGGTCACCGCCAAGGACGTCAAGGAAGTCGTCGAGCTGCAGTCCGCGTTTGCGCGCGATCAGTTCGCTGCCTATGCCACCCAGGTGAAGGACCTGAGCGAACTCTCCGCCAAGGTTGCCGAGAACGCCTCCAAACCGCTCGCTGAAGGCATGAAGAAGTCCTTCGAGCAGGCCAAGACCGCGTTTCCGGCCGCCTGACGGCAAACGCCATCAAAACCAGCACGGCCTGCATCCCGAAAGGGGTGAATGTGGCTGAAACCGAAGGGCCCGGCGCATGCCGGGCCCTTTGATCTTTGCCGGCAGGGACGAAAAAATCCGTTCCTAAGATATTTGAATCCCCCAACCTAAATTTTGAAAACGCTTGTTTTTGTATTTTCATTAAAACTACATTTTTTCAGTATATGCAATGAATTCTCCTCCCCCTAGATTTTGAAACATATATTTCTCGGAGGGGAATTACATTTCCCCTCCCACCTCTAGTTTTTGAAAGTTCACACCCCTGTGTTTGTCGTGAAACTTTGCCAACACTATACTTCGTTCCTCATTTGTACAACAAAACATTTTTATATCAGACGAACCGATTCTCCACAGGGTCATCAGTTGGACACCTGGGAGCATTCCTCTCGACTCTTTAGGAAAGAACGGAATACAGCAAGATAAAATAATGTTTTGCCTTTGGATCGACTCTCGACTCTGTAGGAAAGGACTGAATACCGCAAGATGAAATGACGTTTTGCTTTTGGATCAACTCTCGACTCTTTAGGAAAGAACTGAACACCGCGAGATGAAATAACGTTTGGCCTTTGAATCAACTCTTGCCTTTGGATCGACTCTCGACTCTTTAGGGAAAAACTGAATACCGCAAGATGAAATAACGTTTTGCCTTTGAATCGACTCTTGACTCTTTGGGAAAGAACTGAATACCGCAAGGTGAAAAGATGCCCTTTTAGTGCGTGCAATAATTTTCTTTAGCATTGATAGCATACATACATATTTTTACCCCCGAATTTTACTTCCCAAACAATGCGGGGATTTGTGGAATTTAATGATCAGAAATAGAAAACATAGTTAAGTTATGGAAGTGATAGTTTCAAAAGTTCGAATTGAATTAAAATGGGAGTTAAGTTGAGTTTTGTCAGTATTGGGACAAAAACTGTCAAACAGCATATGTAAATTGAAGAAATACCTGTTAGAATAGAGATTGCCACTTGTCTAAATGCATCCCGAAAACGATTGATGTAAAAGCGACTATCAAAAGTCGACACTATACTTTTAGCTATTGATAGAAAAGCACATTACCTCAAATATTGATAGCAGTGGAATTTTTCACATTAAAAAGAAATCATTATAATAAGAAAACTCTTAACTTAAAATTCTGAAAATTTCTTTTGTTTGAATATTCATAGTCGCTTCCAGTTTACCTTCATAGTAGAAAGTAAAAGGAAACTTTGATAAATTGACAATCAAACGCAGACTGAAAATCAATAAACTATTGATAGTTTTTCCAAAAGCGAGAACCCCAAAATGTTTTTGTTGGCAAAAGGTGTA
This sequence comes from Alatinidae sp. Z8VKAUB7J3, assembly GCA_010016025.2. Lineage (NCBI taxonomy): Eukaryota > Metazoa > Cnidaria > Cubozoa > Carybdeida > Alatinidae > Alatinidae sp. Z8VKAUB7J3. Next base: position 63,165,211 of record JAAAKM020721499.1, on the reverse strand, counting down.
GTGAACAACTCGAGAGCATTCTTGTTCGTTTCCACATCCTCATTTTTTGCAGCAATTAGCCTTTTTCTAGCTCAAAAAATGTCATCATCCACTCTTCCTTCTCAATAAACTTCATTTCTCTTTTTCGCCGATCGTTTATTTTTTACTTTCTATAGGCGTTTTCTTTTTTTTTTCACCAGCCTCCCCTTGAGGTGATCTTGTCTCTGAGCTTTTACCGATTTTCCTTACTAATGACACAAAAATTTGCTGACAATGGGAACCTTCGGATTTCAGTTGTTATCATTACGAGATAAGGTTGACTCTAAGAACAATATAATCACACATCCTACCTACTGGAGCGACAGCTCAAGCAAGCCGGACTTCGCTTGGCGGAGACGTTGAATTTTGTGTTTGCGCCGACTGACGATTTGACGCCCTAGGTCTGGGGCGACTCGCATCCGAAACGGTTTAACGAGGGAGGAAGTTAAAGTGAGAAAAAATTCTCGTTTCGGGTTGACTTTTTACCTGAAGTGAGAAAATTTTCTCATGTAACGGTTGATTCAAGCGATATGGCTGAACCCAAAGATTTAAGTCGGCGAGAACGTCAGATCATGGATGCGCTCTTTCATCTGAAAGAGGGGGACGTGGTGGCGATTCAAGCCGCAATCCACTCGTCGGACGTGAATGCGGATGGGCATCTGGATCTGATCGTATCGGCGAGGGGGTCGTCTTTGATCCTCGTCTGGCTGGGTGACGGAACGGCCGCCTTTCGACAGTCGGCGGTGCTCGCCAACCGGTTTGCAAGTATCCGTGCCGTCCTCACGGGGGACTTTAACTCGGATGGGAATCTGGATGTCGTCGCTGCGATAGGGCGGGACTTCGCGGTTGCCTTGGGCGATGGGAGCGGGCAGTTCCAGCCCTTGTCTTATTTCGATCACGGGTCCGGGAGCTGGAGCCTGGCGGTCGGGGACTGGAACGAAAGGCATAGTTATAAGGATTTTCGACTACGCTGAATAAAATGGCTATCTCAGAATTTTGATCCGGTGACTGCGGGAAAATAATTAGCGTGGGACGGGGGCATAGGTACCCTCAGTTTTTTTGGTCACTTAAAAAGGGCACTAGAACTTTTCATTTCCGTTTGAATGAACCCTCTCGCAACATTCTAGGACCACTGGGTCGATACGATCACACCTGAAAAAAAACAACAACAAATAAACACGCATCCGTGAAGCCCGAATCTGTAAAAATGTGTAATTTCGCATTTTTTTTCCAGAAGACAAATCACGGATGCGGATTCTGGAGGCACGGGACTTTGTTTTCCAGATTCTCCCCAGACCTGTAGGGGAATAATCATAAACAGAATGATGCAGGAAGTTTTTAGCATGGTTCGTTATCGTTAGCGATTAAGCTTTCGAATCCTCTCGCTCGGTGTGATAATGTCGGTGAGCCGAATCCCGAACTTGTCGTTAACCACCACAACTTCGCCTTGGGCAATCAAGCACCCGTTAACCAGCACATCCATCGGTTCTCCAGCTAACCCATCCAGTTCGACAACCGAACCCTGGGCCAACTGCAGCAAATTCTTGATAGCGATTTTAGTGCGCCCGTAGAAACAAGCGTTTGTAATATAAAAATTTTGGGGAGGGGGACCGGATGGCCCTTTCCCTTGTGTGGGTGCCTCCTTCCCTTATCTTTTTTGCTTAATTATAGAAGAGCTCTTTACATCCATAGTTGCATGATTAAAGATACAAAATATAGCCAAACGTCGGCCATAGCTTCTTTGCACTGAAGAAAAGAAAAGCATTTTCTAAAAACCTTTGCTACTAATTAGAAATAAAAATTCACTTTTCCCAGTATTCCTAGCTACTTTTTTCTATTAAGCAATGTTTTTGAAAATATTCACTGTTTTTCTGGATAAACCGCCAACGGCGAGCTGGAGCGCGCCGAAAGCCTGGGCCTCGCTGTAGCCGAGGTCGGTCAGGTAGAGCACGAACTGGTCGACGAGGCCGAGCTGGACGAGCGAATAACAGAACAGCGAATAGAAGAGGATCCAGAACGCAGGCCGACGGATCACCTCCCGGAGCGGAAGCGGTCGTTCCTCCCGCGGCTCGCTCGCAGCGACGGCGCTGACGCTGGCCGCCTCGAAGTCCGCGCCCTCTCCGGCCCGCGGCTCGCGGACGACGAGCAGGGCGAAGGGCAGGATCACGGCGACGCCCCCGAGCCCGACGACCCACGCAGGACCTGGCGGCACGCCTTCGCGGACAGCAGGTAAGGTTCATCATCGAACCCTACATCCGGTTCGAAGGAAAGCCCGGCGAGCAGGCCACCATGTTCTTCTTGGATCCGTCCGGCAATGCTCTGGAATTCAAGGCCTTTAAGGATCCGTCTCAACTCTTCGCGACCGGGTCTTAGCCAAGCCGCTCGGGCCTATTGGCCGCGCAACTGCGCGAGTTCGGATTCGACCTCATTCAACATGCGGCGAAGTCGTTCCACCTTGGCTTCCAGCCGCTTCAAACGTTCCTGATGCTGGCTGGCCTTCTGACGGGCCAAGGTACGTATGTTTAATACTAACAAAAACGTTCGTAAAAAAAATCTAGTTGCGTTTTTAAGTAACCAAAAACTGGAGGGCAACTAGGCCTCCTCCCCCACCCCTTCTTTTATCAAAATCGTCTTTTTGCCTTTTTCTTTTTCCTTTCTATTTTTTTTCTTTATACTCCGCCATGTTGTTGTTCTGATGGTGGGCTAAAATAAACTATCTATCTATCTATCTTTAAAAAGAGCGGGGCGTTGAGGAGGGGACAACTCCTTTCATATACGGAATAATTTCTGTTCGTTTTAAGTTTTAATGTCGCTCCTTACTTATCAGATCAATAAGTAAAAATCTATGATCCTTTGTTGCAACGTTAAAATAGTGGAGAAATTTTTCTTTTTTTAAATCAGATGCAAGATTTTGTCTGATTCTATCAATTTTGCTGTGACTAAACTTTTAGAAAATATACAATAATTACAATTCGATTGTGTGACACTAGGGGTATCAAAATAACTGAAATATATACTACTAGCTGTTAGGGTGGCGCTTCGCGCCACCCCAACACCTAGTTGGTGGGGCGCTTCGCGCCCCCCCAAGCCTCCCCGCAGGCGTAAGTCGTTACGCGCCATATTAGTTATGCGCCATTATAAACTTTTTCTATTTAAGAACTGACTTGGAAGGAATGGCAAACTTGAATGGCGACAAACTTCTGCAATGTAAATCGGAGCTAACAGTTAAAGGAGTTATTGTGACGTTGAAAGGCGCAGAGGACTTTGACTTTTACTCCCGATACTTCGCACCTTGGGTTGGAATACCTGAAGACCCCGTCACTGGCTCCGCTCATACAGTACTTGGTCCATATTGGAGCGAAGAATGTGGCAAGACACTTTTGAAAGGTACTTATTTTAAAAAGTAGAACTTTAAGGGTTTGGAAAGTGTTTTTAGAATTATAGTTAGATACAAATACTAGTTTTTAAAAAAAAAGTTGCCTCTATGTTCAAAAAAGGAGATAATCAAATATTCAAACTACTAAGACTAGAATAATTATTTGCTAGTTTATATTAATTGGTTGGGATTTCTGTTAACTTTATGATTCTTAAGTTTCACGTTGTAATACGCACTCGTGCGTAAAAAATATCGATGAACTGTTCAAGGGGGTCTTCCCCGTTGCTCTGTTAAACTCTGTTAAATTCTGTTAAACACATGCTCCTTGATTTTGTAGCTGCTTCCAACTATGTGACCCACGAGAAGCTTTAAAAAAATCAAAGTCGAAGAGTGCACTTAGTACGAGTCAGTCCACTTCGTCATATGAGCAGCAATTTTTAGACAGATTGGATCATCTGTTCTTATACCAGCATATTGATAGGCCAACTCGAGCCAGGAAAGATGCTATTCCACCAATTTTAGATCTGGTTATTATCAAGTCAATCGATAATATTTTGAGCATAGATTTCCGTCAACCTTTAGGTAAAAGCGATCACGTTGCGCTTGATATTTACATGAGTATTGATGCTCAACAGAGAGGTTTTGTGATTTATCGGCATGATTGTGCTAAAACTGACTATGAATCAATGCGACAATTTATTTTGATGTCTTCAAGGAAATAGCCGAGGAACTCTCGAACCTTAGAATCGTCGGCTGACGGGCGCGCAACTCGGGATTGCAACCCCAAATCCGCGCGCCAGAACCAGGATCGCCGCGCGGTTAATCGACTAGCTCAAATTTAACCATCGCAGCTTACGCGAATTTAGCAGCTTGGTGCGAAACTCCCCGCAATATACGTGAGGGTTTTAGAATGCTGCGCAAATTCATGAAGGATCAAAGGGGCAACATGTTGGTTGCCGGCGCCGTCGCTATCGTGCCCGCGATGGGCGCAGTCTTGCTGGCTGTCGACTTCTCCGAACCAAAAGCTACATAATTGCATACATTGCTAAAAAAATATAAGCATTGTGTACATCACCCATTATACTTCCTCTATAAAAAAATGTAAACAACACCTAATAAAATCATTTTATCTGAAACCTTGTGACTGCGCAGTGGATGAGGCCGCGGCTCTTGATAAAAGGTTGTCAGGTTCAATCCCGCCTGTTGCAAGGAAATCTAATTTGAATTGGAAGTTGTTTGTGATAATTTTTTTGTATTATGTAAAAAAAATCAAAGCTATTCACGCCCAAAAATTAGGCTAAATAGCAAAACCAAAGATCATGGATCTTTGGACCACAGTGGTTGTACCAGCAGGAGTAAAAGACATGTAACTGTTGTTGTTGTTGTTCAATATCATTATCATCATAGCAATCATCATCATGATTGCAGCATAATTCTGAATCCATTGCAAGCTAGTGCTGCTACGGCGGCGCAATAATAATGTTGACGACCCGCAGTAGTAGTCGCAGGAGCGTCGAATATTACCATCATGATGGTTTCGTAACAATACAACCATCCTACTATACTATGTTGTTTGTTTGTTTGTTTGTTTGTTGCCTGGTTTTTCTTGGTAACAGTATTCTTTTATCTCTCTCTCTCTATTTTAAGCTTTTCTTCTAATTGTGTAATATGAGATCTCTTTTGGTCAACTCTGCCTGCCGTTTTGCTGTCCTTCGTTTCATGTAGCTGTAATTTCAGCTTTTCTAAATCCTTTCTGCTCATTTCAATCTTTTGCTTCAATTTATTGATTCTGTTAATGACTGGCGACAACTGCTTTTCAAATGCCCCATAAAATTGTTTCTGAAATATGTAAGGAGAAATAGAAAAGTGAAATATGGAAGAAGAAATCGCACAAATAAGTGACTTCGTTAATATTGATGTCATTATTCAATCTTAGTAGATTCTGAGAATATTAAACTGAGGGGTCCCTAAGTTTTTGTCATCATGAACTCTAGCGTAACGAGTTGGTATATTTCACCCAGTGTAAGGGAAGTAAGCACCTTCTGAGAATTACTCAGTCCGACTCACGTTGGTAAAAAAATAGGGAGGGAATTGTAAAATTCTTGTCCTTTTTATCTACCAAAGGTAGTTGTTGCATATCCCACTTTTGACCTTTTGATGTCAAACCCAATCGTATATATGTGGGGATGGAGAGAACCTATATTCCTTAAATCAGGACATCTAAATGAACGCAACTAGTATTTTTCTTGAATTTTTCATGAATCCAGAATCAGCAGGTTTAGTTTCCGTATTGGGTTCATGACCTAATTTAGACCGAGCGGGTGATTCCCCCGTCTACGCGAATGTTCTGCCCGGTAATGTAGGCGCCGCCCTCGGACGCCAGAAAGGCAATCGTGGCCGCGATCTCCTCCGACTTTCCATAGCGACCCATTGGAATGCGTTGACGGAATTCGGGTTTTTCCGGCAGGCTGTCGATAAATCCGGGCAGCACATTGTTCATGCGTATGTTGTCTGCCGCGTAGGTATCGGAGAACAGTTTCGCAAAGGCCGCCAAGCCCGCACGGAACACGCCGGATGTCGGGAACACGTAAACTTATGATTGTGAAGGAATGGCAAAGTGCCAATCCAAACCCATCTACCTCTGGTACTGGTCTCGAGTCAATTCAACTGAGAACGACTTTAATTCTTGTGGCATTAGTAATTTTTGATTCGTGTAAGCTTTGGTTACCCTGTGCTAGTATAGTGGACCGATACTCTGCTCGGCAATATAGGCCTTGGGAATTGATTCTCGCTGCCGCAAAGTTAGCGACAGGCTTGCTACATTTTCCTGTAAAAAAGACCCAGCTATTGAAACATCGCCCCGTATGTGCCATCAGTGGCCCTGGATAATCTTTATCCTTCCTTTGACGTAGAGATTGTCCTTCTTCTTTCCGTAGTTTTTTCCTTTTCTTCCAGCATATATGAAATTATCAATTCAGATTTGCTATAAAAAAATGCAGCCAATTTGCATTAACAATTTCTTCCATTTTAATCCATTCGATTTGAATGCTAAGCAAATCAATTGGCAAATCGATTTGTGATTCATTAATTTCAAATTTGTTATTTCTGCTAATTTTCGATTTTATTTTTTTGTCATTTTTGTAAGTTTTCCACGAGGTTTGGCTTTTAGACTTTTTAATCCTTAAAGATTTGCTTTAGTTAATTTTCCTGTAGACATAGCGCTACCTGAGTAAAGAGTATTTTTTTTTTAGACGTTTTGTCGTAGAAACTTCGAAAAGGGCTCATTTGATTGGAAATTAGAAGGGCTTGTGCCCTTCTTGACAGTCGAAGGTGATTTAAGGGAAATTAACACCCCTTCTACGCCCACCATTTCCCCAAACAGATACAATCAAAATTTTGAGATAGCTTTTTTGTACAACGTAGGTGAAAATGCCGGAAATTATCTCTTTGAGGAAGACACCCCCTCCCAGAGCCCTCAGGGCAAGGGTTGTAATTTATGCCCTTGGGGCATATAAGGTTTATACAGAAAGGATCTCTGCTTCTCCTTGGTATTATTAGTGCAGTTTTAATCGTCTTGTATTTACAGCCATAACAGTATTTATTAAAGCTCAATACTGGCAAGTCAGGGGCCTGCATTTTGGCTCGGTAAAAGAAAAAAAAAGGTTTATAAACTATTGATGAACCAACCTCCTTTTCTTGTCGGATCGTCACCAGCCAGCACAGGTTTTCCAGCATCTGACCAATACGCCCAGGAAATTAGGAAAGGGCCACACCAATATGCCTCAGGCCACGGACTTATGCAAGTTACAGAAATGTTGCATTTTGTGCCAGATTCACATATACGGCGGGTTGATCGGCACCATGATCGGCGCCGAATACACCGTCACCCCACCCTGATTGCGGTCCACCGGCACCCGAATCCACAGTTTCGAATCCCGCGGCGGGAACCCCCCACCAGGAAGCTGATACACACCAGTCAAACGTCCGGACATCAAAGATCCCTTCCTAAGTGAGGCGCACCGCAATAGACGTCCACGACCCCGACGCTGGGGTGGACAACGTGACAGGCGAACCCGCCCTATCAGCGACCGCCAAACAGTTACCGGTGGTGCGGCGATACTTCACCCGCACTTCACCATTCGACGTCACCGAATCAACGTGTTCGCCGTGGCGTCGGACGGCGCGTTGGGACTCGTGCAGGTCGAGCCCGCGCGAGTTTGGATCCCGCGTCACTTCGCGCTCGATCCGAGCGGACGTTGGCTTCTCGTCGCCGGGCAGCGTTCCGATCAGGTCACCGTGTTCGAAGTCGATCGCAACACGGGTGAGCTGAAGCACACCGGGCATTCGGTGCGGCTGGCCAACGCGATGTGCGTGCTCTTCTAGCCGCTGCGGGCGCTACCGTCCGCCGTGATCGGGGGCGGCGGCGGAGGTCGGGCCGAGCGCGTTGAGTTGACGCGCGCGCCAGGTCAGCTAGTTGATGCCACTAACTAACGCAAAAAACAATATTTTTTCTTATCACAATCTTTTTGGATACTTAAATAGGGCACTAGAACTTTCAATTTCTAACTGAATGAACCCACTTTTCCAAGGTTATTGGTTTGTTACAGTCATACCTTGTAAAAATACCTGGTAATTATAAATACCTAAGTAATTAAAATACCTGGTAATTCCCTACTGGTGATTTCTATTTTATTGCCCTTCAGCCAGGAAGTGCAGTGTAGGGCTGCGGAAGTCATCTTGTGCTTTCGCAAACGCTTCCTGTCTACTTCCCTCAGATTTCTCCAGGGTAAGCAAGGATTTACACTTTTATAGTGATATAGGATCAAATTTGACCAAAATATAAGCTGTAATGCACAAAAAGCTGCATTATATAGAGCAGGGGGAAGGGGTATAGATAAGGACCTCAAAATACCTTCCCAGGATATACTTTAGCCTTTAGACTCATCCCTGAAAGTTTCATTTTCCTAACCTAACCCCTTTCTGAGATAGCAAGAAGTCATTCAATTAGAATTTTACCATAATTTCTTTTTATTTTTTGGATATGATAATGAGTGAAAACATTTGTTTCAAACTTACTGTTCCATTTTTAATCCATTTAGACAACAAAATAGAAAATATTTACACAAAAAATAATCTGAATGTAGTTTTTACTAATAATTTTAAAATCGTTAACTTCTTAAATTCCGGTAAAGATAAGAACCCAGTAACTCGCCAAAGAGGGGTCTATCAAATTCCTTGTGACTGTGAAAATTACTGTGTTGTCAGGACCCATCAGAATCTAGAAAAACGGTTACAACAGCATAAAAAGACACAGACAAGGCATTAATTTCAAATAGTTCCAACTGCTCCTTTGATTCTACTTTAGGTTGGCATATATTTAATAATCCCTCCCACATGATGTCCCATCAGGAAGAAAGAACTGAATGTTTGCTGAGAAAATCTTTACTAAAATAAGAAACGTCAAGTTTTTTACTTGTGCACACAACATCGCCATATAATGCCTAAAAAAACTACACAGAGAAAAGCACTATGAAATGGCCAAAAACCCCAATGCCTGAAAAAGGCTCATAATTAGGTACAGCATATGATAAGTGTACGGCAGAAGGGTGTACTTTGGATGAAAGGTCAAATGTTGTACAATGTGATGAATGTAATTCCGGCAATGCACTGGGTGCCTCTTGATGTCTGATACAGAGTACAAAATATTTAACAAAATTAACCAATGACCAACTCGCACATGTCTGAATAGGGCCTAAGATCATGTGAAAAAAGATAAAATTGTAGTTCGGACCACAAGAAGTATCTCTGTAATAACAAAGATACTTCTCAAGATAACTTATTACAGAGATACTCTTCGTGGCAACAGAAATCTTAATGATCCAAAAAATATTACATTATAATAAATATTATCAGTAATGTTACAGAGATCAGATTTTCATTTTTTGTGAAAGCAATGATTCTTCAGCTGGCTGCTTCATCCCAATCAATTGGGCTTTCCTGGCATGTCTTAGGTTTCTCCTGAGAGGACACAAACTCTTCAGGATGCTGTAAAGCACTGCTATTAATATAGATCAAGGTAAATCTCAAAGGCACTCCGGGACTTCCGAAAGGTTCTAATGTAGGCAGTGCTGACATACTGACATAGATTATGGACATACATTATGGATTTAAAGTATGCATTATTACTATGCGATAATTTTCAAAATTTTCGAACTTTTACAAATTCAAATATCAGAATTGTGCACATTTGTTAATGGTAAGCCAGCTTGTTTTGACAACTAACGCTATCTGCACAGCATTGCGAGTATCGGCATCTAAATTAAACTTTGATAAACGCAATTTATACAAAAATGACAACTTGTGCACTGAAAGCCTGCCCAATGCCGTCAACGTGACCTGCCACGAGAGTGAAATCGTCGGCATTGCAGGTCTCGCTGGTGCCGGCAAAAGCGAGTTGTTGCGCGCCATGTTCCGGCTTGATCGATTGCATTCGGGCCGGGTTGTACGCCACACGGAAGGCGAGGCCACTCAAATTCGCAGCGCACGCCATGCCGTTCGAAACGGCATCGGCTTCCTCGGCGAAAGCCGGCAGACCATGGGTATCTTTCCGGGCCAGGGCGTGCTGACCAACATGATGCTCCCCGACATCCTGCGGTCGGCCGCATCCACAAATTTACATGATCTAGCGAAGGAAAAATATATATACTGACAAAAATTATGAAGATGAAACGGTGATGTGTGAATAAACGTTATCATTTATTCGTGCGTCTGATCTCAAACGGTGACGCATGAATTAAGCGTCAAATATGTTTGGACGATACAGATTCTTCATCTCAACGAGTTTACCATCTGTGTCATCCCATTCATTCAAATCCAATATGCCTACGAATTCCCCTCCCCTTTCTTAATATTCCTGAAAATCTAACCTACCTGAAAATATTTTTTTGTTTGAATGTACTCGGAGTTCACAATGAAAATGAATTAAAAATAGCGTGAGCGACGGCGGCTTCGTCCCGGCCATCGAACAGACGACAGACCAGATCAAAACGCGCCATCTCAGCACTTTCGACCCCATCGGTCAGAAACAGAACCGTTGCCCCATTTGGGTTCTCGTCCTCGGCAGTCAGCCAGACCGGCTGGTCGCCGGCATGCCCGTCCGCTGCCGAACCATGCGGCAGGAACGATCGATCATTGTAGGTCCAAAGCTGTTCCGTGAGGTATTCGACGCGGTCCTTGGAACCGGACATCACCAGGGCGCGCCAATCCCGTTCCAAGCACTTCTCGAGCAATTGCGGTACCGCTCTATCTCTATGGCTACGGCGCCTACGGCGCGAGCCTCGACCCCTGGTTCTCCCACGCCCGCCTGAGCCTGCTGGAGCGCGGTTTCATCTTCGCCATCGCCCACGTGCGCGGCGGCGGCGAGATGGGCGAAGCCTGGTACCGTGCCGGCAAGCTCGAGCACAAGCAGAACACCTTCGACGACTTCATCGCCTGCGCCGAACGCCTGATCGCCGAAGGCCTGACCAGCCCCGCACGCCTGGCGATCAGCGGCGGCAGCGCCGGTGGCCTGCTGATCGGCGCGGTGCTCAACCAGCGCCCAGAACTGTTCGCTTGGCCTTTTGCTTTACACTAGAGGATAAGGATCCCATAAAAATAGCTTTCCGTGTAGACTGAACATGGGTTAAAAATTGTGTTAAGTCAACTAATCCTTAAATTACTGAACAAACAAAAGGTATATGCTTATATAAAGTTATGTGTATGACTTCAATAAATGGTCTATATGCATAAATTAATGACTGACTGGAGTGATTAAACCTAAACAACTACTTGAAAGAAGATCTTGGTTTGTCAACCACTGGAGTATTTTATTCTCTGTGATTGTGTTATAGGATGAAACGATCCACCATTTCTGGTGTCTGGTCAAACAAGCGTCTTCTCGCCCCGACTTGATCCAATCATGCGTAGGGGTTGCCTGGGGTTCAAAACGGATTTGTCATAGTCAACATCCAGTATCGAGTCAAGCCATTCGCTGAGTGTAGCCTGGGCCTTTTTAGCATTGATAAATACCGGGTGTCCAATGAGTGATGCGGGTATTCTGATGTGATAACCCTTTCCGTATGTACACGTCACGATTACATGATCGGTACTCACACCCATGTAGTGTAGGTCGTGAAGAACTTGAATGGCATCGTCTAGGCAGTACTTGAATCCGCTGGAGTCATCCAGGTCAATCGGAATGGCGAAGTTTTTTTTCGATTTATTTATTCGACTTATTTTTTATTATTCGACTTCATTTTTTTTCGACTTATTTATTGCTATAATTACTATACATACTTGTGTCCACAACTTCCAGCTTATCAACAATCTGAAAGAGCATTGATGTTATGTTATACAACGGGTATTTGAATCCGAGAAGCAAGCAAAAAATTTAATTTATTGAGCTCACATACAAGAAGTAGGTTTGATTAAACAACAAAGATCTATATTTTGATACGTAAAGTATACCTACGTGCTTTAATTTAAACCCTTGCTGACACAGGGGACATAAAATACGGGAGAGGTTGGGACAAAGACGTGGACGAGTGGTTCAGGAGCCAGACGTTGAACTTCATCTCTTGTTTCACCCGTCACGAAAGCTAAACAGTAATTTCCGTTTTTCGGAAATTGGATCATGACGACTTTGTCGTATTTTTCACGTTGTTTAAAAGACAGAATATCCATCACAGACTTGAGTGTGGCATAGATCCCCCGAACAATAGGGACACGATCTAGAAATCCCTCCCAACGTTTAACAATTCGACGACCAAGGATATTAGTGGCCAAAATCCCTGCGAGAAAAATCAAGATAAAGAGTGCGATGATCCCAACGTGCGCGCCTTGTTTCCACAACCTAGCAGAAATAATAAGCGAGACACTTTCTTCCATTAGGCTCACCGACAACAGACAAGAAGTTGAGCCATCAGTTCGATCGATCGTTCGTAGCTGTGGAGATATGTGGTTCCCAAGCAGTTGATTATTCCTTCTTCTGCTGCTGCTTCTTCTTCTTCTTGTTTGACCTCCACCCTCTTAGAAAGATACCCATAACAGCCATGATAACACCCATACGTCGGACACGTGCAAACGTTCCCGAGGCACCCATGGACTGGACTGTGGCGAAGAGTGTTCCAGACTCGACTTTGCCCGCTCCGGTCGTGCTCGACTTCGGCATGGCGGGCGACGACCGCGGCGACCACGCGCTGACGTTGAGCGGGGATCAGTTCGGCACGCCGGCGTACATGAGTCCGGAGCAGATCGCCGGCGCCGGCAACGTGGGGCGGCAGTCCGACGTCTACTCGCTCGGCGTGACGCTGTACGAAGCGTTGACGCGCGCGCGGCCGTTCGAGGCGCCGACGCGGCAAGCGCTCTACCAGGCGGTCCTTCGCGACGAGCCGACCCAGGTGCGGCGGCGGCAGCCGGCGATCCCTCCCGATCTCGCGGTGGTCGTCGAGGTCGCGACAAATAAAAAAGTACCCCCTGAAAATAAATTCGAATAAACGCATTTACCTTACTTTGTAATATTCTAAAGGGGTAGATAATGTAAAGGGGAAAAAATTCGTAGGAATTAGGGTGAAAATAGATGATGTGATCAAATTACTTTCGCATAACAAAAGAAAAGAAAGAACCTAAAAGAAAGAACAGTATAAAATTCACCAACGCAAAAGATAGGATGCTTTTTGAGTGGTGTAGGGAGGGGAGATTTCAACAGCGGAGCCAACATTTCTTCCTAAATGGTAGTCTACATAATATATTGTCCGTGAATTACATGGTAAAGTCAAAATAAGTATCATGTAGATTAATTACTGATTGTTTAAGTTGAAAAGTTGTTCTCTACTATCACATAACTTATTTTTATACTTGATTTCCATTCATTTTTACAATCATATTCATTTTAATTCACCCTTAGCTTTTACCCCAAAGTTTAACTTTTACATTTACAATACCCCGAAACTGAAAATAGTCCCTGGAAAAAATTGTCCTTTCAATATTTTTTGAAAGGGGGCCTTAAATACTAACGTCATCATTTTCCTGTTCAGCATCACCACTACCCTGACATCGTCTGATCAAGTAGCCTCGTTTTCTTTGAAAAAACCGAATGATAAACTCAGGTGATATCACGGACAGAAATGGGTAGGAACAATAGATGGCAGTACTTTCGGACCCATGGAAAAATGCCACATTTTTGCTTCTGTAAATTTTTCTGTGTATCACTTAAAGAAGATATATTGGCTGTGGGGCCGGGTAACTGCAGAATATATTTAACACTTATATATTTTAGTCCATCTTCAATTTGAAAGTGGTGCCTGTCTGCTTGCCTGCTAGAACGGAGCTTTCCAATTGAAAGCAGAAACATGGTTTGATGAAACGAAAGCTTGGCTGCACAACTTCAGATACTCCTCTAACTCGATACAACTTTATAATGATTAATGCGGTTACAAGGAAGAATTTATCAATAGGATGAGGCATAAAATCGTAAAATGAGAACTAGAAAAAAGACTAAAGCGTAAAGTTGAGCATAAATCAAGCATGAAGGGTGATATACTTACATTGCTCTAAACAAAATGGGGCAAGTGCCTTTAAAGAAGAGCATAGAAATCGACATTTGCAAATGCTACCAAATAAATACTCCTATTAAATTCAATCCATAGACAAATATCTCAATCAATATTATCGTGGTTATAATAGTAACTGTAACCTAGTAAAGAGTGAATCAGCCGCAAGACGTTTGACGACCCGGCAGATGCTGCACGGCCAATGTTCGGCCCGGGTGCGGAACGGGCCCTAGAGCGGGCTATCGTAACCTACACGTCCATTGTCGCGAACGGCGGTTGGCGACCGATTCCCAAGGGCAAGATGATGGCGACCGGCAGTTCCGGTGATCGTGTCGTCCTGCTGAATAGGCGCCTCATCGCGAGCGGCGATCAGCGACCGAGCGCAGCCCGCAGCCACAAATATAACGAAGAGGAAGTTCGGGCCGTCGAGCGCTTCCAACGCCGTCACGGCCTCAAGGTCACCGGCAGGGTCAACCCAAAAGACACCCCTGGTTTTGTGTATACGTCTGAATTATCTTCTTATATGGCTTCCTTGTCTTTGCCAATGTCTCTGTAGGTACCGGCCTTAATGTAGGTATCAGTGTCTGTAGACATCCTTGTACTCAGTTATAATACACTTTTCTCGTGTCAATCCAAAAGGGGTGAATTTTCTGCTCCACGATTAATGGGCTTCCATGAATTTCTTCCACAGTACACATAGACCTAACTCTTTTATGCTTTTACTTTTACAACTCTCCCTTTAAATAAAAAAAAAAATCTTCCGAGTTTTGCTTGGCTGAACCGTTTAGAGACGTGTAGAAAATTGGTATTCATCATGCGATAGAAATCTGGTAAAGTATCCATTAACTGGAATGGTAGGAGTTTCTATAATGTTGATAAGTGAAGCTGCAAAATTGTCTGGATTGCCTGCAAAAACCATTCGCTACTACCACGACATAAAACTGGTATCGCCCAACGGAGTTGCAGTGAATGGATACCGAGACTATGGAAAAATTGAACTCTCTAAGCTCGTCTTCATTAGAAAAGCGAGAGAGTTTGGTTTCTCAATTGAGGAATGCCGTGAATTGCTAAGTCTTTAGGAAGATGCCAACCGTGCAAGCTCCGAGAGTAGGAATAAAAAATAAAATGTGTAAACTGCAGCTTATAACGGAAGTAACTATAAAACCCTCAAATCCCGTTCATAATTATACAACAGCCATAAAATAAAGCGTAATCAGTGTCAATGAAAATGGAAGCAACCACACCCCTGACATACACTAATGGGTCAATAGCAAATTTTTACCAACAACTTTTAGTCCTCCTCCTATTTTGGTAACCAGAACAAAAAATAACTTATATTGAAATGCTAACTAGTTCCAAGTACCTTTCTACTATCATAATAAAAAAAAAAAAAACAAAGCATCGCGTGGTTCCGATTCAGAAGAAACACGAGAGCAACGCAAAACCAGGCTTGCGGCTCAAAGGGAAAGGGCCAGATTACGCCTGTCCAATTTACGTGATCAATTTAATCCAAAAATGATATAGCGTTGGCCCTTGCGTCGTCCGGAATAGCCGCAACGTTGCTGCTTGGTGGAAGAACTACTTATTCCACTTAGAAATTGCCTTTGAATATGCAGTCTACAGAAACTTCCACGTGCAACATTCCCTAATCATCTGGGATAAGTAAAGTATTGCAGCAATGCAAACCTTTTGTTTGGGACGAGTGCACGATGGCACACAAAAAATCGCTCGATACGTATATAAAGGGGTTCACCCCCTCGTCGTTACTTCGCTCTTTACACTAAAGCTTAAATTTTTCCTGATTTCTTAAGAATGACCCCTGAATCACAAAAGCCGTAGAATAAATAGTTGAAATTACTAAACACTATTTAGCGTAAAGAACGAGATATTAGGAGGAGGTGAGCCCATCATTTGCGTAATAATTTCTGCTCGTTTTGAGTTTTAATGCTTCTACTTACTTTCAGTTGAAAAAACCTTTTTCATATTTATTTTTTAATTGTTTGTTTTTTAAATAATACTAGAAAATCCTACTCTCCCTTCATGACTAGAGCGGGACAGGACCTGCTGATTGTCATAGACGGGGTCACACTTGCCCGCCTGAATGGGTTTTTTGCCGAGCAAAGCCAGGCAAAACTGCAGGTGGCGTCATCTGGGGGTGCTGAGGGTGGCGAGGGTGGTGTGGTCATTGATGCAGCCACCGTAAACGAGGCGGTGGATGGCGAAACGGACGGCATCATCTGGCAGGCGGGTTCTCAAGCCGGGTCACCCGATGTGGCGCCATGGTTGGCGGCGGGTATTTTCGCTTATGTTGGTGCGCAGATTGTGGAAACGGAACGTTCGCGGCCACTCACAGCCGAGCCATATGGAGAGGGAGTAATTCTCTATTATAATTTTTTGTGAGAGAAACTTTGTATTTGGAGGAGATTTCTAGGGAAATATGTCCATAGGCGGAATATCCCGCGTGATTTGAGAAGTTATCCTGAAAGGAAGAAGATTTTTTCTGGTGAAATTGTCCGCAGGAAATTTTCCGGAGGAGTTTCCAGCAAAAATAGATAATCCTAGAATAAATTTTCAGGGTGGATTTACGCTGGAGTAATTCTCTATGGAGGATATTTTCGTGGGGGAGAATTTGTTTGTGAAACAATATTTTTCATGGAGAAAAAGGCAGATGGCCTAACCTACGATGAATATTGCTATGTTAAAGGATCATAGTCATAACATATTGCCACGCTTTGTATTGTATTGTATTGCATTGCCATTATTGTATAATAGCATTGTATTGCCATAGCATATGACAATACTGCTATGGCAATACCATGCCATGTCATAGCACTGTATTGCCATAGAGCCATAATTGTATTGCCACGCTTAAGCTAGCAATACAAAGTTGCCACCATATTGACATAACACCATGTTGACATGATATAGAAGTCGACATGATATCATTTTGACATTTTGATCTTTAGTGTTTGGTTTTTGTCTATTTGTACTTAAAACGAACAGAAATTATTACGCATATGAGGGGTTTACCTCCTCGTAATACAACGCTCTTTAAGCTAAAATACATTTAGTAATTTCAACTATTTATTCTACGGCCTTTGCAATTCAGGGTTCATTCGTAAGGAATTGAAACCTAATTTAAGCTTTAGTGTAAAGAGCGAGGTATTAACAAGGAGCTCAACGCCCTCATATACGCAATAAAAACATACGAATTAGGAAGTTCGTTACGTAAGTTAATTCGTAAGTTACGTACATCTTTTGCTAATGAAAACGTTCGTAAGAAATTAAAAGTTTAAGTTGCCGACAAAGGGTGAGGACTGAAAACGTACGCAGCATAACAAATAGGGTTTAGACCAACCTAACAAAGCAGAGGAGGCGCTGTTGGAGCGCATACCTTCGGCCTTGAGTCTAATGATTGCCCTCGCCGTGAGCAAGTAAGCACCTGTTAGATAAAAGGAGCCAAACTGAAAACTCCGCTGTTAGCCGTACCTTGTACAAGTCATTCCGTAGAAATTGCCCCGAGCATAAGCGTCCAAAGCACCTATCCGTCATGGGTCTCCATTTTCACCTGATAAGGATCAACCTAGCCATTCTAAATAAACTCAAGGCCGAGGAACCATCGAAACTTCACTGCACAAACCCCGTTCACCCTCAGCTATGCGATGAGGGTTCTGGGTCTTGCCCAGGGGTTCATAGACAAAACCGCCTACCCAGAGCAGCCAGTTTTCAAACACGCTCAATCTTCTGTTGTTGCTGTGCGCAATACTCTCGAAAACCACGCGGTTTACTGCGGCGATTTCGAAATCATCAGTGGGTCTGGTCAACAGGGCTCGCAGGTCGCTGCCGTCTCGCAATTGTGTGTGATAACCAGGGATAGATGGTTCGCTCGTCGGTAAGAGCTTCGGCACCGCTTGCCCGGGAGTGTGCAGGAAACAGCCCATTATACATTTAGCCCAAAGGGAAATATAAATCTTCTCATGTTTCACATTGTAATTTTGCCTACATCTGCAGCCTATTCAATGCAGTCTCTCTTAGCAGTCAAATAGAAATAATTATCCAACAATCCTGGCGTAATACGAGCTCTGAGAGCAGGCCGTATCCATGATTTTTTTCGGGTGGTTTTTTACACCAGGATTTTTTTTGGGGGGGGGACAAAAAAACACAAAAACGCATAAAAAACTTGAGTAGGCTACAAAAGCAGTCAGGATGATTTTTTCAGGATCCTAATATCATTATATAACTTTGGTAACGAACTATTGGCTCAATAGTAACCGAAACTATAAAAAAAAACGGAATTTTGATACCAATAGTTACATCAAAAGAATCGCATTTTAATGCTGATTTTAAATGTACAAATTTCATCAAGATTAATATTACCTGTCAAAAGTTACGAGCCTGAGAAAATTTGCCTCATTTTTGAAAATAGGGGGAAACACCCCCTAAAACTCATACAATCGTAACGAAAATCACACCATCAGATTCAGTGTATCAGAGATCTTAAGTGTAGAAGTTTCAAGCTCCTATCTACAAAAATGTGGAATTTCGCATTTTTTGCCATAGACTTAGAAATTTTTCAACTTTTTTATATGTCTGAGAATGACATTAAATATACTTATAACAAAAGACATTTACTTATGATATTTTCTAAATACGAATAAACATGATATATATGGGTTAGTCGTGATAGTTACTTTAAAAAAAATGTCTTAGTAATAACAAAAGAAATTCACTTGTAATATTTTCAAAATATGAAATAAATATGATACATATATGATAGTCATGATTTGTACTATTAGAAAAATAAGGTTTGTACCGACATTTTTCCTTTTTTTATTGAATTTTTTAACTTTGTTTTTGCATGTCTTAAAATTACTTTTAACTATGCTGAATCAAACAGATTTATCAAATTTTGATCGGATGTCTTTGGTGAAAAAGAAGAGTGTAAGTGGGGCCAGTTGCCCTTCAAACTTTTTGCCGCTTTAAAGGGCCCTATTAAATTTTATTTGTGTTTGTGTGGGATCCCTCCCAATCTCCTAGGACCTTTTGTTTGATGCGATCATTCTTTAAAAAAAAAGCAAAAAAAAAAAATAAACAGCACCTGTTATCTTTCCTCTGGCAAGAAAAAACGATATTCCAATTTTTATGTAGATGGTAGCTCCAAACCTCTACAGCATGGTTCTCTGAAAAGAGGTTAAAGAAAGAGGATTTGAATAATATTGGGATGGAGGAGGAGTGTGCATGGAAGATTGCATTCAGGAGAAGAATGAAAGCAAGCTTTTTTTCTTTAACTTAATTTATTTGTTTTTAATACAATATTCATGATTATCCTAATATAAGAGGGGGCTACCACCCCCTAACCACTTGCTTTTTATATTACAGTTTGACTATTGGATGGCAATTCTTCAAGAAAAGGGGGCTCATTCATTTGATGCTTTCCAAAATAAAAGTTTTTATGTCGGCTTCATATATGCTTTTGGGACGATTGCACACCACACATCAGCATTTGAGGCTAGTAAGATTGATACAGTTGTAGGCTCTGAAAGTTTCTGCTATAGATGCCTTCCACTTTATATTCAAATTCAGCATTAAAATTTGCGTGACAGTGGTTTGTACATATCTTAGCCTTGAATATATGATTTGATTCTCAAAGTGAGACCCTGTGCTGGAAATGTGGTTATTTTCTATGATCAATGTTTGACTTCTAAGACTTCTAATGTGCTAAAGGTAATTACTCGATGAGAAAAAAAAAACTGTTGAACAGATAAGCACTTGAACGAGGCCTTGACCTTACCCATCCGTTCATTATATTCTAAACCTGGCACCATTGGTCCTCGTTCATGGTAACTCATATAAAAAGATTTACAACTTTTCCTACAAGAAATTAAACATATATTTAAAATAAACACATACAGTTAATTTTATTCAACGGCAGACCTTTTTCATTTATAGTTATTTTGCAGCAACAAGGTAACTATTGAAAAGGGTCATTGGTCTGGGACCCAGCTAGTCAAACAAGAATTTTTAATGATGATTCAGGATAGGAGGAAATATTTGTGGCCAAAACAGGTGAAGAGTATATTAGACCATACAGGACTAAATAACTGTTGGAGTGAAGGAAAGGGGATAGGAAGGGGATAAAAAGTCGGTGCTTCTTCCAACAGCTAAAGATTTTGGAGGTTCTTAAGGGTAACTGAGGCAAAATAATTGATACCCATTACTACTACTACTAGCCACTCACCGCTGCACCTAGCCGCCTGAGGCCAACACAGTTACACACGCTCCTCCTCCATCCCAATCCATTCAAAGCCTCCCTCTTTTCACCCTTCCGGAGAGTTCCCATTTCCTTTAAATCTTTCCTTATGACATCTTGAAGGACATCAACGGAAAGCCGCGGATGACTTGCTTTCCGTCTAGCTCTAGACGGTTTGCCGAAGAGGACAATCCAAAGATAGCTTCTGTTTTCTCTGCCAGATTGAACCTTGGCCCTGAAATTCTGCTATCATTGTTACGCTCGGGGCTGACGTGATCCGCCGCTTTAGTGGATAGATCGTTTTCCGGTCTCAGGCTTAAAGCCTGTTTGCTGCTTTTCTTTTCTTTCCGCTTCGCAGCAAGTCGTCTGTTTGCTGCACTCAGTTCTGCGCGCCATTGTAAGGTGGCTTCAGGATCTCCACAGCCGAAAATTCTTGCCAGCCAAAGAATATTGTCAGCGCTGATACCCTTGTCGTTACTCTGAAACCAAAGCTGCACGGTCCTCAGAAGTATGTTCTACTCGTTGTAGATGTGACTTGCTATACATACTAATTACTGGTTCTTTGATGTTTTAGATTCACTTTTTACTTTTCGTAAGAAATTAAGTTTTTGGTAATATTTTTTTTTAAATTGATTTTTAGTTTGTATTTTAAGTTTTAATAACAATGAGAGTTAATTCTTATTAATAATAAAAAAGCTGTCTGCAGCAGACATGGTAGGAGTGGCCACACAGTGACTTTGTTTTTCCAGAGGATACTTTTACTTCTAACTCCCAAACGGATAGCAGGTCATTTTCGCTTTAACAATGAAAACAATTTGTCGACCGACGGTTTAGCCATGAGCAGTCGCAATGGTTATCTGAATGACAAAGAGCGGGCCATTGCACCGAAACTTTACGCTACCCTGATGACCCTATCAGAACAGATCATTTCCGGGCGTAGAGACTTCAGGCAACTGGTAAAAGAGCACACTTTGTTCCTCAATAATGCGGGTTTTAAAACCGACTATATTGAAATCCGCTGCGTAGAAACCTTAATGCATCCCAGCCACGAAGATACTGAGCTGGTGATTCTGGCGGCGGCCTTTTTGGGTAAAACCCGATTGATAGACAACCTGCCGGTGAGTCTGGATTAAAATTGTAGTGATTTTGCCTTTTAAAAATTTTGCTTTATTATTACTCTAAAAATGTCCAACGCTTGATGGCATTGATACACGACAGGTCCCACTCTTATGGACACTGGCTAAGAGTGGGAGTCTCTCTGAGGCTCCCACGGCGTTACCGAAGTTTATAAAGTTCTTCATGAAGTTGTGCACCATAAAGTTTATCCCGTTCACACAAGAATGTCATCCTTATGACTTTACACCATTTTTTTTGCAAATATATTAATTAGGTCATATTAATTAATATTAATTAGATATATTAGATTATTATATTAATTAGATAATTACTCATGGAAATTCTCTTCCCCCGTGATAAATTCTCCATGGAAAGATTATCCCACGTATCCACATTCCCTCGACCCCCCCCAGCCAGAAAAAATCCCCTTGAATACGTCTGTATACTTCCCAATAACCATTAATTACTATATGTAAACAATGGTCTAAGTTTGTAACTTACAGCCCCTCCCCCGGGGACTGTGGTGGAGTAAGTCACCCCCAAAGACATAGTTATTAGGTTTTCGACTATGCTGAACAAAATGGCTATCTCAAAATTTTGATTCGGTGACTTTAAAAAAATGAGCGTGGGAGGGGGCCTAAGTGCCCAGTTGGCAAATTTTTTGCTGGCGCGAAATAGCACAAAAAGTGGATAAATTACCACTAAGCGATGTCGGTGTTGTTTGTGGATTGTTTTGGAAATGTTCCACCATGTTCTCGTCATCATCAATAGTTGCAAAAACACAAAAAGTTAATTAATTGCCATTAAACGATATTGGCGTTTCTTGTGGATTGTCTTAGAAATGTTTCACCATATTTTCGTCATCATCAATAATTGCAAAATCTATAAAATAAAATTTTTACTGTTTAACTCTATGTCGTCAAGAAAATTCAGTTTTCGATAAACAATAGCTGTTTCTTACGTCCCGGACGAGCTCGTCTCGTACTTCGTCTGGGCTGAAGATCGAGGAACTGGCGGGAAGATCCGACGCACGTTCAGCGACATGTACTTCGCGGAGGTGCGTCCGTTCGAAGAGATCTATCGAGAGGGCGAGCCGCCGCCGGGCGGTGAAGGCCCGCAGCAGCAACAGCAGAATCAGAACTCCCAGCAGGGCCAGGGAGGCGCGCAGCAGGAAGCTCAAGAGCTCGCTGAGCAGCAGAAGCAGATCATCGGCGCGACTTGGAAGGTGGTTCGTCAGCTCGCGAGCGGGCCGAGCGATTCGTTCGACTCGGACCGGTCCCTGACACGCCTACCAATTTTCATCGTCCTAGGACGCCCAGAAGCACCAAGCTCACCAAAGAACTGGAAATACCCCCCAACTTCCCCAAAGAGAGCGGATCCATTCCAGTTATGTCAATCACGTATCTAGAGCTTGTGCTTATTCTTCCCATCAAGTTTCATCCCGATCTCTCCACTCTAAGAGTTTTCCAACAATCCCGGCTTCCAAGATTTCTGTTTCCCCCCTCCAATCCCCTGTGTTCTCGGATCCAATTCAAATCAAAAATAGAGTATTTGATACGTAAGCTCTTTCTATATCTTAAGTTTCATTCACTCTCTCGCATCGACTCGACGCTTCGCCTCGCACGCCCGGTGTGGGTCTTGCTGGTCGTCGTCCTGCTGGCGGTCTACGGATGGCGCGGCGCCACCCACCCCGAGCGGGGCGACACGCGCTTCTACGAGGTAGGGGCCGAACGGTTCGTTGCGGGTGAAAACCTGTACTTCGACCAACCCTACGCCGGCCACGACCGACCGAACACCTCCTACACCTACCCTCCGCCGTTCTCCGTCGTCAGCACCTGGATGCTCGCCGTGCCCTACCCCGTGGCGCGCGTGCTGTGGCTGTTCGCCATGACGGCCTGCCTGGATGGCTCCCCCAAAGTAAGCCCAACAAAGGGTCAAAAAACGTTTCTGAACATTTTGAAAGTTTAGAAACTGTTTTTAATGATACTGTAAGTTCGTGGGCCAAGAGGGTATATATTGGGCCCTAAAAGAGCCAAAGAACTTTCATATCCAACCAGCTTTTTGTATCCTTAAGTCCTTATTATAAGAAAACCCCGGGGAAGTCCTTTGAATAAGTGGTTCCTTATCTACGAAAGGGTGGCTTTGGGACGCGACTACTTCTAAATTGTGCCCTAAAAGAGCCAGAGAACTTGGTTAGAAGAATATTGTTAGAAGACTGTATGTCTGGCAAGGCAATTGATTCAATTCATTAACTTAGACATTTGCACTATTAAAAATTCAATGTTAGTTGACCAACAAGTTGCCTGGAATTGCAAGAGGAATAAGTGTCCAAAGCCTAAAAGGCCCTGTCTGCCTAGAGTGTTAGGTAAGTGAATCCATTTATAAGCTAAGACAGTTGGGCTAACAAAAAATTAACTTAACATTGGTTAACCTCTACAGAAAGAAATAGCCTACTGTAGAATTCTGAAAACAATGTAAAAACATTCTATAATACTTTTAATTTCTATAGGGATAATGAGAACTCCACAGTCATCGTCCTAGTACGTCCAGAAGCACCAAACTCGCCAAAGCACTGAACCCCCCACCTAACTCCCCCAAAGAGAGCAGATCCAGTCCGGCTACGTCAATCACGTATCTACGACATTTATAAGCGTAATCCAAGATTTCCAGTTTTCCCCTCCAGCTCCCCCCAATGTCATCAGATCTGGTCGGGATTTGAAATAAGAGCTCTGAGACATGGGTTCCTTCTTAATATCTAATTTCATTAAGATCTGGTTACCTGTTCTTAAGTTTAAAATACCTGAAT
Source organism: Alatinidae sp. Z8VKAUB7J3 (assembly GCA_010016025.2). Taxonomy (NCBI): domain Eukaryota; kingdom Metazoa; phylum Cnidaria; class Cubozoa; order Carybdeida; family Alatinidae; species Alatinidae sp. Z8VKAUB7J3. The sequence continues at coordinate 63,141,056 of JAAAKM020721499.1, read as the reverse complement.
TTTTCTAATTTTTCCAAATTAACAACCCCCAGCTCCCCCATGCCTTTGGTTCGACCCCTGTATCTCAGGTGTACGCAAAATAACATAGTGAATGACCCTTTGGATTTTGACACTAGGCTCAAGTCATGGAGAACAGTCAGCAATGGAAATCAGACAAAAAACGATCTTGTTCGTAGTTCTTACAACACTGAATTAATTCAAAGTAAAAACAGAGCCAAGAGCCTTTGGTTTTAATAAATCAGAAGAAACCGAGACTAGAATTGCTCAAGGGTTGATGGATTTTATATTTATTAAGCCGCCTATGCTTAAAGCAGTTTTTATCTGATCAAAGGTTACGAATCAAAGACACAAAATAGTACCGTTTACAGTTCTCAAATACTCAAAGGACGTCGGAGCGGGTACGTTCACCAAAAGCAGGCGTAGAAAGAAGCATTCATGTTGATTGGGGTGAACGGTGTAGAGTCTTCCTATTGTGGCATCTTTGAAGATGGTAGGTTGGCCTTCGACTGTCTTACCCTGTTTTCGACGTTCAAATACTTTATTTTTAGTATTCCGCGTGTAATACGAAGGCACTTCAGTATACAACAGTTTTTTTTTCTAAAGAATCATTTTTGCATAGCAAAAAGAAAGCAGTTAATCCGGTGGATTTATCCGGTGGATTCAGGGACTGCCAGGGGTGAAGATGCTATTAGCTAATCAGCATATTGATATTTTTTTGTGCTACAGAAGTTTATTCCGAAAAACTCTCTAATAAAGTTTGAGGATTCCCATATTGCAGTAGATGGTTATGAAGTTTTTTTTTTCTAATTTTTGTTCAAAAGGGTGCAGGAGAGGCACTGTTATTTATGTGAAGAATAATTTTAAAACTAAAATACTAAGTTTATTCCCTTATGTTGATGTTTATCCATGGGTGGAATGTGTAGCTGTTGAGTGTCAACTCCCTGAAGAGATGTTGATTGTTGGAAATATTTATCAAAGCCGAAGAAACTTTACATTTAGCCAACCTGAAAGATCTCTAATTGAGTAGGGTTGCCTAAGCGACACTTTTAGTGCCTTTTTGACACTATATCACTCTGGGTGACACCGTGCCACTATTGGGTCAAAAAAGGTAACTTTTTGGAAAAAGGACACTTTGTGACATTTTTTCAAAATCAACACCGTATGTATTTATTTTCAGTTTTTTCTTAACTGCAACTGCTTTTAATTTGTACTTTGTGCTTTTCAGGTTCGTCTTAGGGATTTTTTTTTATCGTATGCACACTACTTTCCTTTTTAAAAGCACGAAAATTCAAACCAACAGGAACCCATAAACCTGATAATCTCCCCACAACTGTGGCTTGTTGGTGTCCAATCACTTTCAATTTATAAAGGAGGACTAGACCTCTCAATTTCTGGTCTAATGAGCACCATCCAAAGTTTTTGTGACTATGAAAGGGAGATTTGGATGAGGAAGGACCAGGTTTTTTTCAAAAAAAGAATAAATTCTGCTCGTTTTGAGGTTTAATGTTGTTCCTCCATAATAGTATCGCAGATCAGAATTATTCCCAGATATCATAAGGGAATAAATATCAACTTTACATTTTTTATTAAATTTTAATTTTAATTTTCATTTTTACCCTTCCTTAGAAGCCTTAAGAAAGACGCATTAACCTCAGAGTTGGTTCTAAACTTTTCATCAATTGTAATATGACTTACGTGTTCTCTGATAAGATCAAGCAGATATGTGCTCATCCTGATCTCGTGCTTGTCGGCTAGTTCAAAAGCTCTCATTAAATTAGCTGGATCTTCTTTAAATATATTGGCACTAGAAGCCGACAGTCTTCCCGCCTGGATAATAAAATCGTGTTCTAAATATACAGTTTTGGGACCACGAACCTTCCCTCCTTGATCTGATATGCATTTCTCTATGAGTATTCGGGACTCGTACCTCTTGGACAAAGAATCCTCAACCCACCGAGCCAACACCTTAGCCAGGATTGTAAATCTTTGAAAAGACTTTAGTATGAAAACACATTGAATTGCTTAAAGAGCAGAACAGTTCTATTTGTAACAATATTTTAACAAGGTATTGTCACAATTTAAAATTCATAAGATATTAAACCAAATGTTAGAAGCTTAGTAGATAATAGGTGTTTTATATTTGGATTTTAGTAGAAGTCGGATTTGCTTCAAAAATCCAATATGTTTGAAAAAGTTTATGGCATGGAAAGATATATCAGTATGAAATACTTTTCTACGCCTCTCTTCATCAGCGCGAACAAACTAATAAGACCAAGGAAAAAACAAAATATCTATACAACAAGTGTGGAAAGTATAACAAAACCAATGAAAAAAAAAACGCCTAAAAAGTCAAATAGAATTGAATAAAACACCAGAAATCAGTTTTTACGCGGATACTAACGAACAACGGGTACTAACGAGTTGTTCGTTAGTATCTGTCGTTGGCAGTTCAATTTTGTTTGGATTTTATGCAAATCACGGATATTGGTGCACGACTCGCCGAATTGTTTGTTAGGCATTTGATTTTAATTCTTTTAATTTTTGGTGTTTAATTGTTTAAATCGTGGTAACTGACTTGAAAAGCACTTTTCGATTGTTCGTTTCTCTATTGTTTTTGTTTATATTTACTAAGGTTCTTAAGAAAACAGAAATTAAATTTAAAAAATTATGTTTTTTTTTAACTGACAGCAAGGAGCGACATTAATACTTAAAACAAACAGAAGTTATTCTGTATTTGAGAGGGGCTGTCTCCACCTCAACGCCTCGCTCTTTACGCTAAATTTTGACTCTTTCTTGCAACTTTACTTTTTAAAACGATAAAAACTTTAGCGTAAAGAAAGAGGCTTTGAGGAGGGGACAGCCCGCGTAAAAAAATTGATTTTATTTAAAAAATAATTTTTGTATTACAAAAGGTGTTAAACCCCGTCAACTTCCTTTAAAATGAGCCATCAAACAGCTCTCTACGATGTTCCAGTGCCCCGCTATCTGAGGAAAAGAAAGAAACGAAAAAGATGCCGTTTATGAATAAAATCGTAATTGCAGCCACTTTTCTTGATTTTCAAACCAAGGAACGGTAAGTTTCCTATATAGGGGTTTCGAACAAGGCGGTTCCAAAAGGGTTATTGTGTTGCGAGGGCAACACTTTGGTTTTGTCGTGGTTTTTTTTTTTTTTTTGTTCATAGTTCGTTTTTTTTATTTGTGTGTGTGTGTTTGTTTAATTTTTGTGTTTATTTAATGTAAAAAAGAAATTACTATAGTCATTATTTTTCGTTTTTTGTTTTGCATTATTTGTGTGTATTTCATTGTTTTTACTACACATTTTAATACTTTTATAATGTTTTTGTGGGTAAGAAATAAATTCTTATTTATTATTATTAAATCCTTCGATTGAAGACCCAACATCAACAGTAAACGTGGGATGGAAGTTTATAGTACAATGTGTGCGGGCTGCCGCCGAAAAAAACCATCAGGTATTCAGAAGAAAACATCAGGTGGTTTTCCCCTTTGAGCTAACAAAGTGATTTTAGGATATATTCATTCCCATGAAGGTCATTCCCATTCACAAGGTGGTAGCGAGGTAGATATAGAAAACTGGAGACCATATCAATTCTAGCTATCTTTTCAAAGATGCTAGAGAAAGTGATAGATAAACGGCTTTATAATTTCCTTCAGATGAATAAGCTTTTGAGTCAGATACTGTTTGGGTTTCGTAAGGGTCGTTCCACGACGCACGGCTTACAGCACACTGGTTAACTGTACATTAAAATCAGGTAACGTACCTATGTCTATTTTTATTGACATTAGAAGAAAAAACACCCAGAGCCTTGGCTATTATACTTTTAGCATCTTCAATGCTTCCACCGTCTTTACTAATAATACTATCAAGGTAAGTGAAGCTGCCCACCTGATCAATCTTTTCGTTACCCAACGTCACCTTTTCATCTTCACTTTTATCTAGGATGCTTAAATCATCAGCTTAATCTAAGTCCAGGGACTTTTTCCTCCCCATTTTATTCCTTGGTCTCGCATTGCCTTCTTTGTGCTCCTTAAGACAAAATCCATCAAAACGATCCATATATAAGTGGAATAGAACACAACCCTGCACAACTCCTGATTTAATTTTAGTTTTCGAGGGTAATAGCTACGTATGTTACCTCATTTCATAATAACAAGGAGGGGAAATTTAAAATCCTAACTTTTTTAGGCTGTCAAAATGATGTTTCAGGATTTTGCTGTCACGACGGGACCGGAAAGCAAAATATTTACTTCTTTTTACTGTCAAAAATTTGTTTTCGAGTCTTGCTATGGCACTGGAGCCAAAAAATTGATATCATTACTTTTTTTTGGCTGTCTGTTTTGTTTTTTTGGGTTTGTTCTTTTTGCGAAGCAAGTAAAACAATAATGTTTTACAACATTGTTATTTTTGTTGTACATCCTATTCTAGAGTGGGAACCTATCTGGTTCTTCATTGTCCGTTACTCTCGCTAACTCGTTACTTACTCTTTTCTAAAGCGATTCACTAAAGAATGAAGAAACAGAAAAGCCTCCAGGAGATTGAAAAACCAGGAGAGGCCAAATAAGATTCCAAAAACTAACATGAATCAGCTTAAAAATATTTTTGCTTGTTTGCCTCAATATAGTTGGCATATTTGAGGTACCAATATGATGGAAACATGTGGTAACTTGTTTTGGGTCTTAAGCCATTAGACAGTAAAAAGGGAACAGACATCAATAACAACTTATGATTAGCACGCTCAAGAAGCAGCGCCTGTCGAAGGTCCAGTTCAAGGAGACGGACCTCAAGGGCGTCGTGAAGTGGCTGCGCGTTGCCACCGGCAAGAACATCGTCATCAAGACGACGGCGCTCGCGAAGGCCGACATCGAGTGGGACGACATCCAGTACACGGTCCAGCTCGAGAACGTGAAGGTCTGGACCTTCCTGGAGGAGATCGTCGCGAAGCCGCACGGCATGGCGATCGTCGTGAAGGGCAACATCGTGTTCCTCACGAGCAAGGCCGACACCTAAGGCAAGCCCGTTACGAAGATGTACACGATCTCCCACCCGCAATATGTATAAATGTTTTAATTATGGTTTGTGGAGTTTTCCTAACCTGTTGTAGCACAGTGGATTGATGCTCTGCTTGGCAATACGGAGCACCCAGGTTTGATTCCCGTTGCAGCAAGGCTGGGCGACAAGCTTACTACTTTTCCCTGTAAAAAAAAAGTTTTCCTAGATCTGATGATATTTGAGTGGAGTAATGGGGAGGGGTCTGTGAATAAAACCTTACTAAATTATACTTTAAATCATTATATTTCAATTTTGTTGAGGGGAAGAGTCCTCAGAAGCGAAGTTCTGTTCTATTCCTTCCCTTCACAGTAATCATTGTATTTTGCAGAAATTTGATCACCAGGGATCGTATAAAGTCGATTTCCACTAGATGCAGAATTTTGAGTTAAAGAAATTGTGGCAACAAAGAGACCAGAACTCTCAGAGGTTTCTAGAGCATTTACAGTAATTCCTCCAATATCAGAATCTGAAAAAACATCAACTTCGATTTGATCAATTGCTTCTGGATTTAGATTCATATCAAGATCAACTATTCTAACCACTACAGAATCATCAGAGAAGAAAATATCATTTGTAAATTCAACTGTACCAATATTCCAGGATATTGGAACAGATTCAGATAGTCTCAGATGTTCCATTTTCAAGCCAAATTGGATCCGGGGACATAGAGGGCTGGAGGTGGGAAACAGAAATCTTGGAAACCGGAAATCTTGAAAACCCTTAAAGTGGAGAGATCAGGATGAAACTTGATGGGAAGAATAAGCACAATTTATAGATACGAAATTGACATAATTGGAACGGATCTGTTCTCTTTGCAGGAGCTGGGGGGTGTTGATTTGGAAAAATTATAAAAATTGATGTATTTTTAACTTAAGAACGGGTGACCAGATCTTTATGAAATTTGATATATAGAAGGAATCCATGTCTCAGATCTTTAATGAATAATCCTCAAAACAAATTTTTTTTACAGATGAACGATTCTTTGGTATTACCTAAGCCAGATTAAATTTATTCAATATAGGGATCTGGTACCTTGATGAAAATCTGGCCCTTTTTGAGTTAAGTAAAAGAAAATGAAGCTTCTTGAAGGGAATGTGAAGAGAAAAAACTAGAACTCCGGCAACAGCCTTATCATGGACATAGTTTGTTGGAGATTAAATGTCGAAAAACCACATAGCTGTTTGTAATTCTATACTTACAGGTTTTGTTTGTTTCTTTTAGTTATTTTTTGTTTAAAATTCGTAAAGCAGCCTCACTGAATCATTAACATATTTGTATAATCTGTACAGTCTGGCATCTGGTACTTGCCCTTTGGCATGGAAAAAAGCAATAATCAAACCCCTGTATCAAAGCAGCACAAAAACACAATTCAAAAACTATAGGCCAATATTAAAACACATCAGTTTTTTCCAGAATTATGGAAAAATAATCGTGAAGAGAATACAAAATTATTTTGAATCAAATCTTCTTTGGCATCCATCTCAACACAGTTTCTGCAAAAAGTGCATACAGAGCTTTTGGAAGCAGTAACTGACTTCTATAGAATGGCAGATGAAGGTCTTATCAGAGCATAACTTACAACCCTCGCCCTGAGGGCTGTGGGGGGGGGGGTTGTCATCCTCAAATGTATAATTTCTGAACCTTTCAATTTCGTTGAACAAAATGGCTATTCCAAGATTTTGATTGGATGTGTTTGGGTTAATGGTGGGTGTGGAAAGGACACTAGTTGCACTCTAATCAATTTCCCCTTTCAATTTTAATCAAATGAGCTTTTCGAAGTCTCTACGACAACGAATGGCCATCTCAAAATTTCTATCAGACACATTTCGGGAAAATACGGGGTGTATATGTGTGTGTGCGGGGGCGGGGGTATCCACCGGTGCTCAAAAGGTTTGTGTTACTGCAGATTTAATAAAGCTCGCCAAGTCAGTGCAGGAGAGCTATCAAAACTATCTGGAACGGGAGAAAGAGTTGAGAAAAAATGGCGAAGGAGAACAGCTAAAGTTGGAAAAAGAAGAACAGCAAAAGTATCAGCTAATAGCTGAAATGTTGTCAAACAAAGAAATGATAAAGACTCTTGAGGAGACTTTGAAAGATAAAAGGAAGCATTCAGGACTAGGAAAAAGCAACAGATCAGATGCTTGAAGAAGCAAGGAATTGACTGAAGAAAGGAATTCAGAAGAACAATACGGGGGGGTTTTAGCCAGAATCTTGTTTGTACAGATTTTTGCTCGTTTTAAGCTTGATTGGCATATTCAGTTTAGGTGTTACACATTTAAAAATCTATTCATTCACTTATAGTACCTGTTAAATGTTTGTTTGCTGCGATTGTTTCTTTGATTTTTTGACAATTGCGGGTCTCCTTTATTTTTTATCAGTAATTTTTGATCGTTTTGAGTTTGAATTATTATAGGTGCTTATTTCTGCTGATCCTAATTTTAATATGGCCTTTATTTTTCTTTCAAAAACTCCTTTTTCTGAAGTTTTTTTTTTTTATAAATTTATGACATACCGTAATCTAACACACAATCGCTGAGACTCAGGACAAATTTTTATTACCTATTTTTAGGAGAACAAGTTCTATTTCTACGATCAAAGATTCTAAGAGACATACAAGACGAAATGTTTATTATTGGATCGAACCAAATTTATTTAGAGGGAATTTACCTAGTTTATATTCAATTAACTTAAATTTAGTTAAAATTTAATTAGTTACAAACTATAATCTGAAACTTAATTACTGACAAGGTCGCTTAAAACATTTAAAATCAAAATGCAGAAAGTTGTTTATTGGAGCTTAGATGTGGAACTTGGTATGTACTAAATCGTGTTCGAAGATGGTATTGAATTAAAAGAAGCGAAAAGATAGCTTAAGTTTCAGCCCCCCCCCCCCCCTCCACCCACCTTTCTTGTGATTGCACCGCCCCTTTAAAGGCAGATTTGTAGCCTAGCATTTACCCTACACTAATTTGGAAACACTATATTTCGCAATAACAATGAAAGAAACAAGCTTGAAAAGCAACTTCAGTTGAATTGTTTGTTTTTTAGGCTCTAAAAGTTTCTACTCAGATAGCTTAATTATTTCTGCGAAACGAATCTTACAAATAGAATGGAACAAACAGGAGAAGTAGCATGAAGGTATTGAGCAGAGGACAACACCCCTCATAAACAAAATAATTTCTGTTCAGTTGAAGTTTCTTTGTTGCTCCTTACTTTCCATTGGAAAAACGTTTTTCTCAATTCAGTTTCTGATCGTTTTTCAAATAATGCAGTTAGATTTAGCTCCCCTAAATGGATATTCCCCCTTTCTAAAAAAAACTTCTTAGGTAAAGTCCCTCACGTAATACCTACCCCTTCCGCAAGATCCCCCCGGACAATTCTATTCAAATTCCCTGCTCAAATTCCTCCCGGGAAATTTATGGCTGAATGTTCTGCCGGAAAAACTCTCCGTACGCTCGATTTAACCTGGAAAGCTTTATCTTGGATTTGTTTTTAGTATGTCTCTTTAAATTCGAGTTCTAATTTCGAATTTCGCTAATCGAGTGCAGTGGCGTAATTTATTCAAAATCCTCGTAGGAGGGGAAGGAGTTGTTGCCAATTTTCCCAAATCGAGTGAAAATGACAGTGAAAACTGAAAAATTAGCCATATAGTACAATAACGGTAGGCTGTATCTTAAGAAAACTGACCCGTTTCTGTGGATGCTTGAATTATGCAGTTTTATCTTAGTTTTGACAAAGTTTTTGAAGAAACTAATTTCAGCTCATTCTTCCCAACCTGCGGTTTTAGTTGTTACTCAGTTTATTCATGACGTTTTAGGTAGGGGTGATATTCGAGCAATTGTATTTTTGACATTAATAAAGCATTTGACACAATTTACCATTGTATTTCGGATCATAAATTGCATGATTCTGAGATAAGAGGACCATCCTGCTCTTTCATTATGTCGTACTTACAAGACCGGAAACAATTTGTTGCTGATGGTGACTGCACATCTAGAACAGTACAGCAGTCGAACAACATTGGGGTTGCACAAGGATTTGTGCTTGGCTCCTTGCTTTTCTTGATTAAATCAGTGCCCAAAAGATCCTGGATACGGTCCTGGGCCATATACATAATAAATGTCTAATAAACAAGGATATAACTTACAAAACAAATAAAAAAAAACTACAAAAAAAAAAAAAACGTAATCTAAAACAAAGTGACTTAATCGCATAAACGTTCCTCCTTTCCAAGTCTTTATCAATATACATACCAACTCCGAGTTACTGTTGCTAGGTTTCTATTGGGAGAAATGTAAGCAGCAAATCAATCCCATGAAAGTATTTTCCCCCTTAAATCACAAAGCACCTGCCAGGCGCAGAGAAAATAATCCAAATCATCTTCCTCCTTAAATATAAATATCTTTTTCGGAGATAATTCTGACGTAAATGCTGCTGTTTCTGCGAAAAGATGCGAAAAGACAAAATTAGATCCTTCGCCAAGTCGTCTTGGCGGAGAAGAAGAAGAAACAAACTAACATTTTGAAGTGAGCTCTGACAGAACAGAAGAAACAACGAATCAAATGAAAAAATAACAAGCCAGAGTAAAAGAAATACTATTTACAGATTAGATTGGGCAAGAATTTTCTGCTTAGCGATTAACCTAGCTTGCCTACTAACCTGATTTTTATTATTAATTTGTTCATATGAACTTGGTTTAAAAAGGCTGGTCCACAAATAGAAAGATCAGAGCGATCAAGACAGAAACATAATGTTCACGGATTGCATTCATCATTTTAAGAACAAACTTTCGAAAGGATAATGGTTTTGACATCAGCAACATCTGCGAGACACATATCTGATGCTTATCTCGTGATCACCATATACCATATCTTTTTGACAGAACACACAGAGGAGCAAAAAATGTGATGTGAGGGTTTTTTCGAACCGGAGTGTTGACGACTCGCTGGACTTAAAATTGGAGTCAAAAACCATATCCCTAGTCGGAATTCTTGTTCCAATCGGGGTCGCCAAAAGAGACACGATGAAATTTATAACTTAATGCCATCAACCGGTCAGCCTTGCTGATACGTACTTTTCACAGCTTATGTGGGCATACTGTTTCGATCTATTTCAATACAGTTACAATATTGCCCAAAATTTTCGCCATCAACTTGCACACATTGAAACACACTATTGAAACACTATGCACACATAGGTCAAGAGGACGTATCAGCAATGCTTCAAGAACAGTTGATGGTCCTCTTGATACTTCCTCTTGACCTATGTGTGCATAGTGTGTTTCGATTTATTTCAATACACTTGCCCACAATTTTCGCCTTAATACCCTTTGAATGGCGGAGACGAAGGGATTCGAACCCTCGAGACGGTTTCCCGCCTACTCCCTTAGCAGGGGAGCGCCTTCGACCACTCGGCCACGTCTCCGCCGACGCGTATAGCCAAGGAAACATGGGGGCTACAAGGCGAAACTGGCCTTGTCGGAAAAAAACTTTTCACCCTCGAGAATATGCTCGAAGTGCAGCCAAAGCCTCACAATGCCACCGGTTTTGGGCGGCAAACGGTGTGCGCCCCTTGCGTCACGCGTTGCGTTGACCGCGTCAGGAACATTTCGTCCGATTGAGGTAACCTATGGCGCTGGACACGAGAATTTAAACCGCCAAAAAATTGGAGGGCAACTAGGCCACCTCCCAGCCACTTTTTTTCCTGAAATCGTTTGATCAAAATTTGAGATAGCTATTTTGTTCCTTATAGTTGAAAGACCCAATAACTATTACTTTGGGTATAACATGAGGCCCCCCTCCCGCCAGCAACAACCCCTGGGGAAAGGTCGTTAAGTTATAAAATTTGCCCATTGTTTATGCATAGTATTTGTTATCGGGATGCATGCACACATTTTTGGGTGGGGGAAGGACAAATTTTCTGCTGGGGTTTTTTCCACGGGGATATTTCTATGGGGAGGGGTATTGGAGAACCTTAATGTAGAAGTTTCAAGCTCCTATCTACAAAAATGTGGAACTTCGAATTTTTTGCCAGAAGACCGATAACGGGTTTGTGTTTTTTTTTTGTTCAGCCATTTTGTTTAGCATAGTTGAGAAACATAATAACTATGTCTTTGGGGATGACTTACTCTCCCAGAGGATCTGGGGGCGGGGCTGCAAGTTACAAACTTTGACCTGTGTTTAGTGTTAGTGTTAAGTACAAACTTTGACAGTAATGGTTATTGGGAAGTGTACATACGTTTTCAGGGGGATTTTTTGGTAGGGGGTTGCGGGGAAGTAAGTATTTTAAACTATGCCCCAGGGGCATACAAGTGTTTTTATGCAATGAGAGATCGTATAAACTTCAGATGTGGCTCATTTGATTGGAAATTGAAAGGTCAAGTTGCCTCTATGAGTCATAAGGGATCAAGGGCATCTACAACGCCCCAAACACACACCCTTGTTTCTCCAAATGCATCTAATCAAAATTCTAAGATTTTCAGTTTGTTTAAAATAGTCCAACGATCAGATAACGAAAATTCTAAAGACGTATAAACTCCAGAAGGGACTCGAATGATTAGAACTTGAAAATTCTAATTCCCTTTTCAAGGCCTGTTCGCAAAAACCGACGGTTTTCTCGCCCAACATGACCCGGGCAAAATATTCGCCATCGTCATTCAGGCTCAGGGTTTCGTCCCAGGGTCCGGCTCGATCCAGCGTCGAGCGTCGCACCAGCCACGCCGCTGGCTGCATCATCAACTCTTCAGTAAGCGCAACCACCTGCCAGGCTACGGGATCGAGGTTTCGCCACAGCGCATCTCGATTACTGCCCGGCTCAGGCAAAGGAAGGTCCGAAAAGCGAACCCACGCACCCGCCACCAACCCGACATCGGGATGTCGATGGAACCAGTCCAATTGCCGGGCAAAAAAATTTATCAACAGAGTAATCTGCAAAAAATCTGGGAGAAAGCCCATTCAGTTCCATTTAAATAAGTAGCAAAATCAAGTAATTTGACCAATGCATTCTCCAAATGTCTGCCATAAACTTGAACATGTCTTTGGGTACCCACACCTCCCCTATTATATTTCGCAATAGAATAATTAACTTCATTTTCATTTTATTTTATCCAGTTGCTTTGGTGTTCTCATTGCAGCAGGTCTATTAGCTTGTGATGCTCAGTCATTGATTGTTTTCATTTCTTGGTTTTGGATTTTATTTGTTTTTATTTAAATTTTTAGGAAGAGCCTGATTTTTTTTCCTTAGTTGTAAGCTGGGGAATTACCATTTTAAGAAAAAATCCTGTTTATGCATATTTTGGATAATTATTCTAAATGTTTTGAACTGGAATTGTTTGGAAGTGTTCTTTAAATATTTTGGTAATTATTAAAATGCTGATTATTACTATCCTATTATCATCTAATGTTTTTTATCATCTAGATTACAATCTGGTATTATCTAAACAATCATTATAATATAGTATCAAATTTTTTCTAAGTATTTTTAGTAAAAAGATATTCTTCTTTTTCTTTTTAGATATGAAGCCAAATTTCTCCGAGTGAAAATTTTATTCCTTGTTATGTACATTGTAATTTTTGTGCTTTTACTTCTACTTATACTTTTCTGTACTTCAACTTCTCTTTTTGGCTGCTTCTCTGTATTTATTTTACTATTTAAGTGTATTTTACCACCATTGGCTAGGATAAAGTATGAGTGATCCTAAAAAATTTTGGAAGCAATTTTCTTGCTACTTTTTGTCAATGGGCTTATTATGCATAAAATTGAGGATGCATTCTACAGAATTGTTGAGCTTTGTGTTTGAAGTGATGTTGGTTTTCCTTTTTTTTTCTGCCCTTCCAGGTTATATGCGAGCTCGGGCGCTTGCGCGGCGGCGGCCTCGTTGCCCGATGCCTCGAACACGATGTCGGCACCCCAGTCGTCGGTCTCGCGCGCCACGACATCGGCCAGCTTCTCCGACTTGACGTTGACCGGCAGCACCGGGCCCATGCGTGCCGCGATCTCCAGCTTGGCTTCCGAAACGTCGGAGACGATGACCTTGCTGCACCCGCCGCCGAGCGCCGCCAGCACCGTCACCAGCCCGATGGTGCCGGTCGGTGCGATCACAGTGGTCTGTGCGTTGCGGTAACCGTGCTTTTCGCCGAGCTCCAGCGCCTCATCCCAGCTCCCTGTCTATGTACTCCATCCTTCGTGCCTGAGTAAACAAATTCTATGTCACCTAATTTCATGCTTCCTACCCCTAGGATATGAGTTTCTGAAACTCTTAATAAATCCAGTTCAAACTGTCTGAATTCGTCAGTCAAAATGTCAATGCGATAGTCATTTTTTTAACGTCGTAACATTCCAAGTTCCAATTTTCATGTTATTTAAATCTTTGAAATAATTTTGACCTCAGGAAAAGCAATGATCCCGGATACCAGTGCAGGATCGGGACCAACAAATCTTCTCAAGTCTACACCGAAGCGCTTAAACCGGCCTAGTGAAAGTAAGGACCAGGATTAAAACTTAAAACGAACCGAGATTATTACTCATATGGGCGGTTTATCTCTTTCTAAATACCTCGCTCTTTACGCTAAAGTATTTTTAGTAGTTTCAACTATTTATTCTACAGTCTTTGTGGTTGAGGGGTCAATCTTAAAGAATTGGGACAAAATTAAAACTTTAATGTAAAGAGCGAGGCATTAACGAGGGGGCAAACCCCATCATATACATAATAAAAATAAACGAATGCACAAGTTCGTTACGTAAGTTAATCTGTAAGTTACGTATATTTTTTACTCATAAAAATGTTTACTTCAGAAAGAGCTCACTCGACTGGAAATTGAAAGGGCTAGTGCCCTTTTTTAATAATCAAAAGTGATCAGAGGGCAATTAGCCCCCTCCCATGCCCGCAATTTCCCCAAACACATCCACTCAAAATTTGGAGATAACAATTTTGTTCAAAATAGTTGAAAGGCGGAAATTACGTCTTGAGGACGACAACACCCCTGCCCCAGCCCTCAGGACAAGGGTTGTAAGTTATACCCTTTGGGCATACGAGGTTCATATATGTAGAAAGGATAATCGTATAAACTTTGGAGGGGGCTCACTGGATTGGTAATCAAAAAGCGCACCACTTTCCCGTTTGTGACAAAAATTGCAGCAGAAGGTAACAGATGTTATTGCATGTACAATGGGAAAGGCCTGTCCAAAAAAGCACGATATTAATGCAAAAGAATGCCTCTCCCCTTCCAGGGGCGGTTTTAGGGTATGGCGGACAGGGTAATAGCACAGGGCCCCGCACTTAGGAGGGGCCCCACTGCATATGTGAATTATTACACACGATAGGCACTTTCAAGGCCCCATATTATGTGAGTTAAATTGGATGAGATATTGACAAATTTACACCTCCTTGATAGGGCCCTGCGTTAGAAAAGTGCGAGTAATTGCAATAGAAGTAGTAGTAGCAGTAAATGAATCAATTATAGCAGTATTAATCGTAGCGTATGCACATTGCCGTTTGGTCAGATGATCTTCCCTTTTCAGCATTCTCTGAAAGTTCTAATTTAATGCGCTCTTTTGAAAATACATACATACGAAGTCTTTTGGTTTATCTTAAATTTCCCCTAAATATCGTAAAGGCTGTAGTGCGGTAGCAGTGGTAGTAGTTTTAGTGGTACTTGTGTATTATTCAGAACACACTCAATAAGTGGAGTTAAGTTCTTTCGTGAAACAAACTTCGATGCAGGTTCATTCGGCTTGGTGCTGCAGTGAGTTGTTAGTAGTAGTAGTAGTAGGTAACTTTAAAAACTAGAAATTCAATTTTAATGGAAAAGACCTCCATACATATTTATGTAGTTTCTGATACTAGCGGGCACCAGACTTAAAAAAAGGAAACTTGAATAAAAAATCAGCCAAAAATAAGCTAAATCATATGGCATTAAACAGCTTAAGAAGTCCTAGCTTTCCTTTGAAAGTGGAGTTAGCTGTCTTTGGGAATGAACAGATAGTTAGCAATTGAATTTTTATGGACGGAAAGCGTCGCCAAATTTATCAATTAGCTTTGATTGGGTGCACGGGTGGAGGCCATTGATGCCTTCTCCGGCCATGCGGATCAGGAGGAATTGCTGGCTTATTCGGCAGGATTGGGCGGGGCGATCCAGAAGATCTGCGTGGTCCATGGCGAGGAGCCGCAATCTCTGGCCATGGCGGAAGCGTTGCAGGCCCAGCGGCCTGAGGCGGAGGTGATCGTCCCGGTTTTGGGGCAGAAGGTGACTTTCTGACGGTCCGGATGGGTGAATCTTTCGGTTGCTTGAAAGGGGGGGCTCGGGCAGGTTTTTAGCAGCACATGTGGCGACGGAACGCAAAACGGACAGGATCGGGATTTAGCCCCCCCAAAAAATTAAAATGCAAATTTCGTTTTAGTTATTTATGCGTGGAGAGCCAAGATAAAAAGAAATGCATTAATTAAAAAACATCCAGAAATTAAACAAAAAAAAACAAGTTTTTTTTAAATGAAAGTAAGGAGCGAAATTAAAACTTAAAACGAACAAAAATTACTTCGTATATGAAAGGGGCTGCTTCCACATCAACGTCCCGCTCTTTACGCTAAAGTTTCTTACTGTTTTAAAAAGTAGAGTTGAGAGAAAGAGCCAAACTTTAGCGTAAAGAGCGGGACATTGATGAGGAAGCAGCCCTTCGTAGGGGTCAAACAGACCCCTTGTGTTGACCTTAAAGTAACAATGCACAATATAATAAAGGACAAGATGGGGTTTAGTGCTTATATGAGTGATCAAATTCTTTCTATATAATGTTTTCGTTTACCAAACCCTACAGCTCAAATTACAGATGAAAGTCGAGTTGCCCCTGTGATTGTCAAATTTTCTAACAAAGATGTTGCGCATACTGTCTTTAAAGCGAAGTCTAATATAGCGAAATCGGTTGTTTTTGTGAATGAATATCTCACGAAGCAGCGCAAGATTCTCCTGAACAGTGCTAGAGACAAGTACGGGCATTGATCCGCATTAACTTCAGACCCAAAGTGATGTTTAGAGAATCTTTTTCTTTGAGCCCGAAACAGCATGAGGGTATTTTCATCTGTTATATGTTCAACTAAGAATATACAGCAAGAAACTTTAATGTAGCCCTCTTCCCCCTTACAGCTCCATGAGTATGAAGAATAAGGTGCAAAAAGAATATAAAAGTATACAAACAAAAGTATACACAAATTATAATAAAGCATACAAAATAATATCTGATTTCGCATTTAAAAATCCCCAAAATCACATTGTAGACTAGGGAGTAGAGCATGATATCTAAACAAACCAAAGCTATTTCTTGTATAAGAATTGTAAAACTTGTACAACTAAAAAACTATTTCCTGTGTAAAACAGCCTAGTTTTATCAAACTATTGTTTCGAAAGACTCTAAGTTGCAGAACAATTCATTGGTGTAGAATTTACCAAATCCTAAGTCTTGTTATTAGTCTACGGTTCACACAGTAGTCTTAGAAATTAGATTACCCTACGCATAATATCTACGATACTTTACATCGCGCCCGTAATCTATACGAAAAAAAAAAAAAAAAGCTTAAAGTGCCATACGATAAGTTTTATATTACATAACAACAACCAAAATAAAGAGTAGAATATTTTAAGATATTCTTTAGTAGACTATTTTGAAAAGCCTCAAAACAAAGATTTTTCCTTCGAGTAGTTTTGTCTCTTGAACTTGCAAGATGTAACACTAATTTTGTACTTGTTACTTAGTGATTTCTCTCGTTCAATGAAAACAATGAGAGGGGAAATTTCAGTCAAGCCAAAAGCTTATGCAAATCATCAACTGTTTTTAGAGAAGAATTTACAAAGGCTTTACTGAAGCAATGTTGTTATGCTGGTTTGTTTTGTATTTGAGGAAAATTCTTGTAGTTGAAGTCTTTAATAGGCTTATCCTTAGACCTCCCCTAAAATATTGTAAACATTGGCATTTTTGTATAGTTCGTTATAATTTACTTTCAAATAAATTGTAAACTTTCGCAACCCAGGACACAGTTAAATGAGATCTGATTGTTTGAATTGGTTGTGAGAAAATCTATGCATCTATATACATATAAAAATGTAGAAGAAATAGAATTCAATTTTTCTAAGGAAAAGACTTAACTATGCTTTTTAAAGACTTAAAAATAGCTTATTGGTAGTAGAGGGCGTCAAATCAATATAAAAGAAGCATGGGTGAAAAACAGCACAAAAATAAAGCTTGAATTTTTACCCCAAATTTGTCCTTGAAGGGCGAAAATGAGAGCGATATAAATTTTTGTGTTTAAGTATTTTGGAGTTTAAATAGTCGTCTGTTATCAAATCAAGCATTCTGAGTCCATATCTTAATTCAGATTTTAATTTTCCAGACCTTAATGCCCATTTCCACCCTAAAAGGACGGGGTAGAGGGTTAACACTCGAAAATAGATGATTGTTGGATTGTTTGGTCTTTTCCTATGAAATCAATGGTGGCAAATTCGAAAATGAAGGGAAAACTTGATTTTACGGAGTCAAGTACCTCATTTTACAAGAAACGATTGTGAAAGTCAGCCCGTGGAAATATAGCCTCACATACTTCTTATAATGACGGGACGCTTACAGTTTTTTATGTTTTTTTTTTTCTACAGAATGTGAGAGAGGAAGTGCTGAAAGCCTCAGCACCACTCGAGCGAAGCAAGAGCACCGTTAGTGACGACTAAACGCCCTAAAACTTCCCAGATTAAGCGAAGGCATATTTGCAATGGATACTTCTCTATTAAACGAAATACACTCAAGAATTACGCTGTGTAAGATCTGACAGAAACTGGTTTGCCTCTCTGTGATAGGTTACGATTTTCTTATCAAACAGTTCGTGGTAACGCGACCAACGCTTCGAGCGCCGCGCGTTCCCGGTCGTCCGCCGCTCTATAGCGCTTGTTCGGTTTGACGAAGTCAGTGTAGTAGCGGATCGCGAAACCGACCAGCTCGTCCAGGATCGGGTTCGCCGCCGGCGCCAGGGTCTCACCGATCGGGATCGTGTCCGGCTCGGGCGGCGGCGCGATCCACCGCACGCCAAGGCCTGCACGGGACAGGGCAAGGACCGCCGCCGGGCCGGCGATGCCCGACCCGACGACGGCGACGGTCTTCGTCATGGGGCCTCAGTTCGGCAACTGGCCGTCCTGCGGCACCCACTTGCACCAAAGGCATCTAGGAAGAGACTCCAATCGTTTCTGTAACTGGTGGCAGTGATAAAAGATTCCCGCTCTGGTTGTAGAGAGGCATGAAGGTGACGCAAGTCGCTGTTGAAGGTACGACAGAGCATGTTTTTGGATCGTCCTCCACGGCGGGTGCCTTCGGGTAGCCAAAAGAATGTTTACTTACGGATTCTGGTGTCGTTCAGGCGCAGTACGGGGCCTATGTTGCTTCATCCGCGTCTTCGTATGGTTTCAATTAGGGAGGGCTGGCCCGCAATGTCCGTTATATATGCATTTGTGGCTTTCTGGATCCAGCGGATCTCCGCGGTGTGAACGTGCGGAACGGACGTAGCGAAACGGTGCTTGAAGCTCTCGCCGCCCAGGGTGAAGTCGAACAGTTCGGCGCCCTCTTCCACGGCCAGTTCGACCAGGCGTTTGATCAGTACCTCGCCGGGTGACGATTTGGCCAGCTCGGGTTCGAAACAGGGTTTGTACCAGACGAAGCGGCCGTTCCAGAGAAAGCCGTAGTGGGCGGCGACCAGGCGTCCGTCCAGGCGGATCTCCGTGAAGCGCAGAGCGTCCAGTGCGTCCAGGTTGCGGCTGGCGGCGTGGTAAAAGGCGCGGTTGGCCTAAGCTACAATTTGCACTGTCCAATTTCTTTTGCGAAAAGTAGTTGGCACTGTCCCTGATGTAACAGTCTCTCTCACCTCAGCAATACTTCATATACGGAAACAACAGGTTATAAGTTCTGTTGCTTTGGCAATTGAGAAATTAAGAGCTAGTGAAAATAATATCAAACTGCTTGTTCCTCATACAATCACAAACCAGCGACGTATTGCTACTGGTACACGTACCAACACCGATTCATCTTTTATCAGTGGTGAAATTCTTTCAAAACTCGTTTTGGCTTTTGTAAAAAGTGCCAGTGCTTTTGGATCCTGGAAAAGGTAACACAAACAGAAAAAGCTGAGAAAAGAAAAGAGAAATATCTTCATTCTAAGACAAATCCTTTCAATATTCTACCGCTATTCATAAAGACCTCTATGTGCTTCAAAACAAGCAGTAATTTTTTTTTTAGATAAATAAGGAGAAAGACTAGTAATACATATATAGAACAACAAAAATTAGTGAGAAGATAAATAAAAAAAAAAAACAAATAAATACGATACAAAACATGATTAAACGTTTCCTACTTGTATATTTTAAAACATACTAACATATCTTGCTACAAAATTAAATAAAAAAAACAGGTTTTTTAAACGAACAAAATAACTAACGCCCCATTATCCTACAATACATAATCGTAGGTAATTGAATTTAGCACACTGCCCAAACGAACCCACGACCCATGCATCGCATTCCTACAGTAAGAGGTAAAAAGATATTCAAGAAAAAAAATCTTTCCACGTAAAACAATGCATAACAAGACAATTACCATATTCTTCAAGAATCAAGCTTTGAAAATAGGAAAGAGTAAAACGGATTTCTCTTGATGCCCCCATTTCTTCTTCTCCATCTGCTCGGAGTTGGCAAATCTTAATCCAGAGATAATCCTCTGTAGTTGATGCAATTTTTTGGTCACTTGAAAAGGGCGCTAGAACATTTCATTTCCGTCAGAATGAGCTCTCTCACGACTTTCTAGGACCACTGGGTTGGTACGATCACCCCTGAAGGAAAAAAAACATCAAAAAAACAAACAAGTAAACACGCATCCGTGATCTTTCTTCTCACGAAAAATACAAAATTCCACATCTTTGTAGATAGGAACTTGAAACTTCTACAGTAGGGTTCGCTGATATGCTGAATCTGATGGTGTGACTTCTGTTAAGATTTTATGACTTTTAGGGGGTGTTTTCTCCTATTTTCTGAAATAAGGCAAATTTTCCCTCCAATTTTTTGGTTACTTAAACGGGCAACTAGAACTTTTAGTTTTTACGAACGTTTTCACTAGTAAAAGATATACGAAACTTACGAATTAGCTTACGTAACGAACTTCTATATTCGTATGTTTTTATTGCGTATATGAGGGGGTTTGCCCACTCGTCAGTACCTCGCTTTTTTAAAAAAAGCTTAAATTTTGTCAAAATTCCTTAAGAATAACCTCTGAATCACATAGGCCGTAGAATAAATAGTTGAAATTAATAAAAATACTTTAGCGTAAAGAGTTAGGTTTTAGGAGGTGGTGAACCCCTTATATGCCCTTTCTACATTTTGTCAAATACTACCAAAAACTAGCATTTTGTGACTTGCAAAAATTTATTAAATTTTCAATGACTTACAAGAAATGCACTTTGTAAAATTATATAAGAAGTAGAATCATGAAAATAAATAAATAAAAAATGGGGAATTAAACCTAACAATGTCAATTTGACGTTTCTTACTTTCTTCATCATCATATAGGCTATAAAAGAAAATTAAATAAAGTCTTGGAGTTGTTCTAAATTTGTAAATTTGTAAAATTTGAAATCAGCAACTAGTTTTATTTTTGGCAAAAATGGCTTTCATGGTGTAGAGGTCCAGGTCGACCAGGTCGGCCAGGACCGCGAGCTGGTCGCGTCCCTCTCCCGCCTGAGCGGCTTGAGCCCCGTGGAGCGCAGGTTCGTCGAGGGCCTCCAGCACGAGGTCGATGTCCTCGAGCGCAGCCTCTCTTCCCAGGAGCGGGAGCAGGCGCGGGCGCTGCTCGAGCGCTAGACCGGGGCGGGACGCTCCCGCGCCCAAACCTCCTAGAATGCGCGGCCATGAAGGACGACGGCAGCGCAGCCTGGGAGTCTCGCCCCGCCCTGTGGCTGGCGGTGTGCACGTTCGGGATCCTGGCGATCGAGCTGGCCGAATTGTCACCTCTGGTGAAAACCAAACATTAGTCATACAATGAAACTATAGATCTTCAACACTCTAGCTGATCTGTGATGTTTTACAGAGCTGATAAATGACAAGTATCAGCTGCAACCATAAAGCAAAGAGTAGTAGTTTCATTCAAAGAGCCTGAAGAGGATAGAGGGCCTACAATGGTCTGACTTTGTCAGCAATGAGAAGCTTCTGCAGCTCACAAAGCAGTCTTGGTTTTTGACTCAAGCAGCTGAGGAAACCTTATGGTGGTTCAGGCAACTGCTTTGAATGCCACCACAACTACCTGCAAAGACATAAAGGTTTTGCAAACCTTAATCACGGTGTCTTTTTCCATGGCTTTTGGCTTTGGCTTTGGCTGTTTACCTGTCATTCCACCCAAATTACGGTCCTGTGTCGATTCTAAATTCTTGGTTAACCTGCCTAAGACCATCAGTAGGCGTGCCTAGTTTACCTTTCATTCTAGGGAATCTAAAGGTCCGTATGTGAATTTAAATTCTTGGTCAACCTGCCTGAGATGGGCGTGCCTTTCTAAGAGCTAACAAACAAGTATAATTCCAATAAGAGAGTCCTACTTACTCCCGCCGTTTACCCGTTCCATTTAGCCAAACGTGATCGACACAGGCACCTGCGTCGTGTGCACGTCATGGGCCTCGCCGGAATGCAAGCCATGTCCCGCCGGATACAAATCGTCCGGTCTCAGGCCGAACACGACTTTCTGGCCAACGCTGACCGCGTTCCGGAATTGCATCGGCAGCGGAAGGCTGGCGCCATTTGCGAAGGCGAGCTTGCCATCGTCGATGACCGCTTCGCGCAGGTTCATGGTCGGCGAACCGATGAACCCGGCGACAAAGCGGGTCTTTGGGCGCTGGAAGACTTCCTCCGGCGTGCCGACCTGTTCGATATGGCCGTCGCGCATGATCACGGAGAGTTATTCCAAGGGAAGAATTTTTCATAGAGAGGGAAGTTTCTGGGGGGTCCCCATCTAAATTTTAAACGGGTTGAGTGAAGAGGATTTGCTTGTATTGTTTGAGAAACTATCAGAAATTAAATAAATAAAGTTATTTTTTAAATGATATTTAGTTGTAGAAAGCCCCAAAATCCAAGTTGTTTAATATTTAACTGCTCAACTTTAACTACAAATTAATTTGGTAAATGTTTTATATTTTTTTTTTACGTCTAGATGGTAAGTAAATATAGTTGTTAGTTTTTGGACTCGAAGATGTAGAAATACTCAGACGCTCTCCAATCCGCTCGGCCAACCGTTTCACGCCGATCGGGACCGCTTCGTCGTGGTCGGCGTGCTCGACTCCCTCGGGCGCGTCAGCGGCAGCTTCGGCCCCTCGCTGGACGAAGGCATCTACGTCCCCATCTCGACGTCCCGCCAGTGGTTCGGTGACCGCACGGTCAAGCGCAGCGGCGGCAAGATGGAGATCAAGCACGTCGAGCTCGCCGAGATCAACGTGCGCGTCAAGTCACCCGACATGGTGATCGACACGGCGCGCGTGATCCGCGAGATGCTCAAGGCGCGCCACAAGGAGAAGGACTGGGTCCCTCAATATACATTTCATTAGTTGATTTTATGATAAATAGATGTCCAATCGAAACAAAATTACCTTACTGATGAATCAAATGGTATATTTGTTGCTTATTTTTTCTATCAGAATTCTCTGTTACAGTAGAATATTACTGGGATAACCATTTTTTGAAATTGACATTTGAAGAGCCAGCACACTTATTAGAGCTTTCTGGAATTTGGGTAGTGCTTTCCGTCTTATAAAATAGATGTTTCACGAGCCTGGACTATGATAAGATTTACGTCATCATGACCTCCACAGAATAACAGGTCGATGCCAGCTTATTGGAAAAAAAGAAAATATGCGGCATATGTAACTTACGAACGGGTGATCAGATCTTAATGAAATTTGATATTTAGAAGGATCTTGTGCTTCAAAGGTCTTATTTAAAATCACGACCAGATCCGGTGACATTAAGGGGAGTTAGAGGGGTAAAATGGAAATATTAGAAAACGTGAAAATTGAGGTTTCTTTATCTTACGAAATGGGTGATCCGATCTTAATGAAACTTGATATATAGAGAGATCTTATGTATCAGATGCTGCAATTTCGTTTCAAATTGGATTGGGGGCTATGGGGGGTCGAAGGGGGGAAGTAGAAATCTTGAATCAAGCCTAATCAGTGTCAAAGTCTGAATAATCTTTAGGAAACTAATTCCAATTGCTTTTAGAAAATCAGTACATAATCTTTTTGACTTTTTGACTGTCTTATTGAAATATTGTATCTGTTTTCCTATATTGTCATTTCGTTTTAATGAAAAAAAAGGAACACTTGACGGCATAGAGGTTGTAGATGTATATAGAGAGCGTATACCTCTTATAATTATTAGCTATGTTCCAAGACTTAATTTTCTCTTGTTCGTCAACAAGAAATTGTCCGTAATCGATGAAGTTAGCTCGTATAACCTTATTATTGTGAACTGGAATAATCCATAGGCGTGGCCCAACCACCATAATAATGATTCCATTTTAGCATGACACTGGGGGCTACCTTGAACTCTTTCTCTCTCTGAAGGCCTTATTTGGAAAAATAGTTCTATTTAATAATCAGAATCTTGAGAAGGCGCTTACCGTGAGTAGTATTTAATTTCTTCTTCCGGCACACGTTTTTATGCGAAGTCTGGCATGCTTTGATAGTCAGATGGAAAAAGCTGACGATAACAAATGACGACGACGATGATGATGATGATGATGATGATGATGATGATGATGATGATGATGATGATGATGATGGGGAAGAGAATCCTTTATATTAAAATGAATTTTATTTGCATATCTTTTTAACTAATTTAACTTAGTAAAGTTAAACTAATTATATCAAATTTAACTAATTAACTAATTTACGTAAATGTATGGAAAATGAAAACTTTATTCAGTGCGGGATTAACTCTATTGTGGACATACTGACGTTTAAAAGAAATCGATGTTCGTGTTTATCGATTTAGTTCATTATCATATTTTTCGACTCGATTCCCCATTGGAGGAAAATTTTGCAGAAAACATTCCTCGTATAGTTGAACTTCTATAGTTTTGTTTATTATTTTTCAATGTATCTATCTTTTTGTCTTCAAAACTGTCAAGTCTTAGATTTAAAATTGAAACATACACCGAAATTTCAAGACTTGTTCTTTTTACTGTCATCTACAATGGGAGAAACAGATAATGTTTATAGGTAATATGCATAGACGTAAAAATAATAAGTAGACGTATTTTAAAATTATAAATCTATGGTAATAGGCTAGCATTGAAAATGACAAGTATATTTCTGAGGTCTAAGGCAGAGGTCTATAAGTCAAACTAAATTTAGGAACAGGTAATCAAATGAAAATTTTCATGAACTTCATGAAAACCTTAAAGGTTTGTTGTTTTAAAAAGTTTGTATAAAAAAATTTCTAGCTTTAATTTTCACAGTTTAATGTAAGTTTTTACTTATATATTTTTTCTCTGGTGTTGTGCTGAAGCCGGCCCTTGGACATAGGGCTGAAACGTTCACTGAATTGAATTCCACTGTCTTGGAAAAATTTCCCTATTGTTTATAAGTTGTGTTTGTTTGATATGAAAAGGCAGTGTGGTCTTCGTCGCTATTTACGTGAGATTAATTTTCAAAGCAGAACAAGAAAAAAGATAACTGAAGCAAACAAAGCTGAATAACAAGGGTTATCTTATTAATCGTATCATCGGTTGCTGCATCCACATCAGCGGTAACCACAGGCGCATCATTCTGCCCGGTGATGTTCACCGTCAGGCTGCTGGCCACCGTATCGGTGCCATCTGTGACCTGCAGGGCAAAGACCTCCGTGTCGGCAAAGCCGTCGTCAATGCTCTCATCCGTGACCACATAGCTGTAAGAGCCAACCGCGCCGAGGGTCAGCGTGCCATAGGTGCCGACATAAACCCCGGGGTTGGCGATGCTGAGGCTGTCACCGGCGTCGGGATCGCTGTCATTGCTGAGCACATTGCCCACAGCCGACACACCATCATCGGTTGCTTTGGATACGACCTTGAAATCCAGTAAGCTCACCTAATAATTAAGGAGGTCGCTCTTTTCATCAAAGTCGCTCTTTTGAATGGCACGATTTAAGCTACTCAGGTTTGTGTGAGCGATTTTCACGTTTGACTTGAGACACCCTAAACTCTGCTTGTAACCCCTAAGGCTGAAACAGAGAAGAAAAAAATGAACGGAATTTCCTGAATAAACCCTAAACGGCTCTTATAAATGAGGTATGACTTACTTGTGACTCACTGCAGCTTTTAACATACTATGTCCAGAGTTTACCATTTAGGTTACCATATAGTTTAATGTATTCATTTTATGGAAGTAATCTATTTGGCTTAAAAGCTAGTCAACTAGACTTTGAATCGACAGGCTAGTGGCAGAAGCAGTAGAGAGATTGCTTTACGATTTGCCTGAATGTTAAAGAATAAATATTTCGTCTTTTATATGTTTTAAATAAAAAAAAAAAACTAGTTTTCTTAACTGAAAGCAAGGAGCGACATTAAAACTTAAAACGAACAGAAATTACTCCGTATATGAAAAGGGCTATTCATTCCTCAACGCCCCACTCTTTAGGCTAAAGTTTTACTCTTTCTCTCAACTCTCCTTTTTAAAACAGTAAAACCTAAGCCCCCTCCCACGCACATTTTTCCCAAAGTCGTCGAACCAAAATTCTGAGATAGCCATTTTATTCAGCATAGTCGAATAGCTTTATAACTGTGTCTGTGGGGACGAGTTACTCGCCCACAGTCCCCGTGGGAGGGGCTGCAAGTTGCAAACTTTGACCAGTGTTTGCATATACTAATGGTTAATGGGAAGTGTACAGACGTTTCCAGGGAGATTTTTTGGTTAGGAGGAGGGGTTGACCCGAGGGGGTTATGTGGGGGAAATTTCACACGGAGGAATTTGCCATGGGGGAGGAAGATTTTCATGAAGGCTCAGGCACTTCTCAATTATTAGCCTAAGAGTAGAAATTTGGTCCACACGTCCTATACCTTTTCTAAAACCGCACTATTTTCCTCTCAAAACCTTGTCTATAACACCTCTCAGTCTAAAAAGTATCATATTATTATTATGTACATTGCCACCTACAGGGGCCAGAACAATCCCTCGATAACTACCACACTCCCTCTTATCACCTTATATACAGTGGCTTGATTAAGGTTTTTCTAAAATCGCTAGGTACTTCCTTTTTTTCAAAAATCATATCCGTAATCTTCAGCAGGTTATTTCTAACCTCAAAGCCGTCATTATTTTTTTACGAATATGAATAAAATAGCTGATATGTTGATATATAGGTATACTTTATTTATACCCCCTCCTCTATTGAAAAAAACTCTTGATATCAGTTGTCATCTGAGTCAAATTTCTCTCTTATTGCAGTATAAAAGAACCAGAGAAAATAAATCAATACCTTAATGGATAGCTAGGGGTATTTGGCATATTTAAAACCCTAGTTTGAAGCTTTATTATCTCTGTGATTAAAATGTAAGTAAACAAGTCGACGAAGCCTCCAAAATCAACGGGCAAGCACATTTTACCATGCTGGCGTCAATTGTGACGAGGACGTTTTCCGACTTTTTTCAGTTTCCAAGCTTTTTTTCCTGGGATTTTTTCTTTTTTTCTTTTTTCTTTTCCCAACCTGACTAAAAACTGCAATTTTGGCATAGCCAAAGGAGATTTTGAGATCAAAATCTTGTTTTCCACAACGATAGATCTTATCCAAAACTTTTGATTGTTGGCTTTCTAGTTCCAGACGTTTTGAAACTGTTCTTATTTCCCACATATTGACTGATCACTTTTCAGTTTCTGTTTCATCATTCTTACAACTATCCATGTCGGTATTTTCAGATATATTAAACAATGTGTATAAAATACCTTTCCATTGTTTGTCAATATTGATTTAAATGTTAGTGTTTTGCCTTCTCCTGGAAGGCTCCAGAAGCGTCCTTATTTTGTTTGTGATTGGAAACGTGCGTCTATGAGTTCATTTCAGTTGACTTGCAATAAACTTCCTTCAAAATCTGTTTTCCTTTTGATCTGCTGATGGTTGGTTCAAAGAAATATCTGACAGAATCACAGATTCGGTTGAATATTTATTGTAGTGAGCTTGTGCATGCATTATGTCTTGCTGGACAGTTAGCTGCACCATCTAGATGGGTGTGGCCTGTTACCAAAGTACCAGGCTGGTCTATGGCGAGTAACTAATATGGCGCGTAACGACTTACGCGCGCGGGGGGGGCTTGGGGGGTGCGAAGCACCCCCACCAACTAGGTGTTGGGGTGGCGCGAAGCGCCACCCCAACAGCTAGTATATATATAAATAAGTTGCTTGTTTGTCTGTTGGCTGACGTCATGTCGACTGACGTTATTATTGTTATGACGAGGCTTTGTATATGACGTCATTATAAGTATATAAGAAGGCGTTTCAAAGAAAAATTTTTAATTTTAAAATGACAGAAGAACCTACAATGGCAACAGCCGAGGAAGCTGCTCAAAGAGTATATGTGCCCCTTTTTCTAGAACCAGGGGGCTTTTATCAGGTTTTCTGCTTTTTATGGTTAACACTAGACTAATGAATCCCATTTATTTGGAAAAAATATGTAAAATTTCTTTAATTTTAACGTTACCCATCAAAAGTTATAAGCCTTGGAAATTTGCATGACTTTCAAAAAAGAAGTGAAACACCCTCAAAACGGCAAGGAATCCTAATGAAATTCTTACCATAAGATTCAGCATATACAAGAGCCCTACAATAATGTAGTATTCAGCTCCCATCTACTATAATGTGAAATTTTGTCTTTTTTCGTCAGAAGAAAGCTAAGCCGGAGCCGGCGGCCCTATTCGGCCAGCCAGTCCTTGAACCGCTCGGCCTTGTCCGCGAGGAAGGCGGTCGGCTGGATGCCCCATTTCGCCTCAAGCTCGATCAGCCGGCCCGAGGACAGCCAGCTATACTGCATGCCCGACATGAACCGGCCGAACACGCAGTTTTCTTCGGCCTTGGGCACGGCGAGCCCCCAGGGATTGTCGTCCTCCGAGGCCAGCGGCATCTCGAATTCGTCCCACTGGCCCGAGGCCAGATCCGAGCCGATCGAGCTGTCGTCATAGACCCAGGCGATGCATTTGCGGTCGCGCAGGAAATTACCTTGTATTTTAGATGCTATGAATCTTGTTATAAATTTCAGGTCAAATTAACTAGTCTCCCGTTGGATGGCCATTCTAAGGATAAGTTGTTGAGGTTAGTCGGAGCGTGCTATGACAAGAAAACAGATGAACTTGTTTTAGTAGCTGATAGGTGCCCTACAAGGAAGCAAAATAGGAACTATTTGGAGTACCTACTCTCTGTTCTGATGATAGAGTCATCGGTAAGACTATTTAGTTTTAGACTATTTAGTTTTGTGTGGATCGAGAAAATGATGTTTGAGGAGATGAGAAAAGAGAAATGTTGTTCTCCTTAAGTTCATAAAACTTCATTTTAAAAAAAATCAGTCCATTGGATAAACATTTTTTACCAACCTGTTTCAATGGATACGAGATAAAAAGTTTCCTGTCACCAATATGCACTAGACCCAAGTAAAGATTACACCAGTGAAATCATCATAATCAAAAGTCCTTAACTGGACGTTTACAATCTCCCTTTTTGAGCAAGATCCCTTTTCTGAGCAAGATACACGGCCTACAGGAGATACAGCCCTGATGTATCTCCCTTTTTTTCATTTGGAGCCTAGGAGTGATCATATCACACTACTTTTTTAGGCAGAATTCTTCAGAATTGTTGGACCTTAGAAAAGGGTATAGACGATTGCTACAGATATTTAAATCCTGCAATTCTCTTGTAAATGAGGTTAATTTAAGGAATGCAAATAAAAAATATAGACTGGGCATTCTAAATGCTAAAAAGAGTGACTGGAATAAATTCTGTGCAGATAAATCAAATTTGGATCCATGGAATAGAATCCACAAAATTTGTAAAAATAATAATGCCATTGTTCAGCCACTACACATAACAAAAGATGACAGCAGTAAGACTAACTCGATGATGGAAGTGGGGGAGGTATTGCTAAATAAGTGGTTTTTAAACAAAAAAGCGATGAAAGCCGATCCTAAGATTAGAAAAACAATATTTAATAGATTTGATGTATGTCGTCCTTTGGATTTCTTGGAGTACCAAGGTCATCGAAATAAATACGTTTTTTCTCCCACTGGGCCCATCTTTGGTCCATTCATACCTGAAAATAAGGATTTTTTAAGATTTCATTTCGTTTCTTTGAAATTAGGAAGTTTTCAGGGCTGCATTATATTTTCATCAGTGTTGCCACGCTGAAGCGTGAAAATAAACAAATGAAACTACTTAGTTGAGAACTCTTTTCGTCTATAAAATTTCAAAAATCCCGAGAAGAAAAATTCTTTTGAAATTTATCCCTTGGCTCTTCTATAAACTTAAAACCAGTTTTATGGACTTAGGTATCTGAACGATGTTTCGCGTGATCAGAAAGCAATGTGTAAAACTTCGCCCACCTAAATTAGCACAATATCTCGTAGTCATAAAACTAAATGACGCTTGTGCTTACAAAAAAAGGATTAAATCAAACGACGAAAAAAATCAGAAGACGAATAGGATTAAACCAACAATTGTTATACTTTGATACAAAGAAAGAGATGAATGAGTTGAAAAATGATTTGTGCGTGAAGGGGGTGCTGCTAATAGGTGAAGTAGGACAAAGTGCCATGGGACATGATAATCCTGTAACGCCACCTATTTTACCATAGTTTTATTTAACCGACTCTTTCTTGCACAATGTATATGTTTATATGACTATGTTCGGGAAACCATTCACTGCACTTATGTGAGATAGTATAATGACGGATCCTGTAGATATAGTGCCCTTCGAAGTGGGCAAGATTCAAGCTCTTCTTGAAAGACAGATTCGAGAGGGTATGGGAGATGGCAGTAATCGCACCAAAAATTACTTGTGTAAACGAAAGTCAGATGAGGTGTATTCGCATTATGTGCAAACTGTAATTATTTGTTACTGTTAAAAAACTAAAGTTGAAGTTGTTGTAACTATTTATGTTAATAAAGATTTACATAACCTTAGAAATCTGGAACAAAGTTATTATTCCAGAACTAGTCTCAGTTGGGGAATTATTCCCATGAAACAATCTTATTTTCAAGTAACAGCTTTATAAGTTTCGGTTACTGTGGATTATGATTCGCTCTTGGCTTGATTGCAGCTATTACTGCAACCGAATTTAAGCATAAAGTGTTTTAATTTTGGATGACCTAATCTTAGAAATATTGCAGCTTCAGGAAAAATATAAATGTTTAACTTAGCCCACAGGCAAACCAGCCTGAGCATGGCAACGCTATCGCTGCCGCCCGAAACGGCCAATAGCACGCTGTCAAATTGCAATAACTGATCGAACCGGGCCGCCAATTCATCCGGGTCTGCGAGGCCGGTGTCAGACGCGCCAGGCATTTAGCATCGCAGCCTGCTGCGCTCCTGGCTGGCCCGACGGCGGACGTGGGCTGCAGCTTGCGGATACTTTTGCCCAAGCTCTGAAAGCGACGAACAGGCAGCGGCTCGCTGACCAAGCTTGTCTAGCGACATCGCCAGTTTTAAGAGGCTGTCGGCAGCCTTGTTGCTTTGGACAGTTTCATGCCACTCGTTTTTCTCAATTATTCGTAATGATCATGATGATGTGTACGTAACTATCACATGTTCAGCATCATCCTTCCATGGTGTGAGGTTTGTGGCAACAATTTGCAGTTCCTGTTTTGCATAGAGGGTTGCTTTGTATAGGTAGCATTGGATGAAGATGACTTATATTTAGATTTTAATTTGTCGCAAAGACTTTGTCATAAAGTATCAATGTACAGAATTATAGAGAAAAATTTCCATGATGGTACAGTTTGTACTAGAAAGATGTTGCGTTCTACTTTGATCAATGAGCTAAAATGGATTCTGAAAAAGTAGAAA
Organism: Alatinidae sp. Z8VKAUB7J3; assembly: GCA_010016025.2. Lineage (NCBI taxonomy): Eukaryota > Metazoa > Cnidaria > Cubozoa > Carybdeida > Alatinidae > Alatinidae sp. Z8VKAUB7J3. The sequence goes on along the minus strand of JAAAKM020721499.1, from coordinate 63,109,913 downwards.
ACATGAGGTATTTTTAACTTCCGAATGGGTGATCGGATCTCAATGAAATTTGATATTTAGAAGGATATCGTGTCTCAAAGCAATTATTTTAAATCTTGACCGGATCTGATGACAATGGGGGAAGTTTGGGGTAGGGGAACCTAAAATCATGGAAAACACTTAGATTGGAGGGATCGGGATGAAACTTGGTGGGGAAAATAAACAGAAGTCTTACATACGTGATTTACATAATTGGAACAGATCCGCTCTATTGGGGGGGGGGGGGTTAATTCTGAAAAATAAGAAAAAATGACGTCTTATAATCCCTAAGATTCGGCGGCGACATTCATTGGAACGTTGAAGGGTCACTTGTACCACCTTTTACCCTCATTATTCTAGAATCAAAAATTTTTTGTATCAGGCTGCTAAGGGTCATTTAGGGAAAAACACAGTGTTTAGAAAAACCCGTAGCCACAGAGGAATCCAGGATTCTCAACAAGGGGGTAGAGGGGATGCTTGAAGTTCGGAAAACCTTTTCTTTATTTTTGTTTTTGTTTTTACATACATTTTGTTTACTTCTCAGACTATATTGACTGTCATAAAACTGACCTTCACTTTTTTCTCTGGGGGACGAGTGTAGATATATTTTTATATGAGAAATTCATAAAGAAGCTTATTTTTACCAGTAGTGTCAACTAGGGGAGGGGCACTCAAGCACCCCCCAGATGTTTCGCCTTTTTTAGTATTTTTATCGACAAAATTGCACAAACATTCCCCCTAGATCTTGAAAATTAGATTTCCCACCCCCCAGACTTCCGTGGAATTGACACCACTAATGGGTGCAACAAAAATTGTATTTTTATGCTATATAGTGCAAGATTCCTTTCGTAAGGCGTACTAGCATAAAATCTGCTACAAATCTAGAAATTGCTAAGTAACGTATTCTCGCTCTTTACGCTAAAGTTTGACTCTTTGCCACAATTCTACTTTTTAAAACAATTAAAAACTCGTGTGCATGTATTAATAGTAGCAAATAAAACTTAGGGCATACAAAACTTCAAAAATCCATAGAAGCGCTCGTAACAAGCTCCTGAAGGTGAATATTAAAATCCCTGAGCATCATAAATGATTTGAACCAGTTGTTAATTTCTCAAGCTGCTTATCCAGAAGATCCATAAAGATTGATATGGAGCAGGTAGCGGCCTATATAATATAATATTAAATATATCTTTAGGTTTCAGCCTAAGCTGAAGAATAAATCGAGGCAACCGTCGCGATAAGGCTCACGTTGCCGGACAAAAATTGGAGGAACTCATGACCACGTGTCCGCTTTGCAAACAGGAACTGTCGACTTCGAACGTAGAGGAAATTTGGCTCATTAACCTAATAAAAAGCGAACACCCGGATTGGGTGAAAGAAGACGGAGCATGTCCTAAGTGTATCGCCTACCTTGAGACATTAGATCATGTGGATTATTCGTCCGGAGACGACGCTTAGCGCCTTGCGAAGGCGTCAATGCCAACCAGAGGGTGTTCTCACAGCTTGTGAAAATAGTCCCAGATTAGGCGCATGAAAGAACGACTTCCGCTACTTCAGAATAAAGCGTATTCCCCCAACCGTCGTTCATATGAACGCGATAGTAATTCCAGCCTTTTTTAGGCGTTTCATGCAAAAACTCATAATGCTCCATATCATTCTGAATCGACGACGGTTCTTCTAAAACCGCTAAAGAATCAAAGTTAATACCATTCCTGGAGTGTTCTACGCTAAAAGTTCTCTCCTTGGCGTCTGGTTGAAGTTCCCATTGCACCATTACTTGCTGTTGGTCGTTCATTGGCTGAGCGTCGATTATAAAGCTGGAACCGCAGATATAAGGACTGGTCGTCTTTCGTTTTCACACATACATATATTTTGAGATAATAAGTTGAAACAGCAGATTTTATTTTCAATCTTTATTGTGCTATAACTCCTAATGGCTTAATTTGTTTCTGTTATTCATATTACACCATAACTTATATATTCCTTTTGTCTTTTTAACCCGCAATGTTTAAAATAAACTAACCACTCTTCATTGATTAACACTCCCTGCCACCTAAAGAAAAAAACTGCTTACCCCAAAACATTCAACTTTTTTTCATAACGATTTTTGTTCTTTGAGCAAATGTTTCCCCATTTTCTTATGAAATGCTAGATAAAAACAAAAAACAAATCAACTTAATTAATAAAAAGGACAACAAAAAACAAAATTTTGGATTCTTTTTTATTGTAACTTTTCAAAATGTCAAATACAGGATTATATGCAACAAGCATTTTATTCCCTTTACTGCATATGTCCCTTGTCTCGGTTCCTGGGCCTTTCCCTTGTAAAATCTCTGGAGGTTTCATACTACTACTACTACTAATAATAATAACTCACTGCGGCACCAAGCCGCCTGAGGCCAACACAGCTACGCACGCTCCTCCAATCTAATCTGTTCAAGGCCTCCCTCTTTACACCCTCCCAGGAAGTTCCAATCTCCTCTGGGATTTGTTTAATGGTTTTATATTTTACTTTTAATATCTAATCGACACTCCAATAATTCCCCAAATCCTCTTGTTTGTATTGAAATCCCTAATAAGCAAGAATAACTTCCTATTCTATGGAGGTTTCAAGCTCTTATCTACAAAAATATTGAATTTTGCATTTTTTGCCAGAAGAAAGATCACGAATGTTATTTTCCCCAGTGATGATCTTATCGAACCAATAGTCCTATAACAACAGGAGAAGGCTCGTTTGAACAGAAATTAGAATTTCTAGTATCCTTTGTTATGTGACCAAGAATTGGAGGGTCATTTTGGGGGGGGGGACCGGAAATCTTTGGAAACGCTTAGAGTGGAGAGACCGGAATGAAACTTGGTTGGAAGAATAAACACAAGTCTTAGATACGTGATTGACATAACTTGACCGGATCCGCTGTCTTTGAAGGAGTTGAGACCTAATTCGGTTATTCGGAAATTAGAAGAAATGAGGCATTTTTAACTTACGAACGGGTGATTGAATCCTAATGAAATTTGATATTTAGAAGGACCTCGTGTCTCAGAGCTTTTATTTTAAAACCTGACTAGATTCGGTGATATTGGGGGGAGTTGGGAGGAGGAAAATGTTCCATGAACGCCAAAGGCTCCAGCAACGACAAAAAAGTGACTGTGTTTCTTCTGTGCAGGCTCATATAACGTACAAATGTAAAAATAAACGTTATGGGATATTCTACATCGTATATTCTGCCTATATTTTGGAATTTAGTTAGAATATTCGAAAAATTCTTCTTTCTTCAGTTTTTATACTGAAGTACTTTGTTATCAAATTTTATATTTCTTCTCGGAGCGCAATTCTTTATTCTTCATTTTAGCTTTTGACTCGTGCTGGTAATCGCGTTCATGTGTCTGCTAACTGCACATTTCTTTGTTGTTCACTTTTGAGAAAGTCATTTAGAGCCTTAATTTTGGAAAAAAAAAGTCTTATGAGTCTTATTAAAAAATATCGTTTTTGGGATTTACCATGTAGCCTATTCAAAACTACACAGAATGACAAACGGCTCTGAAAGGCTAAAAAAAGGCACGGAACAAGAAACGACAAAAATAAAATTCAATTGCAAAAGAAAAAGGATGCAAAACGACATTTGTGGTTTGAAGACAAAGTAAAAGTACATGGAATGAAGCAGCTTGTTAGTTAAGCAAGTGCGAGTTTGTAAAGGATAAACAGGAAAAAGAAATTAATTTTTAGTACCTATCATTTGTTAACCCATTTTTTCAAACTGCGCCCTCTAGTTTACTTTAGTAAAAATAAGATTTTGAAAAACTACAAACTGATATAACCGTTAAATTATTTATTTGAAATTTTGCACCCATGAAATTTCTGCGTCTGGGGCAAGTGCCCCTCTGTCTCTCTCCCCCCCCCCCTAAAACTGCCTCTGTGCAAAACACAGTTTTCGTTTTTGGCACCCTTGATTCATACAAAATGAACAGTTATTGCAGACCATTTGCCCATTATTTTTAAATTAAAAAAAAATAAATAGTGACTTAAAAGTTGAGTAGAACTGATTCTTAGTAGTTGTTATTGGGATCGGTGCAAGCATCATACCACTGGAGGGGCAGTGCATATTCTACTAGGGGATTTTCTACGGGGAGAGTTTTCCATGAGGAGGTAAGTTCCTGGAGGGTGAAATTTTACGCTGGGGGAATTTTCTAGAATTCCTAGACAAAATTCTATTTTCGACTCATTTTTACACGGTGGAGACGTTAAGAGTAGTTTTCCGGGGTAAATTTTCACCGGAATTAGATTATCCAGAGGATCTCTCCACGGAAGAGAGAGACGGGTTTCCCAGCATTATTAGGAAACGACCAGGAATTGATTAAAAACACAAACTGAAAACGAGACTAAAAAAGAATAAATGTTAAACTGTTAAATCTTACGATTGTCACTGTTACCACAATTTCTATGTTCACAATTATCGGTTTTCCTCATTTTGCATAAGAAGCAGTCCACGATTAACCTTAAAATCTTGTATTGAGGTTAAAATCCTTTATACCGATATACATACTTAAAGTGACCTCGTAAAACTAGGAACCTTCATAGAATTTGCTCATGGAGTTTCTACTTCATCGACGTCCATCCTTCTTCTCTAAATTAAATAGATGCCCACGACTAAAAATTCTGCTGAACTTATTAGAATGAACGGGCTTTGAACAAGCTGCAGACGATCAAGTCAGACATCGTGTGGTGGACGAGCGGCCATCAAGCGGTTTTCATTGGTTTTGTTTTAAAACTATTGTAAGGACATTTACCTTCTCAGAATTTTCTTGTAGACCTACGTTTATTAATACGTTCTACAACACAAGAGTAAAAATTTGAAATTGGACTGATGGCTAAAAGTTTTTTAGCTTTCCTGGTAATTATATTTTTGACATTTAATTACTTTTATACTGTTACAAGCGCCCTTATTTACAATAGGGGCATGGAGAATTTGTGGTAAGAAAAGGAGGCAACGATTTCTTATCTCCTCACTCCATTTTTGAATCATTCATTAATAGAATTTCAGAATATTCCTTTGTCACAATGATAAAACAGTAAAGCTCTTACTTTTATTCTGTAAATTACCTTGTGCTGAAGGTATATATAGAATTGCGCGAACGTGAATATTGCCTACTCAAGTCTAGTAGTTTAATATTAGGTCACAGTGCCCTTTTAATTAAACGCTAGATGACAGTGAAAGACCAAAATACAACTAATCTCTGTCCAGTGTCTTGTATGTATACAATATTCCCTATCATAAATATTAAATTCTTCTGAGACGCAAAAAAGGTTTAATGTCGTTCCTTACTTTCAGTTAAAAAACTTGTTGTTTTATTTAATTTTCATAAGAATCCATTATTTGGGCTGCTATTTTTATGTTGGAGAAACTTCTTCTACAATTTTTAATCCTGGCACAAACTGTTTTTTATTTATTTCATAACTCCTCAAATTGACCTGAAAAATAAAACTTAATATCATTCCCAAAAGATTCTGTCTCTGCTCTGTGACAACCTGGATACACTTACACTCTTTTCGTTTATTTAAATTGTAAGAGCAGAAGTAGCAATAGTAATAGCTCCAAACGTTTCAACTTTATACCTCCCCTCGCGACCTCGATGCGCTCGAGGTCGGAAGCCCACAGGCGTCCGTCGGCGTACTCCTCGTCGGGGGCCAGCACGAGGCCGGCGGGGCGCTCCCAGGAGCCGTCGTAGTCTCCGTGCACGATCAAGTGCAGGACGTCGGATGCCGCAGTCCGTGGATCCGCGAGCGAGGAGGCCGTCGCTGCCGAACCCGCGATCACGTTGACGGACTCTCGGCCGTAGGACGCCCGCCAGGGACCCGCGCGGTCGTCGAGCCAGGGCAGCTGCTCGAACGAGGTGGGGGCGGCCTCGGCGGGGGCGACCAGCACGGTCAGGTATTGGAAATCGAAAGTTCTAGTGTCCAGTTAAGAGTCAAAAGTAATTGACGGGCAACCATTCCCCTTCCGTGCCCTTTTCTATACACCCCAATCGAAAGTTCTAGTGTCTAGTTAAGAGTCAAAAGTAATTGACGGGCAACCATTCCCCTTCCGTGCCCTTTTCTATACGCCCCAGCTTAATTCTTCAAGACACCCAATCAAAAATTCTATGCTGCAGTATTGTTCAGAACTGTCAAAAGATCCAATAAATATGTTTTTGGGGATGACTTAACCCCCCTAGGACAAGGACCGTAAATAATGCGAACATCTAATTCCAGCTACGAGTGGCGCGTCGCTTTCGACGACCCGGAAAACGTTGCTGACATTACGGTGGAATACCAACTCCTGACCTACGGGTCACCCGATTCCGGCTGGACGGACTCGACGTGGCTGGGCTTCGATTTTCTCGAGGGACATCACCCGGACGCGAGCGCCGACAGCCTCGTCTCTATGTTCACTCAAAGCGGGGACTACGAGATTCGCCGGGACTATGACAACGGGGATAGCGGCTGTGGATCGAGTCTCTGGTTTCCGCTGGAAGTTGAAGTTCGGAACCCATTCGAAGCCGGAGCGATCTACTTCGAAGACCGCTCCGCGATGGTTTGACCGATGCGAGTACACTCTTCGGCCGTCGTTCGCATGAGCGTCACCGTCTGGTTGGGCTCGTAGAACTTTCGTCCCTCGAAATCGGCCGGAACGGTGTCGCGCGGTCCGAAGTTCACCATATCGATGGCGCCGATCGAAACGACCTGCGGGATGGCGGCGCGGCCGGCGGCACGGAGGCGATCGGGGCCAGCGCTCAAGATGCCACCGACGAGTTCGTCGGCGATCTCGGTGGTGGTGACGTCGAGGACGCCGGCGATGTATCCGTCGTCGATGAGTCCCTCCATCGCGCGGCCGCCCTCCCAGGGCATAACTTATAACCCTTGCCCTGAGGACTGTCGGAAGGGGGGGGGGGGTTTCATCCTCAAAGACATAGTTTCTGGACCTTTCAATTACATTGAACAAAATGGCTATCTCAACATTTTGACTGGAAGTGTTTGATGAAATGTTGGGTGTGGGAGGTAGGTCAGTTGCCCTCCAAACAATTTCGACTATTAGAAAGGGGACTAGCCCTTTAAATTTCCAATCGAATGAGCTCTTTTCGAAGTTTCTACGACAACAAATGGCAATCTTAATTTTTATGAGATGCTTTTTTGGAAAATATGAGATGAGGCGACCCAGTGGTCCTAGAATGTTGCAAGAGGGCTCATTCTCACGGAAATGAAAATTTCTAGTGCTTCTTTAAGTGACCAAAAATTGGAGGGCATCTAGGCCCCCTCCCAAACTAATTACTTTCCCAAAGTCAACGGATCAAAATTCTGAGATAGCCATTTTATTCACCGTAGTCGGAAAACCTTACAACTATTTCTTTGGGGACTATTTACTCCCCCACAGTCCCCGTGGGAGGGGCTACAGGTTACAAACTTCGACCAGTGCTTACATACAGTAATGGTTATTGGGAAGTGTACAGACGTTTTCAGGGAGATTGCCGGACATGCTGCGCGTGCGGACGACGAGGTCCTTGAGCGTCTTGTTCAGGAGATGGCCGACGTGGATGTTGCCGTTGGCGTAGGGCGGGCCGTCGTGGAACACGTAGGTCTCGGCATCCTTCCGGTGCTCCCGCACGGCGTCATAGAGATCCATCTCGGCCCACCGCTTCACCGACGCGGGTTCGTTCTGCTTGAGGTTGGCCTTCATGGGAAAGCCGGTGCGCGGCAGGTTCAGCGTCTGCTTGTAGTCCGGGCCGGCGGCAGCCGGGGCGGCGTCTTTGACGGTGTCGTTCACGAGGGCATCAGCTCGGCTTTTGTTTTCTTAGTAAGGGCACTAGAACTTTTAATTTTTGTTCCAAAGAGCTCTCTCACGATACTCGAGGATTGCTGGGTCTATACGGGGGCAGTCAAGGAGGGCAGTTCTTCCCCCCCAAGAAAAAATTTGGGGGAAAATTATTATATAGGCTATCCCATGAAAATGCTAAAGACTCGCCCCTGACTGGATCCCCTTTTAAAATCCTTAGATTTATGTATGTTTATTCCGTTATTTAAAATTGTAAATATACTAGTAGAATAGAAGACTAATTTTACTGGCACTCTCAAAATCCTTAGTTTTTACAAATTCCCATTTTTCTATGTTTTGACGTCGTTTTAATTCCAAGTAAAGATTGTGTTCTCATAATATTAGTAAAATTTTTCAAGAAACAACTGTTTTCCAAACTTCTGGTCTTTTTTTTGTAGTCACAGAAAGGAAAGAAGCACAAAAGATCTTAAGAGTGAGACTTTCTATCTTTTGCTACGAATTACTGCAGTTGAATTGTTTGCTACGAATTGTATAAATAGGTGTATGATTGGAGACAAAAGAGTGTTGGGAACTTCTAAGAATTGGGAGAGGCACTAGATAAGAGGCGAAAAAGAATCATCGACGCCATCTAGCATTAACTGATCCACTGGGACTCATCCTTCCCAGTGGATCTGATGAAAGATATTCATCAGAATTTTTCTTAGGACTCCTTCCCAGTGGATCCCAATGAAACTGAGAAAATTTTCTCAGTTTCATTTTCTTTCCTTATTTTAAATTTATTAAGATTTTGGTTGATGTAGAGCAGCGAAAATTGCTGAAACCGCCTATACAGTGCTATGACAGTGCTAGTTAAATCAGGGCTAGTTCGGACAGTTGGCTTGCTTACGACCCAGCCCTAAACGAAAAGAAGAAGAGTATATTTTTCTGGATTTTTTTTTATATTTATTGAAGAAAACGTAAAAAAAGCGTTGAAAATACTTCAAGTCATACTATAAATATTAAAAGGAACAAGAATTATCCTGTGCATGAGGGAGGCTACCCCTCCTCAAGTCTCCCCTCTCTACGCTAAAGTGTGACACATTAACCCAACGCCTTGAGAACAACTTCTCAAAAGCAGAGGTAATTGGAATAAGATAAAAATTATTTTTAAAGCACTCCAAAACTGTAGATAACCACTATTTTACTATAACATCCATAATAGCTGACGCGCAATTATGCAGCATACAATTATGAGCTTTAAAAAAGTTGTATATTTTAACCATTTAGACATAAGTTCAAATAATCCATGGCTGAAAATACAAAGGCCTTTAAAAACGATAGGGGTACAGGCAAAACAACTAAAAGTTTAAGCAAATCATTATTCAGTTAATTCTGAGGCCCCTCCCCTGGGATAATCGAGTGAAGAACATTTTTCGATGCCGACTGAAGATGAAATTCGATTATATTGCTCAATGAATAAAGTTAGCAGGAAATTATTCCGATTTCCATGAAGTGTTAAGCCCGTGAAAAGGGCTACTGGACAAAGGTTTGGATAAAATACAAAGTGATGGGGCGAGAGTTTCCCCCAAGGGCTCCAGGATGAGTCTCTCAACGGCATAATTTTGAACTGATAGCTCTTCTCGATTGTGGCGAAACGAGAAAAAATGCAACACAACAATGTTTGGCAACAACGTTTCAGCTTCATCTTTTCTTTTTTTAAATGTAAATTAGTGAATTTCGTACCCCAGCTATATGCTTCTGCTAAATGCACCTTCTATTATACGAGCAATGAGAAGCCAGGTGTGATAGAATATGATACATTGCTCCTGACCTGACACTACTCTTCTATTCATTGCTAATATTGTATATTTTTTTTTCAGCAATTATCCTTTACTACGAGAAATGTCGATATCGATTAATTAAAAAAAAAACAACACATTTTTCTTAGGGAAGTAAAGATCGAAGTTGGTATCGTGCCTATCGGTTTCGGGTGTATTAGTACCAAGCGTATGGGTGTCAGGCGTATCGATATCGTGTTTTTTTCAATCACGGCTTATTGCCATCTATATGATTTTTTTTTAAAACGGGCAAAGATTAATTAGAAAACGATTTTTTTTCTGAGGGATATAAAGAGCGAAGTTGAAACTTAAAACGAACAAAATTCTTACTTCACAGCCTTTCTACTGATAAAACTAGTGGAACTTAAACATCTAGTCATATTTCCTTAGGCACTTACATGCATCGGCTTGCTGGGATCGGCTGCAAAAGATAGTAGATCATTTAATAATTTATTGTGATCTAAACATTTATCAAACAAGCGGTACAAAATAGATTCATGATCAGGTGCTGCTTTATAAGCCTCAAAAATAACTTCAGCGGTAATTTGTTCCGGCCGGATCTTGGCAATACTTTCCTCTAGTGCCGTTGATAAAATATTTGAGATGAACTGTGTACTTCCTTGCATAAGATTATAGTCGCAAACCTATTCTATGTTATGCAACTCTAAATGATAGTTTATATTGTTATATATACTATGATAGGGCCGATAATGTTTCTTCTTTGTAATAAGGTGTTAACGTCAGGGCAATGGCCAAGCACTTGGAAGAAATCATTGTTTATACCACTTTTTAAGAGAGGAAACCCGAATGCTCATGAAAATTATCGTTTAATAGCGCTTGCCCCTGCTTTAAGTAGGGTTTTGGAGAAAATATTAGATATCAGGCTTTCCAATTGGTTAAATAAAAATAATTTAATACATGAGGAGCAAAGAGGTTTCAGGACAGGGTATGGGACGACATATAGTGTGTTTATTTTAAAGGCATTAATAGATAAATATGGAAAGGGCAAAACTTGTCATGTTTTTACCTTATTTTTGCCGACTTTTCACACACGTTTCTTTCTTCTTTTTTTTGGAATAACGCCCACGAAAAACTCCACAACCGCATATGCCAGTCTTGTTCATTAAAAATTGAATTCATTATTCTTCCTAATTTAAAACATAGCTTAACCAATCAAAATAATCATAGTTTATTTTCACTGTTCTTGGTATTTTAAAGAATATAATTCAATGGATTTTGTCAAATTCCTCTTTGAAAAGGTATTTAGTATCCATTGTCGTGCAATCATTCATTGCTTTTTGGGTATTAACAGGCTACTTATTTGTAAAGATCGTAGTCCTAGAGCAAAAAGTAGTAGCTGTTTTGTATCAGTTGCAATTCAGTTGAAAGTATCAAACAGTATCAGTTGCAGCTGTTTTGATTCTCCGTCATTTATAATAAAATTATTCAGTGATGCCGTAGCCCTAGAGCAAAAAGTATCAGCTGTTTTGTATCAGTTGCAATTCAATTGCAAGTATCAAACAGTATCAGTTGCAGCTGTCTTGATTCTCCATCTTTTATAATAAAATTATTCAGTGATGCCGTAGCCCTAGAGCAAAAAGTATCAGCTGTTTTGTATCAGTTGCAGTTCAGTTGCAAGTATAAATCGAATTGTAGTCAAGATTCTCTATAAATGTTAATAATGTGCTATAACCAAATCCAAACACACAGATAGGGAGTATACAAATGGAGCTAATAACCCTATAAGTCGTTATTATGCACACCTGTGTCACACGCAATACTATGTCCCATTTATTTCTTATGGAATGGTATAGTAAAGCTGATTGTTGTATGATAGAGGATATTTCGTTTACTTATGAAAACTTTCTCTTCAAGATCTCTTTGGTTGTTATGCAATTTACATAAAAGACATAAAACGGCCAGGAGAATAACTTTGTGGCCTGCCAGTGGGGGAACCTTTTTGCCTATTAAAATGTCTTAGATTTGGCCCCTTTGAGGCCCGGATTGCGGGAGTGGAATTTCCCACATACATTTTCACGGTGTACCGGTTTTAAGTCATCTCCATGGCATGTATTTTTTGTGTTCTTCTTCTTTTTCGTTTGCAAACTCAACATGCACTAACAAACAACTTAACAAAATTTTAACATATGCTACATTACCATTTTTCTTGCAAAAAACGAAAAAAGAAAGAAAAATACATGAAAGCTCACTTGTTTTCTAAGAAAATCTCTTGGTCAGATAGAAAAAAATAGCAAACATAGCAAAAATTTTCTAGTAGTGACAATTATATTGCCAGAGTAAGATAGAAAATACCATACTTCAATTCAGTTTGATTCCCAATGCGTTAAGTTTTTATGGCACTTGGTATTTACCAAGTGACACAAAGCGATCGCAAATTCTGTCGGTCTGTCGGTCCCAGTTTTGCTAGTTTGGGCACTTCCAGATAAGCTAGGAAAATGAAATTTGGCAGGCGTATCAGGGACCAAACCAGATTAAACTAGAAATAGTCTTTTCCTTGATTCGACCATCTAGAGGGAGTAGGGGGACGGTTAATTCGGAAAAATTAAAAAAAGAGGTATTTTTAACTTAATGGTCCGTGAACGAGGAGAGCAAATGTTGTGTCGGGACAGAATATGGGGGGACACAATTCTTCAAGGTTCTCTCTGTAGTGAAACAATTGGGTTATCCCCGTTTCTATTCATTCTACGGCAAGCATCAGACTTTTGTTTAAAATTTGGTGGCTGGCAGCTCACAGACTTAGACTTTGCAGACGACATAATACTTCTAGAAGAGGCGAAGCAACGTTTGCAGCTACTACTTGACACCATAGCGGACAAGGCCAAGAAAGTGAGACTATTAGTAAACGTTGGTAAATCGAAGAGTATGGCGACATCTAACTCAGTAGCGATTATTATACTTAGAAACAGCTTTGAATAGTGAATCACTCGTCCTTTGTATTTAGAACTTTCGAGTGAAGCATGCTATATCACAAGTAACCAGTGAGTTAATGAGTGGCTTTATTGGGTGGGGAAATAAAACCATAAATCTAAAAACCTTGGAATGTTACCTTACACCCCTACGATGTTTCTGTGGATCTGCTAATGCCGGGGAAACAACGAAAGGAAAAGAACACATGCTTTTGGTGTTGAGGTAACAATAAATAACACGTATAATCAACGAATCAGCTTTGTATTTTAATTAGGGCCGATCAATATCTAATGGAGCCAATGACGTCAAAATAAAAATGTTCCTTGCCCTTTTGACCCGTCTTAGGTATTTATACTTCAATACCTCAGTTTTCTAGATGTATTGTTTGGTTTTCTCAAAATTATAAATTATTACTTTTTTCAGCGTTTTCACATTGAACCAAATGAATGAGCAAAATAAATTCGTTAAATTTGGCATCGCTTTTCGCCCGTAGGAGTTCAAAAATTAACAATCTGTTAATTTTAAAAGACAATTATACCTTCAAAGCAAAGCTTATATCTTCCTAAAAGTTATTTTGTGCTAAATGTTTTTTTTTTCTGCTGATCGGGATGAAACTTGGTGGGTAGAATAAGCAAATCTCGTAGATACGTGATTGACATAACCAGACTGGATCTGCTTTCTTTGGGGGAGTTAGGGGGTGGGGTTCATTGCTTTGGCGATTTCGGTGCTTTTGGACGTGCTAGGACGATGAAAATTGGTAGGCGTGTCAGGGAGCTGCACAAATCGACTTGATAGTCTTTATCCCCGATTCGACCATCTGGGGGGTTGAAGGGAGAGGACAAATTAGAAAAATTTAGGTATGTTAAACTTACGAGTGCCCAAGTCACAAAAGTAACGGATCGTCTATTAAGGGCTGGCTTTGCGGAAAAGTCGTCCAGTTCATTGTTGAGCAAGACCCCCGTGCCGTCGGCGGTCAGGCCGACGCCGTAGGAGAAGTTCAGCGTGTAGGTGTTGGAGACCGCATTGCCGTCCTTGTCGACAACGGAATAATGCGTGGTCTGGTTGCTTTCATAGGGGAAAGGATCGCCGGGCTTCACCTCTTCGGAAGGCGTTGCCACATCCATCTTGATGGATTTCACCAGTTCAGCGGCATAAGCCGGGTCGGTCAAACCCTTTACCGGAACATCGACAAAATCCGGGTCGCCCAGATACTTGGGGCGGTCCGCGTAAACTTATTATCAAGGCCTAACATACGCTTAAAAAACCTCAACTGCATTCTTTCTAAATTTAATCCCCAAAGCTCCGCCCTGTAATGAAAAGCTGATCTAACCCAAGTATATAAAAATATACTTTAGCAGTCTTATATCATATTTTCCTTAATACTACTTTTACTTAACATTCCTAGTGGTCTATTTCCCTTAATTATTCTTCTATCTTGAGATGTTTCTTCCATTTCACATCTGACAAAGCCTATAGCCCAAGTACAGATATTCATATATGTAACTGACATATACGTAAACTGACACTGCGAATCTATCCGTTCGGCGTATTGACAATACGTAAAAAGGCATTGTCGTCATCTTGGTTAACCAATAGGCGTAAATACGCCATGATATCTTTAATTTCTGAACGCGAGAAAAACGACATGCCGCCACTGATCTTATAAGGAATACGGTTGCTCATAAGTGCTTTTTCAAACACCCGGGCTTGATGGTTACCACGGTATAAAATCGCGTAATCTTTATAACTAGTGCGCTTCATGAATTTATGAGAAATGATTTCTGCGACCACTCGCTCAGATTCATGCTCTTCATCACGACAACCAATCACTTTGATTGGCTCACCATAGCCAAGCTCACCATAGTCGAAGACTGCATTAGATATAAATTCGAAACATTCCGAAATCCGGCTAATATAACGTTATGATAACAAGCGTGTGAGCACCAAAGGTTTGAGTACTACCAAAGCTAAGAGATGACACGTTTACCTAATGCGTGCGGTACTGTCACTTCTCACAACCCAAAAGGCTGTTGGCATTTGCACTTGAATGGAGGGGAAAAAAATCGTATACTCTTTCTTTTTGCATTACATCTAAAAATTAATGGCTGCTCAAGCTACCAGAATCTTTTTTTTATGTCAGTGTGTACATTTACAATATTCAACTTTGTTTTCAGGCATAACTTACAACCCTTGTAAACGGACTCGAGGGGATTGTGTATAGCCTAAAGACATTGTTATATGATTTTTGGGCTATTGGTAACAAAATGGTTATCTCACAATTTCAATTTATTGCTTTTTGGGAAAAGAGCGTTTCAGGGAGGGAGGATAGTTACTCACAATCATTTTTGACTCTTAAAAAGGAACTAGAACTATGCATTTCAAATCAAATGAGCCTCTTCTAAAGTCAACAATACCACCCCTCCATAAAAAACTTAATTGTCACTGCGGCATAACTTACAGTCCTTGCCCCCAGATCTCAAAGGCCAGAAAATAAAGCCGTAGACTATAAACAAGCATTATCTGAGCTTGTAGGTTTTCCATTATTTTTTGTGCTTATTTCTCATTGGTTCAAAAGCCAATAAAAAAAGAAGAAGAAAGAAATCATCCAATTTTTGTATACAGCCAAGAGCTATGTCAGGCCAAAGCTTCTACTCAAATGCTTCACAATCATCAAATGCCTAAAACCCTTTTTAATACATGTTTATATCGGAAGATAGTGGCGTTCATGTCGTATTTTTTGTAGTATTCGTATTTGTTGTAGTTATCATGGTTGCATGGTTTTCGCCCGCAGTACAATTTATAGACAGGCGGGAACATTTAGCCAGCTATTTCCTACCAACCACATTCACTTTGGATATATGGATCTGATGTCCTGGCAAAACATGATGACTGTTGGTGGAAACTTGCAATTGCGTCCAACCAAAAACAGTCACTTTGAAATCGCAGGGCATTACATGCGCTTAGCAGAAAAAAATGATGCCTGGTATGGTGCCAACCAAGCAGTATTTAAGGCAGCTCCAGGTGCGGGTGGTTCAAAGTCATTGGGTGGAGAAATAGATGTGGTCTATACGCTGTTCTTCCAAGGTAACAAAGTTGGATGGCAGCTTGGGTATAGACCCTCCAACTCCCCCAAAGTCCCTCCAACTCCCCCAAAGAGAGCGGATCCACTCCGGTTATGTCAATCCCGTATCTAGGACTTGTGCTTATTTTTCCCAACAAGTTTCATCCCAATCCCTCCACTCTAAGCATTTTCGGAGATTTTAGGTTCCTCCTCCCCAAATTCCCCTTCACCGGATCCAGTCGGGATTTAAAATGAGAGCTCTGAGATATGATATCCTTCCAAACATCAAATTTTATTAAGATCCGATCACTCCTTCGTAAGTTATAAATACTTCATTTTTCTACTTTTTCAGAATTAACCCGCCACTCAAAATTTTCTATGAGAAAGATTACTTTCTGCTTCTCTTGTTGCAGCAGCAGGAAATCTATGTACGTACCTTGCATTTGAACAACTAGTATTCTGGCCCTTCCTTTGTTCTCGTCGTCGAGAATCGCCTGAGCTGCCAACGGCCGGTTCCAGACACTGCTTCGAAGAGTTGTCGCGGGTAAGATGTCAAAGATTGGGTCAAGATTCGTAGCACTTTGTACAGCATACGTTGAAAGAGCCGCGATAATCCCTGCAACCAGAGCAGCAGCCATACCAAACAAATTCATGACAATGGTAATGAGCCAAATCTGAGGAGAGGCTTAATGCCAGTCAGGATTTAAAATAAGGGGAGCTGTTGTCATTCCGGTTGGTTTTGGCATTTCCAAACGCTTCAAGAATAGCATTTGACTGTAATAACACATTCTTGACTCTGAAATAAAAACCACGATGGATTAAAAGCTTAATTAATATATTTATTTTATATTAATGTTGCAAATTAATATTTAATTATATAATGTTTATATTATACGTTTATATTATATGTTTATATTATATTATTATTAATTTAATATTTAAATTATATAATGTTGCAAATTAATATTTGCAACGATAGAGCTTGTAACCTAGGTTGATTCAGTGACTTTGGAAAAAAATTAGCGTGGGAAGGGGCCTAGGTGCCCTCTAATTTTTTTGGTCACTTGAAAAGGGCACTAGAACTTCTAATTTTTGTTAGAATGAGCCCTGTTGCGACATTCTAGGACCACGGAGTCGATACGATCACCCCTGGGGAAAAGAAATAAAAAACAAATAAACACGCATCCGGGATCTGTTTTGTGGGAAAAAATACAAAATTCCACATTTCTGTAGATAGGAGCTTGAAACATCTATAATAGGGTTCTCTGATACGCTGAATCTAATGGTGTGATTTTCGTTACGATTCTTTTCTTTTGCAAAAAAAACTGCTGTATACTGAAGTGCCTTTGTATTACACATGGAATACTAAAAATAAAGTGACGCGTGCGAAACGTCAACTCCAAGTCAAATTCGTGCATTGTTTGGAATCATAATAACAACTTGCTCTCCTTCAGCTCCTACAGAGTTACGGGAAAAATATAAATCGAATATGTCCAAAGATATACTCCATCGAAAACGGTTAGAGACGTCAGATATGACTTTTAATTTTACATGAGAAATTTATAACTACACTTTAGTTATGATAGAAGATTTGTGCGTATGTAAGGCAAACAAACCTCTTTCACATATGACAGATTTCTAAAGATTGTCCTTTTTCGGCATCCACCGAGTATCAAACACAGGATGTTCCCAACTGTAGCAACAGCAGGTCGTAAATAGGGTTTAAGAGAAATTGAAGAGCATCTACAGATGCATCAGCTTCAGGCAGCTTGGTGCTGGTTTGAGCTGCTAGTAGTAGTATTATTAGTATTTATCAACTTATTTATATATCCTTACAAATAATATTTGATCTACATTCCATTACTTTACGGAGGCAAATAGCTACACTAAAAAAATGCACTAAGGTTGAGACAAAGCTACAAAAACCTCTTTGAACCTGCTACTACCGCTAACAGCTCATTGCTGCACCAAACTGCGCATGCTTTCCCTCCAGCACAGTCTATCCAAAATTTCATTATTTATCTCTTCCTGTGAAGTTTCAATTTCCTTCAAATCTTTCATTTTGGCTTATTCCTAGCCAATTCAGGAACGACCTGTTATTGTTTGGTCTGGATAGTTGGCCAAAAAGCACAATCTTTGACATCTGTCATCCTTCATCCGTGAAATGTGTTCCAGTCATCTCAATTTATTTTTCACTATGTGCATGATAAGTTAAAAGGATATACATTTTTTCTAATTAATTATTTGTGCGGTAATAGCTACGTATGTTGAAAAAATGAAGATATTAGACTATTTCAAATTTTAGAAGAGGCTCATTTGATTTGAAATGTATAGTTCTAGTTCCTTTTAAGAGTCAAACATGACGGAGAGCAACTAGTCCCCCTCTCTGACATCCTCTTTTCCCAAAATGCGTTTAATTAAAATTGCGAGATAGCCATTTTGTTACCAATAGTCAAAAATCATATAGTAATGTCTTCAGGGTGGACACAATCCCCCAGAGCCCATTGGCAAGGAATGTAAGATATGCCCGAAGTATATAAGGTTTTTATGGGACGGGTAGCCGTCTTTTGTCATCTGGCAGAATCTACGGTTAGCTCAAAACATGAAATAAATAGTGTTTGAAATATGCTTCACTTGAACATTCTTATCATAAGAAAACGGCTATTAATGGCGATAACATGCTTTCTGACTTTATTGAGGTCCCCTTGCTCATGTTTTCATGCCCTGTTTATATTTACATAATTTCTAGTTTACCCAGTGGAAGCAACTTGAACGCAGCCAAAGCATCTACAACCGAGCATGATGAAATCACATCAATCAAGAGTCAAGGCGGTTATATTTTATTACAAAGAAAATAGTGAATAATTAGGATTGAAAAGATTTCCTTCGTTCAGTCTTAGCTTACCACCTTCCTTTGCTTGTTTTTTTATCGACAAAACAAAATAAATGAAAAAAATACCACCAACAAGCTACTAATTAAAACTTCTGGGCCAATATTTAGTTTTGCCAACTGAAATCAGGATTTTATTGTGTAGGATTGGGGCTAGGAAATGTTCTGTTCTCAAATTCTTCAACCTGTTTCTGACATTTTCAAATTTTGTAAAATTGTCTTTTTTATCGGTAGTAATTTGATTTATAATTGTCAAACAGCCTTTGTTTCCGAGTTAAGGTGTAACCGCTCGATGAATTTTGCCTTACTTTCAGTTGAATTGTTTTTGTTTTTTTTTTAATTTAATTATATCCAGGCGTAAAAAAACAGGTTTGCCGCTTTAAGGAATGAACCATTATAATGTCATAATTTTTAATTTTTTGGTGACTTTTGAATAAAATATCTGCTTTAGTTACCATGATCTTCCTACCTTACAATGTTGTACTTTCTAAAAACATATCCACAAGTCCTTTGGAGTCAAGTGTTTAGCTAGGCTGCAACTTAGAGGGAGCGGCAAACGTCCTTATTAAATCTGATTTTTCAATTTAGGTAAGGATATGTGGACGAGAGTTTCCACATTTATGCTAGATATGGCTGAAAAACCAGATTGTTGAAAAAGCAGCTGAAAAAAAAGTAGATTCTAAAAAACAATTGATGAAAGATAGGTGGTTAGAAAAGCTAAAAACAAAACGGAATTGTACGAATATCGATACCGATATCGATATTATGCCGCGACACGCGCAGATTTTATTTTTACTTTAGCACCAAAAATCGTTCCTTAGTAAGCAAAATTGGGCAATTTTAAAACTCCAGTAACTCACCATTGCGGTAACACTGCACACATTATTACCTCTTGGTATAAGGTAAAAGATACAGAATACGACATTAGACGCTTTTCGTTAGGACTTAGTGATCTTTTGGATCTAAGATCAGTGATCTTTTGGATTCAATCACACTTCTACTACTACTGACGACTTAGTGTAGCACCACATCACCTTAGGCCAACATAGTGACGTACGCTCTAACTCCATCCCTGCTTATTTAAATCTCTCTCTTCAGAACCTCCCAAGAAGTTCCAATTTTCCTTCGTTTCTTACGACCTCCTCTCACCCAATTCGGGGACGAGGGGCTTTTCGTTAGGACTTAGTGATCTTTTGGATCTAAGATCAGTGATCTTTTGGATTCAATCACACTTCTACTACTACGTTAACTCATTATAACTTCCTTAATGCTTGCTTTTCTGCTAAATTTTGGCTTTCAGTTTCGATCGAAGCGGATAAACCGCACGATGGAAGACTGCGAGAACTGTAAATTTATGCTGGACGCCAGTTTGCAAAGCAGCTTCCTCTGCATCATAGTTCTATTGTTTGGTCTTATTTGGAAGAAATTTGGTCACAGCCGAATAAGGTGTGATTCAGTCTTGTAAAGACCGTCTCTTATACCACTTTCTTCATGGATTGATCTTTATTAAAACAAGATTTCTGCACCAGATTCTCATCTGCAGTATAGTTATAAAGTGTGTTTTAAAAATAGAGTTGAGAGAAAGAGTTAAACTTGACTCTGCTAATATGTGGCCAGAAAATCGTGCAGGAGATCAGGGGGGCTAATCAAGATTTTATCCTGGGCGCAAGAGAGGCCAGGACCGCCACTGTTTCTATTACAACATGTAATGACCTTTCTAGGCGTCACAGCATAGGCTACCGTTTAGTTTGGGTGGCTTCAGAAAGTTTGAAGCTAAAATTGTGGGAGTCACTAAGTAGCAAAATTAGTTTGTGTATAAGACCAGCATAGGAGCTGTTGAGAAGGACACATGTTGAAATAACAATTTTTTCTTAATCAACTTCTTTTTTTAATATTTACTCATGACATATGAGAAGGAGATGATCCTCGAATTATCTACCCCTTTCCTGTAAATCATGCTCTTTCCAATATCATGAATGGTATTTGAAAACGAAATATCCCGCTCGATACCTACTCTGATTCTGTTGCTAAGATGCAAAAGAACTTTCTTTTAATTATGTTAAATTACTGGAATGAAGATATAATCCTTGAATAGCAGAGATACCGGCTTTCCCTAGAGTATTCCCATGTGTCTAACCTTTCTATGTATCTCTTGAAGAGAGCTCTTCAACGCTTCAAATTTTTCATCATTAGCCGTCATTATGACACTGAAGAAACGATATGAAAACAAAAATTTTTTTCCGTCCAAGGTAATCCAAAATCACGGCTTAGGAAGGTCTTACTCAAACATGATATTGACAATGAATTCATTAATCTCCTATCTGAGCTTTGTTTGAATTTAATTGAAGGCAGCTTTCAACTGTCAGAAGGTGATAGACAACAGACAAAGCAACATCGTTCACTTGTATGTGCCTTAGTTTGCAAAAAAAGGAAAAGATTTTAAAAGAAAATGGTTTGTTCCAGTGGGTGGTAGTTCTTTTTCATTATTACTCCCGATTTTAAAATAGAAAAAAGCGATTTGACAAGCCTTCTACTTGGCTCAGACAACTTGATAGATATGAATAGATATATCACGGAATTAAAAAAAATAAAACTTCAACTTCTACAATACTGAGGAAAAAATAAAAGCCACTTTTGAGAGAAAAATTCAACAGCGTTGCCAAACAGTATTATTTGACAGATAAACTTAGAGTAACGGAAATCTAGGAGTAACACAATCTTTGAAAGAGACAAAATACTGAATTCGGAATAATATTTGTATTTATACGAGTATATTTTAATCTATATCTAACCCTAAAAGTAAATTATCCGAAGAGGCTTCCAATAGTAGTGTGTAAGGATAGCCTTACTTTCAAACTATATGTTTTACAAAAGCAGCAAAAAGTCCAGTATTCCTGTCATCAGGTTGTTGGTTAATGAAAATTTTCCTGGTGAAAAAGTTAATTCCCAACTAGATGGTTAATGGCACTTTCTGGGGCAATGTTGTTTGTTAAATAGATGGTTAACAGAATTGTTCCCAGGGCAACCACTTTTTCCAGCTAGTTGGAAAAGGAAATATTTCTGAGGCAAAGTTTATCATCAGCTAGTTGGTTAATAAAAAAATTTTATGGGGAAGTTACTTGACAACTGTTGTGCTAGCAAATGCTAGCACAGTTGTGCCACGCTCAATTGCTCTATTTTTTTCACTTACCAGTCACCTTTACTATTTTGGTTGCTTAGCTAGAGAGATTTTTATTCTCATAACTCAACGTCAGGACGACTGTGGCAGAACAAAGGACAAGATTCAAAACAAATTCAAGATGCAGAACAAATTCAAAGGAGAAAGTAAATTACGCAGATGATATGAGCAACCGAGATCAAAGTGTTTGAAAAAAAAGGAAAAAAAAGGAAATGAAAAAAAAAAAAATTTTGAAAAAAAAGGAATTGATTTTTGGAGGTTTTGACAAAAAGTAAAATTAAATTGTCACATATATTAAACCAGACATTTTTTCCCTGAATTAATTTGCGCTTTACAGGAAACCAAATCGATTGCACCAAATATTATCAATAGACGCTTCTAAAAGCGTTTTTTAGCTATTCATTTTCTATAAATTTGACAGGAAAGGATTTAAAAAGACTAAGAAATGATAAGAATTCATCTTGTTTTAAAATAGTAAAACTAAACTGATTGTCAAAAAAATATATGCGAGTTCGTTTATTTCACTTTTGCAATCTTTTCAATTTTTGAAAAGATTTTTCAATTTTTCTTTTTCAATTCCCGCGGGGCGGATCGCTTCGTGGGCCTCCTGCGCGTTCTTGACCTTCGTCGCGTACGTCCGCGGCGTGTCGGGCAGGTACTCCTTGCCGAACGCGTCCTCGATCAGCGTGCGCGAGGCGTCGATCGCCTCCTGCGACAACGTCGTCGAGTCGGTTCGCATGTAGGTGATCAGTCCGACCGTTTCGCCGCCGAGAGACACGCCTTCGTAAAGACGCTGCGCGGTCTGCATGGTCTTCTTGGCGGAAAAATAGAGTTTGCGGGCCGCTTCCTGCTGCAGGGTGGAGGTCGTGAACGGCGGCGCCGGATTCCGCTTAGAGCATGAAATTTCTTTGGTAAATTGCGAATCGATTGATCATAAAGATATAATGGTGCAAGAATTTCTTGTTTGCAGTGTGCTTATCACCTTTTCTGAATTTGGATGTTATGTATACTGATATGATGCTAATGTACTGGAAATATATACACTGTATATAATTATACAATAATAAAGGACGAACGCAGGACCCGGTGGGCCCACCCCTCCCCCTACCTCCCCTTAAAAATCAAAATTCTTCCAAATGTTAAGACACTTCTTCTGCAAGTGAATTTTTTAAGATTATCGAATCCCACTCCACCACCACCCCACATCTGAAGTTTTTTGTTGTTGTTTTTTTTTACATTTTTCGGAAGTTTTCAATTTTTTTAGGGGGTGGGGGGTGATTTTTTCCTCCCAATCAAATGAAGATATGCAATTTTGATCGCCAACTATCCTGGTTAGTAATCCTAGCAAAAAGGAGGTCGTCTCCGAACGGGGTGAGAGGAGATCAAAAGGAAAGATTTAAGGCAAAATGGAACTTCCTGGGAGGGTGTAAAGAGGAAGGCTGTGAATAGATCAGGATAAAGGGAGGAGCGTACATAGCTGTGTTTGCCTCAGGTGGTTTGGTGCTGCAGTGAGTTTTTAGAGGCGGTGACAGCCTTGGCAGACGGATCGTCCAGGACTGGCAGATCCAGCGCTTCTGGGGTTGACCAGATGGTTGCGGCTTTCACCGGGTCCATCAACCAGCCCACCTCTAAGATTCTTGATGATCGTTCAGACATGGCGCGTATCTTACCTGTTGGCCCGCCTGGCGTCCTGCGTCTGGCGCGGGTCGAGGCAAGGGCCGAGCCGAGTGCTGGGGCTGATCTAAACCTTTTCCCCCCTTTAGGTGTCTGATTTACCATGAGGGCTGTGGTGAAGCGGGACGACAGCGCGATCGAGCCGTCAGCCATGCCAGACCCTGAGACAAAAGAGCCGTTTAATTAGAACAATAAAACACTTTTTTGAAAGTACTAAAAAACTATAGCGTAAAGAGCGAGGCGTTGAAGAGGGGGCAATCCCCTTCATATACATAATAATTTCTGTTCGTTTTAAGTTTGTTTTAAGTTGAGCTCCTTACTTTCAGTTGAAAAAACTTATTTCTTTTTATTTAATTTCAGTAAAGCGCAAATTATGTTCTGGTCTTGAGAACGCATAGGTGTTGTGAGCCCTACTCATGTTAATTTTAGCTCGTTTTGAGTTTGACTCGGGTATTTATTGTAATTTCTGTTCGTAGTTTCAACTTGATTTCCCAAGCTATTCATTAGCTTATTCCGAACAATCTAGTTTGGTAACCTGGTTACACATTACGGTTTTCAATTTTAAGTTTCATTTTCATCATCCAACTATTCCTTATACATCGCATATATACTATTTTAATGGCCTAGATATAACCAGTGTCTTTAGATTTGCCTCTACCTCCTCCCACAAGTCAAACTTTGAGGTCCACTTGACCCTTTAACACCTCCTGAAAGTTTCAACTTGATTTCCCAAGCTATTCATTAGCTTATTCCGAACAATCTAGTTTGGTAACCTGGTTACACATTACTACAGTTTGTTACTACGAACTGTGTGGTTACCTTGGGATAATTTTAGGGCTGAGGGTTGAGGAAAAGCAAAAGGCTTGCAGGGAAGAGTATAGAGTGATTCAGGATTGAGCAACGGTTTCGTCGCTGAGAGATTTGTTCCCAAAATAACATTAAATGTTTTATCAGAAATATTCGAATATCGAATTAGAAATAAAGAAAAAAAGTTGACATATACATTTTTGGGCTGTGGGACTAATAAAATTGATTGAAACAAGGATGAAAGATTTTCAAGGTTGACTCCAGGAAAATATATTTGAATTTCCTTAGTGTGCCACCGAAAAGCGGATGAAGATTTGCTAGGTGTTTTCCAGAGAAATTGCCGACGGATTGTTCTGGGTAGCCGGCTGATTGACCGTATTTCAAATACTAGGCTGTACTATAAAGTGTGATTCCATCGTTTACGCTAAAGTTTTTTGTTTTTTACTGGTTTAAATGTAGTGTTAAGAAAAAGAGTCAAACTTTAGCGTAAAGGGCTGGGCGTTCAGGAGCGAGCAACCCCTTTCATATACGGAGTAATTTCTGTTCGTTTTAAGCTTAATTGTCGCTCCTTACTTTCGGTTAAAAAAACACGTTTTTTTTATATTTGATCATTCCAGGGCTACTAAAAGGTAATAATGAAACATTGGTTCATGGACATGGCATACAAACTGTGGTTTAATATAGCTGAAGCATTCTGGATCATGAAGTCCTAAAAAGCTCAACAAGCATGGTTAAATATCAATGTTATGTTCACTACATTCTATAATTCTTATAGCATAATCCATAACAAGGACAAGCAACTAATAATTTTAAATCACATGCAAGGGCAATAAGGATGAATCCTTTAGATGTCAGTTAGTGATGATGGTGACTTAGCTTGTTGGTTGCATCCCAAACTGAGAGCCATGGCTTACTGCATCAATCATAGAGGAGAGATGTGCGTAGATCTGTTGGCCTCAGGCGGCTTGGTGCTGCGGTGAGTTGTTAGTAGTAGTAGTAAATTAGATATCTTCACATTTCTTCATGGACAATGAAGCGCTTATTATTTACAAAATCGCGCTGCTTAATATAATAAAACTGTATTTTTTAATTACAAAGCGACTATATGTAGCAATTTCCTTTAAATGAGCAATTAAACAGCTCTCTAAGATGTTCCAGTGTCCCGTTAGCTGCAGAGAAAAAAAGAGATGCTTTCAATGTAAAAATATTGTGGTTGCAGCCACTTTTTTGTTTCTTAATAACATTTTGAATAAACAGCACAGAAAAGGCTCATAAAGCCTGGGCTAGAAAATATTTATAGATTTGATGGCCCTTAAAAAGGCCGTTGTGAGGGGATAGTAGAATGAGACAATCAAAACCATATTTAGAAATCATTCAGGTGTACAATGTATGCCATCCGTTGGTATGCTTGTATAGGCCTATGTGGTAAAAGAGGTCATCCTCGTTTAGAAATATCTTCGTACATACCCCGCACTGGAATGACTTTTTGTATGTGCCCATGTGACATATGAAGTCATCCCTGTTTAGAAATATCTTCTTCCATTAAATACAAAAACCGAACAAAATGCTATTGAACTCTAAATAATTTTCTTAGAACCCAAATTAACCAAGGCATCAAATGATTGGTTTACTATCGTCAAAACCCTCAATGTATCTTCTTTTTTGAATCTTCTCCATTGTTTATCTTGTGGACCTGGTTGAATTTGACCCTCAGTAATAATATTGCTTACGTTGCAAAACTGGGCATACTAGATTGCACAAGGTGCAAGGTTGCCGCCTTGATCAGTTTCTAAAGTGCTGCAATTGCCCAAATTTAGGCATTTCACAGTGATTTTCGGTGCTATAGTCGAAAAATTGACTGTAATTGTCTATGTACCCCATCCTTCATGCTTGAGTAAACAAATTCAATATCACCTAATTTCAAGCTTCCTATCCCTGGGATATTAGTTTCTGTAACTCCTAATAGGTCCAGTTCGAATCGTCTGAATTCCTCAGTCAATATTTCTAGACGATAGTAATTTTTTTACCGTCGTAGCATTCCAAATTCCAATTTTCGTTTTCTTTAAATTATTGAAATTATTTTGGCCTCAGGAAAAGCAATAATCCCGGATACCAGTGTAGGATGGGGATCACATATCTTCTCAAGTCTACATCAAAGCACTTAAGCTGGCTTGGAACCTGCAAACTACACAAAGGAGAATTATTTTTTTTTAGTTTTGAAAAGATTTCAAGCAATAAATCATTAACTGTCAAACCATTAATGTACCCTAAAGAATATAAACTCAAGAAGATAACGTTTTGAAGAGCATAAAACTAATATCAGCAAACAGAAATAGGTAATAAGGGAAACATATAAATAAAACAAAAAAAGCAATAAACGTCTTATGGTGGTAAGCTTGATTGAGGATCTGTGCAAGGATTATATTTCAGGGGGGGGGATAATCACAACCAAATTTTATTCCGTAATTTAAATATGAAGCACCCAAAAATTTTCATACAATTTTAGCCTTTTCTTGATGACATGACGTCGCCATAGGTTCGATTCAACCACCCTGTGAAAAATACGAATTGAATCTTAAAGCCCTGGCCTATTTAGATCAAATTGTGGCTAATCATCGCTATTCCTTATTTTCTAACCGTAGACTTAGTTGTTAATTTTTGTTCAGACGCCTTTGTTAAAGATTTCCCCAAAAAGCGATTGGGATTCCATCTGAAACGAGATCTCGAACTGTTTAACCGAAGCACCAATTAAAGTTGTTCCAGGATAACCTTATTGGATATCATGTACGTCATTGCATGTCACTATCCCAGGCCCTGTGGCGGGCGTTCGACAAGCCGGGGATCAAGGCGCAGAACCAGAAGTACGTGTGCATCGGGTCGCAGGGCATGGCGCAGACCCTGCGCGCGCGCCTGGAGGAGATCCGCAGCGATCTGCAGGAGCGGCAGAACGCGCTGTTCGAGAAGGGGCCGCAGCTGATCGCCAAGGCGGAGCAGGACCCGAAGATCGCCGCGGAGCTGGCCGAGGCCGCCCGGGTGTGCGGGGCGGTCGACCCCCTGGAGAAGATCAAGGGGATCGACCGCGAGCTGGCCGAGATCCAGTCGGGCGGCAAGAAGGAGGCCAAAACGAACAGAAATTACTCCGTATATGAAAGGGGCTATTCCCTCAACGCCCTGCTCTTTACGCTAAAGTTTGACTCTTTCTCTCACCTCTACTTCTTAAAACAGTAAATAACTTTAGCGCAAAGAGCCGGGCATTGAGGAGGGAACAGCCCCTTTCATATACGGAGTAATTTCTGTTTGTTATAAATTTTAATGTTGCTCCTTACTTTCAGTTCGAAAAACTTGCTTTTTTTTATTAAATATCTGGACGTTTTTAATTAATGCATGTTTTAATTTTGGCTCTCCGCACATGAATAATTAAAAAGGAATTTGCATCTGCTCAAGCTGGTCAACTCTGTTTTCTATTTTAGAAGTTTTATTTTCAAGCAAGTTTACTGCATTATAAAGTCTTTGAAGGGAGTTTCATTTTTTCAAATTTGGCATTATATTCCAGGGAAGTTGAATTATAAACCTCATTCACAATATCTTAACAAATGAATTCCGAAGCTCAGCGATCTTTCGTTGTGTCTGATACGATACGAGAAATGTCGTTTATTAGCTTGCACTTAATGTTCATTAGTTCTTCTTGAGTTTCATTGATTATTTCCTCTAAAGTTGATACTGCTGCAGTAGTCGGGATTGACAACACTTTTTGTTCTTTTTATCTTTTTTTCTTTTCTTATCTTTTTTTTGCAGCAACTGTTTTAGGGTTCGAAGTTCTTTTTCAGAGGCTTAAGAATTACTCTAACTAATTAATGAATTGAATATTTTGACTGTATATCCAATAGCCATACTCAGCAAAACAAGAAACTGGCATAAAGATAAATCAACTTATGGTAAGATAAACGAGGAAACTAAATATAAATCAACAATAAAATAGTTCTTTTGCCATTACTTTATGCAAGTTCCAGAGGCGCCATTTGGGGGGGGGGGGGCAGGGGTGGGCAAATGCCCCCCCCAGCTTATGGTTCTTGGAAATGTAACAGGGTCTCCAATACTCCTTATATTACACGCCAAACTATTCCATTTCCGTGTACCTCCATATAAAACAGAAAAACATGAATCTAAAGAAATGCCTCTAGGTACACTTAAATCCACACTGCCCTTTGTATCGTGTGAATGAACAAAAGACCTAACGCATAATAAATCACTAAAACAGCGAGGTTGAATATCCGGCAGTAATCCAAAAATAAACCACAATAAATAAAATTCACAGAGGCTCGCAGCTGGCAAAGTTTTCAAGGTTGGATAAAACTCCCGAACAGATTGACGAGGAGGAATAAGCACTATAACCTTTAATTTCCGTTAGAATGAACCCTCTCATGACATACTAGGACCACTGGGTCGATGCAATCACCTCTCAGGAAAAAAAAGAAATAAACACGCATCCGTGATCTTTCTTCAAGCAAAAAATACAAAATTCCACATTTGTGTAGCAGATAGGAGCTTGAAACCAGATTGGAACTAGAGGAGCTTGAAACATCTACAACAGGGTTCTCTAATACGCTGACTCTGATGGTGTGATTTTCATTAGGATTCTACGACTTTTAGGGGGTATTTCCCCCTTTTTCTCAAATAAGGCAAATTTTCTCATTTAAATTAGTTACGATAGTAATCAGCTTTGACTTTACGAGGTAGTGTATTTAACTGGTTACTATAAATCTTATATTCTGTTTTATCACTTACACTATTACTAGCCGCACATATTTTGAACAAATACCTTCTTCTAATAATAGCCTTTAAAAGAGCTCGAGTAATCCATGGTTTCTTTGCAGTTTCTCTACTACGAGTTACACTTTTACGAGTACTACAATCAACCAATAAACTTTTTATAATTGAATACCAATTTTGAAACTTGGCATTAATTACTTTTTATATCTATTTTGCGAATTTGTGTTAGGCCTAGATTAAAAAATAAAACGAACGGAAATCATTCTGTAAATGAGGTTGGCTTCCCCCACCTCAACCCACGCTCTTTACGCTAAAGTTCTACTTTTTTCCAGCACTTTAAAAATATTTCTCATTCAAAATCAACGGTTCTTATGTTTGAGCAGTCTTTTTTTGAAAATCAAAGAAGGTTTAAAAAAGACAACAACAATTTTGCAGTGGAAATATAGACTTGGCCCGAGTGAAAAAAACAACGAACGGAATTGTGTGGGGCCCTCGAGCCTACGTTTGACGTTTAAATTCCCTACTCAACATAGCTGATTTAGTCTGAAAACAAGGAGTAGTTCATAAAAGAGACCTTAAATGGGATTCACACATACAGTCTACGCTTCAAAAATCCCCTCTGTCTTAAGTCAGGTTGTGGCCAGGAGGTAGCCTTCTCCTCCCCCCTCCACTGGAAGACTCGGAATACATAAAAGTACACGTTTTCATAATATCTACCAAAGCTGTGGCACTTTTCTGTCGTTTTCTTTTTCAAATATTGCATTGACTTAATAATAAACATAATTATTGTGCTCTATTCAATGCAGCTCTGACGAAACTTTTCAATTGCAAAAGGATGGATTTGTAACTTATTGAGCACAATTTGGGTCGATGCGATCACGCCTGGGAAAAAAGAACAACAAACAAATAAACACGCATCCGTGATCTGCCTTCTGGAAAAAAAATGCGAAATTCCACATTTTTGTAGATAGGAGCTTGAAACGATAGGGTTCTCTGATACGCTGAATCTGATGGTGTGATTCTCGTTAAGATTGTATGACTTTAAGGGGTTGTTTCCTCCTATTTTCTAAAATAAGGCAAAATAAGGCTCGTAACTTTTGATGAGTAAGAATAAACTTGATGAAACTTATATATTTAAAATCAGCATTAAAATACGATTCTTTTGATGTAGCTACTGGATTGCCATTTTGTTAAAAGTAGTTCAAAACTTATTTAATGAAAACGCCAGGGTCGACACCCCCCCAGGGCCCAGGGGCAGGTGTTGTAAGATATCCCCTGGAGGCAAATACGATTCCCATTGAAGGGATGCTCGTATAAACTTCAGAGAGGACTCATTCGTTTGTAAAGTGAAAGTTCTAGTTCCCTTTTTAAGAGTCAAACGAGATCCGAGAGCAACTAGCTCTTCACGCCCTTTCTTCTCCAAATAAAACGGATAAAAATTTTGAGATAGCCATTTTGTTAAAAATAATTCAAAGTTTAGATAAGAAAATCTAAGGAGTGACCCGGCTCAATAGTAACCGAAACTCTAAAAAACAAAATTTTGATACCAATAGTTACATCAAAAGAATCGCATTTTAATGTTGAGTTCAAATATATAAGTTTCGTCGAGTTTAGTCTTACCCATCAAAAGTTACGAGCCTGAGAAAATTTGCCTTATTTTTGAAAATAGGGGGAAAACACCCCCTAAAAGTCATAGAATCTTAACGAAAATCTCACCATCGCATTCAGTGTATCAGAGAACCCTACTGTAAAGTTTCAAACTCCTATCTACAAAAATGTGGAACTTCGTATTTACGAAGTTCAACGAACACAAGGACCCCTCCCTTGTAGATGATCATTTACAATAATACCCCCGAACTTGAATAGAGGGATAATTATATCAGATTCGCACGACAGATTTTCCGATGTGATAATAATTAAAGCTTTTATGTACTATTGTTGTTAAACCATTACCTAAACTGGGTGTAACCCCGTATTTAATTAACTTAGAAATGTCTCGGTTTCTAACTTGTGAACACAAAAATATATGACGTAAACGAGCTTAATTAAGTACGATCAATAATTAATTAAGTACGATTAATTAAGTACGATAATTAATTAATTAAGTACGATCAAAGGTACTGGTACTAGAAACTTCACAGGACTGTGCTTCCTAAGAACGACCCAACGGTTAGATATGTGATAAAAGATCTATAACAGACTGTGATAACGGTCTTAAGAAACACAGATTTGAAATTGTGATACACGTTAATTTCAATGGAGGTTACAAACTGATGCAACAAGGGGAGAAACAATCATTGATCGAAACCATTTTCGTTAATTTTTACTATCCATAGCTGAAACTTTTTTCTTATAAAAGCTGAAATCTTTTTTCAAAAAATTCAAGAACTGAGAATTCCAACAAATTTAATTGAATAATTCGTGTCACCCTTGGAGACGGGTTGTAGAATTTTGCATTGGATCCACATATGACACGGGAGTTTTTGATTCCTAGAACGAAGGAGCCTATAAAAAATGAAAAAACCTAAAAAGAAAAAAACTTTAAAAAAAGGAATAAAATAAAAAAGGCAAAAAACTAAAAAGAAAAATGCTAAAAAGACTAAAAAAGCTGCAAAACTAAAAAAAAGAAAAACTGCAAAAGAAACTGTATCTGTATATATAAAAATAAGTTGTATGTATGCAAGTTTGTTTGTTTGTGGGTTTGTATATGGCGTCATTATAAGTATATAAGGGTTTGTATATGACGTTCACAGTTGTAAGTTGTCATAATCACAAGTAGTCAAAGTCATAATTGTAAATAGTCATAGTTGAAGTCGCAAGTAATTACAATTACAAGTAGTCACAATTGTATTGTAGTCATAGGTAGTCAGGTTTACAGTCACAGTTGCTATAGTTCCAGTCGCTATTAGACGCAGTTAGAATTATTTGCAGTCGTCATCAGTGGCAGTTGCAAGTAGTCGCAATCGCTGTTGCAGTCACTACAGAAGTCGCAGCAGTAGGAGTAGTAGCAGCAGTGGTAACAGCAGCAGTAGTTACAATAGTAGCAGTAATGGCAGCAATACATTTTTGTTCATTTTGAACCTTAAAAAAATTAATTAAGCCTCAACATCCCTGGAAACCACCCTTCATAGGACGGAAATTTGTAATTAGTGTTATTAATATGACTTGTGGGGCACCCAATTTGATCTATCAACCGTTGTGAGTCTTCAAGTTGTTATTTTAGGTAGTTCTCTTGATGTACAATGTTATTAATAAATTATATGTGATGCGTTAAATTTATATTAAGAATTTGATTTCTCATCTCTGTAACCCTTGCATTGTGCACTTTATGGTGTATGGGTTATGTTCACTTTAATATATATTTATATATATATGCCCTTTACAGCGGAAGAACGAAAGTTGAATTTTCAAAATGATTGGATTGTGAATTTGGGGTTGGTTTATCAGCAAAATCCATGGACCTTTGGCGCGAATTATCTCGCTCAGGATCGCGGTCATGAAAATCTATTAAGCGAGCGAATTGAAATTGAGTATGGCGAGAACCTCGAAGCTTTTTTTCAATGGAAATGGGACAACTTAACATTGAAATGTGTTGGTCGAAATTTATTGGAGGCCCATCGCGATGAACATGGCACCATTTACGACGGTTTGTGGACCGAATCGGATGCTGTCGCGCGATTCTTTGAGCGACAGTTTTTATTGTTTTAAAAAGTAGAGTTGTGAGGAAGAGTCAAACTGTCAAACCACTGCAGTTTCCAAAGAGTCAAAACCTCTGCAAGCTATACCAGACAAATAACACGCGGTTATCTTTCAGGGAATGCAGACAGGGCAAGTCAGACCCCAATAAAAACAAATTGTTTGTAAGGTTGGTTTTGAACCCATAGAAGTGATTGAATCCTAGAGGAAAGAGTGTGAGAAACCGGTTAGACTGGACATTTGGGCCGGACATTCGGCCTTCTGAGATAGAGAGGAGAAAAACTGCAACTCTAAGAAGAAAAAAAACCAGTTATATCCATTATAAAGCTTATTATGGATTATTAAGCCTGCCCCAATCCCAGTCCCAATGGTCAGTGCAACAAAATTTTCATAGTCCCGAGCCTTACCAAAATATTTTTCTCCAACTACAAAACAATTGGCATCATTATTTACATAAACGGGAACACTGTATCTTTCTTTAAGTATATCTTTTAAGTAGACTTTTTTCCAAGAAGGGATGTTTCGTACATCATAAACGATACCTCTTTCAATATCCACTATACTAGGTGCTCCAATCCCAATTCCTGCTACAGTTTCATCAAAAATTTCGTCGATGGTTAGATAAGTCTATCGCGTAAGTATATATCTATTTAGTAAACGTAGTTTATGAGGTAAGAATAAGTCCATTGAGCAAACTCATGAGTACAGTACTGAAACGCAAACATTTTCGAAGTGTTTTGTTTGATTAACCATATCATCTTCTGCTTGGTAGTGGGATTGTAGAAATTACTAAGATGTGTTTGCCACCATTAGCTCCTCCCTCTCTGAGTCATGTCAAGCACACTAGTGTTGCTCAAAAGGAAATTCTGCCACTTCATACAACTATGATTTTACGATTTTCGATTTGAACAGTTTAAACAATCCAATTCGCAAACGCTAAATTGTTATTATTTTTGTCTTCTTAATATTAGAAGCTTTATTAACTGTCCTACTGAACATAAGTCTTTTTTGTCTCTCTTGCATACAGTCGGAGGAGAAGTGTCTTAAGGCAAGTTCAGATAAGTGCCTTGAGAATCAAGTGTTGCTTTTTTTAGTTGTAGTTTGCTTCCTAACCTTTGTATTTCAATGCTATCTTATGTCCAGGGATGAGTTTGTGGGGCAGGAATATGTTTGGGAATGTATATATATATATACTAGCTGTTGGGGTGGCGCATCGCGCCACCCCAACACCTAGTTGGTGGGGCGCTTTTCCTTTTAAGTTTGAATGTCGCTCCTAACTTTCAGTTAAAAAAACTATTATTTTTTTTTATTACATAAAGGATCAATATAATTTTTTATAAAGGATCGGTGTAGTTCAATATAATTTAATAAAGAACCAACCATGAAACTAGAAAAGTACATACCATAAATCTTCTTGATAGCAAACCAAGAATCTAGTAAATAACTAACCACAAATTGAGGAAAGAATAATTTTTAGCAATTTACAAATGTATATATAAAAAACAAATTTATTTACATAAAGGATAAATACTATAAATTGGGATTATGTAAGTATAATTGGTAACGCAGCGATCCCACTCCGGTCGAGACTCCCTTCCCGCTGACCTTTCCGGGAGAAGATCTCGACCAGACGATCTCCAGGGCGAAGTCGCTCTCCTCCCGCAACAACCCCGAAGATGACCTGATGCGCACTCTCCACCGTCACTCGACGCTGGAGCCGCTGCCGGATGAACGACCGGGGCCACCTCGCTTCGCGGCCCCACCTCATCAGATGCGCAGCACGCACGATGCCTCCGGGCCGGTCGTCCTGAAATCGAGTTCACGCCTCACGATCCGCGATCTGGCTCGCGTGATCCGGGAACGACGGTCCACCCGACGAAACACTTGTGGGAATTGGAATGTCATGAACCCATCAAGTAAGTTAAAATGCATAGGGTTAAGTTATAGTGCATAGTATAGTTTAGAGCTATGATTAGAGTTAACTATTATTGGGTCCGTAAATTCGGACATTATGTCTAATTAGTTAAACTAAACAGCACTGGCTTTGATTTTTGTTAGTGCATGTAACGATCAGGTCCTTGTACATACACTAGAAAACAATTTTATTTCATTTTGAAAATATAACCTGAGGAAGGAACTGGTTTAACCATCAGGTAAACTTTGCCAGGAAAATCCTCCAACTTCCCCAATTCGCCAAAGTGTTGGAGGTGAAAGAACACGGTCTGATATTGACTTCATTCTAAGATATTTTAAAACATGGGCGTTGCAGAAGCTCTAGTTCAGGCGTTGCTGAATCGTAGAGCTTTTAGAGGCGCTGACATTGGCTCCAAAATTGGGTCCGACCATGCACTAGTGAAGTCTATCCTAGCCCTCAAACTAGAAGCTTGAATAAGAGTTCTTCCCCGCCTCCTCTCCTAAAGACTGATGTAGGATGCCTTGATGACAAAAAAAAAAAAAAATCCTTGAACAATTCCATCAAAAGTTTTCTAATTGGTTTAGCATCCTCTGATAAGTAACTTTGTGTTGAATCTTGTAGTAACTTTTACTACAGATAGTTAAAGGGCGGAGAAGATACATTAAAGTGATTTGTGCTATGTACGAGAATAATACTGCTGCGGTTAAGGTAGGAATTGATGTTAGCAATTGGTTCTGTATTAAATCAGGAGTTAAGCAGGGTTGTGTTCTATCCCCCTTTATATGGATCATTTTCATGCACTTCTTCTTAAGAAGCACAGGAAAGGCAATTGCAGACCACGGAATCAAATGGGGAGGAAAAACGCTCCTGGACTTAGATTAAATAAAACAAAAAAAATTTTTTTCTGACGCATTGCCATTCATGTACTTCTGCGCGAGTTCGTGATGCGGATGATCAGCAAGACCCGCGAAGCTGACCCAATCCACCGCCGCATGATTGGACAGATGTTCCGCAACTTTCAACGCGTTAGCGCAGTGACGTTCCATTCTCAAACTTAACGTTTCAATCCCAACGAGCAGTTGATGGGCGTTGAACGGGGACAGGGTTGAACCCGTATTACGAAGCGCCACCGTACGCGCGCGACCGATATAGGCAGCAGGTCCAAAGGCTTCGTTGTAAACCACGCCGTGATAACTTGCTTCCGGTGTAGCGAACATTACGGGAGAAAGAGGTGATACCATTTTAACTTATAAGTTAGTGAGGGCTAATATACTCCCGGCATATTTCCCACTGTTGGTCCTAACTCAAGAAGTAGAGGTCATCAGATGAAACTTATTAAATAGCCTACCCCATCCAGAGTCTGCACTCAATTCTTTTCCTCAAGAATTGTCAACAGTTGGAATAAACTCTCTGAGAAAATTGTTACTGCTGAATCTGTGGACATCTTCAAACAAGGACTGGATGCTGAGTGGTCCTCCAGGAAGTGTAAACTAACTGGAAAGCTATGGATCAGCACAGTGCACCTGGTCACTGATCATAAGAGAAAATTATGTTGAAAACTTCATATTTACCGCAGGATCTACGTATATTCCTGTTATATTTAACAATAGAATAACTTGTTAAACTTTAATAGCATTTCAGATCTGTTTGACATTAAACACTATTTTAAAACGATTCACTGGCACAAACTGCATATCAAAAATTAAGAATTTTGTTGTTTATTTGTTTGTTTTTAGTTTTGTAGAAATCTATATGCTAGGGCTATAGATGAAATCCTAGCTTAAGGGCTTCTGGGTTTCTTGGAAAGCAGTTTAGCCAGGTGAATAGAACTCGCAGGGATGAACCCCGTCCCAAACTCAAACAATTGGGTACACTGGGATTCGATCTCGCGTCCTTTCAGGCAAAGGATCCTAAATCCAGCGCACCAACCGACTCGGCTAGTCGGTTCTACAAAAGTCGGCTACTCGGCCATTCTACAAAAGCATAAAAAAACTAAAAAAAACTCAGATATTTTTATACCAAATGTTTGGTAGATTATAATAAAAACCAGTAATGTGGAATGACTCTCGATTCCCGTTTCTGTGAACTTAACTATTAGGGTCAATTGGTTTATTGCAAGGGACTTTGACTTTTTTAGACAAAGTGATATTCAATATCTTGGATGAAGGAACTAGACTCGACCCCGAAATTGTTATTTTGTTAAACTTCCCTTCTCCCATATGATCGTCAAAGACTGAAATATCAATAAAAGGAAGTAGAGTGGATAATAGATCGAATCAAATATATACAATTAGAAAGTAGTAGATGAAGGAACTAGACTCGATCCCGAAATTGTCATTTTGTTGAAATTCTCTTCTCTCGTATTATCGTCATCGACTGAAATATCAATAAAAGGAAGTAGAGTGGATAACAGATCGAATCAAATATATACAATTAGAAAGTAGTAGATGAAGGAACTAGACTCGATCCCGAAAGTTGAGAAAGTTTGCGCCGGTGCGGATCAATACACCCACATCGTCAACGGCCGCTTCAAGGGTGGCTGGACCACACGCCACTATGGTCGGCCCACCGAAAACATGCATGCCATTCAGATGGAATTGACACAATCATCTCATCTGCAGAGCGAATATCTACCTTTCGAGTATGACGACGAGAAGGCCGAGCGGTTGCGCTCACACTTGGCTGAACTACTGCAAATGCTCGAATCCTGGGCGCTATCCAAGTCGAATGGCACCTGAATTTATAATTACGTCATCCAAAACCAGTTTCAAACTCTTCAAGTTACATGCAAACATCCCGGTGTACTCCAGCGCCCGGCGCATGATCTCCGCGTTGGCAATCGGCGATTTGGCATCTGTGAACGCGACAGCATCACCTTCCACCAGCTGTCCGATTTCAGCGAGTTCTTCCCCCTGGGCCCCTCGTGTGACGGCTCCCATCGGATACACACGACTGCCCTGCACAAGCTGAGCCTGGTGTTTGACGAATTCGGCTGCCCCCCGATTGTCGACCACGGGATTGGTGGATGGCATCGTGGCAATGCTCGTCACACCGCCGGCCGCAGCCGCCAGAGCCGCCGAACCGATTGTCTCATCCTCTTCGGGCGGTCGGGTTTTCGCCCTTTGTCGATCTGGGTCTGACGGGCGACAGCATCGTGGAAAACGCGGAGAACGAGCCGATGCTGCCGGCCGGGCGCGCCGAGGAGATCGTGAGCTATTACCTTGGCGATGAGGGCGACCGTCGGGATCCGCGCGCCTCGCCGCTGTTCGGCCGCTTCGACCATCCGCCGCCCACGCTCATCATGGCCAGCGATATCGAGCTGTTGCGCGACGACGCCGTGCGCATGGCCGAGCGGATCGGACCGGCCGCGACGCTGGAGATCTGGCGCGACCTGCCCCACGCCTGGGTGATCGGCGTAATGAATTCGATCTCTAAACTAGCCATGGTCACATCTTGTATCAAATCAAAGTACTTTGGTAATTTAATCCTTAATATATCTCATCGCTTTTTCATATTGCAATTCGAATACATGGAAACCACATTAAAACTATAGAGAATTGAATTTTCCTCCAATGTGAAATCTTTCAACTTATTAGTGAGATCAGTGGAATTTTTAAATACGATTTTTGTGTTCCTAAGAATGGACGCAATGCCACCGAAAATTGTAATGTAATGTTTATGCAATAGGAACACCAAAATCACACTTATTTTTTTTTTAAACTATTGTTTCCCCGGTCTGCCTTGACGATCAGGGAAATCGGCAGCTGCGGGAATACAGGGTTGCTTAAAACAAAGTCGCGCGCACGCTGCGGGGTTTCAAGAACGCCTGGAATGCACACAGTGTGATCCCCCCGCGACATTGGCGTGATGCATGACTTCGTATGCCCGACCGCGCGGCAAGGTGACCACCTTGATCGAATGGTGGGAAATGCGATCAATCAGCCAGTCAATGGCATCGGCGCCAAAACCAACCAGCTTGCCATCCTGCATGTAAAATGCCGGTGGCAGGACATCAATCGCCCAAACGATGTTGTCATCAATGACATACTAACAAACAATTGTTTGACTCTATATTATGTTTGACACTAACAATTCCAAAAACTATACAGGCTGTATGATCAGCGAACAGTACAGTCACCCTTAGGTTCACAATTAAATTATTAATATCATTAACATAAATTAGAAACAATAGTGGGCCTAGAATTGAACCCTGAGGTACTCTAACTCTATTCGAACTCTATTACTAGACCGAACTATAATACACCGAACTCTATTACTTAAATATGACATTATTACCACATTAGCTTGACCACGTAGGCCACAATTTGACAATTTTTTATTTAAAATTATATGAATTGAAGTGCGTTTGGCATATGAATTTTGCGTTATACTTATAGACAAAAATAATAATAAAGTAAACGATAATAAGAAGATACCAGTCGACGAAAATCCCGTTGCCAAAGTGAATTTTGGCTCCTGCCGGAAACCAGTCTCTTAAAGAGAAAATTTTTTCCTTGAACTACACAAGTGCGTTATGCATATGAATTGTGCATTATATATATAGTCAAATAATAATAATAAAGAAAACTAATA
The DNA here is from genome assembly GCA_010016025.2 of Alatinidae sp. Z8VKAUB7J3. Lineage (NCBI taxonomy): Eukaryota > Metazoa > Cnidaria > Cubozoa > Carybdeida > Alatinidae > Alatinidae sp. Z8VKAUB7J3. The sequence goes on along the minus strand of JAAAKM020721499.1, from coordinate 63,070,761 downwards.
AAAAAAAAATACCAGGCGACAGGAAATCGAGCTGCCAAAGTGAAATTCGGCTCCTACCGATAACCAGTCTCCAATTAATTTAATTTTGACAACATTTTGTGTTTACGAGTCAACCCGCCAGTTCCTGCAACATAAATGTAGTTTACAACCTGGAAACCAACTTTCTGCGAAATCATGTCGTTCGTAACCTTTGAAAATGAGTTCCAATTCTGCGGTGTTTGGTTGAAAGTTAGACAATAATTAGAATTAGACAAAATAATTAGCAAAATTAATGCTAAATGCTGTAGTTTGTGACAATCAATGTGAGACTTGTTTCCACCGAACTAATTGTTACTAACAATTGCCTGTTAGCTAGCGAAAACAGAAGTGTTAGCCAAACAAAAAATTACTGCTGTTGCCGTACGGCGACAGCCCTATGCACGCGGCTGTTGATGTGCTGTGCATGCGTACGCGTTGGTAGGCGACATAGCCCACGAGCTCATTGTGTCGTGATGCGCCGTTGTCGTGTGCCGCACGTCACGTCGCAGGTACTCCCTGTTCCAAAAGACAGGCCGTGTGTCCCGGAGTCTGCTGGAGGGCCACCTCCTCAAGACGGTCCCGGCTGCGGACCTCCGCGCCAGACTCGTGCGCCTGCTCATCGCCCTCAACGTCATCGCGCCACTCTACGGCGACACCGATCTCGACGCCGACGGCGGCAGGCGGGTCCTGCTGGATTATATCACAGTTAATCAGTCGGCAATAACCCAAAACGAGCTAGCGGTTACCACCAATCACAGTGATTTTAATCCCGGCAACATTCTGGTCGATGGCAAAAAAGTTACCGTATTGGATTTTGGCAGATTGGTAACCGGCTCCTATTTATTGGATGTTAGCAAGCTCTATTTTCAGCTTCATTTATTGACGTTTAAACCGCAGTTTCGTAAATCCGTTATTTGTGAATTACAATCATCGCTGTTGGAAGGGTTTGGAAATCGGCACGCAAATGAGCTGACGATGTTCCGCTTTTTAACCATCCGCAATAATCCGAGCATTGATGGGCGCGGGCGAAGAGTATGTGAAGTCGACGAGCCGGGAAACGGTCAAGCTTCTGGGAAGTGTCGGTGAACCCATCAATCCGGAAGCCTGGGAGTGGTACTACCATGTGGTCGGCGACAGCCGGTGCCCCATCGTCGATACATGGTGGCAGACCGAGACCGGGGGTATTATGATTACTCCGCTGCCGGGGGCGACAGCGCTGAAACCGGGATCTGCGACGCGGCCTTTCTTTGGCGTCCAGCCATGCCTGCTCGATACAGAAGGCAATGAGATCGACGGCGCCGGAGAAGGCGCACTTTGCTCGCATAAGGATTGAAGCCAGTGGCCATCCCTTGAAGGCTTTACCTACTTAGTGGAATATAGTGTTGCATTGATTATTCATGTATTTTAGTGTTGCGTCTCATTTATTCTTTTTCCTTCTTGTTTACTTTTCCGTCTTCTTCCTTACTTGTGACATATTTTTGAAATAGACTTGATTTATTTCAAGGTCCATCACTAGGGACTTGTACTGCATTTCAACTTCTGCCACCATCTGACATGAGTCTCGATCAAGCAATTTCTCCAATTCTTTGTCTTGAAACTTTTTCAGTAAGCCAGAACACTCACTACCATCACCGTTCCTGGCTGCTCCAACTCGTGAGCGTTTCCAATCCTGGAGAATGAGATTAGCCTTGGTGCAAATCCGTCGTGCCAAAACCAATCAGGCATTGGCCACACTGAACTCAATCGATTTGAACGAAGCCAATGAAGAGACACGCTCAGCCGTCCTGGTATCCAAAGCATCCATTCAGATTCAACGAAAACAGTTCAAAGGTGCCAGCGATAACCTGGAGCAGTACCTGCAACAGAGTCCTTCAGCCTTGGAAACCAAAACGACAGTAACCAACCTGGCATTGATCAGCGCCAAACGAGGTGATTGGCAACATGCAAGTTTTTTTTACTTGCCAACAAAATTTTGTCTAAGGAACTTTTTATAGCTCAATACTAATTATATGGCTTATTTGCTATTGAATTTATTTGAAGAAAAGATAACTGGTAAGAAAATGTAATAAATCATGGGATAACATAAAAATTGGATGATGTATATTTTTTAAATAGTTTAGCAAGGCCTAGGTAGAAAGTGAATGCATACCTTGATACCTTTTTTATTCTGGTAAAATTCAAAGCCTATTTTGCTCCCTTCAAAGGGCTTCAAAAGGGGACTTCCTACCATGGTACCGACCCTCATCGTCCCCCCTTCTGAATTAAGTTGTTTACAATGTTGTCTAGTGATTTAAAAAATCATTCAGTGTATAGTGGACGCTGTTTTCAACTCAATCAGCATATAATAAGTTAACTCTGTTCAGTCAAAACGACTTAATAAGGATTAACAATGCCAGAAGTAGGGATGAACAGGTAATTTTGTTGCCTAGTTTGTTGTCCTTCGGATAAGGAATGTCTATACAAGTTCAATAGCCTACATTCAGCCCCTGGTTGTCTAGTGATATCTGTAATGAAGCCAAGTTGTAGAGAAAAGTGTATGGGCAAGAATCAAGTCAGTTAAGAGTTTTGGCTATAATTAGCGCATTTGCAAATATATTTAATAAGCAGTTAACAAATTAGTTAGGAATCAACATATAAAAAATAACAATCTTAATTATTCATAATACTTTAGACTAACTATTGACTTATTTAGAATTACACTTGAGCATGTACACGGTTGTGCCTACATAAGATTAGCCATGCATCGCTGTGGCAGTATTGTATGCTTCACTGTAAGAAAATAAAAAATGTTTGAGATTCAACAAAAATTGTTTGTAATGTTTATCAACAACTTAATTGAATTTTCAATGCCTGAAAATCAGTGAATTGAATGTTAAAGACTTTATTGCGACACGCTGCCGAACTTTGACCTGCCCAAGGCGGTGCGCACGGTGACCAAGGCGCCGGCCGACGCCGCCGGGATGCATGACCGGGGCGAGATCGCCGCCGGCAAGCGCGCCGACCTTATCCGCGTTCACCGCTCGCCGCACTACCCGCTGATCCGCGGGGTCTGGCGTGGTGGCGAGAGGATTGCGTAGGAGCAACGGCCGAACTCCTCACCCCACTTTCGTCTTTAGCACAATTGTTCGAGGTCCAACCTCCTGCGTCATGCCCGCACTTGTTGCGGGCATCCACGTCTTATTGGCCGCTTGAGCGGCCATCATCGGTTGGGTTCGACAATGTTGAAGTTGGAGCCAACAACCGACTCTACAAGTTCATGATGGCATCTTACCTCGAAAAACGGAAATGCCGTTTCTTGTTTATCCCGGCCGACCTTATGGTCTATATGGCTTACGATTTCAACGAGAACGGTACGGGTCGTTCGGATCTTGAAGATTCCAAATTCTATCTGACTCTCATGATGTCGATGCTTGTAGCTCGTACAATGTCGGCACTTACTTCATCGGTCAACCGTGAGAACGTGGTGGTTAACTTACCATCTAACCTATCACAGATTGATCCAGAAGCCTTGCTGGGGCATTTTCTTGATTAAAGAACCAGAAGGTACCCGATGCGTCGGTTTGCGAAACGGCCTGGCCGTTGCCACCACCGGAAGCGTCATCATAGGTCACACTGACGCTGAAACGTCCATTTTGGAGGCAAAGGGTTTGTGCGTCTGCTGGACATGGCGGTGCATCGCCAACAGTCGCTTGGAGATTGAGAATAAAAGGGTTGTTGTCAATATCGTTATTTTGTATGGAAAAGACGGCTTCTTGAAGACCTGGCCGGGTTGCGGCCAAAATAATCTCAACTTCTTGGGGTTTTCGTGGCTCGAGCGTGATTGGCAATTATGTTTCTATCACAATGCTCTTTTGGCTTCGTGCAATTCGGAAAATCGATAAAGACCGCCTGGTTTTAAATCCTGAAATCGATTTGGATTATTCCTTTCTACACCAGCTCCCGGCGGAAGCGCTGTTTACACTGGGCGCCATTATACAGCATGAAATGTTAAATGCGGAAGACCATGCCGCAGTATTTCACCAGGATGTCCAGCAAAGTATTTTATTATTAAACACTCTTGCAAACAAAGGGATTTTAATTGAGAAACCTGCGGGGTACTCTATCCATCCCTTTCTGTATCGCGCAATAGTACTGGTGTTAAAATCTGATTGTCCCGTGTGACACTCTCTTCGGAGTCAGCTTCGCCAGGTGCCGATCCGGCAAATCGTGCCAACCCCATATCCAGCACCTTTATCGTGCCATCGTTCGAAAGTAGCAGATTCCCAGGCTTGATGTCGCGATGGATGATCCCTTTGTGATGAGCGTACTGCAGTCCTTTGGCGACCTGGATGATGTACTCAACGGCTTTCTCGATCGGAATCGGACCGTTCTTCTTTACATGGCTTTGCAAATCGACACCGTCGACATACTCCATGACCAGATAATATTGCCCGTGCTCTTCTCGCGCATCGAAGGCAACATAGCCAAACGAGCTGATAAACGCATCCGATTCCGCAATTATCTCGTTGATCAGTGATCGTTTCATAGTCGATCTTTCATCCAAAGCGGCGCTGCCAATTGGTACGTTTGAGGCGGTGATATCGCTTGCATTTCCGCGTCGTCAAGCGACTGACGAAGGATTGTGTTGCACCAGATTGCAGAATGACTAGAGTACGGCATTGCAACCAGCTGTGGGGGAAGGTGTGCGAGTGTGAGTTCCGGAATCAATAACAATAAACCGGTATTGGAAGTTTCTGATCTGCAAACCGTGTTCAGAACACGGGAAACCCATGGCAGTGGTGGACACGATGTGTATTGGCTGCCCGAGGGTCGGTCGGGTAGTTCCCGGCAGCGGGCACGCGAGGTCGGGATCAGCGAATTATTGAGCTTTGATGAGATTGAAAGGGTCGACATCGTCCTTAGCATTTGCCCCCCTGCTTTCGCCCTGGACGTTGCAACAGCGGTCGCACAGACAGCGTTTCGAGGAACATACGTCGATGGCAATGCCATTGCCCCGGAAACGACTGGTCGGATTAACGCAATGCTGGAGTGTACGGTGGTCGACGGCGGTGTGATCGGCCCTCCGCCGCGCCGGGCAGGATCTACAACTACAACCGGGCCCAGGCGGATCACATAGCGGTCAAATTGCGCGCTGCCAGCTACCGTTTAGTGAGCAAACCAACCAACTTCGAATTTGAAGACACGGAAATTCAACGTTTAGCACAAATGGAAAAAAATCGATGGAATGCGGAGCGCGCCAGCATGGGCTGGCGTTACGCGGAACATCGCAGCGATCTTGCTAGGGTACATCCAGGGCTACGATCCTGGCAGGATACAAGCAACGAAGTGCGTGCTTATGACGTGAGTGCAGTTCGCAACTTACCTAATCTGCTCAAGGATAGCTTGGGTTTAGGCATCACGACATAGTCTTTTTCATGAAGAAAAATAATATTTATATCTTTTCGTTTATTTTAATAAGAATCCATAGTTTGGCTTGCTATTTGTATATTGGAGAAACTTTTCAAAAATTTTTAATCTGCACACAAATAGTAAATTTTAAGTTAATTCCATGCCTTCCCAAGTTAGCCTGAAAAATAAAACATCATATTATTCTTAAGACACTCTATCTATACTCTTTGACAGCCTGGATACATATGCACTCTTCTCACTTATTTAATTTGTAAGATTAGAAGTATTAGTAGCAGTAGCCCCGACTGTTCCAAGTTGACACCCCAGCCTCCCTTTTCTTTTTTGCTTGGTCCCGTGTTACCACGCTCACTTTTTTAAGGCATGGCGGTTGTTTTTAGAGAAAGAAGGTTTCTGATATTCCCGAAGTCCTCCCCTACCAAAATATCTATTCCAAGAGTAACTACAACATCTACTTTTAATTCCTTTTCACCATATTTCCTTATTTAGTTTCGATTTCAGTTTTGACATGAGCCGTCGGACATTTACGATTTGCTCCATAATAGCATAGCGCTGCCACATTATTTTCAGAGTTTATGTCGGCTTTGTCTATTAAATCTTTTTTTACAGAGGTTTAGTCACAACTAGATTGATGCGGTGCTGATCATTACCCCAACGGACAAACACATTACCTTTTACTTCAGGAAGTGGTGTGAACGGTACGCCTTCGTTGGATAAGCCAACAAAGTCCCCGCCGGGAGCCAGTCGCAGACCGTCGCGACTTACGAAGTCGTCTGATTCATATTCCAATTGGTAGGTACCTTCTGCGCCAATTTCCATCGACCCGCCAGCAACGTCATCAAAACGGTAGCGCGCTTGGAAGTCGATGCCCGAGGTCTTGATGTCAGAGCCGTTGATGATGAAACGCTGGATACGTTGTACGCCGCCAACGGTTGACAGCTCAGACTTGGAAACCCTCTGCGACCACCTTCAGCAGCTAGAGTGTATCACAGTCCTTCATCAATGTTATTTTATTGTAACATGTGTAAGATTCGTTTCCTTAAGTATACGTACAACAATTTATAATGATTTTACAGGATTGTTTTACTGTATTGTTGACTGTGGTGGATTGGCACGTTTAGGTTTTCATCGCACCAGTGGCCTCAGCACTTCCTCTATTATCCCGAAGCGGAGTGATGATCGCAACGTACTGAAGTTAAATCATTCCGCTTCAATGCTCCCTATTATCCTTCATATTATCCTTCCAATCAAACGAACATTTAAGAACCCAAAAACGAAGTGGTTGAAAATGAGGTAAATAACACAATGAATAATTTCCATTCACCCCAGTGAACAAACTTTGGTCTTCAAGACGACGAAGAATACAGAAATCTTCTTTTAAATTAGATTGAATTTTTTAGAACTCAAACGAACATATAAGAACCCAAAAACGAAGTGATCGAAAATTGGGTAAATAACACAATGAATACTTTCCATGAATACAAATGAACAAACTTTGGTCTTAAAGATGACGAAGAATACAGAAATCTTCTTTTAAATTCGATTGAATTTTTTAGAACTCAAGGCGCCAGCGGACCGCAGGTTGTGGAAGGGTTGCATGGTGCCGACTATTCGGCACCGCTCACGCGTCTACGGGAAACGCTCGAAATTTGCCGCATGGCTTTTCGCAGCGACAAGATCCATTATGAGGGAAAGAAGCACGTGCTACCGCGCCCTGGCGGTGAAGGAAAGGCCATTCGACTCGACCATCCCCCGGCGGACATACCGATATTCCTGGCCACCCTCGGTCCGAAAGCCCTGGAGTACACGGGTGCTGCAGCCGATGGTTGGCTCGGCACTTCTTTCTCACCGGATCATCCGGAGGCTCATATCGATTAAGTCGGGTAAGTGATTTGTAATTAAATTGTATTTTAATTAAAACTTGAATTTAGTTTAAAATATAATGGAGATCTTCTTAGTTCGAAATCTAAGGCTGATTGTTTCCCAATTTATTAGATTTAAGATTAAATTTAACTAAGAACTAATTAAAACCTAATCAAAGACCTAAACATCCATTTCTAGACAGAAGTGGACACAAAATTAAAAAGATATAAAGAGAAACGCAGATGAAGAATAAACAAAAATAACCAAAAACCACAATGGCACTTCAGTTATCACTGAGACTGAGCATCAGGGTTTCCACTCTCGAATCAGCGATTGAAGGACGAGTTGCAGAGTTTGAAAGAGACGCATTCACTTTACAGCTTTCTGGAAGTGCCCGACGCGGCCGCGCCATTGGAAGTTTGCGCCGATTTGCTTCGGCGGACCGTTGACATAGGAATGACCATCCGCGCGCCGGAAGATAAGGTATCCACAAAGGCGCGGGTGAACTGGCTTCTTCGTCAACTAAAGACTGCAACTTTGGAAGATGTGCATATCCGTCTTTGCTGGCCTGGAAAGAGCGATCCGACCCAATATCCTGCCAAGGAGTTGATTGAAAATGTCGAGATTGCGTCCACTGACAAGAATGCTGAAAAAAATTGATTTCTCAAAACTTTGTTTGGATGTTTGCTATGGAAAATGATGGGCATGGGGATGGGGGATTCTCTCAAATCACTTTGACAGTTAAAAAAGGCATTATAACTTCCAATTTAAATCAAGTGATTCCCATCTGAATTTAATACGACCACCCATTCCATGAAAACCCTATATGCCCAAACAGGGTATAACTTAAGGCCCTTGCTCCTGGACTCTGGGGGGTTGTATGTTTTTTCGACTATCTCAAGCAAGATTGCCGTCGCACAATTTCAATCAGATGCGTTTGGTGAAAAGAGGGGTAGCGACGCACCGCCGATCGGTCAACCCATCGAAACGATTCGCCTTGGAGTTTTAGACCAAGGTTTTTGTCTTGGGGACGCAACCCTGCCGAGGCGAGCTCGGTGGGTATCTGCCTGGACAGCATTTTGACCACGTCGGCATAGTCCGGGTTGTCCGCCAAATTGTGATGTTCTGCCGGATCCTGATCGACCCGATACAGCTCGGTTTCACCATTGCCGTATCGCGTCAATCGCCAGGTTTGATTGATCAACGAAAAGCTGTCGTGATCACATTGAATCACGGTCCGATCTTCGGCAGATAATGGATCGACGAGCACATGTATTGGCACTGAACATTGCGCGCGGGGCGCTTGATTTGGGTAAAGGTGATTTGTGAGAAAATCCGCCTAAGCCCGCCCGCCATGTCGCTCACGATTCTCGGCTTTCTCTTTCTTGCTCTTCTGCACGAGCACGTACACCGCCCCTGCGCCGCCGCGATGTCGGGGAGCACTGCAGTATGCAAGCACGATCGTTGTTTGCGTCAGCCAATGCGCGACGTAACTTTTTAGCCGCGCCGGCGTTGATGAGAGCTTGCCCCGACCGTGGGTAATCTGTACCGCGCGCTGCCCCCTCGCCTGGGTGTGCTGCAAAAAAAGTTTATTGCGAAAAGAAATTTATGGTGATTTTGAAAAAAGCCCGAAACCTCTAGAAAATGGAGTCAGATCAACATCAAAAGCAAATCATTGGCATAAGCATGGTCGAAAACCTTATACTGGGAAGTTACAGTCCCCCTCCTTGAACAACAAGGAAAATCACTGTTTTGCATTGGTAGCACTGATCTCCCGTATTTTTTTATATTTTTTTTCTTTCAGCAGTTCTAGCGGTCTACCAGAACATCATAAAGATATACTTGATGGCTCGTTAAAAAGTCGTTTCTCATATATACGTGCTTTTTATAAATTCCTCCAAACGATCTTCTTACAATTAAAAATTTGTCTTTGAACGATTTTCTTAAATACCTGTGTCCTGGTCGTCATTTATATTACCTGTGTCCCGGTCGTCATTTGTGTCCCGGTATTCCAGTCTATAATTTCTCTTTGAGTGTCCCGGTCTTCATTTATATTCCCTCTGTCCCGGTCGTCATTTGTGTCCCAGTCTGTAATTTCTCTTTGAGTGTTTTTTCTTTTTATTTTTTTTATTTTTTAGCTTTTTTCTTTTTTCAGTTTTCTTTTTCTTCTTCTTTATTTTTCAGCGTCACTATGAAATACATATCGTCAAACCTTAGTATTTTCACCTATCTCAAAAACAGGGAAAGGATCTTCAGAGAGGGAGAAGGTCTAAAAGCTGACATAAGACACAGTATTACTGAGCTACATATATGAACACTATCAGTATCAGCTTCTGACACCTAATGATACTTTTGCTTTGGCAGATGCCGTTGTTTTGACTTGTAGCAGTTTTTACATATGCTAAACAGTAAAAACTTTTTCGCCTTTCATATGTATTTTGCTAGAAAGCCCAAATATTGGACAAATATCCGTTTGCTTTTTCAACAAAAAATAATAATACTAAAATGACTACCACATTTTCATAAAGGGTTGAATTTGGTTAGAAATAACCCCAGATCTCCCTGTTTTGTGATGTTCAATCTGCTCTTTTTTTCTGTTGAAAGGTTTGTAATGACACTAAAACTCTTTCCGACAAGATATGACAAGGGAAATGCTATCAAAAGCTTTCTCACAATTGCCCACAGTCCAAGATATTTTTTGGGTATTTCTGCCTGCAACCAAAATTTTTGATACGCTCTTTTAAATTTTACCTTCAGCTCGTCATTAGTGCTAAGCTCAAGTGGTCCCTCTTGTAATAAAACGTCCAATTCCGTTTCATAAAGTGGATTTATTGCCCATGGGTACGGCCACATCCTTCGTCTGCCACATGATGCACGAGCATAGGTTGGGTTTAATCTTGTCCTCACCCTGCACGGATGGGAATGTCCCAGAGGACGCCCATCCCACTAGGTGAAAAGAACAAGCCAACAAACTCAGTGCCAAAGCCTAAGTTCTGGTGCAAGAGGCCGCGAGCCTGGCAATTGATAGGTCAACCTGGAGGTACCTGGTTTCTACACCGTCCTAACAAGATCTGTAAGTCAAGTTCGATTTGGCCAACCATCTCGGGCCAAAAGAAAAGCAGATCATCCCCGAAACCGGTGGGAAGGTATACAATGTCAAAAACGTAAGTGAATTATTCCACTATGGCTCCACATGAAATTCACATCTCCACGAATGAGGCGCCAGCCCAGAATTCTTTTTTTCTAAGCTTCAACACGGCCTTATTAATAGCAGATGGTGCTATCACAATGGAATTTGGTTTTTGACTAGAATCAAGCAACGAAACCATCTCACTATCGAAAGAATTTTCTACACTGCTGTCAGGTTTTATAAACTGACTGAAATGGGCAACCCACTCAGACTCTGGGAAGGTATCGGGGCCCTCGTGGTTTTACTTCTCAGAAAGAGGGTGAGACTTCTAAAGGTAACTAAGGTTCATGCTCTGGAATCTTTTTATGGGAATGGTGCAAAATTAATCAAACAAAAAAGATTTTTTAGGGAATTTTATTAGTTCAAAATAAGTATCACGAGCCTTCAGTACCCCCCACTTTAGCAATAGCTATAAACATTTTTTTTCGTAAACTTGAAATTTAGATAGATGTTTTTTACGTATTTAAAAATTGCTAATCCGTCTTATAACGAAATAGACGAATCTTCAAATGTGGAGCTCCTCAGGTGATTCTTGAAAAACCCCGTAGTCATTTTCCTTGATGCTCACAGTGAAAATTCAGTAATTATCGACGCAGAGTCTACAACAGAGTCAAAAGCAAAAAAAAGCACATCTTGGCTTACTTAAAGAGAAGTAAAAACTGTAAATCATGAGCAATGTCCTTATTGCTCTTCAGCCGAAAATATAGGAATAATAGGATTTTAGCCAAAATATAGGCATTTTACAGGAGTGCATTAGAATATAGGAATTTATAGGCGAGTCCGAACGCTGTATAAAATATACCTGGACGAACCATCTATCATTAATTTTCAGCAGTTTAAAAATTACTGGAATACCTTAAACGGAAAGCTGAAAAAATGTATTTACAAAATGAGTTTATGAAGCGTAAAAATTCCAAAATCAAATGATAATCATTCTAGATTTCATAAATTTCTAGTTCCTATTTTAGCCAATTATTCTTTATCCTTTGCTATCCAAACTGGTTTACGGATCCTTTCCTTACGTTATGGACTGTTACCTTTCACACCGTTGAATCCACGCTCCCAGTTGAAGATTCATTGGCAAACGGTCTGACCCCAACTAACTCTAGAACCCTAACGTTCACTGCCCAAGGCCAAAGAGACAAACCCCATAAAATCTTATAGCGGGGTTAAACCCGCTATGACTTGTAAGATCACCATTATCAAAATTTTTTCCCAACATATTTGTGCATTTTTTCATTTGATACTTTTTTATTCTCTTTCCATTTACTACTCCACTTCTGACTTTGTCTTTTTAGCAGAAAATAAAGTCCATTCATTCATCCAGAGGCCATAAAATATAGACAGAGGGCTCATACTACCTCTATTGCTCCTTTCGAGTATAAAAAAAGAGGTTACACGACAGCAAAGCTCCAATTTCAGTCATTATGTGCCGCAAAAAAGCATTTGTGACTAACAGAACGAATAGGCTACTAAAAATTTTTTAAGATGGCCAGTCAGTTTAGAACTACAGTACAGCCGTGGTTATCGAAGGATAGTATCTTTTAATAGTATCTTTTATTAGTATCTTTTTTATTAGTTTAAGTTGTCAGATGATAAGGGCACCGAAAATTTGTGTGTCCCAATTGTGATCAGTTTCCTATCTTTAACCTAATTAAATATGCCTTTGCCAGACCGACTAATGGGTAGAAATCCAATAGAAAAATGCCTGTCACTTTCTAATTTATTGTCAGAATCTCATAATCAAATAACTCTTTTCCAAAAGTTTAAAATACAATCTTGACCTGTCTTCTGTTTTTTTCTAATGGATCTTCGTAATTTTCTTTTTTTAAAAAGATGTATTGTATCGCGACGGCATGAAGAAGGGTGACGAAGTGTTCTTCTATCACTCCAATTGCGAAACGCCGGGCATCGTCGGGATTGCGAAGGTAGCGAAGGAAGCCTATCCGGACCACACCGCGTTCGACCCGGACGATCCGCACTACGATCCGAAGAGCGATCCGGACGACCCGCGCTGGCTGATGGTCGATGTGAAGTACGTGCGCAAGCTGAAACGCACCATCAGCCTGTCGGAACTGAAGGAAAATCCGCGGCTCGCGGACATGGCGCTGGTGCGCAAGGGCAACCGGCTGTCGGTGATGCCGGTTGCCGACGCCGAGTGGCTGGGACAGGTTGGGGATCACACTCCAGTCACGTACTAACTTGTATGTCATTATTACACCTCCTTGCCTACATCTATATGTGAGGGATGATAGTTTGAGCTTATGTAATTGGGTAGGATATGTAAGATGTTGAAATCCCTTTATGCCTGTAGTTGCATGTTGCTGTATTGATTTTAGATTTGATATATCACTTTTAGCTACTGGCTTAGCAAAATACATCCCAAATTCCAACTTCAGTCTGATCAGGCCCTTTAAGAGCTTGGTGGTACTCAGCATTGTTTTAAGACTGCTAATCTGAGCAGAATAATGAAAGAAATGCTGGCAGTTAACGAGGAGTGATAGAAACCGTCGCGATCGCGGAGAGAGCACGCGGCGAACGACAGGCTGGCTGTGACCTTGGCTTGACGTTGCAGTTACACGCTGCTCCTCGAATAATGCCGGCGCAGTCTGCAGGAATTTGTCTACGCTGAAGACTGGCTGGGAAGAAGAAGCGTACACAAGACAATCTTGGTAGCCCCTGACGAGGCCGCAAATCTCGAGAGCAACAGCCAGTCGGAATTCCCGCTCTACTAAACTCTCCGGCTCCATTCGAGGGAAAGACCTGGACGAGAAGTTTGGACCGCTGAACTAGTAGCTATTTTTTTACTAAATTATTTATGCTTAAGAACTCCAAATATAAACTTAATTTTGAATATTACACAGCAACGACAGTAGAATATACTACCTGAATGCCCTATACCTTGTAGTTTTTGTGCTAATAATTCTGAAACGCAGAGACAATGCAGCAACAATATAATATCAGCCATCAAAGGATTTTAATTGAATTTGTAACAAATCACTTATAGTTCTCTATGGTTTCTAATATTGAATAGTATAGTATTTTATATATTATATCATTATAATTCTCACACATTGTTTTCTATGGTTCCTAATAGTAGCTGAATAGAAGTTCATTATGTAAGTTTCTCAATTTTTAATCGCTTCTTAAAGGGATTCGACACCATAAATATTCAGTAAATCTTGCCCATTATAAACTTTATTAGTTTGTGTGGCCAAACTATTTAGAATTTATTGGCGATCTTTCCACAACTTGTAGAGCTTGGATAAGCAATCTGAATAAGCGGTAGAAAACTAGAAGCAGACACCTTCTTTCCCTGAAATATTTGAAAAAGCCCTTTTAACTTCTCTTGTTTTGTGTAGGAGATAGAGATATTGAAACTGATATCATTAGAAAGTGTGAGTTTAGTTTTTTCGACTGGTAATTACTTTAGGCAGCCCCTTTGGTTCATTCCGCAGCAATGTGTCCCATCCGTTTCTAACTCGACTATTCGAGATGATGTCAGGCACAACTCCGGAGCAGGCACAAAAGCAACGGCTTACAGCTGATCCGAAAATCGCCCCGCCTGTACCCTGCACTGCGGTGTACAGTAAATCCGATGGGGTTGTGCCTTGGCAGACTTGCATCGAATATGTTGAACAGACTAACGAAAATGTTGAAGTTCTCAGCAGCCATATCGGCATGGGATTCCATCCCCATGTCCTCCATGTGATTGCCGATCGACTTGGTCAAAACTAAAAAACGAATTATAGATTGGAGTTCCTATTATCCAAACGTCTGCGTCCATAATTTCTTTTGTAGCGTTTTTAGTATCTTCATTATATTCAACATCATATCCCTTATAACATTCAACGTCATCTTCTGATAAATTGATAAATTTTGTATCTTGATTTTTTGATTTAGTATATTCGTAAACATATTTCATTATGATCTGTGTATTTGCATTTTTTCTTGGACTACCAGATATTACAACAACTTTCATAACTTTTGCCATATGTCTTTCTATTTAAATTTCCATAAATCAAAAATTAAACGGGCTTGGAGGGCTTTAACGGAGTGGATCTGACCGGGTGGGGATTTCGGACCAATCGCTTCGACGGACTCACGGCGAGTCTCGACGGTCGCTACGTGGCCAAGAATGGTCGTTTGATTGTGACTACGCCGCCCGAATATCGGCGTTTCCAGCAGCTGTGGACCACGGAAGCCTTCGATGAGGATTTTGTCCTCCGACTGGATTTCCGCGCCACGCCGTTTGCCGACAGTGGGGTGTTTATCCGGAAGCCTCAATTGCAGTGCCGGGACTATGGACTAGCCGGACCGTTCAAGGATCTGGAAAAGTACCGTCCCCAAGAGTGGAACCCCACCCCTTGGGGCAAGAACCCCGAATTATTTAAACTATCAATCGTTCACAAACAGGTTTTGCAGTGGAAAAAGAAGGAAGGCATATTTGATCCTTTTTATCATATTTGCAAAAAAAATTTTGAGGGAAGTAAAGAGCGAAGTCGAGAGTAAGAACGAACAAAAATTATTACTTCACGGGCTATTTAGCATATATCGATGAAATTAGTGCAAATAACCAGCTGGTGATATTTCTCTATGTTTTCAGGATTATCGAAAACTAGCGCTTTTGAAAACACAGAAGCCAAGTATAAAAAACAAGAATATTGCTTTAGCGCCCCACACACCCTTTTTCCCCAAGTGCATCCGATAAAAATTTTAAAATAGCCATTTTGTTAAAAATAGTTGAAAGACCAGATAACAAAAACTCCAGGGTCGACACAGCCCTAAGGACCTGGGGTCGGGTGTTGTAAGTTATTCTTTGGGGGCATATATGGTTCTTACGAAAGGCATGGTCGTATAAACTTCAGAGGGGCTCATTTGATTAGAAATTGAAAGTTTTGGTTCACCTTTTAAGAGTCCAAAGATCATAAGCCAACTAGCCTCCTCCCCCGAGACCTTTTTTCCCCAAACCCATCCGATAAAACTTGATCAACGTTGGTACTCTGCTCGGTACAATTTGAGCCTACTTGCTACAAAAGGCGACTGGACATCGCTGGTATGCTGAGTGAGCTACAGCTAAAAAAGAACAGATTGCTGAAAGATTCTGTGCCGACAATGAAGGCAATTGACAGACAACTGCCGAAAGAGTCAACTGCAAGACGGCGAAGACAGGTGGGTTAGGCCTATTTTGAATTTTAGGCTTAGTGGGTGGGTTAGTTTATTTCGAATTTTATACCACCCGCACATTTAGACACGATATTATATAGACCTAGCAAGGCAAACAGACCTTCCAAACCTTGAATCAACTATATGTTTTATATAGAGCGCAAGTTGTATAAACTCCAGTTTATTACAGTTTGGTTTGTTGGCAATTTTTAGATACAAAAAGCCTCTTTGGTCTACATAACAATGTTGAGTAGTGAGATTGGGGTTAAAATCATACATGGCTTGATTGTTTGTCTAAGTAAAAGCAATGCCGGTGCCATTATTGTTGTAATATGTGAAATAAATATCTAAGCAATTGGTGCAGAGTATGTTGAGTTTAAATGGTTTTAAATAGTTCTGAAATATGACCCACGCAATGCCGTGGTTAGTTTTTTGTAGGTTTGGCTACCAGACGCGCCGGCCCGCAACATCACCAACCGGACCTTTCCGACAGTCGAACGGTATGGCCTTATCTGGTCGGCGTTGGAACCGGCTGGAGACGATCCGGAGATCGCGGCGCTGGTCGAAGACGACGTGCTGACGCTGCGCGGCATTCCGGTCAATGCGCCGGCAGGCCGGGTGGTTGATGCGCTGACTGGGTACATGTTCCAACCGCCGGCGGCGATCGATGGCGATGGAGCGCGCGTCAGCGTGAAAGACAGCGACGCCTTCAGCGTGACCCTGCTCGCCGAGGACGGCAAGGCGGAAGGCGTGTGCGCCCTCATCTAGGCATATTTTGTGCTAATGAAAAGTACTGCCAGTATATGCATGGTGTTAATGCCAAATTATCTCGTATCTTTTTTGCTCTTCTAACTCATGTGAAGACATCATTCAAATGACCCACCGGAATATTCCCATGTTCTAACTTGGGGCTTGTGCCCCACGTTGGGAATCTTTGGTCTAAATCAAAAGGAAAAAAATACATGATGGCCATTACTTTTCAATCTTACTAGAAAAAGTTGAGAAAATACCCCTTTCGTTTATTTAGACGTAGGTACATAACTTGAGCTCTTTTAAAGCTAACTTGATATTTTTCAGCGGTGGCATAGGAAAAACAAAACAAAAAAACGGGACAAAACCAAAGTGTTTCTCTCGGAACACAATTATTCCGAGGTGAGGCTAGCAAGCTTTGCCTATATTTGTATTAGAATTCACATCGAGTACTTAAGCAAATTAGTGCCAGTAGAAGTTTTTTTTAACAGGTAAAAGCCCACCGTGAATAGTACTATTGCTATTTTTAATTGAAAGATAATATTCATTTAGCTTAATGTTATCCATTAAAACCTACAAGCCTGAGAAATTTTGCCTGATTTTAGAAAAATGGAATCCGCATAAAAAAGCAATTCTTCTGATAGCGTTTTCCCAGATTTCCGGTTCCTCCCTCCAACCCCCCCAATGTCAACAGATCTGGTCGGAATTTGAAATAAGAGCTCTGAGACATGAGTTCCTTCTAAGGTTCAAATTTTATTAAGATCCAGTCACCCGTTCTTAAGTCAAAAATACCTCAATTTTTCTAATCTTTCCAAACTAACAACCCCCAGCTCCCCCAAGGAGAACGGATTCCAATTATGTCAATCACGTATCTATAACTTGTCCTTATTCTTCCCATCAAGTTTCATTTCGATCTCTCCACTCTAAGGGTTTTCCAAGATTTCTGGTTTCCCCCCGCCGTAATAGTAGTGGTTTGGACATTCTTGTGGTTGTTCATTGTCCAAGAGCCATAACCGTCGACATCACTCTTATTACTGCCCATCATCATCATCATTATGACGGTTTGCGACGATCAATAAACAATAAATGAAAGAGATGCTTGAGGGCGGCGGGGACGCCTCCTTTCGATCACACTTTTTAATATATTTTTTGAATTTTTGTATTCGTCGGCATGTTCTTTGGGTCCAACCACAGAGGAAAAAGAACTGTGATTGGGGATCGATCCACCAATCAAATAAGAGCAAAATCATTGCGCGCACCTAAATTCAGCATCTACAAAAATGTGGAATTTTGTATTTTTTGCCAGAAGGCAGATCACGGATGCGTGTTTATTTGTTTGCTTGTTTTTTGTTTAGTTTTTTTTCCCAGGGGTGATCGTATCGACCCAGTGGTGCTAGAATCTTTACAAAAGAGCTCATTCTAACGGAAATGAAAAGTTCTAGTGTCTTTTCTAAGTGACAAAAAAATTGGAGGGCACCTAGGCCCCCTCCTACTCTAATTGTTTTCCCAAAGTCATCGAATCAAAATTCTGAGATAGCCATTTTATTCAACGTAGTCAGAAAACCTTATAACTATGTCTTTGGGGGCCCATGGCGATGATCAGGTAGCTGACCGTCAGCGGCGCCGTCAGCAGGGCCTGAAAAAAGCCACTGAAGCGAAGCCGATGCCGGGCCAGCGAGAAGGCGGCGAGGAACCCCAGCACCACAGAGGCGGCGGAAGAGGCAAAAGCGACGATGATCGAATTGCCCAGCGCCGCCATCACCCGCTGGTCGCTCAGGAAGCTTTCGTACCATTTCAGGCTCGGCCCGTTGAAGGGCGGGATCGGCACGCGGCTTTCCTGGAAGGAAAACAGCACCAGCACGCAGACCGGCAGGAAGATGAAGCCATAGATGGCGGCCCATAGAAAAGAATAGAATACAAAATATTTACTTTTTATTTCTTGATTAGTGAAACTCGTAGCGAAATAAGTAAAACTACAATTTTGCAGGAAATCTGTACCTATTTGTTGACTTGTGAAATTGATGGGCCAGATTCACAGTGTATATGTAACAGAATTAAAATTACATACTCTTATAAACATAACTAGTGATACTCTTGGCAACCTTTTGCCCCATTGTGAAATAAAGTTAAGGGGGGCAGATTGAAAACAAGCAACTTTAAATACCAGTTTGACCGCACGTTTTTCATCAACCTGTGTCATGCAACTTTTTAAATGAACTCCAGGGACTTGGAAGAGGACAATTTCCTGGGTTGCCGTATGGATTTCTAAGTGGTTCACGTTCTTATGATTGAAAAAGAGGACATCTTTTAATCTATAGGTGAATAGATTCTTTTTGGCAAAGGTGAGAACGTTCAATGTCGTCAGGATGACGCTATTATCCGATACTTTGCGAACGTACAACGAAGAAGAAAAGGGTCCTGGATTGCCCAAGTCAAGTATGACGGTCTCCTTCCCATCCGTGATGGTCATGGTCATGTGTGGTGGGTCAAGACCATATTGTTTCACATCCGAGGCCTGTTCTTGAATGTTTCTTTTGTGTAGATTTTGATATTGATTTGACTTAGTTGCATTTTTTCCTCGCTGGTTTTATTGCTGAGCGCAAAGTGCATGGCGCAGAGCGCTGAACTGATTTATTGCTGATTTGCCTGCTCGCCTATTGCCTATTTGCCACTGTCTCTATTGTTTTTCGATCAATTGAAAATTAATCTTACTGGCGTAGCAGCTGTACGCAGCTTCGACAAACAACTGTGCTTCTTCAATTTGGCGATGTACGTTTTCCCGGTCAAATTCAGCGTTCCTGTTTTCGAAGGCGGAAAAGAGATAGCGGCCAAATTTGCCGATACTCAAAACTATAGAAGCAAATAATTTAAAAAAAATCCACCAAGGAAAACAGAACTTTAAGCAAAATAAAAGCAAAAACAATTTTCAAGACGAGGAAAAGGACCATACAATATAGACATATTAATAATAAGGAAGAAGTTACAACAGATGTAAGTTTTCACCAACAGAGAGAAAGTTTATATTTTATTTATGTGAAAGCTTCGATTAAGACCGAAAAATTTAATTTGAAGATCAGTTGATTTGTATGTAGGCTATATCAACACATTTATATTCATGTCACACTTTTTAAGTCATAACGAGAGAAGGAAAATTCACAATTGATTCTACTTGAGATGCAAAATTAGCTTCATTTGAACGAATTGGCTGTGTTTTAACAAAAGCGCAAGAAAAAATTTGATTAAAAATAAGAGCCTTCTCAGAATCACTATCAATCTTTTCATGTGTATCCTGATGTGGGAATGTAGATGCTGCAAGGTTAGGCTTATTCCTATTTACATATTTCCAAAATATTTTAGGTAATGTGGTACTTGAGCAAATAATATGTGACTCAAGCTCTTCATGATTAGTCCTAAGAAGCCAAGCGACCTTGTTTCTTGCTAGTGAATATGCATGCAATTCACCTGGATATTATCTTCTGACCCGAGTGTGAGATGTAAGTGTGATGAGATTCCATGTGTAGGTTCTGGATGAGCATAGGATGAGGAATTCTGGGTGAGCATAATTTATTCAACTTGATAGTTATTTGCATATATTGGATAAACTCAGAGAGATTATTGTTTTCGCCATTTTGACATATGGATCTTGATAACTGTTGTACTTCCGTGTCAAATTCTGATTTATTAGCTGTTGAGAACCTTTTGTCTTCCTTTGACCGTACATTAGCCTTGTAGACCCCACGGTTGCCACAAATAGAGATCTATCACTATATGTGATGGTTTTCAGTTTATAGAGTGTATTTATTACAAAATTTACCTTTTCTTGTTTTGTCATTAGTTTATCTTTGTGGTAATAAGAAACCAAAGGTAATAAATATGACGACTTTAAAAATAGGAGATAAAGCACCGGATTTTAAATCGAAGGATCAAGATGGAAATCCAATAACTCTAAGTGATTACAAAGGAAAAAAACTGGTATTGTTCTTTTATCCAAAGGCTAGTACCCCTGGATGCACTGTAGAAGCTTGTAATTTAAGAGATAACTACGAGCGTTTTCAATCTCTAGGATACGAAATTTTAGGAGTAAGTGCAGATAGCGGCGCGAGCTGGGCCTGCCCGAGGGCGATATTTCCACGCTGGAGACGGACGAGTCATGAGCCCTTCGGACACCAGCGCGACAAAACCCAGGCTCGACCGGGCGCATGTGCTCTCGCTGCTGCGGCAGATGATCCGGATCCGCAGGTTCGAGGACACCTGCGCCGAGCTCTACACGCAGGAAAAGATACGCGGGTTCCTGCATCTCTATGATGGCGAGGAGGCCGTCGCCGCCGGTGTCATCCCGGCGCTGGAGCCGCGCGACCGGATCGTGGCGACCTACCGCGAGCATGGCCACGCGTTGGTGCGCGGCGTGCCAGAAATGGCGATTTCATTTATTACTACTATAATTAATGATGCTCTTGATAAAAAACTTAGGGTAGCTGGTGTATTTTTGGACTTAATTAAGGCGTTTGACACTGTTGACCATCGAATATTATTTTAAAAAATGTGAATTTTATGGATTAAGGGGTGCTACATTGGGTTTGCTTTGCAGTTATCTTCAAAATAGACAGCAGTATGTCAATTTACAAGAATTTTTGTCTAGAAAAAATTTGTTAATTGCGGGGTTCCCCAAGGATCCGTACTGGGTCCGATTCTGTTTTTAATTTTATTAATGATCTACCGCATGTAGACAACCCCACCCCTGGTCCACTCCCTCGATGCCTATCCCTGGTCCAGCTATCCGATGTATATCAATCACACCAAACCGCAGAACTGGGTATCACGCGACCTCATCTATGATCTTCTGGGCCATCATCAAAAATACCGAGCGTATCGGATGTACGTGGAAGCCGGCTTGGATGACGAAATCAGGGAATTTTATAAAAGGAGTCGGACCGCAGCGGTCTTGGGTGACCAAGCCTTTCTCGACTGGGTTCGGGAGCACCACCTACAGGATGTAGAAGACAAGGTGGTTATGACGCAAGTCTTATCTAGCAACCTCTAAAGCTTAGATTTTGTCCCAGTTCCTTAAAATGACCCCTGAATCATAAAGACCGTAGAATAAATAGTTGAAATTACTAAAAATACTTTAGTGTAAAGAGCGTGGTATTGGAGGAGGTGAACCCCTCTTATGCGTAATAATTTCTGTTCGTTTTTAGTTTCAATGCTGCTCCTTTCTTTCAGTTGAAAAAACTTTTTCATATTTATTTTTTCATTGTTCTTTTTTTTAAATAATGCTAGAAATCCTGCACTCCGTTCATGGAGATTTTCTTCCTCCATGGAAAGTTCCTCCAATATATCCCCTTCTTCCCAAACCTTAGCGCAATCTTTATGCCCAATGGCAAGACACTTGAAGTTGGTGATCGTATTCGTTCAGTGAACCTTGCGGCTCTTTTGACGTCGCTTCGCGTCAAAGGCCCGGGCGAGTTTTATAACGGTGCCCTTGGTGCGGATATCGCCAATGCGGTTGAGGCTGCTGGTGGTACGTTGACCGCAGATGACATGCGTGGCTATCGCCCGAAATGGAAAGCCGCGACCGAGGTCAAGGTTGGCAATGAAACGCTGTATCTTGCGTATCCGCCGCGTTCGACCACTGGCGCGAATGTCATCACGCAGGGTGGCGAGCTGGCCCCCTCCCCACCCGAAAAATGTATACATATTTCCCAATAACTGATACTATATTATACAATGGGTAAATTTTATAACTTAAAAAACTTTTCCCAGGGCTGTAGGGCGTCATTTTATCTCCAAAGATATAGTAATTGGGCCTTTCAACCATGCTAAACAAAAAAGCTATCTCAAAATTTTGATAAGACGATTTTGGGAAAAAAGTGGCATGTGAGTGCCTAGTTGCCCTCCGATTTAAAAAAGGCACTAGAACTTTTCGTTTCCGTTAGAATGAGCCTTCTCTCGACTTTATAGGCCCACGATCAATACGATCACCAAATGCATTCAATCGACACTTTAAGATAGCTATTATAATAAAATAGCTCAAAGATCACGCAACAAATCATTTGGGATCGATCTAAACCACCAGAGCCTGGGACAAGGTTGTAAATTACGCCCCGGGTGCATTTATGGTTTCTTTGGAAGGGGTGGTTTTTCCACTTTTAAGAGGCAAAAGTGATGAAGGTCAGCTAACTCACCCTTCCCAACTACTCCTCTTTTCAGTAAAAACATATGATTAGAATTGTGAGATGGGTATTTTCTTCAAAGTAGTCCAGAAAACATATAATATTGCATAAAGGGTTGATACAAGCGTCGCCGTCGCCAACCTGATGGTCTGTTTCGGCTTATGGCATTGGACAACAGTCATGGGACATCAGAGTCATCATCTTCATCGGTCTCCTCGTCGTCTAGCGGAAGACCGGTGTGCTCGATTAACGCATCCACCCGTGCCAATAGAAGGTCCATGTTGTCTGGCAGGTCCTCCATAACGAGACGTCGACGTTCACAATTTCTCATACAATCGGCACAACGTTGTTTGCCTCCTCGGAACTGGCACCACACGAACATCCAAAAACACAGGATCCCCAGAATTCCGGTCAAGAATGCAGCCAGAACAGTCCAACAAAGTGCTGGAAAAACAGGGGTTAGTTGAGCTTAAGTCAGGCGAGGATGCACGCTCAAAATCGATCCACCTCAGCCGCAAAGGCAAACACACATTCAAGCGTGCGGTTCCGCTGTGGTACAAAGCACAATCTGAGCTTGTCTCACGCTTGGGTCTGCAAGGGCGTACCCACTTGGATGAAATGTTAACCACGCTCACCGCGCCTTTGTCATCAAACCAGAAAGCTCACGCCGTAAAAGCTCACGCATAGAACAACACATAGGGAAGGAGATCTCATGAGTTCAGACGCTACGTATTCAATCTGCACAATCTGCGGGCGAGCCGATTACTCGTAAACATCCAATTACCAAAGAGCCTGTTCCCTGGGAGTTCACCAAGACGGGCCACCATTGCAACTATGCGATTGCCAGCCCGCATTTGATGACGTTTCGTGCTCATACGTCGGGTTTCCTCGACTTGGAATCGGGAACCACATCGCGACTGAACGGTTTTCGGTCGGGTTGCCGAAATAGTTTGATTCCTGCCAATGGTGTTTTGAATGCCCCCAACTTCGCCCATGGATGCGTTTGTGGCTTTTCGCTGTTCACTTCGCTGGCACTCACGCACTTGCCCGAAGCCGAGATGTGGACAGGTGATTTCATTGAAAAAAAATCTACAATTAAAATTATTCGCATAGAAGGGTACCGGCTGGTGGTTCGGGAAATTCGTGAGAGTTAAAAAAGTAAATCGCACATAGAGCAGGCCGGGAAACTAACGAAGGAGGAGAAATGGAATTTCTAAGTATTTTTGGCGTATTTGCACTTATTCTTTTACTGTTTTTGTTTTTTTATTTTATTCCGATTCAGTTGTGGATTACCGCGCTGGCATCGCGCGTGCGGGTCAGTTTAATCAGCCTGGTCGGGATGCGGTTGCGAAAAATTCCACCGTCTTTAATTGTAAACGCAGATGCAGATGCTGTGCACCCCGGCTACGGTTTTCTCTCCGAGAATGCCGACTTTGCCGAGCAGGTCGAAAACAGTGGTTTCATCTTTATAGGCCCATCGGCTGAAACTATTCGCCTGATGGGTGACAAAGTATCGGCAATTGATGCGATGCGAGAAGCCGGCGTCCCAACAGTTCCCGGATCGAATGGCCCACTGGACGATAATAATGATCGTACTTTGGCATTGGCTAAAGAAATCGGCTATCCAGTCATCATTAAAGCCGCTGCCGGGGGTGGCGGTCGCGGTATGCGAGTGGTACACAACGAAGCGGCACCGACGGCGTGGGCGGCGTTGATGGTCGCGGCGACGATCGCCTCGGCTGGCGTCATGCCCAGCTGCAGGCAGGCCAGGGTCAGGATCATGGGCATCGACTCGGTCAAGCAGGAGCCCGGGTTCAGGTCGGTGGCCAGGGCGACCGGCACGCCGGCGTCGAGCATCGCCCGCGCGGGCGCGTGGGAGGTGTGACGCAGGTAGAAGGACGTGCCGGGCAGGAGGACCGCGACGGTGTCGCTCTCGGCCAGGGCGCGGATCCCGGCCTCGCCGGTGCACGCGAGATGGTCGGCGGACACGGCGCCCAGCTCGGCGGCCCCACCAAGCATGCAGAGCGGAGAACCATCATCTTTTAAGATGGCTGCCAGCGTTTCCTCGATATGGGAGATCGCCTCACCAACGATCATCTCTGCGATCTTGTCCCTCCGTTTGACAAACCCAAAAATCATCGGTGCGTAAGTCCCAAATTCGCCGGGAAGTGCGGAATGGGCATATTCCATGACTTTGTGCGGGTCGTCTTGAAAGTCGGCCATAACCCGCCGGGTAATTTGCGAATGTGCGTGAATACCGTCGTGACACAGCAACGCTTCCTGAAGCAGCCGACGACCAAGCCACGCACCGCTGGCCAAGTCATTTTAGTCCTTTTTCTTTTCATCTTTTTGATTTTCACCTGGCTTATCCCACATGTGCATTGTGCCACGTACCATGAATGAACCTACAATAATGGCAACCAATCCTGTTATTACAAATAAAAATAATTTCCCTATGTCTTTGATACTTGCCATATTGTTTTTACTCTGAATGTCTAATTATAATTGTCTAAGACAGGCAATTAGATTCAATAATGAGTTTGAGTATTTCAAAATAGATGTCAAAAATTAAACAAATTGCTGCCTGGATAGCAATTATTGGTGGCGGAATAGGATTCTTCTTCTTTTCAATTGAGATCAAAGTCACGCTCTTTCATGTCTTCGATTAGCACTGGGCTACCAAATACATTGTCTACAGGTACATCGAAGAAACCTTGAATTTGTTCTGCATGTAGATCCACAGTTAAAACGCGGTCAACACCTACACTAGATAGGAAGTCTGCTACCACTTTAGCAGTGATTGGCACACGTGCTGAACGAACGCGGCGGTCTTGGCGTGCATAACCAAAGTATGGAATCACTGCTGTGATACGACCAGCAGAAGCACGACGTAGTGCATCAACCATAACGATAAGTTCCATAAGGTTATCGTTTGTTGGGGCACAAGTTGAAAATGCTAAACACAAAATGACTTCCCAAGTTTGAATTCAATGTTTGATGGTTTTATGAAATTACCCTTTCACCGTTACTTCGAGAGGGTTTATTTTAAATTTAGTGTTTTGTTTCTTAAGGTTTATTTTAGTTTTAATTTTGTCTTTAGGATTTTCATCTTTATATTTGTTACTATTTATTTACTTTTGTATCCTGAGTAGGACTGTAGGTCCAACGTTTTTATTGGGAGGTCAAGAGGGGCCCACGCTCAGAAAATAAATAGGCATGGGCTATATAAATATTTTTCTCTCCAAATTATTTGGGGGCAACTACACTTCGCGCGCGATGTTGTCATCGACCTCCTGATGATAGGGAGTGATGGCCCGGTCGCCTTCGCCATAAAGGTTCAGCTTTCGGATTTCCAACGGGTCGCGGCCTGTTGCGAAGGCTATTTCCTCGATAACCCGCTCACCACCGACCATGCCTTGCGGGCCGCCGAA
This sequence comes from Alatinidae sp. Z8VKAUB7J3, assembly GCA_010016025.2. NCBI lineage: Eukaryota > Metazoa > Cnidaria > Cubozoa > Carybdeida > Alatinidae > Alatinidae sp. Z8VKAUB7J3. Next base: position 63,044,767 of record JAAAKM020721499.1, on the reverse strand, counting down.
TCCGCGAAAGGCCGTGTTCGATACGGTATTGGTTTTGAGCGGTTCGGAGGTCAGCTTGACGTCGGGGTAGTAGTAGCAATTGTCCGCATGGAATAACGCCCTGTCTGTCACCGGCCCTGACAAATCCGAGGACCAACCGCAGCGGGCAAGGAGGAGAAGACGGAAAAGATTTATCATCGGGTGTCGGGGGAAGAGGAATTACGCCCTGTGCAACCGGGTGATATTGCCATTCTCATTCGCCAGCGCACCTATTTGCCGGAACTGGAATCGACGCTGCGGCGCTATGGCGTTCCGTTTAAAACCATTGGCGGTATCGGTTTTTTTAAACGGCAGGAGATTTTCGATGTCTACCACCTGCTGCGATTTTTAGATAATCCGTCTGACGATTTTGCCCTCATCGCCTTGCTGCGTTCCCCGTTTGCCGGTATTTCCGATGCCGGGTTGCTTCACCTTTCGCTGGAGGTCAACATCGCAGCGTCTACCTAGCTGAGAAGCTGGCTGACGAATTCACCAAGCACTATGACAACGTATTGGTCAGGCACCGCCAACTCGGGAGCCATTGAACCAAGCCCTATTTACAGGTTCGCTAGATCGCTAAATTATTGCGTGACTGTCGAATAACTTCCGCTAAACTCGCGGACTATGCCAGAAGCCACCCTGACACTGATAAACCCTCTCGGGCTGCACGCCCGTGCTGCCGCAAAGCTAGTTGATGTGGCCAAGGGGTATGGTGCGTCCATTGAGCTTGACTTTAATGGCACCAACGTCGATGCAAAAACAACGGACAGCGGGAATACCTGGGAAACCTTTACTTCATATAGTACCGCCAGCTGGTTGGAAGACGTCTATTTCAACGATTCCAAGCTGGGCTGGGCGGCGAGCGGCAGCGGAGATATTCTGAAAACCGCCGACGGCGGACGGCATTGGGAGGTTCTGCATTTCAATCCAAACGCAGATCCTTTTAGTATTTTTTTCGTCGACGCCCATATCGGCTGGACGGCGGGAAGAAATGGATACATTCAGAAAACGATAGACGGCGGCCATAATTGGGAACCGCAAATTTCCGGCGTCTCGCAGGAACTATTAACGCAAATGAGTTTTTCAAAGAAAAGTAAAGAGCTACATTAAACCAAAAATAGGCCAAGAATGAAGTCAAAATTGAAAATAATTACTTATTACTATTAGTTAACCTTATATAACCGGGGAAAAACTAACAATCCTTATCCTTAGACTCTGGGGGATTGTTCCAACCCTGGGGGTATTTTTATATGATCTTTGTACTATTCTGAACAAAATGGCTATCTCAAAATTTTCATCTGAAGTAGTTTCCCTGTATGTACTTTAAAAATAGTTCTATCCCTGTGTACTATTGAAGTTGCTAACCTTTTCTATAAGTTCTTTGGCACCGAAGTCGCAGCGGTGGTCGATGGGATACCCGTCTATCGCTCGGCGAACGGCTCGTGGGGCTACCGGAGGTTCAATCGCTTCCACCTCATCGCGCCGACGAACTACCTGCAGCCCTTGTTCGAGGCGCCACGAGCCGTCGACGTGCAGCGGCAAAGGCCCGAGTCCGGCCGAACCGTCCCGTACGTTCTCATCCGGGCTCCGAAGCCGAACTCTGCGGTCGGTGCGAAACTCGCGCGCCTGTCCGCGACCAACGGAGCCGTCTCCCTGCAGTACATCGCGGACCTACCCCAAGTCGAAGTCGGCGCACCCCCGCAGAACTGCATGCCTGCTGGATTCTCAAACTCGCAATGGCTACAGCGCATCCCTACCTGCCATATGTTCGGAGTGCGTTACTGACACGTTTGGCCGCATTGGCGTAAACCTCTCCCTGCCTTTCGGCTGCAATGTTGCGCCAGAGCCAAATATACCCGATATTCGGACCTGCACACCCGTGCTGTTCGCACAACTGCACAACCGGGGGAGAACCCGATGTCATCCGACTACAGATTGCAACTCAAGCCCGTTAACGCAACCTGCGGCGCGTTGGTCGAAGGCATAGATCTTGCTCAGCTCGATGACGGGGCCAAAGGGTTTCTCCGATTTAACTAATTCGAAATGATCTTCTTGACATGATCGCCAAAGGCGAACATTTTACTAATTGACAACAAAGTGGAAGAGCGCCAAAACCCTCTACCCACGAGGTACCTCTGACCTTGGGCCTTGGTGCGATATACAGTAACGTGATATTTCGAACAATGAAACATACAAAAAACATTCGAAAAAACAGACCTGCATGTACTCCACAAGCCATATGGACCTTCTCAATGTCTTGCCTTTGTGCTCAGTAGCCCCGCGGCACCGCGATCCGGGCGGGTTATACAATTGGCGGTAATTGACTCACCTGATCCAATTGCAGCCGTACGATGATCACAACCAAAAGCTCGAATCGAACGTTCATCCTCCCGATTGGGTCAATCCCGAGCCGGCTGATCGATACAACCTGGTTGTGATCGGTGGTGGAACGGCGGGATTGGTTTCGGCGATTGGAGCAACCGGTTTGGGGGCCAAGGTTGCTTTGGTTGAACGAGAGCTGCTGGGTGGTGATTGTTTGAACGTCGGTTGTGTGCCGTCCAAGGCGCTGATCAGTGCGGCTCGAGCAGCCGCGGCCGTTCGGGATGCAGGCGAATTTGGTGTGGAAGTTCCCGAGGGCACGAAGAAAATAAATAATTTTTTCAACTCGAAGTAATGAGCAGCATTAAAACTTAAAACGAACATAAAATTTTACGTATATAAGGGGGTTCGTCTCCTCCACAATACCTTGCTCTCTACGCTAATATATTTTTAGTAATTTCAACTATTTATTCTAAGGTCTTTGTGATTCAGGGGTCATTCTTAAAGATTTGAGACAAAATTCAAGCTTTAGTGTAAAGAACGAGCTATTGACGAGGGGAAGAACTCCTTCATATACGAAATAAAAATACACAAATATAGAAGTTTGTTACGTAAGTTGATTCGTAAGGTACGTATACTGTTCAAAATCAATTCCCTAAATAAAGTGAGTTTTGGGCAATTAAAGTTTCAAGTTGCAAGTTTAAACAAGGTTGCATATAATGAGGTTTTAATAGGGACAAATGAATTGATAAGCGAAACCGATCAAAATGTAACATTCATTTACCTAAAACCCTGAAAAAAAGCTCTAATATATTTCGATTTGACATACCCATATTAGTAAAAAGTACAGATTACCTTACCGTATTCACCCATGCTAACTAGAAATAATTTTAAGAAATTATCGATATGATTTTAAGACTAATTATTTCTAACTAGAAAAATTTCCTGAACCTTGTTGTTACGATCACAAATTCGGATACGTTCAATATTCAAAAATATTAACTACCGGACTTAACGGGAGGCAACGCACCAAGGAACGGAAATTTTCCAATGTTAAGAAGTTTTGAATCAGCCACTAATCGATAATCATCGCGCTCAGGATTAACAAAGGCAGGGGAAAGGTTTAAATCTGTCTTACTTTGTCGGCTTTCAGGAGCCGGAACATTGGACGCCTCCTTTTGAAGGTAGTTCGCATTGTTCGCATAGAGGGCATTGTAAGAAAGTTGAGTTTCGCTTTTGGGGGAGAAAAGAAACCCAACCTTACTGACCCACTGCATGATGGAAATACACCCTTTAAATTTGAAAGGTGAAAAGGGCAGTTTGTTGTGCACCTAAACAATCACCATGTAAGACATTGGTACATTTTTGATGTTTAAAAACCATGACCATATTTAAAAGTCAGTTTGGGGGCAACTAAGTTAAATTTATATATAGGTCAAGGGTTTTGATGTTGGATGATTATGTAACATGGTGTATAGTAATGGGTAAATACCAAAGCTTAAATTAAATTTGGGGATGTTCCATCTGTTGATCAACAATTCACATATAACTGAAGCACATACATACAACAATAACACTCCAATTTAGTACTGAAAAGAAAATCCAGTAAAATATATTTCACAAAAAGTAGAAAAAATCAATCAAGATCAGTAACTGCCTAATAACACTTACCTTCAAGGTACAGTACATACTAGGTTAAATTAGTATTCTTGTTACCTTGTTACTTAACTGCACTTTTCTCTATTTTTCCGTCTAGGTATTCCTGGTGCTATTATTGCCTTTACATTACCTTTACGATGGGATGATTATGGGCCAGACGATTAGTAAGTATGACAATAAAGTCTTTAGTACTAGTTCACAGCTACGGAGCTCAAGTGCTACACAGCATAATACAGGACAGACTTTCAAGGTAATTTGTTCGAGGGAAGCCAGCATTTGCTGGCATGGGCCGATACGCTGACAGAAATCAAGACTATTTGCCATTGCGGACGAAAAGCGACGATGGTCTTGCGTATCGATAGTGAAGGAAGAGCTATCAAAGATGGGAACCAGGTGCAAATAGGCGGAAATGACCGCTACCTCTCAGTTTGCAGATTGCACTTTAAACAGGGGCTCTCTGCCCGTGCTAGCAATGAGCTTCCGCTGTTGGATAACTTGGAGAATTAAGGGATCCAGGAGATCTAGGACAATCCGGCATGCGGGTGGGAGTTAAAGCTCCAAGACATTGCTTAAGTCAACCAAACATCAGTTATAGTCTCCCTTGTGCACTGTACGAAAGGATACACGTGTTAAACAAAACTTCAAAAGCCAAACTCAGCAAAATTAAAATAATTAAATATAAATGAGATTTTGCAAATATTATGATTTAGCTAGTTTTAACTGACTGAAAAACTATACAAATTCTGATTGATTCAAGTTAGGGCTAGAAAAATCCTGGTATTAATACAATGTCGTCGCAAATGATCAAAGGTCAAACCTAACCCCAATAGTACTTAACTGGGTAGAAACGAAACTTTTGGCAGTAACCGAAACTCTAAAAAATACAATTTTGATACTAGTAGTTACATCAAAAGAATCGCGTTTTGATACTGATTTTAAATATAGAAGTTTTATCAAGTTTAGTCTTACCCATCAAAAGTTACGAGCCTGAGAAAATTTGCCTTATTTTTGAAAATAGGGGAAAACACCCGTAAAAGTCATACAATCTTAACGAAAATCAATAAATCAATAATCTGTCAATTTCCAATCGAATGAGCTGCTTTCGAAGTTCGTACGACAACAAATGTCCATCTCCAAATTAATATCATTTGTATTTGGGAAAATACGAGGTTGTGACTCCAGAGCCAAGAAGCTTCAATTTCTTTTTTTCTGCTTTCTTTTCAAATTTTTTATTCTTACCAGTAGTTAGTAAGCTTTCAATGATAACACTGTAGCCACATCTTGGTTCAAGATATTGTAAAAGTGACTTTTCCCATCCATAAGTGACAAAAAAAATTGTCTTGGAATGACAAATGGGACAAAAAAGTGAATTTGCAAACAAAAGTGATTGCTAACAACACGATCAACCACATTGTTTGCCATGCCCATTTTACAGGCTGAGAAACTATCTTACCAGAAAGTATGAACTTGCTATAAGGAAATGCCTTACATCTTTTAGTTTACAAACTTAGTTTTGAGGAGAAAAGGTTTGAAAAAAAATCCTTAGGTTTGATAATACGCACTAGAACGGTGTCATCGGGGAGCGGTACATTATTTCACGCTTTCATTAAATGATAGGAGTCATCAGAAGGAACGCTAAAGGGGATTTTTTCAATAAGTTTAAGCCATCGATTCCTGTGTAAACGAATATTTTTACAGGAAAATGCCCAAAAAATGTCACACGTGTGATAGTGTTTACTGGAGGGTATGGTTTGTCAGCCATTAAGTGTCACAGACTGGGAATTGTCATGAAACTTAGCAATCGTGATCAGAACGATAATTGGTGAACTTACCAGAATTTCATCGCATTGCTTGTGGTGGGGTGTTATGGGAATGGATGTTGGCGCTTTATCTACATTCTTTTATGGGTTTAGAGATCGTGAGATGCTCAACGATATTTTTGAAGAAACTTGCGGTGCACGACTCACTATGAATTACAATGTTCCAGGAGGTTTGATGCAGGATATTCATCCAAATTTTATCAATAGAGTTAAGAAATTTGTGGCGCACTTTAAAACCAAAATACCTGAATACGATAGACTGTTGACTGAGAATGTCATCTTTCAAAAGCGAACAAAGCTCGGTTCGATGAATCCATAGCCTTTTGTGGTGTTGAACCACTTCACGGTGCCCGTCGGCATGTCCGCGTCTCCTTCAATCTTGCCTTGCCGGAGGTGTCCAGACCTCCGGGTCTTGTCCGTCACAGCCGCCTTTCATGCCCCCCGGGCCCGAGAAACCCCGCCCCCAATCGCCTGATTGTCGAAAGTCACGTAGGGGCAAGGATTGCACGCCTTTGTAAAAAATCAAGAACAAGCACTGGCCGCGCCGCGCTTGCGTGATAATTTGCGGAAAAATCCCGGAGGCCTCGATGCAGCTATTTGGACTGAAAACCATCAATCAAAATGTTTTATAAATATTAAAACGAATTCGCAAAGCGATCTTTCTGTTAAAACGCTCATTCAAACAGCTATTTCTGTTTTTATTAATTTTTTCAAGAACAACGGATATTTGAACTAAATGACTATCTTAAATTTCGATCGTTTGGATTTGGGAAAAGAGGGCAGGGGGGCGGAGTGGTTGCCCTCCAGTGAATTCTGACTCTTAAAATGGGATTTAGAACTTTCAATTTTGAATTGAATGAGGCCCCTTCAAAGTTTCTACGACCACCCCATAAAACCTTATTTGCCCCGGGACATGATTTACAACCCGCGGACCGATCTCCGCCGATGCCTATGTCGTGGCCCTGGGTCCGTTCGCCGCCAAAATGATGCGCCCCCTGAAGATCGATCTACCGATCTACCCGGTGAAGGGATATTCGATTACCGGCGACATTGTGGACACTGACGCAGCTCCTCGGTCTTCGATCCTGGACGAGCATTCCAAGTTGATGGCGACACGGCTCGGTGATCGGCTTCGCGTAGCCGGGAGCGCCGAAGTCGTCGGCTTCAACAAAGACCTGTCGAAGACGGCCATCAATGGCATCATCGATGCAACGCGGCGCGTGTTTCCGGATGCGGTCGATATGTGCCCACGTTAAAGGACCCCTCTCTTTGCAAGGATCTATTAATTCTTGGTTTTGATATGCAGCAGCCTTCAATTGCTCAAAACAACTTTCGGCATCAGGAATATCTGAGTAGGTAGACACAAAAGAAGGCAAAGGTTTCTTATGGTCGATAGCTTCTGCTATTGCTAAAATTTGTTTTTCTTCATCGGTAAGTTTGTTTTTCAAACGCCTCTTTTCGAATTCTGCAAGACATTTTTGATTTTTCATTATTCTTTTGCTTTTCATAGCGGTTTTAATTGACTCATCTTCGAAACCTGTGTCAGATTCCAGTATACCTATTTCCAGCAGTTTAAGTACAAACTTAAACTGAAAAGAAAAGCCGGTACTACGGCTCTTCTTTTCCTTTCCTGCTGTCTTCTGCATTTGTATTGTTTTTAAGCGTTTGTTTAATTGCTGTACGAGTCGACTGACTAAGGTAATTCTTAAGACCTAACCTGGTACGTTGATACACAAGTTATAAAATTAGGACTTCGGTTGTTCTCTTCCAATCTTCATCGGTGTTCGTGATATTGTTAATGTTGGATTTTGATGTGGGCGATCCATTAACAGTCGTAGTTTGGCTGGAAGGATAGATATGATTTGCAAATCTCCATTTATTTAGTGAAACTATTGTTTTTAAAATTTGTGAAGGTTATCAATCACCCTTAATCATTTCTGCAAAAGGACGTCAGCCTGGTATGATTATAGAGAACGATGGCTCAATGCATATTTTAAAACTTACATTGCACTTTGAAACAATCATAAATTTATACTACGAATAGATATACGTTTCGACTTCTGTCGCAGATCATCATCGTCATCTCACATAGCCCCCAGAAGGGCAGGTGAAGTTTTGATTATATGCTGCCACCCTTCCCGTTCATGTGCGGCCCAAAAAGCTTCCTTCGCTGAGCAACCTATCCTCCCTGGATTACATGCAGCTTCTGCGAGAATTTGATAGCCCAGTAAGTTCCCTCGCAACAGATCAGCAAATTTTGCTGCGCAACCGGGCGGATGTCCGCACCTTCGGTTACGATCTGGCGGGAAATAAAATTGCTGCCGGCGATGCTGTAAACGATGCTGCCAAACACCCCGCGCAGCTTTCGATTTACGCTGAAGACGATATTCGCTCCGAGCAACTGAACATCCGTTTCGGGCTGCGCTATGATCTCTTTTCCAGCGACGCACTGGTGTTTCGGAACCCGCTCAACCCGGAAATTAGCAGCCAAACCAATCTGGGTAAACCATTGGAAACTACAGAGTATATAATATAATTAGTTTAGTTTACTTTATTATAACTACGCAACACCACATATGGTAATAGTCTATATGACATGATAACAACCTGTAGCGGCGTGATAAACAATATGACGTAATAACAACCTAATATGGTGTGATTTGTTTGATATTGCCTCTTAGAATCAAATCAGTTACCTAAAGCTTAGTCTCAAACCTATAGGAAATCACATTAAAATTTTATTTTTTCCCCAAAATATCAAAGGTATAGGTTTCGGAACGAACCAAAGTAAAATTTAAAATTGTTTAACGTCCCAAGATTGATTACATGTAAATGTTTTAAATAAATCTGGACGACCATAGGGACGAACATACGCAATAGCATCTGTTAGGATATTGTAGGGCATCGTAGCATCGATGAGTTTCAGCAATTCTTACCAACTGAGCGTTTCTCTTATGAAAAATAATATCCTGAGGTAAAAGATAATCACCGACCATAAAGATTGCTACTTCATCGATAGTTGGAGCATTGTATCTACGCATATGTTATGCAGGAGGCGTTTTGTCAGCGGAAATAACAATTTTATGCGTATCAGTAGGCATCTAATCGATGGCTTTTTTGAATCCAGCATCTCTACTTCTTCCATAAAGGCCGCCGGTGACAGCACCACGCCGTTGCCGATGAGGCAAGCAACGGTATCGCGCAGGATCCCGGACGGGATGAGGTGGAGCACCGTTTTTTCGCCGTCAATCACCACGGTGTGGCCAGCGTTGTGGCCGCCCTGGAAACGCACAACCGCATCGACTCTGTCGGTGAGCATGTCAACGACCTTGCCTTTGCCTTCATCGCCCCACTGGGTGCCGACTATGACAATAGATTTACCCACGCTGACTCCCGTTTACCGCGCTACGACGCGCTTATCACGTCTTCGAGCTGCCGCTGTACTTTGCGCTGATGTTTACCAACTCAATTTGTTTACCCAGTGGCTGAAAACATAGGGAGAGGGGGTGTTCTTCTCCACCCCATACATAACGCCCCTGAGTGCTGCTCCTGAAAAAAAGAATAGAGTATAGGTAGAATCCGCGTTTCTAAAAATATAATGTGATTGTCTCACAAAGGACTTATTTTTTATGTATTCTAGCTTAAATCATTTTCTAGTTACAATGATTATTCATGGCGTAGAAATTACTGGCTTACTAGTATCTATGTATGCACTCTATGATCCAGCTGGTAGAAAATGGTTGAAAATGAAATTGGAAAATTTCTTAGTTTTAAGTCGTATGGTGGCAAATGAACAATTTCAGAGGAATTAAGAAAGACTTTCGTTAAATCAATTCATCCTTTCAGCTTGTCTTTTACAGGTGCTAAAATAACAAGTTAGTTATTCAATTATAATTATAAGAAATCTAAATTAAGTAGTAGCATAATTATTATGTTATTCTTTAGTTTTATGTCAAATTTTAGTTTGCATATCCATGGGATTTGTTTCTGTTTTTTATTCCATACCTTTTCTTTTAGCTGTTCAGTCATTTATCATCTTGTCTAATTTTGTACGTCTCATAGATAATATACCCCGCGGTAGATGTCGGTAACTCGATCAGCCGGGTAATGCCAAGAGTTGCGACGGACGCGCAGTTGTCCGGTGCGGTGAAATTCCGACAGCTGTGGCAAACCTACCGTGAACAGCAGGACCTGATTGCCATCGGTGCTTATGAACCTGGTGGGGATCCAATTCTGGACGAAGCAATCGCTCTGTATCCCGCGTTGTGTAGATTTATATCTCAGGGGGAAGGAGAACAACAGCTGCTCTCTGACAAGGTCAATCAGTTGAGCGAGCTTCTGATGCAAAACAGGATGCTCGCAGATACACACGCTGTGAATAAAAAATTAGAAAAAATGAGGTATTTTTAACTTACGAACGGGTGATCGGATCTCAGTGAAATTTGATATTTAGAAGCATATCGTGTCTCAGAGCTCTTATTTTAAATCCCGACAGGATCTGGTGACACTGGGGGAAAGTTGGGAGGGGGAAACCTAAAACTTTGAAAACACTTAGATTGGAGGGATCGGGAAGAAACGTGGTGGGAAAAATAAGCAGAAGTCTTAGATACGTGATTTACATAATTGGAATGGATCCGCTCTATTGGGGGGGGGATTCTGAAAAATAAGAAAAAAAGACGTATTTTTAACTTACCTTATATTGAAGAAAACGGTCGCCGGGTAAACAAAACGACCTGGCGGGAAAACGGCGCCTTAGTGCGTTTTGTTAGCGCTACCGCTCGTTTCAACACAAGCGTCACCATTTCTAAATTACGAGCGCTTTTCCAAGGCAAGGAAGAAGAGGTCGTTGAAGACGTCCGCGATCAGCAGCGCGATCAGACCCGAGTAGATAATCTGCGTCAGGAAGAGGACTTTTTAAGTCTGTTTGAAAATTTCCGGCTTAGTCATACCTTAGTCATGAACTGGGACGCCGATCCTAGCTTTGGTCGCGAAAAATTTGACGTTACCACTGTCGCGACTGGCGGCGGAAGCGAGTCCGATCGAACCTCGAGAGTCGGAGCCGCAGGCGCGCTTACGCGGTGACGCCGAAGCCGCCGCGGATCTCGTCGAGCAGGCGCTCGCACCCGGCATACGACAAGTCGAGCACCAGCTCGAAGCCGCGCTCGCCGCCCGAATACGGGTCGGGCATCTCGTCCCAGCCGCGATCCGGAACCAGCTCCATGAAGTTGCGGATCTTGTGAGCCTGATCGGCGGGGCAGCGGGCGCGCAGCGCCTCACAGTGCGCGTGCTCGACCGCCAGAATGTGGTCGAACCGCGTGAAGGAAGAAGGAAGTGAAGGAAGTGAAATATTTTGAAATTGTCATGGTTGCAGAAGGCTGCAGTCTATTAACTGACGAACTCTAACCCCGTAGTAGCCGAAAATTTAAAAGCACGTTTTCAAAAACCTGTTTAGTGAGAAAGAATTGTCAATTGACTTTGATTTCAGAATGGCAACAGTTATTTTGATTAATCTTGGCGGAAAAGTTTATTAACAAAACAAGTTTACGGGAATTTCGGAAAACCCCTAGAAAAATGAAGTCGGATTGAAATGAAAATTGTACCATTGGAATCAAAATAGCTGCCAGCTTTTCCTCCCAAGATTGGTATGCAACTCTTATTTCCTGTCTTGATCTCACGTGTCACCAGAAATCACTAATTAGGTTAACCGACTTATTCAAATCTCTAGAAACAGATGGGGAAGAAAGATTTATTACAAACGAGGTGATATTGCCGGCTGAATAGAGATCTCCCCACTTAAGAAGGGAGTCAGTTGTCAAGCTACAGATTGGTAACTCTAACTATATAAATGACATTTTAATTAAGAAAATAACAGACTTTAAAGATCAACTATGGTTACCTCATATGCAAAGGATAAAGCCAAACTTTAAAATAGCGTTTTGGGCCTCGAACGGGGCGGTGGCACATTCATTTTGGAAAAGAACGTTTTCCTTGAAAAAGCACCTTGGTTAATGAATATGCAGCAATCTGCATTTATAGAAACGGAACAGATCCGCGTAGCCTGCCTCACAGATCGCGGTTTTTAGCCTCTTCGCTGCTGTCATGCCTGCCTTCGCGTGATCTCCATGCTGCTAACGCTCACACTCCACAACGACGGCGAGATGCACACCAGCATGTGCCTAATCGCGAGCGGTCCCCTTTGGGGGCTGTGTGTTTGATTTAGTTTTGCAAGTAGATTTGGTTGCGGGAGTAGGATTTGAACCTACATTCGCACCCACCTATCTGAGCAAGGCCAACACCGCGGTGCAGATTGCGGCGGCGCTGCTGCTGCTGGTGTGGTTGTGCAACTTCGGCGCGTTCAGCGCCGTGCTCGGCGTGCTGCTGGATCCCTACGGTTTTTACCTGCTGGCGGTGCTGGCGGCCGGCTCCGGCATCGACTATGTGATCACCTGGAGCCTGCGCGCCTGGCGGGAGGCCCGTTCATGAGCCGCCGGCCGGAGGTCTCCACCCCCGCGCAGTTGGCGCTGCGCCTGCCGCTGGCGGAACGGGCCCGGTTCGATACCTTCGAAACCGGAGACAAGCAGCGTGGCCTGAACCTGGTCCGTCAGCACGGTGTGAATGCCTTTGGGAAGTTTCCCGACCGCGTCGCGCAGGGAGAGTTCATCAAGTATGTCGAACATCTGCGGTTCAGTGGCGAAGGGACAGGCAAGACGCAGGTTCTGGGCCACCGAGCCATGCACAAGCACCGGCCGCGCGGGCACATAGCTTATGAACTGGCGCAGCTGCGACACCGGGATTTGGCTGACGTTGACCCCGTTTATCGTCAGCACGCCGGTCTGAGGCTGCAGCAACCCTGCCACCAGCCGCAGCAATGTCGACTTCCCTGCTGCCGACAGCAGGTCACGCAGCTCAGATTCTTTCAGCGTCTCACCGAAATTCGCAGGCATCGGTGAACTACGTGTCAATTTCTGTTGCTCAATATCCGATTTATTGATTCGAACTTCTTTTCCTTGGTCGTTCACGATGGTGATTTGACGATCATTCTCATCCGCAGACTTTTTAACGAATCCGTTGAGCAACTGGCCATCGACTGTTGAAATCAATGTGGCACGAAACGCTTCATCGACATTTCGATTGGGATGCAACACGTCTTCGATCAATCGATCAACACCGCGGCTACCGATACCATCCAGATTAGGACCGACCTGCCTGTCCAACTCAACTTTTTTTTTACCTCATCCCGTTTATCTAAACCCTCGTGCAACTCAACTCAACTCAGCCATCACTTAATTCAAATCTGCAAATCAACCCTTGTTTAAGTCAACCCCCATGCAACTCAACCCCATTCAACTAAAACTCTTAAAATTAGCCCAAATCATCTGAACTTTTATTCATACTAAACACCAATTTATCTCAACTTCTATCGAACTAGGGGCATCGTTTTGGATGGTAATAGTGGTCAGGAGGAAAATGTTGCCCAGGATTCTCCCTTCATGATACTGGAAAATACCTTTTTATTGCACACTATCAAAAACAAAAGAAGTTTTTTGGGTCAAATCTTTAGTTGAGGCATAATCTTTAAGATTTCCATGCAAAAGAAACGATCGAGTTTTCCAAATGTTTGGTAAATAATGTGTTTTACCAAATTAAAATTCAACAGTATGTGAAAACAAAAGGCTCAGTAAGCCCTGCTACGGCTTCTCGTGTCCAAAGAAGCGCACCTTTTCTAAAGACAGTAGAGGTATATGACACAAAATATTTTCTATCTTTTGGGTCAGTGTGTTAAAAAATTTTCAATACTTTTTTTTGCTCCAAACTTTCGGTAGACTTTACAGGAGAAAGTCATATGTCATTTAAAACAATTCCGGAAGCAGTCAAATTAAAAAAAATCCTGATCACTTCATGCAGATCAGGTATTTTTATGACACTGACAAAAAAGAAGAAATAACTTGGAAAACTAACTGTTTTGTTATGCAGGCTCGGCATAAAGAAACTAGTATGCAGAACTGTGAAATGTGATCTTTGTATTGTTCTTAGATTTATTTCCGCATTCAAAAACAGTAAAAGTACTCGGTCATGTTCTGTCGTTTGGATCTCATGCGGGGCAAATAGTAGTTAAATCATTAATATACGGATTTACGTTGCGAATAATACAAAGCCAGCTTGGCCTTTTTATTGCCGATGATTTTGCCTTTTAGCTCAGGCATGTCTTCCAGTACCTCAAAGCCCAATAGGTTTTTCCAAAACCGACAGGAATCTTCAAGATTGCGCACTTGCAGATTGATATGGTCTATACCAGTGGTTTCCAGGCTCATATAAACAGGTTTTTCGAAATGCTACTATAAATTTAGTAAGCCTCGGCTTTGCTGTCTATATAGCAAATAAGAATTCCAGTTTAAAACTCCAAATGCTTGGGTGTTCTTGGGAAGGGAATGACATCACGAATATTGCTGACGCCTGTTACAGAGCTACATATTACATATTTTGTAATAGAAACAAGGAATGGTCTGATCCAAAACGTTTGTGCAATTCGAGCTACATATTACATACTTTGTAATAGAAACAAGGAATGTTCTGATCCAAAATTTTTGTCAAGGAAAGAGCTGTATACCATACGCATTCCAGTATGCGTTATTGTAAGTGATTGCTGGGATTGTATGCTAATTAAGACATGAATAGATTGAAGTAATATTGTTTTATTTGTTCTCTCGATGGTTACTCTATTTCTTGATGCTAAGGTTGTTCCTTTAATATCTGTTAGTGCTTCTATACATCTCCGTATAAGAGTCTGAGTGCGTATCGACGTACATCTCACTCACAGCTCCCTGCCATCTAGGCAAGGATGTAGGAAAAAGTCTTGACATCTTCCATAGCAAGTCACGACATATTGAGGCATCCAGAATCAAAACTCATGATAGCGGATCATATAAAAGGTCAGGTTGTTCATGTGTCTGTCTGAGACACTTAATGGAAATTCGGTTCGGTTTAGTTATCTGCCCTGAATTAACAACTTTATCATCTCAAGTACTGTTGAAAACCTCAACAATGGCGTAAGACAAACAATAATGCGCATACCGTGAAAAGTGGTATTACACGGTCTGGCGTCTTCTGGACCGTCACGGTTACACGGCCAAAAAAAGACTGCCCATGCCGCAGAACAGGACCGTGCCGATGTGAGGGCGGCCCGCGAGGCCTGGATTGACGGGCAGTTGAAGCTTGAACCGGGGGGCTGATCTTCTTGGATGAGTGTGGCACCAATACCAAGATGGCGCGCCTTTACGGCCGCTCCAAGAGAGGCGAGCGCTGCCGGGCAGTGGTTCCTCACGGGCACTGGAAGACGACGACACGGGTCTCAGCTCTGAGATCGGACGGCATCATTGCGCCTTTGATCCTTGATGGGGCGATGATCAGGGCTCAAGCCCAATCCTTCAAGTTTATAATTACCAGGGGAAATGTAATTTTTCATAGAAGACAAACTTGAAATTTTGTCTCTTTGTGAATGTGCTTGAAACTTCGTCGAAATACCCCCGAATTAGAGTCTGATATCTAATATTACATTTTAGCTATCAAATTGGTGATGACCCTGTAGAAATAATAAGCGAAAGACCAGTATCAGCCCATTCATCGGCAGAGAGTAACCCCAGAAGCCCCTCTGTGGAGCTGATGACAGTAAATCCAAAGACATTGACAAAACCAACTGATGTGGTGAATGACGAAGAAACATCACTCTTTACTTAGACAGCACTATTCCACTATTTATGATAGTGTTTATTTCAGAATAGGCCATGGAAAAGACTGTTCCCTAAATTTCATCAATTATTTGTTACTTAAAAATTAGAAATTTTAACTTTAAACATATCTGTTTTAGTGTAATCTTGCTCAGAAGCCTGACCTGGCCTATTGAAAAAAAATTCTGTAATGTTCTAGTTGAGAGGGTTCTTTCTAACTTGGGAAGAAGTTGAGTTTGGGGCAACACACTTTTAGAATTGAATCCAAACCCTAAAATACACGTTGGGAAGGAGTGGATAAGCATCTGGCTGTTCAACTTTTGATATATTTGCAGTTTCCAGCATCTTTACTAATAAAGCACATAACAAACAAAATCTTCACAACAGAAAACAGGTGTACCTGTTCATAAACTTGCAAAGTTTTATGTGGCATTCCTATGAGAACTGTTCTTGAAGCAAATAGCTTCCATACCAATGATATATCTGAAGTCAGCAGCCAACTAACCCTCTCTATTTATGACTGATAACTATTTGGTGCCTCAATTTCTTTGGTCGCAATAATCCACAGCACTAGTGCAATGAAGGACAGTGTAGTAATTTTGTCAGAATCCTAAGGGGGGGATTAAACGCTGAAGTTGTTGATCTTTAAATACACAAGTCCCCTACATGTCTTACCACTGGAACCAAATTGGTCTTACCATCAAATACAGCAGAAACAAATAATAGGTACACAAACTAGCAAAGGCTGCGCACCTCTCATTGCCGAAGATGATTATGAGCTAACAGCCGACTGTTGCTTCAAACTCCCCTATATGTCTCACAATTGGTATCGTCCTATTTTGGGTTTCAGTGTGTACCTTACTACTGAAGTTGTCAACTCCTTTAAACTTTCAAACTGGTACATCTCACGAAGGAGTTTTTGTACCAAAAAATGAGAAAATTATTAGCGCCGCTGACAGTACGGCGTTACCTAGCACAATTAGACAATTTGAAAATATATAAATAAGTCGATTCTTAATTTATAAGGCAGATTCTTTCGTTTTTAAAATCTTTTCTGGATTATAAAATAGTGAAGGCTAGACTGAATAACGAACTATTAATTAATACTAATAAATATCTTTCCTGAAAATTTTGGCAAAAAATTTGCAAGAAAAATTTACTTTACTATGTTTTATAACAATAGTTACATCAAAAGGACCGCATTTTAATGCTGATTTTGAATATGTAAGTTTCATTAAGTTTAAACTTAGCCTCATGAAACTTAGACCAGTAGAAATAAAGTCCTATAAATAGTTTAAACTAAAAACGACCAAAACTTATTATCAAAGAATAAATGAAACCCAAATAATAAAAATTAAAACACATGATCACATCGTAAAATCTTGAATCATAGAGATTTCCCGGAATTAATATAATTATATGTTAAATCTTTGGTTTATTTTCATTAGTTCTTTGCAGTTATCTTGATTATTATTGTGATTTATTTTTATTTTTCGTTGTTGTTTTTAAAAATTAAAGCAGTCTGTTCAAAATACATATACTTTTGAATAAAACGCAAGTAATTGATCAGCCCATAAAGAGCTATTGACTACCGTCGAAAGTTCAAGAGGTATATCTGATACTATTTCTCTACAGCAATCCCAAGTGCGAAAAACCGAATGATAAACTCAGCTGAAATCACGAACAGAAATGGGTAGAAATAATAGATGGCCGCACTTTCGGACCCGTGAGAAAATGTCACTTTTTTGTTTCTGTAAACTTTTCTATTTATCACTCAAAGAAGATATATTGGCTGTGGGGCGGGGTAACTGTCGCATATATTTAACACTTGTAAATTTTAGTTGATTTTCAATTTGAAGCTGGTGCCTGCCTGCTTATAAAAAAGATTTCCTAAGTCCTTCCTAAGCACCACTTAATCAAATCTTGCGCTTTTGTGGGTAATTTCATAATTGAGGGAGGTCTCCCCCCTACAGGTGCGTGGGGAAAATTTCCCCAGTTCCGTGGGTAGAAAATTTCTAGAAACGGAATTTCGAGTTGGTGAGAAGAACAAACAGCTGTTAAAGCAGTAGTGTCACCCTGCAGCACAAATAGTTTAAAAAACATGTAAGAAAACATGTTTCTGGGAGCAAAATTTTGAAATAATATCTATATGATATTAAAAATGATCTGAATTTAAATCAGTAAAACTTCCTCGTATGTTGAGTAGTTTTGTCCAAATATAATTTTTATAATTTTTTGATATGGATCATATGGCAATAAAGAGGTCATGCAAATGGGAAAACAAGCTCGAATCCTGGTAAAAAAAACAAAAACAAAGCAACGTTCATCTTTGTACATACAACAGGAACTGGTATTTTAAATGACACCAGTCCATAAAGATGAGCAATGTATTAGTGTCAGGTATAGGCCGAATAAGGCCAAAAATGCTTTTAAGATTTTTTAACCTACATTTCAAAGAATAATTTGGCAGCAATTTAAATTTATTCAAAAATATTTATTCACCATAAAGTGAGAAAAAGACAAAAGCAGGGAACATCTATTTTATATTTACTTCATATTTATCGTAAAAACAATGGATTCAGTCATACTTCAGACATACATAATTTTAGATACCCTAAAGAAACATTATGCCAAACTTAGTCATGAAATTAAAAAGGATTCATTTTAATAAATTAAAAATGAGACTAAAAACTTTGCAGCAAAACATGTTCTCCCACTATGAACCACAAAAAGTGAACAGAGACGAAAAACTTAAACCAGATGACCATATTTATTTAGACTCACAGAGGGATTCTAGAAAATCAAATATGTAAACTTGGAACTTGGTGGGAAGAATAAGCACATGTCCTATATACGTTATTGACATAACCAGACCGGATCCGCTCTCTTTGGGGGAGTTGAGACGGAGGGAAAAATTTGAAAAAATGAGGTATTTTTAACTTTCAGACGGGTGATCGGATCTTAATGAAATTTGTTATTTAGAAGGATCTCGTGTCTCAGAAATCTCATTTTAAATCTAAACCGGTTTCGGTGAGATTGGGGAGTCGGAGGGGGAAACGGGAAATATTGGAAAACGCTTAGAGTGGAGAGGTCGGGATGGCACTTGGGCTGAGGAAGAAGGACCAGTTCTGGTCATTGAAAAATGCCCCTTTTTTTGTATTTTCATTAAAAAAAAGCGTCAGAATAGCCCATTCAACTAATTTTTTAAATATGTTATCCCCCTCTAAATATGATCCTTCTGAACCAAACGACAGAATACCTTAAAAATTTTAGAATATTTACATGAATCAACTGTATATCATCAATAATAAAACCGAAATTAAAAATAAAAGAGCAGGAAAGATTTTTCAAGAAAAGAGTTTACAAATAGTTGTATTTAAAGAGTTGTAAAATAGAGTTTGAAGTACAAATAGCTATTATCAAACATTAGGCTGGAACTACTTGACTCACTGTCTTATGAGATTGTTCCTTCTTGTATAGAAGCACGCTGTTTGAGATTGATGAACTGACCTTTTTGGTGTTCGAAATCAACATTAGTACTACTGACACTAAGGAGCGGAACCAGTAAGAATTCCCTGAATATTTATGTCATTGTAGGTGCAATATACTTAATTATGCAACAATGCAAATTCATTAATTACCTCACAGGAAATTTTGCCGTTATTTTCCGCGCTCCCTCGAAGTTTTCAGGTTTCTGCCACCCTGAGGTAAACAAGTCTGGAGTATTCCACTATTTGTCTTTGCAACAGAATAAATACTAGTTCTAAGAGAACTACTCACTTAAACTGCTTAATGGGGCTAATGGTTCGAAAATAAACTGAAAGTCAACCGAACATTTACGTTCAACAGAAGCCTGATGATTCCAAGCACTCTCTATTTCCTAACCGCGCGCGCGCGCGCGCACACACACACACACACACACGCACACACACACACACACACACACACACACACACACACACACACACACACACACACACATATATAAATATATATATATATATATGTATAACAGTACAGTCTGCTGAGCATATATATGCATCTATAGAACTCAAAAATACACAATTTCTTCAAGCTTAATTTGTTTTTTAATTTTGATTTATTTTCAGTACCAAAATGGGTATTGATTCTAAAAGATTTAAGAATCACCGACTCCTTGCAATTTTTTAGGAAAATTTCCAGATTTGACAAATTTGCATATTTTTTAACCAAAGGAAAATAATAATTGACAGAAGTGGCTAATTGTTGCCTGTAAGCTTAACGAATGAAAGTTTTTAAGCCAAACTGGCATGCCATGACAACAAATAACAAAGATAGATAAAACAAAAAAAAACCTCCAACAAGACTGCAGCCACTAGAGAGAAAAGAGATGAAAGACTAAAATATCGCGAAAATAGATCTTCTGCCAGAATTAAGTACAACATAATTGTTTTCAGCTTCATGACTTTGCTCAATCCCAATTTATAAGGTTTTAAAGACATGCAAATACATTTCCTCAATTTTGAAAAAATATTGATACAGCTCAGAATTCTATTCAAATAACTAGAATTGCATTTTGAGAACTAAAGTCAGAGAAAAAGCAACTGGTAACTGAAAATTGAGGTAAAATGTTGTTCTGTCAAAATTTCAATAGGTATAGATCTGTCATGTAGGCAAATTTCAGGGCCCTCTAGAGGGAGAAGGAGTGGAGGTGTGCTCTTTAAAAATGACGAAGAGCCACCAAATTCCTCAAAAAGGATAAGAACTTATTTTAGTTAGCAAACATCTACTAATATTTCAGCCAAGCCAAAGTATAGCTCTGACACGACTAAGAACGACAATTCTACGCCATCAGTAAGCAGTGTGGGCAGGAAAGCTAAAGTGAAGAGGGCAAGGCTATGGAAAGTAAGCGGGGACAGCCCTATTTGGGCAATTGTACCCCCTTTTACCGGTGAGCATAACATCCTCTTAAATCTAAATGAAGAGGCAGACGCTGTTGACTATTTCGGAGCATTGATGACTTCTGAAATCCTGTTGGTGATGCTCAAAGAACTGTAGATTTATTTTATTTGTATTTTTTGGGAGGTCTTTTTTTGTTCAAATACATAAAAGTATGATTATATTAGTTTAGTAACTTGTGTTCTCTTCCCTTATCCAATTTTTTCATTTTGTGTTTATCATCTTGTTTTAAGACTGCTGCTGCTTTTCTTTTCGTCAGAGCTACAGGCCTCTGCTATGATTTTAGTTGCTCCCGTTGATAAAAGCATGCAGATTGAAATTGCGAGTACTTCGAATATAAATGCTTGGCTTTCACCCAATGAGATAAGATAATATTTTCATAAGATTTGATAGGAAGTGCTAGAAATTCAAGTGAATTTCTAGTGACTTAACCTAAGAGGGCCTGAGTGAGGGGATTGACCTGGGGACCCCATACAGACATCCCCATTGAGAAGAGCTAGCAAGGCCATTGACACCCTCTTGCTTTGGTTTGTTTTTAGTGGATTGGGTAAAATTCTAGTTAATTGACTTCTTGCTATCTTGGAAAGGGTTTAGGTTAGGAAAATGAAACTTTCAGGGACGGGTCTACAGGCTAAAGTATGTCCTGGGAAGGTATTTTAAAGTACGCACCTCCACTCTTTCTCCCTCTAGAGGACCTGAAATTTGCCAACAATTCAAAGACCTTTAAAAAGAAAACCCAAAAGCATTAAGTCTTATAGAAATCGTTATTAGAAATTGGGACTTGGGGCTTAAATCATCAAAAAACTGCAGTTAGAGGACAGGCGACAATGAGAATCCATGCATAGAAGCCTGCCGCGTATGGGCTTCGCCCAGGCCCCAGTACTCGGCACGTCTTAGACATGTATATATTTGATTATCTAATTACGCATTATGACAATCATGCCATTTTCTGTAGTTTTAAGTCATAAGGTGGCGCGTCAGCAATTTGCCCCTCTTGCCCGTGGACTGGTTGTAATTCTCATAAACCAAGATTAGAATTTTGGAAGCTACAGAGATATCAGTGGTCAAATGTGGCTTTAAGGTACTGGTACTCTGAAATCGGATGAAGATTTACTAGATGTTTTCCAGAGAAATTGCATACGGATTGTTTATGGTTTCTGGCTGAGTGACTGTATTTGAAACAATAGGCTATAAAAAGTGTGGTTTAATCCCGCTTTCTAGGGCGGTAAGAGAGAAAAGTTGAGATAGCTATGGAAAGCTCTCCTGATGAAGAATGGCAGATTGTAAAATATTGTCCTTGTCAGCCAAGCGTTTAAGGCTGAAATGAAAGCAGGCGAGCCGCGCCAGGCGCATCGGACGTCGGGGGCGTTTCACCCGTTCGGGATCGCGCACCGCACGTGCACGGCGATGGGGCTGGTCGAGGTCATGGCGATGTCGCAAGTGGCGACGCTGCTGCACGAGCTCGACTTCGCGATGAGCCCGGACGACTACGAGTTGCGCCTGGTCGTGAAGCCGCTGCCGGCGCCCGACTCGCGCTTTCGCCTGCGGGTGCGCGGCCGCCGCGCGGAACGCGATCGCCTCGGTGCGTCTACCTACGTGGCAGAGGAACAGCTCACGGCGGCCTTTCCTGAGGCCGCGACACCGGCAGATCTTGAAAAATCTGGTTGTACCGTTTTCGGTCATTACGCAACATTCCCATTCTTCATAAAGCTACTTATCTACTATTTAGCCAGAGTCGACCCAGCTCTAAATGGGTACCTGAAGAAATCTGGGGAAGGTAAACAGGAATGGTGTGCAAAAGCGCAGGATGGCTGGCCTCCAACCCCCCATTGCACTTCCTGGCTAAAGGGCCAAGAAACGGAGATCAGCACCGCCGGTATGGACTGTAAAGTCTAATGCCGTATCCTTTATCTTTTTTACCTACTATTCTTTCGGGAATTCCGTAGTATTTCAAAGCTCTCCCAGGTGACTTTAAGAAAAATGAGAGTTGGAGGGGGCCTAGTTGCCTTCCAATTTTTTTGGTAACTCAAAAAGGGCCCTAGAACTTTTAATCTCCGTTAAAATGAGCCCTCTGGTGACATTCTAGGACCACTGTGTCGATACGATCATTTCTGGAAAATAAAAAAACAAATAAACACGCATCCGTGATCTCTCTTCTGGCAAAAAACAAAACAAAATTACACATTTTTGCAGATAGAAGCTTGAAACTTCTACAGTATGGTTTTCTGATACGCTGAATCTGATGGTGTAATTTTCATTAAGATTTTTATGACTTTACAGTCCATTTGTAAACAGCCGGTTGAATTCACTTAAGTCACAACAACGGTTAGAAGCCTCATACAACGAGATATAAGAACTTAGCCCTAAGTTATGGAACTTAGCTCATCTAAAAACCAGAGAAAACCCCAAACTTGGCGTAACCAACTTATTAACATAAATTTTATTCATCGACCTTATGTCGTGGAAATGAACCTCATTAACATGTATGAATACACTTGAAAAGAAGCGGACTTTCTATTGACGCATTTATACATTAAAACACGAGTTTAAAAACCAAGTAGTGCAGCCGTTAGAAGTGTTTTCAACTTTAGTTATTCTACAAACACAACAGACATCAATTATCCAGAGGCAACATTGCTTCATAGAAGAGAGGCAACATTCTTTCATAGGTGGACTATGCTACAAAAGATCAACACACACGACAGATACCGATTCTCCAGTGGCAACATTGTTTCATATGCCAATGATCAACTAGTAAAATTCTGCTCAACAAAATTATTGCCCTAAAAACTTTAACAAATGGGCTTAAGGGAAGAACTTAACCTGATATTATTCCTTCAACAGTTTTGGTTAGTTCCCGGTTAGGGTTGAAGCTCACTGTTTTCTACCAAGGTCGCCATTCTGGCCAAAAAAACAAATTAACATGCAAATTTTGTTTTAATTATTCATGTGCGGTGAGCCAAAATCAAAACAAGCATTATTTCAAAAACGTTCAGAAATTAAATAAAAAAGAAGTTTTTTTAACTGAAAGTAAGGAGCAAGATTAAAACTTAAAACGAATAAAAATTACTCCGTATATGAAAAGGGCTGTTCCCTCCTCAACGCCCCGCTCTTTACGCTAAATTATTTTACTGTTTTAAAAAGTAGAGTTGAGAGAAAGAGCCAAACTTTTGCGTGAAGAGCGGGGCGTTGAGGAGGGAACAGCCCATTTCATATACTGAGCTATGTATGTGTCGTGGATAAACCTAGCATTAAGAATCGAATGGTGCAGTCAGAATTGTCACTTCACATGCCGTTACGAAAAAAAAGATGCATACGCCACTTTTAACCACATTTGCCAATTGGGTCGAAAATGGACTATGTACGACATGTGCCATTTTGGTCGCATGGAAAAATCGTATGGTGTAGTCAGAATTGTCCTATCTCGAACCGTTACGAAAATAAAAAAGAGACACACTCCACTTGTGGACGTGGACAAACTTTGAAGATAAAAAAGAGATATACAACATGGACAAACCTTTTTTTGCTCCCCGCCACATTGCTCCCTACTTGCAGTTCGTTACCGTGAACTGTTTGATAACAGTTGAAATATATATTTAATAACAGAAGTATTATCAAAACTGGATGTGACAAAGTATTTCTATGGTGCAAATATAATGGAGTCCAAAAAGGAGTAAAACCGGAGCTGCCCTCATATGCTCTATGATTTGAGATTAAACAGCCTTCTGATTCTGACCTTTGTGCATTCTCCAATATTCTCATTTATCTGTCAAATAAAAATATGCATAAGCACATATTGTGAAGTATTTTCTAACAAGGTGAGCCTACTTTATCGTGCAAACAGACAAACAATTGGTAACAAAGGAATTCTAAAACTTCTTTCATCAAAAAGAAATGCAAAATTTATTTCGCATATTACTTATTGTGATAAAAAAACTCTCAAAATCTTTGATGCAAAACTGGATGGAACTATCTCCAAATCACAAAAAGGTAAAGGTTGGGGATATGATCCAATTTTTATTCCAAAAAATTCTAAAAAAACTTTTGCAGAAATTAATCATAAAAATGAATTATCCCACAGATTCAAAGCGTTAAAAAAATTCTCTAATTGGTATTTACATAATCTGGAATCCAACGATCGATAAATCTTTCATTGTTTTCTGAAACTTTAACTAGGACTTTTACTGTCCAAATAAATGAGTCCTCTCTGAAGTTTATATGAGCTTCCATAAGAACCATATATACCCCCATGGCATAACTGCAACGCCTACCTCCGGGCCTTGGGGGTTTGTTTCGACACATAATTTTTTTTATCTGGCCTTTGAACATTCTTTAACAAAATGGCTATGTCAAAGTTTTTATCCGATATATTTGGGAGAAATAGGGCCTAGAGGAGGCTAGTTTTCCTTGCTTTCAGTTCAATTTTGACTCTTAAAAAGTGAACTACAAATTTCAATTCTCAATCAAATGAGCCATATGGAACAAGCATTTGGGCTTCAAATTATAAGTCAGAATGGAAGCAAGTTCAAATTCTTCAGAATAAAGCCTGCAATTCGCAAGCTTGAGCCTCGTCAGAGTGTGAAGGCGTTTTTAATAAAACTTAAGATATTAAATGTGGCTCGACTTCGAGAAAATAAATTGCCGAAACTTTATATAAAGTAAGCACAAATACCGCACTTGAGTCGTTATGTCGGCTTTTCGAAGGAATGATGAAATTCACCAACATTATACTCGACATGCATCGCAACTAGTTACAGAAACGAGACGTCTCACGTCATCTGGTTTTTCAAGACGATTTATAAGTTTTAGTCGTTTACTTATGTTTTATGAATTGCTTGATGAAGCAGAAAAAAATTTAACAGCTGAGACTTTCCATAACATCAAGGGGCTGACTATGCGAACAGGTTGAGCCCCTTCCCCTAAAACATTGCATATTGCACACCTTTCCAGCTCTCAAAATTGATTTCCACAAGGTGCCCTGTAAACTCGAAATTGTAGCGATGCCTTAAACTGTCCGCGCTTTAAGATATTAAATAAAAAAAACAAGTTTTTTTAACTGAAAGTAAGGAGCAAAATTAAAACTTAAAACGAACAGAAATTACAAGAAGTCCAAGCAGGGCCGTTTCCAGATTCTCGACGTGGTCGACATGATGGGGCCGATCACCAAATACGCGGTGCAGATCGTCGCCGGAGACAATATCCCCAGCCGGGTCCGCGAGGCCTATCGGATCGCCGAGGAGGAAAAGCCCGGCGCGGTCCATATCGAACTTCCCGAGGATATCGCCGACGAGCAGACCGATGAGCGGCCGATGACGCCCAACCCGGTACGCCGTCCGATCCCCGAGGACAAGGCGATCATCCGCGCGCTGGAGAAAATCCATGCCGCCAAGTCGCCGATCCTGGTCATCGGCGCCGGCCGCTATGTCGTGAGCAATGCTTTGGTTTTGCCTTTGTGTTTCCTATGCCGCTAATTTTAGTTTATTGTCAGAAAATAGGGTTTAATCTCAAGTGTTTTTGCAGAAAGTGTAGATCTTGTGGTGGACTGATGAATATGACATTATATTTTGGAAAGAGCTGTATAGTTTTTGCCTGGGGCTGAACAGGATGTTTTCTTTTGTTTTCGTAGGCCAGAGTCTGAAGTGTGATCTATGTTGGAGTTTTGCACTCTATATCAGTTTTGCACTTTGCAGTCAGATAACTACTTTGAGTTCCTCTATCAAACTTTCAATTTGAGCACGCTGAAAATATTATTAGTCTTTGAGAAAAAGCCAAATAACACTGAAAATATTTTTAATCTTTGAGAAAGAGCCAAATAACACTAAAAATAATAAATAACACTGAAAATATTATTAGGTTTTGAGAAATAGCCAAATAATACTAACACTAATAAATAACACAAAAAATACTATTAGTCTTTGAAAAAGAGCCAAATAACACTAATACTAATAAATAACATTGAAAATATCATTAGTCTTCGGGTTAGAGCCAAATAACACTGAAACTAATAAATAACACTGTAAGTATCTTTAGTCTTCGGGTGAGAGGAGCATTATTTAGTGGTCGCAGTTCCTTGTCAATGATTAAGAAAAAAGTACAAGATTTGTATGGAATTTTTGTGGCAACACAATCAAAGCATGACAAGACGAGAAAACGTAGTTGAACGAAGAGAAAACAGAATAAATCACAGTCAATAGAAAAGAGAGAGGACATTCAATTTTTGTGGTTGAGAACTTCACTTCCCTTGTGAAAGCAGAAACAAGGAAAAAATATATAAATCAAAGCTCACCTGAAAATATAAAGAGAAAAACCTTAGAAGACAAAGGGCAAAATTTTTTCACACTCTTCATCGGGAAGTATTCAGTGGTCAAATATTGCTCTGAAGCAAGGGTTTTCCTAGAAATGGAGGAAAATTTGCTAGATGTTTTCCACAGAAATTGCCTACGGATTGTTTTCGGTACCCGGCTGACTGACTGTATTTCAAACAATAGGCTATACGGAAAGTGTGGTTCAATCCCGTTTTTTAGGGCTATAATTAGAGAAAGGTTGAGATGGCTGGGGCAAGTTCTGCAGATGAAGGATGACAGATTTCCATAAATTGTCCTTTTCGGACAACCGTCTAGGGCTAAACGGAAAGCAGATCATCCTCAGTTGGGGTGGGAGGATGTGGTAAAGAGAGCCATGCTGGCCTGTCCCAACACTGTGGCTTGGATGTGGACTTGAGACATTGATTTGGTGGAGCTTCAAGGATAGGAGGTAGCTTGTTGCTTTCTACTATACGCTTGCAGTAGAGATACCATCCTAGTTCAGATTTTGTCTTGATATAGATCTTTTTAAGGGTTGCAAGTTGCACGTATAAAGCACGCCAATGTGGTCTATATCGTTTCGGTTGCTAACTACTGTGTTGGAAGTATCTGCAGGGATATAATAACATTGCTATCTACCTTCATGTACACTTGCAGCCAGGCTGCTGTGCTAATACCAAAGAAGGGTGTCTTAAAATGTCTTGAAAAAAAGTCTGCAGAAAAATGTTGACTCTAACACGTCCTATTACGTAACGGTCAAAGCCCTATTATTTAACAACCAAAAGTAAACAAACCCTATTACATAACAACCAAAGTAAACCTCCCCATGACGTAACAGACACCTGCATCTCCTAGGAAGTATTCCCGATGACGTAACATACACCTGCATCTCTTAGAAAACATTCCATATGACATAACATGCACCTACTGGCTGTCATGGAATGGTGGGATAGGGCACGGGTTAAAAGTAGGAATAAAGATGCCACAAGACCCATCTTATGAAACGGGCTGCCCCCTTTTCAACACCCTGCTCTTTACGCTAAAGTTTGACTCTTTCTCTCAACTCTACTCTTTAAAACAGTAGGAAAGCGGGGCGTTGAGGAGGAAACATCCCATTTTGTATACGGAGTAATTTCTGTTCGTTTTTATTGTCACTCCTTACTTTCAGTTAAAAAAAACTTGTTTTTTTTTATTTAATTTCTAAACGTTTCTGAATTAATGCATGTTTTGATTTTGGATCTCCGCACATGAATAATTAAAATGAAACTTGCATATTAATTTATTTTTTTGGCTAAATGGCTTTCTCATAGTTTTTTCTGCTAACGAAAAACGGTGTCGAATCCACCGAATTAGTTTTTGGCTTATATTTTTTAATTGTTCAGGTTGGCAATACTAGTGAAACTGTGCGCAGTACTTTCGATCTTCATATTTTTGTAACAATCAAAAGAAAAATCGTAAAAAATCACCGTTTTTAGAGCCAAATAGACATAAGATAGAGCAAGGTGGCAATTATTCTTTTTCATTTTGATGGCCTTGGTACTTTATCTTTAAATATATTATAAGGTTAATCTTTACTTTTTCAGCTACTTATGTACCATTTTCACCAAAAAATGATGTCAAATGATGACCGGAACCGATCCTCTCTCTTTGGGGGAGTTGGGGCGGAGGGGGGGTTAGCGATATCGTGATATGACGAAGGATATCGTGTTTCATAGCTCTTATTTTAAATCCTGACTGGATCCGATGACATTGGGGGGAGTTGGGAGGGGGGACCTAAATTTTTGGAAAACACTTGCGTGATTGAAATAACTGGAACGGATCCGCTCTCGTTGGGCGAGTCGGGGGAGGAGGATTAATTCTGAAATTTAAAAAAAAAATGCGGTATTTTTAACTTACGAAGGAATGATCGGATCTTAATGAAATTTAATGTTTAGAAGGATACTAATGTTTTAAATTTTATAAAAAAAACACACATGGTTAAAATACATCTGATTTTATTAAAAATATTTGATCATTTAGGAAATTTGGGTTTTAGTTTTCAGAAGTTAGTTTTCAGAATAAATCAGATTTTATCAATAATATTTGATCATTCAAGAAGCTACGGTTCCAGTTTTCATGAAAAAAGAACACGGTTAAAATAAATCTTATTTTACTAAAAATACAACTGAGCATTTAAGAACTTGGGGTTTAGTTTTCAGACATAAGAACACATATGGTTAAAATACATCTTTTTTATTAAACATATTTGGACATTCTTCTGGCAAAAAATAAAAAATTCCACATTTTTGTAGATAGGATCTTGAAACTTCTAAAATAGGGTTCTCTGATACGCTGAATCTGACGGTGTGATTTTCGTGACTTTTAGGGGGTGTTTCCCCCTATTTTCTAAAATAAGGTAAATTTTCTCTGGCTCGTAACTTTTGATGGGTAAGATTAAACTTGATGAGACTTATATATTTAAAATCAGCATTAAAATTCGATTCTTTTGGTGTAGCTATTGGTATCTAAATTCCATTTTATAGAGTTTTGGTTACTATTGAGCCGGGTCGCTCCTTACTACAGTTCGTTACATGCTGAAAGTAGTAATATATGTAGATATATGTATGCAGGTGTAGAGCATCACTTCCATCATTAGTCAGAACTTGACAACCATTGACGTTGTTATTTGTAAGTCAAGAATGAAGGAAGGTATAACTAAGAATAGAAGCAAAAAAAGGAGGAAAAACTATTGAAAGAAAGAACACATAAAGGTGGAAAAAGCAGGCAGAAAAAGGAAGCGAATAGAGAAAAACATGGTGTAAAGGAGAAACGCCAAAGTAAATAAAAGAAGGACCGTTTATAGTAATTAACAAGATAAGAAGGCTTTGAGGGTCAAACTGTGGCTCAACTATGGACTTTGTGTTTTTGTCATAACTATTTAAATGTGTATGGAAAATATTTAATGAATCTAAACCAAGTTTCCAAATACAAACTCCGCCATGAATGAATCTGCTCCAGACAAGTTTAATATAGTTGGTGTTTTTTATGTGTTTTTTTGTTTATTTTAGTTTTTTAATCTTTTTTCATTTACATTGGAAACTCCCCGTTTTTAAACAGGCAAAATATCCGCGTCGTTATGTTTTTTGGTATTTTCGCCACTGACAAAGTCTTGTTTTCCCTTTTAACTTCATTGAGTGTTCTCTTTTTGTTTCTTTGCAGGAAGCATGAAATTAGGTGATATAAAATTTGCTAACTCAGGCAGGAAGATAGGGTACACAGAAATGGAGTAGGGCTCATGATGAATAAGGAAGCTGCTAAGTCTTTTCTTAGGCTGGTGATATATTAATAATAGAATGTTAATTGCTCATTAAATAAAAAAAACAAGTTTTTTTTCTAACTGAAAGTAACAAGAGACATTAAAACGAACAGAAATTATTGCGTACATGAAAGGGGCTGTCCCCTCCTCAGTACCAAAAGTTTTACTCTTTCTCACAACTCTACTTTTTAAGACAATAAAACACTTTAGCATCGCCTCAAAATTGATACACCCTTTTTATTCTTAGGTCTGTAAGCCGTTACAGTATATTATGGTTCTCCAAGACAGTATTACTTTATAAGATGACAAATATTCAGTAACATTGTACTTATCTCATTAAAGGTGGTTGTAAACCTACAAATATTTTGGGATGGTATCTTGGCGCATTACTTTTGCAGAGGGGATCAATGTCCCCCCAAATTCTTACCCCCTCGTAACAGATTTCAAAAATACCGTTTTTGGGTATTTTCATTAAAAAAAAAATCTTTTTTTGGTATTTCCATTTTAAAAAGTACAAAAGCAACAAAATACATTCTAGGACAACTGGGTCAATACAATCACCCTTGAAAAAAAAACAAAAAAAAACAAACAAGCACGCATCCGTGATCTGCCTTCTGGCAAAAAATACAAAGTTCCACATTTTTGTAGATAGGAGCTTGAAACCTCTACAATAGAGTTCTCTGATACGCTCAATCTGATGGTGTGATTTTATGACTGAAACTTATATATTTTAAATCAGCATTAAAATGCGATTCTTTTGATGTAGCTGTTGGCATCAAAATTCCATTTTTTAGAGTTTTGGTTACTATTGAGCCGGGTCGCTCCTTACTTCAGTTCGTTACCTTGCTTTACTACTTTTACTAAAACTTTTACAACTTTTACTAAACCTTTACTTTTACTTTTTTACTAGATTTTTACTTTTTTACTAAACTTTTACTTTGACTAAAACTTTTACATTTTGGTTACTACTTTTTTTACTAAAACTTTGTGCATATTTGTAGATGAATAGTATGCCAAAGCCAATGTTCATGTTCAAGTCATTAGGAGAGTTGAAAATTGGCACCTATGATAATGTTGAAACAGCACAACAGGATACACCAATAATTGTAGCATTAAAAAAATTTGTCGAACGACGAGTGTCTGCTCTGCCCATTGTAAGAATCACTGCTTGTGGATAATATAACATTTAAAAGATTAATTTATAATGAAACAGTAAGCTTGAATCCAATGTTTTAATGCCTGAGACCAATGTTTTAAGCCTTTTTTGTACCCCATATTTTGGTCATTTTTAAGAGGTCAAAAACTGCTCAAATCTGAATTTCCAGTAAAAGCAATTATTATATTTGTAAACACCATAAAAAAAGGCATTGAATAGTATATTTGCTTTATACAAAAGCCAGTAATACTGTTTGCTATAAATTAACCCGTTAGGAAAATGAAACTTTTATAGATGAGTCTAAAGGCTAAAGTAGAGCCGAAACAAAAGTCTCAGGAGGCTTGCTTAATTGTAGAGTTTTTCTTCTGTTGAGTTGCAACGCTCAACAAATCTTTCAAGTAATTGGTGGCGAGTACTATCAATATACAACTTCCCACAAGAACAAGGAATCCTATAGACTCTACTTACTAAATTTCCGTGGGTTAAATCCTTCCCAGAAATAAGGAAACTTCCCAGAATCCCAGAATTGCTCTTACCGATTGGAAATATGTATCAATGTTTTCAATATGTATCAATGGAAATATGTATCAATGGAAATATGTGTTGGAAATATGTATCAATGTTTTCACATGCCTGTTATAATATCTAAGGTTTTGATATGGCCAATTTTATGCAGACTTTATATGTAGGGAAATTTCGATGTGACATTTCTGTCAAATAAAGATGTACGAACCATCTAAGGGCGTGTAAAAAAACTATATCGGAAATATTATACTGCTTTGCATTTTCACAATTCCTTTTGGTCCAAAATTAAGAAGATAAGGAGTTTGAAGACTCCAAAACTAAGGGAGAACTTGCCTGAGGGGGCTTACTTTCTACATTTTTCAGTTTAAGATTGGAGAGTATATTTTATGACTTTGAACCACCCAAAAAATAATTTCTAACTAAATTACAGAAAATTCTCTCATTAGAACGAACAGATCCACAGTGTTTTACTTCCCAGTTGATTCTGAACTGAAGCAGGTCTGCAAACAAACGGTTTTGGCAATCCTGAGCTAACCCTCCAAAATCCAACAAGATCATTCAGCATGTTCTTCGCAAGTACGCAGAAGATCCTCTCAAACTCTTTGAAATGGTGAAAAATGAGGAAAGTCTGCAAGAGAGCAGGCACAGATTTCTGGAGAGGCACAAAGAATGTTTATTAGACGACACATTATGACATTTGAGCCTTCTGTGGTGCACTATAGGCGCCAGCACAAAACTTAAAATGAAGAGAAACTATTCAATATAAGTAGGACTACCCCCTCCTCAATACCTCGCTCTTATGCTTAAATAGAAACGACAATTTTTTTCAACTGAAAGTAAGGAGAAGCATATGAACTTGAAACAAACAGAAATTATTACACAAGTGAGGGGGGTCGCTCTTCCTCAACACCTCACTCTTTGTACTAAAATTTTTAAGTAAATAAAAAAAAGCTTATTCTTGTCAATGAATTTCTTATTAATTCTTCGTACTCAGTCACCAATTAAAAGACTTGGAATTTACCAAGTAGCTCAGTTTGTTATATGCATGATGGTAGACTTGCAATTAAACAACGTGCTTTCTGTGTCTCCCTTCCTTTTTATCTAAATTGCTCTTCTCTCAGCATTCTTCTAGATGCTTGCTTTTTCAAAATGCCCAACCCACCAGGAAAGGAATTTTGAGGGATATCTTACTTTTAAAATGAAATGAACACAATTTTTGATCTGTGTCGTTGATATCTCGGTAAATTTGTAGTTGATAACATATTTTAGCAATGATGAAAGTGAATACTTCACTTGATGCTTTTTTATGATCTTTTATAATTCAATAATCGTTTCTGAAGGAAATTACAATTTGAGCCCTGCATTAAAACTTAAAACGAACAGAAAATATTACGCATATAAGGGGTTCACCTCCTCCTAATACGTTACTCTTTACGCTAAAGGATTTTTAGTGATTTCAACTATTTATTCTACGGCCTTTGTGATTCATGGGACAAAATTTAAGCTTTAATGTAAAGATTTATTGACGAGGTATTGACGAGTGGGCGAACCCTCTCATATACGTAATAAAAATATACGAATATAGAAGTCTGTTACGTAAGCTAATTCGTAAGTTCCGTATATCTTTTACTAATGAAAACGTTCGTAAAAACTAAAAGTTCTAGTTGCCTTTTTGTTATGAGATTGGGCTTAGGATTTTGATATGGATAAGGTCATCAATCCTTACCATGGCTTCGTTAAAAAAAGTTTCTGCGATTTGTATTTGTTAATGACAAAAGACAAGCCTGGGCAAAAGTTTACGCTCAACATTTTATAAAAAGCTCCAAGCAATGAAACAGCTATAAATAACGACATTACATTTTATAAGGATGTTAGCCAAGAGCCTGATACTACTTCAGCCTCCACTAAAAAACAAAGGTTCGGCGTTATGTTTTTCATAATGACAAACGAAAAGTCGAGGCAAAATTTAAAGGTCCAATAAAAAAAAGGCCTCTAAGAGTTATTTTTTCAGCCTAAGTCTATTATCAGGAGAAGTAGTTCATCTTGATCGTGAAGGAAATCCCCCCTTTCCATTTTCTACGTGTATGTGTGTTTATTCAGTAAATTTCTCTGAAATGGTTTTAAGCTTGTGTGTTTAGTTATTTAAGATGACGATAAGAGGATCAAATGATTATTATAGAAAATAATTTGAAGTCCTTGCTCTAAATCTATGTTAAAATACCCCCTGACCACTCTAGATATTTGCATTTCATTACATATAATTTTACGCTCAAATTGATAATTGCCAAAGACATAAATCAATTCTACTATGGGCTGCCTCCCCAGAGTAGCATAATACTTGTATGCATGAATATATAATGAGTCGGCGGTAATAGGCTTGGGACTGTCTGTGCAGGATTTCGACTCTTGTTGATAAAAGAGCATCGCTAGGTCCTAAAAACCCTGTAGTGACCAAGAAGGGCCGAGGACTGCACAAAGCCACCATTCATACAGGAGGTCCCAGGGACTTCTTGCTGTTCGAGTCTAAGCAGGCTTAAGCGCTTCGCACTCGTATCCGGGATCATTGCTTTTCCTGAGGTCAAAATAATTTTAATAATTTAAAGAACATGAAAATTGACCAGTCCCGAGGGTTAAATAACTAAAAAAAAACGCATTGACTGGAATCATTTATGAACGATCTTAAAATATTCATGAGTTTTTACCCTTAATTAAATAGCTTCAATCAACCTAGAAATATCAAACAAGTTAGCTAAAATTACGGTAAATTACATAACTAGCATTAAAAGTCACAAGTAAGTTCCGCATCGTACCATTAGAGCTGCTATAGAAGAAACATTTTAGTACTGTCAAAGCAGATAAAAATACAATTTTCGCCCAAAAAGGTCCCATTTCCTTTAATGAAATAAAAATGTGTCTTGCTCAGGGAAAAGCTCAGTTTCTTAAAAAATTATTGCCAAATTCGGTTAGATAAAAAATCGTTGTGTATGGATCGAAACGTTGAAATGGAAATATCTTATTTTCAATCTGATTGTACCATTTGTAAAGGCTATATTCACGATGTCACTGATTCTGACATGGTTATTTCAGTAAATTTTGAGCTTATGAACACTAGAACGGATCTCCAAAAGATCAGAGGAAAAATGTCAGATGAACTCATTCATTGTCAGATGAATTCATTACAAAAACCAAGAATGGAGAGAAACACATTTTTCACATTTCATCATCGAACATCATCATCCAAGCCATAGTATTGTATAAGACCCAGGGGTGCGTAATAGCGTTTTGAGGGATTAGTGGCTCAACAGTACACCCCTATCTGTCTGCCCGAATAGATTGGGCCGTCACTGCTATGCTCTTAATCGTTTTGAACACTAAAGGTCAAATTTTCGCAGTAATAAATGCTATATATAAACAATGGGTGAATTACATAACTTACAGCCCTTACCTTTAAGGCTTTGGAAACCTTTCAACTATGTTGAATGAAATGGCTATCTCAAAATTTTGAACAGATGCGTTTGGGGGATTAACGGGCGTGAAAGGGGAGCCGGATGCCCTCCTGGCATTTCTTACTAAGGTCGATAGACGCAGAACCATACTAGGTGCCGCTACCGCAGCAACAACAATGTGAGCCGTGATTTGGGCTTTGCTAGGTAGCAACCACAGGCTCTACCATGATGAAACAGAATGTTGTTTGTTTTTTTATTGTCTTTAAAATGACAACAGAAATTTGTTATCTTTCAATTTGCTTCTTTACAGTTTGCCAAAACGTTTATATGTTTTTGGGTTATAAATCCAAAATATTTCTGAAAATCAATGGGGAATTTGAAATAATATAATAAAATGTCTAGATATTTAGTTTGTGCTATCCTGAAGCATTATTTTTAAGCCCCAAAACTTTTACAGTGAGAAATAGCCGAAAAGAAACTCAAAAGATAAAACAAACGGGAGCAAAAATTATCATACTTTTGCAACTGTCCAAAATAGCTAATTACTAAATAATTTTGCCATTCTTGGAATACAAAATTTGAGTTTCATTATTTAAAAATCATAGATAAATTCAAAACCGTTCAAAACAAAATCCAAAATCAGATTTCATCACCGCGATCTCTAAATACCGTCAAGGGGGGGGGGCATTGTTGCTCACTTGGCAAAGTTATTTCCGTTTTTCAAGACAGGGACTGTAATTCCACCAGTCTTTTGGTGCGCTTGGTTTCTTCGAATAGTCTAGAGGAGTAACGACGGAAGCGGGACATCTAAATGAGGTCGTGTCATTGTGCTAAATTCCTAGTGAAAATTTTGGTTCACTCTTTTACTATGTTCTTGCTATCCGAAATTCAAAGCCTTTTTACTGTGTGGAAATTATATCCCATAAAGAAATAATCATGGTTGAATTATGGTTGCAGCTATAGCTGTAATCTGGTTAAAAGCGAATGTATTTCCTTTTTACTGAGTAGAAAATACTTATTGTCGTCTGCGCGTTTCAACCTTAAATGTAACTTTATAGCCAGTACTATATGTAATGTAGCAGCTCCCACGGGGACTGTGGGTGAGTGAGTCGTCTGCAAAGACATAGCTATTAGGTTTTTCGACTATGGTGAATAAAATGGCTATCTCAGAATTTGGATCTGGTGACTTTGGGAAAAAATGAGCGTGGGAGGGAGCCTAGGTGCCCTCCAATATTTTTGGTCACTTAAAAGGGGCACTAGAGCTTTTAATTTCCGTTAGAATGAGCCCTCTTGCGACATTCTAGGACCACTGGGTCGATGCGATCACCCCTGGGGAAAAAAAAACAACAAAAAACAAATAAACACGCAAACAGACATCATTTAGAGGTCTTTTGTTCCATAGCCTGAAGATTTTCATGAAAAATCAATTGCTTAATTGGTTGAAGTTTTTGTGCAAAATGCAAGATTTTCCTTTTTTCAATTTTTTTTTGTAATAATGCATTTCTATATCAGCTGAAATTATCAGATACATAGATACTTATGAGATTCTTCTGAGAGGGCAGATAGAGAACTTGCAAAAACAAGTTGTCTATAAAACAAGTTTATGTTTGTGCATTATTTGCATGAATTAACTATGCAATCACTAATTATAATGCAAATCACCATTTACATTTTTTCTTGTTATAGTAATGGTTATTGGGAAGCGTACAGACGTTTTCAGGGGGAGTTTTTGTTTGGGGAGGGGTTGAGAAGAGGGGGATATGCTGGGGGATATGTTTGGGGAACTTTCCATCGAGGAATTCGTCATGGGGAAGAAAATTTCCATGAAGGGAGCGCAAGACTTTCTATCACTATTTAAAAAAACACAATGAAAAATTAAATATGAAAAGTTTTTTCAACTGGAAGTAAGGAGAAGCATTAAAACTCAAAACGAACAAAAATTATTACGCATATGAGGGGCTCACTTCCTCCTAATACTTCGCTCTTTACGCTAAAGTAGAGAAGTGTAGGAATAGTTCAAGGAAGCTTGATGTAACGAAAGGAAGTTGAAAGTCGTGTTGAAACGGATATGTCGCACATACGGCACCCATATAGGGCTAATCAGATCTATAGCTTAAAGTTTCTACCCACTTTTAACTCCCTCAGAGTTGACAATATTCAAGGAAAGAAAATAACCAATTAAACAACAAATAGCGATTCCACAGTGAAATTTTGGGGTCACGTGCATCAACAACAAACAGCAAATCCACAGTGAAATTTTGGGGTCACGTGCATCAACATCTCTTAATCAACTAATTGCGCAACTTTGCAGGCCAGGGTCTTGAGTTCGGCGTGTCCGAGCATTTCGGCGACCATCAGCGGATGGGCGCCGTTGGCGAGCATGTGCGTGGCCATCGAGCGCCGCAGGGCGTGGGTGCTGATTTTCATCCCGGCCTTACACCCGTAGTCCCGGACCATGACGTTGAGCGCGTGCTCGGAACAGGGGCGATGGTATTTGTTGATCCATAGCGCGTCGGTCGGCTGTTTCTCCGCGTCGATGAGTTTGGGGCGGGCCTGTTTGAGGTAGCGTCGGGTATAATCCGCCGCGTGTTTGCCCACGGGCAGGACGCGTTCCTTTCTGCCCTGAAAAGAACACTAGCGAAATAGCAAAAACGTCACTACCAGAAATCATTTCCTAACTATCATATATATCAGAGGACGTTTTCTCTTGTTGCATTAGATATTTCTAGCTGTGTCGTCGGGAGGGCACATCTAGTAATATGCCCGCAAATTTGCAAGCCAACCTTGTAGCATTTTGTAGCGTGCAAGTGACATTTACTTCCTGTATGCTTTTTATTCTTCACGTTTATCAAAGATTGGATTGCTCATGTTTGGTCAGTTTATTGTTTGTCGAGTACTATCGCTATTTAAAAAATCTCGAGTAAGATCAGACGGCTTATGATTCTATGACTTTAGGGGATTTTTTCCCCTTTTTCAGAAATAAGGCAAATTTTCTCAGGCTCGTAACTTTTGACGGATAAGATTAAACTTGATGAAATTGATGAAATATAACAATAGTTACATCAAAAGAATCGCACTTTAATGCTGGTTTTAAATATATAAGTTTCATTACGTTTACACTTACTGATCAGTTACGAGCCTGAGAAAATTTGCCTTATTTTAGAAAACAGGGGGAAACACCCCTTGAAATTCACAGAATCTTAACGAAAATTAGTGTATCAAAGAACCCTACAGTAGAAGTTTCAAGCTTCTGATGTGTGGGAGGACGGTGCGCACGGACAAGTAAGTCTCGGGGCCCGGCTGCACTTGGAAGCCGGCTTCTTGGAACTGCACCAACGTCGCCAGGTCCGAAGTCCAGAAGCGAGCGCGGATCGTTGCACCGGCCGGTCCAATCACCGCCCGCAGCAGGGCGTGCGCCGTGTCAGCGTCGCCGGGCGAGGTGGCCCAGTCGAGGAGCAGTCGCTCGTCGCCACGCTCCCGCGTGAGGGCCACGCCGGTTAGTTCGCCGTTGCGTCGGGCCTGCCAGCTCCTGTCGGATGCGCCGGGTATCCCGGCCCGCCAGGCATGTCACGGCTGACGCCAGGTCGGAGCACAGGAATGCTGCCACGTTACCGACTTCATCGATCGTGACGTTGCGCCGCAGCGGCGCTGTTTTTTCCACGTATCCGAGGAACTTGCGCAGGTCCTTGACGCCGGAAGCGGCGAGTGTGCGGATCGGGCCGGCGGATACGCCGTTGACGCGGATCCCCTCAGGGCCGAGACTTTCCGCCATGTAGCGCACGTTTGCTTCGAGACTCGCCTTTGCCAGCCCCATCACGTTATAGCTCGGCATCGTCCGCACTGCGCCGAGATAGCTTAGCGTCAGCATTGCGCCCTGACGAGAGATAAACAAACGGCTTCAGAGGTAACCACCCATACACAGAACTCCTGTTCAACTTCAAAGAATTCCCTGAAGAACGCTGTAAAGAGTGATGTAAAATCTATAAGATATTCATTGGCCTGTAGGAAGTGTTTTATTTTCTCGAAAGAGAAAGGCTTTGGAAGATTCTTTCCAAGTACGATATCCTACCAATAATCATCCAAATTAACTTGGCTATGTATCTAGGTTTTGTGGCCTGTATCCATGAATCTGCATGCTCATTATGAGACTTCACAATCCTCTCAGGAGCTGAGCATAACTCCGTTTAATCAACGATGCAAAAACTATTGAACACTACTCTGGAAACTCAGACGGCAAGCTGGTACTATTTACGAAAAAACTTAAAATTTTCTTTTTTGCATGCAGAACAATTATCTGTATAGTGCAGGTACTAATATTCTGATTCTCCGCCTTCAGCTTGGAGTGGGGGGAAATCAGCCAATGCTTCCTGTGTTCACCCCCCTGATTTCTCGAGATGCCTGTTAAGAACTGGGTCAATTTCGGCTGAGCTTGCATAGTCATGCTACTGAACCCTGTTTCATACCAAATAACCATCAACACCAGAACTCAAACCCCTGTCACTTTGGACATCTGACTTTTCTAATTATGTAATTTTAAAGTCGATGGAATATCAACTTGGGAATAATATTTACTCTGTTGAAAGCTGATGCCTTTTCTGTCACATTGTAGAATTTTAGGGTGTGAAAAATGTGTTTTTGAAAATTGCCAAGTTTTTGAAAAGTTGAAGCCTTTTAACTTGTCATACTGCTGAATTTATATGTCCAATAAGTATTGAACAGTGAAGACTGTTGACATACTTGAAAAGGCGAGGGCTGTGATTTGTCAAACTAACTCTGCATAGTGGAAAATTGGGGTAACTTGGAGATTCTCAGAAAGTGTTTAGCTTTCCTAGGGAGAATTCTGTGGTAGTACACCAGATAGAATGACAGGGGCCCTTCTGGGATTTTTGTGGGGGGGGGGGGGGTACTAAAAACTATGAAAACGCATCAAAAGCTTGTTTATGTGCATTTTTCTTAGATTTTTACCAGTCGGCAAATTTTTTTTGGGGTTAGGGGGCTTAAACCTGAAAAAACCCTTGTATACGGACTTGAGGCATGCGTGTATGGCTTTCTGATCTTCTCTTGTCCCTAATTCGTGTTTGTTTCTCCAATTATTGGTGACCGATTAATATTAACCCCCTCACTCTTTCTAGACATGCTAGAAACAAACATTTCCATAGAAACACTTCTATTAACCATCTAGTTGGCAAGTAACTTTTCCCCAGAAAATTTTTTATTAACCAACTAGTTGATGAAAAACTTTGCCCCAGAAAACTATTCCTTTTCCAACTAGTTGACAAGTAATTTCTCCCCAGCAACACTTTCTTTCCAACTAGCTAGAAACAAACATGTGGCAATGTTTGTAGAAAAGTTGTTGTTAGCCAACTAGCTGATAAAAAACTTTGCCCCAGAAAACATTTCCTTTTCCAACTAGCTGGAAAAAGTGGTTGCCCAAATAATCTTTTGTTAACCTCCAGTTTTAAATGAAAGATTAATTATATGCATTAATGGTAAAATCGATGCAGACAATATTTCTTAAACAATTATAGAACTAGACCCGTCTATTCCCGCTGAACTGCCTGGATTTAGATCACACTCTATTTTTGCGATTTCAGACTGAGAAATAGGCCCAAGAAAAATTGAACTTCTTTTTTGAGAAGGAAGGTATGAAGAAAAATACTTATTATTGCGTGAATCAAACTGGTTCATTACTGATAAAACAATTTTCTCTATTATATAAGCAAAATAAGTATTCGAAATATCAGCCACTTTCTCCGATTTATTATGCTAACACATTTTGCATGCAAACCTAATTTGGGCTATATATTTTCACAATAGGGGGGGGGGGATATTTGAATAATTGTTGCTAACACATTTTGCATGCAAACCCGCTATACTTTACCCCCCCCCACCTCCTCTAATGTGGAAATATATAACCCAAATTTAGATTTATGTAGTATATTTTTATCATACTTGGGTATATTTTATTAGGCTTAACCTAACTTAACTTCTTGGGTGGTAATAGTTATATCATAAAAGTACCAGTTTTTATGGCACTTGGGTTAATTTAAATTTCCGGTTAATTAGAAAAAACGAGGTCTGATAGAAATTTTGAGATGGCTATTTGTCGTCATAGAAGCTTCAAAAGAGGTTCATTATGAA
This sequence comes from Alatinidae sp. Z8VKAUB7J3, assembly GCA_010016025.2. Taxonomy (NCBI): domain Eukaryota; kingdom Metazoa; phylum Cnidaria; class Cubozoa; order Carybdeida; family Alatinidae; species Alatinidae sp. Z8VKAUB7J3. The sequence goes on along the minus strand of JAAAKM020721499.1, from coordinate 63,003,423 downwards.
ATTGAAACGGCTAGTGCTTTTTTTTAATAGTCGAAAGTGTTTGGAGGGCAACTAACCCCCTTGCACGCCCACAATTTCCCAATGCACACTATTTTAGATAGCCACTCTTTTCAACGTAATTGAAAGGTCCAGAAATTATGTCTTTGAGGATGACAATCCCTCCTCCCAGAGCCCTCAGGGGAATGGATGCAAGCTATATCCTGGGGGTATGTAAGGTTCATATAGAAAGGGTTAGCGTATAAACTTCTGAGGGGGGGGTTATACAAAAAACCTGAAAAAAATGCATAAAACATTTTTTTATATTCATTTTTTACGTTTTTACGAGCCATACAAACATCTCAAGGGGGAGTCAACCCCCTAACCCCCTTCCGCTTCTGGATACGGCCTTGATTTTGACTAATTTTTCTGTATTCAACTTCCTATTTTAATTTTTTATTCTGCGGATGAGATAATTCCAGTGACAAACATGCCGGTAGTGTAATTCAGCCTCGCGCTGAAATTAAGGGTAATATTTTAAATCGGGGAACCATTTGAAGAAAAGACTACAACCGACTTTATATATTCCCCGAATTACGCGTTATAATCATTGGTGACTTTAATTGTGACTTGACATACAGGCACTAGTTCCTCAACGTCGAACCTCGATCAAATCGTCTCTTCTTTTCCCTTGAAGCAAGCCGCAGTCCTGCGTGAAGGCTTTTGCTCTGATCATCTTCCGATCTCATCCGATCTCAGCATTAGTGCATCAATGCAAGCAAAACTTCTAACTCCAAAAAATGGTTCAATATCCAAGACTGGAGCCGCGTTAATCGTCAATTATTTATGTTAGAGTGTGACCCGCTACTTAAATCAAGGTTCCATTCCATCTCCTTAGCCCCGAAACCTTGTTAATTTTAATTTTATATTACAAGTATCTAAGAAGAGACTGTCTTATTCAGTTAATAATGCAAATTGTGTGAAACAATGTAGTAATTATTCAAATTAATTATTTGCCTACTTAGATTATTTCTAATTAGGAGATTATCTCCTAATCTCCTTAGATTAGATTTGTCTCCTTCAGATTATGTGTATCAAATCACCTGTGGAGGTTCATTTGTGAATCCTTTAACTGCTCTAATTAAATGAACTATTTTAAATGTTTCACCCAACATCCCTCTAGGGAAACATGTTCCCTTTTGATCAGTCTCTGCCCAAATGCATGTTTTTATTTTGGCTCTCCGCAAATGAATAATTAAAACGAAATTTGCGTATTAATTCTTTTTTTTTGCTAAATGGCTTTCTCTTAGTTTTGATCAAACGATTTTGAGAAAAAGAGTGGGAGAGGAGGCCTAGTTGCCCTCCAATTTTTCGGTTGCTTAAAAGGCAACTAGAATTTTTAATTTTTAACGAACGTTTTTATTAGTAAAAAATATAAATAACTTACAAATTAACTTACGTAACGGATTTCTATATTCGTATATTTTTATTATGTATATGAGGGGGTTTTCCCCCTCGTTGATACCTCACTCTGAAAAAAAAAAAAAAAAAAAACACGCATCCTTGATTTTCCTTCTAGCGAAAAGTAAATCAGTCCACATTCTGCAGATGGGAGCTTGAAACCTTAACAGTGTGCTCCTCCTATAAGGTGAATCTGACGGTGCGATTTTCATTAAAATTCCTTAACTTTCTGGTGGTGTTTTCCCCTTTTTACAATTCAAGTACATAAGAATGTATTTTGCTAATAGCCTTGCTTATTTTTCCTTTATCTGTTTGGCCATTTTGAATATAAATTCCTTCCATAATTTTGATTACTCTTCATTTCAGGTTTGCCATCAAGTGTATTTCTTTTTTTTTTGGTACAACCGTGTTTATCCTTAATTGCGCACCTGTTATGAGCGTGAATTAATTTCAAGTCTATAGGGGAAGCACAGCTTCATAAAACTTAATTAGACTAGGACAGGGGTGCCAAAATATGATGACTGTAATTTCAGATCATTCTTTTGCACTTAATCTGGGGTGCTGCAAACGAATGTCAAAAACAAAATGGAGGGACTGTCCCCGTCTCTGTGCAGGTAGGATTATCAGTATTGCAGAATTCCAAATTTAGGGCACAAGTTGCTATCCAAATCATGATTAAAAGTGTCTTAATTGTTATTGATGGAACGCAAAATATAGTATGGTGCAAAGTATTATTCAATACAAAGGCCCTCTGGCAAATATTTGGTGTAAAAATGGGAAACCTGACCTTGTTCTAGATGATGAGGAATATGAAGTGATGTCAGAACTTTGCTCACTACTACTAATTTTTGTCTACTACTGTCGAAACTACGGAGGGAGAATTCTTTCCCACCCTAAATGTTGTTCTGCTCTGGCGGGTCCTCCTAAAAGGTCACCTTGAGGAGCAGCTTAATGATAGTAGCTGTATTTTGCTTTTGAAAGAAAATGTGAAAAACAAGTTTGACTTTCGCTTATGGAAAGGCAGTGTGGTCTTCGAAGCTATCTAAGTTAAGTATTCCAATTGGGAGGGAGGGTTTATTCCAATCAAATCGATTCTTTAAAATGAAATATAACTTTTTGATTAAAATAGCTCAGTATTAATAATCCCAATTCCAATTAAGAACTAACATTTCAGCAATTAGAGTGAAAATGTTACCCCCTTAACACCGTAATTGCACGCTTAGCCCAAATATAAGCCAAATAAGAGTGGTTCAGGTGTTAAATATCTCCCTCTACTTAATTGAAGTACCTTTCATCGAAAGCTTGAAAATCTTATGCTAAAAATACCATATACTTCCCCATCCCCTGCATTTTTACCATCCTCAAATATTAAAAAATTTAGAAAATTAGCATTTAAAATACAAACATTTACATTTTTTTCTGAAATTGCCTCAAGTAACGATTGTTAGCCATCTGATTCCCAGATTTATTTATTCAAATACATCATCACATGGACATATTGGACTTAGTGAACTGATCTTAGATAGACGCTGAAGTATCAAGAGAAAAAGTAAAAACAAAAAACAAAAATTACTTACTTAGACTTTGCGATATTTTATTAAAATCATCAGTCAAGGAATCGTTGACAACTGAGGTGGCCACACGATTAATTCACATTACGCATGAAGTGCATACAAATTAAATTGCATTTTCCCCCAGGAACACACTGAATATTTGCCAGTTGCTTATATTACCAGGAAACAATCCTTAGGAAACATTTACTGACAATATAGGCAAGAGAACAAGGAGTTTGCCAACACAGACACTGTATATATTCTGTATAAACTAGTACGTTTATGGGTCCTAAATGTGGTAGTCACACCATATCCATAATGAGTAAGATAATATGTATACATTAAATGGATATAATGGAGTATTGAAACGAGTTTTTACTGAACACAATGAAAATCGATCCGGGTGAATATTACAGGGGGAAGTCTTATGCAACATTGTTTTAAGTCTGGTTTTCTCTTTGATGGTTAAATATTAAGCGTAGAGATGCTAAGTGTAATTGCCCAGCGTAAAATTTAATCAAAACTGAATTGTCTGAAGGATATATCCGTGGGGAGGTAGAGTATTCTGCGGAGGTGGATCCAGATTTTGCGACATTATTTAACAAACGATCAAAAATAAATGATCAAAATTTGCAGCTGAAAGTAAGGAGCAATATTAAATCTTAAAACTAACAGAAATTATTAAGTATATAAGGAGGAATACCCCTTCCTCCATGTAGCAACCATTCGTCTCTCCATGAGCTATTTACTCCCTGACCAGGCTCTTCATCATTTATGTCATCATTATTTTTTCTCTCTTAATATCTCTCACATGTGGAGCAGGCATCAGACACCGGCATTCTCAAGGATATGTTCATGGTTTTCAAATGGCTAGCCTGTACTATTCGACTGAGACATTAACGTCTGGATTCGTTTTCACAAAATCATCAAACATAAACTGGATTGTCAGCGAAGAAGGCAATTACTTCACATTCGGAGTATTTTTTCTCCGGTAGTGGGGGGTACAGGGCTTAAAACTGTTGATATATGACTGTTGCAGATATATGGCATATTGTAACCTTTTTTAAAATAGTATGATTAAATAAAACTAATCCTAAACATGAGCACACGTAGCTTCTTGTCTAGGGGGGGGGGCAGCCGTACTTACCCTTCTGAAAAATTTCCAGATATTCATTGATTAGACAACAATGTCAAACTTGTTAAACACTTAGGCTGCTTCTTTTCATCAGATTTACTTGATACAACATGAGGTAGTAATGTGTACAGGGTTGCCACAACAGATAGTTCCTGAAGTGCTAAAATTGCCCAATTGTGTGAGCTAGGCAGCAATTTTCAGTGCTAAAGTTTATTTGCCCTCCAACAACATTTGACAATTAAAAAGGACACTTGGTCTTTAAATTTCCAATCGAGAAAGTTTCTACGACAACAAATGGTCATTTCGTAATTTCTCTCAGATGCATTTCGGGAAAATAAGGTGTGTGGGATGGGTATCCATCCTCCAATCACTCTAAACTTTTAAAAGGGCATTAGCACTTCTGATTACTAATCCAATAAGCCCCTTCCGAAGTTTATACGATCACTATGTATATATACACCTTATATGCCCCCAAGGCATAACTTAAAACCCTTACCCCGAAGGCAGTGGGGGGGGAATGTTTAAATTTTGTTCGTGTATATTATAACTTTTAGTCTATATATTGTGTTGTAGTCTATATTATATTTTCTTCATTACTTAACCAACGATAAAAAGAAAGATCAGTTCCCTATAATTCTATGGTAATAAGTATGCTTTAATATCATTGATTTATGCCTGTGGACGAAGATATTTCACTTTGACCAGACCGAGGTCAATGTGGGAGGTTTTGGACAAAGTAATGAAATATATTTTCTAAGGCATGTATCTACATTGCTGGCTCTGAGACCCCTTGAATATTTTCTTTTTCAATTTGGCATTTAATTTCACCAGATGAAGGGGACACTTTGAGAAATCTAATATTTGCTTGGAATATACCATCTCTCTCAAGCAACTATATGTCACCATGTCATGCTAAACTAGAAGGTATCATACAGATAAGAGATTAACGGGTGGGGATATGCAATAAAATCAACACTCACCAATTTGACAGTGAATCAACAACACCAGGGGGACACTTTGAGAAATCTAATATTTGCTTGGAATATACCATCACTCTCAAGCAACTATATGTCACCATGTCATGCTTGACTAGAAGGTATCATACAGGTAGGAGGTTAACGGGTGGGGAGATGCAATGAAATCAACACTCCGTCGTTTATCCGGGTCAAGGCGCGCCTTTGGTCTTACCGACAACCATCACCAAATCTATCGTGGTTTCCTATTTAGAAAAAGCAGAAACAGCCTTAAATCAACGAACGGTTCTGGAATAAGGGGATCGGAAACATGATCGGCATGGGTGAGCGTACTTTTACACGCGCCCATGCCCGAGTCTGAATCTCTAAAATTGCGATGGGTCCGCTAAAAACTAGGCGTTTCCGGTAGTTTTTCCTGTCTTTCCTGTTTCCTTGCTTGTCTTTTTACCCAATTCATTGCCTGAGCAAAACTTTGCACAGAACCTTGGTAACAAAATGTTTCCGTTCCCCCGATTTTCATTAGAAGGGAAATTGAAATTTCTACTCTCCTGTTTGTCAGGGACAATCGATTGCTTTACCAATAGTGAAGATCCATAAGGTTCAATGTATTAATGTCTGTTAATTGAATTTTTATGAAGTATAAATAATTGAATAAGTCAAATAAGCTTTGGAGGGGGGCTCAGTTAACTGGAAATCGAAAATTTCAGTGTCCTTTTCTAATATTTTGCATGCTTTTCAACGAATTGCTACAGAATGATTTGTTACTGACAACAGTGTCAAAAAAAAATTTTCTAGTTTAACTGCCAAACTGGTGTTTCTTCCCTTTTTTGAAAATCGAGCAAATTTTCTCAGGATCGTAGCTTTTAGTGGATAACACTAAACTTAATAAATCTGATATATTTGGTTTCAGCATAATAAGAAAATTCTTTTAGTATATTTATTGATATAAAAATTCTGTTTTTTAGAGTTTTGGTTATTATTTAGCCGCGTCACTCTTTACTTACAGTTCTTAGCTACGAACTATCTGATAGTGACCATACTTTGTTCGTTGTCTGTAATGAAACCGGTTTTCTGTGTCCACTCGGAGATAATCAGCTTAGCTTGAGCAAAATAATCTTTGCCTAGCAAAAATAAGCTAAACTAGAATTTTAGCAATCAAAAGACTAGCATAAAACAAAAAATTGGGTAAAATTCTAGTCAATTGACTTCTTGCTATCTTAAAAAGGGTTTAGGTTAGGATAATGAAACTTTCAGGGATGGGTCTACAGGCTAAAGTATATCACAGGAAGGTATTATAAAGTACCCACCTCTACTCCTTCTCCACCTAGAGGGCTCTGAAATTAGCCTACATGACAGGTCAATACCTATTGAAATTTTGACAAAACAACATTTTACCTTAATTTTCACTTACTAGTTGCTTTTTCTCTGCCCTAAATCGGTATTTCAAGGGCCCCGTTTAAAATTCAAATCTAGCCCCCTCCCCCACGGCCTTTTTTCTCAAAATGCATCCGATCAAAGTTTTGATATAACCATTTTGTTAATAATGGAAACTCCAGGGTTGAGGCAATATCAGAAACTTCAGAATTGGGATTACTTTATTGGAAATTGAAAGTTCCAGTTACTTTTTAAGAGTTAAATGTGAAAGGAGAGCATCTGAACCCCCCCCCCCACATACACAAACACTCTTCTTTCCCCTTTTTGTTTGAAATAGCCCAACAATCATTTTTCAAAAAATTTGGGGTCATCAATCCAAATCAAGGTCAAGGGCCAAGAGAGCCATCCAAGGCTGAAATCGGAACCAACCACGCCGCCGAGTACATTGATGTTGACATCGCTCAACAACATGGCGGCCATGGCAGCCACCATTTGGCCCATCAGTTTGAAACGGGGTTCCAGGCCAATGCTGTCATCGATGATGCCCACAATCACAATAATCACAACACCGAGAAAAATGCCGCGATACTGTTCCGCACCCTCGGGGTAGATAAGGAAGGTCACGCCCCAGCCAAAGGAGGAGGCCCAGCTCACCATGCGCGGCGCTAGCGCCTGTCAGACGAGCCTCTTTCAAACAATACTGAACGATTTATTCAGGGCTAATGAGAATGGTTCATTTAAGGCCAAGTGAAAATTTTTACGTATCTTAATCTTCTTGACCTTGTGGTCAATCCATAAAATAGCACCACTGAAACAAGAAATATCTTGAACATTTACTATGTCGTTCATATTACAAGTGATGCTGAATATTTTTCGTCGGGGTGTGTGCGTAAAGTCTTGAGACAGTAACTGTAAATGCAACTGAAACAGATTCACGTTTGTTCACATTAAATTACCATATTTTAACCCTAAGAGAGCCTTAAGAAACTTTTAACAAACTCCTTCATATTTTCTGAATTTTCGGCCAAAAATAGCGAATCTTCCTGGCAGTAGGCCTATATGTTTTCGAAAGAACTTTCTTTTATTGCAGGGCCTAGCCACACAAAAATATTTTTATCAACCCGCAAAAATATTTGCACCCAGATTCGATTTAACTGATTAAGCTATTTGCTTATAAGGTTACCAAATAATTGACTAGCTCAAAGAAAAAACTAAACATAATTATCTCACGATTTCGTCATCCAATTTTCAAAAACGACCCTAATCTGATTAAATGCTTCCTTGCAGTTTATTTACATAATTAGCCCCTGACTTTAATCTGTGTGGGAAGAAACCAAGTCTAAACAGAAGTGGTTAACTCGGCTTAGAACCGAACAGAAAAAAGTCCCTGGGACCTCCAGTATGAATGGAGGCTTTGTGCAATCCTGTGCCTGTCTTGGTTACGATATAGTTTTCAGCTTTTGTCGATGCTCTTCTATCAACAAGAGTCGAAATCCTACACAGCCAATATCAAATAAATCAGCCCAAGACCATTTTGAGTTGGATAATTAGAGTTGAAATTTACCTTAGAATACTTCTTGGTTGCCACAGAATCTGCGAAATATTTGCATGTAAATCCTGCAAAATTCGGCGACGCGCCGCCACTGACCATATTGGCGGCGTACCAGTGTCTCAAAGCTTTTGCGGTGGCGCACTTAAATATCTTCGGTGGTGCGCCATGGTTTTCGACGTGGCTTCGGGGGCTACTCTCCAGTATAATGACTTTTGATGTACGTTGATGAATTTGGTAATATGTACATTAAACTTTCAGAAATAAATCTATAACTCACATAATCATATATAAAAGATGCTTTCAGCCTCATACTTCCAATCCCTCCCTTCTTACAAACTTTGGAAGATTATAGGAAAAAAAGTTTTAGTTTTCAACAAAAAGTCAATTTGCAAATTTTATTTAATTTATAAAAAATTCCAAAAAAAAACAAAGGGTATTAAAATTTAAAAAAAAAAAAAAAAAAAAAAAAAAAATATTAGTGTTTCCACTTTCCTCTAAAATGAATTTCCGTAATTAATCATTTTTGATTCCAAATTAAATATTCTATTATAAAACTAGGTATTAATTTTATATAATCATTAGCTAACATACCTAAGCGATTTTCCGAAGTAGATGTTTCGGGGGAGGGTAGATAGATTAATTACAGTAACTTGCCAGACCCTTGTTTAGGCCGTAGTTCAATTGCTGAAAGTTTTATTGACCATAATTGCCACATCGGACATTATTCAGTAATGACCAGAGACACAGGAGTTTAGGTCAGAGACACAGTCGACGGTGGATGTCTTTTTCACCTAAAATAGAAAATATTCACATCTTTTAATTAAATTGTATAGACTAATCTTTATACCGTTAAATATTGAGGTACTTTTAAGCACAAACAGCTTAAATATGAAAAAAACAATGCGGGTGTAGATGGCATTCATACATTCATATGTTGAACCGAGAAATTGCATAATATTTAACTACGGTTTATATTCTCTCAATGTACTTACGCTTGAACTTGAAAAAAAGTTAAGTCTTTTTTTTTTTTTTTTTAGTTGAGACACAGTTCTAAATAATTAGAAACAGTAAGAAAATAAGTTATTCTGGATTAAGCTTGTTTTAAACACGCAATCTTATCGTTTATTCTTATTTAAATTTGAATACAAAAAAATCATCTAATCGGTCTAATTATTTTAGGGGATTAATTACTAATTTTTTGTTGATTGTATCTATAAACATTTGCATCTTAAACTTTTGAACACGATAGGTACTTCATGCTGTTTTATGAATATATCTTTTCTTACATTCTCAATGTGACATATTAACCAAACTTAATCTTTTCTTTCTCAGCTTACTTTCATTTAAAAAAACTTGTTTTTTTTATTTAACTTATTAATGATAAGAGAGAAGATTAGACTCTTAGTCTCCAAGTGAAAATTTTCTTTATTATAATTATTATATTTTTGTGTTCAAACAGTTCGTGGTAACGAACTGCAAGCAGGGAGCGATGCGGCAAAATAGCAAACGAAACCCTAAGAAACAGAGTCTTGGTAACAATGGGTACAACAAAATAGTTGAACTCTGATGCTTATTCAAAATATATAGAATTCGTCAAGTTTAGTGTCACCCATCAAAAGTTACGAGCCTAAGAAAATTTTCCAAATGATACTTAAGAAGCGCCAGATTTTATTAGTTCGAAATTTCGAAAAAGGCAACGGTGTCCACTTTCAGTGAATCGAGTAAAATCGTAAGGGCCTTCGTGAACGTGAGCCATGAAAGGGGTTTCGGCATAAACTAAACCCTCGGGTTTTAATACTCGATGTATTTCAGCGACTACCCGATGAGGCTGTAAAACGTGCTCTAACACCGCCTGAATAATCACAAGATCAAAAGCGTCACTTTTCAATGGGATATTATGACCATCAGCTATGAATTGAATGTTTTCCGAATGGTACACATCAAATGAAACCAACTGAATAAATAAACAATAAAAAGAAATTAAAAAAAAGAAAACACCTGAAAAGAAAAAACCAAAAAAAAATAAAAAAGGTAAGAAACTAAAAAGAAAAAAAGCTAAAAAAACTCAAAAAGTTAAAAAATTAAAAAAAAGAAAAAACTAAAAAAAAGAAATAATTAAAAAGGAAGAGAAAATATGTATATCTTCTTATCTATCTTCTATATATATATATAAATAAGTTTTATGTCTTTTACACTATCTTCTATATATAAGTTGTACGTCTGTTACACAATGTTCTATATATATAAAAATAAGTTGTATGTATTTTTGTGTTGAGTATTGAGGGGAAATTTGAACAAAATCAAAACACGCGATGTGTATGCACATTGTCAAAATAGCGTATCTCAAGAATTGATTTGGGCATTAAGTTGGAACTTTCTGATAATGCTTAAAGGGGAAGATCATCTCAACAAAAGACAATATGTGCACATTACTGCTAATTCTACTGTTACTGCCACATTTACTACTACTACTACTACTGCTTCTATTGCAACTGCTTGTAAGGCTAAGAGCATTGAGATAAAAATTTTAAGATGTATATGAACGCACAGGTTATCAAATGCACATATCAGCAATGTCATTGCAATGGAGAAGCTTACATTGAGGCAACCCTGTTGGCCTCGCAAACGGATCTTGTGAGATGAAATATCGACTCTAGCCAATAAGCCTTCAGATATCGTTGAATTTCACTATTGTCTGTAGACAAAGTCAATAGCATATTCCGAAGTTCGCACGGCTAATAATGAGAGATTCTTTTCTACACTAACCCTGATTAAAACCTGTTAAAGATCAGCAATGGGCAACGAAAGGCTCAGAGATCTGATGGTGACGTTTGGCGAAAAGACTTGTGAAATCCTTAGATTTTGATGCTATGGTTGATTAAATAAAAAAAACATGTTTTTTAAGGCAATAGAGTCAATTTTTCTCATAAAATTTCCTTTTCCCTTTCCCCCATTTTCTTTTTCTTGCTACACTATAACATGCAAAAGAAAAAAAAGAAAAAAAATGCCAACACGGAAAAAACTTCTAAAAAAGGATCCTCCATAGCTATTCCCTACAGGAACGTTCTTGGCTCTAGCCCCCTCACTCTCCCCTTCCCTGCAGAGTAAATAAATATCTATGATATCTAACATACGACTTTTATCACCCAACCAGTTTCTGCACAAAATATGTCAGTTTTAAAGAAACTGCAAAAAATACGTCAAAAGGGATAACATCCCAGCTTTGAGGCGTTTTGCAGTCATATTGAAGTACAGAGAGAACCAACGCGTTTTATATGTGGAGCTTTTTTTGAAGGGAGATTTCATTTCGCTGCCAGAGACACTTTTGAAGGTGAATGAATGCTGCCCAGGTTGCGGAGGTGTGGCTTTGTATTTCATTTAGAGCTTTGCCCTTAGGATTTATTAAGGAGCCTAGATATTTGAAATTCTGGACCTCCTTGATTGGGATGCCATTTAATGTGATCAGAGTTTCAGCTAGCCCAGAGGTGCGCATTGATTTTGTTTTCAATTGGCTGATCTTTAATCTGGTACTTTTCTTAATATTCCTCATTTATCTGATTTTTCTGATTGAAGAACATATAATTTTCACTCCTAACATTAGTTTTCCACTTTATGTATATCCCATTACCAAACAATACTATTCAAAAGTTTTTTTTTTAATTCAGAATAACTCTTTTACTTGCTGTTCCTCCTAAATCTGGTTTTTCAAACTGCTGTAAACATCTTCTTATTCACATCATTAGTTTTTGACTTTGTGTATATCCTACTCCAACACCAAGTGGTGCTATTCTAATTCCTCTTTACTCCGGGTACCCGTTTAAGGTCCTCAATTATTGATTCTTTACAGGATGGGATTTTTTTCTGGGGAGAGCACAAAAAACTATAAAAACTCAACAAAACTTTGTTTTTATGCATGTTCGTTACGTTTTTATGAGTTTGACCAACATTTGGGGGGTCCAAACCCCTCCCCTGAATACGACCTTGATTGCAATAAGCTTATTGAACGTGGGGCTTTTGAAAATAATATACAGCTAGATTTACCCCGTGTTCAACAGAGTTTATTACAATTAATTAAAAATAATTGGAATGACTTATGGAGTAGGCGTAATTATTGTTTTCTATTGGACACCATTTGAACCACTAAAAGGAATTCTTTACGGTATTCAGCTGAAAATTTCAGGGTATGGGGAAGTGGCTTGCCAGGGCATGTAAATAGAGTGACTAAAAGGGCGTATAGGTAATGTCTATGGAATGGCTGAGGACCTTAAAGTTAAACTTCTAGGGAGTATTTAAGCGGATGTTGAATACACTATATGCATGCAGGTAGTCAATAAGAGCTAAGAGCTCATATGGCACTTATGACGAGGTCGGAAGAGCCAAGAGCTCATATGGCATGAACTCTAGCAAAATTCTAAGAATCAATAGATTAATTTAAAAGGAAAATCAGAGGTTTAAAGGTGGTCGGGATTTAAAGGAAACAAGAACAGTTAAAAAATGTATCAACAGATGAAAGTAAGAAATTCTCTCATTTAAATATTAGCAAAGCCTTAGTCCTGGCTGAACTTGCCCCAATCCCCCTCCACAAGAGATTTCTTGTTGGAACTGGCTCTTGACTGGCTATTGTATACGCATTGTTAACAATAACGTAGAAAATCAATATTAATACTCTTTTCAGAATGATACTGCTCCGTGATTTGGAATACCAGATGGAAGGTTATTCATTTGGTCATACATTTAGGGTCATTCATAGTCATATATGGGCTAAACATTTAAGGTCATCCATTTTCTGAAGCCTAAGGAAGAGTAAGTAGTTTGTCCATTAAAATGTACTTTTGTAGGAATTTACACTACCCCCTCCTTAACAATGACTCACACCCCTTCATTATAGCTGATACACAATTAAAGATAACCAAACATAGCCTAATTTCATTACATATAAACCAAATCATCCTGGTTGAATCCAGTACTGCCACTGTTTGGGATTACTTCTTTTGCACCTGGGAAGCCTAAAATACAGTTATTGATACTTTTAAATCAATTAGCTTCTCAGAATTTTAAATTGATTGCAAATTCGTCCTTCTGGGTAAAGTCGTAGTTTTGCAGACGCCAGTAGCCCGCATGCAAGCAGAAACGCCAGCCAGAATTGTCTTTAGTTTCGATCCCTCGATGCACGACTAGAAGCGTCCACGTATAAGGAACCGTTCTAGATAATAGAATGGCCTTGCTCACTTCCTGTCATTGATCAGTAGCACCCCAGACGAAGCTATCACGCTAACTTAGGACCGTCTGGACTGGAGGGAACGAGTGGCTTCTCTCTCTACGCTGGATCACCAGCAGAAGCAATAATTGAAGCAAAATAGTGAAAATAGTGAAGCAAAAGTGAAGTAAATTTAAGCTTTTTCACATATTAAGACATCAAAGTTGGTTAGAAGCGACCTCGCGGCCGACCGACAGCCTGTCCGAGTTCTTGACGATGGCAAACATCAGACATGGCGAAGAGCAAATACTCGCCATGGACCGAAGTGGGTGGAGGAAGCAGACGTCACTCTCTACGCCGAGCAGTGCCCAGCAGGAGACTTTATTTATTAAGTAAGTAAGTAATTAAAAGGCAAGAAGGCTCCCTCTTTGTCTATTTGGACCGGGATACCATCGTGGCAAAATAAGATATAAGATTGAAAACTTTTATTGATATCCGAATGAAAAGTATGGAAGTTTAAAAAACTGTTTGCGGGGGGAGAGGCAGTAGTTTTCAGGGAGGTTCCGATTAAGGATTTTCAACAGGTGGTATTTTCAGCAGGGAGGGGGCTCCTTCCATGGGAAGGGGTATTTTCCTCATGAGGTATATTCTGGGGAGTGTTTTCTGAGGGGAGGTATTTTTCGGGAGACAAAGACTGACCACAGTTTAGAGCAGTGGTTCCCAACCGTTTTTGGGGCATACCCCATCTTGGTATTCCAAAAATCCTATTGCCCCCTTCGTAATATTTAAAAATTTTTAAGGAAAGTTTTACATGTATTGCCTGAAGGATCCTTAAAAAGCTATACATATTCTTGATCCATGCTATCTCGCATTGACGGCGCCACGACACGCACACCAAGTTCTCCAGCGTTGAGATGAAACAACGTTTCAGCGCCCATACATTCGGTCCATTCAGTTTTGAATTTTAGCGGCAGACTATTTTTGCCATTCACAACAGCCGAGCGTGGACGAAAACCAATAGTGACTCGATCTGCCAAGCCTGGTCGGAAAGAAAGGGGCTTGGAATGTAGTTCGATTTGTTGTCCACTTTCGAGTGCAAGCGTGTGTTTATCTTCCGTCACGCTGTGGACCGTTGCGTCAATAAGGTTCATTTGCGGGGAATCAGCATCCAACCGCTGGCAATGATGGGGGAAAATCAACATAGAAATCTAATCAATTGGCAATCAACTTATACTGACAAAATTTATGAATGAAAGGAACACACGCAATTATGACTCTGAGTCTAACTCCTCAGGTTGGATAGTTGGCAGTTTAACTGGGTCAAAGCATTCATCTAGATATTTCGCCCACAGTGAATTTTTAGACTTTTTAACATCCAAGCAGATTCTGATGCCTCGTTGGACAAGAAGAGTTTCTGCTACTTTCCAGCTGTCACTTTAGATGTTTTTAGCTTTTACCTCAACGACAAAAGTTCAATACCATAACAGCATCGGATGAACGCAAAAAGACATTTTTGGTATAAACAAGTTATACGAGATGTCACCTCAGCAGCCACGATTTGTCTTTTTAGGAACAGTAAAACAATTATATCTTCAGGTTTTAAAGAGGATATCAATAAAACAAATTTATAGTCTGTTAGGGGGTTCGAACTGCATGATTTTCAAATTTTCGATGATTTTATTTCTCAGAAAGCAAATTCATAATTTAGAATTTTCTTAGTCTCATCAAGGATCATTTTCTCGTATTCCTCATATAAATATTCTAAAGAGATTTGGTTACTATTAAGTGAAGTTCGTTACGTAAGTTAATTCATAAGTTGCGTATATTTTTACAAATAAAAACGTTCGTAAAAAATTAAAAGTTCTAGTTGCCTTTTTAAATAACCAAAAAATTGAAGGCTAACTAAGCCTACTCCCTCGCTCCTTTGTTCTCAAAATCGTCCGATCAAGAATATGAGAAAGCCATTAAAATAAATTAATATGCAAATTCCATCTTAATTATTCATGTGCGGAGAGCCAAAATCAAAACATGCATTAATTCAAAAACATTCAGAAATTAAATAAAAAACAAGTTTTTCTAACTGAAAGTAAGGAGCGATATTAGAAAACTTACATTTGGTTAAAAATTAGTTTGATAATTTTAATAAAAAAAATATTAAAAACAAGAAACAAAAAAAAAACAAATAAAGATTGTATTCAATTCAAACTGTATTTCGGTCGATCCACTTTTAGGACATTTTCTTTGGGCTAGTGGTAACCTTGCACCACTCTAACTAACCATAACCATAGCTAGAAAGACAAACATCTAGTCACAAGAGAAGCTTAAATCTATTTCTTCATCCACTTCATTTTATACGGATCTATTCACTCAAATCATTCAAAATTTTCAGACGTATTTCAGCACAAAAAGGATATTCCTCCGGGCCACGCATATCCCAGAACAGCGGCGGACCACGCAGTCCGCCGCCCGCTTCCAGCCATGGAGTAGAACCGCCTGATGTTTTCATTCATCGCCAGACGCCTGGGGCTGCTGATCCCCACCTTCTTCGGCGTCACCCTGCTGACCTTCGCATTGATCCGCCTGATCCCCGGCGACCCGGTGGAAGTGATGATGGGCGAACGCCGCGTCGACCCGGAAATGCACGCCCAGGCCATGGAGCGCCTGGGGCTGAACAAGCCGCTGTATGCCCAGTACCTCGACTACATCGGCCAGCTCGCCCAGGGCAACTCCCGTCGTACTTTCCTTCACGATGCCGATCACGCTCGCGAACGACGGCGACGCCGTCATCGCGAAGATCGACGTCGAGGGTAGCTCCGACGTGTCGGGCGCCATCGGCGACACCGGCACCGCCGGTCGCATCTTCTTCGTCGATGGTCGTCAGGGTTCCGGCCAGCCGGTCGAGAACAACGTGACGTGGCAGGGCCAGACGGTCAAGCCGTCGCTCGGCGAGTGCGCCGTGACGTATGCGATCGTCGAGCAGCCGCCTGTGTGCCCCATCGTCGACGACGGTGGAGCCCAGGTCGAAGGCGTCCAGATGGTCTTCATGAACCTCGCTTTTTTTTAAATGAACCTTGCGCGACTTCTGGGACGAAATAGTCGCTCCCTACTTTCAGTTAAAAAACTTGTTTTTTTTCATTTGATTTCTGAATAGGTTTCGATTTTGGCTTATCCTACATGAATAATTAAAACGAAATTTGCATATAAATTTTACTTTTTTTTTGTCTAAATGGCTTTCTCAAAGTTTTGATCGGGCAATTTTGGGAAAAAGGGGGCGGGGGAGGAGTCTAGTTGCCCTCCATTTTTTTTATACTTAAAAAGGCCACTAGAACTTTTGATTTTTTTATGAACGTTTTTATTATGAGGGGGGATGCCCCTTCCTCAATCTCCACTCTTTACGCTAAATTAATAAAGTAAGTAGTAAAGTAGTAAAGTAAAACGAGTAAAGTAGTAAAGTAATTAAAATAATAAAGTAATATTTCAAGAAACTCGTCATTCAAATTCAACGGCCCTTGTGTTTTTGCAGTCTTTCTTAATGAATTTTGACAAAAAGTTGAACTTTGGCGCTAAGACTGAGAGTATATGGAATAATTTATGTTCGTTTTGAGATTTAATGTTGCTCCTTACTTCCAGTTGAAAAAACTAGTTTGTTTTCTTATTTAGTCATTTAGTTCAAAATGGATAAATCCAGCTTGAGGTTTCAAGGTTTCTAAGGTCTTTCAAGACTAAAATCAATTTTCTAGATAGAAGTGTTCATTTTATTTTATCTTATTTGTTCAATGGGTTGAAGCCACTGAATGAAAGTTCGTATCAGAGCCAATGATAAGAATAACTGAAAATTATTTGCTGAATACAACTATGCCCCTTACATAAATTAAATAAAAAAACAATTTTTTTAAAAACTGAAAGTAAGAAGTGACATTAAAACTTAAAGGAACAGAAATTACTCTGTATATGAAAGGGGCTTTTCCTCCTCAACGCCCCGCTCAGCACACTTTTCTTGAACCCCTTTTTCTTGAGCATCTTGAACCCCTTTTTCTTGAGCATCTTGAACGCCTTTTTCTTGAGCACACTTTTCTTGAACCCCTTTTTCTTGAGCATCTTGAACGCCTTTTTCTTGAGCACACTTTTCTTGGGCCCCTTTTTCTTGAGCACTTTTTTGAACCCCTTTTTCTTGAGCACACTTTTCTTGAACCCCTTTTTCTTGAGCACACTTTTCTTGAACCCTTTTTCTTGAGCATCTTGAACCCCTTTTTCTTGAGCACACTTTTCTTGAACCCTTTTTCTTGGGCATCTTGAACCACAAGTTTGAAAAATCCAAGTTGGTGCGCCTGATAAAAATTGGTGAAATTGTCATTGTCGGTTTTGGTGCCTTGGCGGTTTACTCCCAAAATGTCTATGCCATGCTGATTGTGCTGTTCTTGCTGGGCGTTCAATCCACCTTCTTTGGCCCGCTAAAATATTCAATATTGCCCCAACAGTTGGCGCCGGAAGAGTTAGTTGGTGGTAATGCGCAAATCGAGATGGGCACCTTTGTCTCGATTTTGTTAGGTACTATTTTTGGCGGCATCGTCGCGGTGCAAGCAGATGTAAACCTCAATCTGTCGATTTTTGTGCCTGATTCTTTACTTTATTTCTTGGAATGGAACAAAAAATTGAACCAAACAAGAAAAGCGTGGCTATTGATCCAACTATATCAATCTTTGATCAGAAAAAGCTTTTTTACGAAAAAGTTTTGTACAGTTTATGCCTTTTTGTTTAGCTTCTATCTGAAATAAAACAAGTATCTCCCTTTTTTAATATAAACTAGTATATTTGGAATTTTACTTTCAAACAGACTAGGGGTACTTTTGTTCTCGACAAGTGAACTAGCCAAAAAGAAAAGAAAAGGAACATAATATTAACGCTTAGACCCGGGGTTAGATCTCAGGAAACCCCCCCCCACGCCAAAAAAATTCCTCCTGGCATTTCCATTCTCGCTGAAAGATTCCCCTGAAAATTTTTTTGAGGATGATATCGGCTGAAAAATTTTTCTTAGCAAACTTTCATTTGAAAAAGACTTTATTTTCTGATTATTTTTAAAACTATGCCGGAAATTTCCCCCTCCCTGGAAAATTCTTCCTGCAAATACCCACCACTACACCCTAGTAGAAAGCTGCTCCAGCAGCAAATTCACTCTGGATAACTTATCACGTGGAAAACTCCCCCCTGGAGAATTTCTTCATGGAAAATCCCCCCCCCCCCATATATACAAAAGTATTTTTAATCACCAATTCACCATCTAAATCACTTTAAAAACTTTTTTTACACCACATGGAAACTAAATTTCTTCACTGCTGGATTCTCTGACTGTCCTTTTCCTAAAAACTACAATTATTGTTTCCTTCTTATTTAATTCTAATGCTTTCATATCCAAATATTCCTCCATTATGTTTAATAATGTTTGCATGTCTTTTGCTGATCATGCTATGAGAGCAATATCCTCAACAAACAAAAGCCAGAATATTTTCCAAACACTTATCAGTACTTCCAAAGCACTTTTCTCCTTGTGAAATCAATTAAAACCCACTTACATAAAAATATAAATAGTGGAGTAAACACAAGCCAAAACCAACAATAACATTACACAAAAAAAAAAACAATAAATCACCAAAAATAATTAAACGACAATCCCATTAAATAAATAACTTTAATGAAAAAAACGAATTAAGCCATAATCAGGCGACAATCGCTGATATGTTGTTTCTGAAATCTTTTTGTGTAAACCAGTCAGCTTTTCAGTAATATTGGGGAGGGAAACTTAATTATTAATTTTCTATTCCTATAAAATTATAGTAGTCAACGAACTTTTTCCCTATCGATATTAAACTTGATGTACTCTAACCGAACGTCTATAATGAAAGCAAAAATTAACAGCCAGTAAGAAAGACCGTCTTAAATATATCACAGTAACAGTTTAAGGGTACATGCATATAGTATCAGTGGAGGTTCTGGCCTCTCTTGCGCCCGGGGTAAAATTTTGATTAGCGCCCCACCCCCTGTCTCGCACAAAATTTTTAGGTTAAATGTTAGCAAAATTTTCATTTATTAACAAAATTATTTTCCAACTTATAAATCAATTAATAATTTATTACTTATTTGGCATTAATTTAAGTATTATAATTTTTATTATTTAGAGTTCATTATTGGTCAGAGAATGCCTAACCTCAGAAAAATATTTTATTCTATTGATCTTCCCTAAACATAGACATTGGGCTCCTAATTTTGGATATGATATATATAGCACTTGACGCAATAGCCTCCTCACTAAGATTTTGTCAACGTCACATTGATGAAATGAAGACAGAAAATGAATACTGTGAGTGCTTTTCCATTGTTTAAAATCATAAAGTTCTGATGAGGTTTGTGGTTCTGAAACTGGGTTTGTGGGCCTGTTTCAAAATATATAGACAAATTCATATTTAGTGAAAGCTTAATTGCAAGATTGCTTGTTTTGTTTGTGCCGGGTGCAACACCGGCGCGGTCCGCCAGGCCGCGAATAGTTGTGGCGCTGTAGCCTACCTCGGCGAGCATTTCCCGAGTGGACGCAAGAATACCCGCCTGGCGGGCCAATTGGCGGGCAGACTCGTACTTTCTTTTGGTCGGCGCATTCACAGCGGTAAACTAACGATAAATCCAGCCAAAATCCAGAGGCCGACAGCCACCGGCCGCAGCGTTATAATTGGGGGCTGTAGATCTGTATACGGGATCTGCAGGGGAAATTTGAATGAGAACTCCGTTTGAGGAAGAGTAGGATGCAAGCTGATCCGACCACGGATTTTTATAAATGCAATCAGACTTTGAAGAATCATCAGGAACAACAACAACTCCATGGGGAACTATGTCCATATGGGTTTCGACGTGACGTCAATACTAAGGAATGTACTAAATGTATTCCAGGGATGAAAGGAAAGGATTGTCAAACCTTTGTATATGAATCTATACGACAACAACTGTCACAACGACAGTTATCATCATCAACGACGCACATCAGTAGTAGTAGCACTCCTGACGAAAGTGGTAATGGTAGCAACAACCGACATACCCTAAAAGTAAGGATGAATAATCAACAACGGATGGTTGTTTCATATGGCAATCAAGATGAACTTCTGGGATATATAGAGGCACAAGTAAGAAATGAAACTCAAGATGATCGTTTCATCGAACAGATATAAGTTGCCATTGATTGATTTGCGAGAAACTTTTACGTTTCTATAGACTTTCGCAGATGTTTTGGAATTCATTCAATTAAAACGACACGAAAGAGGAAAATAAACTTTTTCCATGCGCAAAGGAGTTAATCCACCTGGTTAAACTGGGGTCATAGCCTTTGATGCACGGTTGCCACCCGGTAAAAAAAGATCCCTAATTCTTGAAAAAAATCACTAGATTAGCGCATAAATTGCCTTCACATGCCTTTAATCAGATGATTGAGATTCCTTATGATGCTAAAATGGGAAGAACTAAGAACAGACTCCTTGTTAGAAACCTTATTAGGTTTGTATATGTAACTTAAAAGATCAATTGTTGCATGTTTTGGAATAAAGGGTAATTAATGTTGTTACAAAGTTGGAAATAAATAGCCATCATTTGGAATAGAGCCAATGAGCTCCACTAGGCTATTGCTATAAACGTAAAATGTGTCATTTTCTGAATCTTACTGGAGAGAAGAAAACAAAACCAAAAATTAAACTAAATTAAAGCTATACTAAGATAAATCAGTGATATGCACTTCGGCAAATCCGGGTACTTGATTTTGCCACTGCGAGTCTTCAGACTATATATCTTCATCCAGTACTGTTAAACTGACAGGTCTTGAACATCGGCACCTCTCAAGTCAAGCTCAGTGACATCAGTCATTGCCTGTGACCTCCGTTTTACGTCTTTTTTCTAGTGGCAACACTTTGCTCTTAGAACAGGAAATCTCGTAAATAGTAGCCTTAGGGATTTTGGCTTCGCATTTCTTGCATTCCTTGGTTCAACCAAAGGCAAATTTCATAAGTCTCATCTTCGAGCTTGAAACGGTCATGGAAAAAAATAATAGTAAATAGATAGAAGCGAAAACAAAGCCAACTCAAAGAGCAGAAGAGAAAATGTAGAGACATCTTCATCAGGATTAAAATGATTGAAAGAAGTTATATAGGGTAATCGCATATGAAGTATAACTACGGATAATTTAAGCTTGAAATAGGAACGAATGGGAAAAGATTTTTTTCTTAAATGTTTTACACTGTGAAAAATCGGAAAAGCGGCCTGTACTAAGGACTGTAGTGAAATAAAGGGAACACCTACAAAAAAATGCGAACAAAACCATCTCCTTTTTTTCCTGGCCTTCATTTTCATACGGTTTGAAAAACAAGAAAAGTGGCTGCAAGGGCGACATTCTGCATCAAAAGTATATTTTTTCTTTTCCGTTTTTTTTCTCCGTAGCTAGAGGGCACTGGAACATCATAGAGGTCTGTATTGTATTGTATCAGATTAACGACACTTCTTGACTACTAAGGTCCCTGTGTCTGCCTTGCAGTGCATTGTTGCAGCATGATTCGATCTCTGGGTCCCGTATTACCAAGCTAAGGTCAAACCTACTGCGCCACCACAGGACATCATAGAGATCTGTTAAATGGTCCATCCTAATTTCAAAAGTTGCCACATCTAGTGCGTTTCAACATCTGTTCTTAAAGAATTGTGAAAAAAAAAGTCAAGCTATAACGTAGAGACCAAGGAGTTGAGGCTGGGGCAACCCCTCTTATATACAGAATGGTTTTGTTCGTTTCAAGTTTTAATTTTCCTCCTTAGTCTCAATTGAAAACACTTTTTTTTCTAGTTAATCTTAGTAAAACTGAAGCCATATCATTTACAATGTAAGGATTGTTCAAATGGTTCAACTTAATTTTCATTGACGTAGTCAAACTGTCTGTGGCAGCGACTTGTAAGTAAGGAGCGATTCAGTCCAAGAGTAACCGAAACTAAATTGAAGGAGTTGGCGTCAAACTTTGAAAAGAGCTCATTCTATTGGAAATTGAAAGGGATAGTGCCCTTTTTAATGGTCGAAAGTAATTGGAGGGCAACCAACCCCCCTCCCAAGCCCGCCATTTTCCCAAATACATCCGATCACAATTTCAAGATAGTAATTTTGTCCAACGTAATTTCCGGAAATTATAAATTTCGGAGGGGTCTCAATGGATTGGTTACCAGAAGTTCTAGTGGCCGTTTAAGATTAAAACTTATCGGAGGGCAGATATCCCTCCCACCTCAATTTTTCCTAAAATTCATCTGATAAAAAATTTGATCTTAAGTTTTATTTGGGCTTTACTTTTTTTTTAAACTCCTTTTTGAGAAAGTTTTTTTTTAATTACTTTCTGTTCGTTTTTTATTGCTAAAGTTTCAAGTTTTTAAAATTTCCCATTTCAAAATAATTTTTTTCCAAAATAAATTAACAGTCTTGGCAAGAACTAATAAAATTAAACTGAATTTTTGATATTAATTGCTGAAAGCTCTCTAGCTTAAGATTTTGTTTCATTCAAGGCTGGATTTAAAGCTTAGACATTTCTAGGCCCAAGCTTTCTTTCCGCTCTGTTTTTGCAAGATTTGCGGGGAAATCTCATAGTATCTTTACGTGGACTAAAACTTTATTCTTTTTAGGCTCGAAGCGGCGTCACGTGTTGAAGGTTAGTAAAAATTCGATGCTGTTTATCAACTCATGAGTTTCTAATTACTTTCGTATCTTCAAAATTCCATTATTGAACTGTCAAATAGTATGTCAAGTATTAATTATCTATTGAAAAGTGACAGATCTCTAAGTCCAAATTTCAAACGTACAACTCGATGTGACGCATGTGGTTCGAGGATAATTTGCGAAATTCGCAGAAACATTGGAAAACATGAAACTCTGAAAAATTATTGTTGGATTTTGCCCTGCTCAATAGTAACCAAAACTCAAAAAAACAGAATATTGATACCAATAGCTATATCAAAAAAATCGCTTTTTAATGCTGATTTTAAATATATAAGTTTCATCAAGTTTAATCTTACCCATCAAAGTTACGAGCCTGAGAAAATTTACCTTATTTTAGAAAAAAAAGAAAAATACCCCCTAAAAGTCATAGAATCTTAACGAAAATCACACCGTCCGATTCAGCGTATCAGAGAACACAACTGTAGAAGTTTCAAGCTCCTAGAAGTTCTACAAAAATGTGGAATTGTGTTTTTTTTTGTGCCAGAAGGCAGATTGGACACTGTATATGTGTTCGAAATATCCAGTCAAAGAATTTTATTTTTGTTTTACTGTCAAATAAAAGATCTCACGTTATAGCCTTAGAAAGCAGGATTGAATCACACTTTTCATACAGCCTACTGTTTGAAATACGGTCTGTCAGCTGGGTACCCTGAACAATCCGTTGGCATTTTCTCTGGAAAACTTCAGCAAATATTCATCTGCTTTTCGTAGCGCCCGTGCTTCAGAGCCATACTTGAAAACTGTCATCGCTGTAGCTTCCATCATCCTAATCTTGGTTTGCCCACTCATCTTTCTATTCTTATAAACAACAGAGAAATTCTCTGATAACCCAATCAATAACAAGACATATTATTATTGTCTTATTATTGACAAATTATAATGGCCTTGCATATTATTACTAATATGTTAAAGGCATTATTATTCATGATTGAATATCTACCCAACCTTAAAAATCCCAGCTTTCGGAAGTTCCTTGTCCCCATCAAGGTCCCTCATACGGAGCTATTCTACACTCTTAAAACTGAACGTCCAGCTGGCCAAAGATTCTCGTTGGGTCCGTTTCATATTATATCCGTGCACCAAAGTTTTTTCCTGATATTTCTAGCCAAAACAAGGGTATTAAAGGAGGGCGGCGGCTGCTGTTGGTGGCGCCGACCGCGCGCGGACAGTTCACGCGTATGTTCACTCACATGGGTTTTACCCGTGACCCTGGCGGGCGGATGTGTTTTGACCTGATTCCCGAATAAGGTTAACTTCCGACAGCTGCGTAAAGAATCGAATGAGTGGAGGGGCTATGGGTAGTCAAGCTGTTGGGGGATCGGGTGGCCGAGTGGATCAGATTAAGGCTGAAGATTGGCCGCAAGAGCTGAAGGACATGCTGCATCCGGAGCAAATGACAGACCTTGAGCAGGGACTGATGCGCTATTTTGCCCATGTGTGTTTGTTTCTTTGTTTATTTTTCTTAGGGGTGATCATATTAAGCCAATAGTATTAGAAGACCGAGGGCTTATTAGAACATAAATTGAAAGTTCTAGTGCTCTTTTTGTTACAAAAAAGATTGGAGGGCAACTAGCCCCTATTCCACGCCTATTTTCCTCCAAGACTTCTGATCAAAATTTTGAGATGGCTAGTAGATTCAGCATAGTTGAAAGGCTCAATAAGTATACCTTTGAGAATGACAAGACTGCCCTATTCCCTGGAGAAGGGGCTCTAAGTTACATTACAGGGTGACCCAAAAAGATCCGTACTACAAAAAAGGAGAAAACTATGAGGCAGAAAGAGCAAAACTAAACAAGAGCATAGCAACAAAAAGGGGAAAACTGTGAGGCAGAAAGACCAAAATTAAACAAGAGCATAGCAACAAAAAAGGGGAAAACTGTGAGGTAGAAAGAGCAAAATTAAACAAGAGCATGGCAGCGAAAAAGGGGAAAACTGTGAGGCAGAAGAGCAAAATTAAACAAGAGCATAGCAACAAAAAAGGGGAAAACTGTAAGGCAGAAAGAGCAAAATTAAACTAAGAGTATAGCAACAAAAAAGGAGAGAATTGTGAGGTAGAAAGAGCAGTTCCGGTCATCCCATGAGTTCGTGGACTGGAAACCCCCAGATTCCTTTTACCGTATCGATCTTCTTGAGTCTCAATTGCATATTCCTCAATGAAATCGGTTGTTTAAACCTGTCGATACCCCGTCCAAGTGCATGCTATTATCCACTGTCAGAGAGAACGTCCCACGGAAAGGTACGGGGCCAAAGTAAGAAGTTTGGAGGGGCTACTCTGAACTGGGGTGGGAGGGGAGGTGGGAGGCTATTCCGAGGTTTAGGGAGGCTGATATTGCAACTGCTTAAAGAATGGCCATAAATGTTAGAATCATGAAAGGGAAAAATAAACACACATCCGTGATCTGCCTTCTGGCAAAAAATACAAAATTCCACATTTTGTAGATAGGAGCTTGAAACTTCTACAATAGGGTTCTCTGATACTCTGAATCTCATGGTGTGATTTTCGTTAGGATTCTATGACTTTTAGGGGGTGTTTACCCCCATTTTCTAAAATAAGGAAAATTTTCTCAGGCTCGTAACTTTCGATAAATAAGACTAAACATGATGAAACTTACATATTTAAGACCAGCATTAGAATTCGATTCTTTTGATGTAGCTATTGGTATGAAAATTTCATTTTTTTGAGTTTTGGTTACCTGATGGTTGTCGTGTGGTGGGACCTGAGAACATCACTGTGTTCAACGTGCTCATCCAAAAGTAAAGACAAGACACAAGCAATGCCCAGTGTGTCAGGTACGCCAAGTAAAAGTCTGGATAATCTGAATCGATCCATCCGTATACCATCGTTGCTGTCACCCATGCTGTTGCCGACAACTTCCAGATGATGCAAATAATGGATTTCGGAGCAAAACTCTTTTGGATATCAATCGTCTTTCCGGTCGTAGCATCGGTAGTTTGGAACCAGTTTTGACAAGGATTGAACTCTCGAATAAAACGAGCTCCGCAATACAAGTTCGGATTGACTATTCCCTTCTCAATTTATTAACGTGCCAGTAAAAGATATTGCAGTTATGCCCTCTGGCTTCATCTTCAACATTTTTGGCAGTTTCAGACATAGCCTCAACTTCACACCTACTTAATTCACATTTCGATTTTTTTTCCAGTTTCTTTACATTCTTCTTATTTTTATATAATCTATCGCTCATATAATTCTTGTATAGCCCACCTCCTCTTTATTAAACATAAAGCATTTTCATTAATATTCGTAGCTGCGTTTATAATTTTCTTCCCTAAAACACTATATTGTCAAACTCTCCAGTTTCTTGCTTAGTACAGGGTTCTCTCCCTGTTCCAAACCAATCTGATCTCAGCCTCTCTCTAGGCTACCGACCATAGTCTATACCTAGGTGAAAATAAGTCAAAGGTAAAGCAGGAAAAAGCTTACTATTGGCAACACATCTTTACACAGTTATACTTTCAAATCGATGGCAAGATTAATTCAACAATGCTCGAACACATCGCAGGTAAACTCTCGCGCGGAGGTAAGCGCCTAGTTCTGACCCTCCGGCTATGAATGGCAAAATGAAATTGAAGTTACCTAGTATCCTTCGCTGCTGTATTCGTTATTCCCATCTGACTTGTGCGGTTTCTGCTACCGCGTGCGCGCATTTCTGGACCAGCACGGCATAGACATACCGTTGCGCGACGTCAACAGCGACCAGGCCGCCTTCCAGGAGTTGCTGAAGAGTACCCGGCGCACCACGGTGCCGTGTCTGCGTATCGAGCGTGGGGACGATGTGCAATGGCTGTTTGAGTCACAGGACATCATGCGCTTCCTGGCCGCCCGCTACGGCGTCTGACACCACACTTGACCCCGGGCCTAAACCTGCGCACACTGCCGCGCATGTTGAATCTGCTCTACAGACCAATTGTCAGTGCTCATCTGCCAGCTATCACCTTGAAGCAAAATTTCGTTGGAATTGCGAAAAAAATAATAAAAGACGTTATTAAAGACTTAAATGAAAGTCTCTATAGAAATAAAATAACTTAAATTCTTTTAACTTAAAAGAAATAATATAATACTATTTCTAGATAATCCCCAAGCTAATCCCACAATAACAGGTAATTATAGATTATATCCTGCTTGAATAAAAAAACTAACAAAATGCATATAAGGAGAACGGTCAGTAATCCAAATCTCAAAAACGATGAAACAAAATATAACCTACTAGACCGCATAAAACCAGGTTCTTATGAATACTACAGTTTTGTTTATTACAGGGAAAGTAAATGTTTATAAAAGCGGTATCACCACATTTTATCGCTAAGATGTTAGCATCGCTTTGCAATAATGTCGGCTGAGTCTGAAATTGATGGCCAGCCGGGTTTTACCACGGGTTTTCTGGGCGGCTCTCAAGAAAATATAATGGGTCCGAAAACGCTTTAGGCTATCAACATTCACTTTAGAGAGAAGGTGCTCTTGTAAAAACACAATATCATTTTCAAGCAGCTCACTAATCAGTAGATCCTGTCTTTTGTACCATTATTATTAAGGGACACAAAACTAAACGGAGTTTGGGTAAAATAGAGAAGAAGGGGCAACGCCTTTTATTTACAGAGTAATTTTGGTTCTTTTCTTTAAAGTAATTTCTGTTCCGTTTAAAAAATTAGGTTTCTATTTAATTCATATAAAAACCAACAACAAAGAGTTTCAAAGACTAGACTGGAAGGAATTTCAGCCCGGTTTCGTCTAAAATTATTCGATGATTTAAGAACAATAATAAAGACTTTTAACGTTGATAGTATTATTGTCTTTTGTTATAGCCCTCATTTTCTGTCAAGTTTCTTCAAAAACTTGTATGTTTCCTTTGGAAACGAATATATTTTTCTTGCAGAGAAAAAATTCTGGAAGCTCCATTCAATGATACCAACAACAACAACCAGAAAAAGCAAACTCTGATATACATACCCTGTAGTTAATGTTAGGCATGAGATGCCAAGTATATATCATTGTACAAGATGAAGCTCAAGCAATAAGGAGGCAAAAGAGAGGAGTAGATAGGGCCAAGATGGTATATAAAAAAAAATTACCTTAAAGCTCGGACCTCCTCTAAGGTTGTTA
This sequence comes from Alatinidae sp. Z8VKAUB7J3, assembly GCA_010016025.2. NCBI lineage: Eukaryota > Metazoa > Cnidaria > Cubozoa > Carybdeida > Alatinidae > Alatinidae sp. Z8VKAUB7J3. The sequence goes on along the minus strand of JAAAKM020721499.1, from coordinate 62,975,310 downwards.
ATGCTTCACCAGTTTGGTTGTATGTCGAGAAGCGCCCGAATAGCCAGTAGCATACTCTGATATAAATACCCTGTAGTTAATGTTATCGGGCAGCAGGAAGATTGCCGTGCACCTGCAAAAAGATGGAGGAAGAACAAGAAAGAAAATACAGAGATTTAAAAATCAAGCAAGGGTTGAAGTAAAGATCGGTTAGTTTCCTCAATAAATGTCCTTGCTTTATCATATATTCTTAAGAGTGGCTTGAGAAACGAGGGAAAAGTTGATGTCCAAATAACAGAACAATATGAAACATAAGACTGAGCTAGGCTGCAGAACAAGACTCTAAAAATCGATCCTGCAAATATGTGTTTGAGCTTTCTAAGGATTTCGAGACTCTTGGAGACTTTCATTTTAATTAGCTGGCTGTTAAGAACAAAGTTTTGATTTAACACAATTATAGTTTGACTAGTAGTCCACAAAAAGTAAGAAGCATAAATCATTACAAAGAGAACAGGCTGCAGACTATGATTATTAATGGTCATTATTCATTTTACATTGTTTTCTATGAGAACTGGTAAAACAACCTACAGAGAAATATATAGAACAGATAAGAACAATTATTTAGAAAGCATAAGAACTTGAATAATGATTTGGCTAAAAAAAAAAACAGTGGAAGATTCTTCATGTACATATATTAGGCTCAAGAATATGTAAAACTATTCCAAAGAATGAGTATATCATATGAAAATAATTAAAGATCATATGGAATGTAAAGAAAGTGAAGAAAGTATTAAAATATTAACTAAGGAGATGTGAACTGGAGGCCATGGATAAAATTGCTGAGGATCTCGAAGATGCCGCTAGACGCCATAATAGTAAAATATTGTACTGGCATGTTAATAAATTGAGAGGGAGTAGTCAATACCAGACAAATACATTAAAGCGATTAGTGCTATGTACGAGAATAACACTGCTACGGTTAAGGCTGGAAATGAGGTTAGCAACTGGTTTTGTATTAAATCAGGAATTAAGCAGGGTTGTGTTCTTAGCTGCTTGGTACTCGCCAGCAAAATCCCCGCCGCTGCAAACGGATCGCGGGTAAACAGCTCCGGCAACCACAACGAGTGATAGCATAATTTGCCTGTTTTCGCCCCCTTTCAAGTTTTAAATTCGTTCCTCTCCTTTCGATATAAGTATCTGCTTACCTGTCTACCGAAGACTGGACCAGAATCAGAGACGACACTGACGAAATGAGACGCGGGTTATAGGTTCGAATTGTACACAAACCATAAGTGCGCATTACTTCGGCCTATTATTTGCCAATAATCCTTTTCGATTTTTTTTTTATGACTTATCCACAATGCATGGAGCCCATAACTTCCTGATTGTTTGTCAAAGTAGCTAATTGACAGAAAGAAAAAAAAGATATTCGTATTATAGATGACTCTGGGGTACTATTTTGCTTTTTTGCGTCTGTTTTTAGACATAATGATACGTTGTAAAGTTTGCTGAACTCATTTATTTCAGGGGACAAATTTGTTATTGAAGGAGATGGAACTTCTAAAAATTAATATTTTAAACGATTTTTACTTTGAAGTGATCTGTTTAGAAGTGATATAGAAAATAGTTGCTATTTAGAGAGATGATTAGTTTTGTTTCTCTAAGCAACTCTACTAATTCCTAGGCTTAATGACTTAGTTTTCTTAACATTTATTTTCAAGACTATTCTAGCCCCCTGAACTCGAAACTGAGCCCTGAACCCTGAAACTCGCAAAACCTCTAAAAGCTTATTAATTTTGCTTACTCTTTCATCTAGGATGCTTAAATCATCAGCATAATCTAAATTTTCTCCCCCATTTAATTCAGTGGTCTCCCATTGCCTTTCCTGTGCTTCTTAAAACAAAATCCATCAAAATGATCTATACAAAGGGGGATAGAACACAACCCTGCTTAACTCCTGATTTACTATGAAACCAGCTTCCAACCACATTTTTTAAATTATTCCTAAATTTAATAGTGTTTCTGGTAAAATTCTTGCTGATTGACCTTTGGCTATCTTGGAAAGGGGCTAGGTCAGGAAAATGAAACTTTCAGGGATAGGTCTAAGGAATAAAGTATCTCCAGGAAGATGTTTTGAAGTAACTACCTCTACTCCTTCTCCCTCCAGAGGGCCCTGAAATTTGCCTACATGAAAGGTAGAAACCTATTGAAATTTTGATAAAGCAACATTTTACCTTAATTTTCTGTTAATAGTTGCCTTTTCTCTGCCTTTAGTTCTGAAAATGCAATTACTATTATTTGAGGAAGAAAATTGAATCAGTACAAATATCTGCTACAAAGCTAGTTCCCTACCTGAGGCATTTGTCATATTCAAAACATTTAGAGGACTTAGGATTGCCAACTCTTTGCTTCTGTTGGAAGTGCTATGATCTTCTTAATGTCTGCAGTATTGTAAACAGCATAGTGAATTTGGATTGGATTCAGAAAATTTCTTTCAAAGAAGCCATTTTATATTAAGCAGGCAAAACACATTGAAGTTTTAACCCCTGCACCAAAATCCAAAATAGGTGAAGTTTTTTTTAGTAAATAGATCAATAAAACATTGGAACTCATTACCCGAAGATGGACAGCAGCGCGACGGGCGCGCTGAAGGTCAGCAGGGAAAAAGCACTGAGCCCCTGCCCGACGCTGCAACCCGCGGCCAGAACCGCGCCCGGCCCCATGAGCGCAGCGCCGAGGATCTGCCGCTTCAGCTCGCGCGGATCCTCGCAGGCCTCCCAGCGGAAGTGCCCCTTGCTCAGCGAACCGAGGAACGCCCCGACCAGCACGCCGGTGACCGATCCTACGGCAAAGCCCGGTGCTGCCGCCGAAGCGGTCATCAACCAGAGCAGGCTCTCACCCAGCGGGCGGGCGAAGGAATGCCCCTCGACCCCTCCTGATCGGGCCGATAACTCCGAGGGAAGAAATCCGCAGCTTCGTCGTAAGCCGTGAGTGCCCGTTTGAGTGCCTTCGTGTGCTGGGTTCCGTAGGACTGTTCGTCGAGGGATCGAGCCACCACGCGCAACGCTTCAATGAACCGAGCTCGGGCCGAAAAATGAGCTCGTCGCTGCGCCAACTCGAACCCATGCTGCACAGCCTTCTCCGCCAGCAGACGGTCCTCCGCGATCGCGACCTTCGCGGGCGTCGCTCCCTTGGGCTTCGCGCTCTCCAGTTCCACACCGCGGAGATCCACCGGCTCCCACGCGCCGAACTTCCAGGGCCGGTAAGGCCAGGCACCCGAGCGACCTACGAGGCCCTTGCCGCCATCAGGCAAGGGCCTTGGGCGCGATATCGCCGATCGAAGCCGCGAGATCATCCCGGTTGCCCGCTTCCGGGTTGCCCGCCGTCGGGACCGGGGTGTCGTACTCATAGCTCGGATCGATTTTCTGGCGGCGGCGCGTCTCGGCCATCTCGCGCCAAGCCCCTATGAGCGTCCGGGGCTCCGGCATGTCATCGGCCACGAGCCGGTGCAGTTTCTTCAGGTTGTAGCAGGGCACCGCCGCGTACATGTGGTGCTCCACTCATTAATATTTGCACACGCGGAGTTTTTACCCGGATGAGCGAAAATTCAATGCGAATGAACACAAGGTTGGTAGATTGGTAATTACTCTAAGTGGATGTATAAAAAAACGAAGTAAATTCTCCCTTTTTCGTCTTTTTTAAGGAAAATAGCAAGAAACTGGAAAATAGAAAACAGTAATTGAGTTCACTGATAAGTGAGAACTACGACCTGGAAACATAGTCTGGTTAAAAATAAATACAGAAACATGAATTATGTGTTTTCGAACAAATCTTACATGATGCATTTTTACTATTACGAAATAGACTTCTTTCCTCAAAACCAGGAGTCCCAGAGAGAATTATCTCCTGACGCAAATTGTCCGAGAGTTGTTATCCATTATAGCAAAAAGGAACGAGTCCAGATCCCAGAATGTCATACATGACGTCACCTGTCTTCGGACATAGGTCGTTCGTGTCTCAAAGATTTCTGCATATGTAAAAGACTTCGCAGATCTACGAAAAAGACACACACTCACACACACTTATCTACGCTTATATTTTTGCGCATAAAGCAGAACATATATTCAGCAATTATACTCCGCACCAAGTTAAGGGAGTTTTGTTACCATTGCTAATCAAGAATAAAGCCTAAAAACTGCTGAAAATTGGGTGTTGCTAAAAAATGATAAGAAATATATAGTGTTCTGGTGGTAGGTAGTGGACCAGTGCTGGCTAAAAGGAAGCATGCCCGCAAAAAATACATTCTCTTACAGTTACACTTTCAAAGGCTTTATAGGGATAGATTCTTTCCGTTATTCCCGGAATTAGAGCTTAGTAGCATGTGTCATTCAATTGACATGGGTTCTTTTGACAAGAAGGTGTTTAAAGGGGTAAAATTTGCTATGTGTTGTATTTTGGTCTTCGATGGTAATATATCTAAATTCAATTTTTTGGGTTATACCCTGCAGTTCCATCCGCACCCCGTTGCTGCCCGGGCCCGTCCCGTTGTTCGGGTAGCGGTCCATGTCGCCCGTGATGTTCTGGATGTGGTGGCCCCACTCGTGCCCGACGATGTAGAGCTGAGCAAGGTCACCGGCGGACGCCCCGAACTGCTGCTGCATGAGCTGGAAGAACGTGGGGTCCACGTAGACCCCCTCCTCGGGCGGGCAGTAGAACGGTCCGACGGCATTGGACGCCGTTCCGCACTGCGTGGGTGTGGAGCCGTCGACCACGATCATCTGCGGCGCGCGATACCCTTCGACGTTCTCCGCCCAGAACTAAAGTCCGAGTACTATCTTCTTTTAAGAAGAAATAGTGGACTTTCTAAAGTAACTTTTCAAATTCTTGAAAAAAACTTCGTTTTTGAGTTGTGACTTCCAGAGATCATGGGCAATATCTAAGTGATATTCGTATTGGTCCAGCATCGCAAATAATGCCATATATTCTCACTATGTCCATAACATACATTCGTTTTCTGCATGCTAGTTTCACTTATAATGGGAATAAGATTTGCATGATTGTCTTCTTTAATAGGTACATTCTTCTGGATAAAACGGTCAAAATATTGTCGACAGTGTTGTAGTCTGAGGCGAGGCGGGAACCCTGACCTTCATGGTCGGCGGCGCAGATTCGGCATTCGCGCGCGCCAAGCCCTTCCTTGACGCGATGGGCAAGAACATCGTCCATACCGGCGGTCCAGGGAACGGGCAGGCCGCCAAGATCTGCAACAACATGATCCTCGGAATCTCGATGGTCGCGGTTTGCGAGAGCTTCTCGATGGCCGAGAAACTCGGCCTGGATGCTCAAAAACTGTTCAACGTGACATCGACATCCTCCAGTCAGTGCTGGGCGATGACCAGCTATCTGCCGGTGCCGGGGCCGGTGCCCGCGTCGCCCGCGAACCAGTTTCATCGCCGGGCCTTTCCGAAATTACCGTGCCAATCCAAGCAAACTGGATCGGTGAGTCCACCACAATCTTGCTCTCTAGAGTAAGACTTGCTCCAAAACTTGCTCTCTAGAGAAAGTTAGATCTCGAGAAGGCATTAAGAGCCGGCCTGACTGTCTACTATGAATTCTATCCTATTCTTGAGTACAAACGAGCACCTCACCAATGCTTCAGGTGTCACAGCTTTCACTAATTTCTACGATTTGCGATAAGTCAGAGAAATGAACGAGGTGTAGTGGTGTCCATACTTTACTTTGTTCGAACAGCCCTAACCGTAAAATACATTCTTCAGTGTCCCCTTCCACATTTGTTGCATAAGAGATGACAGAACAGACTAAATAACATATAATAGAAACACCTCAAAAATTATGTCAAATCGAAATAAAAACACCATTGAAATCGAAATTCTTGAAAATTCTCGATTGAGGACTTACAGTCCCACACATTGAACCAAAAGGAAAAGCACAACTTGGAACAATCAGTTTTTTTTCATGGTTTGTGGTTCCGCCACAACCACCATAGCAGCCAAAAATTTAAATATGTTTGGAAAAAAAACTGCCAAGGGAGTAGGAATCGTCATCTGAAGCCACACAAAAAAACAAACCAAATGTATTCAAGTTACTCTAATCTCACCCAGGTAATAATAGTTCAGCCTGTTGCAGGTTAGATTTTAATTACTTATGTTTTTATTGACGAGCCATTCTGATTTTTCCTTCTCTTCTTCACTTGATTAGTTGCAATTCCTTTTTTCTTATTTCTAATGTTCTGTTCTTTTCTGGTTTTTAACAGCATTGAGCATGCCTCGTTTGACGCATCTAAGGACATTTGAGGTATTTGTTTTATCATTCCTTGTCCTTTTTCGGTGGCCGGTGCTGACCCCCCCCCCCCTGGGTGTTTCCCAATATTGTAATCTATTAAGAATTTTTTTTTCGTCTTGCAATACATAATAGTGCTAACCTTAAACGTTCACCTAATGGCATTACAGAATTTATGATATTATAAAATAAATGACATTCATAAAATTTAGTTTAGTTCTGTTTGTTATACTAGAGCTTTAACTTTATTCGAGAACTTATTCGGAAAGTACTGAAAAACACTATCCCTGTTCAGTTTTGTTCAGTTCATCCTGTTCATTTTGCTCAGTCAAAACCTCAGTTGGAGAAAAAAACTGTTGCTTGAAAGAAGTCTATTTTCAGTCTTTTTATAATATTATAACCCTGGCGGTCAAACAGGAGCAATACGGCATAGTTTCGGGTACGAAGCTGGCCGCTCAGATAGCCGCGATTGAGAATTCCGCTGATAAGAAGAATCTTGTCGATGCTTTCATGGCCGGTCAAAATTCCTTTCCGATCATTGAAGGCCGCGTAGCACATGTGATCTATCGTGGTGAAGCCTCGGATATTGCCATTGCCGGCGATCACCTCCCCATGCGGGTTTCCCATTCCATGAATAGGGTTGCCGGTTCCGACCTCCACTATTATTCATTCGAGCTTGCCGAAGATGCCCATATCGCCTACCAGATCGTGATCGGATCGCTCCTTACTACAGTTCGTTACTACGAACTGTTTGATGCCGCTCCTTACTCTCCGTTAAAAAACTTTTTCGTTTTTTATTTAATTACTGAACGCTTTTGAATCAATGCATGTTTTGATTTTGGCTCTCCGAAGATGAATAATTAAAACGAAATTTGCATATTTATTTTTTTTGGCTAAATGGCTTTCTCAGTTTTGATCGAATGATTTTAAGAAAAAAGGAGCGGGGGAGGAGCCCTAGTTTCCCTCCGATTTTGTGGTTACTTAAAAAGGCAACTAGAACTTTTAATTTTTTACGACTGTTTTTATTCACACATTAGGTTAGATTAGATTAGGTTAGACGAAGTTAGGATGGCTTAGGTTAGCTTAAGTTAGGTTTTTAACCCATTTTTTAAATCTGGAACCAAATTTAGCATAACCTAATCTGACTTAACCTAACCTAAACTAAGATTATCTAACCTAACTTTTACCATGATAGGTACCATAAGACTAAATTTATCATATTTAGTTTCCCTATTGTTGCTAAAAAGAGGGATATATTAACAGGATAAGCTTATTTTGGTGTTACTTGGTTGTTTTACATTTGTTGGTTTTTTTTTTTTTCATAGGCATGTATTTTGGGGGTCCGTATCGACGGTCACGAAAGACTTGGTCGACAGGACCTGGCAGAGCGCCGCCAGCGCTTGGGATTCGGTAATGGGCTGCAATGACATCGCTGACAGTCTTACCTGAGAGCCGGGATTTGTGAAAGCCGTTCGCGACAGCCCATAGCGGGCCGTGCCAGCCCTTGACAAACCCTCCCTGAAAGGGCCCTTTCCGGCCCGCAATTACGGCGCCCGTTTCGGGTCGCCTGTTCAGCTTTCGGAGACGCTTGATGCACAGCTACCGCACCCACACCTGCGGCGACCTTCGCCTCGAAAATGCCGGCCAGGAAGCCCTAATGCTAGAAAATCCCGCGCCTTTTTCATTAAATTTCTCTTCCCCCATGACATATTCCTCCTCCCACATAGGCCCCTCCCCTCAACCCCATCCCCAAACCAAAAATATCCCCCTGAAAACGTCTGTACATTTCCCAATAACCATTACTGTATGTAATACAGTAATGGTTGTAATACTGTATTGTAATATATTGTGCTGTATTTAATACTGTATTGGTATAATACAGTAATGGTTATAATACAGTAATGTATGGTCAAAGTTTGGAACTTGTAGCCCCTCCCCCAGGAACTGTGGGGGAGTAAGTCATCCCCAAACAATTTCATATGAATGGAAAGTAAAGTTATCACATTAATATGTGAATGATTCCGCTATTGAAATTTGGGTTTTGAATAATCAATTTCAATAAATATTCTTATCGAATCAGATTTTCGCTTCTTTCAGTCAGATTGTCACGTATTTGTGTTTATGTAGCTAAACCGGCTTCTTTGATTAATTTTTTTCTTATTTGTCATTTCCACAAATATGTACCATTTTCTTTGTGTGCTCACAGAATCTGCTGATCAAAAAAGGTAAAGAACATCAAACAATTCGTTTGTAATATACCAGAGGGGGAGAAATGTATGCATGAGTTTCATCATCTGAAAGCGATTCTTCTCTAAATTCTTCTCGAGCAATTTGAGCTGGTGATCTTTGGTACGTCCCATATGCACTTTCAGCTAATGTTGATCTTCGTACCTTATTTGCATTTCTGCTTAAAGAATCATATTGAAGTGGGACTAGAGGCTTTTGGACTTTGGAATCGGGATCACAATTACCCTTCTTTTTCTCTTCTTTTGTACCAGCTCGACAGCGTATTATCGCAATTACAGTGATGAAAAGAAGAAGTACTCCCACACCAACGCCACCGAGGAGCAAATAATCTAGTTCTGAGCTTTGGAAAGGCCAGGCGACGTTGCAGATGGCTCCCAACAGTTTGTCCACCCACTTCCGAGGAATCGCAGATGTTCAAGGTCAACGAGTACTTCGACGGCACCGTCAAATCCATCGGCTTCAGCATGGCTGAAGGCCCGGCCACCCTCGGCGTCATGGCCCCGGGCGAATACGAGTTCGGTACCAGTCAGCTGGAAGTGATGCACGTCGTGGCCGGCGCCCTGACCGTCAAGCTGCCGGGCACCGACAGCTGGACCACCTTCGAGGCCGGCAGCCAGTTCACCGTCGAGGCCAACAGCAAGTTCCAGCTGAAGGTCGCCGTGGAAATCAAAAGGAAAAAAATCATTTTCAATAAATGAAAAATACCAAGATGGAAGGCTGAACGTATATATTGTAAGCGATACTTGGAATAAGACGTCAGGTTGGTCGCATGGTAACGCTTCTTACTCTTCCAGAAGTGACATCCTATTTATTGATTCTGCTTATTTTCGCGAAGGCAATGAGCTTGTTTTTTCTAACAACTCAGACAGCTCAATTAGCGATGTGCTCGCAGCAGTGCGATTTTACGCATTTTTCGTAATTGCTCATGAACTCGGACATCGAGACCAGAAACTAGATACCTATCTCCCTATTACCTGGGCACCCCTTACATATAACCATTGTGCGCCTCCGAGACATAAATTAAAAGGAAGAACATAACTTAAAACACCCGCCCTCGGGCTGTGGGGGTTGTGTCGATCCTAGAATTTTCATTTTCTGACGTTTGAACTATATAAAAAATTGTAAACTCAAAGTTAATATCGAATGGGTTTAAGGAAAAAAAAGGCTAGGGGGTCTAGTTGTCCTCGGATCTCTTTTGACTCTTAAAAGTGAAAGAGAACTTTCAATTTCCAATCAAATGAGCCCTCTCCGAAGTTTATACGAGCATCTCTTCCATAAAAACCATATACACCGGACCGGGCCGGATTGGATCAGCGAGAAGCCCGGGAAATGAATTTCGCCCTGCGCAAAGAATCCATTGTCACCAGCGTTTTCGTTGACCTGATATCCCCGGACGCTGTTCGGCCCACCAATCGAGAATTGTTCTATTCCGGGCAGCGATCTGCTTGCGATCTGGGCATCGAGATTGGCCCTGAACACAAAATCAGCCGGCAGCCTGACCGAGCTTCGCACGCTGGCCAATCCATAGGTGTATCGTGCGCTGGCGGCAGGATTGCCACTTGCAGCGGCGAAACTTGCATCGGAATTTGCGGAGGTGACCCCGCCCATATGGTGTGAAATATAGTTGTCGTGAGCCACCGATCAAATTCCTATAAAAACGGGCAATGAAGTCTACCAAACGGTGAACGCAATCGTTATTACTCTAAAGTCTTGTACGTAACCGAGCATTAAAGTTAATCATGCTTGAGCAACAAAGGCTTACGACTATGAACGCGCCGGTCAAGGAAGCTCTCCAGCGACAAATATTTTGATTCGAGTTTCAGGTTATGCAATGAAGTTTGCTTGCGCCTTCAGTTCCACTTTGCTCACTTTTTGTGCAAATCGCAAACTGCACAGACTCTCGTGATAGTGCTCTACTTCGCCGGAGCTTCCATGCGGCTTGGCCAGGTGCAGCTCCGTTGGATGGGGTCGCACTTCATTCCGAGCCTCAAGGCTTGATCCACGACTTTGCAGGCGGAATAGCTGATGGCGAAATCTTCCGGAGCGATCGTGTACGCATTCGGAGGTGGCGGGTCGCGGGGCGGGGGGAATATTCGGTCCGCAACTTGACGGGCTGTGTCCGCGTAGGCTTCGAGTAAGGGGGGCGAGAGCACCAGTCCCTCACCGAGGTTGTCGAAGCCGTGATGCGGTCGATCCGTCGGGAAACCGGGCGGAAGGGTAAAGTCCTTTAGGCCCATGCTGTTATCGAACGTGACGTACGCGCTGCGGGGCGAAGAGCGGACGACACTCAACTCGGCCAACTACGAGCAATCGTTTGACTCGCTGGGTGTCGATGCGACGCGGGGGGTGGATCTTCCTGAGGGTTGGTCGGTAACGGACCAGTACCGCCATGTGTTCCGTGATCGCACGAATACGGCGTACGAGCCGGGCCCGGTGGAGTCGATTGGCGTCGGTCCCCATGTGCTCAACACCGGCGATGCGGAGGACAAAGACCGCGGGCTCGGTGTACTTGGTCCGGATGAGAACACCATCCCCACGATTCAATTTGATTTGCCTGATTTTATTTTAACCCTGATAATTTTCCCCTGATACTTAAGGTGCTTTTACTTCCTAAATCTATCAGTTCAAGATTAAATTCTCTTATTTTAAAACTTTTAAAAATACACCCTCTAAATCTACAAATAGGACAGAAATGGAATCATTGAAAAATAAGAAGGTAAATATACAGTGAATATAATTTCCTGAATGAAAAAGATATCTTTCAAAACAAAAATAAGACTTGGTGCTTTTTATAATGATATTCGTACTATAACTAGATTAAATAAAAAAAAACTAGTTTTTTTTAACTGAAAGTAAGGAGCGAAATTCTCATCCTGGAGTCTCCTCTTCACCCCTCTGAGATGCGCTGAAGGATTTTCTGTGGTAAACAGGACAAAGGGTCAAGCTTCACTTCCTGCAAATCTACCATCGCCGCAGAGATTTCTAAGCTTAGATTGCCTCTCGATCCCACCAACTGCCCTTACTGAGAATCGCTTCTACTGCAACTACACCTGCCATAGCCACTCCTACCACAGCCACTACGACTGTAGCTAATATTATACAGACTCGTTATGCTTGAACTACTTCCACTCTGGCAAATACTATTAAGACGGACACTAGTGTGATCAAAAGATTACTGTCTGATTGAAAATGAATAAATCTCATACATGATTGTATCTGAGTGTTCCACATTAGAAAGTATTCCTATTTTTCTTAATTTTTATCCCTTTGGGCACCATCCAGTTCCAAAAATAATTGTATGTATGATAAATTTCAAACTAATCTGTACATTCTTTCTGCAGTTTTGAAGATAACAATGCCACGCTCTAAGGATGAAAGCAAACCCCGTGGTAAGCTGACTGCTTATGCCTTTTTTGTTCAGACTTGCAGAGAAGAGCACAAAAGGAAACATCCAGATGAAAATGTTGTTTTTGCAGAGTTCTCCAAAAAAATTGCAAGTCCCAATCCAGTTCCGCCACTTTGGCGATCGCGTGACTTATCGACTCGATAAAATCGCTCAAAAATTCGACCGCGGTGTTCGCGCGCAATTCCTATTCCGTGATCCTCAACAACAATCTCTAATTTATCTGCTTTAATCGAGGATTGAATATTAATACTGGTGTTTTCCTCGCTGTATTTAACTGCGTTTTCAAGCAAATTACGCATTGCTTGACCTAAAAGCCGATGATTCGCGAAAACAATACAATCCTGCAACTGCGTATCGCAGGTTATTTTTTTCGTGATGAATTTATCTTGAATATTCTCGACGACTTCCCCAGACCGGTCTCCGCAGCGATGACAGACACGTGGCCTCGGCGCAATGGTGCCATGGCGTTCAGTTCGGACAGGTGGCACTGAACAACCCCAGGGGCTTCGTCCCGCTCCCTGCGGTCGAGTGTCTCGAGGAGCCCCTCTGCAATGTGCTTGACCTCACTGGGGCCGGCGATGTCCCTGGCTGAATCCAGATGCGGCATGGCCTGCACTGTGGTCTTTGCCGCCAAGCCCCGCCGTAGCTCGTCGTCCATCACCCGCTTGGCGTGGGCCTCTTGTAGCTCCGCGAGTCGCTGCCGCGCCCCAAAATGAAAAGCCGAACCCCCCCCTGGGTAAATCTTTGACTCACTATATTGTTAGTGTGTCTGAAGTCACCATAATTTATTGAATGTATTATTTGTTTCTATATAGTTGCCCTACTATATAGTTGCCACTTTTTCACTTTTGCCACTTTTTTCAGGTCGAAGCCAAAGATTGCGAGAAGTTTTTGCCTTTGTTTAGCAAGGTGTTAAAGTCTGGTATTGACAATCTAAAGAAAGTGAAAAAAGTAAAAAAGAAAAAGCCAGCTGCTTCTTCATAACTGAGTGGCTGTGTCTTTTGTGATGGTGATTTTTTTTTAATGCGGACCGTCCGACATTCAGGAACCGTTCAAAAAATAAATTGTGCCGGATGGGGTCCACATGGGTAATACCGAGGCAGTACGACACGATCGATGCCGCGGCTGATCCCCGTCCACAGGTTCGGGGTGCCTGTCGTACGATTTCCTCCACAACCAGGAAGCAATGCGCGAACCCTTTGGTTTGGATGATCTGCAGTTCAGTTTCGATACGGTCTTTGACCGGTTTAGTGATCGTGCCGTAACGCCAAACTGCGCCATCGTAGGTCTTGTCTCGAAGCAGCACAAACGCCTGCGCATCTGGGAGTTGGCGAAAAGCCCATTGCAAAACAATCATGCATCTTTTTGGCTCTTAAAATGCATAGGAATGTGACATCATTCACGTGATTTATTTTAATTAAGGCTCTATGGTCTAGTAAGTCGAAGGGTGCACTTCCATCCCGTGACCCATCAAAATATTGCCATGTCCTACCAGTGGGGCCTGCGTCCCACGTTAGGAATCACGGCTCTACAGTGCTCGGCTCCAAAGGCCCCTTGAAGAGGAATGTGTTAAGTGTTTAATAAAATGCATAATATCTTTTGAATATCTGAATTAACTGTATTAAAAATAGTGTGCCAATTACAACATAAAAATCCTTTACAGTTAACGCCATAAACGCCGACTCATGTTATAAACAATACTATTCGCACGAGCCACTCTTTACTTACAGTTCGTTTCCATAAACTGCTTGGTTAATAACACTTGCTTGTAGGAATATTTTTTTTTATGAACATCAAAGACGCAATAAAAAAAAGTTGTGATGCCAGAATTCAGACGTCAAATAATTCTAAATAGCCACTTAATACTAAAAAAAGTCCGAGGAAACTCTGGGCATCACAAGAACGATCTGATTTTTAGTATTCCTAAATTCAAAACTTTTTCCACAAGACACATTTTTTAGAGAAAAGATCAAATATTAATTTTCGTTAAATACGCATATTGATTTCAAATAACTATCATTAATATTTAATTTTCTCTATTAATCATTGCATAAATAATAATGAATAGATATAATTATATAATAAATTTAATAAAACATAAAATTTAAGCAAATAAATACATATATAAATATGTACAATAAACAGTAATAAATAAAGTTATTTATTAAAATAATAGAATAAAAGTGTGATTCTATTATGTTAAGTTAACATTCTTTGATAAATATAAAACGTCTCAAAATTGCACTCTTCTCTTTGCAGTTATCCTTTTTTGGCTTAACACAAATGAGTCAGTGAATATCATTTATCAACAAATTTAAGATATCTTGTTGTCATCATGTGATACAACATAACATCAACATAACTGCAATGAGATCATCAATAAGGGAATATAAATTCAAGCGTGGTACCTAGTTAAACAATAGGAGGACTGGACCAAAATACTAATAACAATAGTAAGTAAGAACAATGGTAACGAATGCAGTATATCATCACGTTTTCAATAGGTTCAATAATCAATTGCTAACATTTACCACATATATTTTTAAAATCACAGATCACCCTAGTGGAATATCTTCACAATTCTCCGTTGACTATGATCTTTCTTCTGGCTAAAATGCAAAAGCTCAAGTTTTTCAGTTGCCACTTCTAAAACAGAACTTCTTGTTTTCGGTTCGGGTTCCCAGCAATCCCAAATGCGGCTATTCAAGTTAGTCCTACTATTGTATTTGTGTCTTCTTCAATCAAGTATCTTGATATCCCATTAGGGAGCTCGATTAAAGCTACTAGAACACCTATTATAAATTCGCTGAAGGAGAAACTGAGAAAATCAAATGGGTTGCTTGCTAGGGTAAAAGGCCAATTTGATAAACAAACACTGGGTCGGCTTTACAATTCATTTTTTGTATCTCAATTCATCTTCATATTTCATCACTGGAGAAAGAGAAAACAAAGAGACCTTAAATAAAGCACGTGGCATTAGCAAACACAGGTTCAAACGACATAGGGAGCTGTGAACTGATAGCATGCATGTAGTAGTATGTAGTTTAGCTCATAGATTTTGCGATCTAATGTACCTGTGGTAATATTGAAAAACTGGTGTACAAACTTGTATTCTGACACGAATTGGTCGTTAGAGAATAAATAAAATGAATGAATGAATGAAAATAGTTCCTTTTCATGATGCTTGTAACAGATGACATTGATAGCGTTTTTCTACTGTTACTCGGCCTCGCTTCTATGAGGCCGAGGCGCCTGCGCCTCGGAAGCGAGGATGGCACGATTGCCCCCGAAAAGCGCCTGCCGACCGCTTCTATGAGGCCGAGGCGCCTGCGCCTCGGAAGCGACGCCGCGCAGCTCGCCTTCGTCCTGATTTGCCTCGCTTCTATGAGGCCGAGGCGCCTGCGCCTCGGAAGCCGGGCGGCGCCTCGCGACTCGCGTCTATGACGGGCTGGCTTCTATGAGGCCGAGGCGCCTGCGCCTCGGAAGCGGGCCAGTGCCGGGGGGGGGCGCGACGCCTCGGCGGATGCACCTATGAGGCATCCAATTCATTAAGAAAGCGGTAGGTTTCCAGAAAGTCCTCTTCCGTTTCGCCGGGGAAACCGACAATGACGTCGACGCCAATACAGCAATGCGGCATGAGTTCTTTGATTTTAGCGACGCGTTCCTCGTATAATTCCCGCCGGTAGCGGCGGCGCATCATTTTGAGCTGTTTGTTATTGCCTGATTGCAAAGGAATATGAAAGTGAGGCACAAAACGGCGAGATTGCGCGACAAAGGCAATAATTTCATCTGTACACAGATTAGGTTCTATAGAAGAAATGCGAAAACGTTCGATTCCTTCTACCTGATCCACTTTCGAGAGCTCCAGCTCTTCACCGAATTGTTAGTTAGTGGGAGGCTGTGGGAGCACCGATTGCAGGTATTCCTAGGTCAATAGAAAATAGGGACTACCCTTTGATTTCTTCTTAGATGACCCATACGGGTGTTCTCAAAGCAGTCCGGTAACTTGACGTAATCGCTGTAAATCTCCTCCTGAAGATATTCAAAATTTGATACAATAGCACTAATAGGAAAAAAATTACAGATATCATTGCAACTAAAGAGTAGTCTTGTGGTCATTCCTGTACTATTACTGGGGCCCAAGTGCCGGAACCTTTCTATATACGCAGCGTTGCGAACAGGCTTTCGGATTCCTGCGGCGTCAGCACCGCGGTCGGTTCGTCGAGGATCAGGATGCGGGCGTCTCGATAGAGCGCCTTGAGGATTTCCACCCGCTGGCGTTCGCCGACGGAGATGTCGGCGACGAGGGCATCCGGATCGACATCCAACCCGTAGTCGCGCGCCATCGCTTCGATCTTCGCGCGCGCCGCCCCCGTGTCCTGTCGCCACGACCACAGGCTCTCGGTCCCGAGCATGATGTTCTCCAGAACACTCAGGTTCGCCGCCAGGGTGAAATGCTGATGCACCATGCCGACGCCGGATCCGTTTGACTGACCGCCGACCACCGATCCCATGCTCCTCCGCGACTGCCATAACTTTCACGACTTTCGGCGTTTGGCGAAGCGCCGGTTGCCGGGGCCGATCTTCGATTACATCGACGGCGGTGCCGACGACGAGGTGACCTATCGCCGCAACACCGAGAGCTTCGAGCGCTGCGATCTCGTGCCCAGTATTTTGCGCGGCGTCGAGGAGGTCGATCTCTCGGTCGAGGTCATGGGCCAGAAGCTCGCCCTGCCGTTCTACTGCTCGCCGACGGCGCTGCAGCGGCTGTTCCACCACACGGGGGAGCGCTCGCATTAACTCTTTGAGCCGCTTCCTTGGTTGTTTCTTCCACCATTGTAGGATTTATACTAAAATTTCTCTTTGAATTAACTCTTCGAGCAGCTTCCTCGGCTGTGTCTTCTGTCACTGTAGGATTTATACTAAAATTTCTCTTTGAATCGCCCCCTTATATACTTATAATGACGTCATTCATAGTCTTCTCATTCCCGTGATTCCAACGGATCTGCCTTTTCAATTTAAAAGATTGCAATTCCCAATTCAATTAGCATTTGCAATCATCATCAATAAAGCTCATGGGCAATCATTAGAAAAATATGGTATATATCAGCTGTTGCCAAGACGTGGATGCCCGCAACAAGTGCGGGCATGACGAGTATGGATATTGCCGGGCGTGGCAGAGCGGCGACGTTACGCCGCTCTCAAAATCGCGTCAGCCGAGGCCGAGATTCTTGAAACGCCGGTTGAATCGGGCCAATTGTCCACCGGTGTCGATCAGGCGATGGCCACCGCCTGTCCACGCCGGATGGGTGGTCGGGTCGATATCCAGCTTCATGGTGTCGCCTTCTTTGCCCCAGGTCGAGCGTGTCTTGAACTCGGTCCCGTCGGTCATCACCACGGTGATTTCGTGATAGTCTGGATGATACCAACTTAGGTAGGCCTTTGCCTATTATTCCTAGCCTAAGTAGCCTATAAGTCTAGAATTGGGGTTATTGAGAACTAAAAATATTAACAAAATAATTTTTCTTTGCAGTATATAGAATGGTAAAATTCTATTTTAGGTCCTTTTTACTTTCTTAAAAAGTGGTTGGGCTAAAAATAAAATTTTTAAAGATAGATCTACAGGCTAAAGTTCATTACGCAAAGGTATCCATTGCCTTAAATTACCTTAAATTGCATTTGCCAGCAAGATAAAGTGGTAGATCCTCCTGTAGGCTAGTTCTTTCTGGTGGTGAGATCCTATTGACAATCTACATGATCATAGTCCGTTTCATTTAGTTCAGCATCCGTCTAAATATTCCTTGAAAAATTCACCTTAATACGACTTGTGTAGTAGCAATAGTTGTAGAAGCAGCAGTAGCATTAGTAGCAGTATGCACATAGAACCTTTTTTCAACATCCCCATCAACTTAATTGAATTTTAACTTAATACCATCAAAACGGTCCTGAAGCATTGCTGATAAGTCCTCTTGACAACCCATGTGGGCATAGTATTTTTAATTTATTTCAATACAGTTACAATATAACCCAAAATGTTTGCCTTACTGCTCTAAATGCTAAGATTGGCCGAAAAATAAATAAACAAATTACTGTTTATATCGGCCATTATTTAACAAAATTCTAACTTTAGCGTAAAGAGTAGGGTACTGACGAGTGGAAAAACTCTCTCCTATACGTAATATGAGGGTGTTCTCTCCCTCGTCAAAAGCTCGCTCTTTACCCCAAATTTTGAATTTTGTTCCAATACTTTAAGAATGAGCCCTGAATCACAAAGGCTATTTAATTAGACTAAATAGCTCTTTTGAAATCAATGAAAATCCTTTAGCGTTAATAACGAGGTATTGACCAGAGTTCAACCCCTTTCCTGCCATGCATCCACCCAAGCCTCAACCCTTAAACTACCCAAAAAAAACAATATATTCACAAATTTTTTTTTGCTCTTGTGAACCCGTCTCAGATATATTCATAACTGAAAACCGCGAACTTATAACGTGAATCGGTGCATCACAATCAAGTTCTGTTGAAAAGGGAAGATTGATTAATGCTAATAAAATAAAACGAAAAATGATGAAAATATAATACTTTATCAAAAAAAAAATATGAAAACTACAGCAGAGAATTATGGAAGGGGGTCACCTAGCCCGCATTATATTAAATACGTAGCCTAAACTAACAAAACCTTAAATTCAGATAAAATAACTTGTTTTTCTTATTTAATTCATTTAAGGTTGGTAATTTAATGGTTAAAGTGACTTGTTTGGTGAATATTTTAGTAAATGATTTCTTACACCACACTGGCTAATCCTGAACAAACGATTAAAACTGCAAAGAGGAAAGAAACGAGGATAACAAGAGCAAAGAGCTCATATGGTATGAGCTCTTTATTGAGCAAAATTATTAGAATCAATAGATTGCATTAAAAGGAAAATCAGAGGCTTAATGCTGGTCAGGATTTAAAATAAGAGTCCTTCTAAATATCAAAATTCATTAAGCATGGCTGTCCATGCCCGCGCGTTTCGTCGCCCAGAAGATCGACGAGGCGATGAGGCCGAGGCCGATCAGAGCAACGCGGCCGTAGGTCTGGGGCTGCGTGTCGCTCATCGCGCGCCGGCCTTGAACTGCCCCACCAGATGCGCCACGCGGCGGCAGGAGGCCTCGTCCCCCACGGTGATGCGCAGCGCGTTCGGCAGGCCGTAGCCGGTGGTGCGGCGCACCAGCACGCCCTGCGACTGCAGGTAGGCGTCGCAGGACTCTGCCTCGGCCTGCGAGCCGAAGCGGGCGAGGATGAAGTTCGCGGTCGAGGCGTAACTAGAGCACTTTTATTAAAGCCTAAAATACATCATAAACTTTTTTTTTAGATTGATATCGATTGATTATTTGCTTAACCAGAGCACCTTTATTAAAGCCTACAAGACATCATAAACTTTTTGTTAGAAAAAAAACCGATGCAGCGATTAATCCTTACCTTAACCAGAGCATCAGTTTTCAGTTTTGACTGACAGAATGAATTTTGACTGACTTAGTTAAAATTTTCACACTTGGCGTAAGATAAGGGAAACGCACGTGTCCTAGGAATTACTTTCAGTTGTGATCCAAGTCTGTGGCTGAATTACAATCTCAGTTGTAAGAGGTGAAAGTCTGTGACTGACTAATAAGCCTATTTCCATGCTCCCTAAATCATAGCTCTATGGCCCTTGCCTCAATTGCAGCACCTAACTTGGTTGTAAGGGGATCAAGCTTATCATCAAGTGTTAGTTTTTTCCTTACTCAGTTCTGTCAATAATACCAGAACGAAAAGTAAAGATGCTTTTGATTCTTACCGTATTTTGGTGATCAGTTTATGAACAGCAATTTTCCCCTGATCCTTTTCCTCTTTCGCAAGGATCTCCTTTTTCAGTCGAAATACAGAAGAGAAAATAATGAAGACTTTTTTCTGTAAAATAGGGGTAAACCCCCTAAAAGTCACAGAACCTTAACGAAAACCAAACCGTCGCATTCAGTGAATCAGAAAACTCTACTGTAAAGGTTTCAAGCTTGTATCTACAAAAATATGGGGACTTAGTATTTTTCTTCCAGAAGACCGATCACGGGTGCGTGTTTATTTGTTTTTTGTTTTGTTCCCAGGGGTCATCGTATCGACCAAGTTGTCCTAGAATGTCGCAAGAGGGCTCATTCTAACGGAAATGAGAAGTTCTAGTGCCCTTTTTAAGTGACCCAAAAATTGGTGGGCACCTATGCCCCCTCCCACAGACTCATTATATAATTGTAAAAGGGGAATCTAGCACTGACGAGATGCTAGGAGGTAGCAATTCAAGTGAAGATCAAAGTGTGGAATGGACACCTGACCATGAAGATGATGAGATTGTGGTGCATGTCTCTACAAATGTTGAGGATAGAATTAAGGGTGGAGATGGAAGCAAAGCAGGTAAAGGTATCACTGATGTCTTTATATTACCTACCTTATTACTCTTGGTTGCCTAGTAGAGGTCCCCCCCCCCTAACCCAATTCTCAGCAAATCCCCATCCAGTCCCTTCTTATTACAACCCCCCCCCCTCCCACCCTAGTTTTTTTTATTCTTTTTTTAGTTTTTTACCTTTTTTCTTTTTTCAGTTTTATTTTTCCAGTTGGTAACATTTTATCTTTTTCAATGTTTTTCAATTTATCAATGTTCATTCTAACATTGACAGTTGGAAAAATCTTCACGTGCCAAGCTTGTTAAAGCTGAACAATTTATAATAAACTTCAAAATTTAAGTATCTGTTTTAAGGTTTTTGAATTACTTTAATCTATTTTCAAAATATTTTAAAATATTTATGCAATTCCCAGTTTTTTACATTTTTAGTTTCAGTTTTCTTTTTCTTCTTTATTTTTCAGACTGAAGATGTTAAAAGTAGAGTAGCCAAGGCTCAGGGTGTTTTTTCACAATTGAAAAAAGTTTGGAGGAATAGGAAGATAAGTCTGCAAACCAAGATTAGAATACTGGAAGCTACAGTAATGACAGTGGTCAAATATGGTGATTGGCAAAGATTGTCCTTTTCAGCCAACAATCAAGGCCTAAAGGGAAAGCAGGTCACCACAG
Source organism: Alatinidae sp. Z8VKAUB7J3 (assembly GCA_010016025.2). Lineage (NCBI taxonomy): Eukaryota > Metazoa > Cnidaria > Cubozoa > Carybdeida > Alatinidae > Alatinidae sp. Z8VKAUB7J3. The sequence continues at coordinate 62,954,298 of JAAAKM020721499.1, read as the reverse complement.
TTGGGGAAGGAGGATGTCATAAAGAACGATTTCGGGCGAATGAGATCTTCCTGGAAGAAAGTCAAGAGGGAGCTTTTGAAAAGATTGGGATGGAGGAGAAGCATTTTCAGGCGATGTTCTAAGTTTCTATGAATCAAACTTGGATGTCAAAGTGGGAAACGATTTACATATTTTTGAATAAATTCGACTCTATCCAAATAGCAGTTGTAAGTTTGCCTTTGCCCGACAAACCGTTCCATTTGAAGAGCAAAGTTTGCTAAAAGAACAACATTTCAATTAGAATTTTAATCCTGTAATGTCTGGAATAAGCCCTTACTGATAAGATTACTATCTGAACTAAAGGCGTAGAAGAATAAATATAATTCACATCTTAATAAACTTACTGAATTCTGCCCATTGTCACGCAGAAAAGAACACTAAAATAGTATCCGGGTGCCTTTAGGCTATGGGGGATGACGTCAATGCGTGCTAAAAGCCTGAGGAACTGAGGATAGACGAGGTTTTAACAGTTCAAAATAGGGATGAAACCTTTTAATCGACAGTGAAGTTATCGAAGTTATCTACGGATTGACAAGGACAAGCATTAAATTGATTGGTGCTGTAAAATGATTTGGTTGGACGTCTGTATTATATACGTTTGTCTGTGCTTCACACAAACCCATAAAACTCACAGTTTCTGCTTCACGATGAGCTCACTGGAAGAGATTTGTGAATTTTTGTCGCTTTCTGTTTCTGTGCCAAACTTCCCCCAATGTCACCAGATCCGGTCAGGATTTAAAATAAAAGCTCTGAGGCGCGATATCCTTCTAAATATCAAATTTCATTGAGATCCAATCACCCGTTCGTAGGTTAAAAATACCTCATTTTTTCTAATTTTTCATAAATAACCCCCTCCCCTCCGCCCAACTACCCCGAAGAGAGCGGATCCGTTCCGTTTATGTCAATCATGTATCTAGGACTTGTGTTTATTTTGCCCACCAAGTTTCATCCCGATCCCTCCACTCTAAGTGTTTCCAAGTTTTAGGTTTTGTCCTCCCAACCCCCCCCCCCATACCACTATCGTATTGACGGGGATGTTTGGCTAAATCAAAACATATTACTGCATGCGAGGTATCAAAAGAACACATTAGCAATATCTCAGAAACGGCTAAACATATTAGGTTTATACTTTCAGGCCATGAAAAGGGGATGTTGAATTAGACCAAAAAATTACAACATGAATACTATCACTGCTAACTACTAGTATCATTACTGCTATCACTATTACTATTCCTTTTTTCCGACAGTTATTTCTCTTACTAATGATTACGACTATTTTCAATGTTAAGGGTATTATTTAAAATTTCAGGGAATAGTGAGGGTGGTGCCTTAGCGACTTAGTTTTCTTAACATTAATTTTGAATAAGTTAAAAGAGAGAAACGAGTAGACGCATACAAAACACCAAAGAGATATACCATTGTCCAAACCGCCCGAATTGCAGGGAGATTTTAAGATTTCTCCAAGGACGGAGGAGGGGGAGAATTAATTCAAGATAAGGAAGAATATACTCAACCTTTCTTTATATGCTCCTTAGGTCATTACAGAAGCCAAAATTAAAAGAAATAATAACATGAGTACTTGCAGTCAATTCCCCCTCCTCGTGAATACAGTCTGATGGCAGAAGCATAAAAAAATTAGCGTGATAAAGTGCTACATTTCATTCTAGTTGAATAACAACCTTGTCTAGAGACCTTAGCAGAATACTGTTAGGCACCCCCTCACCCCCAGAGAACTGCTTATTTTCGGACAAATTAAAGCTACAAAAGAAGCACAAACTTCAGTCAGCGGTTTCACAATAGGTTTATCCATTTCTCATGATATTTGATGAGCGTGGCAAATCTAAATAATCTAAAAATAATTGTCAAACATCATTTAAATGTTTTAATCGTTTTGCACAGAAATAGAACAATTGAGACAAACAAACTATTGGCGTCTATAATATCCTGAATAGTTGTTCTCTTAAAATTGAAAAGTATATAAGATAAGTAAAACCATTACATACGTACTCCAACGAATTCAACCATGTATTGGTGTACGAAAGAACTGAATAGAGTTTATCAAATAAAATGATGAAACTATGACGCAGCTTTGTTAGTTCGGTTGTATTTACTAATAAAAGTACACTGTTCTAATATAAATGCAAATTCTCAAAACTTTTTTTTTACTCATATTTTCTATTTGTTTATTAAACTTTTTTTTCGATTATATTTTGATAGTTTTTTTATTTTGGAAGGTCAATAGCTGCCTAATAATTATGATTATTTTTCCCGATGGTGTGATGGTGATCCCGGCGCATCTGGCGGAAGAGATCGCCGAGGAGTGCACCGGCATGGAATCCTACGAGGATTTCGTTCTGGAACAGGTCAACGAAGGGGCCGCGATCATCGGCCTCTATCCGGCGACCGACGAAGACAACCTAGTGAAATATAGCGCATGGCGCGAACGGACAGGACGATAACATGACTTTTACGCCCCACGGAGATCACTGGATCGCAGGCAAGCGCGTCGGCGCGGCGGCGCGGTTCTCCTCCGCTCCGGCCAGCGGCAGCACCTTTGAGTTTTCGGCCGGCACGCCCGAGCTGAAAAAATGTTCTTAAATCGTTTTCAGAAAATACTAGTAAGCCAATTGCTGATGATAACTTAAAAGGTATCAAGCAAAGGTGTCTTAATATCAGCGTATTACCTGTTTGTATACAAAGGGTAGCGGGTATTTCACAAGGCCTTGACGTTCAAAATGGCTTGAATTTTTTATAGTGTTTATGAAAAAATTGGTAAAGCGGGAAGTTTAAGCTCCTAAAACACACTTGGTCGAGTCGCTAGAGTTGAAAAGAAGCTTGCTACATAGTATTTACAAAGGGCAACCGGCTACTCTCCTATTCAAAACCATAGAGCTCTTTTCAAAAATTCTGTAGGAAGAGTAGAAGCAGTAATAGTGTATTGTTATTAGCAGTAGTAACAGTAGTAGTAGCAAGGGTAACGGTAAAATTCCTTCTGCGGAAAAATGAAAAGTACCTTGTCTCTATCAACTTCTGTCATTTGTAAGGTCTCCTGAAGAGTGTCGTAGCGAATCTCAACCTGGCTTCTCGCTCTTTCCGTTTTTACTAATTCTTCTTTAACCGCTGAAAAATCGGCTTTCAACTCATCAAGAATATGCTCTATTGAAACCTTTTCAGTCTCAGCTTCTTTCAACAGCTGCTCAATATGTGATTTAATAAAAAAGTTTCTTTTTCCAACAGAAAGTAAGAAGCAACATCAAAACTTAAAACAAACATAAATTATTAATTGAATGAAGGGGCTGCCCCCCTTCCCAATACCTGGCCCTGTACGCTAAAATTTCTTTGAACTTTAAAAGTTTCTTTTTCCAACGGAAAGTATGAAGAAACAACACAACTTAAAACAAATATAAATTATTAATTAAATGAAGGGGGCTACCCCCTTCCCAATACCTGGCTCTTTACGCTAATTTTTTTTGAAAGTTAAAAAAGCTCTATACTCAAATTAAACGGCCCCTGTGTCTCAGGAGTTGAAAGTAAGGAGTAGCATTCAATCTTAAAACGAACAGAGATTATTACGCATACGAGGGGTTCCTCGCCTTCTAAATACATCGCTCTTTATGCTAAAGTATTTTTAGTAATTTCAATTATTTATTCTACGGCCTTTCTGATTCAGAGGTCATTTTTAAAGAATTGGGACAAAACTTAAGCTTTAGTGTAAAGAACGAGGTATTAACGACGGGACAAACCCCCTCATATACATAATAAAAAAAATATTAGAATATAGAAGTTCGTTACGTAAGTTAATTCTCAAGTTACGTATATTTTTTACTAATAAAAATGTTCTCTGAACTATTTATGATTGAGACTATATATATGAAAAAAATTTCAACTGAAAGTATGGAGAAACATTAAAATTTAAAACGAAGAGAAATTATTCCGTATATGAAAGGGGCTCTCCCTTCCTCAACGCCTCGCTCTTTACGCTAAAGCTTTTATTATTCCATAAAGTAGAGTTGGGACAAAGAGTCAAACTTTATCGTAAAGAGTGATGCGTTGAGGAGGGGGTTAATTTCTCTTTGTTTTAATTTTTAATGTTGCTCCTTACGTTCAGTTAAAAAAAAACTCGTTTGTTTTAATTAATACTTTCTAGGATTTTCTCAAATTTTATTTTTATCATTTCTGGATTGCCCCTGCACATTCGTCCTGTTAAAACGATTTATATTTACATGCATTGACAAATACTATAACAAATACTATCTGTAAGCGATGACAAATTATAAAACTTAAAAAGGTACTTAAATCTTCTACAACGGGGTTCTCTGATTGTTTTATAGTTTGAGAGGGAGGGAGATACATCAAAGATGCATTTTAATGTCAAAACGTCCCGGATCTCATTGAGCCATCAGATAAATACGGAATTCGTTCTTGGTTTTAAGGAAAGATGAGGGGAGATTGGAGGTAGAAATTGATGACTACCCCTCTCACCCAACGAATCCGACTAAAATTGTGAGATAGAGATTTTACTCAAAATTGTCGAAAGAACATATAAAACCGCCTCTAGGGTTGACACAACCTCCCAGTACCTCGGGGATAGCGTTTTAAATCATACCATTGGGATGAATAAGATTTATATGGAAGGGGTAATCGGATAAAATCGAGATTGGGCTCATTTGATTTGAAATTAGAAGTGATAGTGCCCTTTTTAAGTGCCCCTCTCCATCTACGCTCATTATTTCCCCGAAAGATATCAGATCAAGATGTGGAGATAGCAATTTCGTTCATTGAAAGTGACATGCTGAAGGATAAATACTGGTATACATCTACATATATGTTTACGGATATGTTTATATCGTAAACATATATGTTTACTACATATATGTTTATATGTTAACTGGATATAAAAGAAGTTTTGTTGGCAATTTACGCCCCCTTCCCCAGAGAACAAGCCTCTTGGCCAACACTCAAATAAAATTCTGGCTAAGGATGTGAATATAATTCATTGCTTCTACATATACATTTCCTAATTAATATCCTGAAGCCCACTTAATGACAATCAATAATAGTATTGTATTCTTATCATACACAAATACCGGAAAACCATTTATTGCAGAACTGGGGCACCTAGAACCTCAAATCTTGACTCTATATCCATTCCTTTATTTTAAAGAATATATATTTGAACTACAAGCACAATGCTGGCACTGAAAAGGGTAATTCCACCCTCTTATTGCATAATTGAGGCACACAAAACCTGAAAACTTGACCCTAAGTCCGTTCCTCATTTAAAATAATGCATACTTCGATACTTTGAACTGCAATTCTTGGACTGACGCGGCTGACGCCTCCCCTCTTATTGCAGAAATAGGGCACCCAATACCTCAAGACTTGATCTAGATCCGATCCTTCATTTGAGTTATATTTTCCTAACCTAACCACTTTCAAAGATAGCAAAGAATAGCTTGTCCAGAATTTTACCTTAAGTTTTAATTTTGCTCCTTGCTTTCAGTTAAAAAAAAAAACTTTTTTTTCTCAATGCTTCAAAGTTGAAACGATACTTGTGTATTATTCAGAACACACTTAATAAGTGAAGTTAGGTTCTGTCGTGAAACAGACTACAATGCATGTAATTTTAAATAATCAAATATTTGGTACTTGTTCATTATTCTATTGATTCAATTAAGAACACACTCAAGAATTTTGCTGAGAAAATTCGGTTTCATAGCCATTTGGTGCAGGGCGAGTGAACGAGAGAGGTGGGGCTGCAAAAACGCCAGGCGGTCGAGGGTCGACGTCGAATAGACCTGCTCGGAGTAGACGCTGAACGCGCCTACGAAGAGCGGACTCTGCGTGAGGCGAATGCCGAGCACGTCGGCCCAGCCGCTGCCGGCCAGGAGCTCTCGTCCCATCGGGGTCTCGAGCATCCGCTCCATGGGCGCCAGCTCGGCCACCTGAACCACATCTTCGAAGGGACACGAAGAGACGATCTGGACCCACTCGTTCGTCGCGTACTTGGCTTCCCAGATGGCCGGCAGCTCCTCGGTTACTTGACGATTTCATTGATTGGAACATCCAATACTCTTCCATCGAGATGTTCGATATGTAAAGTTGTACCAATCAATGCATGTCCAAGACTAATCGTTGCTCTATAGATAAGATTGGCATGTTCACGACGAAAATGCGGATGTGGTTTATCTTTGACAATGAAAACGAGATCCGATGGGATATTATTTGGTCCTTGATCACCTTCACCTTCGAAAATAACTTGTGTATTCGGTAACCACCCACGTTTGACAGTAATGGAAAGAATTTTCTCTCGAATAATTGATGTTATTCCATCATCATTCAAAATCTGTCGATGTTACGTTTCGGAAGAGTATCAACACAGTTACCTAAAACGTCCCTCTGTTTTTCCCATTCTAAAAAAAAAAAAATCTATTTTTTAAATTTCTCTAAAATTTGAAAAACACAGTAACTAAGTTTTGGCAGAGAATAGCCGAATTTTCTATTCTTGTTTTGTAGCTTTTGGCTTGGTTACCACCAAATCCAATAAAAACTCGCTTTCAGCTCATACAAATTCGCTTGTGCGACATTTAGATTTAGCTTGACATCCCATTCCAGCTTATACATAGTTAGCTACATCTAAAGGTGTGCTTGTGAATAAGGAGCTTATTTAGTCAAAATTTAAGATTCTTTAACTTAATCATGACAAACCAGTGTGGATGCTGTTGAACATGTAAAAATCAGCTAATGGTTTGTACATGCCTTTATTAGTCTTCCCTATTTGTGTTCAGTTCTTATTATAACTTAGAACTTATCAAAAACTGTATTTCCAGAACCGGCGAAAAACCTTTTCTTTTTCCACTAGTTCATTCATGTAAACCAGTTTTAAGTTCTATAAATTTTTTTCAGATCCTACAGAATTAAGAATGTTCACTTATCTACTAAATTTGATACGAAATGCAAAATGGGAATCAAACTTTCTAACAGGAAGGGTGTGTGAAAGCACAGGATGGTTGGCCCCCAACCATCCTGGCTGAAGGGCCAAGAAAAGGAGATCAGCACTGCTGGTAGGGACTGTGAAGTCTAATGCTGTATCCTTTACTTACTTTACTTTGGATTTTCGGGAAATAATTTCCTTGGAAGGGAGGAAGGGCTCTGGAGTGATCTAAAAAAGTGATAAGAACTTGAAATATTTTAAAATAAAAGTATGGTAAGAAGAATTTTTCAGACTTAATCTTCTGAAAGAAATTTTGCAGAGTGAAGGGGGAATTTTTAGTGAAGATGGAATTGTCTAGATGTTGGAGCCAGGATGGGATCGTTTGTGATCCGCTTGATAAGAGGAGGATCATCGTGGGGCTTTCCTCCTTCATCACGGGTCATGATTGAGGCAAGATCAAAGCGGAAACCATCGACATGGAACTCTGTGACCCAATAGCGCAAGGAGTCCAAAATGAGATCTTGCACCACTGGATGCTGGCATTTTAAGGTATCTACGTTTGAGTTTACTGCTGATATGACAATATCTCAAGAATTGTAATCATCCCTCGAAATGTGCATCGACTTTAATATTTATTAAGAGGGAGGGGGCTGAAAAGTTAAAAATTAATTGTACTGTCGCCATGGTGATTGGAGCGATAAGATAAAAATTGAAGGTTTTTCAGTCTATTGTGCAATTCTATATGATTTTTGAGTCTTCAAGTAAAAGTTTCCGCCCATACCCTTTCCTTTCAAAACAATAACAGTTTTCCCCTGAATTCTGTTCTTGATGTAGCATGTGGTTTCCACCTTTGTTTATTTTAAATCCGCGCATGGTTTTCTCTATTGAATGTATAACATCAGAGCTTCGATTGAAATATTTTTAGGATTTTTTTTTTAATTAGCCCTTCATTAATGAATATTTTGTAGAATATCATGAAAAACTAACCTCTCAACTCTAATTTTTAAAACATGAAAAAATTTTAGCGTAAAGAAAGTTGCGTTGAGGAGGGAACAGCTCCTTTCATGTGCGCTCCTTTCATATACATATCATGTACATATTTCATGTAACACACGGTAGCACGGATAACACACGGTTATCCATTGCTCGTACCACGAGCATTTTTGTTGAAAAATATTCCTCATTGTTTGAAGAAGTGTATTTAACAAACAAAAATTAATCAATGTTTTTCTTTTTGGAAAGGCTATATAGACCGATGATCTATGTCAAAACAGTGAATTTAGGGTTAATGTACAATAGGCTACTATACTGCAGTTAATACCATAGGAAACACTGATATATTTTTTAGTAAATGAAGTAGAAAAGAGAATCTGTGAAAATGAGATAATTCATTTGCAAGAAGCAAAGGCTAGTGGTTTGAATTGGGAGGGGGGCATTAGCCCTCCTAGATTTCATGGATAACACCTTTTTTGGTGTTTTCATTTAAAAATGTGCATTAAAAAATTGGTTCCCTCAGATTTTGAGATATATACCCCCCCCCAAAAAAAAATGGAATTGGCAATGCTGCCAAAAACCAAATCGGTGATGATTTTCAAATTTACCATCTGGTATTCCTGAGATGAAAACGAAAGGTGAAATAACGTCTTCTCGGGCCCGTCAAAAAGGTACGGACATATGGCTGGAAATCAAATGATCTTCTTCATCATCAATAAGTTGCAACAGTGATTTGAATTTATATTAATTTTCCACGACTGAAAAAAAGAGAAAGAAAAGATTTAAATGGATCTTGCCTTAATGTATTTTTTCTATCTTGCTATTATGTGTGATGTTTTCATGTTTCCCTCCATTTAATCAGTCAAAATTATCCCGAATCGCGTTTTGGAATTCTCACGGAGTGCTTAGCAGTTGTGAAATTTTCTCTCCACTTTCAAAGTGCCTCAGGCTCTCGTTGCGCGAGTCCTGCGACTCCGGCTCATCAAGCAGCTTGAGCAGGAAGTCGCAGTGAGGTCCACGAAGGGGAGAGTTTATCCAGAGCCCATGGAACATCGGGGTCGGCGGCAGGACGAGCCGCTCGTAGTCCTCGCGCAACCGCCGGGAATCTAGGTCGTTCTGCAACTCCTGCTCCAGTTCCTCACTCCGGGGCCAGGAGACTTCAAGAAACCCGCAGCATCCACCCAACAACTCTGGCGTGGTACCGACATTTGCCTCGCACGCCTTGCAGGCTACACAAACTGCCTCGTAGCCTCACTCACGTACTTGTGCTAGTTCCATTAACTTTTGTTAAATAAATTTGCTCGACTGAAAGTAAGGAAAAACACTAAAACTTAAAACGAACATAAATTATTAAGTATATGAAGGAGGTTGCCTCCTCCTCAACACCTCGCTCTTTACACTAAAGTTCCTTAGTACTTGTGAAAAAAGATTTTTTTTTTGTTCCACTTAAACGATCCGTGTGTTTCAGGAGCCATTCTTAAAGAATTGGGACAGAATTCAAACTTCAGCGTAAAGAGCTAGGTGTTGAGGAGGAGGCAACCCCCTTCATATACGTAATACTTTCAGCCACACGCCTCCTCATTAAACAATTTTTTATTGTCTTAACCATAGGGTTCCTCCCTCCCTCCACGGACGTACAACCACCTCACCTAACTAAACTAAAAAAAATCTAAACTTCATCTAATTTAATTTATCTTTCACTTATTGACCTTATAACTTTCACTTAATTAAGGTTCAATCGAGTTTAATTAAAAAAAAGAAATAACTAAACTTAAAATACACTGCTCTGTGACAAAACTCACATTGAGACCCATAAACATAAAAAATTCTTCACTAAAACGCATTACAGCTCCCCTTCACTCTTCAACACACCACATGGGGGAATTTGATATACTATCAAACAGTCCGTGGTAAAAACCTGTGAGTAAGGAGCGGGACGGCTCAATAGTAACCAAAACTCTAAGAAACAGAGTTTCGAAAACAGTGAGTTTCGTATTTCGAAACTCAGTTTCGAATTTTGACGCTTACTAAAAAAATATAAAATTCATCAAATCCAATGCTACCCATCACAAATTACGAGCCTGAGAAAATGTGCCCAATTTTTGAAAAGAGGCAGAAACACCCTCAAAACATCTAGTGATCTTTATGAAAATTACACCATCAGGTTCAGGATATCAGAGAACCTATTGTAGGTTGGGCTACAATCACCTTCAGCGATGAGTGGTTTGCAACTTTTGCTGGTTGGTGTACCCACTTATTTGTTTCTGGTGAACTTGATGTCTATCACGGGAGAGGGACTTGTAAGTAAGAATCTGTTCCCTTTGGGCTAGAAATTTGTGCAAATTGGTGCACACTGTATTCGATCTCTTTAAATCTGACAGAATTAAGTGTTTACGCAACGGATACAAACGATAACGTAAAACAATGAGGTAGTTTCGTAATAATTAGTGTCACCTGTGGTATTTTTATCCTGGAAAGTTACGTATAGCTTTATAATACCAACTAGATAACATAATAACGAAATAATTTTTTTTCGTAGATTCAAAAGTGAAAACAAGGGGAACAAATGATCTAAATTATTAATGCATAAAAAATAAAAGTCGATGAGTTGAGGAAAAAGAGTTAATAATTACAATCAAAAATAAATAGAACTGAGATTTTAATTAAAATGGGTTAATGAGAATATTTTGATAGGAATGTATTGATGAGAACATGTTGCAAAAAATCCTCAGAATGTGTTGATGAGAGTCATGAAAATCTGGTGATGAAGTGCGTTGATAATAATCATGAGAACATGCTTATAAGAGTCAACAGTCAGACAGTGCCATTGCATAGTACAGATGGGCCAAAATCCGCCAACCAAACTGACACTTATAAACTACAACATGGCTATACGCTAAAGAGATCCGTTTCTGCAGATGACTTTGCAAAAGATGATGCATTTCAAGCAAAGACCAACCAATAGGGATCCCCGAATAAACTATGTGTTTGGAAAGCCAAATAGTAGCACCACCCAGCCTAACATCAACAGCAGACCCTTGCTTAGCATTAAACAACATCACATCTGATTTCGCTGCCCTGGCCGAGTGGGTTGGTGCGCTGGATTCGGGATCTCTTGTCTGAGAGGACGCGGGTGCAAAAGCTTCTTCTGGAAAAACTTTTTATACATTTATTAATGTTCGTTTTTTATTAACGCAATTTTATTATGGCTAATCTTAGAAAAATGTATAAAGCTTTTCAGGTTTTCTGCTGAAAAGTTTTAATTAGACAAAGTTCGTACATTTAGCCAAAATTTTGACCAACCGCAGTTTTGTACGATAGTTTATTAATACAATATTTGCTATAAAATTAGGGTTGGGCGGGGAGGGAGATTTACAATCACACTTATTGAAATTCTACACAGCTTTTGGTCTCCTATGGAACTGAAGCCATCTTGACACTGATTTTGCAATACACATTATTATTAACTATAGCATGTAGAATCAGTTTGAAAAACTCTGACGTCTGAGACGTCCAACCGATGGCAAATTTTCAGAACTTGTATTTCCAAAGTTCTTTTCTCGTTCATTTTGTTGAAACCTGTCTCGCTCATTAGTAAACACTCTATGTCCTTGAATCTTCGCCTACTGATTAGCCTCGTGGTGTCCCCCCTTCTTTGTGCTAGTTAATGCTGGAAATTAAACGTTCAACTGGAGACACCTGTCCTAGCCTTTGAAAAGATGTGCCATGGACAGTCTTCTATATAGTGTAGTAAGAAAAGCTGAAGGCATCATGAGCATCAAAGCATCAGAAGAATCGAGACATCTGGAGCATCGAAGCACCAGGAGCATCGAAGCATCAGGAGCGTTGAAGCATCAGGAAAAGGAAAAAAACATCCCATCCAAAGCACAATTGGTTGATGAACTGACAGCGTCCAATTTCGTAGATGTAACAGCGTCAATCTTATATTTTAGTAGAGGCCCTTCAAGCTATTCTAACTATGAGCTTCCTAAAATACAATGGATCTGATGCTGATGGTGATGCTGACACCCATTTATATATTAGAACTGAAATGCCATGCGGTATGCATACGTTATCGCTCCTTACTTTCATTTCAAAAAACTTGTTTTTTTTATTTAATAAATATCAGAAATGGGCTTTCTGTATACGTTACCGTGAATATCTGAAGTCTGATTAATGTCGACAATCATCGGTGAATGTCTGACCTACCTTTTTCTCTGCATGGATTCAATTAGCTTTGCGAGTCAGCTTTTTCAGTCTTATGTAAGCTATGATGGTAAAAGTTAAAGTTAGGTTAGATGGGTTACAAAATTTGGTTACAAAAATCAGAAATGGTAGTTAACCTTACCAAACCTAATCTAACCTGTCATCGCCAAACCTTGCATTAAATAATTTGGAAAAAACAGAAAAATTGAGGTATTTTTAACTTAAGAACGGGTGACTGGATCTTAATGTAATTTGATGTTTAGAAGGAACTCATGTCTCAGAGCTCTTATTTCAAATCCCGACCAGATCTTTTGGCATTGGGGGGAGTTGGAAGGGGAAACCGGAAATCTTGGAAAACGCTCTTAAATGTTGTAGATACGTGATTGACATAACCGGACTGGATCCGCTCTCTTTGCTGGAGTTAGGTGGTGAAGTTCAGTGCTTTGGCGTGTTTGGTGCTTCTGGACGTGCTAGGACGATGAAAATTGGTAGGCGTGTAAAAGATTTTGAAATTTAAAGCAAATTGTTTTTGACGATAAGGAATAAATTGAGAGTTAGTCAGATCATTTGATTATATTTATATTAAGTTTGCATTTTTGGATAAGATTTATTAATATATTTATTATTATATAATATGTATTTTATAATATAGAAAACTGATGCCCGTAAAAAAAAAAAAAAAAAAATTTAAAATAAAATTTATTGGATTCAACGAGATAGTCCCGTATTAGAGAGATTTTGTACTGCGTACTTGAACTACTTTACGGACGTAAGATACTATGCAAGTACATTTCTATTAATTGTCTAAAAAAACTTAATATTAAGCCAAAAACATGGATAAGGGATGCTCGAATGCACTATCAAATAAATGATTCATAAAGATTGTTGAAATTTCTGATTCCCCTGTATATGTCATTCCCTGTTTCAGCACTGCTAGAAATTATGGAGAAAAACCTTTAAAAAAAAACTGTTTCAGCACTGCTAGAAATTATGGAGAAAAACCTTTAAAAAAAACGTGTTTCAGCACTGCTAGAAATTATGGAGAAAAACCTTTAAAAAAAAACGTGTTTCAGCACTGCTAGAAATTATGGAGAAAAACCTTTAAGAAAAACGTGTTTCAGCACTGAGTAAAAAGAAGTAAATATTTTCAGCCATTTTGTGACAGCATAATCCTGAAATATCATTTCACCCTCATTCACAAAAAAAACAATACCCAAAAAAACAAAACAGGCATCCAAAAAAGGTAATGATATCAATTTCTTTGCCCCAGTACTATAGGATAAGTAAAAAAAATTTGACAGTAAAAAGAAGTAAATATTTTCAGCCATTTTGTGACAGCATAATCCTGAAATATCATTTTGACAACATAAGATTTTAAATTTCCCCTCCTTGTTATTACACAGTGAAGATTTTTGACCCCCCCCCCCCCCTTGCAGTTTTGTACTTTTTAAGGATTTGCTTTGAAAAAAAAAAACAGCAAAAGAAAATATTCGGAGGCTATGTTCGTCATCACTCATTGAAATACAAATGTTTAGAATTCTAATGAAGTTCTGGGAGTCCCATAATCTAACTCAAGAAAGGGAGCAACTTTGTTCTAAAAGTAAGGTTAAAAGCCATCCCTTTGTGCTTAAATTGAATAGAAAGATCTCTTTTGATGGTTTTCGAAGTTCAAGTGGATGCCATTTGCTTAAGCTAACAAGTTTATCCCTTTTAGCATCCACTTTCCTTTAAAAAAGAGCCTCTGAACAATAAATAGTTTCATCCTGATCCCCCAACTCTAAGCATTTTCCAGGAGTTTAGGTTCCGCCCCCTCCCAACATCCCCATCACCGGATAAGGTTGAAATTTGATATAAGAGCTCTGAGACATGATATCCTTCCAAACATTAAATTTCATTAAGATCCGATCACTCCTTTGTAAGTTAAAAATACCTCATTTTTCTAATTTTTCAGAACTAACCCTCCCCCCCACTCCCCCATAGAGAGCGCGGATCCATCCTGGTTATGTCAATCATGTATCTAGGACTTGTGCTTCTTTTTCCCACCAAGTTTCATCCCGATCCCTCCAATCCCTGACATACCATTAAATGGAATGATATATTTGGGCTACGTGTGCAAAATACGTACTTATGGGGTGTCGCACCTCCCCTCTTACTGCGGATAAGGTAGTTTTCAACGGAAAACTTTAGTTTCTTAACTTATGTTTGTAACCAAACCCTGCTTTTACTCAGTCACATTAAAGTTTAGAATGGTCATGAATATGATGTTAAAAAGACAAAAAAATGCTCTAACAAAAAATTCTAACGATAATCTTTTTCTAGCTATAAGAACTGCAATAAAAGCTAAAACGAATGGGAATTATCCCGAATGTGAAGACGCTCTCCTGGTGAATTCGTAGGATTGACTGAATTAGTCACACCTACCCTTAAATTTGACTCCCGCCCCCTATACTTTTATTTCTTTAAGATTATGTCGCCATATTTTATGTTATTTAAAGAAAATACTGAATGGACTCAAATATGCCTATAAATCAGACTATCGAATTAAAGGTCGTATTTATAGATATAGCCATCTACGCAAAGAGGATATTATCGAAACAATTACCCTTGTAAGCGAAAATACAATTTAAAAACAATAACTTTAGTCACCGTGGGATTTTTTTTTGTGAGGTCATGTCATTGCAATCCGAAATGAAATTAAGGATCTTTTGCTTCAGAGCCCTTTTTTAAATCACGACCAGATCCGGTGACATTGGCGGAGCTGGAGGGCGAAACTGGAAATCTTTGAAAGCGTGAAAATTCAGTTTTCTTCATCTTACGAATTGGTGATCGGATCTTAATGAAACTTGATCTATAGAAAGATCTTATGTCTCAGACGCTCAATTGTCATTTCGAATCTGATCCGGGATATAGGGGGTGGAGGGGTGAAACAGAAATCTTGGAAACCGGTAATCTAGATAGGCTACATGATTGACATAATTGGAACAAATCCGCTCTCTTTGGGGGAGATGGGCAAAAAATTATCAGGTCAAACTTTAACAATGTTTTCATCTATTAACAAAAGTTCACATTTATTTTAAGCTGAGTTTTCATAACTATTAATCATCTCGTCTAAATACATTACTTCTAAATCCTCGTGTTCTTTGCACATGAACGCTAGATCATTTAGTTGTTCCCGGCCCAAAGTTGGTCTGAGGAAGGTTAATATTAATTCAAGTTTAATAAGCGACCGCTCATTAATAACAACCGACACTGAAATCGCTAATAATATTTGATAGGCAGCTCTTGCGTTTTCGAAGACCCTTTCATCTCCGTATTTCACAAATAATCCCAGTTCTATATAAATCAATCATATCTTATTCCTAGCTGACTGTCTTTGTCACAGAGAGGGACAAATTGAACACCCACTCCTTTTTGTTTATCTATCTTTCCCTCTTCGTTTTTATCAATCACCTGAAGATCTTGTCGATTTCTTGTTCGTGCAACAGGAATCACCATACGACCCCTGTTTACCAATTGGTTGATTAGCTAGAAACACGAATTACCATATATTAAAAATCGTTTCCATTATTTCAACTGAAATATCCAAAAATAAAAAAGTTTTGCTCATTTTATTCAAAATTCAAAACACTTTGATAATTCGTTTAATAATTTACTCCTCAAAGAATACTTTGGAATAGTGGCATTAAAAGTTGAAACTCGCTTTTTTGCCAACTTTCGCTGAATATTTTATTGAAGTTAACATGCAGAGATTAAGCCGAATAAGAACAATCAAATCAGGTTTTGATTACAATTTTAAACTGTAAATAAAATGTTAGAAAATAGCACGCAGTAATGTTGGGAAAGCTGATTCAGCACTGATTAAGTTGAGAAGCATGCACAGACAAAGGATGCCGATTGAAGGGGGCAAAGACGAGGCAAGGGGCAGAATACAAGAATTTTAAACACTAGGCTTGATGTTTTTATTTGCAGATCCACCATGAAAAAAAAAAATCTGTATGAAAAATATTTTGGAAAATGCCCCAGTCAAAAGCTAGAAACATTTGGCAAGCACTAAAGAAAATACCTTGGTTAATGAGGTACCTTATGAGAACAAATTATGCATCACAGAACTTCCGGGGGTGCCTTCCCACTCCCAATACCTCTCGTAAGTGTATTTTTGCGCGGTGTATAAATTAAACCGGATAAATCCGTTTAAGATTCTAGCTAGTCTATCTACTATTTCTATGAGTCATATGCAAGACGTCATTTTAGAAAAGACTTTTTCACCCAAATGATTAGATTTACTGCAAACACCACAAGATAAAACTGCAGGCATGGAACAACAAACATATTCTTGAAAGGTAGAAGATCTCCAAAGCTGCACTAGGCGTATTCCTCTGCCCCCGCAACAAATCCCCCCAACCAAAAATTCCACCTAGATGCGAAATTGAGCAGCCAAAGAGAAAGTATCATAAAAAAAAATAAAGAAAAGAAAAAATTTTGGAATATTCTATCTATATATTATGCAGACTGTATAATACTGAAAATCTGACAAAATGTATTTTTACATTTTCATCTATTTTGCTCCTTTTTCTAATTTTTTGGTAACATTCTATCTTTTTCAATATTTTTCAACTTGTCAATGTTCATTCTAACATTGACAGTTGGTAAAATCTTCACGTGCCAAGCATGCTAAAGCTCAATAATTTATAATCAGCCTCAAATTTTGAGTATGTGTTTTAAGGTTTTCGAATTACTTTAATCTATTGTCAAAATATATTGGAATATTTATGCAATTCCCAGTTTTTACATTTTTAGTTCCAGTTTTCTTTTTCTTCTTTATTTTTAAGACGTCATATGCAAACCCTCAACACAAAAATACATACAAGTTATTTTTATATATATAGTATATATAATGTATCAGAAATAACTCTAGAACAGCTAAGGGAAAAAAGTTTTAACTTTCAGGGAATGTTAAGGAGATGTTGAACTAAATGAGGAGATGCTATGTGCATTCAGGTTGTCCAAGGAGCTTATCCCCAAAAATCTCAGGGAACAGCTAAGTGGATTCAGTTGAAACTTTCGCGGAATACTAAAGTTAATGTAGAACTAAATTAAAGGTGACTATGTGTCAAAGTATCAAAAGAGCACTTACGCAATATCTCAAGAATGCCTAAGGGTATCAAGTAGAAAATTTCAGGGGACATTTGGAGGACGTGGAACTACATTAAATCTGAGCCATAGACATAAAACCTATTTTTGTCTTGTTCATCCGTATCCATTTTGCCTATACACTTTCGTTTTCCTTTGACTCGTATTTATCACTATATTTAGCCTATATTACCTTAAATTTAGCTTATGTTTGCGAGGGAAGCCTCATGTTCTTGCCAAACGATAGTTATACATGTCCATAAGAAAGCCACGATACTTGAATTTCATGTGTTTTTGGTGATTTAAATGTCAAACTTGTAGTGCAGAAGCAAGATGTTGATATGATATTGGTTTTAGAGCCTTGTATCCGTACAAATTTGTTCCCAATTATTGGGAGACCAAAATATTCCTTTGACAAAGTGTGTTCACATATAGCCCCGAAAAGCCTACGAAAACAGGGATGGACAAGAAAAAAACAAATTGAATTCATAGTTAGTGAAAAAACACAACTGCCAAGTCGTGGAAACCACCCAGTAAACAGACACAAAAGATAATGTTAGTGCAGCTAATAGTTCAAGCAGTCATATTTTTACAACGCATAAATTATGACTTAGTAAATATAATTGATTATTAGATTATTAGATATGACGCAATGGATAATTTTGGAAAGAGAAGGAATATACAGTCATTTCTGATTTTCAGTTTTGTGCACTTTTTAAGATCCAAAGTGATCAGAGGTCAAATACCCAAACACACACCTCGTATTTTCCCGAAATAAATCTGATAGAAATTTTGAGATAGCAATTTTATTCAAAATAGTCCAACACTCAGTGCCTTGGGAATAGGGTGGTAAGTTGTGCCCTGGGGCATTTAAGGTTTTTATGGAATGAGCAGTCGTATAAACTTCAGATGGGCCTCATTTGATATGAAATTGCAAGTTATAGTCCCTTTCTAAGAGTCAAAAGTGATTTGAGAGCAACCAGCCCCTCCCCACACCCATTCATTATTCCAAACACCTCCCCCACATTGTTAATTAGTGACTCCAAAAACCCTTAAATTTCAACTATGATGGAAGTCAAATACCATGTATGAAATTTTTATTAGCCATGTTTTGATTTAGAAAAGTCATCTGATAATCTTAGACCACTCCCACAATTATCCTTGAATTATCAAGAATCAAAATAGTGGCAGCTTGCCTACACTTATGAAGCCTAAAAGGAGTGAATACTGGGGTCTAAAGGCCTCGCTTTTGGCCCTAAAATTATGTAGGCCGAAATACTTGCAAATACGGATGTGGACAAGGTGAAATATTTGAGTAGCTCCTTGCTGAATAGACCCTGGGGTAGCGATGGGTCCACGTACAGCGCCTGCACGAACAGCTGGGCGAGTCCACCGCCACCGCGGATCGGGCGCAGTAGGTAGCGCCCGTTCTCATCGGTGGCGAACGCGCCGAGGAACAGCGGCGGCGTCGGCACCAGCGTGCCGCCGAACAGGGCGAACGGGTTGTTGCTCGGACCAACCAGGAGGAGTCCCGGTGCGCTCGGCGCGGCGTCGTGGAGCAGGAGCTGTGCGTTGCCGCCGCTCGCCAACGCGCTGCCGGCGACGTTGAGCAGTGAGCTCCCCGGCCCGCCGAACCCCAGTGACGGCTATGATAATAATGAACATTACTAGCATATATTGTCGAGGCTTGTTTTGACTAATGTTTTTTTTTTGTCTTTTGATTACACTTTTAGGAGTAAAAATATCATTTAGAATCCTTAGGACTTACGCGAATTTCAAACATACACTTCACTGACGGTGAATTCATACATCTTTACCAGTGGCGGTTCTAAGTCTGGTAGAGGGGGGGGGGCTCACCCCCAGTTTTTCAGACATCTTACATTAAATTACTTTTATTTTGTTATTTTTACACTTCTATTAAGGGAACTAATTGACTAAAAAAATTCACAAAAGCATTTCGTAGGGGGGAGGAAATTTTCCATGGAGGGAAGATTCAATGGAGCATGATTTTCTGAAATTATTTGAAAAACGATCAGAGATTAAATAAAAAACATGTTTTTCTATTCAAGAGTAAGGAGCAACATTAAAACTTAAGACGAATAGAAATTATACCCTATATTAGGGGGTTGCAGCCTCCTCAATGCCTCAATCTTAACACTAAAGTTTAAATTTTTGTCCCTATTTTTTAAAGACGACTCCTGAAACACAAGAGCCGTTTGATTAAAATAAGAAGCTCTTCTAAAAGTACTAAAGAACCTTAGTGTGAAGAGCGAGGTCATTTTTTTTTTTTTTTTTTTTTATCTTTCTTCTTACAAGCCACAAAAAATTGTAGAAAAAATCGGAAATAAAACCTGACTAACCTGTGCCATTACAATTAAGTTATGTTAATCGTGCTTAAAAAAGAAGGAAACGAGGAAGTCCATCACTGCATCCCATTTGAAAAGGTGAGTTTCCTTGTTACTCAAGATGGTGGACTTAATTCTATTATATGGGATTTTCGGCTACGATGATTCACACATTCAGTTTTCACATAAGTTTCAAATATCGAGTCCCCTTCTTGTCAGTTATTCACATTTTTGAATTTCCAGTTAGAAAAAAAAGACAATGAGGAATGTGCGTTTTATGCATTTGCCTCAGGTGCCCTGATGGCCTAATAACTCTTCAGGAGTAGTATTTTTAACAAAACCCAAAAGTGTTTGCCTTAGGCGCCCTGATGGCCTCATAACTCTTTAGGAGTGGTATTTTCAACAAAACTCAATAGCCAAAATTGGTTCTATTAATGCAAGAAACCATTATGCAAATTAAAAAGTAAAGAGAAATGAAATGAAAAGTTATTCCATAAAAATGAAAGAACAAATTTAAGAATTAGGCACACGGAAATTACTTTGAGCAGTGACGCCAATGTAGACTTTGTTCACGTATTTGCAAAAGGTCAAGTATTGAAAACAGGTGATGCACAGCTTGCAGACGAACTTGAAGCAGAAGGATACGAATGGGCTTTAGAACAATCAGCCTAATCATTTTTAGATTTTAAAATCAATTAATCCTACAAAACATTTCATTACAAGAAATTTTCCGATAGAAAATTTACAATCTTACAACAGATAATCTAGTTTTTGTTTAAATAGGGTTTTAAAATTGGAAAAGATATGTCAGAAGACGGTCAATACTATTTCAATTTCTCATTTTTCAAAGTGGATCCTAAATGGAGATGGATGCCGGCGACCCGCGGTCGTCTCGTGATGCGCGTGCTGCTGTTCATCCTCGGCTTCACGATCGTCTTCATCGCCTACACGGTGCTCGGTGGAACGGTCGGTGTCTTCCTCCTGCAGTGGGGTGACCTGATCACCCGCATCCTGGGCGTGGTCATCATCGGGATGGGATTGGTTTTCCTGGGCCTGTTCGGGTTCGCGCAGAAGGAGTTCCGCTTCCATGTCGACTCGCGGGCCGGCATCGTCGGAGCCCCGCTGCTCGGTATCGCCCTCGGCATCGGCTGGGCCCCGTGCATGGGGCCGACGCTCGCCGCCATCATTACAACTTAAAATGACATTCAAGTCACTGCAATTGGGTTGTAAAAGTAGACTCGAACCAACTGACTAAGCCAACAGACTCAAACGGATTGATGCATTGCAATAATGAACCAAAAAAAACTAAATCGATCTTAGGCTGAAACTATTGTAGTTCTCTAGCTGCCATCTCATCAAAGCCTCCCTCTTTACATCTTCTAAGGAAATTCTCATTTCTATTGTTTTTTTACGGTATCTTTATACCCCAACCTGCTCTCCGTTTAGCTCGAGACGCTTGGCTGAAAAGGACAATATGTGGGATCATGTTGTCCTTCACCCGCAGGTAGCCGTATTACCGCTATCATCCGTAACCGTCCAGGTAACCGTGGTCTGACCCAGCGGGAAAACGGCAGGGGCGTTATTACTCACATCTTCTACCCCGCAGTTATCATCCGTACTAGGATCGCCAAGGTCAACGTCGGAGGCGCTACACATACCGGCGTCCGTATCTACGTCTACTGGAGCAGGGCAGGTGATCGTCGGATCTTCATTATCGCTGACCGTAACCAGTTGATCGCAGGTAGCCGTATTACCGCTATCATCCGTAACCGTCCAGGTAACCGTGGTCTGACCCAGCGGGAAAACGGCAGGGGCGTTCGGTCATCAAGTTTTTGCTGCCTTTGGCTTCGCTGAGCGAATCGTAATCGATCACACCATCCACGACTTTCCAATGGCCACCGTCGCCTTCGGGGACGACCCAGCCGGAAAGGTCTTCGCCGTTGAACAACGACTGAAATCCATCTTCAACCTCACCCTGCGCCATGCAATGCGAAGCGAGTACCAAACAAACAAGCAAAACGGCTGCAACGCAAAACGATTTATGGAGTGTCATGACAATGCTTTCTTGGGGCTGCGTGACGGTGGGCGGGGACGGTCGACGGCGATCACCAGAGGCCGCCGAGACGTGCGATAAAACTTACACTACGGTATACAATGTATTAAAAACCAATATGTTGATAAGTTCTTTCCCACAATACCTCAAGAGTGAAAGGGCTTATTAATGTACATCTGCTTTAAACAATGAAATTTTCAGTTCAAATGGTTTGAAAGGTAATTAGTAATTGCAGTTACAAAATGGCTGTGTTTGTTGCACTCTATACTACTTTCAGTAAAGCAACTCTTAAATTGAGCGTTAAGAGGGGGAAGCGGGATAATTTCTGTTCGCTTCAAGTTTGATTTCACTCTTTTCTTTTATTTGGTAAAAATTCATTATTGTTTGTACAAAAGTAACTATCAATCTTTGACCACCAGTTTTGTAAATTTATGTTACATCACACAAACTTTTCAATAGTATTTATGAAAATTATTTCAATAGAGCTAAGTCAGTACGAATACTTATTTTAGCAGTAACCAAAGGATGAACTATCCTGGCTGCTACTACCGGGTCTTGGAGTCACTCCCAAAAACCACCTCAATCTATCAGCTGCAGCTTCCATGGTGATTTTCAACCAGTTCCACTCCCATTTCCAAGCATGCGTCCAGAAGCCTCCTCACAGTTCGAGGTCTTCTTTGAATGTTTGCCAAGGATTCTTCTTCATCAAAATGTATTTGCATATGGAATTTGTGCAGCTTTTAAAAAGAGGCTAAAGAAACACAAAAAGAGGTACGATATTGCCAAAATTTAAGCGCAATTAAAACGATGTTATATGATATCCTAGTCTCAGAGACCATACGACGTGCGGTATAACATTTACCCCTTAATATCTATGCAGTCCATTAAAAACGAACAGCTTCTATAGAAAAATAATGACCAGGGGCATCGTTAGGGATGGGGAGAAGGGGGGCAGTTACTCCCTATAAATTGAAGAAAATATTACATAGCCCATGCCCCTTGACTATCCAGATATGGAGGTGGCGAAGATCAGCACATTTTCCGGGCTCATGGGATCGACCTTGGGATCCATGTTCTCCCAGAGATACTTGGTGGCGAGACCGCGTTCGCCGAGATAGGCCTGCGCCCACTCCATATTGAGCGGTTCGGTTTCGCAGGTGCCTTTGGTGAGGTTGACGCGGAGGACTTTACGTTGCCAGCTCATGAGTTCTGTTCCTTGACTTCCTGTTGTCCGCGTTGATCAGGCCGGGCGGCCGTGGCCGGCGACAGCCGACGCCTGCATCTTGTCGTACCCGGTCCAGCTGTCTTCCACATAGGTGATGGCATCGGTCGTTGTACAGTTTATTCTTAAAATACTCATATCAGCAATATTAAGTCTGTCTATCCAAGGGTAATAATTTGAGCATTCCGTATACTAAAGGGGCTGTCCCCCCCAATGCCCCTCTCTTTACGCTAAAGGTTTTTATTGTTTTATAAAGTAGAGTTATTAGAAAGAGTCAAACCTTAGCGCAAAGAGCGGGGTGTTGGGGAAGGGACAGCCCCAAGAGCTAAAAAGTACCCTGGACAAGGGCTATTTAATGGGGTTTTGCCAATATTTTTAAATCAGGCTACGAATCTTAGCTAAAATAAACGGTAATTTAACTACCACTCTACTTTTTGAAACAATAAACAAGAGCTAAGAGCTCATATGGCATTTGTGACGAGGCCGGAAGAGCCAAGAGCTCATACGGTATGAGCTCTAGCAAAATTCTAAGAATCAATGGATTGATTTAAAAGGAAAATCAGAGGTTAATGCCGGTCGGGATTTAAAATAAGACCGCTGAGTCACAAGGTCCTTCTAAATGCCAAAATTAAATTAGGATCCGATCACCCACTCGAAAGTTATAAATACCTCATTTTTTCTAATTTTTCCTCTTCCTTCAGCCCCCTAAATGGTCAAATCCGAGAAAACGACTTTATCTCCTTGGGGAAATGTTGTGCAAATACAAAAACGCCTTCAAAAAAAACGCTTTGAAAACAAAAATAAAATCTTCAAGAAAAAAACTTGAAAGAAAATAAATTCCCTCCAAAATCTCTTAAGGTATTGCGTAACATCTTACATGTGCACCATCATTACTTAGCATCCCACATTTGCGCCGTCATTACGCAACAGTCACATGTGCCCCGTCATTACACAGCATCCCACGTGTGCACCATAATTATATAACTTATCACGTGTGCGCCGCCATTACGTAACACCCACGTGTGCGCTATATTCAATTTCAAGTTGAAATTCCCTCCCAAGAAGTTCCCCTTTCCTTTAAATCTTTCTTTATGACATCTTCCCACTCCAGACGAAGACGACGTGCTTTCCGCTTAGCCCTAGACGGTATTCGGCAATCTGTCATCCTTCATCTACAGAACTTGCCCTAAACATCTCAACCTTTCTTTAATTATAGCCCTAGAAAGCGAGATTGAACCACACATTTTCGTACAGCCTACTATTTGAAATAAAATCAGTCAGCAGAGTACACAGAACAATCCGTAGGTAATTTTTCTGGAAAACATCTAGTAAATCCTAACCCGCTTTTTGGAGCGCCCATGCTTCAAATTTTATTACATATATGAGAGGGTTCGTCCCGTCGTCAATACCTCTCTCTTTACACTAAAGCTTGAATTTTGTCCCGAATCTTTAAGAATGACCGCTGAATCACAAAGGCCGTAGAATAAATAGTTGAAATTACTAAAGATACTTTAGCGTAAAGAGCAAGGTATTGTGGAGGATTCGAACTCCCTTATATACGTAATATTTTATGTTCGTTTTAAGTTGTAATGCTGCTCATTACATCCAGTTGAAAAAAAAATTATTTATTTTCTCAGTTTTTTTTTTAAATAATGCTAGAAAATCCTGCGCCCCCTTCATCTAACCAAAAGAAAATATTTTCATTTTAATGCTACTGCTTCTACTCATGCTACTACTACTACTGCTACTATTATTACTACTTCTACTACTGTTACCGCCACTAAAGCTAAGTTCACTACTATTAATTCTGCTGCTAATACTACTGCTGCTGCTATCAAAGCCGAGGGCATTAAGGGGGAAGATCTTGGAATTTATTGAAATTGTATGGAAATAAATCGAATCACACTATACCCTTACGGTTTGTCAAGAGGACGTATCAGAAATGCACCAGGAACGGTAGATGGTATCAAGTTGAAACTTTCAGTGTGTGTTGACCCTTCTCATCCCTATATCGACTGTGTAAGTTATAGATATGAAAGCGCAAACATATTATTGCGATTCGAGAGGAGTAGGTTCTTTTCAGAAGACATGTATAGAGGTATTGAACTGGTTTAGAAAGGATGGTTCCAATAATACTTTTTTTTTATCTGACCTTAGTTTTAGGAGTTACGGGTATTTTGAATTTCTTAAGATGTGATTGTCTCTTACTAGATTTCCAGCTACCACTGGAAGCCGAATTTCATCATAGTTAACATTATAATATTGTACATCCTTTTAGGCAGAATTTTGCTACAATCTACGATTATGAGGTACAAAGAGTAACACGTTGGGCTGCTAAGGTAGGGAATGTAAGACACTTTGCCCTGACCGTAAATAATTCTCAGGGCTCTCGACTGAATAATTTCTAGCCTATTGGACTGATCCGCCATATGACTGAAATGCCACACTGGGCAAGCATGCTCAATCTGTGGAAAAGATGTATAAAGTGGAGGATATGTGCTTTTGGGCACGAAAATTTAGCAAATAGCTTAAGGAGAAACAGAGACATACTAGCCTGTTTAACAATAGAACAAATGTGGGCATCCCATTTCAAATTGCTTGTCAGTGTGACCACTAAGAGTTGAAACTCTTAAAACCGGAATTTTAATCTCAGTAGAAACATCAAAAGAATCGGCTTATTATGCTGTTTCCAAATATATAAGATTCATCAAGTTTAGTGCTACCCATCAAAAGTTGCGAGCCTGAAAAAAATTTGCCTGATTTTGTAAATAGGGCAGAAATAGCCCTCAAAATTTAATGAATCTTAATAATAATCACACCGTCATATTCAGCGTACAAGATAACTACTGTAAAATTTTCAAGCTCCTATATATAAAATGTGGAATTTTGCTATTTTTGTTAGAACACAGATCACGGATGTGTTTTTTATTTCCATGGACTTCTTACTCCCCCCCCCCCTTATGTGCAAATATATATCCCAAATTATATATTTGCTATCTATTCTGTCACTTGTCTTTATCTTTTTTTCCGGGGGGGGGTATTTACTGGGGGTATTTTGCTAGGGCGATATCTTCTGAAGGGGTATTTTTCTCGGGGATGGAGTACTTTCCGTGGGGAGTATTTTTCTGGGATATTTTCCAGGGCGGTTAGCGCTGGCCACTATTCTCCATATAATTTGTATATTTTTTTATTTTGTTATATTTAAACCTCTGGTCACCCCGAAATGAGGTCTCATACCCAGATAATTTTTTAGTGCACAAAGCGATCAAAGGGGCTAATAAGGCATATTTGATATTATTTGCATACACTAGATGCGCACATTGCATAGTGCACAAAGCGATCAAAAGAGGCTAATAAGGCATAACTAACATGCTTTGCATGCACTAGTTGCGTTCATTTCATACCGCAATCAGCCTGCAAAATAGGGAAATAAGGAATGTTAGACATAGTTTCCATACCCTAGATGCGTACATTCCATGGTGCACAAAGCAATATCCTCCAAATACTTCGAACCGTAAAGCTTTCCCAAAAACGTTTCTTAGAGCATAGATCCGAAGGTAATCTATAGCCTTTTCGCGGTGAGGGAATTATAAAAATAAGCTTTAATAAACAATAAAAATTTTTAAGGAAATATAAATTTAAAGGGGATTAGTCTGAATGATGAGGACATCATTCTCCAACGAGAAAGGGGATATGACATATAGGCCTGCACTTCCCCCTATAAAATTCAAACAAAATTCCTTATTTTATTCCCTGAATAAAATTCAAAATAAAATGTCTTATTTTATTTCCCTGTAAAATTCAAAATAAATTTCTTATGCTATTTCACTATAAATTCAAGCCTCCAAATTTGTTTCAATTTATTTGTTGTTTTTGCACACAAATCACTAGCAATAAACAAATTAAACTCACAACCAACAGAAATTAAAATAAATAGCCAATTCAAACTCAAAACGAGCAAAAATTAACATGAGTAGGGCTAAAGACCCCAATGCCTTCTCAACGCCAGACCAAAAGTTGCACTTTACTAAAAACAAAATGCGTTTTACAAGTTTTCACCTTTCTTACTTTTAAAAATGAAAAATAATCCAAATCTTAAGGAAAAAATGCCAGTATATGTCAATTAAACTGACAATCCACGGTCATTTGTTTGTTGTTGTTTTTTTTAGTGTAAGTGTCAACATTTATGACTATTTGATTTGAAATTGCAAGTTTTAGTTCCCTTGAAAGAGCCAATAGTGATAGAGGTCAACTAACCCCCCTCAACTACTCCCCTTTTCACCAAATACATCTGATTGAAATTTCCTCATGGCAATTTTGTATTAAATAGCCAAAAGAGCATATAACAATGCGTCCAGGGTTGGCAAAGCCCCTTAGAGTCCTGGGGCGAGAGTTTTAAGTTGTGCCCTAGGGGCGTACAAGGCTTTTATGGAATGGGCGGTCGTATTAAATTCACATGGATCTCATTTGATTGTAAATTGGAAGTTATAGTGCCCCTTTTAAGAGGTAGTAAGGAGCGACCCGGCTCAATAGTAAACAAAACTCTAAATAATAGAATTTTGATGATAAAATATACATCAAAAGTATCGGATTTTCATGCTGATTTTAAATATATAAGTTTCATCAAATTCGGTCTTTGTTATAAAAAGTTACGAGCCTGAGAAAATTTATCTTATTTTAGAAAATAGGGGAAAACACTCCCTAAAAGTCGCACAATCTTAACGAAAATCACACCATTGCATTCGGCGTATCAGAGAACCCTATGGCAAAATTTTCAAACTCCTATCTACAAAAATGTGGAATTTCGTATTTTTTGCCAGGAATAATAATAAATTTCTTCTTTTTCTTCTAAAATGTATCATTATTCAAGGATGGAAAGACATCAACAAGTTTCTTTCTGAATTGGACAACACATCTATGGGAATCAAACTTTCAGATAATATTTCTTTTTTCCATGTAGCATGTCTGGCGCTCCTAAGAGCACCAGACCTGATGCTGGATGCAGACTCAGGAGAAATTGTTGTCCTCTGTGAATCTAAAAGTATCCTTAATCGTTGGGGCCGAAGGTTTCTTCGCCTCTTGTTTTAGGTTTTTATTTCTTCTTGGTAATGTAAAAGACTTCACAGCTTTAGATGATGTAAGTACAGTTTTTAAATTTTTAGAGTATTTATATGACTGAGGAGTTCTACATAAGAATAGTAGCAAAATAGATGAGTTCTCAGAGGCTTTGAATGTTCAAGATGTAAGAGTAGACTTGAAAATTTATTTTAAGAAGCGTAAGCAAGAAGAGTAAGCATAAATAAAAAAGGTTGGATAAAGAGAAGATCTAACAATTCGATTGCTTTTGCAATCTGTTTGATATTATTGGTAAAGATAGTGGATGAAAGTAAAATATAAGCTGAATAACTGAGGCCCAGAGTGTTTTTTCTCAGTTCAAAAAGTTTTGTAACCAGACAGTACAACAATTAAAAAGATGCTGATGTAATAGAGAAAAATAAAGCATATAAATAATCACAGCTGAAAATATACTTCTAGACTTTGACAGCATTCTATTATTACGGAGATCTTAGCACGTATTACCTCTGACATTACAGGAAATCTTAGCGCTAATTACCTCGATATGTTTTCGGAAATTTCATCTACGTACATCCCCTATACTTAACTTTAACATTCCAAGGAACAAAAACCTCACCTAAAGCTAAAGCCTAAAATCGGGAGAATATGAGAGGTTTTAAGTAGCTAACAGTTTAAGCTTTGGTAGCTACATCAAAGACACGATCGAAACGATCAAAATAATACCTCAACAACACAATATCCGATGCACATTCTTTACATCCTCCACCTTACGTAACAACCAAAACCCAAAGATCCTATCCCAGAAGCAGAGACCAACAACATCGTGTATACGATAAACTGTAAGGACTGTCCAGCGACCTGTATTGGCAAGTGAAAACGATCTATTAGTTGGAGGGGGAAAGAGCACAAGAAAACCGTGAAAGAAGTCAAGTCAAAGGGTTTTTTAAGTCAGAGAGGGAAAGAGCATAAGAAAACCGTGAAAGAAGTAAAGTCAAAACGTGTAGTCTTGCAAACATTAATTTTCAAATATGTTGTCCTGCAACAAATCTCCAAAAGCTCCTTCGTTTCGCCAGAAATTTTAGCTAAAACACCCAAACCACCTGGAAAATCTTAGAATATGTTCTCATTTGAAATTATTTCAAATTACGTTCTCATTGAAGCCATGCTCTTCCATATCCTTTGCTGTGGTCTTTGGGACAAAGTCCATCAAAATAATCCAAACAAACGAGGATAGGTTAAGAGAAAACCCTGCTTAACTCTTGATTCCACACCAAATCTACTACCAACCTATCTTCCTACATTAACTGAAACAATATAAAGGGTCTTGGACGCGGAGTCAAGATGTTCGAAATTTTATACTTGTTTTCTTTCTAAAGTTTCATTTGTTAAAATCCTGTTCAGAATAATAGCTAGGATTCTTTTATTGTGCTTTCACTGTTGGTTTTATCTTTATTTTCCTCGTTTTTATCGTCAGTTGAATATTATCCTTATCCCATTTTGTTTGTGACACAAACTTCACAAACTG
Source organism: Alatinidae sp. Z8VKAUB7J3 (assembly GCA_010016025.2). Taxonomy (NCBI): domain Eukaryota; kingdom Metazoa; phylum Cnidaria; class Cubozoa; order Carybdeida; family Alatinidae; species Alatinidae sp. Z8VKAUB7J3. The sequence goes on along the minus strand of JAAAKM020721499.1, from coordinate 62,924,775 downwards.
ACTTTAAAAAATTTAACTGTAGCAACCGTCGCAAACTGCACTGTCTTTACAAACTTCCTCATTACCAAATCTTCTATATTGTTTGTAGACTAAGAGTGGGTATAAAAAAACCCAAAACAGCAAGGAGCGTATTCTAATATCGCAACCGCATTACTTCGGTCATATACCGACGCTGAGAATGCTAGGGAAAGGGAAGGGGTACCGAAAATCTTCGTTACGGGTGCCTAATACCAAAAATGGTGGACATGCGGCGGAGACAGTCGTCGCGGATTCATGGTTTTGCTTAATTCGATTTCATTTCTAGTGGACCGCTTTAAATTGACCGTTGATTTTAGGCATGAAATCTGAACAGGATGACAGATGTCCATTTCAAGCTTAGACCGGCGTGAGGAGATTGAGGCGTTCAAGAGGCTAAACTTCATATTGGACCAAGGTTTTGATGGTATTTTTTATTTCTGCAATCTGTAATGTTCAGAAGTGCAACCAAAAAGCAAATTTTTCCTATTTTCGATCACGAGTTCCATCAAAATTTAATATGATCTTTTTGTCGCTAAAAGTCCTGGGCGCTAACTGTACCTCGAGCTAGCTTACTTTACTCACTCCTATTTAAGTCTTACCTTACTTTAGTTCCTCCAGGGCCATTGGTGGGACTTCAATAATCAACAAAGCCCCTCCACTCGTCCCACGGCGGTGCTACATCAGTAACGTCTTTAATCTTTGGTACTAGGAGGCATCTAGAAACAAGACCCTACAAAATCTCATATAAGAAGTAGAGTTTGAGTGGAGATCACATCACAAAGAATGCTTCAGCACCATCAAGTGGTCAATCACTGACAATCTAACCTTCTTCAGGGTTCGGACAGGTCGGTTCGTTTCAAATTATAGGCTCTGTCCTGTTTTTATAGGATTTCCCGGGCCCAAATATAGGCCAAATATAGGATTCGGAAGTCCTCGGTATCAGATTTGTGGTAGATGGTGTGGGATGCCTGGTCACATAAATTACCAACTTTCATCTCCAATCTAAGCGTTTTCCATGATTTTAGGTGATTGCCCTCTAATATTTTTGGTCACTTAAAAAGGGCACTAGAACTTTTAATTTCCGTTTGAACGAGACCTCTCATGATAGTCTAGGACCACTGGGTCGATACAATCACCCTTGAGAAAAAAAAACAACAAATAAACATACAACCGTGATGTTTCTTCTGGCAAAAAATTCAAAATTCCATATTTTTACAGATAGGAGCTTGAAACCACTACAGTAGGATTCTATAATACACTGAATCTGGTGGGGTGACTTTAGTTAAGATTCTAATACTTTTAGGGGCGTTTCCCCCTTTCTTCGAAAATCAGGCAAATTTTAATGAAAAATAGGCGAATTTTAGAGATTTTTAATAGTGATTTTCAAGAAGTAAAATAGGAATTAACACATTTTGGAAGTAAAACGACTTTTCCTTCTCCGCCCAAAACTAGAAAATAAGAAGAAATTCAATATTAAGCAAAAAAAAGGGCTGACTGAAAAAAAGTGATTTAGCAATCTTAAAAGTAGAGACAGTATACAAAATTGCCTCCTCTCCTCCCTCCAAATTAGAAATAAGAAAAAACTGATAATAATCAAACACAGTTCAACCCATCATAAACACAGGAAAATGTAGGAATTTTAGAAGTAAATATAGGGGGGGGGTAAAACTCGGAATTAAGAGGTTGATGCATTGCTTGGTCGTTTTTTATAAAATGGATGGTGGGGAGTTCGAAAATTAAGTTAAAAACTTGACTTTATCTAGTCAAGTACCTCATCTTACCTAAAACGGTTGTAAAAGTTGACCTACATGAACCAGTTATTTCAATAAATTTTGGCTGATTCACCATTACTTATCAAGCTTGGAATGGTGCTTTAAAATATGTCTCGAACAGTTTAGATTCAAACCAGTATTCCAGAAATCCCTTCGTCATCCAGTTTGTGGTTTGCCTTCCTGAGTGCCATTATTTAACATTGTGAATTCAGTGACAAAGTATCCCCTGCGAATCCCAGTCCTATATATAAATATATAAAAATATATCCAATTTTTCCATTTGTTCTAAAAATCCTGCATTTTTGTATTTGAGCTTGAAACGTCAGCATTCAAGAACAACAAATTCGATTTCTTGGATTTTTTAGCTCTTCCTTCAGCTAGAAGTAATCCTCAATATAAAAGTACTGCATACACTAATGCTAGCTTGCATCACTTAAAACTGGAACATTTGAAAATCAAAGATGTATTTATCAGCAAAAAGGAAGACAAAATTTAACAAATTAGAACGAGCGTACTTGCTGACCCCGTGCTGATTCACCAGTCCAAAGTAATGGCTCCAAAAATTATTGATCCGAGTAATGTACTCGCGGGGTCCAGTTTCCGTTCAGAAAAGCAGCCACTCAGCCTGGGCGACGTCTGAGCTTGCTCCAATCACAATCTCGCGTGCCACAGCCGCTATGTCTGCAATGCTTCTCAAATCCTTCATGTTGATCGGACTCAAAAAGCGTAAAGCCTCTAGAAAACCATCATTTCCAGAGGACATTTGTTCAAAATATGGCGAATGCCTGCAATAAAATGTTTTCGCACATTGACATAGAAAATGGCCGTCAATTTCGTTTTTTTTGTAGGTTTTATCTATTCATCTTTAGTAATATATGTCATCTTTACGATTTATTTAATGATTAGTTGTCAATTCTGTCCGGTGGAAGTTTCATTTGTCGATTCATAGTAAGTTCTGCTCGTTTTTAGATTTTAGTACGGCTCTTTAATTTCCAGTGAAAAAAAGTCTTGTTGGAAATATTTTTCTAAATTCATCCGTAATTTAGGTAACTCGGGAAGGGTTTGTGGTCTATTTATTTTTATGTAAGCTTGTTCCTATGCAAGCGTAACAAAAGAATGTTTTCTTTTCTATGACAGTTCGGGCCTCCGAGAGATCCGATAGACTGGCGCACGACGACAGCGGACCGGCAGGAGATAGATGGACAAGCGATCGACGATGGCACCAGCACAGCGGGGGGAAGGCCTGCTGAACCTGCCCCGCAAGAAGGAGCCCGCGGCGCGGATCGCGCGCCGGCTCAGCGTGTCGGCGCTGGCGCTCAGCCTCGTGCGTCCGCCCAACGGCGCGCCCCTGCTTAACGCCCTGGACGGCTTCGCTCACGCGACCGATTGGAGTGCGTTCAAATCCGCGACGCAGGATTTCCTCTACCAACAGAATTTCAGCTATGCGGGGCCTCCAACTTTTGCATCGAGTCTTATCACTGTCTTGTACACTTTACATAAGTTGATCTTAGCAGTCATTTGGTCTAGTAGTTAAAAAAGCTGACACGATGTTTGAATATAATAGGACCGTTTTCTTCTCAGTTTCTACCTTTAAATTTATGTGATTGGCTGTTGCGTTTGTGCTAACTGGATAACTCGACGAATGTACTCACGAGCTTTTAATGGCTTTAACATTAGTTAACGTCAATGAATTCATCATCACTAAGGTCTTAATGTCACGCAAAATCATCATTACTGTGCAAAGTATCATTCTTGGGGCGTTGCCCCGTAAGGAGTGACCCGGCTCAATGGTAACCGAAACTTTAAAAAACGGAATTTTGATACCAATAGTTACATCAAAAGGATCAGATTTTTATGCTGATTTTCAATACATAAGTTTCATCAAATTTAATCTTAACAATCAAAAGTTACGAGCTTGAGAAAATTTGCCTTATTTTGGAAAATAGTAGGAAACACCCCCTAAAGGTCATAGAATCTTAACGGAAATCATACCATCGCATTCAGCGTATTAGCGAACTCTACAGTAGGAATTTCAAGCTCCTATCTACAAAAATGTGGAATTTCGTTTTTTTGCCAGAAGCGAAAGTTGCCCATATCTTGCCAACACACAAAGGAGGTGACAGGACCAAAGCTCCCAATTATCAGCCAATCAGTATTACTTCTGCTATTGGGAAAATCCTAGAAGACATTGAAAATGCTGCTATTCTCAGACATTTGGCCACAAGTAGCCTTCTATCAAAACACCGACATGCATTCCAACCAGGTAGATCAGTTGAAATAAATTAGAATGACTCATACAATTATATAACTGAGCTCCTTGACTGAAGTCTCATAGTTGGTATGGTTCTACTAGATTCTGCTAAAGCCTTCAATAAAGTATTTCATCAAAGACTCCATTTTGCCTTATTATTTCAATTCCGTAGTACTTTTTTTTCTTTTTCGGTATTAAAACATTAAAATGTATTCTATATTTTATTCTGATTTACTTTATTTCTTTTTTTTGAAAAACAAAATATGAATCGATTTATCAATCTGTACATAGAAATACACTTTTATCCAAAAATGAACACGGAAAATCTAATCCTCTAAAATCTAATCCCCACAAACATTAAAGTATTAAGCATTATGATTTGCATGGGCGGTTTATTAGTTCAACTTCCACCTCAAAATATCCAAAAGGTCTAAAAAATTTGAAAAGAGTACTTTAAAATGTGAGGGGTTCTCCCCCTTGTCAATACCTCGCTCTTTGCGCTAAAGATTTTTTTTAGTACTTTCAAATTTATTCTAATTAAACTGCCTTTGTGATTCAGGGGTTATTCTAAAAGAATTGGAACAAAATTCCGCTTTAGCGTAAGGAGTGAAGTATTGACGAGGGGGTGAACTCCCTAATATACGTATCAATTTCTATTCGCTTCAAGTTTTATTGTTGTTCCTTGCTCTCAGTTGATAAAAACTTGTTTCTTGTTTTATTTAATGAAAGTAAAGAGCAGTGACCTTAAAACAGACATAAATTATTCTGAATGCTATTAACATAAAAACTGTCAAAATCACTAATTCAGGAACGTCAGGCAAACTCCAAATGTTTAATATGGGAGGTATAGGAAGACTCCTTGAGAGTGTGTCCTGCCTTATTGATCATCAATTGTGTTCAAGAGACCGACACAAATTTGTTGAACAACCTTGTGGACGAAAGCAGTCCACAATTGAAATTGTTGTTCGTCAAACTTGTTGGTCAAATTAAGTGGGGATTTCAAGGATGGTTATCACGGGAAAGATTGTTTTTGTTCGTACAATTTTAGAAGATAAACAAAAGTTATTTTGCCACGAAGTTAGTTACTTTTTTGTCAAATTTTTCGTTTTATGGTAAAACAATAGACAAAAGACAAGCTGTAGGTTACCATCCGCTGATTTTCCGCTGAAGGCATCCGCTGTGATTGTTTTTTGTTTGTTTTTTTTTCGTCAAATTTTTCGTTTTATGGTAAAACAATGGGCAAAAGAAAAGCTGTAGGTTATCATCCGCTGATTGTCCGCTGAAGACATCCGCTGTGATTGTTTTTTGTTTGTTTTTTTCGTCAAATTTTTCGTTTTATGGTAAAACAATAGACAAAAGACAAGCTGTAGATTATCATCCGCTGATTGTCCGCTGAAGGCAGCTGTGATAAAATGAGTGGGATGCTGTTGAGACATCTGACCATTGTCATCACTATCCAGTGATTCTACAGGATTTAATCCCTATTTTGTTGGACTATGTGATTTAAGGTAATATTGAAAAGGAGTCTAATTGTAGAATTTTCATTTTATGCTTACTTTAATATATAGCCTAGGACTATACATATAGGGGAGGGGATATGAATTTTCAAAAATGTTCCTTGTTTTGTTCTAATATATCTCCTTATAAAAAGCTGCTATTCTTAACCTTTTTTTCATCCAAGTACCAAGATATTAAAACTTACTACAAAATAGAACATAAATCAAAAGTCGATTTAGATTTAAAGTCCTGTAGATTTAGAGATTCTAAGTATCCTCTGTAATGTGCAGCCTTTTTGGGGAGAGGAATTTTTTCAAGGCGCTAAAAACTAACAGACTATAGGAAATTATGAACACATATGATACAAGTAAAAAGTTGAAGCTTTGAAAGTTGGGACATTTCATGGGGAATGGGGTTTAGTATACGTATATTACAGTAACCTATGGCAATAGGAAAAAGGGGCACGAATGGCAGTGGGGCAATGGAAATTCCCTCCATCGAACCCCGTATTATCCCTTCCAAAATTAGTTTTATCTATCTATCTATCTATCTATCTAACGACCATTGAAGTTAGAAAGCATCACCGAGAAGAGAGAATTTGAAATGTTGGTTCTGAGGAGAACAAAACTACTTGTCAAAACTAACATTTAAATCCTATCCTCTCGATGATTGTTCTTTTTATTCTCTTTCTTACTATCCGAGGATTCTTTCGTTAAATGGTTACACATGGCACGATAACGGGAAGTTATCCAGCCCCATTTGGTTTTCTAAGCATGTCAGAATGCCGGTGTGGACGCTTTCTAAAAATGTTAATGGGCCGCAGTATTTGCTTCGCGATTCAATGCACCAACATCTTTTTCCTTTTCCAAATACAATTGATTTGGATATCCTTTTGCTGCTACTAAACTCCAAGCCTGGTCCTCATCACTCAGGGCAGCAAAGCAATATTTACGGGCACTCCGAGGAAGCAGCATGGCCCAAATGCCTTCAGATGTAAAGGAGAGTTCATTGTATGCCAGGACTGCATTTCCCATGCTGAGAATTCCTATGGCTGGTGAGGTTACCGTTGGCTGAGATCGGATATTGTGTCCAGAAGCACCACATCTTATAACCCGGTATAGAGAAAACCTAAATTACATGTATTTATTAAAGGATGATTCCAGCTTTTCCACTTGAGACATGGCACCAAAAGTGCCATTTGAAACTGGCAGATGATGAAATCTATAAGAAAAACGTAGATATGAGCAAACTTCTTTATATGATCTATCTAAAATGTTCTGGTAGCCCGCTAGCCCCACCCCTCAAGAAAGAGCATAAAAAGTGCCTTTTTTCGTGCCGTATGGCACTTGCAGACGGTGGAATTTATATAAACTACGCACGTATTAGAAATAGCTTTTGAATGAGCTCTGAAGCAACTCTATGATGTTCAAGTAACCCACTAGGCCTACAAAAAAGAATTGAAAAAGACCCTTTAAACATTTCAGAAATAACTCTTATTATGACTTAAATTTATCTCTAAAAATGACCATACCCCTCCCCTTGAAATTGGTTTTTAGGGGTTTCGTTGCTAAGGGTAGTTGGAATTGGTTGCCAGCCATATATTGTCACAGTGGTGTGAATATGCCTATGCTTGGCTCAAAGAAACGTGGCACCTGCATTAAAACCTCTCAGAAATATCTATCAACTTGGCTTAAGTTCACCTACAATAACAACTCTCCCCTTCTCCTTGAATTAGTTACGAGTACCCTTGCCTTTCTTTAATTCACGCTTGTTTTTGCTTATATTTTAAATCTTCGTCGGCTTCGGTCGTGGAATCGGACGAAATGTCGATGGTGATCGTCGCACTTTGTTCGCCAGCCAGAATCGTGAGCGTGCCGGTTTGGGCTTCGAAGTCACTTGGACCGGCTGTGCCAAACATCGTTGCATAATCAACGCTGACATCTTCATCGAGCGGGCTATCCATCGTAACGGTGAATGTCATCGGGCCCGCGTCTTCGTCTTGGGTGACACTCGTAATCGACAATCTGGCGTCCGCACCGGCACCTAAGATCGTCGCAATCCCTTGGGCATCCCCGATGGAAACCGCTCGCCCGCTCGAACGAAATATCCCCTTTTCTCCCCAAAATGGATGATATATTTTAACAAAGAAAAGTTTGGAAAGTAGGATATAACTGTAATTGAGTTTTCTTTCAGACGAGACACAAATGCAAACATAAAACGTTATATGTGCTCTAGAAGCTTGTACTTGTCTGATGAATCAGTGACTACACTATATTAATCCATAGACTTCACATAAAACGTCCACACTTGCAAAATGAATAATCTCAAAATCATACTTCATATAATCTAATTTTACTGAAATCACAAATTACACTGAAAAGGACAAAAGACGATTTTAAGTCTTTAAGTAGAAACGATTCCTCGGCACGCTACACACAACCATGACGTCAGTCGCCACACAAACAACTTATTTATATATATATATATATACTAGCTGTTGGGGTGGCGCGACCCCAACACCTAGTTGGTGGGGGCGCTTCGCATCCCCAAGTCCCCCCGCTCGCGTAAGTCGTTACGCGCCAAATTAGTTACGCGCCATTCTAGTTGTGTCCCTGTGTCCCACCTGTGAATATAGATAGATATATTTTTTTTTTTTTTAACTACATAAAACTTGCGAATATACAACATTCTAGGCTGTCCCATTGTCCGTGCATATAAATAGATTGTCAAGGTAAACACAAGATGAGATGTTTTACTATTCTATTAGAAACAGATGCTAAATAATAAAATTGTTCATCTAAAATAGATGATTGCCAGAACTTGGTGGGGTCATATGGCCAAGGAGTCTTTGTGGGGTCAGTGCAAAGTATTTGGTTTCTAAGTTTGTACATTAAATTTGGATTAAACAGGGCAAACAATGGAAGAGAATTGTTTTCATATTATAAAGAAAACAGTTGAGTCAGATGAATAGGAATTTCAGAACCAAGCTTAAATTCTAAGTCCTTAGAATATAGTTGCATTGACCTAAATGAGCTACTTCAAAATTCGTTTTCTTAAAGTATTGGTAGCCTTAAAAAAAGTCATTATGTTTCAAAGGCATATTTATATGCGGTAGTGGGTTTCCTTCCTAAGTAGCTTATCGTATGTAATGTACTTATTATAAACAAATTGAAAAGGAGTTAGAAATGAAACAAATAAAACTAGTTTCTTAACAGAGATGAGAACATTGATGCTAAAAATGAAAAGCAACCCACCCTCCCCTCTCGATCCAACTCTTTACATGGTAAAGTTTGACTTGGACACACATTAATATTTAACAGATCCAACCGGATGGTAATTGCCAGCGTTTTTCTTTTCGGAAAGGACGCTTGTTGTCACTATTAAATCTATTAGCGCCCTTTCAGACAATTGAAGTGAGTTGCTTAAACAGCTAGTCTAGTTACAGTGAGATATCATTATTAACGAATTCTGGCAAGATCCCAATGTTTGCAATGGGGCATAAAAATAAGAAACTATTTTCTTCATTGGCTATTCTTTCTTTAAAATTACTCAGAAGCAAAGGCGCTAGCGATGCTGCTTTCCCAGATTGTAAATTATCCACAGTGATCTACCAGCTGCTGCAACATAAACCAAGGATTACCTTACAATATATGTCGTTTGAACACAAGATACTAGAGTTTACATATTTTAAACCCTAAAACACAGTTTAAGACAACCACTTAAACCTGCTTTGGCATACCCTGTAGCTTTTTAGGGCAGGCTGTAAATTGCAGTTTAGTGGCTTTTCACAACGCTATAGCGTTGCCTAAAGTAAAAGCCATACGGCTTTAAAGTCTTATTATTTATTTATATATTCATTTTTTTTCAAAGGCACTTCATATGGAAAGGGTCGTCGCATAGACTTCGGAGGGGGCTCGTTCGATTGGAGATAGGAAGTTCTATTGCGCTTTTTAAGAGTCAAAATTAATCAGAGGGCAACTAGCCCAGGTTAAAGGGACAACCCAAACTTTAATGGTCAAGTCACGTTCTTACAGATGCTGTTCGTAAGATAGAAACATGGCTGTTTATTGCTGGCAGGGGCAAAAAAATTCGTAACAGATTGAGAAATTGTGGAAAATTGATGTAAATTTTATCCATAAATTCTGTGGCGGTCAGCTCATCTTTAACCTGAGTTTTCGTAACTATTTTTTATCAATACCGTAGAGAGGGGGCAGGAGAGGTGATTAAGAACCTCTCCTCGGAGGAAGTCGCACGGGTTATAAGTGGATAGGGGCCTTGTTGTTTTAATTCATTTCCTGGACAAAAGTTATTAGACTCTATACCAACCCTAAAAATCATCTGATTCAACAAAGAAAGGTGGACAAACAAATTTAGCTACCATGCTCTAAATGCTGAGTGATTACACCATCTATTCCTCACGAAAATTATTTCTTTAGTTTCCAAATAACATATTTAATAGACGATGGAGATACCATGATAGAAAAACATTTAAGCGTCGTCCCAAACGCAGAGACAATATTCCGTTCAGCTCTGCAGCCATTTTAGGACTAAAACATCTTAATTACTGTAGAAATGGGCATACCATCGACAGAAGTAGCCAATGAAGATGTACGAACAGTATTAATGAAGAAATACAGGCAGTCTTAATCATCCTATAATTTTGTACAATATAATATTTTAAGAATCTCTTAAGATTTCTATACGAACATAAAATAATTATAAAAATTCTAAACAAAATTTAATGTTTTGAATTAATTTTGATAAGAATTGTTTGTAATATTTTAGAGGAAATCTAAATTGGATGCATAATTTATTGTATGAGAGGTAATTCTTTATCAGAAATGATCATGATTATGGCTCTTCTTGAAGTCGCATACATCAAAAGTACCAAATAATTGAAATCTCCTAATTTTTACTCAGACAAATTAGTTTGTGATGTAATATATTTCTAAATGAAATAAAATGAAATATTTCACTTGTCTGTAAACTCACAGCCAGCTCTATACTGACAAATTACAATTCCATATGAAGAGGTTTAAGCATGTCCTAACATGAATAAGCCTGTACTTTCTTCACAAGCAGAGAGGAATGGACAAAACATACAAACTTTAAATTCTCTCCCTCAAAAAAACTTTCCCTGAAAGTTTCAGATCAATGAGACATATAATGTTGAGTTACTAAAGCTAGGTTATAACATTTGGAAAATTCATTTACAAAGTCCCTCCCCCCTTGACTGAACTCAATAGATGAAATTAATGGATATTTCCGAAGTATCGAAGCAAACGGGCATCGCTGCATCGGCCATTCGCCACTACGAGGAAAAGGGTTTGATCACGTCCGTCGGCCGCCGGGGGCTGAAGCGCCTGTTCGGACCGGAGGTGCTGGATCAGCTTGCCCTGATCACGCTTGGCAAGACGGGCGGCTTTTCGCTGGAAGAGATCAAGTCAATGTTCGGCTCCGACGGCCGCCCTGCCCTCTCACGGCCCGGTCTTCACATGAGAGCAGATGAACTCGACAGACAAATCCACACGCTGGAAGCACTTCGCGACATGATCAATGAAAAGAGCACTAGCCCATTCAAATTTCCAATCGAATCAGCCCTTTTCGAAGTTCCTACGACAAAAAATGGCCAGCTCAAAATTTCTATCAGATGCATTACGGGAAAATCTCCAATTTTTTATTGGATTTGTTTGTGAAAATGGTTGGCATAGAGAAGGAGAGGGATAGTCACCTTCTAATCACTTTCGAATATTAAAAAGGGCACTGGCCCTTTCAATTTCCAATCAAATGAGCTGTTTTCGAAGTTTCTACGACAACAAATGGCCATCTCAACCTTAAAATCCAATACGTTTCAGGAAAATGCGAGGTGATAAAAATTAGTAGGTTTAATATAACAGAGAATTTGAATTTCTGAAATTTGGACAATAATTCTAAATACTGAACAAATTTTATTAGCAAATCATACACAACTGTGGTTCTTGCATTTCTGTTTAAATATTCGTTACTATATGTGAATTCTCGTTCGAGTATGAACCTACGATTAAAAAAATCACTCTATCCTTTTTCAAAAAAATGTCTTTTAGATAATCTGACAGAAATCTAATTTATATTATCCAATTATCCTGCAACGTATAAATTGAGTCATATACAAAAATTTATAATTTGTCTGAGTATACTTTTCATAATAGTGCCAAGTAGGTTGGGCCAAAGCTCTCGCCAAACAAAACTCGTCTTGGCTGGAAAGTGAATCATCAGTAATCCGGGAGTTATGCTTTCGTCCGGAAAAAGCTCTACCTTGTAATCGGAGGCAAATATAGGACGATAATCCGGAGGTATTTCCCGGGGTTGCTCTACTACGTAGTGATCGTCTATAATGATAAAACTTTCTTTATCCGTAGAATAAACCCCATGTTTGAAATCTGTTTTTATCCCCCAGGTGCTCAATTCTTGTTTAATAATCATGTTCAGGGCTTGGGGATTAATGCGTTCGACCAGCGGGAACCGCCAGCGCCGGTTCGGCGTGCATGTCGGTCGGTGTTTCGATGCCGCCGAGAAAGCGCCCAGCCCCCGGACCCGCACGGGCGGTCGCCTCGTCGGACGAGAGCAGCCGGGAACTGAGCTGGAAACCGCGGGTTTCCTGCAGCCATGCCTCGTGCCTGGCCATATCGTTTTCGGTCAGGGCCAGATAGGTGATGCCTTTTTCGCGCAAACCGATATCCGCATCGAGTTGCGCCGCATGGCGACGCCACAGGTTCTGTGCCTGCAACATCAGCGGTATTTCGCGGATATCGCGTCCCTGGTTGCGGATCCATCAATATGTATAATTCTTCATAGTTTGCAATGGAATAAAATTCAGGAATGGTTTGTTCATAATCCCCTAGATCAGATGGTGCTGAACGCATCCACATGGGAAAAGAACCTCCAACAGAAAAACTTTTTTGAATACGGTCATCAAAAGCAGAAACAATTATGGTAGTCCAACCTCCACCAGATAATCCAACCATATTAAATGATTCAAATGAAAATTCTTGTTCTATCTGATTTAATGTAATAATTACAGGCTCGATAAAAAATTTGATAGGACGCATATTTTCATTATCAATGAATGTGAAATGATTATGTGAAAGGCGTTTAACGCCGTGGGCGGGTTCGATGAGACACTGTTTGCCAGCGAGGAAATCTCGATCAGCATCGCCCTTCGCCGACAAGGCCCGTTCGTACTAATCCGCGAACCCGTCATCACCTCGGGCAGGAAGCTGCGTACCTACAGCTTCGCCGAGGCGCTACAGATCCTGTTCGGGTTCATGCTCGGCGGCGGGCAGCGCACACTGAAAACGCGTGACGGGCTTGATATCTGGTACGGGCCGCGGCGTGTCGATACTGATGAATAAACCGCGAAGGCGCTAAGATAGCGAAGAAGTGTTTAGACAGGATTACACGTGGCATAATGTCTTCTCGAACTTGTAAAAGGCACTAGGAATACTAATTATCATTGCAGTAAACCAATTCGTGATTATCGATGGTGTTTGATTAACTAAGATCTTCTTTGGAAAAAGAACAAAAACAAAGAAGAAACAACAATTATACTTACAATGTTAAAACACGATTTTCCAAGATTTTCAATGCAGTTAACTTTGAACCTTCATTTAATGGCTTTATACCAAGGGAAATTGATTGACTGTCTTATTATTTGCATTGCATTTTCTTTGGCCCTTTTTGGGCACAAATTGATGTTTTGTGGCACAAAATGGTACAGGAAAAATCACAGGAACTGTTTTAAAATCTGAAAACCCAATTAATTTTCTAGGAACAGTTGATAAAAAAACTGGAATAATTAGTGATGAAAATCATGATTTGTATCAAAAATCAATCAAGGATACAGTTCTTGTTTTTCCATCTGGTGTGGGTAGTAGTGTAGGTGCATATACCATTTATTCAATTAAATCAAATGAATCAGCACCTATTGCAATGATTTGTAAAAAAGCAGATCTTACAGTAGCGACTGGATGTGCTCTAGCCAACATTCCTCTTATTACTATAAGTGATGAAGAATTTTCTTCAATTAAAGGACTCTCTTTTCATCTATAAAACTGGTAGGTTTTTCCTGTCGCTTGATTTTGTCCATTCCATAAATATCAGACTCAAATCCACGCTTCTTATATGGATCCAGATTGAACGCGTTTCGTTGCGTTCCCATACCCCTGCCTAGCCCAAAACCTCCAAGCCACCATGCTGGTCCATGGGATTTGAAATTGTCTATGGAGTTACGAGGGGCGAGTGGTTTATCGGAAGAAATTTCCAGAGTCGTTGTAACAGCTGCAAGGCCGAATCGCTTATCGAGATAGGGATGTCGCAAAGTGCCATCCTCTGATAACTCTGCCTAATCAGGGCTGTCAGACCCTTTTTAGTTAAATTACTTCTAGCCTCAGTTTTATTGCATAAATAATCTTTTTTTCTCGTTAAAAACCGGTCTTCAGTTCGATAAGAGCAGTCACCAGGCTACAAAAAGGTTTTAGATCACAATATTGTGCAAAATAAGATAGAAGGATTTGAAGAAAAGACTATTTAATCTAGCGGGCTTTTCAAAGCTTAAAACACGGCAAAGAAAATGAAGCAAAGTGATTTGTGTGTTTTAAGAAAAATGGAAGGGGACCACGATTGTCAAAATAAATCTTATGAGCGTTTGTTATGGTAAACTTAGATTATGATATATAATTAACTTTGTTTCTCTCCTTAACTTTGTCTTAAAAATCCGGGAGTTGTCATACAAAGAGTTCACAGGGAATTTATCCTTGACGTTTTTGAGGAGTGACGAATAAGAAATTCAATAACCTATGAAATTACTAAATGAATCTAAGATCTATAGCTAAAACAATTTACAAAAATACATATTTTCATTATTTTTGCTTATTTGACTTAAAATTTTAGGAGAACTGATCTTTGTAAAGAATCTAACAAACATTCTGTCCGAGATTCGAACTTTTGTTACCAAATCCTCTTAGCAGAGTGCCAAAATGTCGGGAATGGGTACCGATCGGTTATTGCCGCGAACGAAAGGAATGATGCAGTAGGCGCAGCGCAAATTGCAGCCGTCTTGAATTTTAATGAAGGCCCGCGTTTTCGATTCGAAGTTTTCGAGAATGCGGAACTCTGCCGGTCGTTTCTCCATTATGTCGTGGGCTTCGTGACGCACTCGACCTGCGCCGTGATAGGCCTCGACGATGGGCGCCACGTCGTATTTCCCGACATTGGTGGTGACCAGGTCCACTTCTTCCATGGCCCGGATTTCCTCGGTTTTGGCCTGAGCATAACAACCGGTGACCGTAGCTGTCGGCGAGCCGTTCGATGCGGCTGTGGAAGGGGCTGAAGATCCCCTCCAGGATCGACGAGACGGCGATCGACTTGTGGGTCAGGTAGTGCTCGAGGCGCGCCAGCACGTCGTTCGCGCCCCAGTTGGAGCACAGGAACCCGCCCGCGATGCTCCCGCCGCTGACGCACGAGAACACGTCGATCTTGTCCAGGAGCCCGAGCTCGTCGAGCTTCTTGAACACGCCCAGGTGGTAGGCCGCTGCGCGGAACCCACCTCCGGACAGGGCCAATCCGATCCGCTTCTCTTCGCCGTTGATCGTGATGCTCAAAAGGGTGTTCAAACTGTCATATGTAAAAAAGGAAACTAATAAAGGGACAAAATATTTTAAAACAATGGGTATTTTGGTGGTAAAGGAATTCTCTTCTAGCATCTTCTTGTGTCTTTATCTTTTGTTGTTTTCTTTAGTATTTTTCTCTATTTATAAGTATGACAGTTGATGCATGCTCATGTACAGCAGATTTATAAGGAGGCCGAAGAAACTACATGTATGCATGGGAAGAATCTATTGCATTTGAACTCTCGTGTAGCTAAACCTTTGTGCATCTGACCCTATGTGAAACTGAACTCGTTTAAAACTCATACTGCGCGTGATTCTCTACTTCTTATCTGCTAAACTCTTCCAGCGCCGACAGTAAGAATATGTTTTCCGTCGTCTACTGCGCCCAGGACTTCAAATGGCAACCACTCGATCTCGCATCCATTCTTGTCAAGCATCAAGCAGCCTCCGCGGTCCTCGGTCGAAACTAAGTATGTCGACGAATCTGCATCGAAAACAATCCTCGAAACTTTCCGTAAAACCTCAAATTCCCAACGAAGCTTGCCATCGTCAACTCCATAGCAGTACAACCCTTTCTCCCAACCAGATATAACGATTTGATCTGAACACAGCTGCTGCAAATATAAACACAGGTAAGGGGTTGGTTAACGCTGCAATTGGGACAATAACAATTATAATTTTCCGCCAAATTTTTGTACAGCACCAGGGTTGCCACCTCTAGTTATTTACCACTATTTTTACTGATTTTTTTATGCTGCCAGAAAATCAACAAGATTATTGAAGAAAAATCACTAAATCAATCATAAAATCACGAAAATCTAGTAATTTTTCACCGGGTGGCAACCCTGTGCAATACATGTGTAGACAAATGATATACCGAGTCTTCACATAGCAGTTTCTCCTAACAACTATTACCCAGGGAAAACGTTATGCTGATTTAACATTAAACTAGCTGCTAATCTCATTTCCTACCCTAACCGCAGCAGTGTTATTCTTGTACATAGCACTACTCACTTTAGTGTACTTGTCAGGTATACCATACAAGGGTAAAACCTTTGCTAAAGCTCTTCTATTAACAGAATCAACTGGTTGCTCATAATCTATAAAACTGAGGTGTTTGATAACTCAAGGATTCCTCAATTATTAGCCTAAGAGTGAAAACTTGGTCGACTCATCCTCTACCTTACCGCACTGTTCTTCTCTTAAAACTTTGTCCACAACTTCTCTCAGTCTCAAAAGTTTAATAAAAAAGTAAATTTTATTCACATAAAGTGATTCAGAAACACACTCAGGGGTTTGTAATGGATGGGCTGCCAAACTGATTTTGTAATAAGTTCATTCAATTGCTTTGAAGCTGAAAATATTACAACTACTGATAGTTCAATTAACGCTTACGTTACATGAAGGTAAAGCGAAACATGAGTCCAAATTTCTCATTTGTTTGTGGTACCCTTTAGAGAGTAAGTACCGCCCTAAAAAAATCTAAACCAATTCATTTGGAAATTAGGATGTGGCAATGTAATTCCAACAAGCAATCAGCAACCTACAAATGAGTCACCTAGTGCGTTTCACGGACATCCTACAAAATCGAGTGGATACCCTAACGGATGCATTCACCCAAGCGCGTGAGCAGAAAAGTTACCAAGGCAAATATACTTGCGTGTATCCAATCAAAGTAAATCAGCAACGCTCTGTTGTAAGTAAGTTACTGAGCCACCCGAGTGGTTTGGTGGGATTAGAAGCAGGCTCTAAGCCGGAGTTAATGGCTATATTAGGCCTCGCAAGTTCGTCGATCACCATTGTATGCAATGGTTATAAAGACCGAGAGTTTTTGCGTCTTGCATTAATTGGCCAAGCTATGGGACATCAGGTCCAAATAACTGAATTTATTTCCCGGCTAACATATCTATCACCATTCGCAACATTATGTATAGCAACAATAAGTTCTTCCCCGGAACTCTCCTTTAGAAGATAGCCATAAGCGCCGGCACTTAACATATTGCGGACGTATGCAATATCATCGCTTACGGAAAGCGCGATAATTTTAATACCAGGGTTTGCTGCCAAAATCTCTTTTGACGCTTCGATACCATTTAATCCCGGCATTTTAATATCCATTATAATGACTTGAGGAGACAACTTTTTTGCAAGCGTTATTGCTTCCAGGCCATCTTTAGCCTCCCCGGCTCCGCCTGGCAGGGGCATACCGATCTTGCGATTGGGAATGCGCTTGGCGGGATTGCTGCGCAGACGACGTTTTTGGCGATTGCCGATCTGTTTTATCGCAAAGGCAATCTCGAACATGCTGCGGCCAGTGCCACCGGCCTTGCGCAAACCACCTTGTTGCTTAGCATGCTGTCGGTCCCGCTTCTGGCCTATGCCGGGCCGGAATGGATGGTCTTTCACATTCATCCGGCATCGATCCTGCTTTTTGTCATTTATGCGTTTGGTTTGAACCTGCTGTCGGAACTTCGTGATGAGCCGCTGTGGCATAACCAGAAAGTGCTCTGATTTGTTGAAATTTAAAAGTTTAATACAATGCAGATTTACGACCTGGACTTATTAGCCTTTCCATTTCATAACATATTCCCTACATTTTTTATGTTTTGAGTTAAATGTATCATCTGCATCTACACGTTTTAGTTAAACTCAAAGAATTTTTTTTACCTACTGAAACGATTGGTGAAGTGTGTGAAGTGATTTGATGCCATTTTTTCTCTTTGACCTAATCTCGAAGGTGTTGTGCATAGCTCATATTGCATTTTAAGTATTGTTTAAAAACGATGAAAAATTAACTTTTGATTTTTGTATTAGGACGACGGATCGGTTGGCGGGGCCAATTACGATCATTGCGTCACTTATGTTTTAGTGCAAGACAATATGTTCAACATCTGCGATCCGGGACCTGCCGGCATTGCCGGGTTGATTGCTAATGAAGAAAATGAAACGATAGAAGACGTGCAGGTAAATCTAACTGGCGGCATGTCGAGTTCGATGATTACGCCGGCAGACGGTCGCTATGGATTTAGCGGTCTAACCTTGGGAGGAGATTACACCATTACGCCGATTAAGGATAATGGTATTATGAACGGCGTATCCACTTTTGATCTGGTTTTGCTGACTAAGCATAAAAGTCTAAAAATTATAACGACGAATTTGATATTTTTTTATTGTAAGCGTTATCATTTGTCTTTTCTTTATATTATACTGTAGTCTACTCCTCATTTTTTTGAGGGAAATAAAGAAAATAAATAAATTCGAATTTTGGATTTCGTCTAAGTCTTAATCGAAATCAGCTCACCGAATTCTTAGATTTTTCTAACCTTAGTTTTCTTGCTTTACAAGCTTGCAGATGATATCTATGCTTTTCATAAACATGCAACTACTATTTATTAGTGATTTCGGCTAATTGCAAGCGATTTCTTATCGTTGCTTATTTTTGCTAACATAAAGATACTAGACACTGCTAAAGCGAATAAAAGGATCCCAAGACCAACCGAGATTAAAATGAATATTCTGTTTAAATTTTATGTGAACAGATACTACCAAAAACAGGAGATTGGGTTATGATTATAAAAAATAAATATCTAAAATACATTTTGTTTTCAGTAAAAAGTAAACGACGCACTGGCTTTTACAAAGTTTAAAGGGTTTTTACAGATATTCCGGCTTGTGTCAATGCCTGTTCGTTTAAGTTCGAGTTGAGTATTTACTAATTTCTGTTTGTTTTAGGATTCATTTGTTCATCCAAAGCAGGTCTCCTTACTTTCCGTTAAAAAAAACTTGTTTTTATTTTTATTTAATAGCTCACCTAAGGACTAAAGCGTTGGTGTTTTGGCATTGTTGAACTTCTATGGAACTAATTTGTTCTTTTTCTTCACAAGTCGAATTTAATGAGGACATCTATGTCGTTATCATGGTCCACTTACAGTGCTAGAAGGGTAGACTTACCTAATTGTTTCTGAAAGCTAATGGCTAGGAGTATCGAAGCTAATTCTTTTTGCTCTTAGTTGCTAAAAAAAAAGGTTCAGGAATCTGGTCAATGCCTTATCCAGGAGAGGGTGACTTGTAAATACTTGTTGGTCAAGACACTGCCCGCCGCTTCCATGATCGCCCGACTGGTATAGTTTTCACTGGCAATCAATTCCAAGCCCGTCCGCTGTCGAAGGGCTTCGTCTGTAATCGCAGCAAAAACTTCTGGGTCTTGTTGTTCAAGAGAATTCATTTCGGGTCCGATGATTGGAAAGTGCTTTTTGTTAAACTGAAAGCGATCAAGTCGCGCCGATAACCCATTTTCGACTCAAGCTGAGTTTCGTCAATGAGAGCGTAACGAATAGCACTTTTCCCAGCCGCCGCATACTACAAAGTCGAATCCGATGCCCGAAAACGGAATGCAGCTCACGACAGGGTGCGTTGTGTTGAGCGAGACACTCTCGACACACCGCGCGTGTCGGGTGCCGCGGACGCGAGCGTCCGACCTATCAGCGACTCCCCGTACGCATTGGTTCGTATTCTGCGCCGCGTTAGGCGCGCTAGCATTTGCGTTCTGGATACGTCGCGTCGAGCGGCGCTTGTTTGGAACGGAGACTCATCTTGCGAATCAACGCCGCACTCCCATGCCTGGCCGTCGCTGCCGCGCTGCTTGCTACTGACTTGGTGGCAGGCGGTCGCAAACCCGGCAGCGCTCTGATCTACCCCGTAACCACCCGACGACGAAGAAAAAAATAGTTTGAGTTTAAATTTAGGCCTTATTGGTGGCAAGAATACAAAATGTTGTCCTTCAATTACATTTAGGTACATATCTTGCACGAAGTACCCTAAAATTCATATAATTAGGAAGATCAAATGGGACTTAGGAGGCTAAGGCGTTTTTATGGAGATGACACAATATCCACTGATATCCCTAGTAACCTCAGATACGCTAGCCTTTTCCCTTCAGAAAAAGGGAATTAATGGCCAATGAAGCAATGAAATAACAAGTCTAAACCCTTTTTTTTACGAGAAAATAGACAAGGAGAAGGTAGCCCAGGAGGTGTTCAAGAATGCAACCACCACAGGCTCGTTCAACATTCGAGGCCATGGTGTCCCAGAAGAAGCCATTCGACGTCTTGAGGCATCGTCTCGAGCCTTCTTTGCACTCCCAGTTAACGAGAAGCAGAAGTATAGTACATGTGAAAACTCGAGAGGATACGCCGGCATGGCGTCAGAGAGTGCAGGGGCCCTTCTTGGGAACGAAGGCGTCGATCTCCGTGAACTCTTCTCCACAATAGCTCCATCAGATCCCACCAAGCCTCTCAATGCACCTCCTAGCTTCAGGGAAGACATCCACCCCATCACCATGGAAATATTCTATAGACAATTCAATCCCAGTGAAAATGTACCCCGGACAATTACTCTTAACCACTCCGCACGCAAACCTGAGACAGAAAAGAGAAAGTAAGACATAAAAAAAATAAAAAGAATTTTGTATAAGAATTCTGGCAAATTTTCGTAGTGTATAATTTCCCATGACAAGTTCACTCCCTTAAAACTTCCCTCTCCATGGAAAACACCCCGTGGAAAAACCCTCAGCAAAAAATGTGTACCCCCCATCCCCATCCGATAATGTATGCATGCATCCCAATAACAAATACTATGCGTTAAGTACGAACATATTGTATTTATTTTTGCTGGTAACTGAAAAATGATAATTTTTTTCATCATTATGGCACTTAGTATTGACCAAGTGACATATAGCGATTGCAAATTCTCTCTCTGTCCCGGTTTTGCTAGTTTAGTTACGTCCAGATAAGCTAGGATGCTGAAATTTGGTAGGCGTATCAGGGACCAGGCCAGATTAAATTAGAAATACTCTTTTTCCCCGATTTGACCATCTGGGGGAGGGGATTGGTGGGCCGGTTAATTCGGAAAAAATAGAAAAAATAAGTATTTTTAACTGACGAATAGGTGATCGGATAGTCTTAAGACTTTTGAATAGTCTTAATAAAGGCTTATTTTATTTTGATGTTAAAAGGTGAATCATTAATGAAAATATTGAATAAAGTTTGGCCCAGGTACCTTGAGGCACTCCCACTTCTTCAACGTTAGAGAGAAATGTTTGCCCATTTTCCCCAATACTTTACTGTTTGTTTTCTATTACTCAGGAAAAGCATCACCCAGTCAATTGTTTCTGTATTAATACCAGTAGCTTCTAGCTTAATGTGCAGTCTCGTGTGGCACATATTATTGAAGGTTTGTATAAAGTCCAGCAAAATCATGTAGACAGAAAACAGTAAATACCATATAGGGCACAAAGGTAGTGTAATGCTAAGGTGGTAGGTTTAGAAGTTGCTGATAGGGGTCACAAAAATTTGCTGATAACAATTGGTTAAGTTTATTTGCTATTTCAGTTTAGGGACTAAATTAGGCCTGCTTTCTTTTCTTATTGTTTTTAACTGTATTTTAACAACAATTAATGAGCGTTTTAAATATGCTGATGATATAACTATTTTATCACTGCAACTAAGCCCTCCAACTACTGAACAGTCTGACTTGATTGAAATCTATCATGATGTAAAAGCTGAATTAGTAAAGGTAAAACTGACCACAAAGGCCGGGGGCGCAGGAACGGACGGTGCTGCGGCTACTGCTGCTGATGCAGCTGTTGCCACCTGATGATGATGAGCTGTCGTGGGGTTGTTCGCTGTTAGTGATTGAGCTGGTACCTGTTGAGAAGCAAAGCTGAAGGCTGACAGCTGATGTAATGATGGGTGGTTATTGTGCGTGGCGACTGCAGTTGGGGCCGGGGCAACAGCAGCAGCAGCAGCATTTAGCTGCTGTGGAATATGGTTGCTGAAATTGACCCCCACTACCCCCGGATGAGATCCCCTATACAATCTATTTTTTGCATCCAGATGACCTAAAGTATACACAAAAGTATTTAAGACTGCTCAGAACTAGACAGCAAAAAGCTTCTGGGAGCTCCAGTTGAATGGAGGCTTGTGGAATCCTGGTCCCATCTTGGTCAAAACATGGTTTTTGGCTTTTGGCGAGCCTCTTCTATCAATAAAAGTTGAAATCCTGCTCATATAATCTTAATTGTAATACCATCGACTCATTCTATGAATGAGTGGCAATAGTGTGCTCCTATGGAGATGTAATTAATTGTAGATAAATTAGCTGAGAAGTGGTTTTCAGCTCTGAAACCCGAAAATAAAACAGATTAAGCCCAGCGAGAGATTTGGGAATTGTTTTTGAGGAGGAACTAAAATTTCGCAATTATGCACAAACAGCAGTTGCCAAAGCATCCCAGACCCTTGGCATAATCAAGTGCACTGTGTGTCCAAAGACAGGCAACAAAAGCTGTTGATGGATGCAAGAATCTTGACTATCCATCTCAATTGAATCAGCTAAAGCTCCCAACACTTTTGTAGAGGCATTGAAGAGTTGATGTCATAATGACTGATAAGCTTTTGAATTGTGACTCCTCCAGGACAAGGGGGAATAGTGAAAAGCTGTCCCAGAAGAGGGCAGATATCAGAGTCTGCGCAAAACTCGGTTCAAATTCTACCTGTGACAGGGTTCCTGGTTTGAACACTGTAGTAAGATTTTTGACACATTGAATCACGCAGTTCACTCTTGGTTTGCTACTCTCTGTTCTTATGTACTGCTTTCGACGACGTCTCAAAGTCATATGTCTCTTTTTTCTGTATATCGTATTGTTGGGAGTGTTAAGAGCCTAAATTCGAAATCTTGTGATCTTGATGGTTATTTTTTAGTTATGTTTGTCTACGTCTTTGATGCCAGATTCTTTTTTGTCTATGAGTGTTACTCTAATTCTTAAGTGTTCTTAAGATCCAACGGGAAACAGGGCTTCCAGAGCTGCAGTGTAAGGCTACACAAGTTTCTATTTGACAGTAAAATTGCAGTAATGAGTCTTTATAACTGATAATAATTACAATAACAAATTTTTTAAAATATAATTATTTTCCTTCTTCGCACTCTTTCCCAGTCAATATCCAGTTCAAAGAGATAACTATTGAAATGTCTTTGCAGGCAATCTATGCTATGCTTTATATTGCTAGCATACAGACATTATCAGCCTGTCGTTCTACTGAAGACAAAATTGAAGTCCACTAGATTTCAAATTTCTATTGATTGCTTGACTTGCCTATTGGCAATCGCCACCGAGCCAGGGTCGTCGCGGGCAATCCTGTCGATCGTTCTAAGTAGGCAATCCATCGCCACTTTCACTTCGCTACCGCAATCTCTCGGTTCGAATGAAAGGACACGAGCTGCGGTGTGTCCCAAATGGTTCGTCGGGCCTACATTCTAGTGCAAGCAGCTCGACGTCCGACCCCAAAAGTCAAACTAGCCGATTGCCAAACGTTCGATTCCCGAGACTGGCAAGCATTCGGCTAATGAGTTCAAGCGCCGAACCGGGACAGAGGATCTTGTCGATAGTACAGCTCGAAGAGTTCGTAGAGCACTGTTGTTTTGTCAAAATTTTAAAAGGTATAGACCTGTCATATAGGCAAATTTCAGGGCCCTCTAGAGGGAGAAGGATTAGAGGTGGGTACTTTAAAATACCTTCCTGGGACACACTTTAGTCAGTAGATTCCTCCCTGAAAGATTCATTTTCCTAACCTAAAACCCTCTCTGAGATAGCAAAAAGTCAATTAACTAGAATTTTACCAAGGATAAGTTTAAACTTACCTCTATAGCCAGAATTGCATCCTGTATTCATGTTTAATATTCATTTGCATGAGAAACAGACTTTACACCACCTTCCAAGTGTGTAAATATCATGGCGGCTCCCCATTTCCTAGCATAGAATTTTAAAACGACAAGATTTTTGAGGCCTAGTTTTTATGAAGTTCACAGTTTTGACATTCTGAATCAAGAACATCTTTTAAGTTCACCAGGGAGGTTCGTAGCCACCAAAGCCTCTCGGCGAAGACAACACAATAAGTGAACTTACACTCAGATGAAAATTTAAAATATGGCCTACAAGACCTGTGATGTGACTGCTCGTAGTCATAGCACCATCCATGCACACTGACACAGTTTTTCCACTCGAGCTGGTTTTAGAAAAAAAAATAATATAACAATTTGAGAATGGGCGTCTAATTTAAGGCGTTTAGTGTAACTATTCAGCGCATATAGCGGTAGCGCTCCAAGACATTCCTAAGCCTTCTGAATAATTTGTCTCAAAAAACATAAGTTACGGCTGAGTTTTCACTTTTAAATAGCTCCATAGCCAAGGGAGCACAATTCAAACTGGATCCTGTTTCTTTCGGACAAGGTATTCGAGTCCTGGTTCCTGATAATTTAGTCTAGGACTGGTGTCGGCGATGTGACGGCAAGCTCAGCCAGAGTCGACCCAGGTCAAAATTGGCATCTGAAGATACCTGAGGGAAAAAACGGAGATCGCGGCAAATACCGACAACTACAAATGGGAACGGCTAGATGATTTAGCCTGCGAGTTTCCTCGTCTTGATGAACGCCACACTGGCATGGCATACCGCTACGGATACATGGCCTGTGATACCAATCCGGAGTTCAAGGTGGGTGGGTTTAATGCCATTGCGCGAGTTGACCATCACACCGGTAAAATTGACAGTTATGATGTGGGCGAGGCTTGTGCGACTAATGAACCGGTGTTTGTGCCTAGTAGTGGAGCCGCCGCGGAAGGGGATGGTTTTTTACTCGCCAATGTCTACGACGGTAACCGCAAGGCAAGCCAACAACATTTTAACTTAATTTTTAGTTATTAGTTGCTTTTTCTCTGCTTTTAGTTCTGGAAATGTGATTCCTGTTATTTGAGTAGAAATTTGAGCCACATCAATGTTTTTTTCTCAAAATTTAGGAATTAATTTGCATATCTTTAAAACCTTATAAAATGGAATTGGGCAAAATTATGAAGCTGAAAACAATTTTACTGTACTTCAGTTAAGCAGAAGATCTATTTTGCAAGGTTTCACCTTTATAACACACATATTTTTAAAGGTCAGGGCCCTCTAGAGGGAGGAGTAGAAGTAGTTGCTTCAAATACCTTCCATTTTTTATTTGAATTAGTTTTAAATTCTCCGAAGCTTTCCCTGGAAAATTTAACTTAATGCCGTAATCCCTTCTCGAAATATTGCTTCTGGGCTAGTTTTACAATCTGGATACACATAAACTCTTTTCATTTAGTTCAATAGTAGTGACGGTCACATGTAGTCCCAGTCGCAGTTACGAAAAATTAAGCAAGAAAGTCGCAGTTCCTAGTAGTCGCTGCAGTATCAAAAAGTGGCAGCAGTCTCAAGTAGTCACAGTCAAAATGTCAAATATTCGAAGTGATAGTCCCAAGTAGTTGCATTGACAGTCGTAAGATCGGACCTTAATGAGTTTTGATATTTAGAAAAACCTCGTGTCTCAAAGCTCTTATGTTAAATGTCGACCGGCATTAAGCCTCTAATTTTTCCTTTTAAATCAATCTATTGATTCTTAAAATTTTGCTATAGCTCATACCGTATGAGCTCTTGGTTCTTCCGGCATCGTCACAACTGTAATATTAGCTCTTAACTCTTGTTCTCTTTGTAAAAACCTTTACATTGATTTTCCACCTCATGAAACTTTTTTGTTCATGGAACTTGTTGTTTGTTGATTTTCTTCATGGAACTTGTTGCGTGCTGATTTTTGTTCGAGCATAAAGAATGGCTAATAAATAAAATGTAGAAGCTAGAAAGAAATGAGAACAAATATATGTATATAATATTCCGCTTAAGGAAACCGCTAGGATCGATTGTTGAAAGTCAGGACAAATCAATTTCAAAACAGATTTCGAGCAACTGTAGTTTGTGGGTATTAGATTTAAAAGGAGATAGATAACAAGGTTATCGAAGGTCACGAGGTTTCCTTCTATGAGGGGGTAAAGTTAAAAGGGGTTCAAAAAAATTTTCAAGGGTGAGATAACAGTGTACTCACTCAATTTCTATGGGTTTGCAAGCGGGCTAAATTAGTATCAAAATCCCATTTTTTAAAGTTTCGCTTACTTTTGAGCCGGATCTCTCCTTACTACAGTTCGTTACCATGAACTGTTTGACACAATTTACTTCAAGAGGAGAGAAAAAAAAAAACACATCTAAAAAACGTGCTAAGCAATAAAAGTTCATTTTAGGAAAATAGTAGGCGAGGCCACTTTAGCGAGAACTAATTTTAGTTTACTAATAAATCCAAGGAAGGCTTGACCCATTTTCCAGAAATTTATAGCTTTAATATCATGCATTTCGTACTTGTGGTGAAAGCAACGGCCAGTTTCAGTAGAGGTGTCAATGAAGTCGCGACACGATCAAAAGTGCTGCCGCCGGCAAATCACCTCCGTAGGAATCGTCGATCGCAGCATAAAATGCATTCTCCGCCTCATCTTCCTGCCCAAGTTGCAGCAGTGCCTTTCCCAAATTGAATTGGGTGCGCTGCAACAGATAATTCCTTAGTTGCCTTCTTTTGATGGCTTCACGGTAGTTTCCAATTGCCGTCGACCAATCTTGCTGTTCGAAAGCCAGATTGCCGTAAATAAACTGCGTTCCCACCGCCATGCGACTTTCAGGGAAATCAAAGATGCTCGACTGCAACAAGTGAATCGCATAGCACAGTGAAACAATCGGTATGGAAAGAGACCAAAGCCAGTCATGTCGGAGCACAAAAACGGCTCTTCTATTTGGTCGTCAAAAGGTGTCCTATGTGACCTTACCGACAACGTCGATAGCATCATACTGCACTAAAGCAGAATCATCATATTTTTAACGGGGCAGTTCAAAATAATCCTGCACTTGTATCTTTTGTGATTCAACTTCACTCACAATGATTCTTTGAACACCTCTTCTTTTTTAACACTTTATGTAAGATGTTTTTTTACACGGTCACTACGAAGGGCCAGTTCCTGAAAGCCACAAAATATGGCTAACGGAAATTAAAAGTTCTAGTGCTCTTTTTAAGTGATCCAGAAAATTCGAAGGTACCTAGGCCTCCTCCCATACTCATTTTTCCCCAAAGTCACCGGATAAAGATTTTGAGAAAGTCATTTTGTTCAGAATAGTCGAAAATTTCAATGACTATGTCTTTGGGGACGACTTAATCTCCAATACTCCCTCGGGGAGGGGTGGCAAGTTACAAACTTTGATCATTGTTTACATATAGTAATGGTTGTTGGGAAGTGTACAGACGTTATCGGGGGGAGGGGCTTTTTTGCGTTAGGGTGGAAGGGGGGAAGAAGTCTGCTCGTCCTCGTAGAGCACCGGCAGTTCGGGCACCGGATCGGGGTGCCGCCGCGTGATCGAGGCCTCGTCCTCGTCCTCGATCTCGATCGAGACCACCGCATCCAGGCCCAGCCGCTGTGAGGGCACGACCGACTGCCCGTTCACCAGCACGGCTCCCTGACGCACCTGCCGCCGCAGGAAGCGCTTGCTCAAGAGCGGAAACGACATGCAGAGGAACTCGTCGAGTTCCATGCCGGCCTGCTCGGCGTCGACGCAGAGGTGGTAGTTCACGGGGGAAGCCCGGGCGCGGGGCCCGGGAGGCGTACTGGGGCGTACTCGTATGGAAGATGCTGGAGTCTACAGTGTACTTGCTGAGAATGAAGTTTCAGAATCGTCTCTAGTAGTCAGAGGTAGGTGATGCTGCTTTAAAGCTTTCGCTATCCCATTACTTTTTTTTACTTTTATGCTTGGTTTGTTTTACTTCTTTCTATTAGATTTTTAAAATTATATCCAGAGGGAGGGTAACTGGGTTTGAATCTCCCCTTTTTTTTCGACTTAGCAAATTGTAAGATAAATGCACATAAATTAATGTTATTTTTTCGTAAATCCCCCCCCCAAAAAAATAACCCCCTCCTAAAAAATCCTGCTTGGTGGTCTTCCCGTCAGAAGCCGAAGCCGGCGCCGATACCGGTTTAACCGGGTTTTTGACCGCGCTGGCCTTGGCCGGCTCAGCCTTGGGTGTCACGGCAGCTTTCTTTTGCACCGGAGTGGGGCTGGGCGCCGCAGCCACGGCGGGTTTTGTGCTGCGCGACTTAAATTCGGGCAATGTCACCGTTGTTTTGCGGCGTTTTGCCGGTGCTGTGGCCGGCCTGGGGGCCTCGGCCTTGGGCGGCACAGGGGCGGCGCTGACTTTTTTCGGTGCGACAGCGGGTTTGGCCGTTGCTGTCACCGCAGGTTTTGGCGACGATGCGGTGCTCGACCGGATGTGGGCCGTGAACGTGAAAGCCCCGCTGTCGATGACGCGGCTGGCCCTGCCGCACCTGCGCCGCAGCGGATCGGGGCGGATCATCAATGTCGCCTCGCTTGCCGGCAAGGTCGTGTTCGACAGCGGGATCGGCTACTCCATGACGAAATTCGCCGCTGTCGCGCTGTCGCACGCGACGCGGCACGCCGGGTGGGAAGACGGGGTCCGCTGTACCGCCCTTTGCCCCGGTTACGTCGCGACCGACCTGACCTCCGGTGTCGAGAGCATTACGCAAGACCAGATGATCCCACCCATTTCCCTTAAATCTTTCCTTCCGAAATCCTCCCACCCTAACGGAGAAAAACCTGCTCTATTTGGCCCTAGACAGTTGGCCGATAAGGACAATCTTTGGCAATCTGTCATCCTTCATCTACATTCTTCAAGCGCACCAAAAATTTGCCGCACATGACGTAAGTATGCCACGCATGGGGGAAACTGATAGTAGGCTACTCCGGAGTATACACCAGACGGCGTCGAATAGACAGAAAGGGTCTCCTTATTTTGCATATAAGTATGAATGATATCAGTCATTTTTAACCTGTCATCCTAAATTAACCTCATTTTTATCACTTCCTTGTTCTACCAGATTCGGGGCTGCCTTAGGCTAACCAGGGTAAGGAGATAATGGTAAAGCTGTACTGAAGAAATTAGGAGCAGTATTAGTAGTAGAAGTAGAAGTAGAAGTAGGAGTAGGAATAGTAGTAGTAGTAGTAGTAGTAGCAGAAGTAGGAGTAGGAATTGTAGTAGTAGTAGTAGTAGTAGTAGTAGTAGTAGTAGTAATCGTAACAGAAGCAGTAAAAGTAGTTTTACTAGTAGTAGTAGTAGTAGTAGTAGTAGTAGTAGTAGTAGTGGTAGTAGCAGTAGTAGTAGTAGTAGTAGGAGAGCGGTGCGGGCTTTTTCGGGTGCATCGATATCTGAAAACTCTGATCCTTTAAAACACCCGCGTGATTCGGCAACTTTCACAATTTTGATCGGAGCATAGAGTTGCTCGGGGTCAAGTGCCTTAATGAACTCAGCATACTTAAGCGGTCTACCACGAGTATTCATACGGTTCTCCTAAACATTACACACCGAAATTGTTGCGACTTTCAAATTTCACATTTTCTGGATGTATCAATATTTTTGTGAATCATGGAATTTATGAGGATTATACGAATAATTTGTAGGGAATTTCAATGGTTTTGTACAAGTATGGGAAACTTCCCAAACCACGCGTTGTGATGTGTCCTATTTCTTAACTAAGTTTTCCATATTGCATAATATTTATGCTGTGGTGTATCTAGATGTCACCAAGGCACTAAAGAAATTTATAATGCAGAATTTTTAAGCCAAAATTCTCCCGTTAATTTTTCAGAACCTGGTCAAGCTTCTGGAATTCCTGACATAGGAGAAGCTTCGAAGTTGGGTGACTCGCAGCTAATTGGAGGAAATTGCCCTGGTGTAACTGAAGTCTGCTGTACGGAGCCTTCAAATGAAATAAACAAAAATAATATTGGTACAGAACCTAAAGTCCTTGGCCACGGGCAGGGCAACATCGGCTTCCAGCAGAGCAACGCGAATATCGCGCATTGCGGATTTGACATCCGCCTCCTTCAGCGCGCCCCGGCGTTTCAGGCCGTCAAAGACGCCACCCAGCCTATCCGACAACGATGCGAACATCGAAAACCCTCTTCGGTTTCAACCTCTGCCATCAGGGCTCATCGGTCCCTTTGGCAAGCCAAGCCAGCCAAACGCAAATGGCGCCAGTGCGCGATTCTCGCGGACTGGCGGGGCTTTCCGGGGGCCGCCCGGAATGCCGGTCTAGCAATGCTGACCTGAATATTTCAACATTATGAAGTTTATATGACGGTCTCACATAGCCGTCTGTATTGCCACGTAGAGTACAGGGCTGTGGGTAATGTCTTGCTGTTTATATATTTATAAGAGTAAAAACAAAATTCTGACGTAGATATAGCAAATGCGTATTACGTTTGCAGGATTCCTACTCCATGATCTTCTTGACACTAAAATTATAGACTGAAATCTAAGTATGTCGCCTTTTTTGGCCATGAGTCAAATTGTTTGATGTGATGAAATTTCATTACAACTTAAAAGGAATGAGTGACGAAATATTAATTTGAAAGCTGCTGAAATGTACTGATTGATAGCGAAGAAACAAAACCAACGTGTTGCTCTCGCAACACTTTAGCCGGTGATGCCGGACAAAGGTTGCCGCAACACTTCACGTTGCACGGGCAACGTTGGTCTAGCTTCTGTTTATTTTGAGTTTCATTTATTTATTGATAGTGATTTGTGATAGTTTTACGCTGGGAAGAATTTTTGGCTTTATTTCTGTTAATTTTTGGCTGGAGCTCTTTATATTTCTTTTAGGAACTTGTCTTGTGGAAAAAGTTTTTTAAATTAATCATAAAAAAATCGAAGTTGGTTACAAATAGTTGCCAATCAAGGATTCTCGTTGGAAGAACTTACCACGGACGTGTTTCCTTGAGGGAGCCAGATTTACTGGTATTATCCGAAAATCATTTAGAAATTAAAAATAAACTGATGGAAGGAAAGGAGCAACATTAAAGTGAACAGAAATTATATCGTTTAGATACAGAGTACCCCTTATAAATACCTTACTCTTTAGGGTAAAGTTTGACTGTTTGTCCCAATTTCTTTGGAACAACTCCTGAAAGACAAAGGCCATTTAATTAGAATAGGAAGTTTTTTTTTAAAGTGCCTAGGAATCTTAGCGTGAAGTAAAAGGTGGTGAGCAGGGGGCTCCGGGTCGTAATCGGTTTCTTTGAGCAAGGCCGCGAAACTCTCTGGATAGGCTTCGCCATCGCGCTTCATCATTTTTCTGAAGGCGTGTTGCACGATGTCTTTCGCATCTGCTTCCTGCCAACCACGTGCCTTGAGAATCCGGATATTCATTGCACCGTAAAAGCGGGCGCATTCTGAAATAAAGCCACGCACGCGTTCCGCGTCCAGGTGGGGGATTTCCGGCGGTCCTTCTTTGTTCATTATCTCTCCCCCAAATCCTCGCGTGCAGAGTTCTGGTGCACCAACACTGTAAAATTGGGTCGCGACGCCCATGGGAGCCGTGGTGTTAAGCGACGGAGAATCCAAGACCGGAAGAAATCCTGTCCCCAGTTGAGGAGAAAGGGAAACGGATTTTCCTGTGTTGGACTGAGCGGAAAATTCCAATACAACAGGAGCTTGTATCTGTCTGACTGCGACTGGGCCAAATTGCTCCCAACGTGTATGTCCTTGGTCAATGCTAGGATCTCCAGCCGGGGTTAATCCAAGTTCCATAAAGCGAGTAATGACGAATTGGGCTGATTGGTGTCCTCCTTCCGTGCCGGTTTGTCTCCCTCCAAAATTTTTGTGACTCAGAGCCTGGATATCTTTTCAAGGATCCTGGTTGTAGTTTTACTAATTTTCTAGAAAAGCGGACTCAGTCTTGATTAATCAACCCCTTCCTTTTCGGAAAAGAGCTGAATAATTCGAGGCGTTACCGTGCTGATAGAAACAACGATACCGATATTCCAAACCGATAGAATGCGATAGGTATTTTTATTTTAGGATTGCTTATCGATTCGACAGCTCATTCTATTTCTTAGAGACTATTGAGTTAAAACGATTCAACATTAAAACGTTTAAATTTGTTGTTCGGCTTGAACGGTGATCTTTTGTGTAAAAATGCCATCAGTACTTTTCTGCGGCTTCTCGCTTTCGCGCACTCCACCAGGGGGAGGGTGTCTTCGTGATGCCCAACCCCTGGGACATCGGAACCGCGCGCATGCTCGAAAGCCTCGGCTTTAAGGCCTTGGCTACGGCAAGTGCGGCCTTGGCGATCAATCTGGGGCGGGCGGATGGCGAGGGCGAGGTCTCACGCGAGGAAGCGCTGCAGCATTCCCGCACGATCATCAATGCCGTCGGTGTGCCGATCAATGGCGATTTGGAAAACGGATTCGGCGACGAGCCGGAAGCGGTTGCCCGGACGATCGTCGACTCCATCGCCAGCGGCCTTGCATTATGATCTGTGGAAGGGGGGCGTATCTTATTCTTTTCCTCGCTTTGCTGCTTTCTCTTTTTTGTTTATTATTTTGCCCTTTTTTCAGTATGTACTTTCACAAATAGGGTCTTAGATACACTCAACCTCAATCAATAAAATGCAAAACAACGCATATGCCTCATTCCCCAGTCTCTCACTGTCTATAAAATGTCTTATTCTCTAAGTTTGCTTGTCAATAAGTAATGTATCCTTTTTTTCAGCTTTCAAGGGAATCTTGGTGAAAAGCCATGAATTATAGATCCCTCGTGGTTATCAATTTCTTTCTTATTTTTATATGATCTTGGCTCTATTTTGAGCAAAAGGAGTATCTAAAATTTTTATCAGATGCATTTGGGGAAAAAAGAACGTGGGGGGGTAGTTGCCATCTGATTACTTTCGACTCATAAAAAGGGGACTAGAAATTTCAATTTTTAATCATTTGAGTCTCCTCTGAAGCTTATACGACCATAGCTTCCATAAGACACTTGTAAGCCCATGGGATATAAGTTATAGATTTTCCCCCGGGCTATGGGAGATTATATTGACCCCGAATTGTGTGTTATTTTATCGTTTGACTATCTAATATAAAATGGCTATCTAAACATTTCGGCTGATATAGAGTCTCAATTTGAAGAAAAAAAAATTAATGCGAATGACATCCCATTCAAATGCATTTAAAGAGCCAAAAAGATATATGAAATCATTACGATGACATTATACATTGTATAAAAGGTGTTGTATTCAGATGATATTCTTCATTAGCATATAATATGCCTTGGGGACGTCCCAAAAAGATACCAAGTTGATGGGCTTTTCCTTCAGGTGAATGAATCAATACACGTAACATTTTGAATAACGAAATTTAAATATCACAAAAGGGATATCAGGTTTTAGAAAAGCCTAGGTGGTCCATAGGTTGAGAAGGTGGCGCGATGCCCCTGCGGCCTATGGCCCGCACAAGACTCTCTACAGCCGCTGGAAGCGCTGGAGCGAGAAAGGCATCTTCGCTCGGATGATGGCGGGTCTGGCCGCCGGGCACGGCGAAGAACAGACCGTGATGATTGACGCTACCTGTCTCAAAGCCCACCGCACAGCGACCAGCATGGCCGCGAAAAAGGGGGGCGCGGCCGCCTGATCGGTCGAACCAAGGGTGGTATGAACACCAAACTGCACGCCATCTGCGACAGCCAGGGGCGCACTCTCGACCTGTTCGTTACCGCCGGCCAGGTGAGCGAATTAAAGAAAATGCCAAAATGGAAACCGGCGTCGCTGGATGGCAAACCAGTTACAACGCATGTAATTGTGCACGTGAAATTTAAGGCGAGGTTTCTCGCTATGCTAAATAAAGAAAGCCAAGCCTTGGCTTCGAGTTAATATTATATAATCCACTTTTGATAAGGTTTTAAGCCCTCGGTTTCGCCCCGACGAAGCCCTGGAATTCTATTGTCAACTTTAAAATTAAGATTCATGAACGCTCAACTATTTCAACGCTTACTAATACTTAGCTGTTTTTTGTTAGCCGCTCTAAATCCTTTACAGGCGCAAACGACAAAGGAAGCGTGTTAGACGCGAATCTGGAAGAAGTACGCTCGTTGGAAAGGAAAATGGGCGGCCAAGACAAAGGACGCTTGAACCAATACCTCAACGCGGTGCGCGAAACCGAGATCCGCACCCAGCGCGCCGATGCCTGGCTCGATGTGCCACGCCCCGAGATTGCCGATGCTGATCGCAAACGTACCAACCGCGACATTCCTCAAACGCAGGCTGGTGACTACTTTCGAACCATGTACGACTTGATCGTGCTGGCCTTCCAGATCGACGCCACGCGAGTGGCCACTTTTAGCAGCGGCATCGAAGGTCAGGGTAAGGAGAGACCCGGCTCAATATTAACCGAAACTCTAAAAAATGAAATTTTGATGCCAATAGTTACATCAAAAGAATCAGATTTTAATGTTGATTTTAAATATGTAAGTTTCATCAAGTTTAGTCTTACTCATCAAAAGTTACGAGCCTCAGAAAATGGGCCTTATTTTAGAAAAAAGGGGAAACACCCCCCTAAAAGTCATAGAATCTTAACGAAAATCACACCATCAGATCAGCATATCAGAGAACCCAATTGTAAGAGTTTCGAGCTCCTATCTACAAAAATGTGGATTTTTTGTATTTTTTGCCAGAAGCTCACCTAATAAATCATACCTTTGATGGAGAAAGTATAATTTACTTTATTTACTCCAGTCAAAACAGTGATGAACTGATCATCGATCAACCAAAATGTAACTTATCATACCATACCCTAATCTGTGATTACCACCCCAGCGATCAGAAGCATGATAGTACACCCCAAAATCATATTTAAATTATATTGTGGATTTTTTCCTGTGTAAATGTATTAAGCATGAGATCAGGCGCGTATGTAGGTGCAGGAGGCTTTTAGGACCCTGACACCACGAGTTTCTTATAATTGTTCCCGTGTTTTTTTTTTTTTTTATGTGTTTAATTTCTCGAGCAGGAAACTGGAAGTTTTAGGCATCGAGCCAAGTGGCCTGAAATTCACTTAACACAAAATTCCCAAGGGGGCAATAAAGCTGTAAGCTATATTTAGCTGGTGTCGCTAATGATATACGGTTATATACCAAACATCGTTTTGCGAACTATCTTGCCAATCACAAAGCTGAGGCTATTGACTGGAGGAACGAGCGTCTCGCAACTAGCCCAAATGAAATCAGGAGATTCATCGGGGGAAAAAAGTCAAAGGATATCGCTTCAGAGCTTCCAAGTGAGAGTGACTGGATCAACTATTTCACCACTTTAGGCATTTCCAGGTAAGCTAGGACGACGAAATTTGGCAGGCGTATCAGGTACTGGACCAGATTAAATTAGAAATAGTCTTTTTCCCAATTTCACCATCTGAGGGGGAGTAGGGGGCCGGTTAATTCGGGAAAAATAGAAAAAATGAAGTATTTTTAACTTACGAACGGGTGATAGGATATTAATGAAATTTGATGTTTGGAAGGATATCGTGTCTCAGAGCTATCATTTAAAGTCCCGACCAGATCCGGTGACATTGGGGGGAGTTGATGGGGGAACTTATAATCTTGGAAAACGCTTAGAGTGGAGGGTAATACTCTGTAAACCCGGGCATAACTTACAATCCTTTCCCCCAGTCTCTGGGGTTTTGTGTCAACCCTGGATGCATTGTTATGTGGTCTTTGGACTATTTTGAATATAATTATTTTCAGTCAAATGCATCCGGGAGAAAGAAAGTTCACGGTGAGGGGTCTAGCTGCCCTCTGATCAGGCAGAGGTCGACTAGGTGCGTGGCCCGATTGGATGTTTTCTTGGAGGACCCTCTCTATATGTCAAATAATTTCGTAAAATATAAATTTGTTATATATCCGCGGGGCCCCGGTACTTGGCAAGCGGCAGGCCTCTATACTATGTGCTAACCCAATACAAACAACATGCTCATTTTGACAGGGATCTCATTTCACCCTTGTCCACCGCTTCGTTTATACATGCGCAATTTTCTTTTCTATAGTTACCCCTCATCTAAGGTCTGTGCATTATTGGCAGGGGTTGCGGTTGCTAATTTCAAATTAATTAATAAAACAAAATTTGGATATTTTTTTAACAAGAGCAATGAGTTAAGCAGACTGAATGGCTTGTAACCAACAAGCCGTCTCAAACTCTCGCACTAGTCACAAGCCCTAGTGGAAATGAAAGGTAAATTCGGTCTCTCTCTCTCTCTACTCTACCTAGAATCTTGGGTTGGCAGCAATTTGGGAAACCTTTATTCTATTAGTTTATTTTTGAAATTGTGTGCTAGTTTTGTCAAATCCATGTCGCGTTATGCTATTTTTACGTGCCTTATTTTCAAGAACAGCTATGAAACCTGAGAGGTGAAAGTGCTCTTCTGTTTCTTCAATTAAATTCCGAAGCTTAATAAGAAGCGGCATGCCTGACATATGTCTCATCACATTTTGTCCCCTGATCAAAAAGAAGATGAGAACATTCAGAAGTTTCTTTAGCTTAAAACAGTACCTGGTTTTAAAAGGAAAAAGTAAATATTCCTTATTCAATCTAGCTTGCAAGAGGATATGGTATGTCATACTTTGAGACGAGTGCCAAGACCGGAGAAAATGTTCAAGAGGTAAACTGTCTATTTATCCCAATTGAGTGATTAGTAAGTTCCATTGTTTTTATTATTGAGAATTACATTACTCAAATTTTGGGGGTTGGAGGATATTTCAAAGATCATGACCAGGCTAGTTTTCTATTCACAGAATAAAATACATAAATAAAACCCCATCCCCTATCCCACCCCCCCCCCCCCACAACCCCTTCGGCCCTATTTCTATTTTACCTCTGAAAGTGTCTATAGCTCTATTAGACGCACCTGCAAGAAAAAGACATAATTTTGCAGTCAGTTATATCTGAGAGGTTTCAATGAAAATGCCACGTTTTGTTTGAGCAAAAACTATGCATATTCACGCAACCGTGAAAATATGTGTATGGTCCACACTAGCAAGCAATTCAACAGGGGAAGTTTGTTATTAGAGGTGAATCTAAGCCATACTAAGCGATATTTATGAGAGGCCTTAATGAAAATGTATCGTTCCTATTTTTCTATTAGACGCATATGCAAGAAAAAAGAGACACATATTTGCATTAGGTCATTTTTGAGAGGTTCATCCGGTTTTTCAGAATCATGGAGAGAAAATCCTGCCGCCCGCCCATACACCTCTGGCCATTTTTTGTAGGGAATATTATTTAACAACACATTTACAATGCGCGGCCTGCTCTCGATACTTAGCCCAATGGCTTCTCTTTCAGCCTTTCGATGAAACCAGGCTAACTCTTGCTGGCAATACTCGGATTCTAAATATCCTATGGAGGTAAGCGCGATGAAAATAGCTGATTTATCAACCCTTTCTTTTATGACTTCATCGAATAACTGATTTCCGTCGAGCTGCTCATCGCGCCAAATTTTGAGAATATCAGCCAGAAAGACTTGTCGCAGGGCTTTGGAAATCTTTCAATAAATTATCAACTTTGAGAGACATTGGATTAAGATATTTTAACTTTTCTGCCACACTTTCCAATTTCACAAATATTAATTGGGCTGCCTCTAATTGATGGTTCATAATTCTATTTCAGCTTAACTACTAAAATTGCAAAAGCTGACCTTAGAATCTGCCAGCCATATGCTCTAGAGCTATAAGTGAGCAATCCCTCACAAATAAGTCAGCTAGATTTTCCACGAATAATTAACAGCGCAATAATAAAACACAGTAGAAAAGGTAATGTGACTAGGTTTCATTAATTCTTGAAAAGCCACGTAGTCCATGCAAGATAAATGGTTAATACGGATATCTAAGTTAATGTTTGATTGAAGTGAGTTGATTGACTTGATTTCTTATTAAATTATGTTTAGTTACATAATCAAACATGATTCAGCTATTAGGAACGATAACCAGTGGGTTAAATTAAAAGGATTAAAATGTCACAAACTCTATATTGAGCTTCCCAGTTGCATAGGAGGTAATGTCACAAGGTTTCGCATTCATCAAACAGTTCGTGGTAACGAACTGTAGTAAGGAGCGATCCGGCTCAATAGTAACCAAAACTCTAAAAGTTATGTCGTGCGCCAGAAACTGCCTAAAAATAGCCAAGCCGTTTGTAATAGTCGTACTGTCGGGACTACCTACGCCCAAATCCAGCATACATTCCCCCAAAAGCCAAAGCTGCCGGTCCGGCACATAAAGCGGTTCCAGTTCCGGAAACAAGCGTCCGAAATGATGTTTCTGCCGTCCTTGAAAAGAAGTATTTTGTTGACTTTGCATATCTTATAATTTGGGGCGTATCAAACTAACATCCAGCATCCAGTATCCAGCTCACTTCTCATATTTCTTCACTCTCTCCAGCAGTTCCAAAGAAAGCGCCTGTCTTGACCGTATATGCACGAATGTTACACCATACCTACGACCGAGGCTCCAATTGCAGGAAGTTACGACTTTTTTCTTGAACTTAACCCAACCAATTCCATTAAGATCGATTACAGTTCAACTGTAACCAGCAGTTGACTAATCACAGATGAGGGAGTTCTGACTTTTGGCCAATGGTAAAGCTGCAAAAAAGGGAAAAATTTCAAGATGCTAAAAGTAGTAATGAAAAAGCTACTATTTTTCAAGAAACTTTGTTCCAAAATTACAAGGCCTGTCTTCCTGAGAAATCATAAAACGATTCTCGTCAGCTCGACAAGTTAAGGATCTATATTGAAATAAGCCTAAGGAATGGTTCAGGAAAATTAAAGAGATTTGCGGCAAAAACCCTATTGAAGTTAATTTTCATCTTTCTGAGCTCTCTTATAAGATAACCCATGATTTGAACTTGCATCTTGCGTCCATTGTATAAATTCTCCCTCCTTTCACTGGCTCAGGTCAAACTATTCCTCCATCCACCTCTTTCCCCCCAAATTTCTCCCTCTGATGTTATCAATAAAATCCAAAAGCTCAAAAAATCAAGTACTTGCCCCTTAGACATCCCAATTGACTTGATTAAATCCTTTTCAGATTAAAAGTTAAAAGTGGCCATCTTAATAGCTAAGAAAATATTTGTGGGCCAAAAGTATGAACAAGTCTGGTGTCAAGGAGAATATTTCGACGTACAAAATTAAAGGTCGAAGTATCACGATTTGGCCCTCACGAAATGCGTTGATAAGATAATGAAAAAAAATAACTATAAACGTATTAATTTAAAAACGTTTCTGTAAATATATAACGACTATATTAAAGGTATTAAGCGAGTTATAAGAAAAGCGTTTTGTATACATTGTAATCACGAAAGGGGTTCTTATTTCCTTCGGGAAACTCAGGCGAAACTTTCGCGAGCAAAAATATGCCGAATGCCGAAGATTCAAACTCGTAAAATGGGGGTAAATGGTACAAATATGTTTCATTTTGCAATCATTGATCAAACTTTCTAAGAGTAAATTAAGGATTTTACAAACCTTGAATCTTTGTATTCAAAACATCAGCCATTGCACTTACAACTATCGCTTTCAGATAAATAGTGTAACACAGTGAAGCTAGAAGCAAACGATATAAAAGCACCATTTTCATGAACAAAAGTGCGTCAAACGCCGAACGTGCACAAAGCCTAAGGAGGGCCCAAACGGTAAAAATATGTTCCATCTGGTAATTATATGCAGAATATTGTGGTTTTAGCAACTTTCCTTGATTTTCAAGGCGATATATTTCCCTTGTTATTCAAGCCAAGGGACGGTAAGTTTCCTATGTAGGGGTTTCGGCCAAGGTGGTTCTAATAGTCCACACTTCTTGTTTTGATCTGAAATTATTTTTTAGGGGTTGGGCATTTATATTTCTTGGTATTGGACGTGATCGTCTTTTACTGTGTTGCTAGCTACCGCTGCAACCTGGATATGCGCAGTAGAACAATTGCAGCTTCAATATGCGAGGTTATGAAACATCCTTTTTACCAGGCAGCGGATATGATGGTACCAAGACCATGAAACATATTTTTGTAAATATAATAAAACACAAGATTCAGCATATAGATGGGCTATTAAGGGTAATTGTACTCTTAATATTTCCATTCTATTCAATAGTCTGAAGTATTCTATCTCTGAAGAGACCCTCAATTCCCTGTAAATGAAATTACTCAAGCCTAAAAGTAACGAAAGTGGACTAGGCTCTCCTAAGTCCACAACGGTTCCCTGAAACTATTATAGAAGCCAAAAATTGCTACTTTGACATTAGACGTTTTTATAAAAAAAGTTTTTGGCAAATTCGTGTACTAGATGCACCCTAGACCTACTTTATGTTTGGCCGAAAAGAACGATTTTTGACAATCCATGATTGTTCATCCAAAGAACGTGCCCTAGCCATCACAACCTTTTTGTCATTATAGCCCTAAAAAGCGGGATAGAACCACATTTCATGTAGCTTGCTGTTTGAAATACAATCAGTCAGACAGGTACCCAAAAGAATCCGTAGACAATTTTCCGGAAACATCTAGCAATACCTTGCTTGACCACTGTCATCATTGTGCCTTTGAATATTCAAATCTTGGTTCGCAGACTTATTTTCCAATTCTTTCAAACTTTTTCCCCAAATGTGAAAAAGGTGTACCTGTTTAAGAGTAAATAATTTACCCATGCTGACTCAAAGCATGCAGCTAGCAAAGCTGCAGTTAATATTGCCACGGCTAATACCAATTCCATGTGAACTTCTAAGCAAAATCGAAATATTATTAAATTCTCGACAAATTCTGCATGATATATATTTCGCAAGTCAAACTAATTGAATCCTGGGTCATTTATTTCACAGTTTCAGTCATATGTATTTAATCTGCTTGTTAGATGCTCAATCAATGAGAACTAAAACTGAAAAAAAAAATATATTTCAAATTACTGAAAAAAAATGAATTTATACTTTCCACTCAATTTTTGAAAGTCCAACCAATTAGTTTTGAAATTCCAGTGAAAGAATTTTATATTTTACACTTTGCTGACTTTCAAAAAAAAAAAATGTTGAAAATTCAACGATAAAGCTCAATATTCTACGTTTTCTTGATTATTCTAGCAAATAATTTTGAAAATAAGATACGAAATTGTTTTTAATATGAATTTTTTCAATTTGCACCTCAAGGTACGAGTAGGAATTGAATAAGAAACAATCGGCTTCTTTAAAAAGAAAAACAAATGTCGGAATTCTTCAGATTCTGTGAAATTCATACAAAAATGAGCTCCTCCCTTTTATATGAATCATTGTTTTTCACTTATTCAATCATTGTTTAGTGATATGTGATAGTGATACATGATTGTGATATTATTCAATCGTTAAAGTTATTAGTGATATGTACAAGAATAACACTGCTGCGGTTAAGGTAGGAAATGAGGTTAGCAGCTGGTTTTATTAAGCAGGGTTGTGTTCTATCCCCCTTTATATGAATCATTTTGATTGACTTCGTCTTAAGGAGCATAGTAAAGGCAATGGGATACCACGGAATCAAATGGGGAGGGAAAACTCCTGCGCCAAGAT
The DNA here is from genome assembly GCA_010016025.2 of Alatinidae sp. Z8VKAUB7J3. Classification (NCBI taxonomy): domain Eukaryota; kingdom Metazoa; phylum Cnidaria; class Cubozoa; order Carybdeida; family Alatinidae; species Alatinidae sp. Z8VKAUB7J3. The sequence continues at coordinate 62,883,247 of JAAAKM020721499.1, read as the reverse complement.
TATGCTGATGGTTTAAGTATCTTAAAGATGTGAAACCAAATTCATCATCAGACAGTCTTAATGCTTCAATTAACATTACTTCTGCTGCGCGTACAGTTTTATGAAAATAAACAGCTTTGAACATCTGATATCTAGAATGCATCATAGATTCAAAAGAATACAATGCAGAACGTTCTAACGCAAGTTTTTTCTTATGAATATCAAGGGATTGCGTAATCCTTTTGTGATCTACTTTAGCATGTTCTGCTCCTGTAAAATAACCATCTCTAAGTAAATAATCCATCATATCTGCACTTAAAGCACCTGAAACAATTTCATTTAGATATTGAAATTTTGAAAAAGTGTGGTAAAAAAATTGTATTTGTTTTGACATCTTCTCTAGTTCAACGATCATGAACTTGTGTTAAAATTTCTGATGGAAAAAAAGAAGGAAAAAACCTTTGTTGCTAACATCAGTTGCTGTTACTGTTTCTGGATCTCTAGCTCTAAGATTAAAAAAACTTGAAATGGTGGGGGGTTGCCCCATTTTTGCTGGTTCTTTAACTTCTGCTTAAAATACGATTAATCAGAATTAATTTAAATTGTTGAAAACAAAAGAGAAAAAATACATAAATCTTTGAGGCTGTCCCTACTTGAAGCGGTCTGTTTCAGCAACTGATCAAATTGTTTGGAGGTCCTAGGAAATTTTTAGAAAATATGAGTATTCACTTTTTAAATCATTGACATAGAAATTAAAATAAGGTTAGCTATAGGCAACGACAGACACAGACAAAGAGACGGCAAGTGTCAAAATATATGAGCAACAAACATAAGAGCGACAACAATAGCTGGAAAAATGCCAAGAAATAACGTCACAGCTGGAAGGTAGGTAATTATTGGTCGGACCACGGAATCAGTGATATCTGGGGCATAATCATTGATGAACTACAATATTAAGACAGACAAAATATAAGAAGTTAATGAGGGAAGCTTGCCGGCTTGGCCTCGGCCTCGGCGGTGGCGGAACGCGCGTTGCCGGAACGGGAGCCGCATCCGGGGATCCACGACGCCTTCAACGCCCTGATCGGCGCCATGGAAATGACCGAACTCGGTTCCGCCTGGGTCGCGGCCTATGTGAAATGGGAGCTTGGGGTTCTGGCCGAGTTGGGATTCGGGTTGGATCTGGAGCATTGCGCGGTGACCGGCAACAATGATGAACTCGCCTATGTCAGTCCGCGGTCGGGCCGGGCGGTCTCGCTCTCGGCGGGGGAGCCCTATCGCGAGAAACTGTTGACCTTGCAGTGATGACAGTGGTCAAATATGGCTCTGAAGCATGGGCGCTCCGAAAAGCAGATGAAAATTTACTAGATGTTTCCCAGAGAAATTGCCTACGGATTGTTCTGGGTTCCCGGCTGACTGACCGTATTTCAAACAATAGGCTATACGAAAAATGTGGTTCAATCCCGCTTTCTAGGGCTATAATGAAAGAAAGGTTGAGATGGTTAGGCCACGTTCTGCGGATGAAGGATGACAGATTGCCAAAGATTGTCCTTTTTGGCCAACCGTCTGGGGCTACACAGAAAGCAGGTCGTACTTGTCTGAGATGGGAGGATGAAGATCGTGCCAGCGGCACCGAACAATGTGCAGCCCCAATTCACCACATCATTCGTCACCCACGCCCATCCTTGTATCCGTTTTACGTTTTCCGTTTCACGGATAGGCCGTTCAGTAACCCAACCCGTGCGCTTATCTCGATAAATGGCCTGAACCGTTGCTCCCAGCAGGCTATCGACGAATGAAGCGACAAAACCCACCCCCGTCAGCCCGATCCAGAACAATCCGCTGCCTCCAGAAACAACAACCCCAACAGGGCTGATAACAGCAGCCCCAGCCAACGCACCGAGCGACCCAACGAGCGATACTCCTCCTCCCTAGTTTTTTAGTTTTCTTTCTCCGTTAAGGAATCATATTGTTTCATAAGATTAGTCTTATCTGACAGAAGACATGCTTAATATTCTTAGGGCTTACGTTCATCGTGCTTTATTGTTTGCGAATAACTTGGCTTCAAAAGACTCTGGATTCCTATGGACCCTATAATCTAAGTGACTAAATGACAGGTAATGAAGGAAATATTGAGGAAGAAGAGAACTTTTGAATTATGGTTGCAGCGGGAGCTGCAACCTAGTAAAAGTAACCAAAAATTTAAAAAACGAGTTTAAAAAATGACAAGTGAGAACAAATTTTATTGTTCATTTCACTCCCGGAAACCTTTTAATTCTTTATGCTAGAGTCTGAAATAGGTGAATTAGCTTTTTACCAAAGTCTAAGAGAGATGAACTGGATTCTTTGTTGAGTTAGGGACATATGGAGTGGGAATTTTCAACATTCATACAGGCACAGACAGAGCTACCAGCTCACAGATAATATGCTAGAATCTCAAATAAGTGAAATAGGTTTTTACCAACACCTGAGAGAGATGAATCGGGTTCTTTTTAGAGAGAGAGACATTTGATGTGGGGATTTACCGGGGTTCAGTCAGACACAGACACTAATTCCGAAAATAATTACCGATTTTTCCATCAAAATACTCGACAACAGCAACTGATAATACGTTCTTGATACAACGAAGCCGTTAGGAGAAAAAAAAATTGTTTTATATCTTAATGGAATATCTTTTGCACTGAGTTCTTCTACGATTTTGTATTTAATCAGGGTATTTAGAATTCTTTACCCTAATTGCTGACTAACAATAAGGATAATCCAAATGTCATTAAATTTTCAATTACCTTTCACATGTTTCACATTCACAGTAGCCATTTTTGTCACCAAAAAAGTCTTCACCATAAAAACAAGTGATTTCCTCACCAGAGCATCTCTGAATTTCAAATATAGATGTCCTTACTGTCTTTTGCGCCGCTTGACCCAGCGCACTGACACGTGCGACTTCTTTTTTTATGAGTAAACATAAGCGAACCTTAGAATTAAAAAGTAATTGTTGCTATTTTCCTTGATGTTGAAAACACTTGTTATGAGGGTATGACATGTGGTTGTAAATTAAATAGCAAAGGTTAAACATAATATAACAGTGAATTCAACCGAAAAATACTAACAACCTTATAAAAGATCTAAAGGCGAACTGGCCAGCACTGACAAAAAAACACAAAGAAATTAATATAAAGACTACGAGAACCCCCTCGGTTCTAAAGGAAATGAACTTTTCGCCATGCTTTTAGCTGTTTGTAGTGTATTGAAAACAAGGTTTCCTCTTAAGATCCTGCATTCTACTTTAGAAAAGCGTTCTTAGAAGAGGTATTTATGGGGGGTTTGCCCAATAGGTTTTTTATTCAAGAAAGCTTAAGTATATGAAAAATATTTTAGTAGAGTTTTACTGTTGCCTCTAAGAAGAGGAATATGAGGAGCCCCCTCGCCCCTCCTAAGAGAGAAATAGTAAAAAAGATCTTCTCACTACTAAAAAATAATGAATTACTGTTGAAAATTAAGAGTAATAAGAGTTTTGCTCCGGATATTGGCGCATCCTTACCGTTTTACTCGGCGAGATTTATCCGAATACTTTGGCAGAAGCAAAGACGCTATTGATGAAGATATACAAGCCATAAAGGACGCCGGCTTATATCTTGAGCAACCTCAAGATAAAAATTTTCGATGTGCTATCCTCCCTGAAAAAGAGTTCAAAGAATTGAGTTATTTGCAATCTTTAACTAAGAAGGAAAGAAATCGAATAGGCGCTTTACTCAATCGCTTTCTCTCGGAAAGAGAAGCATTATACCTCAATAACAAATTATCTAGTTTGTATGGAGAAAATATTATTGGGTTTCAAAGCAAATTTCCCTTTTTCAACTTAGGAGATTTCTTGAATTTCTAGTCATGTATTATATTGTGGGAGAATCATCAACCACAAAAGATATGAATCCCGCATCAGTCCCGTTAGATAACTTCTATACCAAAAATAGACTACCAAAAATATTAAGGCAGTTTTGGTTTGAAAAATAAAGCATACCTGTCACAAGTTGCATTGATGAATATCATTCAATAATTTATAAATGCATTTTTCCTTGCTCAAAACGAAAAAAAAAATGACAGAAAAAGTTCTAAACATTTTCCTCCCACCATCACTTTCATCACTTTTAGATTGGCACGGTCTATATAAGAATTAAAACCGCTAGTGCCAAAGACAGTAAAGCGCTGACCTGTTGATTTAAAAATCAAAAATGCGAATACGTCTGACACCGAAAAAATTAAAAAAGGAGCTTCAGGATCTTGCTCAGTAGCGTCAGATGGCGTTACTTTACATTTTCTTTTTTTTTTTACCGAGACATAAGTCTCCACTTACACGACGCTAACAGCCCCTCCGACAATTTATGCAGCCATGAATCATAATTTCAATTTTCTTAATCAAGTTCCAATGACAAGAAAAATTAGTTAGACCCTTACCAATTTCCAGGAATAAGCTGAGATCGGCGGCATGGAAAAAAAAAACAGGACAAAATTACAGTGTTGCTCTCGCAACACAAATAATTAATCTTAAATTATTAAAACATTCAACAGTATAGGCTAGTTTGCCTGTCGGCATTCAAAAATGTTTTAAGACTCATCAAGTACCCCTCCCCACGGTAATCTTTAGTAAAAGGTGAAAGATTAATTCGATTTGAGGAGAGGCCAGAGATATGACAATTGCCAAGTTGACTTAGGTATATAAAAACAAATCCTAGTAAATCCTCATGGTTTTTTTTAACGCGTCAGTTGGACACGCGGATCACCGAGACCGGCGAAGGAACGGATACAAAGGGCCCGCGTGGAGGCGATTAGCGGATATAGAGGCGGACCTCGTTACCGCCGCTCGCGACGGTGGTCGCGGACAACGACACCCGGCTCGGCGGCAGACCCATGTCCACCAGGGCACGGAGCACGGATTGCGCGTTCCGCCGCGCGCTATTGGCGTTTAGCGAGGATTGCGCGGTTCCACCACTCAGCGTGCTGACCGAGACCAGATCGAACGAGGCGTCCGGCTGGCGCTGCAAGGCCCGGTTCACCGCCGTATACAGCGCCTGTAGAAAATATAGATGTAGAAATTGATAAATGTAGAACTTGAAAGTATTATTTGGTTCCATTTGGATGTCAGGCGGTTCTATAAGCTACGATGCAATCAAGTTGATTGTTAAAAATGTTAAATAGTATGTCCTCTACAGAGCATTTAAAAAATATCTTATACAAATTTTCTTGTAATGCAGGAGTTGAAAACGTATTTCTTAGCGATAATAAAAAACTTCCAGACACCTCGCTCTTTATTTTATTATCCGAACACGAAATATTACAATTTTTTCAACCATATCTGATTTCTCAGAGTTGGGGATAGGACAGTCCCGTGTCGAAAAAAAAGATGAATGATTCGTTTTCATCGTCGACTTTACCAATTGTACTAACGAAGCAAATGATTTTCATGGCAAGAAACTGGCTTTGAAAATATGCCCTTAGTTGTGTCACTAATTATTTCCTAAACCTCTTCAGATTTTTTTTTATCTAATTTTGTCTATAAATGCAACTGCAGTTCCAATTCTAAATCCTTGATAAAAAATAATCTGAATAAAAAAAGAAAGAAAAAGGAAAGAAAAAACTGCCCCATAATTTTTATTCTAACTGGTGAATCTTAGCAATTTTCTTTGACAGGTGAACACAGCATCTTCATTTTTCCCAGCTGTATTTAAGATTCACCGAGTTTCAAACTGTTTTTATGCAAACTGTAATGCCGGCTAAAGATACTGGATATGCTGAAAGTATATGAGCCAACAAGAGTCATTGGTGAGTATACAACATCTGGAAATGAGTCAGTCTGGAGGTGACTAAACACATCTCATGCATACATGTGCCTTCAATGGCAGCAAAACTAAGACTATAGCAGACTTAGTGCTGAATATTTTGTATTAATGTTGTGTTGTTAGTATTGAATATTTTACAATACACACCAGTTCAGAAATCTCTTTTCCAAGTTGCTGTATGTTCATTTTATTAGTAAGTCATTTACAGGACCTGTCATAATTTTTTGAAAATTTGTCATTTTTAAGAGCTCAAAAAGTGCTTAAGTTTGAATTTACAGTAGAAGCAATTATTACATTCGTAAAGAGCATGAAAAAAGCATAGAGTGGTATGTTCACTTTATTGGTAAGTCAGTTATATGAACTGCCATAATTTTACCACAAGCCTACTTTACATATTTGAAGTTTTGTTGGAGGGGGATTTTAGAAAGCAAAAAAATGGATGCAATTCTCTAATAATGACAAAGAAACAACATGCGATCATGAGAATCTCCCCTCATATTTCTCGGTAGACAAATAACAAGTAGTTGTAATAACAAGAAGTCGCACGTAGTTACAGTCACAGTAAAAAGTAGTTGCAGTCGCAGATACAAGAGATCGCAGTTACTAATAGTCGCCGAAACAAGTAGTCATAGCCGTAAATAGAGGCAATCACAAGTAGTTTTAGTCATAAGTAGTCGCAATCCAAACTGGTCACTGTCACAATTAGTCGCAAGTAGTTACGATCACGGTCGCGAGTAGTCCCAGTTCAGTAGTTGGCAGGGTTGTCAAGTGCCGACGTCAAAAAAAGTGCAGATCAAGGCCAAAGTCGTCATCGGGAGTACCTGTACTACCCACCATTCCCACCAGTAGCAGTACGAAGCATCGCATGACGGGGGACCCATCATCACCGCAGGAGGAAGCAGACAGTTCAACTGCCAATGAAAGTGATGACAACGTGTCGATCAACAACAGCAGGGGCAACAACAATGCATCCATTTGTGAAGGTAGTTTACTCGTTTGTGGAACAGATGACGCAGGACGATCCTGTACGATTCTATGAGTAATTGTCATTATGGCTCTCCTTGTTCTCTTGTTCTGTGCGAAGAACCCACCAACCAGGGGAAAAAGCAAAACATAAGAAAGAGGAATCTTTGCAGATGATAATAATACTTGGATAGTCCAAAACACAGTGAAGAAATATTGGATCAAATAGAATTATAGTCCCTAGGAATAGATCTTGATTTTGAGCCATCTAAAGCTAAAGTTAAGTTGTTCACATCCAAGAGGAATACTAGACCTCCCCTTTACTCTATTTGGAGAGGAACTGCTAGTAACCAATTGTCATAAAGTCCTTGGAATACATATTGATGATAAATTTCAATTTAGCCAACATCTGAATCCTTAATCCTGACATCTGAACCCTTCTGAATCCTTATGAAAAATTTGAAGAACTGTAAATTCTATGAAAGCGAAAAAAATAAAGTGCAAATCAAATTCGAAGAGTTTCCCGATTCTCACATGCTCAATGTTAACGTTAGTTTTATATTAAAAAGCCTAAACAAGCCTTTTTAGCATGCTCAGTTGGACTCTCAAGTTTTCCTTCGGTATTTCTCTATTCGGAAGTAGAGTTAAGTTGAGCATTGTTAGTTGAATTAGAAGCGATTTGGCAATTGTTGATTTGGTACTTTTCCTTTTGAAATTTGCCTGGTGACAGGCAATAGGCGTATGAATTAGAAGATGATTTTTCCTGGCATTTTGTGCTCTACTAAAAAATCCAAACATAGAAAACAAATCCAAAGGATGGTCAGGATACGTTAGAAAAAATTATCTAAAAAATATTAAAACAAAAAAAAAAGAAGAAAATAAAAAATAAAAATAAAAACGAATGAACTCAATTGGAAAGAGAATTGTCTAAGAAGACATGGAGAAATAGATCCAAATCCAAAGAAAAAAAATCCAAACATAGAAAACAAATCCAAAGGATGGTCAGGATACGTTAGAAAAAATTATCTAAAAAATATTAAAAAAAAAGAAGAAGAAAATAAAAAATAAAAACGAATGAACTCAATTGGAAAGAGAATATACTGTCTAATGAATTAGTTACTGCTGAATTTGTTTTTGTGTTTTCAAACAAAGGCTAGATGCTGAGTGGTCCTCCAGAGAGTGTAAACTCAATTTGGATGTTAATGAACATAGAGCAGTGCCTGATCACTAGTGAAATTTGTATGTAACTCAAGTGATCATTCTGGAGTTGCAGAAATCCTTAGATTGCTTCTAGCTTGAATTTTAGGTAATTAATTGGTGAACAGCTGTTTGACTACCCTATATTTGCACATTATGGGAGGGGGTGGAGATAATATTATTGAAGTGCTTTTAGGAATGTTATTTCATCTTACGTTCCCGACATTGTGCAAGACCTCGGACGCCACCTCGGCCGTTCCGGCGCGTCGGGTGGTTTCGATGAGTTTGGTGTTGAGAGTGACGACCTCACTGCGGGCCTTTTTCCGTTCGGCGATTTCTTGGCGTAGGGTGTCATTGGCTTGGGACAGTTTTGTGGTACGCTCGACGACCCGGTCTTCCAATTCGGATTGAGCGGCATGGAGGGCTTTCTCATGGGCTTGGATCTGACGGAGCATCTCATTGAAGACTTTGATGAGGCGGCCGATTTCGTCGTGGGATTGGCCCTTGGCGCGAAGGCTGTAATTCTTGGGGGGGCTGGAGGGAGACGAAAAAATGAAAAAAAGGTATTTTTAACTTAGGAATGGTTGCTCGGATCTGGATGAAATTTGAATTTTAGAAGGACCTCATGTCTCAGAGCTCTTATCTTAATCCCGACCACATCCAGTGATATTGGGGAGTTGGAGGAGGGGGAAACGGGAAATCTTAGAAAACCGTTAGAGTGGAGAGATCGGGATGAAACCTGGTGGGAATAATAAGCAGCAGTCCTAGATACGTGACTGACATAACCGGACTGAATCTGCTCTCTTAAGAGGAGTTGGGAGGGAGTTAATTTGGAAAAATTACAGCCCGTTTCGTTGGAAGTAATAAAAGTTGAATCGAATGAAATAATACTTATTCATTGGTTAATTCTTATTTAAGCATTTTTTTTTATTTTACGCTGTTTGACTGCAAAACTATTCCCCCCCCCTCTACAATATAACAATTTACCGTTCTGTCATACACGTCTGAAATTACCAAAGCTTCTCATGCCCAAGGCCCGACCACACTTGAATATCATGGGTGCAGCAATACCTACAACATACCACAGAGAAAACCATAGCCCATAGTCTCGTAAGAAAAATTTGCCGCTAATACTGATTAAGCAATAATGGTTATTGGGAGGGTTAATTCAGAAAAATTAGAAAAAATTAGGTATTTTTAACCTACGAAGGAGTGATCGGATCTTAATGAAATTTTAAGTTTGGAAGGATATCGTGTCTCAGAGCTCTTATTTTAAATCCCGACTGGATCTGGTGACATTGCGTGGAATTGAGGGGGGACCTAAAATCTTGGAAAACGCTTAGATTGGAGGGATCGGGATGAAACTTGGTGGGAAAAATAAGCACGAGTCCTAGATACGTAATTGAAATAACCGGAACGGATCCGCTCTTTTGGGGGGAGTTGGGGGGGATTAATTCTGAAAGATTGAAACCTTTAGAGTTCTGGACATAATTTGGAAATTACCAAAAAGTCATTCCATAGCCGAATATACGAATTAAAATGCCAAAAATGAATAACGACTATTACAGATGTATTAACATTTGGATTAGAATATGGTAAGAAAACAATATAGCTGGATTTGATAAACCGAATCGAAGGCACAAATCGAGAGTAAACTGTATATTTTACTGTATTGAAAATATTAATGACTAATCCAATAGAGTTCAATCTTCTCGTGAGCTTTCTCTGTAGCGCGGGATATAACATGCAAAAAAAATTGAGGTACCCAGGAGTATAGTTTTTGCAAACAATAAAACCAATAAGAATCTAACTAACTGAAAAGCTCTTCGAATAAATAACGAGGAACAAAAACTGTAAAATGCGGACCGGCCATAGCTTCATTACCTCATAAAGGCTCAGGTAACATTTTGCCTTGGACTCGCGGCTTAACGTCAGTGGGATAATAAAGCTAGGGCTTTGTCCAAATTATGTGAACAGGCAAAATTTGCATTTTTGGGAGGGGGTTGGGGGTAACAACTGTTAGATCTTTTTAAGTGGTAAGTGCATGTAACCGTGCAAAAAAAGCCAAGGGATGACCAGTAAACCGAGCTTGGAACTTCAGTTGAAAATTCTTTTATTTAGTTTGCGATCGTTTTTTTAAATAATGCCGGGAAATCCGGCAGCCCCCTCCATGGAAAAATCCCTTTCCCCGCGAAAAATTCCTCTGTGGAAAGATCCTCCTATGATTTTGGAGAATAAAGGGGTGTGAGAGCGAGGCTAAGTGCCTCCAGTATTTTCGGTCACTTAAAAAGGGAACTAGAGCTTTTGATTTCCGATCAAATGAGCCCTCTCCCAATCTTCTAGGATCACTGGTTCGATACGATCACCCCTTGAAAAAAAAATGATTAACACACATCCGTGATCTTTCTTCTGAGGAAGTTCCTCTAAAACTCTCAGCCTGGAGTCTATCAGCGTTTCAACAACCTGGAAAGTACTTAGCCCTGCTAAATTAAGCGTGTAATTAAAATTAACTAAATTAAAGCGTGTAAAATTGTCAATATTACTACAACTCACTGCAGCACCAAGCCGCCCGAGGCCAACACAGAAACGCAATGTTATTCTCCATCCAAAATGTTTTATAAGTCTCCCTATTTAAACCCTCTAAATAAGTTCCAATTTCCTTTAAAACCTCCCTGATAACCTGCTGCAACACCATTTGTGATGGACTGAATTTCATTTGGCCCTAGCGTTGAATCGCCGATTATGGAAAAGACTGATTGAAGAGCTAGTAGACTTATATGACCAGGGAATATTTTGTCTCCTCCAATTTCTAGGGAGAGTAGCAGTCATCCATGGATTTTGAGGAAATATCCATTTAGACCAATGAGTAGGAGACAAATCAGAGCATATTTAACTACAGCCTCTTTAATACAATCATAAAAAATTATCAAATACACGGAAACAATGAGAATACTTCTTAATGTTACTCCACAAATTTTCTGCTAGCCTTAACCTAAGAAGAGTTAATTCAGACTCACCAAATCTAAAGTACGTCAAATTAGGCCCGCGACGTGATCTATCTCGGCCGCGGCTCCAACTACCCGATCGCGCTGGAGGGCGCGCTGAAGCTGAAGGAGTTGAGCTATATCCACGCCGAGGGCTATGCCGCCGGCGAGATGAAGCACGGCCCGATCGCGCTGCTGGAGGAAGGCGTGCCGGTGGTGATGGTCGCGCCCCATGACGAGTGGCCTACCATTTCTGAATTAGCTACAATTTGTAGAATTCCTAAGTCTCAAGTTGATTTAGCTCTTTATTATGACCCAAGCACCAGTAAATATAACAACATAAGCACATAACAAAAGCAACACCAAGCTGCTCCAAAAATGTGGAATTTTGTATTTTTTGCGAGAAGAAAGATCACGGATGGGTTTTTATTTGTTTTTTTTTTTCTATTTTTTTCGTTGTTTGTTTCTGTTTTTCGCAGGGGTGGTCGTATTGAACCAATGGTTCCAGAATATTGATAGGGGTTTGTTCGAACGGAATTGAAAGTTGTAGTGCCTTTTTATGTCGCCAAAAAGATTCGAGGACAACTAGCCCCCCTCTCTTGCCCCTTTTTCCCCAAAGTCACCTGGTCAAAATCATGAGTATTTTGTTTAGCATAGTTGAATAACGATGCTTTTGGAGATAACATACTACAAAAATAACTATGGCCGGAATAAAACCAAAATGTTATCAAGCAAACATTCCAGATTGATAATTGACTTAAAAAATACTAAAGGATATTCAAATAGCCTCCTGGTTTCAGATTACATTCTGCTACTTTGTTGCTGATTTGTTCCTAAACATAATTTGTTTCAAATAAAATGAAAGACCAATTTGGCCGTCCATGGGAAATCCTTATTTTCTCGGTTTTCACTGTATATTTTTAAAAACATTTGTAGTGTGGCAATATAAGCTTTATGGTTCCAAGAGAAGGCGGTAAATTTTTCCAGGTGACAACGATTTTTTATTCTTTCAGCTTAGCGTGAGACTAGACAAATACATAGATAGATGGGAAATACATAATTTGGGTTACATACTTGCACACAGGGCGGGGGGTGTTACATATTTTTGTAAGGAGCAGGCGTACAAAACTACATATATATGATAAAAGACGTATCCAACTGTAGAAACGTAAAAAACAAGATAAAAATTTTTTTAAAGTCATTCACAACCGAACACAACCATAGAAACGTACACAGCCATATATTAAAAGATAAAAAAACACTTACAACAGCATAGAAACGTATACAACCATATACGAAATGCATAAAAAAGGGTGGAGGATTATTTCGAGGGATTAATTCCTGGAATATACTGCTCTGCATCGGGTATGCACGGGGATAAGGCTGAAAGTCAAATGGAACACGATGTAGGGGATGAGGGGATCTTGAATACTTTCAGCGCCACCCTAAAAACGGTTGGGTTTTAAAACTACCCTACACCCCTGATGATGCATGAGCAGAACTACACGACACATCAATCCAAGAAAAAACAGAACACAGGTCGACATGATCAAATACACACCTATCAGACACACAGATTCCCGAAATAAAATGACGGTAAATATGTAGAAACTTGCAGAAACCACTGGAAACTTTGCAACAAAGTGATGCAAATACTGGAGGTGTTCCTTCTAAGACTATTTAAGAAGAATTTCGCGAATTTCTCTCATCAAACTTAATTGGATTGAGTTGATAATCCCGCAAAGACTTTGTCTCTCGTTTCCATATGACAAATACTGTTCGCATCACATCCTTAAACTCTTAGTATCAAAATTTGTAAGGGATGGATTTAATTAGTGGTTACGGTCAGAAGTAGTAAAAAAATTGGTAATTTGTAAGGGATTACAAATATGATTTGCACACAAGGGAGTACGGACAGATAGTATGCATACCCGTGGTTACTAAAACTTCTTTTTTTTTGGGGGGGGGGGGTCTTTAAAGCAGCAAATTTGGAACTCTCACAGTATTATTTAATTGGAACACAGAAAGAACTTTAGCTTCTACACCAGGGATGAAAAAGTTTAATTTAATTAATAAATTACATGGCTAATTTGAAGTCAAAACTTATCTATTTAGAACTGTCCTTAAAAAGGAAAAAAACTTTTGTAAATGCTGGCGCATTTGATTTTCTTTATTGGGGAAAAAGTTTTATCTTGAAAGTATACGTTTTAAGTCGCTGTAAGATATAATTGATATTGATTAAAAAACAACAAATGTTTTTCCAGCCCTACAATGATGCTGGACGTGATGATTCCATAGGTAATTTGACCTATTATAAAAGTGCTATGAAATAGCCATTTATGCTTTTATTTATTAATGTTTTTTCTTTTGATAAGAAATTCTTTTTGAAAGAGGACTTTGAGAGAGATCGTAATGAAGCTTTAATGAGGCTATAGATAGTTAAAAGGGATACACCGCTTTTTTTTGGGCACGAGGATATATAACGCTAGTATTTGTCTAATTGAAATTGCAAATATATTTTCCAGGTAATTGAACTGAACTACGAAGATAACGATGGAAAGGTTCACGTGAATTTCCTGAAAAAACACGAAGGCCTCTCAACATTATAAAAAGTTTTGTTAGGGAAGACTGACTGATAAACAGCACGCTCAAATCTTAAATTGTATAAAGTCCGCTGTCCCAATTCTCTATTTCGTATTTTTAATAGAATGTTTTGGGTTGGAATCTTCCTAGGTACAAGAACTTCTATACCGTCAACGATCTTGAATTTGGGTTCCATGGCCTACAAAAAATGTAAAACATGAGACTTTGTTGGCTAAAATGAAAAAATTCTTTTCTCTCATTGTTAATCACCAAAATCATTTGGTGCCACAAACGACTAAGATGGTCGTATAAACTTAGGAAGGGTATCATTGGATTGGTAATAAGGTTTTCTAATACCCTGATAGAAATTTTGAGATCAGCATTTGTCGTCGTAGAAACTTAAGAAAAATGCTCTTTTGATTTGAAGAAAGGACTTTTTATAATAGTCAAAAGAACTGGATGGTAACAAGCCCCCCCCCATGTATCCATCAATTCCCAAAGCATAATCAACATTTTTATAGCCATTTTCTTCAACGTAGTTTTCTTCGGCAATTATCTGACAGGTCTAGAAAATTGTGTTTTTGAGAATGACACCCCCCCCCACAGCCCTCAGCTCTTGACTCTTAAAAAAGGAACTAGAACCTTTGACTTAAAATCAGCTGAGTCTTCTCCAAACTCCATATGGCCACCCTTCCATAAAAACTTTATTATGTTAACAATTGACAGCTTGCATAACTTACGATCCTTGCCCCAGGCTTTGGAGGCTGTGCCAACCCCGGAGGCATTGTTATATGATTTTTAGATTGTTGCAACAAATGACTATCAAAATTTCGATCGCATGTATTTGGTGAAAAGAGGGCATGGGGGAGGGAGTTGCCCTCCGATCTCTTTTGACTCTTAAAAAGGGAACTAGAACTTTCCATGTCCAATCTAAGGCAAATAAGGATAATTATTTCTTATGTAGGATTCTCATTGTGAGTTAATGTAGCTGAAATGACTGACAAATGTGATTGTATGACAAAGAAGTAAAAGCAAAGCATTAAATATTCGTTTTTTGGCATTAATAGCAAAATCAGCATTTAAAAATGTAACAATGTAGGCTTTTAAAAGCAAAAATGTATGTGAAACTCATTAACCTGTAATTTGTTTTTCTTTTTTAGTATATAATAGGGTCTTTGTTAAGGGGAGCAAAAATGGGGCCATGCCCCTTTCCCTCTCATGGGAAAGATCAATGAGATATATAATAAAAATGTTTATTTCTGTATTTCCCCAACCGCCATATCTATTTATTACACATTCGATGTCTACCTCAATATTTTGGTGAATGTTTATAATGGCTAGTCCCATCAATAGTCTCCTATCAGTTTACAGTTCGTGGTAACGAACTATAGCAAGGAGTGACCCGGCTGAATAGTAACCGAAACTCTAACAAATGGAATTTTGATACCAATAGTTACATCAAAAGAATTGAATTTTTACGATGATTCTAAATATTTAAGTTTTATCAAGTTTAGTTTTAGTCATCAAAAGTTAGAAGCCTGAGAAATTTACCTTAACCTATAGTCACATCAAAAGAATTGCATTTTAATCTTGATTTTAAATATGTAAGTCAGCATAAAAAAGGGTTCTTATTCTAATCTGCTTTAAAATTTCAGACCGTGTTGACAATTCAGTTAAAATTGAAGATCAAGGGAACTTCAATTATGACAGAGAATTGAGGAAACAAATCTGGTTGTATTGATTCGTGATTTCCTTTTTTATTAAGGAAGGAAGTAAAAATCCTTTTTATAAATGACCTTGAAATATTTTTATTTAAACAAATAAGTCATCGTCGAATGTAACATAAAAAGATTCCTCTAATGGTAGATTGACCGACAAAATTTGCGATAGCTATGTGTCACTTTGTAAATGCCAACTGCCATAAAAACCTAGAGAGTCATTTGGCGATGATTAAATATTCTTTATTCGAAAATAAAATAGGGTTAGGAGTAAATCGAGAATCGGGACTACTCTCTAGCCATGGTTCCTGTCATGCATTACTTGTTTAGTAAAATTCATTTACCCAGTTCTTGCTCTGCTATCACAAGGGATGAACTCTCTTCACAAATGCCATCTGTTTGCCCGATTAACACACTGTTCTCATGGGCCACGGACTACCGATCACTGCCCGTAGTTCGCAATTGAGACAACGCCAGCCGCGCCGGCTTTTTGAAAATTCGCCTTAACAATGGCCCTCGAATTTTGATGCGTGACCCCCCTAGAAACTTCCCAGTTGTCGCCGACATAATTGTCTCGAATGATCCCCATTTATCCGCAAAACTTAATGAATCACAGCTGAGGGCATGTTCGACAATTTCATCCTTGAGTTTACTGCTATCAATGCGAGGTTTTGTTTTATTCTTTCTAGATGCTGCAGGACGAAGGAGAACTTTTGTGATGATCAATCTATGATCTGACCAAGATTATGATCCATTATCTGCTCCCTTATAAGAATGTGCTTCCCCCCAGAAAAATCCCTCTGTATGTACCTGCAAGCTTATGCATTTATTCCAAGCTAATGCTCTTTGATTTTACAGGAATTACAGATTAGAAGGAAAACTGGTCGCATAATACGTCTCACGATAAATTAAAGCAAAAAGGTGACCCAGATTAAAAAGAAAACTGCCCGCATAAAATACGTCTCATGATAAGTTATAGCAAAAATTTGACATTATTATCTCCTCACAGACCTCACCAGTTGACCTAGTCAATATAAAAACTAGTTTGGACTGTTTTTTTTTTTATAGAATTGTAGAAATTCAGGAAAAACTTGAAAGAAAAGGAATAAAAAAAAAAAAAAAAAAAAAATCAAAGAAAGACGCCGAGTGAGCTCAATTAAATAGTTTTGACAAGGAAAAGAAAAAGGATGAAAAAAGAATGAACTTTTGACATGAAAAAAGAAAAGGAAGAAAAAAACTGAAAAATTAAAGAAAAAAACTGAATTCTGTGGATTAACTCTATGGGTTCTTTCAGCCGGCAAATGGAATACAGATGTTAGTAGGTATTAGCCAGTAAAAATCCTGAATTATATTTTTTTAAATATATCAGTTTGATATATTTTGCCTCACAATTAGATTTATGTTTTTTAGTAAACATATAAGTATACAATTCTTTCGAGTTGATTAAAAAGTTCTTTTGTATATATCAAAAAAATGTACAAAGCATCTTTAAACTCTATAAATTCGAATACAGTAATAATAAAGATGTACAGTGTAAATTTATTAGATTTGAAAAAAAATGCCAAAAAATAAACTATTTATGTGGACAAATGTGTATAGAAAGTGGTTGGACATGAAGGATCCCCCCTTTTGAGCTTTTGAAATTTCTGACGCTTAAATGAAGTTTTCTGTATTTTAACCCTCGCCTCTGCCCCCCGAAGAATTTATCTATCACCCTTCTAAGACTTCAAATGAACAAATTGCCTTTTATTCTACTAAAATCCAAAATTTTAACGATCTAAATTGTGGTGATTTGTGTGTTGATTATATAAAAAGCAGATTTTAGGGAATAGATCCACATAATTTTATTTAAAGTTTATTTTCAAATATAAATTGAACAAGAATTAAGAAAGAGATTATTTGTTATCATAGAGGTTCTAAGTATTATGAAAATGTTAGTAATGGTATATTTAGTACTTCAGGTTTATCTGCTTTCGCTATGGCACCGTTTGCTTCTTTAAGTTTTGGGACAGTTCTGATTAAAATACTTGAAAAAAGCTTATTAAGCGCTGGCACACAATAACCAAACAATTAAGTTAATAGGCTTCAATGCTCAGTAGCGAACGCCATAATAATAAAAATACCTTTTGAACCCCAAACCTGGGAAACTTTATTTGCTTTAAGCTTATTAAACTCAGGGCTTATTGGAGAAGGAGGGATCTAAGATTTTGAAAAAAAAAATCTTCTTATCACGAAAAAGTGAAAAAATTCGTTACAAAAATGTACTTTTTAAAGCTTATTAAGCGCTGGCACACAATAACCAAACAATTAAGTTAATAGGCTTCAATGCTCAGTAGCGAACGCCATAATATGTCGGATGCGTTGAATAGTTTCAACACATACGACAAATCGCATGCGTTGTGCACAGATAAAGTGCAATAGGCTTTTTCTGAATTTTGCTTAACACTCTCATTGCTCCTGTAGAACCAGTGGGGTCAACAAGGTTTTCTGGATGACCACTTGTTTAATAGGTGATAATTCCAGGGATTGTTGACCCATCCTTCTGCTAATAGTCTCATTAGGCTTAAAACTCTCATTGCTTCAGTTTGAGAACCTGATTTGAATTCTTCTAGAGTTTGTCGCAGCAATGCAAAGGCTGCGTTTTTTTGTGAACCTCCATCCGACACCCTTGGCGAAAAACAGACTATCGGTGGTGCGAAGATCGGTCATGGAACCTCCTTGAGGGCCGGAAAACGCCGGCCAGAGAAAATGATTTTCCCCGAAAACTAAAAGCAGTTGTGACAGTATTTTCCCTTACGTTTTAAGGGCTTTCTGTCACATTGAACTTTCGTCTATACAGGTACTGTCAGGGGCCGGTCAAAAACCTTCCCTGAGCGTTTTATATAGACCGCAATGGCCAATTATGAAAGCCCGTGGCAATGTTTGTTGAACATCCCCAGCGTGTCGCCCTTCATAACGAAATTCATGCCCGCCCGTTGTTAACGAGCCTCCCTTTGCACAGCTGTGTAATCCGGAGCCATCAACAGAATTTTGTACCGGCTTCAAATTACGTTTAATCTCGACTATTGAATTTCCTTCGAACCTGAATATCCGGCCTTGGATAAACAATTTTTCACCTCTTAACCTTACATCACGGCCGTCATTTTGTGCAATAGTCAACATTTCTTTTGAATATTAACAAGCCTCCCTTCGCACAGCTGTGTAATCCGGAGCCACCGATAGACCAAACCTTCTTAATATGGAGCTATTTCTTAAAATATAGTCTCTGATTTCCACCGAGTTTAGCTTTACCATGTTCAGAGATCTAAATAGAAAAATATCTTATTTATTTTCACTTTTTCTTTACCTTTAAGAAAGCTATTTATCAAAAAGGCCCAATAGGTATGTCTATGTATGTGTCTAGTTTTTAGAAACTAGTATAACCCTAAATTTAGCAATTTGGCCATAACTATTTTATCTGAATACAAAGTCAATTGTATGTGTTTATATGTCTGTCTGTATGTGCCAGGTGCATTACTCCATTGTTCATCTAATAAACAAGAAACTTTAAAGGCTGTTGAATACCTCTTGCAATACTTTTAGGTATAAATTTTTTCACCCCCAAGGAAATAGTGCTTAAATAGCACTTATGAGCTAGAGACCTACCCTAGATACCCTTGGGTAGCTCTGGTTGCACAGGCAGAAATAAGGGTTAAGGTAGGATTCTTACTGCATTGGACTGTAGTTCTGTTGAAGCACTTACGAACAAGTGAATCTACCCTACAAACTTGACAATTCTGAAACGACAAAAAGCAATCTTAGAAAGTCACTGCTTCCGAGTTTGAATAGATATAAGATGAGACTTGAGGGAAAAATTGTTTTGAACATTGGTTCCCTCGATGCTTTTTAGGCTATTTTAGCTAAGGCAATGTCGTCATTTGTTTGGTTTTTTTTTCCAAATATTATTTTTTTCAAATTCCAGTCTCAAATCCAGTTGGTATTCTTGCAATTTGCCAACCCCAATGACAACCATTGAAATTTATGGATTTATGGAATTGGAATTTATGGCTTTAGAATTTATATTTTTTTTTTAAGAAAAGAGTACGGAGCCAAAATTGTTGCTCACTGTTTTGATTCTGAGACAGATATGGGAAATCGAGCCTTGGAGGTTGACAAATATTAAAGCAATGTCTTGATGAAATCATTCACGATGTCAATCGACAAAGTAGTATCTTTCTTTGTTGTTTTATTATCCAGCCAATGTCTCACGAACGACAATTATCGCGACAATTTTAGTGGGACTAGCAGCTGTTTGTCCAGGGGGACAAACTGTAGAGGGTAAGCCACAAAAGGTAATCAAGGGAACACCTTCTTGACAAGAGGTAATTACCAAAATCCAAACAAAAACTTCCAAAGATATACACATCAGTATCGCGGGAGAACAAACCAACCTAATAATGGTTGGAATTAGAATACAAGAGGTAAATATGCCAGCCGACAGGAACAATATACCAATTCCACTTCAAATAATTATCAAAACAACCAAAGTAGAACAAATGAAAGTTCTAGTCCTTCCTTTCTATTTTGTTTCTTTTTCCTTATTTGAAAGATCTACGTATCTCTTTTATGGTAGTGTCTCAGTATAACGCTATAGAATCTTGCTTCAAATTGTCCTTTCATAGAAGTAAAATCTTTTCTTTCCTTTTCTTTTCTTCAAGATCTATACATGATCCATTTGACACTGTAATAGTATCACGGCATAGAATCTCTTCTCTTGTCGTTTTATAAAAGTAGATTTCACTCCACATTGTCCCTTATATAAGTAAAATAGTCTCTTTTTTACTTTCTTCTTTTTCAATTGCTTTCCCTTTCCTTTTCTTTCTTATAGCCTATATTCGTATATTTTTATTATGTATGTGACGGGGTTCGCCCCCTCATAATACCTAGCTCTTTATGCTTAAGTTCAACTTCTGTACCAATTCTTTAAGAATGACCCCTGAATCACCAAGGCTGTTTAATTAGAATAAAAATACTTTTGCGTAAAGAGCGTGGTATTGAGGAGGCGACAAACCTCCCCTCCTATCTGTAATAATTTCTGTTCGTTTTAATACTGCTCCTTACTTTCAGTTGAAAAAGAAACTTGTTTTTCAATTTAGTTTCTCATTGTTTTTTTGGTTAAATAATGCTGGAAAATCTGGTATCAAGACGAAAGAGGCGAGAATCTACGTCATCCAGTTCTTCGTCATCTTCGGAATCCTCATCAGCATCAAGCTCCTCTGAAACAAGTGATGACGAGGAAGAAATTAAAAAGAAACGACTAAAGTTAGCCATCGAAAAGGAGGAAAAAGATACTGAAATTGAGCTTGACGAAAGGAAACGGAAATACAATTCCAAATATGAAGCTAAGGCTCCTACTGAGGAAGAGATGGAAGCTTATAGAATGAAAAGGAATCACTTCGAAGATCCAATGACAGATTTTATGTGAAGTAATTTTTTCTCCATGTTTTGTTCTAAGATTTTATTCTAGATTCGCCCTGACACAGTTTGCGTTCTTATTGCTTTTGTTCAAAATGTCTAGTTCTAGTACCCGGCCTCTCTAGGCGCCCATACCCATTTTCCAACTTAATCCGGGTTGTCAAGCTTATACAAACTTCTGTAATATTATGTAATATTCGCAAAAATGCGAAATTCCACATTTTTGTAGATAGGAACTTGAAACTTCTACAATAAGGTTCTCTGATACTCTGAATCTGATGGTGAGATTTTCGTTAAGATTGTGTGACTTTTAGGGGTTGTTTTCCCCTATTTTCTAAAATGAGGCAAAGATATTCAACTGACAAAAAGACAATAAGTTAATACTACTGCTACTGTTAGTACCAGCGCTATTATTAATAATTATACTTCTCAATGCCAATGCTACTACTGTGACTACTATTACAACTATGCCTAAGCGCATGAAGGTAAATTTTTAAGGAATTTTGAGGGGGGATGGTTAACTGGGTCCAAAGACACCGTCTGTATGCTACTTTGCTAGATGTCAATCTTAAGAACAGTTTGGTGCGTGAAGTTGGCTTGCTTGGTGTGTGAAGTTCGCTTGTTTGGTGTGTGAAGTTGGCTTGTTTAGTGTGTGAACAAACGGGTCTTTTTCAGAAAGACCTTGGGTTAGAAGTCCGCAAATCCGCGTCCGAATGGCCGATAGGGGAGCAACAGACGCATGAGTTTGGCGTCATCGGTTCGTGCCGGTGATCGGCGGGCGCTGGCCAAGGCGATTACCTTGGCGGAGAGCACACGTGCGTCCGACCGGGATCGCGCCGAAAGCCTTATCGCCGAGCTACTGCCCCACACCGGAAATGCAATGCGTATCGGGCTGTCTGGTGTCCCCGGCGCCGGCAAATCCACATTGATCGAAGCGCTCGGCCTAAAGTTGCTCGACAAGGGTCACAGACTTGCCGCCCTCCAATTTGTTGGTCCCTTAAAAAGGGCACTAGAGCTTTTGGTCTCCGCTAGAATGAGCCCTCTCGCGACAATCTAGGACTACTGGGTCGGTACGATCACCCCTAGGGAAAAAACAAACAAATAAGCACGCATCCGTGATCCGTTTTGTGGCAAACAATACAGAATCCCACATTTTTGTAGATAGAAGCTTGGAACTTCTACTGCAGTGTTCTCTGATATGCTGAATCTGATGGTGTGGTTTTCGTCAAGATTCTATTATTTTTAAGGGAGGCTTTCCGCTATTTTCTAAAATAAGGCAAATTTTTTTAGGACATATACCCATTATTGTTGTCTACTGTAGATAACAATAACACCATATATGACTAAGGGTTTGTGGATGGTAGCATTGGGAAATCGCCGTTAAACCTTCTTCATGATCTTAAGCCGCTAAGGAAGAAAGGAGTAGTGGATAGGGCCATGCTTAAAGGTATAGAAGGGATACTACTAGTGCCGAAATCTATGTTGCGAAGGGTAAATGTTGAGTACGGGGGCAAAGCCCCCCATATATGTAATAATTTATTTTCATTTTAAGTTTTAATACTGCTCCTTACTTTCATTTGAAAAACTTTGTTTTTTAATTTAATGCGCCTGCAAGACCGTCTTCGGCGAGCGCGCCTACGAGGTGCCGATCTCGTCCAACAAGTCGATGATCGGGCACACGATCGGCGCCGCCGGCGCGATCGAGGCCATCCTCACGCTCAAGAGCATGAACGAGGGCGTCATGCTCCCCACGATCAACCAGGAAGCGCCCGACCGACGCTGCGACCTCGACTACGTGCCCAACGAGGCGCGCTCCGTCGAGCATCACGTCGCGCTCTCGAACTCCTTCGGTTTCGGCGGGCAGAACGCCTGCGTCTGCCTCGGCTCCGCCGCGGGGGCGCTGCGCGAGGACGGCTAGCCCCTCCTGCTGTCCTTCCTCGGCGAAGGCCCACCAGTGCAGTTCCCCGGCAGCAGCCCGCTCTACCTGGTCCCGGGTCCGGGCACGTTGGCGGCGCTCGGCGCCGCAGGGTCGTCGCGCGCTCCAGGCCTGATCGGGGTCCTCGACAACAGCGGCGCCGCGGACGCCTCGCTCGACCTGACCGGACTGGCACTGCCGGCGAGCTTGATCGGAACGTCGATCACGTTCGCGCCGATCGCGCTCGTCGGCTCGCGCATCGAAAACGGTGCCCCGATCTCGATTCGCTTCGAGTAGCGCATCTACCGCGGGGGCGGCAGACGGATCCTCAACAATTTGTTTGCAAATCATTGGTTAAGAATCCTTGATATAGAACAGCTGTTTTCTTCTGGGATGGACCAATTAACATGGCTTAAATAGCATATAGCCATCATCATTTGTCCAATACTTAATAATTCAATTAAAATTTCTCAAAGGAACATAGTGGAACAGCCGACTTTAGGGTTCCCGGACATGCAATATGGACCACTGATGTAGAAATGACATTCTTCTGTTTAATAATGAACACCCTAATAATAAAAATACAGGTGGAAATAGTTCCGACCTTGAAGGGAGGGGGCACATAATTCTACCATCGCCGATATTCTATGGGTGCTGGAAAGCGCAGCGATCTTGGCGCTATTTCCGCACTATTTCTCTGCCGCCGGGGTCGGCGTCACCCTTGCCGTCGCGCTGATCGTCCTGCTTTTTGCCGCTGGTCAGGCCTTTGGGTTGAACCAAATGCGCAACAGGGCGGATATGCTGCCGGCCTGAAGGGCTAATTCGCTGGCCGGCGGGTGTCTTGTCATCCGCCGGCATTGCGATGAATGCTTGAGCGACCACCCTGGAATTCTATATAAGGCAACAGGTTAGAAGACCTTTCACAATTCCAGTCGAGTATCATGGCGTGCTCTAAACATCTTAAAATTAGTTCTTGACAAGGACGAGATAAGTTGTGCTCAGAGAAGTCAATGCCATCTCTTGCTTCTTCAATTTCATCATCTTCTTCAAAAGGAATGTCACCACACACCATGTCATGGAGTAAGATGCCAAGGGACCAGACTGTAGCTGGCTCTGCTTTATACCAATTTTGACGGATCCATTCAGGAGGGGCATACACACGCGTACCTAGAATTTTAACGATTTCTTATTTTGTAGTCAAACAGAGTCCATTAATCAATTTATGCACCAATTGTTTGAGTTGAAAAATCACTTTAAGCTACTTGAAACTATTGAATTCTTAAATTACTCCTTTATGATCGTATCTTCTTGTGGGTATCTTATCGAAATTATTGTTTTCATTATTATTATTATTATTATTATTATTATTATTATTATTATATCATCATGTACAGGTATTTACAGGAAGAAGGGGATGTGTTTCCTTATAGTCGTCTAAAAAAATGCAAGTATCCACATATAATCTCAATGTCCCCATAATTTGTGGAGCGAAAGCAATGAGAACATTAGTACGTTAAATTGTAACAGCTGTTGTGTTGTACAATTTATACAGAGAAAAAAATATGGCATGGAAGGATACAAGTGTGGGATGTAGCAATTGGTTTGAATTAGAAAAGCTAATGCAAGAATAATTCATCGTGTGTCCAAAATCCCTGGAATATGTTGACATTGTCAGTTTTGAATTCTTCTAATCGGCCGAGTTCTGCTAATATTTGGTTATTAAAGATGCTTAGTAAGGCTAGGAGATTGAAGAGTTAAAAGGATAAAAAATAACACAGCTAGGAAGGTGTATAGGAGGAGAGGATTTCGGTCTACGACTCTGTGCCTCCCCAATAACTTTCAAATATTTATTATTTATGCTAAATATACAAAGTTCACACAAATTACCAGGTCATCAAGCGCCGCCAGATCCTGCTCGTCCAGGTCGTCAAGGAAGAACGCGGCAACAAAGGCGCGGCCCTGACCACCTATCTGTCGCTGGCAGGGCGATACTCCGTGTTGATGCCCAACACGGCCCGCGGTGGCGGCATATCCCGCAAGATCACCAACGTGCAGGACCGCAAACGCCTGAAGGAAATCGCCAGGGGGCTTGAGGTTCCGCAAGGCATGGGCGTAATCCTGCGAACGGCCGGCGCCAACCGGACCAAAAGCGAAATCAAACGCGATTTCGAATATCTGATGCGGCTTTGGGAAAATGTCCGCAGGATACCCCTAACATCTTCAACTTACCCTCTTTGTAATGTAAATGAAAATTTTCCAGTTTATTTTGATGCATTCTTCCTTAAAATTAGGAAAGATAAAGATGAGCACACAATTCTGAGAGACAATCAAGTATAAAAGCATAGACGGCGGAGGTATCAATCTGACGGCAAAGTATCACTAATTATTTTAGTTCTGGTAATTAAACTACCCGGTTGAAGAGTTAGCAACTCAATTTTCATCTAAACAAATACTTTTCAGAAACAGTACCCGACCCTTAAGCTTAGTTTTAAGGGGAAACATTCGATGAAAAAACTCTCTGTAAAAAAAAAGATTTTTTCGAAGAATTGAGCTTGCAAATCCAAGGAATGATGACCTGATAATTGCTAAAAAAGAACAGAAATTAAATAAAAACAAGTTTTTTCCATAAAAGTAAATAGCAACATGCACTTATAAATGCTTTTTAGCATGGCTCTATAAGACTAGTGTAAAGAGTTAAGGAGGGGATGGCCCTCTTCATACATGGAGTAATTTTTGTCAGTTAACTCTATAGCTGCTGTTTCTTTTATTTGATAAAAGCTTGTTGTTTTATTATTTAATAATCACTAAGAGGTGATCTTTTTTCTTGGAAAAAGCCTGGGCAAATAGGCTTTACTTAGATCTTATTTTTGAGCCCATAGTCGAGCTTTGAATTGTTACGGTTTCACCATCAATTTCTAAGATAGAACGTTGGCCTTTCTCGTACTCGCTATATTCATTTTGCTTTTTGTTTGCTTCGTCAAAAGCTGCATCAAAAAATATTGCTGTTAAATTTAAGAGTGATTTAAACATATTACCTCCTGAAAAATTTATTGTTTTTTGTAATCGATGGTTATGAAAGTCAACAAGCAATCTGTAAGAGCATTTGTTTACTTTTTAATTAACTGTCGATTTTTATTTAGTGAAATAGACCTGTCATGTAGGCAAATTTCAGGGCCCTCTAGAGGGAGGAGTGAAGGTGGGCACTTTAAAATACCTTCCTGGGATATACTTTAGCCTGCAGACCCATCCCTGAAAGTTTCATTTTCCTAAAGTAAACCCTTTCTGAGATAGCAAGAAGTCAATTAACTAGAATTTTACCTGAAAATTTATTACAAGAAAAGTGACCAAACTTGTCAGATAAAACATTTATTAGTACCTATATTTACATTTTTCAACTGATATTTATCCTTAGATGTCATTTTAGGTGGTTTTCCGAAATGTATGAATTTACCTACTTGCAGGCACAGGTTTAGTGGGAAGTGCATTAAATGACGGAATCATTTTAGATATGAAAAATTTTGATTCGATCAAAATAAAGAAAAATTATGCAATAGTTGAAACAGGGGTAGTAAAAGGAAAATTAGATAAAAAATTAGAAAGTAGTAGAAAATTTTTTCCACCAAACCCTTCAGTAGGATCATTTTGTTCAATTGGAGGAATGTTGGGAAATAATTCCAGTGGAAGTAGAAGTTTAAAGTACGGAAGTATGATTGACAATGTATTAGAAATAACAATTATTGATGGCAATGGCAAGAAAATTGTTCTACCAAAAGACAAAAGGTGTCAGTCAGGAATCAATGTCTAGAATCAAATGAAACTTCCTAAACGTAGGGTAATACAACACAAACAATAGTCAGTTATTATCATTTATGATAACTCGCAAACAAAGCAAGGGATCGAAGCAAAAATTTGTCGACCGCTGATTGGATAATCGTTACGACCTACTAACAACTTTGAGGCGCCAAGATTGTTAAAACAATTTCAGGGAAAACACAAACTTCTTTTGTCGGCAAAGTAAAGGATCCCGGGTTTTGATGAAAACCGCTTCTAGAACTTTCAGATGCAAAGCTGATCTAGTTGATCAGCGCCTTGCTTCTGGAAACTTGCTTTTGTAAGCGAGTAGCCATGGATAATATTCTTTTTTTCTTGGACTACCAATAGCATTCTGTGAATAGTTACCGCAAGATTTAATTGCCACCGTCTCGCTCACACAATCATCGATTGTCGAAACCAAACAGTTCTACTACAACGTTTTCACGACCCGTTTAACCACAATCGTTTCCAGATCTGTGTACATGAAGCGTAACATCATAACGATTCATGATAGCAAATTTCAGCTGTGCTAGAAAGGTTCCCTTCTTGATCGTGAGCAACGAATAGAGATAACGTTTCCCTCTCCCACCCATGATAACCTTGCTCCTTGATATTCACCGATGCAGCCATTCTACCGCTGCACCCGCCGAAAAGGTTGATCCCGCGCATAGGGCCGCGACCTCGTCGATACGGGTGCTGGCGAGGTATCCGTACGGGCTTGAAAAGTCGAAGTAAAAGTCGATGGGGTCGGCCATGGTGCGGGCATAGCACTCGGGATTGGCCCCGAAGTCAATTAGGCGGTGTCAATCGGAGCCGCGCCTAGCGGTGACCTCGATCTCGATCTTCATGCGGGGGTCAAAACATTTTTTCTGATAAACAGAAAGTTAAAGAACATCCTTCCCGTCAAAAACCTACAGCTCACACGCATGGCCCACAATATTGATCTCAGTCTGAAAAGACGCGATGCGTTGAATTTCAAGTGGGTCCAGTTCCCACCGTAGTGTTACTTTATGCACTCCTGAAGCCAAAGTGACGAATTTTCTTTTTGGTAAGGATGTTGCCCAAATAACGTCCAAAGCAAATCCGTGGTGGATTTGAAAAAATTCATTTGGAAGACCAAATAACGTGCAAGGGTGCCTACTATAATTGCCACGGGGAGAACGAGGCCCCTTGTCTAAACTGTTGCAGAAATTTGCACTGTTTTGACTGTTGCAGCACGCTCATGTTAAGTAATTCTTTAGAGAGTGTTATCAGATAATATTGCTATCAGAGATGAAATGAAAGTGAGAGTACCATTATGACTAGAATATGCTAAACCTTCATACATGATCCAAATTTGTCTTTTCCTCTTTATTTTACAGAATTTTACACTTATATTAAGGGCATTCTCGAGTGAGCATACCTATGTGCATAGGCTACAAGATGCTTAATTGCATTAGTGTAATAAATTAAAATTTTATCCTGGATCAATAAATCTAAAGGATAGAAACTTTTGTACATACAAATTTTATTAATAAAAGTAAATTTACCCTTAAAAGGCAACTAACTAGTTTTATAAGGTTTCCATCAAGGCATATTCCATGTTAATGAAAAATAATATCTGTATAAAACACCTTTATACAATGTTTGGGGTTGCTGCAATGCTATCATGCATCTTTTTTACCCTTTAAATGCATATGAATGTGACGTCATAGACATAATTTTATTTTTTCCATAATTAAGGCTCTAACATTTAGTCAGCCAAAAAATACAAGTCCTGTCCATGCCCCTACAAAATATTACCATGCCCCACCGGTGAGGCCTGCACCCCACATTGAAAATCACGGCTCTAGAAGATTTTATCGATCGGTCTTTGCGCTTTAGGTCCAGCGATCGGTTTCGGTATTTTGGGTGGTAAGTTCCTTGAGTCTTCTGCTCGTCAGCCTGAATTGGCGCCTGCTCTGCAAACTCGTATGTTCATCGTAGCTGGTCTTATCGATGCGATAGCGATGATCGGTGTTGCTATTGCACTTTACATTCTGTTCGTTGAAGGTCCGAAATTCGTATAAACACACGGCTTAGATTTTAACGAACAGAGGAGATGGGGTTGTGAATATCAACGCTACTCTAATTGGACAATCAATTGCTTTCATCGTATTCGTACTTTTCTGTATGAAAGCTAGAATATCAAAGATCAAGCTTAAATTTTCCGAAAGCCATTGCTAATGCTGATAAAGGGAGGTGAATCCTTGGTAAATTAATATGCATCGATATCAAGATGCATAGCGCAAAAAGAACCTGAAAAATGGACAATTTACATACTATTTTGCTACATTGCAATTCATCTACTGATCAACTGCAGCCAATGCCGAGTTAAAATATAAATGAATAATCTGAGTTACAGTTTTGAGAAGTCGAGGTGGCACGCACTTGCAGTTGTTTCAGAGTGGGAACCGAGAAACGAATAAACGGAAGCTACAATATCGTTCTGAGGACACTCCTAACCGAAAACTAGACCTGATCCCTGCGCGACGGAAGTCCGTGTTCCTGTGGGGTTCGGCCGCGCAGCCGTCCGCGACGCGCGCGGATCAGGATGAGATGACAACGGCGCTACCGAGTCGGATTCTGTTTCCATGCGGGTTCGCGATCGTCGTTGAGCGATCACGCACGGGGGGAGCTGACCCAGGGACACCTTTCAGTACGAGAGGGACCTGTCTGGGCGCGCACGCAGTCCGTGCGCGGTGGAACGTGGTGTTTTGCGTACCACGCCGACGACTTAGGTGCGTTTTTCGTGTCCACTCGGTACCACTGAGGAGTGTTTTCCTTAAAGATGTTCATAGCGAACCAATGGTCCTGTAATATCAGGAAAAGAATCATTTAAACTGAAATTAAATGTTCTAGTGTCCTTTTAAGTGACCAAATAGATTGGAGGGTAGCTAGCAACAATCTCACGTCCCTTTTCTCTAAAGTTGTTGGCTCCAAAGTTTGGGATAGCCACTCTGTTGAGCTACTCCGCCTTCTGAATAGCAATGTGATTTCCAGCCTCCTCTATGATAGTGAATTCTGGAAACTAAACACCCAACTGGAGAAACGTGTCCTAGCCTTCGAAAATATGTGCCTAACCAAGGACATGTCGTAGAGCAAAACAGGAACGTGAGTCACGCAGTTTCTGTTACTCGTGTTATTGAAAAACGCGTAAGTTGCAAACAAATTCTTTTTGTCGACAGAGTCCGGCTTCTCCATTTTGATGAATGTTCCTTCTAGAGCCGCAAGATAAAACGGAGACAGTACTTTTATTAATAGTGTAAACGAATCCTCTTGGTAGCTGTCAGCATATGTTGGATTTTCAAGCAAATGTTGTCCGATTGCCGAGTCCGTTTTGAAATCTGTTGATTTGGGCTTTGTTTAGACGATTCGGTAAAATTTTCCAAACGTAATAAAAATAAGTGAACATAGAAGTTTGTTACGTAAGTTGATTGTAAGTTACATATATTTTTTACTAATAAAAACGTTCGTTCAAAATTAAAAATTCTAGTTGCCTTTTAAGCAACCGATATATTGGAGGGCAACTAAGCCTCCTCCCCCACCCTTTTTCTCAAAATCGTCCGTTTAAAACTAAGATAAAGCCATTTTGCAAAAATAA
Source organism: Alatinidae sp. Z8VKAUB7J3 (assembly GCA_010016025.2). NCBI lineage: Eukaryota > Metazoa > Cnidaria > Cubozoa > Carybdeida > Alatinidae > Alatinidae sp. Z8VKAUB7J3. Next base: position 62,853,185 of record JAAAKM020721499.1, on the reverse strand, counting down.
AAAATTATACGCCAATTTCGTTTTAGTTAATCATTTGCAGAGACAAAATCAAACATGCGTTAATTCAAAAACGTTCAGAAATTAAATAAAAAAAACAAATTTTTTGGCATAACAAATCTTATGGGAGTGTTAAAAAAGTTGCCATCCACTTCAGTGCCTGTTAGTTGTACGGGGGGCTTTAAATGATGCCTTATCTTTCTAAGGATTTGGTATTATTTGATTGTATATAGAATTAGCCAATTCATATCTTTAAATTTTATAGGAAAGAAATAAAAGAGTAGTCCATTTCACTGGAATATTGTGGCCTAAACCGCTTATTTAATAGATGTGATTATAATATACTGATCGGCTGAAGCACGCATTTACTTAAGCAATTACCGTACTTGGCATGCTCAGAAACAAATCAGTGATTAATAGACAACCCTAATTTCTTGTCGTTAAAATATCTTTTGAAGGGGTCGTTGGATCTCAAGCAAACTGAGAAAAAAATAAGTTTAGTGTCATAATCGTGCACGTTGAGAGTCTAGCTTAGTTCCAATTTTCGTGTGGCACATGGGAAGGGGGTATCTAAATTGTTGTCATCAATACTCTACCAGAGAGCCACGTCAAATTCCAACCAAACTTGGTGGCAAGCATGAGTTCATGTCCTGATTGTGCTTTTCGGTATGTGGATCTAAGTCGACCCTCCATAGAGGGGAGCCTCCAACCATTCATGTGGTCACGACATCAACAGACAACCCTTCGTTTCTAAAATTCACCTTAATTTACCCTTTCAACTCCAGGTCTACTATAAGCCGCCACGTAGAGGCGCACGGAACCAGATGTTTCTTATATACTGTCAGGTGCTTATATACTGTCAACTTGTACCTGTTGATCTCATAAAATATTTCCTGTCCGATTCGCAATCTCATAATCTACACCTAATCAAAAATTGAAACCTGACATAATGAAAAATTTTCAAGTATATATATATTGTCAACCAGCGTGTGTTCCCCGGGGAGACCCACCAACAGATTGACTCTAGTTCGGCATTGTGGAGTGACATGAGCAATTGAAAATTGAGTAAAACTAAAATAAAGATAATTGCCAGCATTGCAAACGATAGTTGCTATAAAATTCCTCATAGTTGTCCGTTCTGCAATAAATTTGAGTAAAACAAGGACATTTTTCGCGTTCTTTCCTCGGAAGACAGCTCTTTACTGGGTTGCTCAGAAGAGGTTTAGATTAGATAGTTTCTTAGTCTGGGGAACGATAAGAACTATTTGGCCAAAGCTGATGCACTGGGCGTCACGTCTGTTATTTAGAGTAAACCTTCCTTGTTGGACAGCCTAATACAGCAGTAAAAACGGTTTAAAAAATTTCACTAAAAGGTGCAGCTAGTGGTATAGTCTTTTAGCTACGGAATTAAGAACGAAAACTAAATTTACCTTTATTTTTATGTTAAACTTTATCATTCATTTAAAATGTTAGTAAGGCTTTTAAGTAAGATCTTTACCTTTTTTAGGCTTTAATCATAATTCGACTTACTGACTTTTCTTATTATTATGCATTGCCATTAAATTTGAGCTTTTTTTATTAAGTATAAAATAAAGGGGGCGGGTTATTATTTGAATATATTATAAGGATTTCACAAAAACACGAACACTTTCATAAAGAAATAAACGTGATATAATGTGCACGCTTCGATAACTATTTCCGAGTTTAAAAATAAAAAAAAGAAAGAAGAGTAGTAAAACTAAATAATAATCAAAAAGTAAAAAATAGATAACGTAAAAGCTTAGAATCTCTATCATACCAATAGTCACCATAGCAATGAAAGTCTACCAATAGTTAAAAGAAAAAGAAACAAAAAAAAATTTTAAAATAAAGAAAAATAGGAAAACGTTTATAATAAGACTACAAAATGCTAGTAATAATAGCAGCTACTTATAGTAGTAACAAATACTATTTTTACACCACTTTCAACCAGCTATTTTTCGACAAATATAGCAGGAATGTAAAGAGCCGAACCCCACAAGGGTTAACCGTATTTCTCTGATGAGCCCTAGGTGAGGGTGATAACTTAAGAATAATTTATTCGATTCGAGGTGTTTTTGGGTTGCTGACTTTACGATGCCCTTCTTGTTCTATCTACAATTTTACAAGTCCTTCTATTTAGCTTATTGTTCGGGTGCACTCTTTGTCCAAGGTTTTTGGATTTGTGCGCAAGATAAAAATATAATTCAACTGCACATTTTTCTAAATTACAAATGTAGGAAAACAGTCTTTTCTAATTTTTTTTTTTCATGCCGAATTATTACTTTAACAGTAGAGACTTTGAAGTCCAGTACCGTATTCTCAACCCTCTTTTTACCTTTATAGCATGGATTTTAGGGGGCGAACATCTTTGAAAGTACTGATTAAAAGAGACACTGAGCATGTTAATTCTAAATTTTAACTCCATAAAATGCAACATATTTAAAATCTATTTGGTAAAAGAAGTTGGTCTCGTCCCAAAAAGCTTTTTAATGATAACATCAAAGTTGTTAGCATTCAGACCTAGAAGTAAATTCATATTGATATTCAAAGCAGGTAAAATTACTAGCCAAAAACTGGATCAGGATAAACTAAGCCAAACCCAAAGTTTAAATTTTGTCCCAATTCCTTAAGAATGATCCTTGAATTACAAAGGCCGTAGAATAAATAGTTGAAACCACTAAAAATAATTTAGCGTAAAGAGCGAGGTATTACGAGGAGGCAAATCCCTCATATGCGTAATAATTTCTGTTCGTTTTTAGTGAAATTGGAGGTCCATCAATGGATTATAAAGTAAGATGTTGAGTCCCACAGGGATCCCCCTTGGGACCACTGTTGTTTGCAATATATGTAAATGACTTATGCTTAGCACTCTATGGGCTGTATATTGATGTTGGAAGGGTCCAAATACAAAGAGTATCAAGAATCACAGTGAACGTAATCCAACTATAAAACAGATTTACAATAGATTTCAAGACTTAGACGGCTGTCCAGATACCTCTCCTGGTACACCAAAACCAATTTTTGACACAGATGGTGACGGTTATCCTGATTACATGGATTTGTGTCCTAATAGAGCTGAAACCTTTAACGGAATTGATGATACTGACGGTTGTCCTGATGATGACTTGAATTTAAGAGATACAGATCAAGATGGCATTTCTGATAGAAACGATGCATGTCCATTAGAACCAGAAACTTACAATAGATATCAAGACTTGGATGGTTGTCTGAATGTTGATTCATTTCTAGTCGTTTTCGGGTTTCTTTTATTCTATAATGGTAAAAAGATTTTTTTTGGTTTTAAGCGTGATTAGTAGATTCAATTTAAGTTTCACTCGTTTTAAGATTTGTTTATTTATTCACAATAGTACCTTTTGCATATTTGTTTGGCAATGATATCTATACATTTCGTGTTTCATTTATTCTTTAATAGTAATTTCTGGTCATCCCGAGCTTCAATTATCATAGGTCTTTGTTTCTGCTGATTTAAGTTTAATATGGTCTTTACTTTTCAAATTTTTTTCAAAATCAAAGTTTCATCACATAACCGGAACGGATTCGCTCACTTTTTGGGGAGTTGGGGGGAGGGAGGGTTAATTCTGAAAAATTAGAAAAAATGAGGTATTTTTACTTACGAAGGAGTGATCGGATCTTAACGAAATTTCATAATTAGAAGGACCTCGTAACTCAGATATCTTATTTTAAATCCCGACTGGATCCAGTGTCATTGGGGGGAGGGGGAACCGGAAATCTTGGAAAACACTTAAAGCGGATAGATCAGGATGAAACTTAGTGGTTAGAATAAGCCCAAGTCCAAGATACATGTCTGAAAAAAACGGACCGGATCCGCTCTCTAGAAGGATATCGTGTCTCAGAGCTGTTATTTTAAATCCCGACCGGATCTGGTGACATTGGTGGGTGGGTGGGTGGTAGGGGGAAACCTAAAACTTGGAAAACACTTAGAGTGGAGGGATGGAACTTGGTGGGAAAAATAAGCACAAATCCTAAATACATGATTGACATAACCAGAACGGATCCACTCCCTTTGGGGTAGTTGGGGGGGGGGGGTTAATTCTGAAAAATTAAAAAAACGAGGTATTTTTAACTTACCAATCGGATCTCAATGAAATTTGATATTTAGAAGGATATCACGTCTCAAAGCTCTTATTTTGTCCCTTAGGAAAAATGGCCCTGAAAGTTTCAACTCCATCCCCTAGGTATTAGATAAAACTGAGTATAATTACAAAACTATACCTGTGGAAACATTCGTCTCGAAGAAGACAAGATCCCTCTCCCTGTTACAGAATTTTTTTTCATCTGAACTCGTAAAATAGTTTAATATCGATTTTTTATCAAACAAATGTAGCTTCTACTCGAAAAGGAATATAGTCTCAATATTTCACTTTCTACTGACAGGAAAAGAAGCCCAACTCCTCGAAATTCTGCCCCCGACATTGAGAGTCTGATGCTCTATCTACTGACCAAGGCTAAACGGTTTTTTCACAGTTTTGATCAGACGATTTTGATAAAAAAGAAAAGATAGAGGAGGAGGAGGCCTAGTTGCCCTCCAATTTTTGATTACTTCAAAAGGCAACTAGAACTTTTTTACGAACGTTTTTGTTAGTAATAAAATATACGTTACTTACAAATTAACTTGTGTAATGAACTTCTATATTTGTATATTTTTATTAAGTATATGAAGGGGTTTGCCCCCTCGTCAATACCTCGCTCTTTGCAATAAAGCTTAAATTTTGTCCCAATTCTTTAATAATGACCCGTGAATCACAAAGACCGTACGCTAATTATATTATTTAAATTAACCGACTATGTCATAGTCAGCATTATACTGTAATGTAATAATATTTTACTAAAAAATGATTGATTTTATAGTATCAATTACAATATTATAAACTATATTATTTTAGAATCATGAAAATAAAACTTAAAACTAGATTTAAGACTAAGCTTATCATACAGCTCTTCATTCATCAAGCAAACTTGAACGCATTTTTAAAGCTGAAATTTTGTAAGAGAAAATCAAATTCCCAGGAATAAATCTTTTTGGAGGAGCACTAGTTTTAGAACTAATTGTGATTGAATATTTCAAAGTTAACATTTTGTGTAGGAGACCTTACTCCGATTCCGAAAAAAGGAAAATCTAATGCCCCGCCACAATGTTCAAGCTTCAGTCCAATTACAGTGTCCACAACACTTTTTAAATTTACGAATTATTATTTATTGATGAATTAGGCAGGAAGTGTTACACTCCCCCTTCACAGTTTGGTTTACAACCCGGTATCGGATGCACCCATGCACTTGCTGTAGTTGCATCAGCATTGATAGATGCTGAAAACTCAGGGGAAACTTCGGCCCTAGCTGGCCACGATGTCCGCCGAGCTTTCGACTCTTTGATTCATGCTGTTATAATTAAATTCTTGCCAATATCTTCAACAAAGACCAAATGTACAGGACTTTTGATAATGAAGATTCCAACTTTCTACTGTTCGTTTTGATTCAGCGGAATATTCGAGGGGGGTAGACTCTTTTTTGAAATTCCAATAAATTTTATTTCAAAATAAATTTAACTATTAAAATTATTCTATAACTATTAGTCTATGAAATTAGTCTATAACTGTTAAAATAGTCGAAATAACAGTTACTATTCCTGAATCAGCTACAAGTGGGAGTTTTTTCTCACTACACAGGTTTTTATAAAAAAAAAAGCCACTTTTAAACTTTCAAAACTATGAGAAAGCCATTTAGCACAAAAAAAAACCATATGCAAATTTCGTTTTAAGTGTTCATGTGCGGAGAGCCAAAATCAAAATACGCATTAATTCAAAAACGTTCAGAAATTAAACAAAAAAAAAACAAGTTTTTTAACTGAAAGCAAGGAGCGACATTAAAACTTAAAACGAACAGAAATTACTCCGTATATGAAAGGTGCTGTTCCCTCCTCAACGCCCCGCTCTTTACGATAAAGTTTTTTAATTTTTTAAAAAGTAGAGTTGAGAGAAAGAGTCAAACTTTAACATAAAGAGCGGGACGTTGAGGCAATGTCGAGCCGCGTGCGGTTATCATGGCGATGGATGCCGAGTCGATTTATGAGGTGCCTTTCCGGTTGCGCGAAGAAGGGTTGGCTGAACTGGTCTTGGATCGCCTTGGCATTGAGAAGGACTTGGGCGATGGACGCATGCTGCAAGATCTGGATTTGACCCAGTGGACGGCAGCGCTCGAACGTCTCAAAAACCCCGAGCAACGCGTACGTATTGCGCTCGTGGGCAAGTACGTCGAGCATCAAGACGCCTACAAATCCATCTCTGAAAGTTTCTCGTTTGCAGGCGCGCAGCACGGCGTCGAAGTCGATTGCAAAAACGCAAAGAAAACAAAAGAAACTAAAAACTGGTATCTTTGAGAAAAAAAGCTTTTTCTTTTCTTTTGTTGTTATTTTGTATTTGTATAGTTTGTGTTTTTCTATTCCCCTTTCCTTTATATGTTTTGTTTATTTTATTTTAGGTTGGTTTATTTGTTTGTTTCTGTTTGCTTTTTTTCGATGATAAAGGCTTCCAGATGTGTTTCTACGATTTTCATCAACAATAAAAATTGTATTATGAATTCATTTTTATTTTTCTATTACCTGAAAAAATCCCATTGAAAAAATTCCCTTCGACCAAAAAAGTTCAAATTTAAATTGTCCTGAAAAGTGATAAACTTACACTGGCATACTGGAGCATCTCCTGTCCATGTTCCTTGCGGTGTGCACTGCAAGCTTTCACTGCCAACAAGGACGTATCCAAAGTCGCAGTGAAATTGAACTGCATCGCCAAAATGATGGTCCTTCTGCAAAATAAGTGCTCAGGTCAAGTTTGGGTCAAAAATATTCGTGAACAATTTCTTTAAAAAGATGAACAAATGCAAAACCAAAGGTGAGGAGCATTATTTGTTAAAAAACAAATACAAAGAAGATTAAAAATGAAGCTATAGACCGATTAAATTAGGAAAACAGTCTTTCTTTTCTCCTTCTGTCTTTTTTTATGATGTATGTTTATTTATGTGTTTGTGCTGTAGCATTGGCGATTTCTTTTTTCATTATAATGTGCATTTTAAACGCCATACGAAAAATCACTGCATGATTCGGTATAACTGCTGCATTTGCTGACCGGGATTGAGATTTTGGCATATGTCATGTTACTATTTTCATGCTCTTTATTTAAGTAAATGGAAAATTGTGGCACTGTCTGTAAAATCATGGCAGGAGTCGGTATACTGCTGCATTTACTGGCCAAGTTTGAGGTTATTGTAGATGACAGAGTCTTAAATAGCAAATTTTTGAAGGCTCGTTTTAATATGTTAGTAATAAGAATTTAGATTAGAAAAGCCAATGAGAGAGCACAAAAACTAAGAATAAGGATGTGTGTAAATACTTGTGTATCCTTTGTTTTATAGAAAGATATTTTTAGTAGGGAAAGTTTTAATTATAAAGAATGGAAAGTAAAGAGCGACCCTTGTCAAGTTTAATGCAGATACCCAATGTTTCAATTTCATCTTTTAAAGTCGATTTAATTGCTAGGCCGACAAATGCCCATCCCTTTGTTGCCTGTATCTTAAAGCAAACATTATTTTATTTGCCTTATTTTAGAAAATAGGGGGAAACACCCCCTAAAAGCCATAGAATCTTAACGACGCTAAAGTTTGTATTGTTTGAAAATGTTGAACTGTGAAAAAGTCTCAAACTTCAGCGTAAAGACCTAGGCGTTGAAGAGGGACAACCCCTTTCATATACGGAATAATTCCCGTTCGTTTTTAAGTTTTAATGTCGCTCCTTACTTGCAGTTAAAAAAAACTTGTTTTTTTTTTATTTAATAGGTAGCAGAGAACTACACTTCCCTTGGTAATTGGTATATATATTTGATGCGTTTCAGGCGTGATGCCTGTTGCTAGAATTTTGCGAGAGGGCTCATTCGAACGGAAATGAAAAGTTCTAGTGCCCTTTTTAAGTGACCAAAAAACAGGAGGGTCCTAGGCCCTCTCCCACGCTCATTTTTTCCCAAAGTCGTCGGATCAAAATTCTGGGATAGCCATTTTATTCAGCATAGTCGAAAAACCTTGTAACTATGTTTTTGGGGACGACGTACTGCCCCACAGTAACCGTGGGAGGGGCTACAAGTTACAAGCTTTGACCAGTGTTTGCATATAGTAATTGTTATTGGGAAGTATAAAGACGTTTTCAGGGTTTTTTTTTGGTTGGGGGGGTGGATCACGGGGTGCCGCTGTCGGCGGCGGCCGGCCGCTCGGGGCTGGCCAGGGCGGTGCGGCGGCTGGCTGCGGATATGATCGGCACACGGACGGCCCGCGCGGGTGCGGGCCAGACCTCGAACGGAAAGGCGGTTTGAGATGTTCAGGAATTTTGGCAAACGGACCGTGAGTAACGACAGCACCGAGAGCGTGGTGCCGCTGTGGCCGCAAGGCGGCGGCTCTGGAGCCGCGGAGCCTGCAGCAGAGGACCGCAAGCTGACCGCCTTCCTCGAACTCAAGAGCCGCATGCACGAGGCGCTGATCGAGCGGAATAGAAATTTAAATATCTACTGTTCTTTTTAAGCTACAAAAAAGATCACATCTCAGCAAATTGGAGAAGTATTGCATTTTGGACAATAAAACAGTCATTTTGCCTTGAACAGGGCTTCATGACATTTTTTCATGGAACAAAAACTCTAAGAACTATAGAATGGGGGTATATATATATATCCTTTTTGAGTCTCTAACTCAAAAAGGGTTACTATCTGTCTCTAAGTATGGAGAAAAGAGGGAGAAAAAAAAATTAAAAAAGCATTCTATTCACGTATTTTCACATTCACTGTAAAATTTCCATTTTCATTAAACTGTAGCGGTGACCCAGAGCTACAACTTGCAAAGAGCCGACACGAGTATAAGTTAAGATCTAGGGGGGTTGTGATCGCCACAGATCTGGTTAATTTTTAGAATCCTTAAATTTACTAAAAAAGAGTACCAGAAAGCTGTGCTGCTCTTCCAGAGAAGGCAAGTGTCTATTCCGTTTCGTGATATCCGAAATCATCCGCTGCTACTATGGAGCAAACTATCAAAGTTCACTTCATCGTCTTGTTCACGCTCTAACCCTATTGATGTAACTTCCTGGGAATAACACTTCCCTCGTTATTCTCTGATAGCCCCCCACAACTTCAATAGGTAAAACATTATTAAGAGTTTCAGGAATGAAGAGCAGTAAGTATATTAAAATTACAATCCACATTCATTTGTTTTTTGTTTTTTTTTCAATAATCTTGGTTATTATGGTATTTTTTTATGTTATAAGAATCAAAAACATACCTCGAAGTACAGATTATTTTCAGTAAAGAACAAATCACGGCCTGTCTTTAAAAGGTACATGTGGTGTTATTCCTAGTCCTCTTTGTGGTAGTTTCTGCTCGTTTTGAATTTGACTTAATTATTGTAATTTCTGTTCCTTTTGGGTTTCACTTTTTTATTGATTGCAATCTTGAGCTGCTTAAACGTTAAGGTTATTTCCAACAGAACCTACATTTTCTTTATTAGAGAGCATTTTTTCTGCACAATTTTCACACAACTTGAATATTTCTAAAAAATATTCCATCCTGTCAATTGACATACAGAGATCATATCTCTCTTCTTTTGGTACATACTTAAAGTCTTCTCTTGAAGAATTTGGGTCATATGATTGAAGCCCTTTTGCTTCGAAAAATAGTCAAGAAGTTTAACCTCATTTGGCAGTTTCAACTGCTTGCAACAATCGCAAGGAACTGATGGGTATGCGTCTTTTTTCTCAGATTTTTGGCAAAATGAAGTTCTTTACCTTTCTTGGAAAAACTTGTTGTGTGGAAAAACTTTTATAATTAATTCTTTAAAAACGAATACTGAAGCACAAGGTCCGTTGAACTGAAATAAGAAACTTTTTTAACACATTGTAGTTGGTAACAGCTGATTCGGGAGCAACTGGTTGAAAACCAAGCTAAATCTTCATAAGAGCACTGGAGCCTTCGATTTCCAATTGAATGAGCCCCCTCCAAAGTTTATTTGACCACCTTTCCCATAAGCCATTATATCTTAAAATGGGCAACTCGTATGCCTTACAGCCTATGCTCGTCAATAGTCTGGACTTTGAAAAATTGTTTTCTTTTTTATCTGCCTTATGTTCCACTGGCGGATAAAATAAGAAATTGAGTCTAATTTTTGTTTTTGTCATATTGAAAAGTGATGCGTAACCCCTGCGAACTTCGAAAGGGATGTCGCTGTATTTTGCCATAAGGACAAATGTCACACAACAGTTACAAGTAATACATCCTCTTCCCTTTAGTAGATTATGACATTAGTACATGCAATTTGTTTGAGTCAAAGCTCATTATACACCAGAAGTTACCTCAGGTCTCCTGGGGTACCAAAGGATTTATTTCTCATCACATCCAAGGTATCACAAAGTTTTTCATTCTCCTCTATATCTTTTCCCGCAACTCTATCTCAGTTTAGCACATTCTCAAAATGTTCTGCCCATCTCTCTTTAACTCTTTCCTTATCAGTAATTGTAGCCCCATTCCTATCTTTATCTGGGACAAATCTGGCTTGACTACTCCCTCTCAATTTATTAACACGCCAGTACAACATTTTACTATTATGCCGTCTTGCTGTATCATCCAGATCCTCGGTAATTTTATCTATGGTGTCAACTTCACACCTCCTTAGTTCATATTTTAATGCTTTTCTTCACTTTCTTTGTGAATATCTGGAAATGAATTTTAATTTGTGTACTAGTGAGGAAGTGAGTAAAATTGTGAAGTCGCTGAAGTCTAATTCAGCTGGAGTGGATGGCTTAACTCTTCGAGGGCTTAAAGCAATTTTAGGGTACATACTACCTTGTCTGGTGTTTATTAATCTTCTCTAGAAAAGGGTGATTTCCCTGAACAGCTTAAGGCCACGAAGGTCATACCCCTCCACAAGGGTGGCTGCAAAAGCGATAATGAAAACTGGCGACCGATTTCGATTTTACCTCTTTTTTTTTAAATATTAGAAAGAGTTTTCCATAAACACCTTGGGAAAATTTCCCATTTTTATTTAATTGGTATTAAAGGTAATAATAAGCTAGTTCACGTTTTCACCCTTTTTCATTTGTCAGATAGCTGAAGTTTACAGTGGAAAATTAACATTATAATTAACATAAACCAGTTAATATAAATAAGTACATGTTTTCATCCTTTTCATATTTGTCAGATTGCTACTGTTTGGCAAATTGTTAGAAGCGTCTTTGCTTGCAAAAGTGGAAACTACAAACGATTAGATATTGTACAAAGAGAGGATTTTAATTCATTAGAACCGAGTTTGCTGCAAGATACAAGGTAAGATATTGTTTTATGCTGTTTTCATTTGAATTTATATAATATTTTGGCAATGGTGATATCTATATTCCTTATATTTGTTATTCAGAATTTATTTTGACTATACAAATTTTATTTTGTTATATTTATTTTAAATATCTTATGTTAATAAAAATATATTTTCTATACACTGAGTTAGTCCTAATTTCAGAGCTTTTAGTCTGAAAACAATCAAATAGGGGTAAATTTTGTTAAGCGTTGTTTCCATAATATATTGTAGGTAATATAGCTAAGATTTTTCTTTACAAATATATTTTGGGAACGTGCAAAGAAAAAGAAATATTGATGGCAAATATTCAGGAGGATGTCCACATCCTTGCAAGAGACCAGTCCAAATGGAGGCACCATGTAGTATCACTCTCGACGCCGGAAGCATTTCGGCTGGAGCATTAAGTCAAGTAAGTCAAGTACTTTCATTCTTCGGCATATATAATAATCATTCTATTGACAACCACTTTCAAAAAATGCTGAGAAAATTAAAGTTGCTATAATCCATCAAGAGGACACATCCCTGGTCCAACAAGATTTTAAAGTTAACTCATGCATTAAATAACAATTAGAAAATGTCTGTTTTGTATGTAATCCTTGCCTCTAAAATTCATTGTTCTGAAGTGTTTACTTCCAATATTTTCCTACTCCAGTGGGGGACGACTTGCTTTTCTTTTGGCCCACCACGGTTGGCCGGAAAGGACAGTCTTCGGTAATTTGTCATTCTTCATCCGCAGAAAGGCTCTTCCCCAGCCATCTTAACCTTTCTCTCATTATAGTTCTAGAAAGCGGGATTGAACCGCATTTTTTGTACAGCCTTTATTTTGAGATACGGTCATTTAGTGTTGTACCCAAAACAATCTGTAGGTAATTTCTCTGTAAAAAATCTAACAAATCTTCCTGAGAAAGTGAACAATTATCAAGAAGAAGTAAAGTGATAAAAGTAAAAGGAGAACATAATTTGTGCTTTATTGAAAACAAAATACATTTAAAATGTTTTCACTTTTTTGACTTTAATAAACACACAATTATTAAAACTTTGAGGAATAAATATCAGCATATGTATATTAGACTGGCAATACATAGTCAATGTTTGTTTTTTTCAGTAAAGTCGAAACTGTGTTTTAGTCTTGAGGAGACATGGAGGTTGTTAGCCCTACTCATGTTAATTTCTGCTCGTTTTGAGTTTGACTTGGTTGTTTATTGTCACTTCTGTTCGTTTTGGGTTTCATTTATTTACAGCAATTTTTTTCCAATTGTCCATTAAATTCCTTTTAACGTTAATTTTAATTTAAACATGATAAACGCTTCAAATAAATACTGTACTAAGATCTTTTGAGGCTCGGGTCCTGAAGATTTTATCCTCCTCCTCCGATTTCAACATTTCGTCTTTCCTCATTTCAATGAATGCAACATAGACGAAGAGGAAAAGGATGATTTCTTTACAGCACACCTGCTCCCATTACAATCTTTATTTATAATCCCTGTCGTTAAAAGCTATTAATTAAAAGCCAAAAATTTTATTGGCGTTTTAATGTCCAGGTCATTTTCACCTCCAATCCGCCTTACTTTCCCCCTTCGTTGTGAGATCATATCCTCCTCGCGTTATGGCTTTATTTTGGCCTTTAAAGACATCATGAGTGCAACGTGAATCGAAGGATTTGATAAGATTTACATTTGCATCAATTGTCAAAGTGGTACAATAACGGTTTGGAAGCCCCTTTACCTACTCTCGAATGCAAAATAATCGTACCCCCCGCTTATTAATTTTTTGAAAATTGTAACTCCCCCCGCTCCTTATTTAGGACTCCCCGTTTATTAATTTCAAGGAATTTTCGCAGTTCTCAAAATGTAATGTCTGAAAACACCTTTCAATTCTAATCGAATGAGCTCTTTTCGAAGTTTCTACGTCAACAAACGGTCATCTCAAGATTTCTAGCATATGCATTTTGAGAAAATACAAGGTGCAGAGGGGGGTGGGGTATCCACCCTCCGATCACTCTGAATCTTTAAAAGGGCACTAGAACATCTTATTTCCAATACAGTACGCCCATTACAGGGTTTTTACGATTACCATTTCTATATATGCCTTATATGCCCCCAAGGCATAACTTAAAACCCTTATCCTGAGGGCTGTTGGGGGTTGTCATCCTCAAAGACATCATTTCCAGACATTTCAATTTTACAATGAACATCTTACCTTGCTCCACTTTTGTAACCATACATGAAAGTAAGGTGTATTTTCTAGTATTGTTGCGCTAAAAAATTTTTCTATAACGTTTTGCTGACTATTAGATCCAAAAAGGGTGTAGTGACGTCAACAGAAACAAAAGGGGCCCGATATCTCTGCCCTAATGGTACGGAACCCCATGGTGTAATGACTAGCAGATCAGCGTTACAACAGCAAAAGACGGGGTTCGATTCCCCCTTGCCCTACGTTTTCTCCATTGAGCTTTTCGTCATATAACCATCAGCCTACGTCAAATGGTGATCCCAAAACTGAAATACATCAATAAAACAATAGAATTTATACTCAATAAACTAATTACATTTAGTTTATTGCTCTCTTTTTTTTCAATGCAACAGCAGAAGCAAATCTCCCTGACCTTTTCGGTTCCGGTTCATTATATTGAAATATCAGGTGGACAGAGGTCAAATCTCTTAGGTGAAATGAAATTCATATTATTTGACCTCAGTAAATTATCATAAATTGAATTTGATCCACTTTCCCCTGTATCTCTGTTTATGGAATTATTCTTAAATAATTTTCTTTTCATTTCAATTGCTTCCCTTAAAATTTGCTTTAAACCGCAGGTCGGCCGTGAATTCATAAAGCCCCTGGCCGCGGGTCGCGATGGTGAAGCGCTGCTGCATGGAGTTTGTTCTGGACCAAAGCCGCGCGCCGGGCAAGCCGCGCGGTCAATCCAGGAAAACACCGTGACGGGGCCGCCGGTCGAAGCAGCGGTTATAGGCCGAGCCGGTGCGCCTGCTGTTGCCCACTGCCTTGATGTCATAGGAGCGCCGCTCAGACAGCTCCGCGCCGGGCGGCGGCGAGAAGGAGAACTGGACCGCGTTTTTTTCCGGGCGAACCTGAGAAGGTCCGATGCCGCGCCAGACATAGATGCCACAATGACAAAGATCCTCGGAATTTCAGCCTATTACCACGACTCAGCGGCCGCGATCGTCGAAGACGACACCATCATCGCTGCCGCTCAGGAGGAGCGCTTTTCGCGCAAGAAGCACGATCCGCGATTCCCCGGGAACGCAATCTCCTACTGCCTCGAGGAAGCCTTCATCGAAGCCGACGAAATCGACGCGGTCGCCTTCTATGACAATACCGCGATGAGTCTTGACCGTATCGTCCGCAACGCGGTCACGGTCGGACCGGGTGCCGAGGATGGCTTCGTGGAGGCACTGCAGGCCGTGCTCGGCGAAAAGAAAGAGTTGCTGTACTATTTCAGATTTACTGCTCACTGAACTGAAGCACTACTCCACGACTTAAACAACTCCATTCAATAACCATGTAACAATCGTATACATGCGACCGTTACGACCAGCTAAAGCCCGATGCTGAAATGGCTATTGCCTTTGTAGCGCTATAGCTTCTGCAATTTCTTTAGCTTCTGTAGAAACGTGAAATTTTCCTATGATACATGAGAACACATCTAAATGTCCTGACTAGGAAACACCCTCTCTTGATTATGTGTCAATTTGACTGTATATAAAGAGTGCTTAAAAACTGCCTGCTGAAGTGTTTTTAACTGAAAAAAATTAGGTTCTAAGCAACGAAGAATTGTTGCAAAACGAGGAGCTCAAGCATATAGGTCTTGCCTCATATTTAGAAAACTTTTGATTCATCAAACAGTAACGAACTGTAAGTGAGCGACCCGGCTCAACAGTAACCGAAACTCTAAAAAACTATCTGCAATAATGTGGAATTTCGTATTTTTTGCCGGAAGAAAGATCACGGATGCGTGTCTATTTTTTTTTCTTTCCCAGAGGTGATCGCATCAACCCAGTAGGCCTAGAATATCATGAAAAGGCTCATTCGAACGGAAATTGAAGAAGGATTTCTTTGAATAAATTTGCTTTTGTAAAACTTAATAAATGCGTAATCAAACTGATGCTAAAATAACTTTCGAATTTTATAGAGCTTTGCATGGTTTTTTCTTGTTGAATTAACGATGACTTTGGCAAATTCATCAGTAAGAAACACAAGTTGTTCGATGTGCAAAATTTTTCTTTTTCTTTCATGTTCATCTAACTTACTTTTTGTTTAATTTCTCACATTCTTTATAGACAGGCGCTTATTCATCAATGAAATGCTAGTACATCACTTTTTTATTTCTGAAAAGAAGAAGGTAGAAAATAGTGAACTTCTCCAGGACATATCTAAGAAGAATGATCATGGGTATCAGAAATAATCTTCTTAATAATGCTGATTTGAAAATGATTTCCCATGCCTAAACAGACAACTGTAGCCAACAAGACACCTGAAGAAGAACAGCTTATACCCTGAACCAATGCACGTTATAAAATTGCCCACCTTGCTATGGACAGTCTATTAAATGTGGGTGAGAGCGAGTGTGAAAGTGTGAAGACTAAGGTGAAGACTGAGACTAAGATGAAAATTTCAGGGATCTTTGGGGGGGAGGGGCTGAACTGAATAAAAACTAACTATGTCCAAACAGATAAAATAATCGGCATCGTTTTCAAAAAATTAAAAAAGATATGAAAAGGGTTAGAATCGTTTGTTACAAGAATAACATGAATCCAACTTTAAGTTTTTCGTTGTCTAAGATAACTGTTTTATACCTTTCTCATTTTTTTCATTTTTTTCGTCAGAAGCAATTTAATGTAAATTGAGACTAAGTCCTAATTTGAAATATTTTTTTTAATCTATTTTCTCCTTTAAGGAAAGCCCAGCCAGCAAACTGGAATTTGATAGTTGAGCACACATGCTAGAAAAATCAAATACAAATATTTAGAAATAAAGATAAGATTGACCATTTGCAACGACTGCCTCTCTGGACTAACAATAGCTCCCTATTCTGGCAGTACAAAATTTTTAGTCCAGCGTCCGTGAAGCAAAAAAGAAATAAGAGGTATTGGAGGTAGATTAATTGTGAAAAGAACCTATGAAATTTTCTTTCCTTGATCATGTGTTAGTTCTCACCTTTAAATGTTCTTAATTGTATTTTTCTCTTGTCAGTTCTTCTTTGTTTTGGTATTGTTTGTATTTGTCAATTTTTTTCTTTTCCTTTTCTTTCTTCATTACTCCATCAGCGTTGTATCTTACAGTTATGATGGGCAATAAATTCCAATTCAGCAGCAAGAACTAACATACCCACATAAAAAATACTTTCGTGAGTATTTTATTGTATGATCAGTAACACTATAGTACAGATTTTTAATTGGATCTTTTGGTCTAATATGACTATATTATAATTTAATCACTTAAAATTCGTTAAGTGCGGGGATAGCATCATGAACAACATAATTAAAAAAACAGGATTAATTTTTATTGGCGCAATCTCGGGCGTAATGCTCAGTTTGAACTTTTCTGCTATTGCCAAAAAGGACACAACAGAAGTTCTGCACCCATTACCCATAGAAGAACTACGTACCTTTGCACGAAAATCCTGGTCGTAATTGATCTCATCGTAGCCTTCAATTATGTCCATTGGAATGCCATATGGCATGTGGGTAGCTATGAGAGAAGACGGCGCTCCTGAAACGATTACCAGATTGTTAAAGGCAAACTATGATGGTATCCAGGTTCAAGTCAGAGTTGATGTTGAGTTTTTGAATCTGATCCTAATTCAAGAGGGTTTGCATCAACGCTGCAATCTCTCCTAGACTTAATTCAACTTTGCCATCGATTGGACTCTCATGGTCTTCGACAAGTATGAAGTTGTAGTATTTATCCTGTTCTTTTCCATTACCGACGGTAATAAGGGGTACAGTGTCTAAATAAGTTTGAAAACCAATAATTTAAGCAATAATTTATGCTAAATATATGCACATTGGGAAAAATAGGGGGCAGAGCCGGTCCTGGGGTTGATGGTGTCTGGAGAAAAATTAATTATAGCCCCTTCCCCTTGCTCCCCAACTCAAAAACAAGAAAAATAAAGCCAAATTAAAGTGATAAATTAGATTAAAATGGTCAATTCTCCCGCCGCGACGCCTTCTAAGCCACGACACTCGGAGCAACCACCCCAGTTGCTCCATTCCCCTCGGAACGGAACAGGTTAAGTTGAAGTCGTTTGCCCCTTATAAATAACACTGGATGTCAGAATTTGCGGTTGAATCAGCTCCCTCCCAAGTTTCTATGGTCACCGTTCTGTATGTTGAGGCTGGTAAAAGAAAGAACATCGAGGACGCAGCATCCCTGAATAAGTCTATGCTAGGGAGTAGAGTAAGATTAATACCCTAAAAAAACATTGAATGCCAAGATTGATGGGCATTCTACAGCATTGGTGAGATATTTACTTGCTGTGTTTCGCTTTTTCATACATTAATTTTAAAAAGTTGTTCCACAAAATAAGCTTTTCAAAGAAGAGTAAAGAGCTCCATTGGAAATTTTTCGGGTTGAAGAGGGGGGGGGGGTGTCCAGATTACAATTGAACTCAAAGTAATGGGGGGCACAGGTTTTTCAAAAGTTTACTTCCAATCATAGAACAAAATATTACAAAACTAGCCTAAGAGGCTGTAGGACGGCAGCCATAACAATAGTATTTTGTCCCCTTTTCTCATAACCAAGAAAATCTTAGACCACTTCCCTAGCCCCTAAAAACACACTCCCTGAAAGTTGCAACTCGAGCCTTAGCCATAACAATAATAATAATAATAATAATAATAAAAAAAAGTATGGTTGTATAAAAAAATTATGTAAGACTTCGTACTGTTTGCTACAGTTAATGAACATCCGTGAAATCGTTCATTACGTAAACTTTTATTTGTTAGTTCATGGTTCATGTTTGGATATAGAAGAATGCACTTCTTCTTATATAATAAATAGCAAAATCATGATTTTAGAGAAAATAGAAAAGAATTTAGTCTATATTTCGAAATCTGGATTTTTGGTTTTATTTCACAAACATTTATGAGAGATTTGGAAATTTTGCTTAAGGTTTCGATGAAGAATATGATTTCTAAAGAGTTAAGCTTCGAAGCTAGAGCTTTTAACTTAGACAAAACGTAGAATTTATCTTATTTTGCTAGCTTTTGGTTTTTGTTTTTGTGTGTTTCTAAATTAAGATTTTGTATGAAATTCACTTTTGTACACGTTTTGTATGCTTTTTATGTTTTGCATGTTTATAATTTACGTTTTTGTATGTTTTTATGTGAGGATTTTGAATAAAGTTTACGTTTTTATATGTTTTTGTATAATTATTATACTTTGTGTGTATATAATTTCTGTTTGGGTAGGTTTTTAAATGAAAATTTATATGAAATACTCGTTATTTAAAGTTTTTTATGTTTAATGTTTTTTATATTACTTGTTTACATTCTTTTTGGGGCAAAAGAAACAAATTTTATTTGATAGCCTAAATAATAAGTCACCAGAAATTAAAAGTGATTTAAGATACTTTGGGGACAAGGCCCTCCCCCTTGTCCACGTTCCTTCATTGAGATTTCCATTCCTGGCGAAAACAATAGCAAAAATTTCAGTTTAGGGTGTCACAAATTCATAGCAAAGACAATGGGTAAGTGTCTAGCATTTTTATTGAGAAAGGGAGCAAGAGGGATTTATATCCGGATAGTCAAGGGGCTACTAGACTTATCTTTTAACAAACAGGCTAACATTATTCTTATACAATCCTAATAAGGTTTGCGTTTAGATTTTACCTTTGCCAAACCATTGGAGGAGAGTATAGCTTTAATCTCGCTAAATCAGTGTCAAAACCTATTTGGAAATTACCCCTGATGGCAGTGTTCCATTTGAATTAGCACAGTGAACACAAATCAAAATAATCAATGAATTCAATTTGAAACCCTGCATGTTCAAATACAAACCCAATTGCAAACTTTCGGTTTTTATCGACGATATTCAAAGGGTGAACAATACCGTTATCATTGTTAATAGTAGACCATCAACTGTAAAGACGGGACATTCGCTATGCATCTTTAGAACAGTGAAGGATAAAATTAAAAATGGATAGACTTGAGAAACTAGAGTCGCAGTTTCTTCACCTATCGAGTTTGAGCATTCCCAGTCTGTGTAAGGAGGTGCATGATAAAAATGGACATTTATACTTAAGTGCTAAATCCCAAGAATTATTTAAGTGAAATCCAGTGATATCCGCGTTTCAAAATTGCCCAATACGCTAACGATTACCAAATACAATGTTCAAAGGCTAGAAATTGTTATGGACAGTCTTGTACAACGCTAATCGAGCAAATTTTTCTCTCATAGTAGGCCTGACGGAGACTTTTATAACCAATCTCCTATATCTCCACAAATGAAATAGAACATTGTACATCCACGCATTGGGCATAAGTAGGAATCCTCAGTTTTCCTAGCCTAAGCAATACACTGATATGTGACAATATGACTGTTACAATTTTTCTGGGTGGTATTACTTTGGTCAGACAACTTATTTGGCTTAAAGAGGAGCTAATTCATACTAACGTATTTTTAATAAATATATTATAAAAAAATTGAACAGAAACATATACGTAATTAACTTGAACCTTCTGAAAGGGGGAGGGGGCACAGAGATTGCAAAAACTTACGTTATCTGTCGTCTATTATTACAATTTATTTCCCTGATAACCCAATCGTAATAATATTGTATTATTGGTTTATATATTTATATATTATATTATAACATATTCAGAAGACTAAGCTTGTCCTGGGATAAAAATGTTCTTGTACACGGAACATCCGATTTCCTTAACATCTCTTCTAGCAGCAGTAGCTTCTTGGAAACTTTACCTTTTAAGTTCCATGAACAAATCGAGACCTTAGTTTCACAGACTATCGCGAGCTAAGGGTCTTCCGTTTGCTGTATTTTCTCTTTTCAGGGGCAATAGACGGAGTAACAATGATGCCTATCTGATTTGCAGATGGCACATCTCATTTTCGTTGATGAACCTTGGTGCTTGTCGAATTTACTCTTCGTGAAACTGTGCATTGATTTTCTTACGAAACTGATTTTTTTCATGGAACTCCTCCTATTTTAATTTTATTTGGAAACTTATTGCATGCTGATATTTCTTCAAGGAACTTGTTGCATATTGTTTTTTCTCTCCGTGAAACTTGCATATTGATTTTTGTCCTCGTGAATATTTTTAGTTTATGGAACTTGCTGAGTGTTGATTTTTGTTCGTGGAACCTGTTGCATGCTGATTTTTTTTTGGCGAACAAAATCACATGTTGCATGTTGTTTTCTCTTCGAAGCTGAAAACAATTTTGTTGTACTTCAATTAAGCAGAAGATCTATTTTGCAAGGTTTCACTCTTATAACACACATATTTTTAAAGGTCATCAAAGGTCAGGGCCCTCTAGAAGGAGAAGGAGTGGAGGAAGTTTCTTCAAAAGACCTTCCCTGAACATACTTTAGTCTGTAGTCATCCCTGAAAGTTTCATTTTCCTAACCCAAACCCTTTCTGAGATAGCAAGAAGTCAATTAACTAGAATTTTACCCAGATTTTTAATTGATTTAGGTCCAAGATAATGAGCTTGCTGCTTGGCTCCTATTTATTCAATCTAAACCGATCTACTTTTGATTGATAAATTTAGGCCACCTAAAATTTGTCATAAAATCGAAGAAAAAAAAATTGTATTAAGTACGAAGGAGTACACCTCTCCTTAGATGAAATCCGACATTATGCCCGAATTACGTATGACTCAACGTCCCAAGAATTCGCAGTAAGGGGAAATAACATTTTCTTAAAGAGAAAAAATCGGTAGAAGCAAAAAAAGACGCGTATAAAAGTAAATTAAAATAAAAAAGAATTCAAACAATAAAGAAAATCTACAATTTTTTAGACGAAACACCAGAAGGACTCCAGGCTGAAAAGGTATTCTACAAAAGATTTTACCATGTGCTGAGATAACCGAAGAAATGAAGATCAAGAATTTTTTTTTAAGACCAACGAAAATGTTTAACGAACAAAATACTTACGAAACTATCAAGGCATATACATGTAAGCATTAGCTTTTGTAAGAGCTCTTAGACAGTTTTTTACGATGTTTCTGTACCCTGATAGGACTGTAGAAATGACAAGAATAAAAAGACATCAGCTTTTCAAGCCTTTTCCTGAAATACCTGACAAGCTGTTTTCACATTTAACTTTTACAATTAAGATAAACATTATCAATATTTTTTTTCCTTCCGTAAAGTTGGGCCGTGGCGATATGGCAAAAAGGCGCAAGCACCGTGTGTGACTCCTTTTTGACTACACTCTCCTATTACTAGCAAGTTTATTTTGGGGGATAATTGTCAGAAGGAACGCTACATAAATGCACTGTACTTTCCTTTAGAGAGAACTGTGCATACGAACGTAAGTATTATCCAGAGCCTACACAGGGGTTTATATAGAAAAGGCAAGTTACATTGTAACGAGTCTACACTGACAGGCAGGCGAGTTACAAGAAAGAAAATTCAAATATACACATCCCAAATGAAACTCTGAGTATTTACTTAAATGTTCTAATTTTTCCTCTCCCTTTAGCCCCCAAGATAGTCGAATCTGGAAAAACGACTTTATCAAGTCAATTTGTGCAGCTCCCAGACACGCCTACCAATTTTCATTGTCTTAGCACGTCCAGAAGCACCAAACTCGCCAAAGCAGTAACCCCACCCCACAAACCCCCCAAAGAGAGCGAATCTAGTACGGTTACGGCAATCACGTATCTACGACACTTGCTTATTCTATCCACCAGGCTTCATCCCGATTCCTACACTCTACGCGTTTTCCAAGATTTCCGATTTACCCCATTCCTTCTAAATATCAAATTTTGTGTGAGGTTTGTTTCTGCTTAAATGGAAATTTATTTGGTTGGAAAACAAATTCTCATCAGTAGTGGAATGTAAAATGCTCCTTCTTAGCTTTATTGTAGGGTGGAAAACTACAACCACTGGGACAAATGCACCCCGGCAGAGCATACTAGGTGCCTAGTTGACAAATATACGGTGCATGTTGCGATTTTAGTGCGATGCCGCGCGGTGCAAGGTGTGACGTCCATCCTATTTTTTCGATTAAATTATGTTGTTTGTGTTGTAAGATACTGCTACTCTCTTGTAAACCATTTTATTTTGAATTGTAAAAGCAAATTGCTCTTGTTTCTTTGTAGTTTAGCCAAAGTGTGTGCAGATCATATGCAGGTCTTTTGTCTGTCCTACCTAAGGTACATTCACGGTAAAGTCACGTCGATTGCCTTATACCCTGACCATTGAAGCATTTATGTTTTTTTCTATGATCATCTATCTAAATTAGGAAAAAAGATAAGAGCTACAAAGCAATTATCTTGTCAGCCAAAGTCAAAGCATAGGTAATAACTAAAAAAAGAGCCAAGCGTTAATTACATTTTTTTCAGGACATATCGTAATGAAAAAATTGCTGTAGAAACATCTGCACCGGGTATGTTTGAGTGTCTTCTCTTACAATTAAAAAGGGATCGGGCATCTGAGTGCCTTTAGGCTATATATGATGACTTCTATGCATGGTAGAAGCCTGAGAAGCTGAGGATAGACGAGTCCAAGCACCAAATTGGTTGGGACCATCAAATTATTTCTATAGGACAATTGTATCACATACACTTGAATCTTGGCCATTCCGTTGGTTGTTCGAAAGACAGCTCTCTTCAAAATTGTTGCAAAAAAGAAAAAATAATTGAGTATCCAAAGGTAGATGCTTAGAGCTTTAAATGTTTTGATAATACTTATTGGATATTTCTCTACCCACACATCATTTTAATTTAAAATACAAATGAGAAGGTAGTGTGCATTCTTAAAAAAAATTGATTAACAGCTCACATTTTTAAAGAACCTATTTGCATTTGGAAATGTTGACGGCTATTCATTATCAGAGGCGTGTTTACAGCACCCACTGGTAGTGGCAGTGAAAAGCGATGGTATTCGAGTTGCTGATTCTTATGATCATAAAATAAAGCTTATTCAAAACTATTTGCATA
Organism: Alatinidae sp. Z8VKAUB7J3; assembly: GCA_010016025.2. Classification (NCBI taxonomy): domain Eukaryota; kingdom Metazoa; phylum Cnidaria; class Cubozoa; order Carybdeida; family Alatinidae; species Alatinidae sp. Z8VKAUB7J3. The sequence continues at coordinate 62,829,614 of JAAAKM020721499.1, read as the reverse complement.
AAAGTTCAACCTGCTGAAGCATTTATTGATTTTTCATCACATTTGATTTTTCCGGTTAAGCGATTTGGCAAATTATTTGAAATCATTAGTATTGTAACTTGCTCCATAAAAAGATTTGATGTATTTAGATATTTAGGTATCTATATTGACTCAACTCTGTCTTTTAAGGCTCGTATTAATAAAGTAGAGGAAGTAGTGTCCAGGAATCTCGGTTGTTTGCATAGAGTAAAGTTCCTGTTTCCCTACCAAATAAGGAGAAAATTATATTTTTCATTAGATGAATGCTATTTTCAATATTGGCCGACCATTTGGATGTTGACGTTCCATTCACATTCACGAAGACTCTAAATTGTCCAAAACAAGTCAATAAGAATCCTTGACCATTTTTAACAAATACCCCGCATCCTGCTGGAGAACTACGTCCTGCCCGGCGATCTCAGGCAGAGAACCGACGCCTTCGTCGAGCATTACAACCACCGACAATACCACGAGAGCCTGCCGAACCTCACCCCGGCCGATGTATACTTCGGGCGCGGCCAGACCGTCCTGAAACAACGAGAAAGGATCAAGCGAAAGACTAACGCAACCCGGCGCTTGCTTCACCGAAGATCCGCCGCAAAATCAAACCAGCCAGATGAGCCAGACCCTCTCTTAGCTCAAGCGGCCATCTGTCCCAAAATCTCTGACGACGGACATGTGAACCCACCCTGCCATCGTTTTGAAAGTCATAGCGGAATCTCTTGTATGTGGAAAATTTTCCCTGGCAATCCTCTTTCCCCCAAAAAGAAAATTCCTCCCGTGAAAAATTTCCTGATGGATGATTTTTCCCGGTAATTGTTCGCTCCTGGAGAATTTCCCCAAAGGAAAGCACCCTCCACATAAGCATCCTCCGCATAACTCCAACTTCACTGAAAATTTCCCCCGAACAATTTTTCAAGAATATTTCCACTTGCTAAATGGAGTCACCAAAAATAACGTTAGACTAATAAACAAATTTCGCATATAAATTCTGAAAATTCTCCTGTGCAAGCTTTAGTGCCCAAATAAGGTGTGCTCTCCGTAGTATAGGCAAGCTATAGTGCCCAAATAAGGGGGTATACTCTTTAACCATCTTGGAGATACTACCTGCAATAACAAGAAGGTCGCGCTAAAGTTCGTCATCCTTTAAAAGTTTCGAAATAATTTTGAAAGATACAATTCAAAAATATGATTATTACAAAAGAGCAAAAAAGATAAAAGATGATTTGTCAGGTTATTTGGATATGGTTTTTATACTTGTTCGAACTTGTTTTGAATTTTTTGATTTCTATAGTTTTAGTATTAGTACGAAGGGTTCCGTACAAGGTGGCGACCATAGTTGCGTTCCGGCGTGCGCAATTCAACGTCCGCAATATCGCGCAAGCGCAATCCGCTGTTGTTGATCGTCAGGTTGCGCATCTCGTCGACAGAGCTGAATTCGCCACTGGGACGGACACTGAAGCGCTGATCGCCAGACGTAATCTTACCGGCGCTGACGGCAAAGTTACTGCCCATGAGTAATTCACGAACCTGTGCGATATCGACGCCATGCGCGGCCAATTGGTCCGGTTTCAGCAAGATTCGAATCTCGCGAGGATCCACGCCCTGCAGGAATACCTGCGACACGCCTTCGATGAGAGATAAAACTTTACTTTTACCTATTATGGGCCTTCAAAAAGTTATTCCTTTCTAAATAAAATATGATCAACTTGTGGGCTAAAGAAAAATCCTTGAAAGTTTCAAGCGAATCAAAATTAAACGTAGCAATCTTTTTTTATTAAATCCTTTGTCTTTTAACAATGGAAAATTGTAGAATTTACCATCTGCTCGTGAGGCTGTACGAGTTACGTCATCCTTGGAGGCCCATATATTCGATCCATGAACTATTCTGAGAAAAACGAGTATCGGTAAATGTTGGCCTGCTGCAATGGGTAGCAAAGGGTAAACAGGCAGACCGTATACCACGCTGATTGATGAACTGCCGCCCGGCAGTGCATTACGAATGGCTGGCTACACGAATGACGATGTATCGCGCGACCCTTACGACAACAACACCGGCCAAGCAAGCCAGGCCCGCGTCACAAACTCGGCATCCGGCGCTGCGGTAACCATAGACTGGGGCGTTACCGATGCCATTGCCACCAAGCTCATCCTGAGTGCCCGCACCTCCGACTACCGCGCCGGACTCGACGATGACAGTCTCGTCGATGACTTCCTGTCGTTTCCCGAAAGCGGCCAGGCAAACCAGCAGGCGGTAGAGTTCCGTTGGTGTTTTTGTCCCAATTTTCTATGAACAGCTACTTCAGCGGTGCTAGAATGAGTAGAATGAGTAGAGAAAGAGTAGGGTTGAAATGATAAGTATTTTCAAAGGACTATTAACTATAATCTTAATGTAATAAAAAGCTAAATATTATGAAACTTTTCTTAACATGACCAACAACGCAACAACGAATAGTATCACAAGTATGGTCATATATATATATAGTATCCTATAGATGAGTGTGAGCGACCAGAACCCCCACCATACAAGCAGTCAGTACTCCCGTTTTGAAAGCGGTCAGTACCCCTCCCCCCCATAAAGAATGAACATCAAAATCAGCTCTGCAAACAGGGTCTATCCTCTTCTCAACACCGCGGAGAAGAATCTCGTCAAAGCCGCGATCCAGGAGTCAATCGAGGCCGAAGAGCCTGCAAAAAACCAAGAACGCATGGACTTATGCATCATTCACGCCAACGTTCCCGGCAACATCCGAGGCCGCTACAGGCTGATGATCACTTGGGAGTGCAAGTCAAAGTCTTCGGGGAACACGTACAACATTATGCTGAGAGATCTAAAACCGATGACGTAGGCAGACCGATGAGCGTCCTGTCGATTTCACACTGCCTTAGACACTTAGCGCAGATGGCATTTTGTATATCAACATGAAGTTGGGTAAGGGTGACGAGCTGCGTGATGTGCCTAAGGATAGTTATCCTGGTGGAAAACAAGCGCAACAACGCTTAGTAGGTGCGCGGTACTATCAATACTATTCTCGCGATGATCTGTTTAGCCTGGTCAGCGAAGAGTTTTCGCTCCTCCACGAGCGAATGTTAGAGCCGCACACCGAAGATGTGATTGAGCTGTGGCTCGGTCCAAAGTCTACGTGCTAGGCTAGACTTTCCGGTAGGAGGGACGGGCTATGGCACTAGGACTTGATCAATTGGAAAAGCAACAGTGTATTCAGTCCTACAAAACTGCCCGCGGTACTGGCGTTGGCACATTCGAAATCTAGGCCAAAATCCGTTGGATCTAACGGTGCTGTTGGCGTGATACCGAAGATGAAGGTTTGCGTGGCGCCAGCGAGAATATCTACCGGTTCATTTTGTGGTCCTTTGGCAGCGTTGGTTGCCGGATCAGTAGGCTGGTAGAAGAAGTCCCCTACAAAATCCTCGCTGGGGACAAAGTCGCAGCTCAGACCGTCGGTAGTACCCAGATTGATGATGCTGGCAAAGGCAGTCGCCGTTGTGCCAACCTGAACAGTGGTAATGAGTCTAAAACGTTTGCTACATTTAGAATTGTAGATACATTGGATCCTGTAATGACACCAGCTACAGATTATAGAGTAGTTTGTAATGGTAGTGGTAATGAAGATCAATTCTTTATCTGGTTAAATGATAATGGTAATGCTACAGCTAAAGATGATTGTTCTGAGATCACTTGGTCAAACGACTTTGAGCCACTTAAGAAAGATGAGCCATTAGCTAATCGCTTTAAAGGTGGATGTAGTACTTATACTGGATATATTGATGTAACATTTACAGCTACTGATGATTGTGGTAATTCAACTTCTTCAAAAAAGATGTGCTTCTTGTTCAGAAGGATAAATTTAGCTTTCTGTAATAGGGTATGTCTTGCTTTCAGTTGAAATTCAAAATAAAGACTAAATCTCTCGCAATTTATAGTAAATGCCTTTTTTAGGCAAGCACAATTCTTATGTAGCTCACCAATTTGTTGTATTTTTCCAAATTTAAACCGTCAGCGAAATCCAGAAAAAAAAATTTTGTAAGCACTACTATACAGAATTGGCAAAGTCAATAAGCATGGATCGATGAAAATTTTTTGTGGAAATATATATATTTAGTAGAAAAACCCATAAATACTGAGCAGTAACGACTCGCCATCAAATACGTTGTTATTGTGGCAACCACTATTTTTACATCTAAAGAAGCAGACTTTTTAGAATAAAAATATAATATGGTGCAGGAAAAAAGAAAAATGATTCAGCAGGATACTGTGCCTTAGTTAAAATACTTTTATCTGCATCGCCTACTTACAAAACTTTCCTAGAGAAATAAAGATCTTTAACTTGAGAAACTATCACCTTGTAATATTGTACAGTACTGCGATAATGACATTTAATCAAATCTGTGCAGTTAAGCAAAAAAGAACCGAAACGTAAGCTTATCAGGTTTTGGTTCTAATATCAACGCCACTTCGCTGCCGATTTGTATGAGCGCCGGGTTGCCCGAATCGCCGCCCTCTAGTCCGGCTTCATCGTCTCCCAACCCGCCCGAACCACCGTTGGTGGGTGTGTCAAACGAATACTGAATCGCAGCGGTCGGACTGACGCCGCCCGTAAAAGAAATCAGCCCCGTGGCATCGATGACATTTCGGCCCGCCTGGTTAAAGTTTTTCATCACGTAAAACTCTTTACCGTGCAACGTTGCCGGATTGTCGTTAACCAGTGCAATCGGCTCGACACCATGAGCCGCCGGGATTGGTGCATCGAGTGTAATATGAAAAAACGTTCTACAATAATCGTCTTCCAAATTCAGAAAATCGACATAACACATTTCACACACTCAAAGGCAAACTAAATCTTCCTGTTCACGGGAAACTTGTCAATCGCTTTGGTGGTCAACGTTCGGGTAAATATATTTCATGGAAAGGCCTATTTATCCAATCACCCATAGGTAGTGAGATTAAAGCGATTGCAACCGGTCATGTTGTTTTTGCAGACTGGTTACGCGGCTTTGGCAACCTCATAATTATTGAGCATTCGCATGACTACATGAGTTTATATGGCAACACTGAAGCAATCTTAAAACAGCTTTTTTTCTAATTTTTGGGTTTATTTTGTAGCACAAAGGAACATATCATTCTGCTCATACAAAGAATCATATTGAAAATTTCAAGGATCGCCATTCACATTTTCAGAAGAAGCAACTTTTGAATCAACCATTTAAAATCTTCCGATCGCGCCAGCGCCGTACTGATATTCCATCTTATTTCATTAATTTGTAGGTTTATTTTGTAGTACAAAAGCAAATTATCATTCAGCACGTGTAAAAAGTCAAATTGAAATTCTAAGGACCGCCGTTCATATTTTAGAAGAGGCAACTTTTAAATTATAACTAGATTAAATAAAGACAGTATGCATATCAAGGCTGAAATAACACATCAGCGATATGTCAGAAAAAGCTTGGGGGTGCAAGGTGACTGCAAATTTGTTTTTAGGAGCGGGGAAGGGAGCAGCTAAAAATACTATAGCTCTGATTTAGGTGAACAGTTTTACATTAAAAGCCTGTTGTATGCTACTAGATTATCTAACTGGTGTATTTGTAATATCTCGAATGGTTTTGACTTGGGGAGGGGCAGAGGCAAATCGGAAGAAATCACGCATCAAGATTATCAGAATGGCACTTCGGGAACATCTTAGGAACGATTTATAGGGTCGAACAGATGTCTCTGCCGACCATCCGGAGGTCGTAGAACGCCTTACGCAATTAGCCGACGCGATGCGTGCTGAGCTCGGCGATGCCCTTACAGAAATCGAAGGCACCGGGGTACGCGAGCCAGGAAGAATCCCCGAGCAAGACACTCAGTGATGTAGACCCTCATGGCGGATCCCCCACTCCATTCCATTCCAGCGTACTGCGAGGCTATTGGCATCCCGCCTCCGAAGCATTCGGGCTTTGACATCCGCCGCTTCGAGGATAACATGAAGACGGTGAAGCAGCACGTCCCGCCGTTCAAACATACCCTGTTTGCTAGTGAAATAATCTGCTTCGAAATAAGTGAAATAAGTGAAACTGGCGACACGCAAAAACTAACCCAAGAGGAAGAATAGTGGGGTTTTCACGATTTTGATTAAGAATTGCAGGGGATTTAGCTACGAAAAGTAATTGTGGTGACCTTTAAAGCCATTGTTTGAAAAAACCTGTATATCAAGGGGCAAAACCATGCTGTAAATTTAAGGGGAGGAGAGAAGGGTTTAGAGCCAACCCCAAAACCGACCTAGGGAAGGACTGATCCTAAAACTAAATTTTTGAAAGTAGCCTAAATAGTTTTGGCTCGGGTTTCGATATGACAACGAACCTGAAAAGCATAAAGCACAAATTAAAAGCAGTTACAATGAAGAAAAAACTGAAAATAAATGCATATGGTATTGATTTTGAAAAAATGCCAAAAAGTGTCCTTTTTTTTCAAAAAGATGCCTTTTTGAACCCAATAGTGGCACGGTGTCACCCAGAGTGAAAATGTGTCAAAAATGTGTCAATCCTGAAGAAAACTGTTATGCCCAGTTTTGTAGGGACCGTTGTACAATTGAGTTTGACAATAATCAACCTTAAAATATGTGTCTTAAAATGAAAGTACAGACTAATATTAATGAAACTAAAAGCAAACGAACATACAATAGGCGCTAATGTAGATGAATAAATAACAAAAAACAAGTGAAGCTTAAATTCTATAGGCAAATCAAGCTTGAAACAAACAAAAGTCACTGCAAAAAAGAGTCTCGGCTTCGCCACCTTCTCTCACTGTAAAAGCGTAAAACCTACTGATTTATTGGTGCTTTACTGAAAAATATATGTGTCTTGAACAGTATTGGGAAGTAAAAATAAAATCAAACTGAATATAATGTTATCAATTGTTGATAATCAGTTCAAGATTTTATTTCGCTGTATTTTTTTTTATTTTCAATGCTATAATAAAACCCAACCCAATAGAATTAATAGTTTTCGATAATAAAAAATAAGAAAACAATTTCTTTCACCTCTCTAAAAAATTTTTATATTAAAAATTTGTACTAACCTTAAAAAACAAATGTAAAACCATTTTTTTTGTGGTTCTGATCATAAATTTTCATTTTCAGATCGGCCTTTGGCATCCATACTCGACCAATTTCTACCGCAACTGAACAAGGAACCGCGGGAAATAGATGTATCTCTTTAACTTGTCCATGGAAGGATTTGATCTCGTTTAAGAGTTTTCGAAAAGTTTCTCGGAACATCCTCAGTTGCTCCTGCTATTTCTAATGGGGTTGTTTTATTACGGTTTGACTTGACTGCTTCGTTTACAGCTATAGAGAAATATAAAGATGCTGATCTTTATATAGATCTAATAGATCTAACAAAAGGAATTTAATGTTTATCCACCCCCCTTCCCCACGGCTGGTTGATCTCCAATCACTTTCAACTTATAAAAAAGGGCTAGACCTCTCAGTTTCTGATGTATAAAGCACCCTCCAAAGTTTCTAAAACCATCAGGTTGAGGAAAAAGCAGTCTCCCTCTTATGCGGAATGCTCATTTCGGTGTTAGACGTTACTCTTTACTTTTATTAACTGAACGTTCTAATACTCGAATAGACGTTCTAGCGTTCTTTCTTACTGTTATTAAGTAAACAAAAATTCTGTCAACCTGCTGTCGAAACTAAGTCGGCAAAAAAACTTAACAAAAAGTAGTAGTTTATCACTAGCTTTTGCGTCTCTTTACAACATTTTGCACTATGTATGTATGTATATATACCGTAAATGACCCGATTAAGCGCCCTGGGCGCTTATTTAAAAACAACAGTTTTTAGTGGGCGCTTATTTGAACTGGGCGCTTATTCGGAGCTGGGCGCTTATTGAGGAAAGGAAAAACGGATAAATAAATGTTAACTCACCACTTTGAAATAGGTTGACGAAGCGTCTTTTGGTCAATAATACATTTGTAAAAAAATGACCTATAGTTTTGAGATTTCAAGAAGGACACATTTTAGCTAAGAATTTTTGGATATTCAGGGGACACATTCATTGACCAGACAATTGGCAACCCTGCTTGTAATCCGGTCACCTTTCCAAAATCAAAACTTGGCGCCCATGAATATACCATCAAAATTTGAGTCGACAGTCTGAGTCAAGTAACTGTGGTGAAGAAGATAGGTCACGCATGACTGATCTTACCACAACTATGAGATGCTTGGAGGAAGTAACATTGACTTTCGAAGATGTAACTACTCAAGGTGATTGTGCTGGTAACTACTCTGTAACCAGAACTTGGACAGCTACTGATGATTGTGGAAATACTTCTACTGCATCACAAACTATAAACGTACAAGATGTAACAGCGCCAGTGATCGCAGAACTACCTGCTGAATCAACTATCGATTGTCCTGCTACGCCTGAGTTCGCTCAAGCTACAGCTACAGATACTTGTGATTCTGAAGTAACATTGACTTTCGAAGATGTAACTACTCAAGGTGATTGTGCTGGTAACTACTCTGTAACCAGAACTTGGACGTAAATCAATTCAAAAGATATTGTAACCAAGCTTTTCAAGGAAAAGCAAAAAGCCATATCAAACTATCCATGAGCAGAAATAAAGTCATAAAATAATTCAAACCCCTTAGGGATTTAAAGCTAACGTCATTTGATCATTCTAGAAGCCTTAGTGTAATTTTTACTTTACTCTAAACTCAAAACAACATAATATATTCAATACTTTCTCTCTTTTACAAGCAAACACAACTTAGAAACAATAGGGAAATTTTGTCTAGACAGTGGAATTCAATTCATTGAATATTTCGGCCCTCTGTCCAAGGACCGTCTTCAGCCTAACATTTCCATCTACAGTTGTGAAACCATCAGATATAGTTTGAGTTTTGGAGAGTTTTACATCCTCTATTAATTCCGTGTTCTCCCATTGCCTTTGCTGTGCTCCTTAGGACAAATTCTATTAAAATGACCAATTTGAATGGGGATAGAACGCAATCCTCATCAACTCCTTATTTAATACCAACCAGCTACTAACCACAATTTTTACCTTAACTGCAGCAATTTTATTCTCGTACATTGCATTAATCCCTTCAATTTATCTATCTGGTATACCATACAAGGATGGGACCTTAATTAAAGCTCATTCACTAGCTTTCATATACAGAATAATTTTTCTTCGTTTTAAGTTTTAATGTCGCTTCTTACTTGCAGTTAGAAAAAACTTGTTTTTGTTTATTTAATTTCTGAACGTTTTTGAATTAATGCATGTTTTGATTTTGGCTCTCCGCACATGAATACTTGAAAGGAAATTTGCATATTATTATTTTTTTTGCTAAATGGCTTTCTATTAGTTTTTATCGGACGATTTTGTGAAAAAAAGGTGGGGGAGGAGGCCTAGTTACCCTTCAATCTTTTGGCTACTTAAAAAGGCAACTAGAACTTTTAATTTCTTACGAACGTTTTTATCCAGAAAAACACAAAACGATGGCCAAAATATGAGTATATTTTGTAGTTTCAACAGCACGCATCCTTACCATAATCTGTCTCCAACAAATAGAGGTCTTGGTGCTAGAACTCCAAGAGATGAATAGTATTGTTGAGCCAGCGTTTCAAGGTCACTTGTGTATTTCCTTTTCCATTTCGTTCGACGATTTTGAAACCAAATCTTTATCTAATATAGAGAAATTGATCAAAGTAACTAGTAGTTTGTCAAAGAAAAACATATTGACGGCTATTGGCATTTTAAGGGGAAAAATTCTAAGGAATTTATTTTCCTTTATCAAAAACACAAAAAAAAACAACACAAAAACAGAAATGAAATTAGCAATATAAAGTGTCTCTTTTTTGGTACTTGTCCGTTATCCAGTAAACACTCGAGAATTGGGATCTATTAATTCAGGTAATAACCGGTTTATTGCTGTTTGTATACAGAGACAATTAGCTTCGATTCAGTGGAAACTACATTGTTTCCATGTTTTAATAAATATTTAGTTGGTATTTCGGTTGGTTAGGTTACATTTCGCATCCAGCCTCGCTATACTTACCCCCAATCCTCCCTGAAGTGCAAATATACAGCACAAATTACATAAATCCTGAAGAAATCTAATTTCGTAGGGTGTTGAATAGCGAAAAAACCAATGGAGAATTTTTAAATTCTTCTTCCACATGAGGCAGTCCTTGTAACTTTTAATTTGGCTTGTTCCTACAATTTACTAGGTATACCAACCAGTTTTACATTACTAAATACTGTTTTATAGCTATTAGAGTGCTATATAAAACAAATATTAAACTTACCCTCATTAGTTGCAGAGGTGTTGGAATGGCTTATTGGTTCCATCATATCTGAATATAAATAACTTTACAGCAGCTTCTTCTTTAGTTTCAGAAGTTTTATTCCAGTGACATTTTACAACTGTTCTTCCCAAAAAATCACAGTTTTTACGCAGACGCAACTTCCTCCTTGTCTTATATGCTTTGCAAAGATAGACTGGTTAATATTATTATCCAACTGAGGTCATAAACACGACAAGACAAACAAAATTATGCAGTTCAGCGACCCTTGTTCAACAAGATATATCTAAGAAGAACCTTGATACTTAGTCATCAAGGCAGTTAGTCTTTTCACCAAAACTGGATTCCTCGCAAAAAGGCACATAATTTAGTGAAAGTTTGATTCTAGCTAGTCTATCTACTATTTCTATGGGTCATATGCAAGACGTCATACAATGCCCAAGCGCGTTGGTCCAAAATAGCGAGACTGGAAGGCAATGCAAATAGAACATATTGAACATATTCCACCCTTTAGTATGTGTTGAAATCCTTCTGTATATACATTATTCTTTCGATTTTGGCACAATATAACTAATTACACGCTAAATTTCAGGCAAACACCATCATATTCATCATCATCGACCAGTACAGCACCGTTTTCTCTTAGACCTACACAAAACTGTTGATACACTGAACGAAAAACTTGTTGATCTGGAGTCAAAGAATAAAAAAATGTCAGAATAAAAAAAAAATCAATTGCCCCCATTGCCAAAGAGCAAATTATGCTCCTGTTTTACGTGTGAATTGTTTCGAATATAAGATAAGCTAGTAAAGTAAGAAAAAAAAAGACGGTCCTGGCCTATTTAGACTGTATTAGTTATATTTTCCTCATTAATGCCCAACAATGAAGGACAATTAATATTTTTACCTGTTAAGACTAGCCACAATGCCAATCAAAGCAGGCCTTTAGCTGTTTGAAAACTTTTATTTGCCCCTTTCACTGGCACTCAGTTGCTTAAGTGTTTAAAGTAAATTTTAAGAATAATATAGGAAAAGCTATTGTTATGCTAAATTGGTCTGCATTTGTTGCTCAACTAACACTCAACAAAGAATATACTCATATATTGGTCAGGGGTGGTTTTAGGGGAGGGGCACTTGCCCCGGGCACAGAAATTTTAGGGGCGCAAAATTTCAAACATATAATCTAACGGTTATGATCATTCTTGAAATTTTGAAATTTTATTCATAAGGTAAAGGGCACAGCTAATAAGGAAATATATTTATTAAATTATTAATTGATTAATAAAATTAAAAACACATAATTATTAATAACTAAACAATTTAAGAAATAACTTATACTGCACTGGTACCTATAACTTGCACTGGTACCTATAACATCTATTTTGTTCAAGCTTACCAGTAAGCCAAATAAATATGTCTCTATACAAGCGTGACCCCTAAAGCCCCTTGGGCGAGGAAATTAATTGACACAATTCGCCAGGTGCCTACAGATTGATTTATAGTGATAAAAGAGGGGTATGCTTGATCTTAGATGTCCAATTGGCTCGAACCTTACAGGCATTGTTGCCTCGGCCGAGAGGAAACAAATTTGTTGGGAGGGATAGGCTACGGAATAAGAAAAGATAAGATTTATTCATCGTGAATTACACATATAATGTTAGATTTTACTATTCCCCCAAAGGCTCATTTATTCTATTACCAATAAAAAATTCTTTACTTTAGAGATTTTGAATTCTACAGCATGTAGTTCTGATACTCTATCTCAGCTAAAACTATTAGGCCTGAAATCGGTCGTTGTGGTGAGAAGGCTGACGGAGAAGTTTATAGAAGAATCAACAGCTGGTGTCTGGCGTTGCAGCACCTGTGGAAAAGCAGAGAACTCATTTTTGATGCTAGATCTTCACGTGGACACTGGCTGTGAAGAACTATCACCAATAGAATGCGATCTGTGTCCTGCAGTGGCTCGTAACTACAAAAATTTTGTTGTTCATTTTATGGAACATAAGTTGTCTGTCTGTTATGTCTGTTACACTATGTCTGTTACGCCAGATTACATCTTATCTATATATAAAAATAAGTTGTATTTTTAAGTTGTATGTATTTTTGTGTTGACTGTTTGCATATGACGTCTGAAAAATAAAGAAGAAAAAGAAAACTGAAAAAAGAAAAATGGTAAAAAACTAAAAATAAAACTAAAAAGAAAAAACTAAAAAAAACTAAAACAAAAATTAAAAAAAGCGAAAAATTAAAAAGAAAAATGTAAAAAAATAAAAAAATAAAAAGATAAAAAAATAAAAAAAGAAAAAACTAAAAAATTATGGGACCAACATTTGGTTTTAGTGTCTTTTCTGGATTGTAAAGACTTGAAACGATAAAAGATCTACCACTGAGATCCTAATGATCGAAAACCTGTAAGCTGGTTTTATAATTCCCCTCTTGAACACCCGCCTTTACGGCCCCATTTGCAAGTGGAAAATAAAGAAGAAATGTTTTGAAACAAAGTGAATGAAAATTTATTCAAATTCAAAGCTGACACATTTAATGATTTAATGCAATATTTTTAATTCAACAATAAGATCAATTACGAAAGAAATTCTTGGAAATTATAAAAAAGAGCTTGATACGCTGTAAAATACAGTCGAATATACTCTTTCACACGTTTCATTTATGTCATTCGGACGATAGTACTCTGAGGAGTGTCAGACAAAAAAAACTTTTAAGTACATAATGTTTTCGCTATTTCGTGCAATATTCTTGTTTTTTACAATAGACAAACTATTTATCCAATAAATATAAAGTACTTTAAAGCATCTTATTCTAAGCATACCACGGCAAAGATGTTTCGTAGCTTTATCTTCGGCCCTCTCCTTTTCTTATTTACATAAGGTACAGCTTGACATGTCAACATATTTTTTTTTCTTATAACATCCTTGCATGTTATTGGAAACAGATGCAAGAAAACGAAGACCATTTATCTGCGTAACGAACTGAATTATTACAATGCCAGGAGAAACCCCCCTCTTTTTAAACATTCATATAATATGCACAAAACCCAAAAAACAACTCTGAAATGATAGCATTTTTCGTAGCTTAGCCCTTAGCCGCTTAAGAAATTCTCATCTTTTGTTTCCCTCCCAAACTGAAATGATATCTCTATGTGAATATGCCATTAACCATTCAAAAACAGGATATCTGAAACATTCTGTTCTGAACAAAAAGCAGGTCAACACGTCACTAATTAATACTGATACTTCATGTACACTACTTAACTAATGACGAGGGGGAGGGGAGGTAATTATGGATATTGGTAAGAGATCAATACTTTCTGAGCATGTCCTAGGTAGCATCCATGCTTGTTAAGCCGCTTTCTCAATGTCATATTTCAAAATATGCCATTTTTCAATGTTGTGTCTCCCTCCTAAATATTTAGCCCCTTCAAGATAAAATCGTTGGTGCAATTCCTGGTCTTAGTTATGTACATTTAGGTATATAAAAACAATACCAAAGTATGATTAACATACATTAGAAAAAAATATTCAGCAAATGATGATAGAAGGTAATAAGCTTACCTAAATTTTAAACAAAAGGGTATGTTCCGCGGGGGTATTTACTCGCGGGGGGGGGAGCATAAACTGGGAGAATTATTTTCTGGGTGGGTAAACGCCGAAGCCCGATGGCAAGATCTTTTGTTATGACATCACTGTTGAAAAATATATAGTGCTGGGGGCTCAAGGTTTATCTGAACCCCTGACCTCAGCAAGCGGCAGTTTTGTATATATTTGAATTTCTAATTACATTATAATACAATCAACACGTAATTCATTAGCTTTAAGCCATAAGGTGTCAAATCATCAATTTAAATTCAAATAAAAATTCTGGTATGGATGTTTAACTGAAACAGTTGAACAAGTTGACTAGCAGTAAAATTTTATACTTCAATATTTTAGCATTTTTTCGGTATTTTGATTTATTATTCTTGTTAATTTTTTCGTTTTAAGCTTTTTAGAAGCATAGAATCAGAGGATTCAAAACATATTATTTTCCTCTTGGATTTTTTTTCCCGTGTCTTATTCCCCTTGAAACTCTCCATTGTAAATTTAGCCATTGACGTGAGATAACGAAAGACTTTGTTTGTTGACTTTAATATCCTCTTTAGGGCTTAAACTTTGTTTTGAACATTTTCATATCTTAATCAAATATGTCTTTTTTTTTATTTATTGTCACATCCTTTTCTTAATCATTGTATACGGATTTCCAATAAATAATGATGATAAAATGACGGTATTTGAAAAACATTGAATCATAAAAAAAAGTCAAGATGTCGAATGAAATTTCTTGTTAATTTTATTGCAAATAAAATCATCCTATAATCTTGGGAATTTAGAGGGACCTTTGACTGCAAAATCAACAATAGAGGTATATTTGGACAATATTACATGTCAAGCAATTTGAAAATAAGACTATTTTTCTTGTTTTTAACAAGATTTGACATTGAGAAACGTGATCCTTTTCTACTAAATAAATCATAAAAAAATATTCATTGATCTTTTAGTTTTACATTGAAATGGGGTCACCAGGAAACTAGGAATCATACTTACAAGCTTTTAGCTTACAAGTTATTGGGTGAATAAATAAATAAACGGGGTCGTAAGAGAAAAAAGTTTAAGAAGCCTTGCTCTAGTCGTTACTTTTGTTACATTTAATTTGCAAAAATATTCCCTAGAGCGGTTTTTCAAGACAGGGGCTCAAAACCTCGTATTTAAGATTTTAGAACATAAAGAGTCATATTGAAATACCGAGGTATATTAACCCTCTTTGGGTCCTTAAAAGGAAAAGATTGATCAGGTGGACAGCTTCATTTACCTTGGTAAGTTACCTTGGTAGTGAAGACGGTGGAAGCAGTGAAGATGTTAAATGTAGAATAGCCAAGGCTCAAGGGTGTTTTTTTCATTGTTGAAAAAAGTTTGGAAGAATAGGAAGATAAGTCTGTGAACCAAGATTAAAATATTGGAAGCCACGGTGATGACAGTGGTCAAATGTTGTTCTGGAATATGGGTGCTCCAAAAAGTGGATGAAAATTGGCTAGATATTTTCCAGAGACATTGCCTACGGATTGTTCTGGGTACTCGACTGAATAACTGAGGGAGCAGGTGCCAATGGTTAGAATTCTTGATCCATTGTAACTTGTAAGGTTTTGTGTAGTATTTTTTTTAGTTGATGCCTCTAAACATGGACTAAGGGGAAGAATCTTGTCTGGTGGAAGTATATTTGGGTATGTTTTGAGGTCTCTGAACAAATCAGAACAAAATTATTCACAACTTGTGAAAGAACTGTTCAAAATAGTGTTTGGAGTCAAACATTTTCACCATTACATCTATGGCTAGAGGATAGAAGTCATCACCAATCACCAACCATTTAAAAATATTCTAACAAAGCCCCTCCAAGAATCCAATGCCAAATTTCCCAAAAAGAACAAGAGTTTTTTCGAAATATTTCCGATAATTAACAAGTTCTACATTTTTAATAACGTTCACACATCTACAAACCTCAATGTTTTGGGAGATTTAAAAAAAAAATATTTCTTGGCAAATTCGGCTTATCCTCCAAAAACTGGGAGAAAATGAAATTACTGCTATGCACTGAAAAGGAAGTCACAAAAACGGGACTAAATAATTTATGTCCCTCCGCTCTCCAAAAATATATTAGAGGGTTCGACCAGGAGGGGGAGGGGCAAAGTTGGGGCTAATATTTCCAAGTCAAGTGAAAATGCCTCAGACACAAACACCATACATTATAAGCAAGCGTTCGATTCTATTGATAGAAGAGCTTTAGCAAAAGTTTTATCTTTGTTTGGTGTACCAGACCAATACATTAAAGTGATCAGTGCTATGTACGATAATAACACTGCTGCGGTTAAGATAGGAAATGAGTTTAGCAGCTGGTTTCGTATTAAATCAGGAGCTAAGCAGGGTTGTGTTCTATCCTCCTTTATATGGATCATTTTGATGAAATTTGTCTTAAGGAGCATAGGAAAGGCAATGGGAGACCGCGGAATCAAATGGATAGGAACGACTCTACTGGACTTAATGTACTTTGTGGCTTATAAATAAATTATTATTATTATTATATTATAAAAATTGGTGAGCACATCAAAATTGAAGTAATCAATATTGTTGTCTTTCACCGGAAAAATGAGTGACAATTGTTATTCCCTTGAAACAATTTTGATTTTAAGCTATAAAAGAGAATATTAAGCTGAAAAGGAATATATTATTAAGCTAAAAAGTAAAGTATTTTTATTAATCAAGGGACTAAGGTCCTCAAATTCCCTTCTCAGAGGCAGGTATATGGCCCCCTTTCAACAATAAAACTCTACTAAAATACTGTTGATACAGTTCTATATTCAGCATATTTTGGTTTTCAGGAAAACAATTCCATGAGAGAGGGAATTTCTGGAGTGATAGGGAAAACGATTACAAATCAAAGTCCCTTTCAAATGAACTTTTCACACTAAATCGTCCGCAGAGGAGGAATAGGGTTTATTTTACGTGGTAGTCAATTTTCACGGAGTTTTTGGTGAAGAGAGGAAATTTTTTACGGAGTGTGAGCCAGATTTACTGGCATTTTTGAGAAATGAATTAAAGTTAAAAAACGGAATTTAAGAAACGATTCAGAAATTACATTTTAAAAACGAATTTTTTCAACTGAAATGGGGGAGACGAAAAACCTTTCAAAAACACATAAAAAATTATATGCATTTTTTATGTTTTTAGGAATAAAAAAAAAACTTTCGAAGAATTACAATCCAGTAACCTCCCCCCTGGATATGGCCCTTGACTCCAAACCTCCTGAAAGAGGGTTTACTTTCTTATGTGTCGTGCCTGTCTTATGAAAAGGATACATTGTGAACCTTTTCTCCTGAACTACTATCAATAGAGGGAAAATATATAAATAAATAAAGGTAGATAAAAAAAAGAAGGAAAAATAAAAAGCAAAGCAAAAAACTACAAACCAAAAAAGGAAAAACAATAACTCAAACTCAAAATAACCAAAACTTACTATTAAAGAATAGACAAAACCCAAAACGAACAGAAAACAAATAAACGATCATAAAAACATAGAACACGCGCTAATATAAATGAATAAATAAATCTAAAAACGAGTAATGCTTAAGTTGAGTATGCAAATCAAGTTTAAAACGAACAAAAACATTTTGCTATTGTGGCGCAAATGAAATCCAAAACAAACAGAAATTAAATAAACAATCATAGCAAACAAAGAAACAAAAACTATCTACTCTACAAAGAGTAGATAGTTCGTGGTAACGAAAACGAACTGTGAAATTTAAGAATTTTTTCAACTCACCAGATTTAATTTATCTCCTTTTAAACCTAGCGTTTTTTTAACCTATCGATTTTATTTAAACCTTAAACCATACACTTTTTTTTTCACAGTGCAGTTTATCACTGTCTAAACTATGAAGAAATTTACACGAAGGTCTAAAACAATGCTTAAAAAAGGCACAAAATACTGTTTACCGTCATATGTGCATAAAGATCAGGATTCGGGAGGGCGTATGTGACGATTTTCCCTAATAGGAGGTATGGGGCGAGAGAGAGAGATAAAAACGAAAAAATTCAAGCTTATATTTAGGGAATTATTTATGATAAAGCTATGCCCAGTTGACCACCCACTTTGAAAAGAGAAGGTATTGTAGTTTATTTTAACAAGGAAGTTGTTAAAATAACAAATGATTTTTATGGGGGGATACAAAAAGAAATGGTAAAATCTAGTTAATTGACTTCTTGCTATCTCAGAAAGGGTTTAGGTCAGGAAAATGAAACTTTCAGAGGATAATCCACAAGCACTGATTTTCCAATATTAGTTTGGATAAATTAATTTTTCCAATGTTATGATGTTTTCTTCTTCCTTGACATCAAATTCTAAATAAAAGCATGCATATTTGGATATAAATTTAGAAAACAAAAATTGACAGTTAAGCAAATGAATTTTATTATTAGAATACATCTCAATAACTAAATACCGGAGATTAATGATTACAAACTTGTTTTAGTGCCTCCCACATACCCACGTTACCCACGTAACATACCCACTTTAGTTCACCTCACGTTAAGTCTTGCAGAAATTTAGAAACCTACAAAATCTGGATAGAAACTATTAACTATTGAATTCTAAGTCACTACAGATTATTTCTATACCATTGAACTTTGCATTGCTTAGAAATTTAAATACAAAAATTTGAAGCAAAGAAAGGCATTTGTAACATGACTAAGGAGGTTTTATCTTCCTAAATAGCATTCATAACATGACTAAGGAGGTAGACCTGCGTTCTTGTTCTGCCTGTGCGCCATATGTAACGCCTCTCCAAGTGATGTTTTACTTTTATAAACTTATAAGAGAATACCAACACGAAAAGGCATCATGGAAACTTTGTCTCAAGGGAACAAGTCGGTCACTTGGAGCCACGTCTTAAATCAGTCAACTCTTTTAATCTTGATCGGTCACGTATAACATTGCCTAAACAGAGATGCAGAGTTTGACTTGTCCCCATTGTGTGAAGAGGGAGTCATGTGCTTTCCATAAAAATTCAAACCCTAATAATCCAATGATTCTCAAAGACAACTACAACTTCAAAGGAAACATATTCCTTCTTAAGCTGTTTGATGTTTTGTGCACCCACACTCTTTTTTCTGAATTTAGTACCCACCAATATCAAAAACTCCATTATGTACATGGAGGCCTTTTCCCTTAGAAATTAAAATCCCGATTTTTCCTACATATAGTTTAATATGTATACGATGTTCAAGTTTCTTGAACTTGACATTACTGAACAAAAACACTATGTATAATTTTATACAAGGGAGAAAGAGAGGCAACTCGTTATGTCTAAACTAAAGAAAAAAAAAATGGTAATCTCAGATCATAAAGTACTTAAAGGGTAACAACGAAAGAAAAAAGAAAGACACAGTCAAAAATGGAAACAAATATATACATAATAAAAACACGAACAAACTAGACTTTTCGTAAAAATAAACCACTCCAAGGGTGGCAAACCTCTTTTGACGTCAATTTTACATATAAATTATCCAGCTGTACGATTGAATCGAGAACCTCGTAATTTTGTTTCAGTACGATGTTACGGGACCATATTGGAACACTCAGAAGAAACTTCGCATAATGAAATAATAGCTTTCTAATCTGTTGTAACTCCCGCCCAAAAGTACCACCACGCAAAGAGAAAATACTAAATATACAAGATCGTCTAAAATCTTTCTATTCTCACACACGCTTCTTCACATGTCAATAAAATACTGAATCTGTAATGTCATCTGAAATTTGTCCATTTTCACACAGTGATGTTCATCGCAATTCCTCGCTAATAGTTCATAGGTTGTCTATTTGCGAGGTTGACTACAACATTGCCCATTCTCTCGTTTAGTGCAGCATAAACTCTGGGCGGATTTGCAGGAGAACGACCCTGTTGCAGGTGTACAAACTTAACCCTACTAAGATTTTCCATGCTCATTGACTGGAACCGAACCTTTCTCAGTATAGACCACAAAGATGTAGATAATTCTGCTGACCCCTGCATGACTGAATATCTTGATTCCCCAAGAGTAGGGTTTGTCCTTGAGGTGATGCTTGAAGCTTAGCCTTTCCTTATAAGGGACCATTTGCTCATGATTTCTCTGCCTTTCCTCCGCAGGGATTTTCTTTTGATTTGCTCGCAGTCCATCTATAACCGGCCGAAGTTAGAAAAGAGAGTCGTAGCCGTCTTGACCTTTTGGAACAGCAAGATTGCTATCGTTTGCACAAGAAAATCGTCGAAGCAGAAATTTATTTATAAAGATTTTATTTCTTCAGCAGAAAAATGATAAATCTTTACAAAAATTTCAACAATCAGCAAATAATAAAACAATGTCAATTTCATATTGAATGGAAATTAATTTAAAAATATTTTCCAAAAAGTTATTTTTTAACTTTTTTTTCAAAAAAGTAAAGAAACATAGTGAAGCCTAAAACAAGCAGGGATGCAGTATGTAACAATTCAAACATAAAAAAACAGAAATTGCTAGAAATGAATATACAAAATAAAAATGATCAGAAATTAGAATAGGAGTTAGAAAGAGGAAGAGAAATTAGAGTAAAGCAAGCTATCCTCAAAAACAACCCTTTTCTAGCCTTACTATTGTTTATAAGTAAATAAAAAAAGTGATATACGATGTTCAAAAATCTTAAGGGTATGGGTCTTTACCAGTTAGAAAATGGAGGAAATCCTTACACATGACACTAAGAGAATAACTGTTAAAAATGCAAGTGGAAATACTTACTGCAGACGTCAAAAATAGGGGGGAGCGGGTCCGAGGGCAACAAATATTTTTTTAGTTTCTGAAAAGCTGATCAATATTGAAGTTGTATACTAAATTTTCTAATATGGTTACCTCTCCTCTTTTTGGAATACTTTTGTGCCCCTTTCAAAAAAAAGTGAATCAAACTGAAAATTTCTATCAAATTGGTCAATCCCCCAACTGCGGCACCTTGGGTATCACACCTGCTTGCTTCCCTCCCCCATTGGAACAGCTCTGTTTTCTATTGTTTCTTGTCTCTTCGAAAAGACTAATCCAAATTTTAGAAGGAATATTTCCCTAAATTATCTATATATTTTTACAGTTACATATTTTCTAAATTCAAATAGTTTTGAGTTATACTTTTGTGCCCCCTCCTGACTCAAATATAAGCAAAAAAAACTGAATCAAACTGAAAATTTCAACAAAAAAAATGAAAAAATAAATATGAAAATGTTTTTCAATTGAAAGTAAGGAGTCTCATTAAAACTCAAAACAAACAGAAATTATTACGCATATGAGGGGTTCTTCTCCTCCTAAATACCTCGCTCTTTACGCGAAAGTATTTTTAGTAATTTCAACTATTTCTGCCTTTCTGATCCAGGGGTCATTCTTAAAGAATTAGGACAAAATTTAAGCCTTAGTGTAAAGAGCAAGGGATTAACGAGTGGACAAACACCCTCATATACATAATAAAAATATACCAATATAAAAGGTCGTTACGTAAGTTAATTCTTAAGATTAGGTTTTCGACTAAGCTGAACAGAATCGCTATCTCAAAATTTTTATCCGGTGACTTTGGGGGAAAATATGCGTGGGAGGGTGTAAGGGGCCCTCCAATTTTTTTGGTCACTTAAAAAGGGCACTAGAAATTTTAATTTCCGTTATAATGAGCCCTCTCGCAACATTCTAGGACCACTGGGTCGATACGGTCACCCCTGGGGAAAAAAACAAACAAATAAACACGCATCCGTGATCTGTCTCCTGGCAAAAATACAAAATTCCACATTTTTGTAGATAGGAGCTTGAAACTTTTAAAGTAGGGTTCCCTGATAAAATAATTTTGAGAACCTCTGTGAATTTTGACAAAATATGAAAAAAGGCAGTTGCAGCAGGATTTTCCCCCTGAGCTGTGAAAATGTGAGGAAACAATAATTTAGATATAGAAGGTTACAAGGGAAATTTTTGTGGACATTCAAATGTGAATTTATCAGTTTTCGATGAGAATAGAGGACAACATATCTGAGAATGCTTTCCAAAAGTCAATTTTTTTAACAATTATTTGGTATTGCTTTCATTCGAAAATGGTGTATCATAGTAAAATTTCATTACTTGTATGCTTTATAAATTGTGAAAGAGCTTAACGTTGTAACATCACAAAATGCCTATGGTGATGCTGTTGTCAAGGTTGTATCCAGGGGGGTGGGGGAGGTAGACCCCCATGAAATGTTTGTCCAAGTTTTTTATGCCTTTTTAAATTTTTTTTTGCTATATGAGAAACTTCATAACAATTATGCTGACAAAAAACATATATCAAAATACAGATTGACTACCCTGGCACAGTATGAAAATCAAACTAACATGAGTGAAGGAAGGAACAATGAGCTAAGAATAAAATGATGTTGTGAAAATTAGAAGTGAGGGTAGTAACAAGAGCCCTGCCTTATTTGTGAAATTTTCACTGTTCTTTCTCCTCTTATTTAATCCTTTATAAGCTTTTCATGTTTTATTATTCTATTTGTTGGGTTTTAACTGCTTTTTCTGGGATTTCATGATTTCATAGTGTTTTTTATTTATAAAATTTTTATGTACAAAAGCCTGTTTCCTTTACATTTTTTATTCCTTGATAAATTTTCAACATCTCACTGATTCAATAGCTAACTTAACCTGTCTAGGTCAAGTTAGAAAATTAATAACGCGGTAATTAGCAGGTGCATCTAATAGAGCAATTATCAATAGCATTGGGAAGCTTTTCCGCTCCTATCTGGAAAGCATTCACAATTTCTCCTACAATACAAAAATAAGTTACTTAATCCAGTTTTTACTCCACAAATGTCATTCGAGCTGAACACGCTTGATATGTAGTTTTTCACTTATAGTTTATTAACCATAGACAGCGCAGTAGTTCTGCCTAAGTAAAGATAAAGTGGCTTCATTGTATAATTTTTTTCTGCAGGCCACTTTGTATGGAAGGAGACTTCCTAAAAACGCCGAAATAGACTCAATCAATAGGAAAATGGAAGTTCTAGTGCTCTTTTTGAAAGTTAAAAGTTCTTGTAAGGCAAGAATATTACGTTGAAATTTTTAGGGAAGTAAGAATGGGGGGGGGTTGCCTTTCAATCACTTTTGACTCTATTACGTACAGCAGATGACGCGTGCTAAACGTGATGGAAATGTGTGGCAGAATCGACATTCTTAGTGGTACTCGTGTGGTGAAACATTGGTTACTCGTGCTACAGTCAAATTGATTTTTTATATATTTATTTTTTTACCTACTACTTCAAGATAAACATCATTTGCAACTACCACCAGGGGGGAGGGGGACAGAAAAGCTGATAAATAATGAACCCTTTGACTTTTAAGCTGCTATTCAATCGGTAAAAAACATCTCTTGTCATATATTTGGTCCCCCCGATCGTTCGCATGGGCCGCCATGATGCTGCCAAAGGGCGAAAGCTCGACGCGGTAGGGATTGTCTGCGCCCAGGACCGCGAAGTCATCGACCACAGCGACTTTGCGACCATAGGCGGCGCACAATTCCATGCACTGGGCGGCGATTTCACCGTTCTTACCGTCCGTAACCACGAGGGCGCGCTTGGTATCTGCCAACATTGAAAGCAGCCAGACCATCGTGCCGCAGGTCGTCTTGCCGCCGCCTGCCGCAGAATAAAGAATGGAATGACCAGGCTTCGGCTCCCAAAGGGGCTTGCGGTCCAGCAGGATCGCTCCGAGCTGATCAAGAAGCTGGAGACATGCGTGGACATGAACGAGATCTACCAGTCCCACTTCCTGGAGGCGCGGGCCAAGATGGCGGAGCAGAGCAAGGACGGAAAGTTCCAGCTGAGCGAGATTGAGCTCTTCGGCTCGTTCGACGTCTTCTGCAAGCGTGTTCAGAAGCTGACCGGTCCGTTGCAAGCTCTGTTCACTCATTCACTCACTCAGTCACTCATTCACTCACGTTCCTCTGCACTGCAGACATGTTCATGACGATCGAGCAATTCGCGAAGCTGGCAGAGTCGAACATCGAGGGCAACCTTCGCCTGCGTCCAGCGCAGCCATTTTTGCGCGCAGGTCTTCGGCAAAATTTCCCAGTTCATCCGGCACCACACTGTGTTTGCGTGCCAGACCGCGAATGGCAAACAGCCGTTCTTCAACCTGTTCCAGATCCAGCGGATTGAAATCCAACGCATCCATGCAGCGCTCGACACCGGACACCGCGTCCCCAAGTTCGGACAATGCCCGGCCCAGGGCAGCCAGAGGTTCGTCCATCTGGTCACCCATGGTCTCTGCGGCACCTTCCAGCCAGCGCAGCGCGTCCCCCATGGCGCCCTCTGCGCCGTCATACCATTTAGGTGATATTTAAGAGGTCAAAAAGTGCTTAAATCTGAATTTCTGGTAGAAGTGATTATTAAATTTGTAAAGAGCATAAAAAAAGGTATCAAGTGGTATATTCACTTTATACAAAAGCCAGTAATACTGTTTGCTATAATTTTACCAAAGTAATATCATGGATTTTGTTATCTTATAGACACACAAGCCTATGTCCAAATATTATGGTTGTTGTTCTTACAATGCATATGCCCCCTGGTGTCCTATACATAATCTGAATTTATAAAAAAACTAAAACAATGAAACATTTTATTGTAAAATTCTAGGCAAGACGTCCATGGTTTGGCCACTCTCCCTCTCTTCGAGGGTTTCGCCAACGCAAACGAGTGGCGTCAGGCCAGCTTCGAGTGCTGATTTGACCTTCTTGTTGATCAATTCGTCCGTCTCGCCCAAGACATGGCGACGCTCGCTATGACCCAAGATCACATAGTCGCAGCCGATGTCCTTTAACATGGAACAGCTGATTTCACCGGTAAATGCACCTTTGGCCTCAAAATAGACGTCTTGGCATCCAAGGCCGATGTTTGATTCGGCGGTCGATTGACCAACGCCGGCGGCGTAAACAAATGGGGGACAAACCGCGACGACGTTGTCGTTGTCATTGAACGCCAAGTTCTTGACGTAATCCATGACCTCTTCCTGGGTGACCGATGACCGCAAAGCTTTGAGCATATGCTTCTCAGCATCACGATCGAGTTTGTCGAAGTTCGTCAGTACAAACTTCGAGGGGTCAATCGTCATGCGAATCACATGATCACACTTACCGACGTTGGTGCAGACATGCTGATATCCAGAATATCCTTTTGGGTACATCAGACTTGCAACATAGCACAGGACAGCGTCGAGGTCTTCCACCTTGAAGAATTGGTCAAGGGCGCTACCCACATTCCAGTCATCAAACGCGGTCTGGAGCCGGATCAAGGCGGAAGATATGAAAGCGGTGCCGCTGCCGCACTCCCGCCGAAAACTCCAAGACGTATCCCGCGAGCTTTATCTGGAACATGGATGGACAATGCCGCGCGGCCTCGCGATCACAGGCGCACGCGATCCAAGGAATTTCACCCTCGCGGAATGGCAACAAGCGCGGCGGATTAAGGAAGACCCGCGAGAAATCAAGGCGGCGTTTCAGGACGCGTGGGCGATATCCGATAGCAAGGCCGCATTTACCCATGCGCTGGAAGAACGCGGCTACTGGCTCGCGCGGGGAGATAAGCTTAAAAATTTGATTGGATGTGTTTAAGGATTTAATGGGGATGGTAGGGTGGCTGGTTGCTTGAACAATTGGGGGTAATAATTTGAAACTTTTGGGGATCCTACTATTACTATTTCTACTCTTACAATATAAGTAAATAAAAAGTGTAAGTGTATCCAGTTTGTCAAAGAGCATAGATAGAACCTTTTGGGAGTGATATTAAGTTTTATTTTTCAGGACAACTTCAGAGGCTATAAAATTAAATTAAAAAATACTGTCTGTGTCAGAATTAACAATTGCTGAAAAAGTTTCTCCAACATACAAACAGCAACCTAATAACTTTTATCAAATTTAGTTTTACCAGTCAAAAGCATCGAGCCTGAGAAAATTTACCTTGTTTTGGAAAATAAGGGTAAACACCCCCTAAAAGTCATAGAATCTTAACAAAAATCACACCATCGCATTCAGCGTATCAAAAAACACTATTGTAGAAGTTTCGAGCCCCTATCTACACGAATATGGAATTTCGTATTTTTTGCCAGAAGACCAATAATGGGTGCGTGTTTATTTTATTTTTATTTCCCAGGGGTGATCGTATTGACCTAGTGGTCCTAGAATGTCACGAGAGGGCTCATTCAAACGGAAATTAGAGGACACGTTTGAATTCTCCGATGTTCCTACTGTATACAGTGATATATAATTTCAATTATTACAAAAATGTCCTACGGTATAATTGTACACTCTAAATGTATTCCCACACCAGTCCCAAAGAAAGCGACAGATGGTTGTCAAAACCACGTCAGGTTGGAGTCATTTATCCCTTCCATAACCACGAAACCAGTACATTTTTGTCTCCACAACATTTTTCTCTTTTCGAAAAAAGCTAAACCCTCCTCTCTTTTTGCCTCTTATCATAAAAAACTGTTCACTCCCACAAAAACGACACAACTTTTATTCCCAAACATGGCAGAACTCATCGAACATCCCACCATCCTGGCTCTCCTTGACCAGCTTCTGCCCAACAACTACCTGCTTTCGGCAGCGCTCGCAATCAACGTACACCCAGGGGAGACGCCCCAACCATTTCACATCGACGATGGTGCGGGTGGTCTCGGCATACCCAGACCGAGGAAAGCATTCGGGATCTCAACTATATGGGCTTTGGACGACTTTACTGACACCAACGGTGCGACGGAGGTCATTCCCGGCAGTCATCTCTGGAGCGAAGATCGCTCGCCTGAAGTGAGCGAGATACATAAGGTTGTCATGCCAGCAGGCACGGCGCGGCGCGTCTCGGGCGGCAGGCTGTCATGGCGCGGGCCGCCGAAGGCCGCCTTGCCCGCGGTCCGTCCGGCGAACCATTCCGCCGCGCGGTTGATGGTCGCGAGCGTCAGCTCATAGCACGCCCTGGGGTCGTCATCCCAGGTGAACAGCCCGTGGGATTCGAGCACCACCCCCCGGGCGCGGGGGTTGTCGGCGCAGAATTTCTCAAGCCACAGGCCAAGCTCGTAGCCCGGCCGCCGCCATGGAAGCCACCCGATCTCGTCGCCGAAGATCTCGGCCGTCA
This sequence comes from Alatinidae sp. Z8VKAUB7J3, assembly GCA_010016025.2. Taxonomy (NCBI): domain Eukaryota; kingdom Metazoa; phylum Cnidaria; class Cubozoa; order Carybdeida; family Alatinidae; species Alatinidae sp. Z8VKAUB7J3. Next base: position 62,802,550 of record JAAAKM020721499.1, on the reverse strand, counting down.
GCGCGCGGGAATCCGCCGCCGCCGGCTAGTTATAATCTCTATTTTCGTATGAAAAAATGTGATTAGATATAATTAAACTAGTCAACGTTTATTCGGGGAAGAGGGGAATAGATTGAGTGCAAGCTATTAGTCGTTAGTTAATCGTGAAAAAGGAGAGAACATTCAAGGAAATAAGCATATTTATTTTAGCTAAAATTAAGAGACTAAGGTAAAGTTGATTAAAATTTTTAGTGAGGATTCCATGTGGGGTATAGGGCATGTGTCCTTTTGACTATAATAATGAATTATTATGTGAACCCTTAATAAGGTCAGATGTAACCCTAGGCTAAAGTCTAAGAGTCGGGTTTTGAATTTTCTCATTGCTCAAAAAGTGTTTTAGCTATTTCAACCATTCGGCAGAATAGTGTAGAATTTGCTTGGTTTTAATCTCTCAAAATATATCTCTCAAAATTTTTCTATGTTTCAAAAGTTTATCAAAACTCATCTCAAAAGATAAATAGGTTTTATATACGTTGTGAAGATATCTCACGCTCGCAATGGACCACAAAAATAGATTTTTATATTTTTTGTAATGTTTTCGTTTTATTAATTAGAACTTAACCATTTATTTTGTTTTGCCATGGTCCCAGGGCCTTTAGAGCAATAAAACTCAAGAGTTTCATTGGCTGATTTATAAAGTTTGAACAGTTTTTGAGCTTCAAACGTCCCTTAATTTTTTTCAATTATCCATTACAGATTTAAAACATAGAAGGTAAAAGTAGAAAAGACTACTTGGCATAAATTGTAATTAAGTATTTTATTTACCCGTGCAATACTAGCGTTGTTGTTTGCAAAAATATCAGTAAGTAAAAGGTCAAAAATCAAAGTCTAGTTTTTTTAAGGCTTATGCAACAAAATAAAATAATTGAGTTATCAGCCTAGAAAATATGCTATTTGTCAGGGGTTTGCAATCTCCTACCCCTCTTCATTCCGTTTCAGAGATCATAATCTTTTACTTTTACACCTGTCTTCTTGACAAAGACAAACGTTTAAAGCACCATTTCGATTTTATCTAACTGAAGGTATATACAAAACTAAAGTCCTTGTGTTCTTACTACCTGATTATGTGGACGTCAACTTCTTGTTCTTTTGCGAAGCCACTTTAAGATTTTAGATCAAGCGATAAATCCCAAGAAACCCCATGAAATTCTTCCTAAGTCCCTTAAAGTACTCAAATTTGTCTCTGATCAATGATCTGATCAGTGTAATTTGATAACAACAAAATTCAGCTTACTCGGCCTATCCCAATCCGATTTCGGTGCTTGTCGCCGAAGAGATCACCTCATGGGGCGGCGGCACGCGCTTCGCCAGCATGCGGGCCGCCTACGGAGCGCTACCGGCAGATATACAGGCAAGGCTGGAGGGGCTGCAGGCGGTGCACAGCATCCAAAACTACGCCTATAAGCCGGGCGAAGGCATGCCCACGGACATGCAGGAAAAATATCCCGAAGTGCTGCACCCCGTTGTCGTCACGCACCCGGCGACCGGCCGCAAGGCGCTCTACGTTTCCGAAGGCACCACGATGCGGATCGACGGCTTAGACCAAGCAGAGAGCAACATTTATTAAATAACTTCTTGAAACATTCAGCTGCCTGTATATGCAGTATATAATACATAAATCAAAATTTCATAGACTACCTACTTGGTTGGACTCCCAAATGCCATGTCATCCTCCTGTAATCGAGACAAAGGTAAACTCATTCATTATTAAAGTATCAATGTAATGACTAAAAGTATCATTATTCATGGGTCATTTTCTAAGGGATCTGGGCTGTTGTGTTAATCACAAAGTTAAGGCTCTATGATCAGCGAGCGTAGGCATTATGATGATCCCATATGAAAGGACCCTTTGTTTACCTCTTCTTAAATAGGATGATTTTTTTATATAAAGTCGTGGCTAAACAGACACAGCACTGTTTGTATGTGTAATGCATAACCATGGTCTACAACCTTTTCTACCCTCTGTCTACGGTGTCTTATGTATGCGCGAACATGAAAGATGATCTCCTAGATGCTATTATTGGTGTCACAGCAGCTCAGTTGGTAAAGGACACTTCACGAGTGTGTGGGTTCCATGTTCGGATCCGGTTGGTAAAGCGCTTCCTGTTTTTTAGCATCTTTCCGGAACGTACCTCAAATCCTCTCCTCCAAGATAAGAAGCATATTGAGAATTTTGGCGAACTTTTGGTAGTATTCATACTGTGATCCGTAAAGCTTTTTGAGAAGGTCTGCAATATTGTATCGGTATAAAACAAAAAAAAGAATAATATGTTCTCTTTTTATATAAGTTTATTCAGATTGAATCTTATAGAAATAAACATTGAAATTTCGTGTAAAGGTTCACATAAATGTGAATGCGCCATCTGAATGTAAAAATTCAGACGGCAGCACTTCTTTACAGATTCTTAATGTATTGAAAAACAACTTTGAAAATTGGTTTTGTTATTATCTTTGGGCTCAACCTTCGTTGTTACTTTGTTTCGTGTCTTCGTTTTACATAGAAAGACTATACGAATCAAGAATATCTCTATGATTTCAGGATCTGCTATTACTTGCGTTAAGATAAAACTTCTGCAGACCGTTTTATTGGTCCTGTAGACCGTTAAGACCCTTTCCAAAACATCACTTGGTGACTTTGTGCAATCACATGTTTGAAATAGACTCTGGTAGATCATACATATTACAACGTATTCAACAGATACTTCTTTATTGGATAATTGAATCTATCTAACTCGAATTTCTATCGTAGGTTCAGGTAAGACCATGCAGCAAATTACAGTTGAATGCCAAGAGAAAGAGCATGAAATGTGATCTGAAAAACGTTGATACAGTTGCGAGTCATTGATAATCAAATGCAGAGAATGGTTAACAGCAAACTGTAATGGTCGATGATAACTAACCAGAATTAGGAAAGTGGAGCCGTTCAACATTTTCACTCATTGCCGATAACCAGAGGTTGCCATGACTACAATATCTTCATTATCAAGGGGTGTAAACACCCAAGGCAGGAGACCGTTTAAAGTTATGTCGGGGTACATCATTACCACAAGCAACAAGCAGACGACCAGAAGGCGTGCAGTTACTCGCTACGTACAAGGTATGCCCGTAAATATACGTACAAGATGCGGAAAGTAATAAACAAAGATTAATAATAGTTTAATTATTAATTAATCAATAATACTACTGTCTCTAAGGACTGAAAATCGTTTCTCTAGAACATCCAGCCTAACATCAAATGTTAATCTTATTCTTTCTGTAAGATTCTAGGGTATTTTCTGTCTATCTAAAAAATCACAATAAGAATTAAAATTAAGCTTCTTACGCGCTATTTACCGTAATTTGGATCCCTGTTACGTTACTAAATCTGTAATTATGGGTAGACTATTTAAAAAATAATAACAAAATTAAAACGGGCAAGTTAAGCATGTTTGAAATTATGACTCAGGCATTATTTTGTTATAATGTTTTGTAAGCAAACAGCAAGAAGTTTCGTCACCTTTTTAACGTGGGAAATAACGAAAATCTCTCTATCGAATGGGTTAACCCACTCTACTTCATACGTTTAGCTATCCCGAGAGGCGTGCGCATAAGAAAAACGGCTGACCTTGGTTGATCTCTCCCGGAAAACTTTTCGTAAGAGGTTCTTTAACGCTATTCCTCACGGGAGGGAAGGGATGCTTGTGGAGCCCTCCTTAGGAAACATTTGCCTGCCACTTCTCGCCCTCACTATTGTAAGAGCTATAACTTTCTGGATGGCCGTTTTGAACCTACCCCAATGACCATAAGTGGGAAAAGAGTTGATGATAACAGTTAAGGGGACGGTTTACAGAAAGGATACACAACGCGTTATATTTATTTACCATTTCTGAAAGCCCGTAAGGTTATCATTTAGTTCGGCCCTAAAGGCTTTCCAGATCTCCCGCGAAAAACACCCAGCGATTGTGGGGGTTTTGCTGTAAAAAGAATAACTTTAGAAAGGCTGAAGTGGGGCAAAATGCCTTAGATATCTCGAAAGTAAATTATTTGAAAAGTTGGTTTGTGGTACAAAAATTGAATATTGCGTTGAGATGCATGTCTTAGAGGAAAAAGGTTAAAATAGTTTCTTTTTTCTTGTAAAAAAAATCACGTTTCTTTACATTCGAGGTGTGCACTTGACGACTTCGTTTTGTATGGCTTTTTTATATGTACTAGCCATAATGAGTGTAATAATTTGCCATTGAGTTAGGATTTCGTTTCGCTAAGCGTTACTGAGAAATAAGTTGAGTTTCATGTTCTTGCATACTTTTGTTTTATTAGATTTACTTTGAAGGTCGTATCCAGGGGGAGGGGGGCTAAGGGTTTTGACTCCCCCCCTCTGAAATGTTTGACTCTTAAAAGCGTTGAAACGTACAATTATGCTATATAATAATCATTAAAAAGATAACTGGTGTCCGCCTTGAGTTAACTGTCAAGAGTCTGCACCCACGGAAACTGTACGAAATTGAACAAATATTATTTAGAAGGTTTGTTGACGTTAAAGTTCGTGGAAATTCCATATTTTAGGGTCTTCTATTATGTTGCATTCACCTTCTGCATTAACTTTAGGCAGTGAATGGTCCTTTATGATAATGACCAGTGCAAAAGAGTTCTTTCCACGCACTCAATTTCATATTTTAGCCATCGCTGCACCTGATCCATCGACTTCAAATCAGTATATTGGTAAATATCGGCACATGCCTCGTTTTAAACATATATTGAGTTGGACAAATTCGATACAATTTTGGCTAACATGGAAACGTACTGGCCATGGATTGGACATTTAGTTTATTTAGGTGAGTCAACATTTTTTTGTATCCATATTTCGTTACACTACATTATCAAACGTTTGATTAGAAAACTTATTGACTATATCTATTATTCTTTGTTTGTTTCTCATTCAATCGCCGTCATATTATATCATCAAGCATTACATTTTGAAAGGAAGGGGTGTTAACCGAAAAGTACCTAACAAGTTAATGGCATACTGCATGGATCATTGGTTTCGACGAAAACACTCCTTTATGCTCCTCATCGCAACCTAGTATATTAAAATTATCAGATATAATTTCAGTGCCTGATGAAGGAAACTAGTTTCCGAAAGCTCACGAGAGCCAGAGTTTAGTGTTTTATTGTATATATATATTTCATTGAAGGATGGTCAACATTATATTTTAATAATCATTGTCTATCTTTCCAAAAAGACTAAAGTTGTCAACACAGATAAACAGATATGTGGATGGATGGATGGATGGATGGATGGATGGATGGATGGATGGATGGATGGATGGATGGATGGATGGATGGAGACCAAATTCGTCGAGAGCAGGTTTTTCATCCTGTTTTTCTGCTTTGAAGCATGATGATGCTAGCGGTCAAGGACAAAATCAGATGTGGAATATGTGTGTGACTGACAATAAGATGTGGAAAAGGAAGTAGTGTCAGACTTCGGTTTTCGTTAAAAGAATTCTGTACAGATTCAGAATTTGGAATTTTTCCATGGGTTGATGGAGGTGACATCCCAGATACCTGAAATAACGACTGTCCATGCTGAAAACGCATGCTCAAAACTCTGGTCATCAAGTCACTATGAAATCATAAAAAAGAACTTAATACGTTAGGAGTTTTAGTGTGAAAATAAACGGTTAGGGAGCAGATCTCACGGTGTACAAAAGCGGGTAACAGAGCAATGTAACAGGTTGTGTATGTTAATTATTTAATAAGCTATACAATAGCTGGTAACAGGTGCATTCAAGACAGTGATCGAATCACTTTGTTGGGTAAAAATACTTTCGAAAAGTGGAGTAAATCATAAATTGACCGGAGGGTTCCGTTGCATCCAAGAGAAGAAGATAATAAGTCCTAAACATATAAAAGAACGACTGAGTCAAAGTTTAAACCATTTACACCAAAAGGGCTACGAGATTTCCCTGACAGACAACTACGGTCCTGCTTGAAAGCTAATGTTTGAGTATAAGGAATGTCCATTTGCTCGGGTGCTAAATCGTGCGTTTATTCGGGCGTAAATGGCCCAGTGGTTCGTTTTTTGACATCAAACTCTATATAAAGTATATCGAATTCTATATTGAACTCTATATGAACATATAGACATCGAACTCTATATAAACTCTATATAAAGTTGAACTCTATAAAGAGTTCACTGTTTTTTGATCGCCTGACGATTTGTCGCCAATCAGCTTCCTAGAGGTCTGGTACGACATTCCTTTGTCTCCCGCCAATACTAACGCATAATACCTTTTTCCTTGGAGGTGCTACGATTGGTTTTGCTTCTGATCCGGTTTGGCCATCTTCTCTACCCTTGACAAGAGCACCTTTCGACACAAAAGGATCAGAGTATATGTTAACATTTAGAAAATATAAGTATTACCGTTAGTTTTCATCTAATAATGTAAGATTTATGACATCATATAATTATCAACATCATTAATCAGCCTTTCTGTGGAATGCCCAAGCGTTAAAACAGGCGTTATTTGGTTCTGCTTTTAGTGTGCAGATCAAAGTCTACTCAGTAGATCACATGCCAGGAGACAGTTGTGAAACCAATGCTGAAAGACTCATTTTTGTTTCAAATTATTTGAGGATCGTTTCAATAGTGTTAGTAGTTTAATTTAGATAAAATCAAATGTATCAACAAACTTCAATAAGAATGCAAAGACTTGTTCTTTAGCTATTAACAATGTCTCCGTGCGGCGCGCGCCAAGATCACCTTGAAGTATGCAGTTGCTTTTAGATAGAAAATACTAAAGTATACGTCGCCTGACGCAGCAAAATCATTCAAGGACCTTAATCCCTGGCAGCACGTCTTCCAACGAGAGAAAATTAAGCTCTTCCAGTTCATCAAACAACTAGCAGAAAACATGGATTTTCTTTTAACCTTTTCTTCGTTAATAAGCAAAACAAAAGCAAAAATATGACAGTTTGCCAAAAGAAATATGATTTCATAGTTTTGCTATTTTCTGGTTTACAAGAATCTTGTTTAATTTGTTTGTTTGTTTTTTCAGAATACGGAGCGAATGAAGAAAGACGGATGGATACATTCTGGCGACCTTGGATATTATGATGAGGACGGCTACTTATATTTTATTGAGAGACTCAAAGAAGTAATCAAATACAATGTCTTCCCTGTAAGTATAAGAAATTAGGTTTCTCAATTTGAAACTGATACACATTTAGATTTAATCGAAGTGGCTTGCTTCTGGTATTTTAGTAGCAGAGTCGATTGCTGAATGAGTGATTCAGTTTGTACAAGCTACGGTAGACGTCTTTCTCAACTAAGTATAGGCAACTCCCACCCCGCGAGGCTTTTAAAATCAGTCTAGGGGACCTACATAAACGACGGGGACTGAAATATACAAATTTTAGACCTCCCTCCTCTCTAGTCGTAAATTGTCGTAACCAGCGACCCCCCTCCCCTTCATCGACGTCGATAAAATGATCCAAACCTTTACAAAGCACAAAGTACACGTCGTTAATGGAATGATTGACCGCCCGCTTCAGCGAGGTAGGCCAAAAATCGTGCCAGGATCGTCATAGTTTAAAATCGCTTGCAGTTGTTTAAACGCTCGGTAGGGTCTGTCACAAAAAATACAGTGGCCGATACATGACGTATCATAAACGAAATCAGTGACGAATCAGTTAATTGTTTTATTTTGAGGTAAAATGTGATGCGTGACGAGTGTCGTTTCAAATGTAAAGATTGACCTCTATGATCAAGCAGGCTTTAGATCCCTCATTACCATAACTGCCTAAAACTAGATTTAATACCTCACAGATAGTTGAGAACGGCCAACTTTACAGTACCCCTGTAAAGACATGATCACCCCAAAGGGAAAGATGTACAAAAAAGAGGCTATAACACGTTGGAATATGAATAGTTGGGGCTAAATGCCGCTTCTCAAAATATGACCTCCCTCTATTGGAATTGTTTTGCTATTGGAGCTGGACTTGAGCCTGTGCCCAGAAAATTGATTGTATGGTTGTAATTAAGAAAAATATTATTCATGTTGAGGGTGAGTTTGTGTTCTTGGTGATTTTTGTGGTAAAACGTTTAAAGGAAAATGACTATGTTTTGCACCCATAGCGTCAAATACGGGAATGTATTTGTCCCTCCCCTACATTGTATCAAGTGCAAGAGGATAGCAACTAATTTCATACAAACTATGGTATTGCAAACATCGAAATTTAAAGTTAAAGTTCTTTAATAAATAGTTTGCCGTACTCTGTGAGTTTCTCTATCTGTGACAGAAATTTATTTTTCTCCGCATTTCAAGTAATAAAGTTTGAATATTCAGACCAAAGGACGCCTAGCTGATCGGTGGAAATCTTGTATCTTTCCTTTTGATAGTCATTTCAGTCATGGACTAAATACGAAGAAATGAATAACAGCTGACTCAGCTAAGAGAAGCATTTCTCATCTAGCAGGATGCTAACTGATATGAATACTTACACACGATATCAGTAAGTCCATAGTCATTTTAAGGGGACCCTTTAAAATTACTATGGTTCTTCCAACCTGTTTAGATGTGTTCTCTGATTCATCACGACAAGATCTTGTGCAAAAGGCTTAGGACCGAATTTAACTAGTAAGGACTAAAAATGAGATGACGAAAACTGGCACTATGGGATACTCTCAAGAGAACTTCCATTTATGATCCATTTTCGCCGCAACAGTGGCACTTAAGTCCCGAATACCAGTGGATTTAAGTTGAAATGGTCTGGTATAAAGACAAATCAATAGCCATCGTTATATTAACAGGGCAGAGCTTGACGCATCACAACAAGAGATATTTAGACTGCAAGACCAGTTGAGGTATGTCTTATGCAATATTATACCCAGGATATTTTCCGTTTTATTTGTTGCCTTAAAAGATGTTTGCATTGTGTTGCTTGATCTGTTATATTGAAGGGGTATAGCCGCAAGCGCTCAAAGTCAGATGGTCGAAAGGTTTATACTGCTCCAGGCTCTTGTTAAGGTATTACACATTCTAACTAATACCATACGCTGATGCTTAACTATCACTTCAACATAAACAATAATATGTAAATGAGTGTCAAGGACCAAAATGGATACATTGTTGCTAGCCAAACTCAAATTTTTACAAAGTCAAAATCTAATTTAGTATTTCGAAATGACGCCATGGTAAAACTGCGAAAGACGTTCGATGAGAATAAAATCAAGTTATTACCTACGTCTGATTATTACATTTTCTCTGAACGATATGCTGCAGCCAAGATGGACGTTATTCGAAACACCTGTCTGACAGCCTTGATACTTCTCCTAATCACAGGACCTTTCTGTACACACACATGTGTCTCGCTATTCCTTCTCCTTGGTTACCTGTTATTACTGGTTGACATTATTGGATTGATACTGCTTCAGTTCATACTCTTCTAGCACTTCTCACCATCTTCTCTTTGTATGACATTGTAGCCTACAACTTCTTCGATATTATGTTAATGTCACATTCTTTGTATCATTTGCCAGTTTGGAGAAGCTGGTTTGCTCGACTTACCTGGTTAAAAGGATTGTCTTTATTTTGTCCTTGCCATATTGATAACATTTTAAGCTGATGACATGTGTCTCTGTAGCCACGCTTCATGTAAAACATTCTCTTATTCCTATGATGACTGGGCACACAAGGCAGTGTGCTTGGTCATTTTTCTCAACAAGAAGATGCCTAATCTGGACTTTGGTTTGCCAATAAACGCTGTGTTAATTTTAAGACGAAGCAAACTTGTCCATAGATCATTTCTTGGGCACGGGTGTCTTAACATCGTATCGGGTATTGACTGGATTTCCACGAAGGAAAATCACTCTTAAAAAAGCTATACACTTTAATAGGTATACTGTTATAGGTATAGTAGTTTGTTGACAGAAATCCTTAAGATATACTATTGTCTGCCAGAAATATCTCATGTTCCTATGGTGAATAGCTTTGCAAAAATTGATAAAGAACTCTACCGGCTTGCCACCCCACTCCTCTTATTGAAAATGAGCTGATTTATTTTGAGTAGTAGGTCACAGTTTAATAAACATCAGATATAAGGTAACATTATGCCCGCGTTGTGTTCTTGCTATTGACATACACAACCTGTCCAAGTTTGAGTACGACATCTCGAGAACCTGTCAGGATACGCCCTTTCAAACTTTGAGTCATGCCTACCAAAACTACATGAGCCTAATTCATAACTTTCGAACTGAGGGGATTTACAACGTTTCCTGGTAGCATTTTACAAATCCTAACAGCCATTTTTCTCAATTGTTTTGAGGTTTTAACGCTCTTTTACAATGCTGTTACTATTTCACTATACGAATCTCGGTTGTGGCACATTTGTCCGTAGTATCTGTCTTGAGCTTTCAACTATCTGAGTTACAAACTGACGTCTTCCTATATTGCAATATACAAAGTAGATTCCTAGATTAATCTCACCACATTGGTTGAGCACGCTAGTCAAACGGATCAACAAGAATCAGGGAATTGTTAGGGTTTACATTTTAATGTTTCATCGGCTGTTAGCATCGGACCAAAATAGTACAATCACAGCAATATGTCTGGGATAAAGGAATAGAAAACTGCATGTCAGGTGTATAAAGTAAAAGAAGGGTCGTAACAAGTCAACTTTGAGGCAATCAAGTGGGGACGTAACAAATTTTTGCACTAGAATTACACTTAAAGCCAACGTGGATCCATCGTGAGGGGAGCTTAGATCTCCCGTAAATTTTTACCATTGGCAGTAAATTCCCCAATTTTGTTACAGTTATGGTTCCAGTTCTAGGGTGTTTTTAAATATATATCAAAAGTTGGAGCTACCGAGGGTCAAAAACCATTTCTATGACTATTCTCAAATCTTCTTTCCGTTAGTACTCTTTGTAAGCTTATTCAAATATACCTTAAATTTAGCTATTACAAAATGATTTTGAAAGATCGACGGGGCATTGTTACAAACCTCTATAAGCCCTGTGCTTTTATTCGGGATTTTACGGTCTAGTTAAACGCCACTATGTAGATTAAAATTGCAAAGAAAAAGGGCCTGAAATCGTAACCAAATTTCGTTTGCAACTGTATAGCATTACTAGGGAACTAGGGAAATAAATATCAAAACACGTTTTCCAGTTATTCATATCCTACCCCCCGACATCATGGAAACGTTTCATCATACGGTACTAAACCAAGCGCCCTACAAAGCAGGAACTGCCTTGGTAACGCGGTGGCAACGACATGCTCAGCACAGTATTTCTACGAAATTGTAATAATTAAGCTTCGATTAGATTGCTACGTAGGAGGCAAAGATTTCCACCCCCCCCCAACAATTTAAGAATATGTATCAATGCAAATATGTATGCTTGATTCAAAAATTGAATTATTTTGTCATAGATTTTGCGCAATATAAGCACTGCAACAGATATGACTACGTTGATCAGTTTATTATACAAAACTGCAGTAAAAACAATTTTCTAAGCAATCAAAAGTCATCTTTTTGAAAAATCCAATTTCTACATTTAATGGAAAGACAAACTAATAAAGAAAATTGTGGGAAAACTATAAATTTTGAGAAAATTTCGGTTGTTTACTTTTTAAACATTAAATAGTTGTTATATTCCGACTTCTCGGTTGCTTCTCGATCTTGAGCAACTGACTAAGAGCGGAGGTCCGTTGGCTGTCTTTGTTACAGCAAAAAAACCAACACAATAAGATCTGTAACTTGAACTTTTGAGACGCCGTTTACAATGTCAGAATGGTTTCATACCGGAACTTGTAGGGATTGGTTCTACGTTTATATGGGACCTGGTCCACCCAAAGCAGTTCGGATCTGGTTTCAGTTTCGGATCATAAATGAAAATTGACCAGTTTTGATCCGACCTAAAGAAGGTTTTTGTAAATATGAGGAGATACTTAGGCGGGCAAGTAGAAAACGTCTTTATTAAAATATGAAATCACACATTAAAAGATGACCTTTTACGAGGCTGGAAGAAGTGTGAAGACGAGCATTACACATGTTAGCAATAATACTGCCATTGAGCAGGAGGACGAGGGGAACATTTTTAAAATCTTGGAAGGCATGTAGGAGACAGTCATGACTTCCAATAACTGGCTATTGTTTGAGTTGTATTACCCTACGTTTAGGGAGTTACAGTTGATTCTAAACATCGATTTTTGACTTCCTTTTTGCTCATTTTCCACCCCCGTCTATTCCCATATACGAAGTAATTTCTGTTCGTTTTAAGTTTTAATGTTGCTCCTTACTTTCACTTAAAAAAAACTCGCTTTTTTATTTAATTTGAATATGAATTGATAACAGAATCATACGTTTTGTTCTCAATATGTTCAGATGGCGATTTTCCTTGTTTGTTTTTAATATTGAAATATGCACCGCGTTTCAATAAAAGCTTAACCGCCTCCATACTGTTGTTTCCAACAGCAAAGTGGAGTGGCGTAAGGACTTCTGATCTTCAAATAGGCACTTCGGAAAAGACAAAGAAAGTATAAAAAAGTTAAACCATGAAAACAAGAGTATAGATAGAATCTTCTGGGAATGATATTAATTTTTATTTTTCAGGTCAACTTCAGAAGCTTTAAAATTAAATCAAAAAATACTGTTTGTGCTAGGATAAGAAATTGTTGGAAAAGTTTCTCCAGCATACAAACAGCAACCCATACTGTGGATTCTAATAGAGAAACTGAAAAAATGTAAAATATTATTTTTTCCATGAAAAGGACTATGAGAGAGAGAGAGTCACACTTTTTATTATACATGTCATCAATATACAAAAAAACCACATCAGCCACTTTAGAAAGTCAAAGACTTGTTAGTAGTGGCTGATTGCATGTCAACAAATGAATTGCATACACTAAGCATATTGCCCAGTCTGTTTTCTGAGCAGTGACATTCTTGTGATTGAGCCAAAATGGTATACCTATGATTTAAATTTACCTACAATGTTTTCATTGTTGAGAGTTGGGAGAGTCCTACATATAGCTACCTATAGCAAGATAACAAAATTTGGAAAGCCTATACCTACCATAGAAGCCTTACATTATTGTTGAACAGTATCTGAGTTGATTTTTTCTGGATTTGAATTTGACCCAAAATAAGTATATGATAAGCACATTTGGAGCCTGAAATGGAGCCTTGCATATATTATTAAGAAAACATTTGTCAAGTAAAAGGCAAGATTTTATTTGTTCTTTTATTTATTCATAACCGGTTTCACTCCTTCTTGGGAGTTCTTCAGATAAGTAAATAATACCGATTATTTCAATAGACTATAACCCTTGCGAACGGACGAATCGAAATGTCGAATATATATACATATAAAAAGATTGAATCTGATGAAGATAATACCGAGACGTTGAAAAAAGTGTACTTTTTGAGTTCTATATATCGAGAGACTCTATGCGTATGAATATTAGATAGAGCTCGAAAAATACACATAATCTGAACGTTTCGATGTGAGAAATCTATCAACTGAACCATTGGGTGACTGAATCGTGCCAATTGCTTGAAATCTTACAAAAACGAAGCTATGGTTTCTTGCAAACAAACACAAACTGAAGCTCAGGTCTTTAGCTGTTTATCATGGTTCTTATGTGGACTAAAACCAACTAACACCCTAAACAGCAAAAAGTCTATTACACTGGCTCTATAAGCGTCATACGGCCACAGACTGTAATTAAAAAGAGTAAAGAAAAATTTAGGATTTAGCTAGCTACTGCTATATGGTACTCGCTAGCTTTTTTTTTCTTAAAAAAAGAGAGAGGGAGAGGAACCTTTCTAATTAATGGTTTATTAATTTAATGGTGTTGTCTTAAATTAATACCATCAGTGCTGGGAGTTTTGTTTATAATGTGAGTTGTTCTTATTTATTTATTGTTTTTTTTTGTGTGTTTAGTTGTCGTGTTTTTTTTTCTTTTGTGTGCTATGTTTAAAAAGAAAAATTTCTTCTGTTTCGTCGTTTGTAATTTTTTAGTTAAAGTGTAGTTTTGTCTTTATATTTTATTTTTTGTTCACTGCTTTGTCGAAATTAAAACCCGTTTTCTCTTTGCTTAATTTTTTCGTAAATAGAAAAGCAATGTGATCGTTTGATAATTTCAAAAGCTTTGAACAGATACTGCAGAAAGAGAAAAATATGCCAGCACCTGGATGCAAACCAGTCATATGCAATTGGACCATATTGCTTAGCACCTAAGCACTTAAGTCCATAGGAGCAAGTAAGACAGACGTAAATGATAAAGCCAGATGGAAACAACTGCTGACAGTGACCAGTTGAAGTAGACGAAGAACAACAACAACAACAACAATGAGAAAAACAACAAGAAGAAGAGTTAGCACCTAAGATAGATGAGCCCTCTAGTTACCATACTCTATTTCTCTGGTTGACACATTAAGTCCAAGGCTGAGGAGCGTGTTCACATTGCGGATCACCATTTGACGTGTGTTGATGATGATCCAGGATGAAAAGCTCAATAGTGAAAACATAGGACCGCGAGGAATCGAACCCCGTCCTTCAGTGTTGCAACGTGATGTGGTACCATTACACCATGGTGCCATACCATTGAGGCATAGAAATTTGGGATGTCGTCTGTTTCGATTGATGCCGCTACACAGCCCCCTGCTATAGGCAAAAGCATGAGACTCGATCGTTGTGTTGTCTCTGTTAGCTAACCCGACTCCAGTGAAGTGTGAGTTGAGTTGCGATGCTGGCGTCAGAAGTCATCAGTATTTGTCATCCCCGAATTTCTGAAAGTCGCCTCGATGAAACGAGAGATGTACAACTTGTTCTATAAAGAAAACAGTGACCGCAGATCAAAGTTCCAGTTGGTACCCTTCCATTTTTAGCTTATTGATTTTGAATGAAAGGAAAAGCTTTTCTCCAGCTTTAAAATTGGTGGTACGAAAACACACAAGGCTGTGGTGAATCTGTTTTTCCTGAAAAAAGGGGAATTCCCCTGGAACGCTCCGTCAGCAAAACACACGGGGAACTTCCTAGGATGACATAATCAGATATTCATGTCCCTGACTGTAAATATGGGATAGTCTATATTTCTTACCTTAAAATAAAGAGAGTATACAACTTTATGCTTTTTTGTTATTTACTCATACTGCTGTTTAGGTTTACATTTTGTTTTAAGTTCTTTATAGATCTTTGAAAATAATAAATTTTTGGGCCTTAAATGGGTCAAATCATTGCCATCAAACTTTCAAACTTATTGTTTTATTATAGATTCATTTTTAAGGTGTAATAAGCATTAAGGTAAAATTCTAGTTTAGTGACTTCTTGCTATCTTGGAGAGGGGTTAGGTTAGGAAGGTAAAATTCTAGTTAATTGACTTCTTCTTGATACCTCGTACGTGGGTTTGTATCAGATCAATGGCATTTGAGTTCTTTACTGGCTTTTCTTGATAAATGAATTGTCCCTTTTGATGCCATGAAATTACATCATGGTGTTGTTTCATCCTTTGAAGTAGCAGCAAAGCTTTCTTACGAAAAGTAGGTGGAGTAGCGGCTTTAAGCTCCTGCTCAATAGATGTTTTCTGCTCCTCCTTCTGCTCTTCTTCTTTCTTATGTTGATATTTTGCATCTGTTTTGCTCCTTTTCTTCCTGCGTGCTTCCTATGAAATCACATCGCTTTTAGCTCCTGCTCATTAGAGTTCCTATAAGAGGCTTCTGAGAATTAAATTTCTTTTGCTCCCGTCGTGATCTCTCAATATGGCTTATCATTGTCCTAAAAGCTGGAGAATGTCAGTCAACCTTTCAATGCAAAAAAGATTTACAACATTAGGAAGTACCGTTTTCTTCTTTCTTTCGTTGGTTTTTATAACATTATTTTGATTCAAATTGCTGTTTTTCTATATTGAAGACAAATTTCATAACTTAAGGGTATCTTACACTTTGAAGTAAATATGTATGCCCGCGGCTGTGAATATTGTTTAACAACTTTTCAATTCTTTCTTCTAAATTGCTGGTCCACTACAATGTCGTTACGATCAAACCTATTTTATTATTGCTATTAGAAATTGTCACCATCACTACCATTATCAAGAACCTATGCTGTTCCATTATTGGAAAGATTTAGTGTGTCCAGTGTGTCTAGTCGTGGGTTTCAATTTACCAGTTTTGTTTCTCCAAACACTGATCGAACACGTCCTCCCATCTCCTTGAAGTTCGACCAAAAACAACGCGGTAGATAGCAACATAAAGGTTGACATACGTTACTGTAAAATTAATTTAAGGAGGAACTATACTAAATAAAACACCTAGTTAGGAAACAATATTGACATAATCTTGATATGTCATATTTTGTTGTAAGGCCTGAGAAGCAGGCGATGCGTTCATACCACTTTGAACATGTGATGGCGAGGGTGCTGGAGGCTCATTACTAGGCAATGACCTTGGGGACTCTATCCCGACAGTTGTTTCGCTCTCATTATTATTAAACCCGTGTACAGAGCCAGTACTAGATTCCGGTGTGTATACACCAAGACTATTGGACGGTGATGTTGTTGAAACGTGATGTGAAGACCGGTTGAGTGTTATTTGCGAGTTTTGCGCGCAAGATGACAAAGACATAGCTGCACGCTGATTATTCTCTGTTGTAAGTATACTCTTTTCCGTCTAAGGTCACGACATGTGGGTCGCCAAAAAGGAGCCCTAAAATTGCAAAAAACAGCCACTAAAGTTGAACTGTTGACATTTTATCGGGGAATAAGACCGAGTACTCCAAACAGAGAAAAGCACTACCTATTGTTGATTCATCCTTATCTTTTTATCTACACATGCCCCTTTAATTTGTCAATAATTTATTCGTAAACTTCATTTAACAACCTTTGTTACATGCACGAATAGGAATTGCTTCAAAAGGAAACACAACATAAATAAATTGGTACCTTGAACAAAATAAGTTACTGATGCATCTCATTGATGTAGATTTTAAGTCAAACACTTGTAAAAATATCAGTATGTACATAGTAAGACTTTGTGCTAATTATTGCATTTGTTACTCAGTGTTATGCCTTTTCTTGTACTTCATCAGTGTGTTCCATAAAATTGAAAGAACATCGATACCGCTTTACTGTTATGTTTAACCTTTATGCATGGCTTTGACTTTTTAACCCTTCAGTATATAGATGTTCAACATTGGTGATAAGAAATGGCCTGTCCCAATAACACAATACTGGTAAGGTTGACAGTTCCCATCTACTTGAAATTCTAAATATGGAGAACTTTTCAGACTTTCTTCAAAAACTGTTTTCTAAGCTGTTCTTTAGGGAAAGATCAACAGCATGATACATGCTCAATTCACAATTTCACCCTCCGACTTCTTAAAGCACATATTTGTTGTTATTTTTCGTTTCTGTTTGTGGCACACCCTCGCAAGCGACGCTTTTGAATTGCCACCGATGGATTTGATTTGGATTTATGAAAATTAATTATTATTACTGCTCAGGGTCATATCCAGCAGAGCCTTTTCGGGCAAGGGTTACTTTTTCGGGGAGGGAGGGGGGTGCAAAGCCACTTTAAAAACACATAAAAAATGAATGGACATGACGGGGTCGATTCCAATTTAGCAGTAAAAGCAATACTCGCCAAAGCAAAGCAGATTAAAAGGCACCGTGAAGACGACTCGGACTCGGAGAATGAAGAAACAACCATTCCACCAGAACTTCAGGATGTATCAATTGAAGAGACTGAACATGTACGAGATCATTTATCACAAATCTTACCCGACACCAATAAACGAGTTTGGATGAGAAAGAGAAATGTGAAAAGTAAATACCACAAAGAGAGAAAGTAGGTGAAATTAAGTTATTCTCTTTATAATCAGTATCCAGCGAAACAGATGATACGAAATGCTCCTTATAACCTCTTGCCTGCAACCACTCCGTTAATTCTACCGATCTTTTATCAAAAGTCTCTTAACTAGAGCAAATTCTACGTAATCTAATTGCCTGGCTATATGGTATGGCCTTTTTGGTATGTTAAGAAAGGCATGACTTATGATGGAGATATTGGTTAGGGGGTTTGAAAAGGACATTAGGGTTAGAATGATATTATTTCCTTTACGATTTTGGTTGTAAAAGTCATTTTTATTTAAGGTATCCGGTCGATATGTAAAGTAAATTTCTGAGGAAGAATTATCTCGAAACGTAAAAATGGAGTTTCTGCGTCCCCACTTGACTCCACCGATCATAATTTGGCCCACAAGGCAAAAGGTTTGAACACCCCTGAACTACAGCGCATTGTATCTCCCTCGTTGCAACTTACGATTCAAACACAAGAGGGAGTGTTGTCATGTTTATGTGATAATTCCGTTCTCTCTGACAGTGGATAATGGAATGCACTTGGACGGGGGATTGACAGTTTTAAACATCCGATTTCCTTGAGGAATATGCTTAGTAAAAGACCAACACTGAAAATCGACCGAAGGAATCTGTTGCTCCCCCGTCCATGAACTGATTGGATGGCCGGAACTATCTATAGTAAGTGAATGGGCAGAACCGGTAAAGACGGATCAACGCAGTTATCTGCTCGTGCCGTAAATTTAATGCAACAGACGCAATGTGGACGCATGCGTTAAAAGGCTACTGCGTCATGAATTATTTCTATAAAAACACAAAGGACCAAGGCGCAGAAATTGTTGACAATAATTCCCTTTTCATACATGACTGAGGTACAATGGTATTTACAGTTGACATCGGTCCTATCATGAAAGATAAAACGTTTGCTAATACTAAGGCAGCAAGGTCAATTGACCTAGGGTTACAATTCACACAATTTTGACATTATATCTCAGGTCTGGAGTTGCTTAAGTAGTTGCTAAGGTATCGCTACAGGTTATCGTCGAATTTCCTTGTGTTGTAAATGATAAAATACCAAATTATGGTTGGATCTTTGATCTCTTTGTTTGACACATTATAAACACTGTGATATTTGTTATGTATCAACAGTTTGTAATCAATTCTTAATGAAAAACGTTTCTGGGTTTGTTTTCAGGCGTTTTAAAAATTGTCCCTCCTAAATTTGAGCTCTCGAGTTGCTTAGCTTGTTGCTTAGATTTTGGACCAAATCGAGGCCTCACACCTAAGCAACTGAGTTGCTTATTTGATGAAAACCTACTTAAATATAAAACAATTTCTGTTTTCGTTTGTCTGATAAGCTGATTTTAGCTTATTTTCAATGCTTTCTAAATTCTAAGATAGAAAACACAGCAAATTTCAAAAGTATAATTCATCGACTTGTGTAATACTTTTTCTTAGAGATTAATGAGAGAATATAAAACATAAAAAAAAATAAAACTTAAAAATAAAACAATTTCTGTTTTCTTTGTCTGATAAGCTGATTTGTGCTTATTTTCAAAGCCTTCTAAATTCTAAGATAGAAAACACAGCAAATTTCAAAAGTATAATTCATCGACTTGATCGCAATCATTTGAAAAATTTGCTACAAAAGCAAAGAAATTTTACCAACTAATTTTTAATCACTTTAAAATCAGTATCCTTTCATTGCACACATTATATAAAATGCATCAAAACGAAAAAGTCGGAACTTTTCTGAACAAACAAAATTGTTTGTTGCTTAAGCATTTTTTAATAACAAGAGTGACAGACTGTGGGAAAACTATGTAAATTGCAATTTCTATGTTGTGTTTCAGCCCTCTTTGATCATATAAATTCTTCATTAAAAGTTTTATGCTCTTGGTTTCAGACTATTGCCATGACCAGTGTCTGACGACTCCCAACTTGGTACAGCTGGTCTTTTGACATTTGGTTTTCTGTGACCATACCTTACTATTGTAAGGCTAGGAACCAACTGCCTATGAAGCACTAAAATTCAAAGTTAGGGATTACTAGCAGAGTAGTAATGAAGATCATACTTGTCCCAAGTTTAGAATATTTTTTTTAACACGAGTAAGGAGCAGCATTGAGTCTTTTATTAAAACCAACAATAACTCTGAGCATAAAGACGTTGTTGCCCCCCTCAAAACTATTACAGGGTGATCTTTTAAAATTAGGAAACATAGAAGTTGGGAATAAAGTTCCTCTATCACGATTGCTGTGATCAGTGTACGGCGAAAACGTTTAGCAAAATGAATCCGTTACTCAACGCAATATTCGAAATAATTATTGTTATGTTCATCTTGTCCATGCTTATCGTCACCTCTTCTGTCAAGTTAACATTATATACTTGTATTTTGCAACCTAAGTAATAATGAAATTTATTTCTAACAAATCTGTTCCTCATGTTGTCATTAGTAGTTCAGGCATTTGAAGAACGACAATCTGTTAGAAGTATTTCATTTCTCCTTTAATCCAGGTACCGCAATCTAGTAGTTTCCAAACGCAGCCACAAACTCATGTTGCTTTCCCTAGAGACTCTCAGGAGGGAGGAGGAGGTGCATAAATCCAAAAATATTTTCCAGGAGGAGACATGGGTTCAAGTGTCTCAATTTCGACATTCAGATTGAAAATCTTACTAAGACCCTGATTCTAACAGAGATCTAATATTTCCACCTTTCTAGTGAATTGCATTCATCAAGCAACTCTTTTTTATTGGCTATTTGGAATTTTGGGGGACATCATTCCTACAGCCGCAAAAAGTAGAGGGAATTGGAAGTAACAGAAGTAAGGGATCAATTATCTCATTTTAGCTCACCTTAAATCCCATTATGCAGGCTAAGACATATTTGACATAGTTTGCATACTCTAGATTCGTGCATTCCATGGTACACAAAGTGTTCAAAATAGACTAAAAATGCATATTTCACATAGTTTGCATACCCTAGATGCGTACATTCCATAGTGCACAAAGCGTTCAAAATACGTCAACAAGGCATATTTGACATGGTTTGCATGCACTATATGCGTACATTCCATGGTGCACACAGCGTTCAAAATACGCTAATAAGGCATATTTGACATACTTCCCCTAACTAATGCTTCAGCTACTAATTTTATTTATTTAGGATAAATAGAATAAATATTTTTATGGTATCCCGCATTAGGTATCACACCCAAAAATATATGCCTATAAAAAAAAACAAAAAAAAAACAAGCAAATGTAGAACAACCAAGTAACACCAAGACAAGCTTATCCTGTTAATATATTCCTCTACTCAGCAGCAGTAGGTAAACTAAATGTGATAAATTTTACCAAATCACAAATATTAACTCTTTGCGAAAAAGCTGAATGAACTAAAACAATTACAGATTTCATCAGTACCATGTGGCTAATTTTGAAAAACCCGCAATTTTAGACACACAATTCACAAAATAGATGGCGCTGCATCAACTTTTCGCGAACCTAATAGATTAAGTAAGTATTATTCCATATAGTTTTCGCTCGAGTCACTCTATTGTCACAATTGGTGACAGATTAAGGGACAGTCGATTAAATAGTATTTAGGTGAATAATATCTAAGCGCTAGCCTATGTGAGTAAAATATACTTTAGAAGAAATTGCATCATTGACAATGAAAACTATGATGGAAACACAGGAGCAAGCAGTTAGCTCCATCAGTAAATCATCTTGAGTTTAACATGATAAATTTTATGGGCATCCTGGAGACAATGTTCTGAACTGGATTGCAGCATTTGAAAGAAATGCATAGGCCAATGAACAAGGAAATCACCGTTGATTTTACAGTCGATGAAAATTTAATGAAGGTGGGTTTGTTGGCGTAAAGCAACAACTTATGGCGCCTGTTAAAAGGCAGTGCAGCTGCTTTACAAAAGATGGGGTATAACAACCTTATAAATAGTTGGGAGCGGAAGTATCATCTCTAGCATAAGAATTCTGAAGGCCCAAATGAGTTGGGGAGGAAGAGATTCTTATAATATTTAGTATATGGTCGGAGCAGTATTGTCTCTTTGCTGTACAGTAGCTTAGCTACTGGCTAGTCTTGCCTACCTTTTCCATTTTGAGGGTGGGGTAATATGGTATTCCCAACGATATCGTTGGGTAGTCGATCCTCGAGCAATTTTGCTAGCAATATTTCAACGATAAAACCAGTGTAGCTAAGCAACGCATAGAAAACAGCAAAGACGACTTCAAAATGAAGGACAACAGAATCTGAGAGTTGGTTGTGGCTGTGAAAATGAATTAATTTCTTCAAGAAAAAATTAGTGGGGAATTTAAAGGTTCTAAGAAGCACAGGGAAATTTGGATGGCAATGGCTGGCAGTTTGCTCGTAATTAGCGGCAAGTAGGTAATATTTTCTGTACTCTAAAGCTTTGGCAGTGGCAGTTCTTCAAGGTTAAGATATATAGACAATAGATGTATAGAGTGTACCTGCTTGACAAATTTGAACATGTTCAAACCTCATTAGACTTTAATATATGAGGCTCAACAATGCTCAACTTCACTCTCCAAGGTGCTCAAATGAGCTCATCTTTTAACAGGAGAAAAGTAGAATAAAGTCTCTGGTAGGTTAAGCCCATTTGGACAGGGCTTTATATGTAGTATGGTCTGTCCATTTCCAACAATGTTGTACACTATTTACTTACTTATATTGTATTGTGGTATAAAAATGTTTTTGTTGAGTCACCTTACCAAGCCTCAATACGTGCTTCAGTTTCCTGATGATGCCAAGATTGTGAGAAAGTTTCAGCTCAACAGCCTAGATGTGGTTTAGAAAGGAGAGGTTTTCGTCAAAGAATACACCTAGATACCTCTGCAAAACCCGTTTCTGGCCGCCTGATCGTTCCTCTAGAAGTCGTAGTTCCAGTTATTTCTGGATGAATAGTTCCAATCCTTGAAAAGAATAGCACAAACGATTAGTCGACATTTACTACAAATCGATTTGCCTCCATCAGGACGTAAGTTTCTTCTAAGACAATCTCTAGTTTTCTCTGGAGTGACGTCATGCCAGATTCTCTATCACTGCGGTGTGAAAGCTCCCTTAAGCGTGGTAAAACAGTGTTAGGGATGTAATATGCGATAGGTATTTTTTTATCAAACGCATTATAAAGCCGCCTTGCTGAATATTTTTACATACTTTGAAGTCATAAATGTTGTCTCAATAAAGAAAGGATAAGGGTATTCTCTTAGTAGAATGAGAGTCACTAACGTAAATATTAGATGGGCTGAGCAATGGGGAAGGCCTAGGGCAAAGGCCTCCCCGCATTTTCCAAAATTGTTTTTTTCTTATAAACCCACTCCCCGAATTTTGTCGCTATGGCTTTCAAGAGGAGTGTCAGACAAAAAAAGCTTTTAAGCACACAATGTT
Source organism: Alatinidae sp. Z8VKAUB7J3 (assembly GCA_010016025.2). Lineage (NCBI taxonomy): Eukaryota > Metazoa > Cnidaria > Cubozoa > Carybdeida > Alatinidae > Alatinidae sp. Z8VKAUB7J3. Next base: position 62,779,251 of record JAAAKM020721499.1, on the reverse strand, counting down.
TTCGCTATTTCGTGCGATATTCTTATGTTGTACGACAAACAAACTATTTGATAAATACAATATATTTGGACAACACCCAAGAGAAATAGAAAACATGTGACCATCGTGTCTCGAACTCTTGATCCACACTTTTGCGGAGTGTGATCTACCTACTTAGCTAGGTGACCTCCGATGGCACTGGCTGGAGATGTTTTCCGACAAGACCAACCTCCAGAAAAGTGCTTCTGGGGTCTTCTCAATAGGTCAAGCGAAGGCTGGAAGGCATCATATAAGTATAAAGATTGTTATTGCTTAAAAGTTCACTACTCCACATCCATAAAACGGAAGATCTTATAATAAAACGTATATTTTACTTCGAAGGATGCATATATCACGATCAAGTATGTCCCTTGGTATCCACTATGTGTAAAACTTCTGTTTTTATACTCACAAGCGCTTCTATTATTTCTTACACACAGTCAGCAACTAGTATATTCATAATTTATCAACTATCAGGGTTTGTTTTTGGCAAATTTGTACTCAAAGTCATTTCGTTAAATTTTAGATGGTTAGTCGGAAACTAAAATATTTGGAATTTACCAGCTAGCTGCCGTACCCACTGACTGGAGGAGAGTTCGCGAAAGATTGACACTAAAATCTTCACCTTAGCTTTTGAGCCTCGATGGCCCAATGGTTAAGGCGTTGGTTTAGTAATCATGAGGTCCCGGGTTCGAATCCAGTCAGCGCAGTTAAATTGCAAGCTATTGTGGTAATGCTCCACTCTTTGAGAATTATATATATATATATATATATATATATTGCTGATAATATGTATATGTCTGGCACTGATGAAGGCTCAAAGATGAAACACAATAAATATTAATCAATTAATTTCCTCGTACCCACTGACTGGAGGAGAATTCGTCTTACACCCACCGTAAATATCGTTTATATCTACTCTGTTGTGCCTCATTGAGCCACGAGGGAAATGATCATGATCTCAAAAAACATGTTGGTTCAATGTTTGTCTGCAGTATATCTACACAAATAGTGTCTTAGGCCAAAACGTGGCAGAAAGTCTTATGAACTGGTTGTAAAGTTTGGACTGGATCTGACTTTATTATGTCTATTGCTTTCTGAACAAGCAAGAATTGGTTTCGATCGTTGTTGGGAAGTTAATCTGAGAGGTGATTGCTGAATGGAATTCCATAATCAAATAAATCGTAGAGATGGCATCGAAAAAATGGCTAGGATTTTTAACATATTGCTCTTATATAAGAGCATTCATCCTTGAAGGGTACGGGAGTAAATAGCAAGGGATTGAGGAGGTATATTGCTCTTATATACGAGGACTCAATCTTGAAGCGAACGGGAGTAAAGAGCAAGGGATTGAGGAGGTATCAACCTCCCTGTGTATACATTTTCAGATTTAATTTAGTTCTTTATGCCTGAATAAAGAATCGGGTCTTTTTACTCGTTATTATTCGGTTCGTTATGTTATTATGTCATTATGTCATTTTCATTATGTCATTATGTTATTATGCCATTTTCATTCGATAAGTATTCTTAGTTTCTGTGACTTGACACGTCACTATACCGTACGCGTTGGTAATCCATCTTTGGTTAATTCCGGGTGTGATAGAAGGTAGTGCAAAGTAGAATGTGATATGTTTAGTTGCACAAAGCTATATTTTATTACGTGCTTTACACATGAAACTAAGCTTCAGAAATCATTCCGGTTATCTCGCTTACAAGTTATCATCAAAGAAAGATATTTATAATTAGATAGCGTTTGCCGCCTGAATCGCGTATTTCTGATATTCAAAGAAAGATACAAGACATGATTTACAGTATCAGGATAATATTGCTGATAAGAGGCATAACTGGGACAGTTTATATCTGTCATTAACCTTGAAATTCACCCTTTGACAAATTATTACATTAGCTACGCTTCTATCAAAACAACAGTGACCTACTGACTTCGTTCTAGACTAGGAGTAAGTCGTTGACCTCACAATGAGAACGCAATGATTGAAAGGAACTTCGTTATAACGGAAAGTGGCCGCATTGATTTAAAAGGTATATTGTTGCATGATATCCATTCTAATAGATTGTAATGCAGAAATTCGTTCTGTTTGTCCGATTATTTGCATTTTATTTGGGTATTAAAGCGATATTTTAATTTTTTTTGAGTGTTTTTAAGCGTGATTTCCATCCAAGTTTGATTGCCATAGACACAAAACTTCAATCTGATTACACTCAGAATAGCTAATAATCAGGTCGCTGTACTTCTTAAGTGGTCAATCTTAGTGAATTAATTTTTTATTTTGTAAACTCATTAGAGAAACTGGACCATTCCTAGGTTAGTGTTTTGCGGTACAGTGATAGTATGTGAATACGTATAACAGTATCATTTCTAAAATGTTTGCTTTTGTAGATTCCAACCAATCCTGAAAATAAAAAAAACGAAAATTCTTCTTCCCCAACTGCCTTCAAATACTATTACTAATACGTATTTGCATCCATGCACTCATTCATACTTCATTGCAACATGTGCAATTTATAAGATTCTCATACCGTATTTTCTTCTTATTAGCGCCCCGGGCGCTTATTTAAAACTTCACCTACAATTTGCGGCACTTATTAGAGGGCGGCGCTAATAAAATAATTTTACTTCAAGGTGCGGCGCTAATAAGAGGAAGTACGGTAATCAATTTTTCATAATAATCGGTACTCAAGACGAGTATGAAATAGACATTAGATGAATATTAGTTTTGAAAGCTAGATAAAATCTTACTCTTTTAGATAATCAGAATTTGGACTGCCTTAATGACTTGTGTCTTTGAACTAATCAGAATCTACTAAAACAAAATGAATTGAATAGGGATAGTGAGATATCGAATTCTTTCTGTCTGCATAGCAAAGGTTTTCTTGCTTTTATGTGGACTGACTCCAGTATGGCCAAATGAGATGCAGACCTGGTCTTTCCTATGATACGGAAGCAATCGTCCGTGTACACTTTGGCACAGTCTGGGTTCTCAGGCAAGTGCTGCCCTATGGCAGAGTCACATTGCTTAATGGTGTTTTTGGCCTTTAAAACCCAAGGTGGTTGTTTCCTTTTAGAAATAGAAAGACGTCTAAACAGAAATTTCAATTCTCTATGTGACTGGTTTATTGATAATAAACCAAGCATTCACTTCGGTGAAGACAAAACTAAATGTATTTTGTTTACAAAAAGAAAAACAGGAAACAAGCACCACACGCTGAAAGTCATAAGAGCGAATAATATCATTGAACAGCATAGCAGTGTATCCTACCTAGGATGCACACTTGATGAGAACCTCTCTGGTACATCGATAGCTACTAAAGTAATAAGTAAAATAAATGGAAAACTGAAATTTCTGTATAGACGACAAAATTTTCTTGATTATCCCCTAATGTTTAGGTTATGTCGTAAATATTTCAATTACTTGTCAAGTAGCAGCACATCGTGGTATATTTTTAAATGTTAAACGAAGCAGAAAAGTAAAGAAGTACGTTTCTGTACTATATCGATCTATGAAGTACATTATACTAAGACGTCAAATGAAAACATCGCTTGCCCAGACACGATTGAAAACCTGAGTCAAAAACAAGGACTTCAGAATACAATAATTGAAAACAACGGAAGAAACACAGTCGAATAGTCAAAAAGATAACTGATCAAATCATAAACATGTTAGGGTATCACTGGAGTGCAACGTAAACAACCCACTCTTTGAGAATTATATATATATATATATATATATATATTTAGATATATGTGTGACGATCACGAAGTGTCTGCCTGAGTCCTTAGTGAAGTCAAGGGCTGTAATTCAACTTATCTTTAAATAAAGACAAGAAAAGTATCCTAGCTGTAAAGATTTGCAAATAATCTACGATATCTCCTGGTTGAGTTTTAGGCTATGAGGTGGAAATTTATATACATGATAAATAAATATATATATATATATATTTATATTTATAGATATATATTAGAGAATTGTTTGTGCGTTTGCGTGATATGTTCATAAAGATAGATATAGGGGGTGTTTCCCCCTGTTTTCTAAAGTAAGGCAAATTTTCCCAGGCTCGTAACTTTTGATGGATAAGACTAAACTTGGTGAAACTTATATATTTGAAATAAGCATGCGATTCTTTTGATGTAGCTACTGATATCAAAATTCCATTTTTTAGCGTTTTGGTTACCAATGAGCCGGGTCGCTCCTTACTACAGTTCGTTACCACGAACTTTTTGATAAATCGTCCTTCACTTTCAAAGTGTCACAAACTTTTTCATCCTTAGCAATATTTTCCTGTATCTTTCTCACAGTCTAGTGTATTCTCAAAATACTCGCGGGATCACAATAATATGTTGTGAGGAGTTGAAAGGAATTCTAGAGGTGGAATTCAGTGAAACGTTGGGAGGAGTTCGGTACAAAGGGGGAAAGGCAAATTCAAGTGTGGGTGATAGAACAATTACAAAGCTGACAGAAAAAATGGAAAACTAAAACTTAAAATGTAAAAGAAAAAGGCCCAGAACAAATAAGGTACGGTTTCTGCAGGAGCAGTATTGCAGCAGCAGAGCCAGTACTAGTAGTAGTAGTAGCAGTAGTAGTAATAGTAGTAGTAGTAGTAGTAGTAGTAGTAGTAGTAGTAGTAGTAGTAGTACGACTTACCTTTAGCAGTTTCGAAAATAATAATAAATGGCCGAGTGATAATGCTTGAACCATAGGCTCTCAATATTTCTATCGAGAACATTCTTAATATGACTTAAAGGAAAGTGGAACAAGTGTGCTTTAGAGCCTTTTGCGTGATAAGAAACCTAACACCGTCGTAAGGCAACAACCCAAAATATAGCACATGTAACTGGCCATCAAAAGACGTACACAGAACTGGGCCGGCCACATCGTGCGAGTTTGGACAACATATTTGTAGCCAGGGGGATTGAGTGGCTTGAGAGAGAGCGCAAAATGCAGAGACGGTATGAGCCACGTTTACTGACAGAAGACAATGAAAAACAAAATACAGTAAAGGAAAACCCCTAAATGCAAAACCTCTCAAGGACACTTACAAAAGCATAAACCAAAAGCACTGCGCTAATGTGACCAACCAATTTGAACGAGCAGATACTCCATTTTTCATTAAATGTAGTCTTAGCTTTACTATTCTTAGTACTTATTTAGCCTGCTTACGTCCTACCACCTCATTCTAGTTCATTGCTAGTAAGCTAACTCTTCAATGACTGCAGCTCGGGGTATGGAAATTGGAAGAAATTAATAATTTATTAAAACGTAAAACATAATAACATTGTTCCTTGGTTATAGCTTTGATGGTATTTCATTGGCGGAAGTTACCGATCTGGAGAAATGACGGCCCCTTAATTACGGGCTGCAACACTCAAACACTTGGTTGGTATTGTCTAATAGTTTCATTATTATCAACTCATGTGACGCAATTTTTCGATTAGTATGTTAAGAGTTGGCCATAGCCTTAACGCCCCCTCTTAACAGCACATTTAATCTTCCTGCAAAATGACAACCTGTGAAGTAGAGACCGATGAAGTACGGGCCGCCGATTCCGAAATTTTGACGAGATTATCGGATTCTGTCTGAGTGGAATCCCATAAGATTAGACCTACAAAGTTCTATGATTTCCTAAAAACTCACACACATGGCTCTGTACAAGCAGGTAAAGCAACTGCTGCAGCAGTCATCCCCGAGATAAACCTTCGCGTTTTGAAACTGGTCCTTGAAAGTTCCTCTGTTCTCAGAGCTTAAATAGCCGAATGAATAAAGCCCTAAAGGTAGTCCACGTAAACCCTCCTTTCAGAAAAAAGGCCCTTGTATTCTCAGGATTCTCAATCATCCCTATAAATTATTAAGAAAATTCATTTTAAGTCACAGACAGAACTTCCATCGGTTTCACTGAAACTTGCGGCTGCGACGATGTCTTCCCACTCCGGCTGTATTGACTCGAGAAGGTGCCGCAGGTCGTTGGTGTAGGTACGACGGAGTGTATTTTTGGGTCTTCCTCTGCGGCGGGTGCCTTCGGGTAACCAGAAAAAAGTAGACTTGGGAATTCTGGAATTTACTTTATTATAGACATCAATTCCACGAGATCTCAACTCGAGAGGAGAACAATACAGCAATTCCTCTTCAAAATTATCTGCACTTTTTTAGCGAACCATTAGTATTGTAGCGCCTTTGTAGCAAACCATTAGAACTATTAGTAGAACCATGTAATTGTTTAAAAAACTTTTTTTTTAGTAAAATGGTTTCGGTAAAATGCACAACTCAAAATCAAGAGTACATATAAATTTGGCAGAGGAGGGTGAGCCCTTCCCCCAAGAAAAATATAAAATATATGGCTACGGTCGTGGTAAGGATCGCTTTTAAAATATTAGGCTACTTTTAATGAAGTATTTAGTAAATCTTGAAATCGTCAAAAGTGAGTTTAGCCAAGTTTTGGCAGATTAGGGTAAATCCCTCCCCCAAAATAATCTGGTTCGAGCCATTGTAAAGACTACCCTGTTAAAGATTACTTTCAGTAAATCAGTGGAAGGCAATTGATAGATTTATATTTACTGTTCCAAAGATCACCAAGACTTAATTCAAATCCAACATTATATTAAGAGAGTAACTAGTTTTGACTAATTTTCCTTTACAACAATGCTTGCAACGAGGCAGATAATATAAATAATGTAAATATCGACACCCCTCATCTTACAGAATCTAATGAAACCAATTTTTTACGTATTACAGATCCATCCTAAAATTTTACAAAGTTCTAGCACGAAATACTGTTTATTTACATATTTCACATTTCAAAAGTCCTTCTCACAGTACAGAAGGCAGATGCCACTACGAGGATCAAAATTTCAATACAGCCGTTTTATCCAGCATAGTAAAAAAAATCTAATAACTATGTCTTTCAAGACGACTTAATCCCCCACAGTGTCCTGTGGAAGGGCTCCAATCTATGAGCTTTCCCCAGTGTTTACATATAGTATTGGTTATTGGGAAGTATACAGACGTTTTAAGGAGGGATTTTTTCTGGTAGTGAGGGGTGTCGGGGGAGGGGGTTACGTGGGAGGATCTTTTTATCGAGGAACTTATCATGTGGGAAGAGAATTTCCGTGAAGGGGGCGCTGGATTTTTCAGCATTATTTAAAAAAACAATGTCACTGACGTTTGAGAGTTCAACAACATTGCCGCCGGCTGTAGCGGTGCCAGTGAACGTTGTAAATTTTTCCAGCCCCTTGCAGACCGAAATCAAGCCCAAAGCACCATCAACTCACAACAAAAGCATACACAAGTGTGAAAAGTGTGATAAAGTGTTCAGTTGTCAGAGTAAACTAAAGCGACATGCGTTCACACACAATGACGAAAAACAATTCACGTGTGAACAGTGTGGTAATAAGTTTACCACACCTTCGAACTTAAAAGCACATATAAAAATACATACTGGTGACCGCCGTGTGATGAACTGTAAAGAACAAGAAAGACTAACAGAGAAATTATGTGGGAGGAGCCAGGATGGGGGGACTGCGTGGGAAACACCGGTAAATAATCGTAATAATTTCTCCCTTATGTGTTATTGTTGCGTACTGTACTCAGCACTTACATTTGAAACATCTTTTATGGTCCCTATGTGCGTCTTCGGTACGTTGCGAGATGACAGTGCTCTTTAGAACATCACGAAGGACCGTCGAAACTAGTCTTAAAATGTTAATTTTTATGACTCTGTCGACAGTAACGTAACCTTCTATTTACCGTTATTACGTGATGGCTGTTACTTGAATCTGTTTACTACATAAATAATGTGTTGTATAAAAGATACGGTATATATAATATAGTAAAATATTGAGGAGAGTGACTTAGGAACAGCTCATATTTAGAACGTAGAAAGCAAGAATTTGTTTGCTGCGAAAGGTTTTGTTGCTGGCTCTCAAATCGGCAACAGGAGATGTTTGGTCGCAGCTTCCCTCTAGTAGTCGCCAAGGTTGGCAACGTTTTGCATAATTAAAGACTTGTTTAGGAATATTTTCCCGTCTGGTATTAAATCCTAGTGCTCGACTTCTCAAAACTGACTTTTGCTGCTAAACCGCCGCAGTAAATCTTCCAATAGAAGATTACTAAATATGCCTAATAATGTGATGTTGTGTTATAAACAAATAATAGAAATCTTCTAAAGAAACCATGAGTAAAGAAACTATGAGTAAAAATCTTATCAAACAAAATTTACAAACATTTAATTCAGAAAATTTACGTAAAGAAGTGAGTTGTAATTAAGAATAGCTGCATATAAGCCAGAGGTTACGTCGTTATCCGTAAACCAAATATTCAAAGTGTGTGTAGTCATGTGCCCAGCGACAGTTTAAATTGACGCTAACAAAAGGGCATACAACTTTTTTTCTAAATCCCCTACTTTCCCTTGAGGCAAAATGGATATGAGATCGCTTTACTAGAAATTCGTTGAGTCAATCCAAATCATTGTGATACTCCCACAGATAGGATTGTAAATTCATCCAGAAATAACACAAGTAAACACACATCTCTTAGACAACAAGTCACTGGGGAGTATTCCGTATTTTTGTTAAATTAATCACCCAACTAATTAACAGCCATAAAATTAACGCTTTCGGATTTTTGAAACAGCCTTTTATGAAAGCGTTTTGTAGTCGGAATAGGCCCAGGGGACATGATTAATAGAAGGTGTAGAGAACAGGAACTCAGTTTGATCATTTGCCTTTAAATATTGCCAAGCAGGGGGTCTGGAGAGGAGGTGGCTCAACTTACCCCATGGCACAACTTACCCCGGTCTCCCCTACTGTTCTGTCATACTGTTCCATCATACTGTTTCGTCATACTGACTGTGATGAGGTTTAAAATTGTGAAGTCAATAGAGTTGGTGTATTGGTGACTTTTCTTGAGGTGGGTTTACAGTGACATCTAGAAAACCTCGTTATCGAGGGTTTGCTAAATTTTAAAACTTACTTCTAAGCCAGGTTCATTCGATGTCACTGCCAGGCCACTGCTTAGAGAACTTTAACACTTGTGATGAACGCGCAATTGAACAAACACAAACCTTTCTCTGCAAGTGAACTTAACTCTCTAAAGGCACGGTTAAGTGATTTGGCTCGTGCTTACTGTGGCACTCCTATCGACCTCGCAGATTTTTTCATTGCATAGGGAACTTTGTCAGGCTTTAAAACCGCTTAGGAACAACAAAGAGATCCTCGTCACAAAACCTGGTAAAGGATCAGGGGTCGTTATCCTAAACCAAAAAGATTACATCTACAAAATGGATAACGTACTACAGGATTTCAGCAAATTTCAAAAATTAGGTAGTGTTGAAAAGAACGACAATACACACAGAAAGGAAGATATCGAAATCACAAATATATTCATCTAACCACATTCCACAACGATTCTACACAAACATAACTTTACAGGATATTTATACGTAAGTTCATAGGGAACTGAGGGCCACGTGTTACAGCATGTAGATTACGACGCACTTTTTTTCAGGGACCCCAATTATAATACCATCAAATAGGTAATGCTGCCGCTAAGTACCCGTATACAAAATAGTGCGTCCGAATCGCATAACAAATGCGGGAAACGGCTGTTCGAATATGCAAAAGGCCGTCGGAAACGCTGGGTTACGAACAGCATAACGAACTGAGACGTACACGAATTAGCTTTCTCGTTCCTTGGGACATGATGATTTTGTACCTTATGACATCAAAAATTGCCTCGCTCTGAAAAAACTTCGTTAAAGAATCACGTATGTTAACTGACAGGCTAACGAAAACCAAAGTACCAGCTTGATTCCTTGAGACAAAATGAACAAAATATAAAAAAATTCTGACCACTTAAGGTGCACTTTAAGAACACAAGATTAAGAAATTTTTGAGTGTTTACCACATTGGTTTACAAGAGCATCAGATAGCAGCTGAAATGGTAACAGTCTTCCACTATATCTTTTTCCTCAGGCGCTAAAGGTAATTTCACTCAAAGAAATAAAATAATTTCAATTTAGACGCTAAAAATAGCAGTCACAAGTTCAGCTGCAGAGCTACGCTTTACACAATGATCATTTAATTTCGTTCGCCTAAACATTTTTTAAAGCGGATTTTAATAAGAGAATAATAAACGGGTTTTTTGTCATTATTGAAACCGCAGATTCTGTGGCCACCGTAGTTCAACTCAAAGAATAAAATTGTTTCAATTTAAACCTTAGAAATAGTAGTCCCAAGTTCAGCTGCAGAACTACACTTAACACAGTGACCATTCAACTTAATTTCTTAATTCTTTTCTTTAAGATCAGACAATAACCGATTTATAACTGTCTATATACGGAGACAATTAGCTTAGACCCAGTTGAAATCTTCGTTGTGCGTGTATTTTTATTAAATTTTTAATGTATAGAGATTGTATTTTGATGCGGTTAACTTCTGTTAAATATTTAATTGAATGTGGTCGTAGCGGCCCCCCTTCCATAATTTTTTGTTGTAGTTTCCATAATGTTGTTACTTGCATAATCTTACTTTGGTATATTTTGTTTAACCTAATGTCAATTCTCGAGTGTGTATTGGCTAACAAGGAATATTAATTTTAGTTGTAACTGATAGCACCTGATTTAGACAACGTTAACTAATAAATATTACACGAAGTAGCAAACACTTTGTGTATTTATAAACTTTTTTTGTCAGCCACGTCTCATGGATCAATCTTCAGAAATGATCACAATGACCACGAAAAGTACACAAGGAGTTCGCCAGTTTTTTTTCTGCCGTATCCGTTTTCTGTACCCTAAGCAAATCTTTTGATAACATGAGTAATAAAAGAGACAATGCTAGAAAAACTTGTATTTGACAAGGATTAGTCTTTAATAAAGCTTTCTCAGGCGAATAGGGTAAACGTCAGATTGAACTTAGGCCCCTAAGTACCGTAAATGGATAACGTAGTTCCGGCTGTGACGTGGAGCCCCATTCTCATCAGAATTCTGACATATGTTGAAAACCATTTAGAACTTTTTAACTCTTGATAAATTCCCAATGAATAGAAACAGTGTGCTTGATTAATTATTATCATTATCATTATAACTGCAATCATCATCATCACAACCATCATCATAGTCATCAAAAATGAAGCAACCATTTTGTAATTCACCACCCTGGCAATATTGTATCTTCTTTTAAAATTAGTCTTGGTGGCACTATTTTTACAAAACAACATGAATTTTGGAGTCCTTGTATGACTTTCATTACAGCTAAGATGAAAAATTCTTCAACAAGGGGCGCAAAAAATGTGGATAGTGACATTTTCATGGCTAAAGAAGGTTCACATACATTGGTAGAAAGAAAGTCATACGAACGAAAGAACATTCGAGTGTCACTGCTTTCTCTGTTCAATAACGGAGTCATCCATTGAACATGCTATGAGAATTATTCAAGTGCGAAGTAAATAGAAAGAGACATGAGACAAGTGTAGGAATACGGAAAATTGAGTGTGGTATTTAGATGTTTCATTAATCGGTTGATCATTTATATTTCTTATTCAGATCATTAAGCAGAAATTATCTTTTTAAATCATATTATGTAAGTTGAATGTTTGTACTTTCTTGTATTTTAGAGTCTAGTATTTCTAGTTTATTGAGTAAATTCTAGTTTATTGACTTCAGGTTATCTTGGAAATCGGTTAGGTTAGGGAAATGAAACTTTCAGGAATAGTGCTAAAGTATATCCTAGGAAGGTATTTTGAAGTAGCCGACCTACCTTCACTCCTCCCTCTAGAGGTTCCTGACCCTTGATGACCTTTAAAAATATGTGTGTCATAAAGTGAAACCTTGTAAAATAGATCTTCTGCTTGAATGAAGGGTAACTCACCCGCGATCCCGACCTGGAAAAACCGGTTGATAAAGTGGAAAAGGAACGCGAGCCGGATTACATTACCGAGCTTCGTAATAAGGAAGATATTCCCGAAAGCGTAGTAGAAAAAGACCCGGCAACTCGCGATTTTTATAATGAGTATGACGAATACAGCGTATCGGTCATTGATCGGGAAGATTTCGAAAAATATTACGACAAACTGAAACCGGAAGACCAGACGCTCCTGAACAAAGATTTCAATTATTACGAAGTGCGCTTTTCCAACCTCGGCGGATTGGTGATGCCCTGGGTCCTGGAAATTGAATATGATGAAAAGGTCTACCCTGACGAATGTAAAACAGATCGAATCTAGCACTTTTAAGCTAGTAGGAAGTTTCCTATTGCCTGATGTAATTGCCTGGAAAACTGTGCAGATGCTTGGATCCAAGCCCGACTTTATCGCTTGCAAAAACAGTTGTAGATTCTAAGGGTTCAGTGATAAATCAATATCAATGTGCATTCGTGGCAATATTAACGGCCGCAATGGCATACTTAGTACACCACAGAGTGAACTCGGCGATGGCCCAACTCGGTGATAAACGCGGGTGAATATGTATTTCGGGTCGGTACTAAATAACGAGCGTTTATAATACTCGGTAATATAACTTAATTTTGACATTTTTATTATAGACTTGTGGGACGAGAACCTCTTTCTGAAATTATTTTTTCTCGCTAAAAAAACGGGCTAAGATGAGGCGTTTAATAGTAACGATTGAAGTCTGAACAAAAATTCTGAACCAAAATTAGCTATGAATCGCGAACAAAGTAATTGAAGCAAGAGAAAGAAAACAAACAAATATAATCTCGCACAGAATAAAGGAATAACAACAAAACTGGTAAAAAACTGAAAAACAACTTACCAGGCACTTCCCGGTGTCAGGGTGGCAACGATTTGAACCCAAACCAAAAAAATTTCCCTGAAAACGTCTGTACACTTCCCAATAACCATTACTGTATATAAACACTGGTCAAAGTTTGTAATTGCAGCCCCTCCCCCAGGGACTGTGGGGGAGTAAGTCATTCCCAAAGACATAGTTATTATGGTTTTCAACTATGCGGAACAAAATGGCTATTTCAAAATTTTAATCCGTTGACTTTGGGAAAAAAGAGAGCGTGGGAGGGGACCCAGGTGGCCTCCAATTTTTTCGGTTACTTAAAAAGGAAAGAACTTATAATTTCCGTTAGAATGGGCCCTCTTGCGACATTCTAGGTTGAGTAACAAATTCATTTTGCTAAACCTTTTCGTCATACACTGATCACAGCAATCGTACGGAGCGAAGTGAGAAAGCATTAAAAGTGAATTTATAGGAAATGGGAAAACCAGAACACATCGTAGAAAAAAACAGGCATGAAAGCGACACCTTTTCTGCCACTCATGTTATTGAAAAGGCGTCAATTGAGTGTCGACTTCTTTGTTTTGATGAATGCGGGGACTAAATCGGTAAGATAAAAGAAGATTGAGCTTTAACTAATACCCTATACGAATCCTATCGAATTCCAGCTCTTTTCCGGATTCTGTTTTGGGACTCCTCGACCGGGAGCTTTTATCAAGACAAAATAAATTTAAGGAAAAAGAAATATTAATAAAAAAAAATCATCTAAAGAAAACGACAACTAAATCACAAGAGAAAAAAGAGAACAAACAACAAAACCAAATATATAAATACAACTGACATTTTAAACACTTCCACAACTGCAAATACTATAATTGTTTGAGTAATCAAAAGTTAATTGTCATTTTCTTTAGATGGTTTATTTTCAAAAATTGTTTCTTTTTCCGTAATTTTTTTTCCCCGTTCAAGTTCAAGTTCAAGTTCATTTATTTATTAATCGCACATAGTTTAGATTTTCCTTATTGTGTTTAAGCTTTATACATTATCCTTGTTCAATTATCTCCCTTGAAAGTTCTGTCGAGGTGACACCAAAAATGGTCGGGAAGATACCTTGTTCTTATTATTTTTTCTATTTACTTCAAGTGTCGTATTCTGTAATAGGTAAATCGTCAACTCGTTTTAATTTTTTTTTTTTTTTTGTGCTTCCCCGCAGGTGTATCTTCGCGCAGTTCAAGCCCCGATATGCAGGCTGTTGACACGTTCGAACCATTCCCACCTTTAGAGGTAAAAGATGATTGTGTGCGGAAAATAGTTATCTTGTGATTTGAATAGCCAAAAATAGCCAGTAGTTTATTTTTCTCTATTCTGTGCCCGAAGAATTCCAAACTAGGGTTTTTATAATATTCGTTCATGTAATAAGAGGTTTACTGCTTTTTGCTCAAAATTTAGAAAAAAATTGTGCAAAATACTCTTTTTGTTATTGAATTGCTTTGTTATTTAACTTTACCAAATCCTAAAGTTAATCTAAGCAAAAAAAAAATTGATAAGAAGTATCGATATATCGATTATAGTATGTCGAAAGTAAGAATACCGAATTTATTTAATTTTTGATTCTTGATAGGAGGAGCCCTTTCAACTGCGCTACCCCGAGACGTCAACCGTGACGATACTCAACGGTTTGGATCTTGCGCCCTTTTTGGCCATTGGCCGCGAACCGCTCAACGCTGCCAGCTTTTCTATCGGTACGGTAGGCCGTCTGGCTGCGGTCAAGAATCAAGCGCTGTTGATTCGTGCCTTTGCACAGCTTTGCGAGCATCATCCTGGAGGTACCTTAACGCTGGTTGGCGACGGTGAAGCGCGCGAGGAGCTGCAAGCATTGACTCGTGAACTGGGCCTGACGGAAAAGGTGACCTTCCATGGCTTTAGCGATGAAGTGCACCGCGAGCTCATCTCTCCTTGTTAACAATCAAATCAAGCATTAATATTCCGCACCTAACTCTCAACACTAGAATGGTACTGTAGAAATATCATGGCGTACACATTTTGGGATGGCAAGATGCTTACTTTTGCAGTCTAATCTGCCTACGTTTCTCTGGACATATGCTGTAATAGCATCTGCCTACATACGTAATCGGTACTACAATCCAAAGACTAAGTGTGCCCCTTTTAAGTCTTTACCAGGAACAAGACCCAACATTGCTAACATGCAAAAATTTGGCAGCACTTGCTATGCTTTTGTGCAAAGTCCTGCTTAATTGAATGAACATTGCAACGACTATGAGAGTGTTATGGCTGTTACAATAAAGTCATCTTAATCATATTTGCATCGTTAATTAACACCTTCGTCAGTAAAAACTAAACAAAGCAGTTTTAAAGCATATTGGCTAAAGCTCAAGCTCTGTGTGATACTTTAACCCTTACATTCCATCCAAATTATTGGGCACTTAAAATTGATAAGGTTTATTCAGCCTCTCCATGTGAAGTATTATCGCATATCCGTATATCTACTTGTCAAGGAGCATTCTTACCCAAATGGATTGTTGTTTTCTGAAGTACAAAGCTACTTTGCCATTAGGTTTAAAGCTTCTATGAGCCAAATAATTAAAGAAATATAAAGTTACAATTGCTGGAATCACTGAAACACATCTATCTGGTGATGGTGAGGAGTACATTGGTGAAGGGCGCACACTGCTCTGGTCTGGTGGTCACCAGAAACGAGGAGGTATTGGTCTAGTGCTGAACAATGCCACACGCAAGGCCCTCCTGTCATTTGCACCAGTAACACCCAGGCTCCTAAGAGCAAGGCTCAATAGTAAACATGGAAAAATAACGATTATCACCTGTTACGCCACCACAAATGAAGCCAAGGAAGAAAATAAGGATGACTTTTTTTTAATGTTAAGTTTGGTAGTTTACCTGATCAAATCCCTCAAAATATAAGGAAAGCTAAAATCAAAACATGTGAAGGCATGAGATATTTTAACAAAGTCGAGATGATAGGACTGGATAAGGGATAAGTTTAAGCAATTATAGGAGCAATGAAAATATCTATTTCCAATGTTGAGATATGTTAATTTTGATGATATACAAGAATCATTTCATTGTGAATGTTTGGAACATATACACTTGGTAGGTTGGTGATAATCTTTAAGACTAGAATGGTAACCTTGAGACAATTTTAGATGGTCTAACACAATTGCAATGAATACAGTTGTTTTAATTTCACTAATAGAAGAGAAATTGAAAATCAAACTGCATGCAATGCCAACAAAAATGAGACTAAAAAATTACCTCTGTGACTTATTGTTGTTTATCACGCAAGTTTGTCTATGGCAGTATATCACAATATCAAGAGAAAGCATATTAAAAATATGCTATAATTTATCCACGTAAGATTGTGAAACCATAAAGATTCAAAAATTTTGAAAGATGAACATTTTGAACGTGCGCAAGAATGACGCCATAGCTGAAATCGGTGCCTGTAGAAGAATCTCCAATTATTCACCAATTATCCCTGATGGATTATGTCAGTTTCTAGCCAGCCTTAGGCATCCATGAGGGCCCAATAACAATAAGTAAGAATTTCAAAGCTAAACTGAATTTTAGCAATAGCATCCATTTACGTATAGAAAAACTTTCTCTTTTAATTCTATACCTCCAAGGAGTTACAAAATAGCCACAAATCCTGTAACAAAACAGTATGAGAAACAAATAAATTAGTAAACCAATACCTCACCTTTGAAATGTTAGCACAGTACAGATTTATACGGTATACATTTTCACAATACTTACAAAATATTTCCTGCTGTTTGTACCAATTCTGCACCTAAATTATAGTTTGCATACAGTAGAGGCGTATATTACATGATGCACAAAGCGTTCTTAACAGGCTGATGAGGCATATTATACTGAGTTTGCAAACACTAGATGCATACAGTTCATGGTGAACAAAGCTTTTAAAATAGACTAATGAGGCATATTTGACATAGTTTGCATACATTAGATGCGTACATTCCATGGCGCATATTGCGTTCATAATAGGCTAATGAGACATATTATACATAGTTTACATACACTAGATGCGTTCATTCCATGGTGCACAAAGCGTTCAAAATAGGCTAATAAGGCATATTCGACATAGTTTGCACTGGAAGGTTATCGAATACTGAGGAACTAAGGTGTGGTAAAAGGTATATATACAAAATGGATGGCAATAAGGGAATACCAACTAGGGTAAGTGATATACGATTGTGCCAGTGTGTATGAAAATAGCAGTAAATATTTGTAGTGGGCTGCGCTGAATGCTAGATACGACATACCAAATAAGGGGGGAAATAATGTGAATTGCCTGTAGCTCACTGTGCATAAAGGTATAGCTTATACGTGCGAAACTAGTGTCTAAGGGAAAACAGGATTTTAGCTGAGAACAAAGGCGGCTTTAGAGCTTAACATGAAGGTGTTATTCCATTCCAATGTCTAATTTTATTCCAAAAAGTTTAATTATATTTATTTTCAATTTTCATTTCGCTTAAAAGTTTCTGCATTTGTTAGTTGTTACAACACATTTTCTGAATCAGAAATAATTTATGCAACAAAGTTTTTCCGTCTAAGTTATAACAAGTCTCCGATAGCGCAAATAATAGAGCGTTTGACTCGGTAGAGGAAGGTCTCGGGTTCAATGTTCGGAGCATTCTACATTTTTAATGATTCTATATCATGAAAAGAGAAATCACCAATGCTACAGCACAAACACAAACACAAAAAAAAAAAAAAAAGTAGAATCTCCCAATCTACAAAGAAGGAGAGGTTTGAAACCACCAGACATCCCCGACCGTCCTTTAGACGTCACCTAGTATCTTGTCAAACTCTTGACAAGCCGTTGTTCCACGTTTCAGGCTTCGGATGAGGTTTCCATTTTAACTAGCAATTTACCAACTCTACAGCCCATAATAACAGCCCAGATTTCCTTCTCTACAGTGAAGTAAACGATAGGGGCACGGTGTAGAGTGTTTAGAGTGCAGAGAAGGCTATGACCAGATGCACAAGCAATACACCTTCAACAAACTCAGAAACAAACTTCTATGGACCAAACCGCCGAAATGATCCGGGCTGCCGGGGGCGAGGCGTTTGTCGTGCCCGGAGATACCCGCGACGAGGACAGTATCGAAACCGCGATGGGGCGGATCAGGGACCATTACGGGCAGATGGATGTTCTGGTGAACAATGCCGGCGGCCAGTATATCGCGGCCGCCCGTGATATCACCAACAAGGGCTTTGAAGCTGTGATCCGCAACAACCTGATCGGATCTTGGCAAATGACCCGCGCCGCCGCCGATCACTTCATGTTCGACCACGGTGGATCGGTCGTCTTCGTTACCGCCATCTCGGCGCGCACCGCGCTGGCGTTTCGTTTTGGCACGATAGCTTCTCTCACAAATGTGGACAGCGAACTCAAGTAGCCCCTTTAAGCCAGCAAGTCTTTGACCACGTGACCATGGACATCCGTCAATCGGAATTCTCGACCCTGATAAAAGTGAGTCAAGCGTTCATGATCAAACCCAAGCAGATGCATGATCGTCGCCTGAATGTCGTGAACGTGAACTTTGTTGTTGGTGATCTGGAATCCAAGTGGATCGGTTTCACCGTAATGCATCCCCGACTTTACGCCACCACCGGCCATAAACATCGTGTAACAATCGGGGTAGTGATCCCGTCCAAAAAGGAGGAAATACCCCCTAAATGTCATAGAATCTTAATGGAAATTACACCATCATATTCAGTGTATTAGATAACCCTTTTGTAGAGGTTTCAAGCTCCTATCTGCAAATATGTGGGATTTTGTATTTTTTGCCAGAAGAAAGATCACGGATACATGTTTATTTGTTTGTCTTTGTTTGTTTGTTTGTATTCCCCAGGCGTGATCGTATCGGCCCAGTGGGCCTAAAACATCCGGCGAGGGCTCATTCTAACGGAAATTAAAAGCTCTAGTGTCATTTTGAAGTGACCAAAAAATTAGAGGGCAATTAGTCCACAATCAACGTTCAATAGAACGAATTTTGGTGCAGCCTCAACCTCTCGGTGATGATATTCAGACGTGGCAAATCCGAGTTCGGCAAAACGAAGCAATCTGGTTGGCAATTGGATTGATTTCTCATGGTCTCTGACACGGATTCGGCCATTCAAGAAATCAACACTTTCGAGCTCCAACCTCTGGCCCGAGTTCAGACCGAACTCTCCCAAATTGATGTTGAAACGAATCAAGTCACCTACATACGCACTCTGTTCACTTCCAAGTATTATTGGATTAGTTTTCTTTTGTCCTTGCTCTCGTAGTTGCTGCTGGCATAGTGATGGCGGCTGTTTTTGAAGCTTTGGAAATTTTGTTTGAACTTCCTCTTTTTAAATTAAAGTTAGAAAAAGAAAACAATTTCTAATTTTCAGGTGAAAGTCAACGTAGAAGAGTTAAAGGAGTATATAACACACGTTTCACGATCAACTGAAGCTTTTGATTCGGCCATATCTTCATCTGACGCAAGTTCTATTAGTGAAGTTGCTTTGAGACCCTTATCACCGCCTCCCTTTGTTCAAAATCAGCTAAAATCCCCAGTGACACCTATTACAAATGGATTTGTGAGTACCTCTTTTTCTCGTGTATTTGGAAGATGACCGTCTTCAAAAAGCCTATTCTTACATGGACGTCGTTCTCCCTAATGGACATGGAACCGAATTTTTTGCATTCTCAAATGCATCAGAAACAGATTATAGATATACCAACTATCAAAAGATGCTAACCTCTCATCACAGAAGATGACCAAGGTGCAAAAAGAAATTGGAAACAAATGTGTATAGACCTTGTAGGCTTTCGAACCGTATCCTGTTTATTTGTTGACATCGTTACGAATTAAACTCAATATTTCATCTCATCAAGCCTAATTAATACTATATATATTTATCCCTAGCTTTTTACAATCATTTACAATTCTCTAAGAACGACTCCTGAAACACAAGGGCCGTTTACTTGGAATAAAAAAATTTTGAAAGTGCCACAAAATATTAGGGTGAAGAACAGGGGGATGAGGAGAGGGCAACCCCCTCGTATAGGGATAATTTCTGTTCGTTTTCCGTTTTGACGTGGCTCCTCACTTTCAGTCTAAATAAATTATTTTTATTTATTTTTTATCTTTTTAAAATCAAGCAGGGGTATCCTCCTCCCATTTCGTGGGAAGTTACCCTCCGAAAATCTCCCTGCGGAAAGTCCCACTGATAATTCTATATACAAATCCTATATTTCTTATGCAAACAGTATAGAACAGATTGGACCTTTAACTAGAACTGTGAAAGATACGGCATTCATGCTTAACATGGTTGCAGGGATTGATGAAAATGACAACACTACGATCGATAACAAAAATGAAGACTATTTGTCCGGAATAGATTCTGGAATTGAAGGCAAAAAAATTGGTATAATCAAAGAAATGATTGGTGAAGGAATTGCGCCTGAAGTCCTTTCAGCAACAAAAGATGCCATTTCCAAACTAGAGAGTCTAGGTGCAATTTGCGAAGAAATTTCCCTTGACATGGTAAAATATTCCGTTGCTGCAACAGACAATCATTGGCTTGGACAATAATTCCCTAGGAAATTTGCATAAAAACAGTATATGTCCAACCCAGAGGCGTCACGCATGGGGGTAGTACAACCCACTCCCAATTTTTTCAGTTAGCCAGCAAAAATACCGAGCTAAACTTGCAAAACCTCTAAAAAATTCATTCATTTTGCTAACATTTTTATCTAAGAAACGTCAATCATCAGTATAACCTAAGTCTAGAAGAATTTTACTTCCTTATTGGATTCCGTGTCCTCCCATTGGCTTTTCTGTGCTCCTTGGGACAAATTTCCATCGAAATAATCCATATATCAACGTCAGATTTAAGTACATCTCCTGAGTGATTTGTTTCTAAGTCGTTTATGGTCTTTCTACGATGTTGATTTATCTATATTTATAGATATTCGCAAAGCGCTCAATACAGCTAACTTTCAGACGCTTTTAAGTCGGATGGAGTCGTTGGGTGTCCGCAGAAAGTTGCTTGAAATCTACATCACAAAGATATCTCTAAAATTAGTGTTGAGTTACGTGAGCTCAGCAGCATTTGCAGTGAGGAGTGGAGCGCCTCTAGGGTCAGTGTAAAGTCCAATGTTTCACCTAATCTGTGTTGGTCTCATGTGTCTCGCCGTCGGTTTCCTCGAAAGTGCGCGACAGCATGTCGATGGGGTCAGCGTCGTATCCGGCGAAAAACTCCTCGTACGCCCGGGTCACGCGATCCGGTGTCCCGAGCAGCCCTTCGCGATCGGGGTCGTCGCCTGCCCACCGCAGCAGTGTTCGGACAGCCGCTTCCGCCTCGTCGCGCGAGGGTTTGCCGGTGCTCGGTTTTGACATTTCGGTTGCAGCTTCCCGGCGCAGTGCTTCGGGCGATACGTAGGTGTTCATCGTTGCGGTCCTTATCGCTATTGAGTTCCAGCCCGAAGAGACCTCCCCTCTTGGCCTTCATAGAGCTATATTGCAATTGCCTGATCCCATTTCCACAGAGAACAAAATAAGAGGAACTTATTGTTCCTCTGCAATACTTATACCCACTCTGCCAAGTCTGTAGCCAATAGGAAGCAGAGAAGACCACACTACTTAAGAGCTTCCAAAACCTAAATTTCGAAATATTTAGTTTACATTGTTGTTAATTCAGATGAGGGCAAAATAGTAAATAATTGACAATAATACTTGATTATTTTAGCTTCTCTTCCTGATTCATAAATAGCGGTATATCTGTTACACGTATTACTTTCCCTCCGATATCTGTAGATAAGAAGAATGCATAATCAGTGACCCAACAAAAGATAAACTGTGACTGAAGAAAATATGAACTGTGACAAAAGAAAAATATAAACTCTGACAGAAGAAAATATAAACTGAAACTGAATAAACATAACTGTGACTGAAGAAAACATAAACTGTGACTGAAGAAAAAATTAACTTTGACTGTGGAACTGAAGAAAACAGAAACTTGTGACTGAAGTTGGCATAAACTGTGACTGAAAAAACATAAACTGTGACTGAATAACTTATAAACTGTAATTGAAGAAATCATACAATCTGACCAACGAAAACTTAAACTTTGACGAACGATAAGAACGACCAGAACAACAAGAACAACAAGAACAACAAGAACAACAAGAACAACAAGAACAACAAGAACATTAAGAACAACAAGAATAAAAAGAACAACAAGAACAACAAGAGCAACAAGAACAACAACAACGACAGGAACAACAACAAGAACGACAAGAAGGACAAGAACAACAAGAACATTAAGAACGAGAAGAACGATAAGAACGACAAGAACGATAAGAACGACAAGAACGATAAGAACGACCAGAACAACAAGAACAACAAGAACAACAAGAACAACAAGAACAACAAGAACAACAAGAACAGACTTACATATGTTCCATATCTATTATCTACTTTCTATATTTTGTAAACATGACAAAAGGAAGAACCGGTTTTTAATTGTTTATTATATTCTAACTTGTTTGTTTATTCTTGTTTACTTTTGTTTACTGTAGGTTTTCCAGAACAAGTTCTCTGGCGACAGACTATGGACAAGGCACAACTTATCAAGACCCATTTATCCTATTCAGCTTGTCATTCACCCTCTTGTATGGGTAACCAAACCTCAGTGCAAAGTTTCTTTCTATGGGACGTTTAGGAACATGTCAGGTAATTCAATATTGCATCCATATGTTAACAAAACCAGTAATGCCAGAATGGGCGCTATCATCAGCAAGAACGACAACAACCTAAGTGGATCAACACCGTATTTTGGTGTTTTCATTCTGATTTGCCTTTCAGCCTGTCTTTTAAGACGGCTGCGCCACGCTCCAGCTCCTCGGCATAAATACGGCGAATTGTTTTAGCATCGACCCCAAGGTTATGCCGATACCTGTCAAAAAAATATACAGCAGCCTTGCCCAGTGCATAGGTCGCAGCACCACTCGCACTCGCGCTCCATAGCGCACCTACCGTCTGTCCGAGCACCGGAATAAATTTGGTCACCGCACGATGGCGACCAGATGACAGTGGCGTATTCAAGCTGTGACCTGACGTTAATGATAGTTAACGACGTTAATGACTTAATTGAGCGTTGCTGTATATGTCTAGTACAGCACGGACAGCTTATGGCTTTCCATCGTAAAACCCATTCTATCTTGTTCATTTTGGGAGATATACTTTGTCAGCTTTTTTTAAAGCTATTAAAATCTTTTGCTTAGGCTACATCATACATTTTAGAGAGTAACTTATTGCCAAAAACATCTTTCCAACGCGCTTTCACAAAAAACTTTAGCTTAGAGACGGAACAACGTATTTAGGCTTACAGACAACGATGCTATCTATAAGAGCTATACAGAGAATGTGTCTAATATGATAACAAACAAAGAACATTTCAGCCTAAAAATTCTGAAAAACATAGAGAGCAATCAACCTCAACCCAAATATTACTGATTCTTATAAAAACGGAGTGCGTATAGAGGATTATGGGATAGGAATCCTTATATTTCCATATATCTTCGTATATTGTCTTCAGTAGGAAAATATTGTACCATTCATATTTTGGACAAATTGTATAACTTCTTATAGTTTAGTAGGAAATTGACTAGGAGCTCGCATTTGGAATCCACTTAAAAATAGAAATGGAAACCAGTGGGTAAGCAAGTTAAGTCGCTGGTCACCCACTCCTGCAGCAGGCTATTACGATTTACATGTTAGCAGTAGCAGGCTACAAGAACTGGCCTCATACCTATGTACCTAAACACGAGAAACGTTTCCTTAGACCTCAGTTCCTTCCATGCGGTGTTGTACAATAAGACACAACTCTACGCTAGCGGTTAATGTCTTCTGCAAGAAAATTGATTTGAAACTTTTTTAATGGCTCAAGAATTTTGAAGCGAGTTACGTCGCTCCTTCTTCGAGTAGAGGAACCCTTAGCTGATAATACCAGTAAGCTTCTATGTCTTACTAGAAAGTCATCCTGTTGTTACTTTCACTGTCTTACCAAAATTACAGCTTACATTTTATTTCCCCTTTTGCTGTTGCGTGTCTGATTTTTCATTCTTTAAATTTACTTCTCTTCCTTCTCATCTTCGTTATCATCACACATATTTACAATATGTTTTTAAGGATAGTTTGGCTAGTAATCACAGTTAAGTCTAGTATTATTCCTTTATCTTTAAATCACAAAACAAAGAGAAAAGAAGAAGAAGGCAATGAGACTCAAAGAGAAGGAAAACAAACATCGAAGATAGTTGAGAGCAATAAGAAAAAGTGGAAATTTCAAGGTAAGACTCGTTGTTTGCTTACCAGTAGAATTCAGCTATCGCCTCCCTAGAATGAATTTTATGGTATATCTTATTTAACAACCAAATTCAAAACACGTAGAACTTGCTTAACACATACAATGCTAGATCTTAAAAGGCGTAAATTGACTATAAGCAATCAAAACGAAAAAGTCTAAAAGGTCCTTCTCATTACAGTCCAATAGCTAATTAATTTAAGACTAATTTCTTCGAGAAGAGAGGATTTGAAATGTTAGTTTTGAAAAGAACACTAGAGAAATAGAAAAGTATGTCACCACTCGCATTTAGACGCATTAACTGACAGTCCAATCTTAGATAGTTCATTGGTTAATATAGTAAAATTAGAAAGCAATCCGCGGCGAGTCCGGGCAACAAGAAGAAAATCATCTGCATATGCAATAGAAGACAAACCAATGTTACCGTAAAAAACAGAACTTCCAAGGTGACTCATGCACGATGCAAGCACGCATTTAAATATACTAGGAGACAATAAGGCACCTTGCCGAATTCCCTTTTTAATTTTTACTGGGTCAGATATTTGGCCATTCCAGGTAACTTGAATTTTAGACTTTGAATACCAAGAAGACAATAAATATATGTTATTAAAACAAAATGTGTTTGTATCACAAAGTCCTTCTGCCTATTGAGATAAGAGTCATGTAACTTATTGGGCACTGCTTCTAACATGGAGAGATGACAACTCAATGAGCTTCATATCGTATATATCTCATAGTGCAAAACTTTGCAACTAATAGCAGAGTCAGATTATTAGCAATTGCTGAATCTGTCATCTCAGTATTTGGTGTTCCTTTGGCATTATATAACCTCCGTGTTAACACCTTGAGCATGGGAAACTTCTGTATGCTAGTTGACATGTGCCAAGAGCAGAAGGGAAAAGGGTAGCTCAGGGTACTGCTAACTTAGCGTTCTCAGATGAAAGATGGCATCTAAATTGCTGTTTCCTGCCATGGATACGTACTACTGTACATCTATTTTCTCTACCTTACCTTTGTTTGTACTTTGATATAGTTAGGTGTATGTTTAGAAACTTTCGTCATTTATTGATCTTGGAGAAAAGTCGTTTCGTCACATATCCTTTTTATTGGAGAAAATCCCAGCCATTTTACTATTTCATTTTTCTCTTATCTTTGATTACTTTTATGTACCTTGTATACTCTCCTCGACTTTCTGTTTCCTCTTCTCTTTACAATTAGGTGCATTTTACATGTGAAAAATGTTGTTATTCTCGTAGTTATTCGTGCCGTTTCAAGTGACACGTGGCCAGATAAGTATTTGTTGTTATCTTTTAGGGGTTAAACCCCAATAAGTGGAGATCCCATTGGACAAGTAAAAGAAAATGGGGTTTGCCATCCTTCAGCAGATTCTGCCAGTATTGCCATTGTTTTGACTCGGCAGCAGATGTGGTTTCCAATCATAGACAAAACGACTACTACTACTAACAAGTCACCACAGCACCAAGCCATATGAGGCCAACACAGCTATGCAGACTCTGCCTCTATCATAATCTATTCTAATAAGTTATTGGACTAAATAGGAAGTTCATTTGGTAACTGTTAAAAGTTGAATGTATGAAAGAGGTCGATATAAAGTTCGCGTCGCTTGCAAAGATTGGCTAAAAATAGTTGTATCTAATAAAAAGTGCCCTAATGTTAATATCACCTCTTAATTTAGTCGTCTACAAACTTTCAGCAGAACAAACTTTAGTACCTTTAATTTTTATTTTGTCATTTTCAACCCATTGTTTTCAACGTGAAGTTACTTTCTGAAGTCTTAGCCTTGTTCAAAGCGAACCAAACTATTTTTCATCTATTTTTACAACGAGACCATTTCAATCCTCACCAAACGATTTAAATGTCCCCATTCAATCCCCATGCAGTAGATAAAAATAAATCGACCCTACTCAAGATGTTCACTTATGAAGGCTTGTGCTTGTTTATGTTACTTACCAGTAGCAGATGCAGATCCATGTTGGTCGGTACAGTAATACCCGCTTACGAAAGTAAAAATCAAGAAAACAAAACACAGTCTTATTCTTGTCATTTTAAAGTTTCAGAGAGCTTACAAAAAATCCACTATGATCCTTTTAATGCGATAAACTACTAAATTGATTGTCAACTGCGTGATATATACATGATCGGCATATAAAAACCCTGGATATTTATATAGCTTGCAGGTACGTGAATGCTTTATTTTGTCTTATAATCCAAACAGAAGGGAGAAAGAATCCGGTCGTCGGCACCATGTGATTTGCAGTCCGTTGCTGCAAGAGAGTTCACTATTCAAAGGTTCAGGGAATGTTCTAAGTGCTTACATACCTCCATGTACGTGTTACAGGTGTGTTCCACACGATTAAAACTAGTACGACTGTATTTACCTCTCTCTCTCTTAGGTGACCCCAGGTCGAGGCAATGAATCATGCCCATATTCCGCTGATTCGTTATTTGTAGTGCGTTGAATATTTCTCTCTCCTAAGAGTTTCAATGTGGCAAGTACTTCTCTTGTTCCTCTTCCATGACAGAAATGAAACTGGTATCAGCCAATGTAGCATCCCGTTTTAGAATTAAAGCGTCGTTTCAAAATTAGCAGGATTTATTTCAAGGCATAGAACAGGAGAGAAATTGTTCCGTACCCCTTGCATTCCAGAGTATTTGTTTCTTTCTTTTTTGGCAGAAAAACCCATTTGTCCAAATTTTGTGGCCTCTCACCATGCTGTAAATCTTTATGCACATGTAACTATGTAACTATTTGGGGTTCTATGGAAGTCGAAGAAGAACCTATCAAGCAGCTTCATTGAGTAAATAATTGTTTATTTCAAACTGCTTTAAATCGAGTGTGTATCGCCATCACTATTTTGGGATCTAGCAAGCTCAACAAATTAACAGATCCTTTTGATTGCAACTTTTGTCCCAGCCCTTATTTTTCAGAACTTAATGACTGAAGCAGGGGCCTTGAAAATTCAAATCAGCTATGAGCTCGACACTCTCTGATATTGCCATCGGCGAATACGAAGGTGCTGGCCAATCCAGAAGGCGATCGAAGTCTTGAGAAGGCTGTAAACTCAGGCACTCCACCAAGTTCTTGACTAAATATTCACGGATAACACATACTCTCAGTCTTCTTTCAAGGGGGAGATGACATACCACGGATACCACTGTTTTAAGGGTAATGAAATATGATCAACATATTATGCCTCCAATAGTCAATGATTACTGCATATTAGTATCACAGAGATACGATCTCACAATAATCAACCCAAAGGTCCACTTATTGACACATTTTTACGAACAATACATATACATCTTTACGACTAAATCATACTATCAGTCTTCTTTCAAGGGGGAGATGACATACCACGGATACCACTGTTTTAATGCCAATGTAATATGTTTTACTCATTTATAATATTTAATTAAAACAGAGTCCTTTCTGTGCAGTGCCGTAGCCAGACTATCTCTGCAGGGCATGCTTATTACCTAAGAGCATATTTTAGGACATGCTTCGTTAATTCAAGGCGTACGGGCCAGCTTGTTCACCATTTAACGTTATTGTTGTGCAACCCCTTCTTGAAAATCGGTGAACCCTTTTAAAAAGCGTGGCAGGAGTGGCGGGTGGCGGAGAGAATAACTGAGGGGATGGGGGGTTAGGCCATATTTTAGCTAGTAAACACTGAAAAATTGGCATCATTTTAACAAAAAATCCAACATTTTCAAAAGAACACATCCCTGAATAAATCTGATTTAATACAAAACCAGCTGCTAACCTTATTTCCTACCTTAACCGCAGCTATTTTCTCACATAGCACGAATCACTTTGAGTTATTTGTCCGGTATACTATACAATGATATGATTTTGCTTAAAGCTCTTCTATCAACATAATCGAACGCTTGCTCATGATCTATAAAACTGAGGACGAAAGGTGTTTGACAACTAGGGCACTTCTCTATTATTAACCTATGAGTGAAAATTTGGTCGACACATCCTCTACCTTTTCTAAAACCGTACTGTTCTTCTCTCAAAACTTTGTCAAAATGTTTTCTACGATATAGCCATTCTTAAAAATGGATACTTGCAAAAACCCACTCTGTTCCTTAGGATTTTCGTTAGTAAAATCGCATCCGTAAGAAGAGAAGGAAGAAGATTCTGAGCCAATCAATCAGAACCCTTCAGAAAAATGTATTCATGAAAAGCCCCAAGGAAAGAAAATTATAAAGGTTTAAGGACGTTAAACAGAAACGGGCAAGCCAGAGCTTAGTGCCCCATTTGTGTCTGTTTAGATGTGGCCGAACATGTTAACAGAATGTTTGGGGATAACCAGTCCTAAAAGGATAGAAGTACTATGATCATCCCGATAGATATTTTTCTTTGAACACTGGGAACATGCCGTTTCATCGTTAAAGCGTAAGAGTGCAAGGCAATTCCCAGTCTATGACACTCAATGGCTGGCTTGTGGCACACTCTGGTGCGCATTATAACGCCTACAGCATTTCCAGGCACTTTCCTACAAAAATAAACGTTTACACAAGAATTGATCATTTAAACTTAAAGAAAATCCCCGCAGATCCACAGACCCTGGTTTCAGTCCCAATTCCGCCGGCTTCCACCTCCTGTTCAAGTAACTCCAGTTCCCACTATACCCACTCAGTCCCAGTTCCTACTGCAAAACAACGTTTAACCGTATGATCGAATGACAATTCATAACTCGCATTGATGGAAGTAAGTGAAAAGTGGCTACAATGAAAAGCATGTTTCTATTGTGGATAGGTAGCTTTATATGAGAAATAGTGTTGTGGAGATCATGATCGTAAAGAGAGTTCATGGGCATGGGCCATGTCATCTTTGAGTTGATTTGAGCTGAATTGCTTTACTAATAATTGCCTTTTTCGGTAGCCAAAGTACGGGAACAAGGAGGATTAATCAATCACGCTTAAATAATTTTAAAAATTACAGTATTTTGGTGTCTCTCTAATGTTACATTTGAGCAAACAAGGAAAATTAAAAGCGTCTGGCAGCCAATTCCTTTTAACAATTATTAGGTATTTTCCACTGTGTGATCCTGGCTGACGTGACACTCAATGCTAAATTTTTCTATAACACATATGTTTCCTATAGCCCGTATACGCTCCAACCAGGCACGTATCAAGAGTAAGAAATTTTGAGGGCATATTCTGAACTTTCAAGGACTTCTGAGTTTTTTGGGAGCTGATATTGCAAATACTTAAAGAAAGCTCATGGTTGTTTGAAACTTGACATAAACCTTTCGGGACTAACGGTATATTTAATGTTCAGTTTCAGTTTGATTCGCCCTCTCTGCCTAGGCATTAAATAAACAATAAACAGAGCTTTCAAGATTAATTATTAGGATAGATTATTATTATTATTATAAACTATAGACTTTTCTTGAGCTGTTACAAAGTCATTACCCCTCTCCCCCCTACACACAAATTCGGCCTTTGTTACAAGGAGTTTACCCAAACAACTCGAAAATAAGAGGTTCGGACCGGACCATCCAGATTTTGTAAAGTGACTTGTGGAAATCGTGGATATCAAAACGAATGGTATACTTTACTCATCAATAATGCTGGATAAAATGACTTTTTTTTTTGTTGTAATTTATTCTTTAGTGTTCTTATATTTCTAGTGGTATAAATACCACTGCCTTACTTATGAAAAAAAGTTATAAAGGTAATGATATAGATTGTTTCCCATGGCGACAGCAATGCATAAAGCATGTAAAACAGGCTACGCAAAGCTTCTGCCCAGTTAATAAAACCCAAGAGATACGGAATGTAAAAATGTTTGGAATAATCTTAAATTAAAGCGAGCGAAATACGATTTAGAAATAGCTGGTGCAAGATTCAATAGGAAAATGTGCGGTTGAAAAAACCAGCAAACTGCAGGGAAACTACGGGCTAAGGAGAGAGTTTATTACCTGCCAAATTTCACGAATATCTTTACTGCAATCTGAAAGACCATTAAAGTAATACTGGGACTTGGCCTTTTGACATCATAGATATGCCTGTAGATTTTAAATCGCAGAAAACGAAGAGCCTACATTGATGAGCAAGGAGACTTATGAGCCGTTCAGAGATAATTTTTTCTCCCCAAACTTTTAAAAATACCAGAGGGCATCTACAGATTTATGGGAGATGCCCTCTTAGAACTGTGGTTAAATGGCGAAGCTGGGAAAATACCAAGAAAAACTTCTTTAATAGACTCGTAAAAGATGTCACCGTCAACGTTATATTAAGGCACTTCGCACCCCCACGATCATATTTTAAACTCAAATAAACACATGCAATACACTCAGTGGATCCATATCTGTATCTGTGGGTACTTACAATGATAAGGCATGAAGAACTAGGCTACCAGCTTACTTAATGTTTAGAATTTAACGAACAAATGTCACCGTCAACGTTATATTAAGGCACTTCACACCCTCACGATCATATTTTAAACTCAGATAAACACATGCAATAGACTCAGTGGATCAATATCTGTAACTGTGGGTACTGACAATGATAAGGCATGAAGAACTAGCACTTTCTTCTTAGTTTTGAAAACAGCGATCGAAAGCTGGACTCACGTTTCATAACTCGCGTTGTGAGAAAGTTTATTTTGTTGAATATCGTTAATTTTGAGGATTATACATCGACTGCTATATTCATACCATCCTTCGACTGTGTGAATGCACGCTGCGCTGATACTTCACTACGTATGTAGCTGTTTATGCCTGGGCTATGATTACTCGATTTCAACATTTTATACTTCAAATTCTGATACTACGAAATCGTCCGTACAAATTCAGGAAAGAAAACCTAAGTTTAAAGATATGATAATCATGTTTTTCAAAGTCTACCTCAAATATCAAAGGATTTCAAAGACATGGGTTACATGGGTGGTATACTTTCACATGGAATGACCCCATATTGGTATGAAAGCAGATATGTGATGTAGACCATGTGCCAGGGATAAGTAAGAGATACAATGTGATAATATATACACAGGTCCGTATCTTAGTAGTTACCCTCCCAAAAATTGCAAACTGTTTATATTGTAAAGGATTTTCCATTGCATCTTCAATTTAATTCGTACATATATATATCATAAGAAAATGACAGGGTCCTACCAGAATTGTTCTTATTGACATTATAGTAATAATTGATACTAGAATTTATTGTGAATCTTAACTTAAGTTTCACAGAGGTGGCCTATTTTAATCAAATCCTTGTAGTAAAAGGGCGTAGCGACTAAGATATTTATTATCCTTACGAGTTCCATTTACAGTTACTGTTGACAATCCTGCTGCAAACCTTCGTACACAGTTGGAGTCCACAATCTGTGCCAGATGCGTAATACTTATGAAAAAATTTAATCTTCGTGCACACCCCCTGTGCTCATTACACGTTCGAATGCACAATCCACGTGCATGATCCCTTTTCACAACCTGTTTCCCTACTTTATTGCAGAATCCACGTTCATAAGGTACAGAGCGAGTGCCCACTTAATGGTAACTGCCTGGAAGAAAGTTGCGTGTACAAAGCAGATGTGATTGTGGACAACTCAGTAGTTAAGAAAACCTATTACGGTATATCTGGAGGCGGATTTAGAACCCACTACAGAAATCATGTTAAGTTTAGGAATCACGTTTACGCTAAAAGAAACAGAGTTGTTAAAATTTGTTTGGGACCTTAAGTCCAGTGGTAAAGAATTCAAAATTGAATGGGCTATTGTAAAGAAGATGCCTAAGTATCGCCGGGGCAAAAGCAGTTGTCAGCTCTGTACAATGGAGAAGCTTCATCGGAAAACTGCGATCTTTTTGATTTTATAGTAGCATTAATAACATCTTTTGGATAGCAATTGGAAAAGGGAAATAGTTTTAGGTAATCAAGCTCCTGCTTCGATTTGCTTAGATAAGATTCATTTCCTCATTCTTTTAGCTGAAAGAATTCCAATACGTAGGTCTACTGATACATACTGATAAGAAAATGCAGACTTTCCATACACTCTGGCGATAGTGGGGTTGTAAAAACTGTGAGAAAAACTGCACTGTTATACACAGGATGCTTTTGGTCATAAACGACGAAAAATTGTTGATACGCTTATGGATGTGTAATTTTGTACCATCTGTCCAAAGAATTGATTGATTAGAGGAACCTTTTTAAAGATTTTGGATAAGTTACAGTAAGTATCCTATTACACTCGACCTGTTAAGAGTAAACAATTAAGACACAGATAGAGAACTATGTATGCTATTCGCACCAACTAGCTCCAGTGAAATTCCTATGTACATGGAGAACGCCGTAGCCCCCCTCCGTAAAGGGAATGTATGGCTTAAAATCGCATCATCATTCCTAACAAGGTGCTCGCTGTAGTGGAAATTGATATTGCAGGAATTTTATGGGTCAAGATTACCACTGAACAAAAAAAGGAAAACTTTGTTAAATCATATCGTCATCAACGCACATGAATTCTGTTCAAACATTCTCTTTTATATTCATGCTAGCAGCTAATTTGATTACAGGAAATCATAACGGCAATTAGATAAAATGTTTGTAATTTGACCAAGTTGTCGGTCTTTGATGTCAGCAAATTAAACACGAGATTGATTTCCTCTTTAACATATCTTAGAAATATTAGCTTTTGAGCGCTGCTTCCGTTTAAACACAAAATCTCTCTAAAAAATCAGTTAATATTCGGATTATATATTGATTACTTCTGATGTAGAGATTACAAAAAGACAGACTGCTCAGCTCGCTAGGTACAGGTCTACCTCAATCTTTTAAGATGTCATGACGTTTTAATAAAGAAGGAAGCATTGATACTCTTCGTAAACATTATTTTGAATATAATACCCTCACGTTGTGTGTATAAAACAAAGAAGGAAACGATTATATCGACACGTTTTATCATGTTTCAAGACTGCGTCAGGTCTACTGTACACAGAAAATTGTTACACAGCTCAATGAATCAGAAACAATGTACAAACTTATCAGTGACTCATCTCAGGAAGCAATGTTGGGAATAATAACATATGTATGCAATGACGCGGGTAAAAGGTTATTGCGAAAAAAAATTTATGGTGATTATGAAAGCGCGCCTGAAACCCCTTGAAAATGGCGTCAAATCGAAATAAAAATGCACCAGTAGAATCAGCATGGTCGGAAACCCACAGGCAGGACAACTACAGCCCTTCATCTCGAATACAAAGTAAAATCGCTATTTTGCAAGGGTAGCACCATTGTGTCTCCTTTTTTATATTCTTTTTTTCACTGAGTCTAGCGAATAACCAGAACATCATAGAGAAATGTTTAATGGCTAATTTGAATGAAAGTTAGATTTTCTAGCGCCTTTGTTGAGTGACTGCTCGATATGAGACTTAAGCTACTTATCGAAACGAAACAAGGAACTGCTTGTTAATAAAACTAACAACCAAGGTATTTTTTAGTGAACCGTTTTCTGTGGAATTCGACACTAATTGTTTTCATTCAGATAAGCTAGTTCTAATAAAGGTTGTCAAGTAAAATGAATAAACAACTGCCTGTTCATTGAGATCATGTTGGAGGTGTGTTGTTCCTACTTTCTCTCGTGATTTTCTTGTTGCTGGTGCACAATTCTGCTTTTTCACAGTGCTCTCCACAACTCATAATCCAGGCTTTCCTTGGGTAACGCCAGGGGTACACTTTTTATTGACAGTGTAACTATCAATTATATTGGGTGTAAATATGATAATTAAACAACAGGATGGAGGTTTATCGTTGGTTTTTTGAAAGCAGTTGCATCCTAGCAATTAGCAGGCAAAAGAATGCGAAATACTAAACAATATTGAGGTAAAATCATGGTGGTTCAAATTTTGTTTTTACTAGATTGTTTGTAGGAATGTTTTTCTTATGTTTCAATTGCAATCAGCAACACGTGGGATAATTTTTAAGGGCACTTTTGAAAATTATTGCAGCCAGAAAAATATGCAGTAAACTACTTTTAAACACGCTAAAATTTCTATTTATTGTGTCTAAAACATGCTACAGAATTTAAGTATTTTTCAGATTTAGCTATAAAAGCAAGGGGGGAAATTGGCGTAAAACGTGGGGGAGTGGGAGTGAAAGTTGTGGGTGAAAGTGGGGCTTGAAATTCGGCGTAAGAGAGGGAGGTACGGGTAAGGGTATCGGCGGAGTGGATGATACTAATGCAGCAAACCGAGAAAGCAATTGACATATTAGTATTGATGTTTGGAAAACTTCACTAATTTTTTGAAAATACGTGAATTTCAAAATGAACTGTTGTCCTATTTGTGTTTCTCTCGTGTTTCAGAATGTGAGATTTGAGAAGGATGTAAAGCAATGCTCATGGAACAAAATTATAACCATATGAAAATTAGAGGAGAACCACACTATAGCAACTCTATTCCGAAAATGTAAGGTTAAACGGGGCTGATCATAGGTCTTAGATCATAGATTTTATACCTCTAATTCAAAATACTTTTCTCCGCCCCTTCTTCTGTGCTTAATTGCAGAGGTGAATAAGTGTAGTGAGTGGGTGTTTATCATTGGTAAAATGAGGGTTTCATAATAAAATGACCCTAGGGTAATCGAATGATTTTAGGCATATATACTGTAAATGGGTTATGGTTGGTTGATAAGGCTTTTTTTGTTGTGTAGCGACAGCACCAAAACACTTTCCTATTGCCTATTTGATCTGGTTTTCAAAACGAAGCGAAAAATTTCCATGTCACGGTAGTTTTAAGTATACAAGACATTTTTTAGGTCCGAAGCGCTTTTCTTTGGAGAACTGTGAAAGTTTCGATTTGATAATGCCGTCAATGACGTCTTTAGGATAGCCATTAGAAAGAAAAGTTTTTTAAATTGAAACTTTACCACATATACCACGATATTTTTGGTGGTGATTTCAAGACACAATATTGGAATCACTGTAAGTCATTAAAAGCCTTACTTAGCATTGTAAGATAAAGATGATACACTCTACATCCACAATATAATTAGGGCATTCTTGTGGAAACGGAGCAACTCTTTCTCTGGTTAGATATTGAAAAGCGTGGAAGAAATTTTGTTCTCAGTCTTTTCATTATCAGCGTATATCTGTGACTAGACATTAAAAACAGTATGACTCTTGCGATTTGAAAAATTTCGTTATTGACCTGAGGTTTTATTTTTTAAATGCAGGTTTAACAGACCCGACAATCGACTATGGCTTTCAGCGACTAACGAAACTTGTTCCAAGACACCCTGGAGATTGTCACTTACACCACATATCATTCACAATTTACAAGTGACATTCGCAGTGTAAACGGGCAATAAAACACCGTTGCACATACCCTTTCTTCGATTGAAAGCAAGAGTCTGTTGTCTTCAGGTCCCATCGAGTTCTCAGCTTTGGCTTGACGTCAGCGCTCGGAGCCAAAGTTTTAATCACCACATCTCACAGGTAATCTCCAACTTTGAGAAAACATCGTTAAAAGAGAGTACATTTACAATTCTTTAAAATATGAAAACTGGTATTCCAAGACCTCTAATTCTATCTTCTATATGCTATGCCATTTTTTACACTTTATTCTCTAATAGTCATTTCTGTTCGTTTTGAGTTTGAATTTTAACAGCTATTTGTATCTACTGTTCTTAAGATTAATATGGTCTTTACTTTTCTTCGAAAAACTTCTTTTTCGGAAAGTTTTTTTTTAATAATTTCTTAAAGAGAACAACAGGAGTTGCATTTCTGGTACTTAATTTGCTTAGAACGTTTGGTGATACGTCAGGTTTTCCAAATTCCATCCTTCCATCTTTCCATATTGCAATGCTGCACAAAAAAAAAGAATGCTGTCATAATTTATTATCAAATGCTGGCCCATGCTTTAACTAACGCCCATCTAGTGTATGCAAACTATGTCAAATATGCCTTATTAGCCTATGTTGAACGCTTTGTGCACCATGGAATGTACGACTCTAGTGTATGCAAACTATGTCAGATATGCCTTATCAGCCTATTTTGAACTCTTTCTGCACTATGGAATGTACGCATCTAGTGTATGCAAACTATGTCAAATATGCCTTATTAGCCTATTTTGAATTCTTTCGTGCACCATGGAATGTACGCATCGAGGTTATGCAAACTATGTCAAATATGCCTTCTTTGCCTATTCTGAACACTTTGTGTATCATGGAATGTACGCATCTAGTGCAGTAGAAATTAATAAGCTAATTTTAATGAGTTCCCCTCCCTTCTGATTTGACATTTGATTTAAATTCCGATGGATTGGTATCATGTCAATACACATATGAATGTAACATATTCCAATATGATATTTGTACTGAAACGAAGTAATTTCCAGCAGTAATTTAACAGTTAATTTCAAGCAGAACTGATTATGAGGAATTTTTTTTAGCATAATTGTCCTATCCGTGTTTTTCTCTTTGACTAGATTATGAGCTCTAGTACAAACTCTTAACATGATTTTTTTTAAGCATCAGCTAAGTTACTCTTGGAAAAACCAGCGAGTTACAAAGGGGCATCTTTTTACTACATGTTTTGTACTCTTTCCCTTTGACGTCTCGCAATATGCTGCAAAAATGTACACCCACGAGTTACAAAGGGGCATCTTTTTACTCCATATATTGTACTCTTTCCTATTGACGTCTCGCAATATGCTGCAAAAATTAACAACCACGAGTTACAAAGGAGCATCTCTTTACTACATATTTTGTACTCCTTCCCTTTGACTTCTCGCAATGTGCTGCAAGAATTAACAACCACGAGTTACAAAGGGGCATCTTTTTACTACATATTTTGTACTCTTTCCCTTTGACGTCCCTCACCTGATAGTCTCTCAATCCAAGCAGGATAATGTCTCCAGTATTAATCCATACCTACAAATTAAAGAAAAAAACTCATTCCTAAGCATATGCCATCTCAGTGTTGGTAGTAGAACGTGCAAGATTAACACTTACAGCTACAAAAACCGTATACTCATGGTGTCCTCCGGGTTTGGTTCCCCCCCATCTGACACCTATCTATGAAGTGAGGGAAGAGTAGTAGTATTAGTTTGGGCATAATGACTTGTTAACTTTCAGAACCAATTGTGTTAAGAATTTCTCAATTTAGTGTTTTAATGAGGCACGACCAAAAAAAATGAAAACCTAGTAACATTTGCAAAGAATATGCGTACTACAGATAATTGAGACAACCTGTTGTAAAAACGGAAAAAAGGGTGAAACGTTTTGGAAAGGATTTCAAGGCAAATATCACAAAAAACGTGTTCTAGGCAGTCACGGATCTAGAAGATTGACCGAAGAATACAATGACAATGCTAAAAGATAAGCAAGTCAATAAACACAGCCCGGCTCAGGAGGTTCTTTCCTGCCGGGAGGAGCATTTTATAATACATCTAAACACAGCCTTTACACAGGACCCAGACCGACCAATAGCATACTAAATCGGTAAAAATTACAAGAAAACTAAAAAGAAATAAAAACTAAAAACTAAAAAAGAAAAAAAAACTAAAAAAAACTAAAAAAAGGTAAAAACTACAAAAAAAACTAAAAAGAAAAAAACAAATAAAAACTAATAAAAAAAATAAAAAAGCTAAAAAACTAAAAAAAACTAAAAAAGGATAAATAAAAAAGGAAAAAAAATGAAAAATAAAGGAGAAAACCCAAACTAAAAAAACGAATATATATACAGACCGGGAAACCGGGATACAAATGACGACCGGGACACAGAGAATATAAATGACGACTGGGACACAGGGACCAACAGTATGACTAAGATAGGGTGCTGTGTAAATTCCTCGTAGCGCATCTGAAAAGGTATCCTATGCTCATCTTGGTACCGGGTACTGGTTAAAGCAAATATGTTCAAATAGTTGAATGACTGCTATGCACACAACTCAAACGATTTGGTAAAACTTAACCGTTCCCTTAAAATATCTTGGATGGTCAAGCAGGAGCTATTTAATACAACTCAGAGAATGTAAGGCAACAGTGGATACGTAGTTAAAAGGCTGGACAAAGATAACTACTTCTCACAGATTTGAATGTCTGCCAGGAAGTACTAAGATGGTAGCTTACTCAGCTCAACGCAATTGGAGACCAGCCTCTCTACGCAATGTGACTTGACCAAGGAAGGACTGCCCTCCCGATGATAAAAGCCTACTCCTTAAAGAAAAAGCGAATTTGAAAGAAAGAAGTAAAGGGGTTTCAAAGGATCTGGATCTATATTGTCCAATATGACGTCATATAAGTTATAGAAGTTATAATTTTGTAACCAATATTCATCCTTTCGGGTACACACTCGCGCATGTGTAATAAAAGGCACCGACTGAGTTGTGCTTCAAGCTGCTGCTACTGAATCTGGAATGACGTAAGACACTTCCTTGCGCGATTTTATTACACCCTAGTGTTTATTTAATGATAACCAATCAGAGATTTTTGCACGAAATAGATCAAGTTGTATTGCACACTGACTAGTACAAAGACACAAACCATTCACGCACTCCCAAATTCTGATTGGTTCTTTCAAAGAAACA
The DNA here is from genome assembly GCA_010016025.2 of Alatinidae sp. Z8VKAUB7J3. Lineage (NCBI taxonomy): Eukaryota > Metazoa > Cnidaria > Cubozoa > Carybdeida > Alatinidae > Alatinidae sp. Z8VKAUB7J3. The sequence continues at coordinate 62,740,522 of JAAAKM020721499.1, read as the reverse complement.
GTTGGTTTTATTCTTTCCTACGTTTCATTTCGATCATTTCTGACGATTGTACTCTGAGAAGTGTCAAGCGAAAAAAGCTTTTAGGTTAGTGTTATTGCAATTTCGTGCAATATTCTCCTATATTCCAAGTTAAACTCATGGGCTTTTTTAGGTTAAAGTTCATAGACTATAAGTCGCGAAAAGAGGCAGGATCAGCATAGTGCTCACTACCGAAAAATAGAGAAAGCATGCGTAAATCTCAGACATGCTTCCGTCTTTTTAGTTTAAATACACATACAAGCCCTTAGCCTACAAAGAAAACCTATTTTACTTTTTACTATATAGATGGCAATTGCTTTAAATCTTTCATTATATTTGTATTCACTTGAAACCTAGAAAATCTTTTACCGCCTGATTCTGAACCCGTGACCCTCGGCTTTTGCTCTGCCGGCTTAGCTACGCTGAACCTAGTAACACAACGTATTCTTTTTCTCTAGTCACTAATAGTGGACAAGATAAGTACACATGCAAGTGGTATCTATGGCACCATGCTTAAATTAGAGCCTACATGTATAATCAGTGCATTGTTTACTTGCCGAGTAAAAAGCTGGTAGCTTTCAACTTAACATTGATCAACAAAGAAGAAAGAAAGAGAAACAGTATTCTTTCTTGAGTCATGATCTTCTTTATTTAACAGTCTAATCTTACACATCAGGAATTTTTTTGCTGGGTTAGTTCCTATGAGTGCTGTATCTCAAACGACTCAGACATCGAGGACAAACGACTATAAAAATGTTTCTAGCACAACGTTTACTTTAATAAAATTCAATTGGATCTAACTTTCTTGGTTTACATTGTAACAGTGTGAGAGGTGAGATTGTTGGATGTTGTTCCATAGATCATCAGTGAAATGTACTTGATTCACTTGCGCACCACAAATCCAGTCAACCTTTGTGTGATTACTTTGTTAATGTCTCACTTCCATACAGGACCACACCCAAATGCAAGTAGTAAACACATTCCCTTTTCAAAAGAGTATTTTCGTGTGCAATAAGTCATGATTTGATCACCAAACACAGAAAAAAACAGGAAGTTTATACACAACCTTCTACCTACCCTCCTCCAAGTCATAGGCCTCGATTTGGTCCAAAATCTAAGCAACTCGACCCCTCAAATTCAGGAGGGACAATTTTTAAAACGCCTGAAAACAAATCAAGAAACGTTTTTCGTTAAGAATTGATTACAAACTGTTGATATATAACAAATATCGCACTGTTGACAATGTGTCAAGCAAAGAGATCTCAGATCCAATCATCATTCGGTATTTCATCATTTACAACACGACGAAATTCGACGATAACCTGTAGTGATACCTAAGCAACTACTTAAGCAACTCCCGGCCTGATTTTGGAAAATTGCTAAGCGACTCGAGGCCTGACCCCGAAGCGGAATCTCGTCCGCTCGACATCCGGTTTTTGCTTGATTCAAGATTTCAGCAAAGTGTTCTCTTGGAAATGACAAGAGATGGATATGACAACAAATGCTAGTCCTTAGCTAAAAAGGGAAGAAGGGGAGTTTCAGTGGGGGTGTCCCATCTGATAAAATTTGGATCCCCTCGTTAAAATTTTGCTTAAGTACTTTTTCCCTGTAATTTTTATTATTAGTTAACGCATAGATGATGCTGGTTGTAGATGATGCCGGTTATTGTAAATAAATATTTAATATCAATGCTCTCTTACATTATCATACATTATCGACTTGAGGTCATTTAGGATAGTTGATAGCCAAGTGGTTTTTGGGCGTCCTGCTGGTCTTTTGGTAGGTTTTATGAAGTGTGGGAGTGATTGTCTTGCAGGAGTGCTAGGGGAAAGCCTTATTAAGTGTCCAAACCATGACTGCCTCCGTTTCAACACCACAACACTTCAGGGTTTCATATTTCTGTATAGTGACTAATCTTTTTATAAAGTTTATTGATTTCCATACATTCGAAAGAGGACACACAAGTGTGCGAGTTACACAAGTTGGTAACATCTAATGTGAGGAAACCTAATAGGATGTCCTTTTAATCGAAGGTGAAGAGGCGTGTGGTTGTGTCGAAGAGTGAAGTGGGAGCCGTACTACGTTTTAGTAAAGAAACTTTTATGTTTATGGTTCTCAACGTGAGTTTTGTCACAGAGCAGTGTACTTTAAGTTTAGTTATTTCCTTTTTTTAATTAAACCTGATTGAACCTTGAACCTTGACATTATTTCAGTGTGAAATATCTAGTCACGCTAATATATTGTATTTTTCTCTATCATTATTAGACTTGTATGGTTTTCGAAGAAATTAAGAACTTTAAATATATTTTGGTATAAACCCTGCCACGGTAATGGCAGGGTTTGTAATAAAAAGATTTTTCACAAATATTCCTCTTTCGTTAGATTCTACCTCTTTAAGGGCAGGAAAAGGCGTTTTGATCACTTCCTCGGACATCGCTGGTACTTATCTCGCCGACCCTTTAAGAATGGAATGCTGATTTGACTTTCACATCTGTGCCTCAAATAAAACCACGGTCAATCAATTTGCCATGCAAGTCAAACCACAGAGCTAATTGCGATTTTCTCCTAGATAACTATAATGGCTATTTGGTGATTGATCTTGTGAATAGAAGATAGATTGTATCAACTTTCTACTTGTATTTTGTAATATTGTAGAGTACTTCAAGGAGTTTTCGACATTTAAGTATATGAAATCGGAGTATTCAAAATGAAAGTTTTTGCAACATCTAAGAAAGTTGCCGGCGGACTTATATATCTATATATCATTACAGGCAACACTGTGAATTGCGTCCAGCCGTCGGACTGGATTGAAATGCCCTTATCAACAAACTGGCCTTAATATGAAGATATTGAATTTCTCATCTCAACTCTTTTTATTAAACAGGTTTGCGTATTATACGTAATTTTGGTTATGGCGTACTAAAGTTAGTAAGGAATCGTTGTGATTTGAGTTTAAATAAAAAATAAAACATAAAACTGGTACACGGTTCATCTTTAGATTTGCACTCGTTCAACTCTGTCAGCACAGACACGATGACAATCCTTCGTTTCCACAGCGTTGACAGAGCCAGAGATAAAGATGTTTTAATTAGTTTTCCCGCGAGTTGTGGACAGGCAAAACATCTATTGGCAGATGTTTAAGTCCTCAGTTTCCTTGGGCGCAATCAATGTTCGTGGGCAGTAGGGAAACCTGCCCAACAACATGTTGCCTCAGAGGTTTTTCTAGTTTCCTCGGGCCTTTACTCAATACGTTTAGCAGCATCTAAATAAATGATCAATGTTCAGCGAGGATAGGACATAGGACATAGGACATAGGACATAGGACATAGGACATAGGACATAGGACATAGGACATAGGACATAGGACGTTTGTTAACCCAATTTTGGTGTATATTAAGACGAGGTGTTATTATCATTACTTATAGAGAGTTATATGAGTCAGCAACACTTTGATTGACGCCTACAGATGTTTGAATCTTGTCATGTTTAGTTCGTAGCTGAGCGACCACGGTGGTTCCAGGATCAGGGTGTTGGACTTACGATTTAACAGTTGTGGGCCCGAGTCCCAAACAAGAAGTTCTTTCGTCGGTTTGTTGTTGTTGGTTTGCATTATATATAAAATATCAAAACATTCTTTTTTCCTTGTTATTACTGCACGGTGCTATTTTAGTTTGGCAACTACAATGCAGTTGCATTATATATAAAATATTAAAACATTCTTTTTTCCTTGTTATTGCTGCACGGTGCTATTTCAGTTTGGCAACTATAATGCAGTTGCATTATATATAAAATTTCAAAACATTCTTTTTTCCTTGTTATTACTGCACGGTACTATTTCAGCTTGGCAACTATAATGCAGTTGCATTATATATAAAATATTAAAACATTCTTTTTTCCTTGTTATTACTGCACGGTGCTCTATCGCAGATAGACCTTTTCGAAAAAGAAAAGTCTCGTTCACAGACGTTTCAAAGAGAGGCTGGGTTTGCACATCGCGCTGTCTGCCTGTAAAGATATGTGTATCACTCGTTGCTTTTACTGATGATTACTGGACATATTTCGAGAAAATGGTGTTCGTTACTGGAAAATTTCACAAGATTCACTTTACTGCCATTCCTAAGATATCACGAACGAGGTCAGGGAATGATAGGCCTAATTCTACCGGCTGTGGATGCTTCTCGCGAGACTAAAGCTTTTGACAGTCCAAACATATGACTCAACTTCATGAATCCTGCCAGCCAAAGGATCAAAGCTCGATTCAAGCAATGGCCCTGGATGACGTCAAGAATGACCTCAAGTCTCTATGCTCTAAAAGTCAGATGTAGGTGGGAAATTGGAAATAAACTCTGATGCTTGCTGAAGGGGAGTGTCGATAATTACCTCACCACCAGTCCTCTACTCACAAACTGACCATGGTATGAATGAATAGGAAGATTAGAGACATTAAATAATTGTTTAGATTGTTATGCAACCGGACGGACTCGCTATTTCAATAAAGCAAAATTAAAGTAAAAGGAGAACGAAACGGACTCAACGAGTGGGGGAATATAATGTTTCACAAAAGTGAGACGGTAGTGCTTACGACAAACGAGTTAACTTAGAAATAACCTTTGATTTCCCCACACGAGTTCTCTTGACTCTTGACTCTTGATTTATGAAACATGGTTTAATCAACAGTTGAATAGTAGTAACTATGACCACGATGAGGGGAAACAATTAGTGTCGAATGGAACAAAAGCAAACCCTCTGTCAAATAAAAATCATCGGCAAAAACTGTACCATAGTAAAAATTCGTGCCATTTCATCAAATCGTTAAGTTAATATAAACGTTCAAAGGAATTAACGTTCATAACTCTTTGCTAAGGGATCGCTTCCTATTTAATGCCTACCGTAGCTACCGGACTCAAACATCTGTTATACCTGATCCTCAGCGACACCTAGCGCGATCGTAGGAGAAAAGAAGACCGGCTCCAAATGATAATGTTATGAGATTCTTGAAAAGTTGGTGTGTGGTACAAAATTTGAACATTGCGTTAAGTAACGGATTCATTTTGCTAAACGTTCGCCATACACTGATCACAGCAACCGTGTGGAGTGGAATGAGAAAGCTGTGCGATGCATTCATAGGAAACGAGAAGATCCTAGGAAACAACGGTCACAAAGAGTGACACGTTAAGCTACATTTCTCCTTTCATTGGTTAACGTAAAGTACTAGCGACTTTGAATACCTTTATGTAACTCTAAGTAGGGGAGGCCATTAAGCAAACGCCCCCGAGTCTCTCCTTATTCTCTGCCTACTATATCTAATATAAGATTGTGCAATTTCAACAAGACTAACAGTGATTCCAAATGCGTGTGCAAATTAGAGCTGCATATCTAAATTCGGGCATCACACATAGTCAGTAACGTTTCTTTCGCCGTATGCCTCTCTTTGTCATACTTCTAACTGCCTCTGAAGTGAAGCTGCTCCTTTTTTGACAATTGGTAGAAAATGCATATTTGATATAGTTTGCATACACTAGATGCGTACATTCCATGGTGCACAAAGCGTTCAAAATAGGCTAAAAATGCATATTCGAAATAGTTTGCATACACTAGATGCGTACATTCCATGGTGCAGAAAGCGTTCAACATAGTCTAATATGGCATATTTGACATAGTTTGGATACACTAGATGCGTACATTCCATTGTGCACAAAGCGTTCAAAATAGGCTAAAAATGCATATTTGACATAGTATGCATCCACGATATGCGTACATTTCATTGTGCACAAAGCGTTCAAAATAGGCCAGAAAAGCATAGCAACGTTGAAGTTCAGTCATTGTTTATCTCTTGTATCATCGATAACGCGTTGATTGCAACATTGTTAAGACCAGCAATTCTATGTATCGCTGTATTGCTACAATAAAAAGCAGACACTCAGTGACCACTTGATGGCTTTAAAAAGAGCCGTTGTGCTGTGGCTGCTTAAAAAGCTGGGTTTTGTGACCTGCCGAAAAGCCGTAGATAATCTTAGAAGTCTTAAGAAAGAATTCTTTTTTTTCTGGATAGATTGAACAGGATTCTAGACGCAAGGGGCAAATTGTTTCGGTAGCTTATTAATAGAGGAACAAGATGAACTATTTACTAATCTAAAGAGTTGAATTCTGTTAAATAAATAGGTTTTATTAAATCAATTTCTTCTAGTCTCTCCAAACTTAGGGAGTGGCTATAAAACAATTTTTTTTTATTAAATAATTGACTTAAAAAAGAATAATTTGTAAATAAATTTCTTTAATGTTCGGCCATTTTTTTCAGTGAATCTTTATAGAAAAAAACTATTTAATTGCTTTAACGACTTTTAAAATTTATCATAGATTTTCTCGTTTTTTATTTCAATATTCAGCATTGACTTCATTCTTTCTTACCAATTTAGTTTTTAGTTCCTACGACGTCCTCACCCTGAGAAACGTAGAAGATCTCGAAAACGCGAACATGGTCATGGTCACCAGCGCGTCTCCCGGAGAAGGCAAGACCCATACTGCCATCAACCTGGCCATGAGCATTGCCTCGGAGCGGGATCTCACGGCGCTGCTGATCGATGCCGACTTCACCAGGCCAAAGGTTCTCGACCGGCTCGGTGTTTCAGCAGACCGTGGCTTGATCGATCTGCTGGACGACCCGTCGCTCGATGTGTCCGATGTGATATTGCGCACTAACATCGAGACGCTTTCGATCATCCCGGCCGGCCCGAAGCACCAGCGTACAACAAGCAACACCCTGCTAGCTAATATTCTTTACTTGCTTTGAATACATGACAATTTCATTATCGTACGGGTCCGGAAGCATCCTCCATGAATGTGGGCTCCCCTCCAGTTGTCTGACTGGCTGAGAATTAGTGATATTTACTTGGAAACCAAATACAAAAACTTTCAACATGATTATCACCATTTCTTGGCAATTGCACCAATAACAGCACTAAATAACAGCACTAACAGCAATAAAATTTAAAGACCCACCTAGCATTTGGATCCGCTCCGGCCTGTAACAGTGCCTCCACGCATTCTTCCTGTCCACATCTATCACACTCTCATTGGTATCTTTGTACACTCCTACAAATGAACAAAGCTGAGTTCTATGACTACTTCCAGACCACATTGAATGACATATCCAGCAGGAATAAGGCTGTCAGAAACAAACTCAATACAACCATTATATACTACTGCTCTACAGGAGGACATGGAACACTGGTACAATGAGAAGGCAAATATTATAAAGAAGGCAGTAGCAATTTGTGATTCAAGAAAGTTATTTTGAACCCTTACAAAAAAGCAGCCAACCCTCAGTGTGAATATCAAGGATGCTATAGGTAATACTGTTTTGGAAAAGGTAATGGATTCTTGTTCAGTTGGCAAACTCGTGAGTATTGCGCTTCGAAAATATAACTTAGCCCTCCGTTTAAAGAGCCTGGTGATCATACATACTCTAATTCGTCAATTACACCCCCAATTTCTGATATACTTCATCTTCATGCAAGGCATACGTAACTGATGGTGCCAGTGAAAGGTATTTCTTATTTTCATCTCTATCTGAGAAACCTCAGGCAAAAACAAGCTATCAAACAGAGATCTGCCCAGCTAACGATTTGCTTAATACAGATTGTTTTAAAGACGTGGCAAATATTTTTACACTATTGGATCCTACTGTTTGTAATAATAAATCATGGTATATGACATCTTATTGTCATATGCCCTGAAAGGCAACGTAACGGTGGCGGCGTAATGAAAACGCCTTTAGGCTATTTGATAACAAAATTGTTGTGAGAAACATTATGACGTCTCACTAAGTCGTAGGGGCTTGGGCCGAGCCAAGTCACAGTCAATTGTTAAAAGTCTACGCAGTAGTTTTAATAGTTTGAGTAATACTAGAGAAATGTGATTTTAGAGATTCGTCGATGAAAAGTCGGAGTAGGTTTTGCATTCCTACTGAGTTAGTAAAAGTAATAAATCGTTATGTTGGATCACCAACGAAAGTAATGGTGGAACTGGGGAGCAACGAAAGCTTGCGACATGTCTCCCATTTGCGAACACGATATGGCGAGGATGATGCATTTCCTAGAATGGAGCTAATGTCAGAAATAGTGGCGGATTATTTAAGCGAAACGTCTGAAGACGAAATCGATGAACTGTTAGGCCGTAGACAAAACGCAAGCGAGCGGCCAAAGTGAACAATAAGACCACCAGCATGGCTCAGTGAGCATGTATGCGATTAGAGAAATTGACCGTTCCCAGCGCTTCGTCCCCTTTTGAAAACAATAGCTAGCTCAAAATGCCAAGCCCCTTTGGCCGTGCGCCCATGATAAGAGCAAATGTTCTTAGAATACATGTGGAGTTTAGTTCACAAATAGAAATCTAACTCCAATAAAGCTATCCATAACACTAAATTACATTGCCTAAATCTACAAAACTGGAGCGTTTACTACTAATGGTAAAAATTGAAGAAAACGGGAGCTACCCTCATGATGGACCCACGGTGATATTGGTTCAAATAATCCTAGTGCAAAAATTTGCGGCGGCCCCGCTTGACTCCACAGATGATAATTTGAACCACGGGGCAAAAAAGTTGGTCCCCTGGCTTAAGAAAAGCCTCATAAAATATTGTCTTGCCGACATAATTCTTCAATTAAGGGGATTCTGTGAGACATACCTCCGTTCATGTTCTACGTTTCGATCTTAGTACTTGCAGGCTGTTCATTCATCGGAGCGTTTTTGCTTTCCAATTTGCTTTTTCATCTCAGGACATTGGAATAACTGACAGGTATGTTTTGTCGATTTACATGCTGCACAGCCAGTTGGATTCTTGCAGGGGGAAGTAGCACTTGACGTATGGCTTAGGACACCGTAACGGGGACAAACCTGGGGAGCGAAACACACCGCTGAAACGTGACCGAATTTCTGGCAGTACATCACACTTTAGTACTCCATTAAAAGTATCATTATTTGATTGTCAAGAATGCAACAGAGCTAGCGGAGGTGCCCACCGTCTTTAGAAGTTTGGAAGTTTGAATTCTTCTAAGACCTAAATCTCTTAGTAATGCGTCTTTTTGATATTCATAAAAGCAGCCGCGTAAAACGTGAGTTATTACAAAACTCACTTGGATTCATGTTTTATTCCTTTTCTTTGAGTCGATTGTAACACAAGTATCAATGTATTTTTTACATTTGCAGCAAGAGTAAAGTTCTCACTTTCATATGACATTGATGAAAGTATCGTTTATGTCGCATCTGTATCAGACGTTTCTGGATATTGTCAAAAGAGAAGAGAAGGTAGACGCTTCTAGCTTTCGTGCTTTTTATTTAAAGGAGCGTTTGTCCAGAGATTACCCACAAATTGTATTTTGTACTTCTAAATTAAGGAAAAGAAATGAAATAGTGTATGTGGAGGAACTGTCTTCTAATGAAATTTTAAAAGAGCATGTAACACTGAAAAGCTCTCCAAGTCCCGAAGAAAGCAAAGAGGAGGACTATGATTTGCCCCTTCACCAAAATCAAAGTGTAAATGACCTGCAAGCATTGTTCCATGCTGTTATGTTCCAGTAATACTAAATGGGTTTACAACATTGTTAATGGGAGACGTTAAAGAAATAAAACATTAAATCAATTACAATGTTTTGGCACAGATACTCTACATGCACCTCTTCTTTGAGTCTTTAAATATAATTCGTGGATAATGATAAAAGAAACCAAATTCTTTACTGAGAAATAAAGAGCTTTAGTAATAATCTGAATCCAAATTTATGAATGTACTGCCTTGTTAAGGTGATATTGAAAGGTTTCCAAAAATACAAAGACATATCCTGCTTTGAGCTTAGCGAAAAAGAGGAATACAACAGAGAGGCTTTCTCATGCTTGTGGATTATATGACCTTAAAAAATTGATTTAAGCCTATAATCAAACAATAAGATTGAAATCCATGGTTCAAAGCCTTTTCTATGCCTGATAACTGGAAATTTTGGACATTTCCAAGGGTTCAAAAAGGCTTAAATTTGAATTTGCAATAAAAGTGATTATTATATTCATAAGCATAAAAGGCATTGAATGGTATACTTTCCTTGTTCATAAGCCAATAACATGAATAGCAAAATATTTATCAATGTTTAGCCCAAATTATATAGTTTTCCAGGTATTCAGCCAATGCATCTCTATTGTTACAACCCATAATTTTTGCCCTGTCGCTTTTTATAGAGGTCGACTTTGTGCCATCAAGGTCATTAGAAGGAAAGACGTGGAAATCACTAGAGAAATTAAAAAAGAACTAAAAATTGTAAGTTTTACTATTATTTTATAATATTTTACGACAAAACAAGGAAAATTACCTATAATAAAGCGAATTTGTAATTTTTTTATATACTATTTGTGGGAAGCATATTATTATATAATTTTTAATAATAATATAATTTTTTTCCTAAATCCTGAATGTCCCCACACTGATAATTGTTTTCTCCAAAGAAAAAAAAATCAGGTATTGATTCTCCATATAAACTAAATCGATCATATAAACTAAATCGATCAAATAGACTAATTAGATTGTGTAGACGAGGGCTTCTCAACCACAGAGGGTATATTCTCCCCCTCAAGCTACCAAAATTCCAAACTACTTGTTGGAATGTAGACTAATTGTAGACTAATTGTTCATATAGACTAAATCGATCATATAGACTAAATTATTTAAATGAGAGACTTTAAGAAATAAAAAATCGAAAATACAGTTTTTGGTCATAGGTAGTAACTCTATTTTGCTTGCTTTCTTTGGTCGTACAATTCTAGTGCAGGAAAGAGAATTCTGGAGAGGCCCTTAGCTGCGGGGAAACTATCGGTTGATATCAGAAATTGCCAGGCAAAAACAGATAACAAAAATTTTACTGTAGGTTGTCATTCAGCCGTAGTTATTGATCTTATAATTTCAAGTTTTCCTCTAATCTAACCTATGAAATTCATTGTTTATCAGAGACTGCCTTGAATAGTTGATACTTTTGAATGAGATAGAAACAACCAAGACTGAATCAGTGCACAGGCCCTGGTATCCAACAAAGAAGCTAATTGGTCAATCGGAATCTTAATCCTTTGTGAAAGAGTCATCTAAGTTGAAATTGATGTAAACAGACCGAAGTTGTACTTTTTGATTATCGTACTTCATCTTGACTTACGTTTACAACCCCTAAACTCGTCATCTCACTTATAACGTATTCTTATCTTTAGGAATAGATGCTAACCCGCAATATCTGCAACAGCACCAAGGGGTCATTTATGACTTACTGGCTTCGGGGTCTGGACCCATGACCTGGAAGTTGATTCTTTCATACATATATGACCGAATTGGTTTTGTTGACATTAAAAGTGATAAATTCCATTCTGTTATTCTTTCCAGTAACCATTACATGGAGGTCTTAATTTCATCAACAGTACAGAAATAAAGACTAATTAGCAACTGTTTCAGGGTCAAATGTTGCATGGGAAGTTATTCAACTGTTTTTAGATATCATTTACATTTTAAATACTGAAAAAATTCCTCGAAATCAGTAATCGGCGTGTCCTAATAAGGAGAGGGGTTTTTATAAATTTCAAAAAATTAATAAGCAGGGGGTACGATTATTTGGCACTCAAGAGTACTCTAGTATATCCATTTCACCTTGAAATTGTAGGAAGTCTATAGGGAGAGGAGGGAATATCCCTGTCTATAAAGATAGTATGAAAATTTTAATGAATTAGCCCTCCTAAGGTTTCTTGGTACGAATATGTGGACATGCGCATTACCATCATAGGCACAAATTTCGCAAGGGCACAAATTTCGCGCGACACCGGCAAATGATTCAAGTATAATAGCAGTAAAGAGAGTGTGATTTGACTGGGTTTTTATCTTTAACAACAGCATCTTTTGGGCCTGTAGGAAATTCGGTTATGGGAAGATAATCAAATTTCCATTTGACCTGAAGCGGCTTTGTGAAACAAGACATACTTTCAAATATACTTTCCTTTTTGGCTACATTTCCGATATGTCTCTAGATTGGCAAACGTATTGATTGTCAGTCGAACCAGTACTTAGATTGATGCGCTCTCGATTTTGGCCGTCCTGGAGTCTCGCATAAGTTTGGGGTTCGTGATGTGGTGAAATGGTGTACAGGCGTTTGTAGGGTTGCCGCGTCCGATGCACCATATCGATCAGCTCCTGCCCAGGTTCTTCCACGTTCTGGTGAAGCCATTCTAGGAAAGTGTGATCGTTAAAGGTCATTAAGTGGTCCGGCCAAACGAGATCCGAGTCGAAGGGCTTTAAATAGCGGCAGGCTTGGGAAAGCATGGTAAGAAGCGCCCGGACCGTGTGTCCCTAATAGACCGAACGGTACATCCAATAACGGGAGACAGGGAAAAAATTATAAAGCCTTAATAACGCAATTGTTGTTTTCTGATTGCTGGTTTCTTCAGCCATAAATTGTCAGAAATACATAAAACAAGAAAAGGCGAGAGAAAAACTTCAGAGCATAATGAAAACATAAGCAGAAGGCATAATAGCAAACTGAAGTCACTGTATTGAATTAAACCTACAGCGTCTGGCAAGCGTATGGGTATGGAAGCTTATAAATCTCACTTTACCTGTATTTTTCTCCCTTGTTTTCATTTTAGACGTCGTTATCGAATGGTTTCAAAAGGTCTTATTCAATTTCAAGCTTTGTGGAAAAACTAGGAAATATTGCTCCGTTGCATTTGCTATCAAATTGTAAGTATTAACGGACGATTCGGGAGGGTCATTTGCGCATACTTTACATGCTCTGTTCGTATTAGAATATATCTTTCATACACTCGATAAAAATTACTATCTGAGAAATTTTGATAAACGCTTTTTCGAAACTTGCCGTCCGTATCATACAAACTGACTGTCTGACCCCGTGGAGTTCAAATTACAAGAATGAGTTCCCTGATACCCCATTTCTACAGCGATATCAGAATTTCAGTCCCGACGAAGACTTAGTAGATTAGTAGTCAAACATTCGCACAATACTGAACAAAACAAGTTAACTTTTCAGCTGGGGGTAGCCACGGTCTGGGAGGACTTGTAAGCTGGAGACTGTAAAATTTATATTTTAGTATCCTTCAAAGTGCTACAATTTGACTATTAATGAGTTGAAGGATATCGTTCGGCCCTCTCGTTACTGTGGCGAACCTTGCATCATCTATAGTTATAATGATTTCACCAATGTTCAATAGGGATTTCCCCTCTTTTTCTATGTGCATTTATGACATAATTCGATTGCTCCAAAATAGTATATAAATTCGACTCCTTGTAAGATTGAATTGGAGAAGAATAGTCCTAACTTAACTTGCCAAAACACCTTTTACTTCTGAAATTGATAGAAATAATTAACATGAAATGCCTATTTACAAAGTAGATGTAGGAAATTTGGTGAGTTATTCTTTATAAGAGGGGGGGCTACCCTGTCCACAATAAAAATAAAACATTTCATGGCAGTGTAGCTTCTACATTAGATTTAAATTCAAAACGGGCAGAGATTAATTTAAGACTTTTTTAAGACATCATAAATAAAATACCACGACAAATAAAACACCACAAAAAAATATATATATAATATAAATAAAATATAAAAGTCTAAAATATAATAAACATTTATTAAATAACTTCTTGAAACATTCAGCTGCCTGTATATGCAGTATATAATACATAAATCAAAATTTCATAAACTACCTACTTGGTTGGACTCCCAAATGCCATGTCATCCTCCTGTAATCAAAACAAAGGTAAACTCCTTCATTATTAAAATATCAATGTAATGACTAAAAGTATCATTATTCATGGGTCACTTTTTAAGGGATCTGGGCTGTTGTGTTAATCACAAAGATAAGGCTCTATGATCAGCGAGCGTAGGCATTATGATGATCCCATATGAAAGGACCCTTTGTTTACCTCTTCTTAAATCATATGGATTATGTATTGGAAATGACCTTGCGAAATACATATTATCAGCCTGTGCGTTAAGTGGAAATATTCCTTTTGATATGAAATTCGAAAGAAACTTGCACACATTAGCTGGAATGTAGGGGGGTGGGTATTTCGTTTTTTATTCCAAAGAGACAAATGTTTTACCTGTAGCATCCAGTGCACTGACCGTGATCACCAATGTCATTTCTGTTGGCAAGATTTTAACATTCTACATTAATATTCGTTTCCAGAAAAATGCCAATACAAGAGTATCATTTTCAAAGGGTCTTGGAAGGCTTAGGATTAACAAATGGCACAGAAAGATTGAAAGCCTTACGGTCCCTGGCCCTTGCCCGGAGAACATCCGCGGAAGAGATGGCTAGACTGTGTCAAAGAAGACCCCAAACGAACCAGTCTAGAGCCTAAACAAGCGATGGATCGTGATTGGCGGCGAGAAAACATCCGACCTGGTGTACAATATAACAAAACTTCTAACCCTCGGTCACAGGCAACAAGGGAAGTAAAAATGACGGGAAGTAAGTAAGTACGCAGGATTCCCAGCCTTACCTTGGAAAAAATTTCCAGATAATTTCCTGATTTCTCAGACGAAATTTTAAAAAATTCGAAACTTTAGCGTAAAGAGCGGGGCGTTGAGGAGGAAAAGCCCCTTTCATATACGGAGTAATTTTTGTTCGTTTCAAGTTTTAATATCGCTCCTTACTTTCATTAAAAAAAACTTGTTTTTTGTTTAATTTGACACTTAAAAACGAGCTTTTAAAATTTTAAAGCTACTTAATAAATTATATTTTTCAAATTAGCCGGGGAGCAACTGCCCCTTTGCCCCTTCCCCAATGACGCCATTGTGCTCAGCCAGAGTCAGCCCAGCTGGAGAAATCTGGGGAAGGTAAACAAGAAGGGTGTCCGAAAGCACAGGATGGCCGGTAAAAGCCGATCAAAGTCTTATGGAAATCCAAGTCATCAAAGAAATACATGCTAAAAATAAATATTCTAAATCTCTGAAAGGGCAGATAAACTTTGAGCACTATTTTTGAATATTTTAAGTTAAAGTGCTTCTGTTTTTTTGTAATTTCGAAACAACTGTCTAACTTACGTTCTTTAAAAAAAGGAGAAAAAATACTCTTGTAAAGCTCAGACAAAATTGGTGCGTAAAAATATCCACCTGAACTTGCTCAGCTGACTCAAAGCGTTCCCAATTCAGTCCGTTACAATAAGTTCCGTGATGGGCCTTCCAGAAATCTGCAAGGACAAGTCTACCCTATAACATAAGGGAACTTTCACACCAAATGGCACTTCTTCCGTGTATGCTTCGTAGCATGCCACGTGGAAAAGGGTTTATCCAACCATATCAAACCTTTTACAACGAAGTGACGTGACACGCTACATATGAGATGTGCCAATTCAATGCCACTTGAGGGTTGGGCCAAACTTATTTTCAACAACATGCCACGTTAGCAACTCGACCAATCAGAGTAGCATCCATTCATATTTCGTGATCAAAAGGAGTTAGGTATCCTTTCAAACGCATGTACTGGCAATGTGAGGACTAGGTGGCGCGAAGTCCCACCCCAACAGCTTGTAAAAAATAAAAACTAAGTAGATACAATGCTCCAACTATCGACGAAGATAGATATGCTCCAACAAAGACGAAGAGTTCAAAGAGAAAGTAAAAAAAGAAGGTGTGTCGAGGAATCACCAGAGCAACGCGTAACCAGACTATGTGTGTCTGTTTGTCATTTGACGCATATGACGTCTGAAAAATAAAGAAGAAAAAGAAAACTAAAAAAAGAAAAAAAAGGTAAAAATCTAAAAAAAACTAAAAAGGAAAAATCTAGAAAAAACTAAAAAAGCTTAAACAAAACAGCATAATGAATTTACATGGTATGATATACGTTTTCACCAAGCTAGAAGCTCTGGATTTGGCCAATTACAATTTCTTTCACAAAATATGAAATACGTCGACTTTATTACACATGATATCATTTTGAATAACAAATAATTTCGATTTTCAACGCCAATATCTTGCATCATCATTAGAAATGACTTGTTTTCCTTTGCCATCCCTCCAATTATAACAATAATAATAACAACAATAATAGCAATAATAATAATAATAATAATAATAATAATAATAAATGGGTATGCGGACCATCGGGGTCTTAGGGAATTGAACAACCTGCTTATAAAATCTCATTACTTTGTTTATACGTGTATTAACTATTTTCATAGTGTTGCCTTTAAAGCGGTTTATTTTTCCCCACTTTTTCCCCAAGATTTCCATCCACTTCTGTGTTCAGAATTATGGCTCAGAGGATGTCAACGGTAAAGCTTGATGAAACGTCAGTTTAAAAAGAATAATAATTTAAATATGTCTTTTCCTTCCAAGATTCTAAGACTGGCTTTTATTCTTATACGCAATTGACGATTTCTGCCTAGCATTTTGTTTATCTTTCTTTAACGATTACAAATATTTTAACGATAAAAATGGGCTGGATCTAACGACGATACGATAATTTTCTGGTCAATGCATCTCTTAGAATTTGCTCTAGCACAGAACATGTAAAGCATGTCTTTTTAAAACCTTGGCTCACCGCGCACTCGCAATGTACTCTAATACCAAATTAGAATAGAAACTCTCTTATCTAAAGCAAACTTTTCTTTGCAATGGTTAGCCCGACGACGTCATTGATGCTACTGTCAAATTTTTACAATTCTCCAAAGATAAAAGTTTTGGGCTTAAAGAATGCCCGATATACTTCAAACTACAGTGGCATGGGAAAGTTTAACTTCGATAAGAAAACCAGAGACGGATTCATAGCAATCAATGATCTTGTGACTGCATATCAATCCTTCAACATGACACAACATCAAATCCTTAGACTGCTATGACAGTTCAAAGTAAGTGAGAGCTCAGGCTGGTGCTTCATATTCAATACTTAATCTCATAATTAGTAACAGTGGTGGACACTTCAGGGGGTGGGGGGAAGCAGGGGCAGTCGTCCCACTACTCCTTAACAATTAAAGATTACAAATCGTCGAAAAGGGAGGATATGAAATATTAGTTTTGAAAAGGAGACGAAAGATATAAAACCACTGCCGTGTATTTTTTGACTTTCAATGGGAAAGTAATATTGTCGGGTCCAAAACTCGATAGGCTTAAAGTTAAAGACTAATTTCACGAGAGGTCATAATGAATTATATTGTTTTCAGCATGTGGAGATAAGGATTTCATTATTTCTCGAATTTGAAATAACCATTGATGTGAATATGGCTAGTCTGAGAATTTAAGTTATATGCAAGTGCTGAACTCAAAAGTGAGATTTTTGCTGTTCATGCGGAATCAAATACTTAAATTAAATAGTTCATTGTCATTATCTAAAGGAGCTGAATTGCAGCGATCAGGAACTAAACTTTTTCTGAAGAAGATTTAGAGACAAGAAGCAGGTGTAGACACAGTTGGAGGTGTGTCCAGTGCAAGTAGCTGCTTTACAATAATCACTTTTTAAGAAATAAACATGGTAATGGAGTTAATAGCAATAAACTCTAATGTCGGAGGAAAAAACCCCTCACTCACATAAACAGTAAAGACATGATATGATTATATCAATTTGCCCTTGTCACAAACATGTTGTATCATTTTCATTGGTAATAGAATGTTAGAACTTAAATAATACCTTATTCCTTTCAAATTTCGCCTCCCTATAATTTTCGCTCCTTTTAATTTTCGTCCCTTTAATTTTCGCCCCCAATAATGGTTTGTTCGAGCGTTCAATGTCGACGTCCCTCAGTTTGGGCTAGGAGAAGCAAGCCTAGGTGATACGCAGTCACCCCAGTGCGACTGCCTCTTAAAGATCGCCGGGAGCACCTGTTACCAACGAGAACAGATGCTAAGCACGACCCTTGCAAAAGACCCTAGAAGAGATCGTAGTTGCCTCTGCGCGACGCGGCCACGACAAATAGAATAAAGAACTACAAAAGAAGCATGTCAACGACAAAATACGTTTAGGAGGGGTCTCTCAAGATTATTGATGACACTGAAATTTCTACAAGAAAAGGATGCCCCATCTGGAGAAAAGGCAAATGCGTTCGTGATTTTATAAACAGTTTCCTTACTTTTCATCACACCTGTTTTAGGTAGCATGGCGCTTTATATTTTTGAACTTTTAGCCTTAAATGGTGTCAATTAGTATATACCAGAATATGACTTATTCTGTTTCCTTAAAAGGTTTTCAACTGTAACTGTTGTAAAATTATGACAAAAAAATAAATGCAATTTTTCACGTATTGGTACAAGAGTATAACTAAGTGGCAGTCGCATTAATCATAAAGAGGATGAAGGTTGCAAATCAGTTGAAATACATTAGTTTTATCCTGAAAACTACATACACACAACCCTAATGGTTGTGCATGCTAATAAAGAGGGATCCCCCATTAACAATATTTAGGCTATACATATGTAGTAAAGAAATCAGATGTATATAAATTACTCAAGCCTAAAGATTGTATATATGTATCAAGTTTGAATCTTAAAGTAGCTTATAATAGTTCTTTTGACTCAAATCTATGTACCCTCTACATTTTTATATGTCAAGCACTGTATATACTTGTGATATTAGTGACATTTGAATATTACACTGTAAGTTGTGTAGAAACTTCAAATAAAGGCAAAGATGGGCATTACAAAAGGAAAGACTGAGCTTTTCCCATCCTGCGTTATGTCTGGGCTACGTCTACGTCACTTTTTAATATAACAAATACAAGATGACATTATCCACAAGGTTGTAACACTGAACTTAATGAACTAAATCATCTTCTGTGTTCACAGTGATACAATCGAATAAAACAATGCCGCATCTAAATGATATGTGAACTCACTAACTCTAACAACTACAAGTCACCCTATTACCCCGTTTTTAAACCCCTCCTCCCCTAAGATTTACGTCCATGGGCCTAAACCCGGATTCAAGAACATGGGCGTAAATACGGACCCATTTTTAGAAAACATTTTTGCTAACATAGTGAAGTGATGTGATTATATAGTTTGTTTGTGGTACAAAACAAGAATATTGCAAGAAATAGCAATAACATTGTGTACTTAAAAGCTTTTTTGTCTGACACTCCTCAGAGTACTAACGTCAGAATGACAAAAATGAAGTGTGTGAAAGAGTATACCCAACTGTATTAAGTACTGCTGCTCTGCTTTTAAGGTGGCTCTGCAGAAAATCTTCTCGTTTAAGAGCAATATCATACTTTTTTGTGGTAAGTGTTTCACTGCTCTATCAGAATATGTCTTCGTCAGCCAAGTTATTTCATAAAAAAAAATCAAGAGGAACAGTGGATCCAAAACAAGGTGGATAAAAAAATTAACGTAGAGTACTGATAGAAGAAAGACGACAACCAAAAGCAGGAGAAAGGACTATAGCAAGATAAAAGGATAACAAGGGAAAAGTTTAAAATGTAAAAGTAAGAATGGGAAATGAGAAGGGCAGACTGACACGGGTGAAACGAGTGAAAACGAAATGTTGAAGTGGAATAGAGAATGAAAAAGAGTAAGCAAGGAGGTAAGGGAGTAGCAGGGACTAAACAGAGGAAGTTGTAGACACAGGACGTAAAGAGAATAAAGGAAAGGGAAAATATACATATTTTTTATTCTGAGAAACCAAGCGTAAGATCTAGTTCTGTTAGTCTCTTAATTCTGACCTAAATTTCAGTTTAAAAGTTTCTAATGACTTTTCCTCTTATGAAGCCGAGACAACGGAGAATTCAACAGGCAGTTTGATTCTTTTCATGTTATAAACTTTATTTATTCCTCTGAAATAACATTAGTACCATTGAAATCGTCTAAAGGAACGTAGTTTTCTGATTTATCAAGGAAAACTGTCTATACTTATCCAACTGTTTGTTGTACTAGGTTATGACGCGAGTTTACCAATTATCATATAAGAATTATTGATACGTACATAAAGTTCAAAGCCAATTATCATTTTGCTTTTTTCGTGTGAATCCATTGAAGGTGAGTGCTAAAGGAAGCGATGAGAAGGAGCATGTTACTGATGACGAAAAAGAAGATGTAATGTGGCCTTCAACGAAAGACGTTTCGAAAGGGAGTCAGTCGCAACAGAAGCCAAGGAACGACAAGATGATGGAGAAACACCAGTGACAGCAAACGTGGAAGAACTTACATTGGAGAACCAAAGAACTACACATACCAGACTTAGGAGATTAGCTGCTATCAAGGGAGAACTAAAAAGAAGATTACAAACTTGATGATACTTATACATTTAAAATCAGCATTAAAATGCAATTCTTTTGATGTAACTGTTGGTATCAAAATTCCGTTTTTTTAGAGTTTTGAATACTATTAAGCCGGGTCGCTCCTTACTACAGTTCGTTACCACGAACTGTTTGATGACTTACGCATAAAGCAGGTTGTTTGAGAAGCGATTGTAATCAGACTGAAGACTAATGATGGGGAATGGACTCAGGGGAACATTCACTAAATGCTCTATGCGTAAATTTAATTAAAAAAGATAATACAAAATTCATTTAAAAAGCCAGTAGCCGTTAACACGGCTTGCTCTTCCTGGGCTGAATTGCATTCTTGCAACGAGAAAGATAGTCAGCGGAGAAAGAATCCCAGTAAATGCGAACGTTGTAGTGACAGCAATGAGAATTTTCATTGCATTATGCCTTCCTACCTTCTAACTTAATAGATAAGCTTCGTCCCCCGATAATCCCTATCCAATGCAGCTCATTGGAGTATGCAAGTTTTACCACGATATGACAATAATCGTTGTTCGAACTCTACTGGCAGTCTCTCAATCAAAGACCCCTGATGAGCAGTGGGCCCGACATTGAAACTACCCTAACTAAACAGAAAAACCACCAAGAAATACTATTTTTGATGTCATACGAAGGATTCGTAATTATCAGATAGCCATTTCTTGTTGTTTGTTTAGTACCGCTGTCCTTTGTTCCCCTCTTTTGAGCGCATTTTTCGTACCCTCTCTGTGTCCACCTATGTATATCGTGCTCTGTACCCCACTCCTGTTATTTCTTTATTTGGACTTCGTATATGCTTTCGTCATCAAACCCGGTCTTTGCAGTCTTTTCTACCTGTTTTTAAAAATACTCCCTTTACCCGCGCTCGCGCAACTACCATATCGCAAGATAAGTGCGTAGTAGAATGTGCTTGCTGTGGTAGTAGTGGTAATAGTAATGGTAATAGTAGTGGTAATAATAGTGGTAATAATAGTGGTAATAGTAGTGGTAATAGTAGTGGTAATAGTAGTGGTAATAGTAGTGGTAATAGTAGTGGTAATAGTAGTAAGAGGAGTAGTAAGAAGAGTAGTGGTGATGGTGGTAGCAAAAGTAGCAGTAGGAGGAGAAGTAGGGTGGAGCAGGAGGAGTGTTGCGAATGCAACTAGTTGTTGTTGCTGTAGTAGTAGTAGTAGTAGTAGTAGTAGTAGTAGTAGTAGGAGTAGTAGTAGTAGTAGTAGTAGTAGTAGTAGTAGTACCCTGTATGCCTTATATGCCCGTGAAGTATCTTAGAACACCTCCCGACTATAATTTTGTACAAGACCATTCCAAACATTCCAAACATTCCGTTCCAACCAATTTGAGGAATGCTTGCTCAAATGCTCATTTGTTTACAAACTCTAGAATACCTGCGTTGATCTGCTGAAGTTAATGTTGAAAACTTTCATGTTTGTATTTTTTCCTTTTTTGTTTTATTTATTTGTTTTATTTATTTTTTAATGATGAAATATCATATCCCAAGTGTAACACTCGATCAACGCAACTAATAACCAAAATTCCTGAGCCTGGAAGCCGGTATAATAAGGGCTGTCATTGCCTGACTTCGTTCGTGATATCTTAGGAATGGTAGTAAAGTGACTCTTGTGAACCTCTCCAGTAACGAACGTCTTTTTCTCGAAATAAGTCCAGTAATCACCAGTAAAAACAACGAGTGGCACACGTTTCTTCACAGCCCAACAACCCGATATGCAAACCCAGCCTCTCTTTGAAACGTGTGTGAAGGAGACTTTTCTTTTTCGAAAAGGTCTATTGACCACTTCATTCATAAAGAATTCCCTTCATTTGTTGCACATGCTTTCTTTGGTAAACTGTGAGCAAATTCATGCAGTTAGATGTGGTTAGTTGTCTAAAACATTTGACTCCTGAAATGCTTTACACTCACGTGTCATTACATTGTTGGCTAACCCTAGAAGTACGTGTTAGTACCAGATCTTTTCACAAGAGGAACAAAAGTATTAGAGATTAATTTGCTAGTGCTCAGTACACCTACGTTGGACACGAGGGATGTCAGCCGTGGGGTACGTAAGATGTTTCGACGCTTTGGGCATGTCAGCTTTAAAAGGTCAGCCTGTCAGCTACCCCTTCTTCCCCCACATCAAATTTAGTAGAGATTTGCAGATAAATACTTAACTTTGCAACGCTAGGATTTGACGCTTGGTACGACAAAAAAAAAAAATGAATACCTTTCTCTAAAGCTATGTAAAAGTATAAGACGTAAAGATAAAGTTATCAAAAGATACTTGGTAAGGAAAAAAGAAATAAATTACCGAGAATCTGTAGAGCTATTCAAAGCATGTACAGTAAAGATAAGGCTATGAAAAAATATCTGGTAGCAACAAAAACGAATGAACGACTGAAAATACGTAAGGCTATATAGAGCCCAGAAAATTAAGTAAAGCTATCACTTACTTTCTTTGTATAATGTTTTACCAGATACCTTTATGCTGGGTAAAAAATGCAAAAAGCAAAATTTAAGCAAACGTAAAAATCACGATTCTATTTATATCCATATTCATGTTATTAATTAAAACCATTTAGAGAAATTTCAAACAACCAGAATGATGAACATTACGCAGTTCTATGATGTTTTCTCTTGCAATCTTAAGCAATTAAACATCACTTCTGTCAGCATCAGGTTTGAAGGGATGTTACTACTGACATCTCTGCTAAACATTTCTGTTAGATCCATCCCTATGATTGATGTATGTGAAGACAAATAAGCAAACCAAGGATTGCTACGAGTTGATTAGCAATACTGTGGCTGGTAACCCTGATCCTTCAGCATGTGTTCTGAGCCACTTACGCAATTTTTTGACCTCTTGGAGGAAACTTTCGTTGATTTTGCCCATGATTGTAGTCTATGGTCTACGTAATGTTGGGTGTCATAAAGTTTACTCCAAAACACTATTCTTTCTGTTACTCTTAAGTCCTCTTTACAGCTCAAGTAGCTGCCCAATCGCCTTTCAAACTTTCATAAACACATACTTTTCGTGTGTAAAGAACCATGTATATTTTGCTTCTAGACAAAACGAAGTCTTCCAGGATGAGCCCAAAGGATTACACGTTATACCGGATTCCGGAAACTACAAAATGCATCAAGATACTTTATATGCATTTTGTTACTTTTTATGAGTCAGACTTCGAGGGGGGAGGGGGTGTTCAAACCGAGTACCCCTTTAGATAAGGCTCTGTATTTCAGAATTAAAAATTTTCAAAGTAGCATCATGCTATTGTTTGCATGGATCGATTGCGTTTGTGTTTTTAAAATTGAATCTTATAGAGATAGAAGTGTTGGCACTTGGGATCCGTTAGACCATACGGCTTAATCAGATACCATAAGAAGAGAAGCCAATTTAATAATTGTATAATTTTTGCAATATATTGTAATGAAAAATCACCTGATGTTGATTTGGTTCACACTTGATTTTGATTTGCCAGCTTAAGCTATTTGCTTTAAAAAAGAACGATGGACGTTTTATGAAGCACTGTACCAAGAGAGTCGACCATTTAACCAGCCAGTTTGTCGACACTCAGATGCACGCATGGGAGACAAACATCGACGATTTTTTTGTTAAAAAGTGAATTAACTTTCTGTTCAGCATATTTACATTATTTTGCTATGTTTTTATATTTTGTTACGCAAATTTCCTAGTTAATTATAACATATTAAGTTTATTTTTATGTTTTGTTTTTTATTTAAAATCTAATCAAAAGCAAACAGTTGCATTATTATTTTATACACTTTATCCTTTTGCTGCATAGGATTGGTAAAGTTCCTTCAAGGTTGTGCCATTGTTGCCAAATTTTTGAAACTTTCAGCCATCTTTTATTAGAATGTCCTTTATATTATACCCAGAGAATATTTTTGTCTTTGTATTTATCTGAACTAGGTCTTAGCTTTCCTTTTAGTTTGAATTTAGTTGTGAGTAAAAAGTATGTTAGAAAACTTGTTATTGTTTTTTTTTTAAAGAACTAGGAAATTAGAAATTTCGTAGCTGGTGATCATCGGTTGTGTAATAATTTCATCATCGATGACGATGGCTACGTGCTCAACGACATCACCATCGACGCGCTGGTCCGTCAGTCGCTGTCGCACGCCGAGGCCGGCGCGCACATCATCTCGCCGTCGGACATGATGGACGGCCGGGTGCAGGCGATCCGCGAGGCGCTGGAGCTGGGCGATCACGTCAACACCCGCATCATGGCCTACTCGGCCAAGTATGCCAGCGCCTACTACGGGCCGTTCCGCGATGCCATCGGCTCGTCCGGCAACCTGGGCAAGGGCAACAAGTTCACCTACCAGATGGACCCGGCCAATGGTGACGAGGCGCTGCATGTTGCGGTATTCATTTCAAACGCCCGTTTACTTTTAGGGCATTGAATGTGATAAAATTACGTAAACTGATGAAGAGATAAAGAAATGATCAAGGGTCTGGGTTCCCCGATAATGCTGGCACCGTTTAATGTGCTCCCACTTGTCAACATTCTTTCTGACACCTGACACTTGACTCAAATTGGCTCGACACCAAAAGCCTTTTGTTACCCTATCGCTTTCGAGTTTTATGTATTGTGTCGTCGTACGACATGTAACATTTATTTTATAAATTTCATATCTACTAGCTGTTAGAGGAAAGCTAATTGCAAACCCACTAACAAAATATTTTCTGGCATTGTCAAAACTTATTGATATTGTTAGAATCTAAAATGGTATCATCAAAATCATGTCTGCTATTGCCCAGATTTTGGGTAGTAATATGAAATCATGTCTATTATAATCAAGATTATTAAGATCCACCAAGTATTGCCAAAAAGATATGTGGTAGCTTAAACATCCTGTCTGATATTATAAACCATCTTGCCCGAGATTGTAAAAATGTCGGTGGAACTAATAAAAATTATATATGGTATTATAAAACCACACATTATACTATCAAAGTCTCGCAAGTTATTTAAAATCATGTATACCACCAGAGTTACTGAGAGTGTCGTAAAAGGTTATCGACAATGGTGTTGGTCATAATGAGCTAACACTGATATCAACAGGTACATGTCTCATTTTGTGGAGATTACTAGCGCTAACAGCGGGGTCAGTCATGTAAAACCTAGCTGCATAGCTATCGAAAGATTTAAACTGGTTATGGCAAGATAAATGAATGACTGGGCGCTTAGACCATTGCTACCAACAATCAGACAAGCTATCACCGATCGGAGCGCATCATGTAATGTGATAGTGGTCAACACGTGACAAAAATGGTTCAAGGTGGAAACCTAAAGACAAGGCCCGCAAAACAATTATCTGAATGGCGTTTTAAATTGATACATACTCCCCCAATGTCAAAATACAACTAATCGAGCCTAACCTCAATCTGTTGAATAAATGTGTGAATCACAATCAACCCTAGGGATGATACAGTAAGTACAGTTTAAAGCACGTGTTCTCATACATTTGCTCTATTGAAAGAGATTACGCAGAACGAGAGCTAAGTAAATTTCTTTATGAGACCGTACCGTGAATAACTGTAGCATCTCCTGAAACCATTCTATTCAGGAAAATCATCATTAATCAACCACGAGTTTTGTTCAATAGTATTAATGGTGAGTCTCATCAGATGCCAGAAGATTAACAAATAATTTAAGATAGAGAGGTCATAAAGGATTTTATATTCTTAGGCAATAGTCTATGGCATCTATGAAAGGGGAGGGAAAGTGATAAATACATTTTAAGACAATTTGCTGAGTATAATGCCCCATGTTATCCTGCCAGACTTCATACATGGTACTTCCTGATGGACAAATACATATCAACATCTTTACTTATCATTTTTGTCCTTTTTCTCTAATTTTAGGTATTGTAGATCCTGCCAAGCCTGAACTCCCGGGTCTGAGTTGGTAAGTCTTTGCCTGCTGCTCTAGTTGCACTCCTGAGTTCTTTGCGCTAACTTATTTTTACATGTGGCATTTCTTATTTTTTCATAATAAACAATGGCTTTTACTGCTTATCAAAAAAGCAACCCCCTCTTTGTTTCAGTTTCCTTTTCTGTTATTTTCCTTCTTTAAAATTCATTTTTCAACTTGTTAATCCTATTTATGTAGGAGGTCTTACTCGCAGACCCTAGCGAAGAAGTCTCTTTGAGTTTGCAACTCGGGCTGTCACAGCGCCAACTTATTGTACAGAGAGTTTTGCATGTTGAGTGGTCCGTACAACACGACAGCGAGGGGTTTGCGACTATTAATGCGAAAGAAGATAAAAAAGAGATCCTTCCTGAGCTAATACTATTGGGTGACTAATAGACGTCCCGCCCCCCGCTAATTAATTTTTCAAAAATTTTCACCCAGGACATTCTTATTCCAGCCCCCCGCCTATTAAATTTTACGTAATCTCCAACCCATGACAATTTCTTGCGGAAGTACTTTGGCGGGCAAGTAGAAAATGTCTTTATTAAAATATGAAATTCTCGCATTGAAAGATGACGGTGGCCTTTTACGAGGCTCGAAGAAGTGTGAAGACGCACATTACAGATGTTAGCAATAATACTCCTTTTCTGTTGCCTTTCTACAAGTCTAACTTGTTCCTCGGCAATGGCTTTATCCTGAAAATCAGAAAAGTCAACAGCTATTACTTTGCAAGCAAGACGTCAATGCAACAGGGTATCACTACTTGAGGTTTGCATTGGGTGATCGCCCACGATAGGAATCGTGCGGGCATGGCAAGGAAGCTACAGAAATAAAGAGGGCTCAGGTAGAGACTTCAGAGCGAAGAACGGGTGGAAAATTTTGTTTGTTTTGTTTGTGTCCTCCTAGTTTTCCAATCGCTACATGCAGAAACACCACGAATGTTGCGACGATCTGCTTTTTCAAATTATGAAATTATCAATCTGTTCTATCCACCTATTGTCTCTCCTTACATTTCCTGATGTTTCTCCTTCTATTATAACTGGTATCTACCTGTCTTTATGTTTCTTCCTATTGCTATAGTTGCTGTTTTGTGGGGTGATACTACTTTCTGAAAGACTCGCACTTTTTACCACAAAAACACATAAATGGTCTGATCCATACCTTCTTTCAATATTATAAATTTATCAATCCATTCTGTCCACCTTTTTCCTCTCCTTACATTGCCTGATGTTTCTCCTTCTACTATGACTAGAATCTACCTGTCTTTAAGAGACGATTCTGTAATATTCAAAGGCACTGAAAGCAATTTGTCTAACAATGCATTTTGTAAGATCTCTTCTACAGAAGCGTAGATGTTAGTGACAAACAACAAAAAAAGCATGCTCGGAAACACTGTAAAGGGCTTCTTTGAAGTTTTTGTGAAGACAAAAAGTAACCTCCTATGTAGGCTGAATTTGCAATTCGTGTAAATAAGTCACTAAATGTTTAGCGTCGGTAAAATACAAAATGGTGAGCTACATTGCAGTGCTATTTTCTTCTGTATCTAACTTCTGAGAATTCATAGCGTCTGCTCACCGACATACAAGGCACAATGGGGACAGTGAGATTTATGGTACTCTCTTGTCTTTCTACTAAAGATAGTGCTGCATCAACCGTTTTGAAATAATTATTATCATAATTATTATAGTTTTTAAACTTCAGGTATTCACAAGATTTGTTCACGCTGCCTGGGCTGCGTTTCCATTTACGAGTCATCTATGTTCCAAAAGAACCTTCTGAGAGTTATTATGACTCCATGTGCCTCCTTGCATCTCTGTGGGGCTCTATGTGACTCCATATGACTCAATGCGAGATCATGGGGCTGTTCGCGGCGCCTTTTGACTCCATGCGGCTTCACGTAGTGGAATGTCAGGGGAAGATATCTGACCAGGATATCTATGACAAAGTAATGGGAGTATCGACAGATGATAGCGATAAGGAAGATGACGATGAAACTTCTCCCTGTCTTCGAATCTCTCGAAGTGGAATAGAAGCCTGTAAGATGCTGAGATTACTCTTAGAACAAAGGGGAGAGACTGACTTTACTCGTTTTTACCAGCTGGAGAAGCAAGTGTTCTCTCTAGCACCAGAAGGCCGACAATGTAACATTGCAGATCTCAGTGGCCGTAAATTCATATGCCATAAGATAATGCCTAATGTAGTCAAAAAAGGATTGATACTTTCTCTCGTCTCTCACAATGACTGCAGTCCCAGGCGATTTTGAAATGGCAACAAAAATAAAGTCTCTGTTAAATGTAGTAGATATAGATCTGGCCAAAACTGGAAAACTGAAGTGAACATTTTCATCGTTGATGCGATTTTTCACACTAATTTTACTATCCACTTCAGCTGGGGTTCCGGACTTGGTGTAAAATAAACTGAGTTTTGTTTTATATGAGCTGCACCCAGTGCAAATTTTCTTCATCATTTTTGTTAAGAGCACAGGAAAAACTCCGCCTTCCGGTCGTCCGTATCTCTTAATGACAGGTCATGTGTGGATATAAAAACTTTATCGCATTTCAGGCAAAAACATCCACTCAATATCCTTTTAAACGCGTTGATATTTTGAACCTACTTCCATAACATCTTGAAGAAATATTTCAGTAACTTTTCTCACTTCCTAATGTTCAAATAAAACAAAACATTACAAACAGCTGTAACCACAACCCTGCTGTAACCACAACCCTGCTGTGACATCTTATCTGGCTTTTCCTTTTTTGGAGCTTCCAATTACAACCAAAACCTCATCATCTTCATTGCTGGCACATAATGTAAGAACTGATACTAAAACTTGGCTAAGGTTGGATAGCGTTAGTCTTGATATTTTAAATTATATTTTTATATAAGTGCCACTGGCAGTAAAAGATTGACAAGCTTTTTGTGTTTAAATCCAAAACCTAGAAATATTACCCTTTGAACAATTTTGAGAAATGGTTTTCAGCTACATCGCCACCAGTAGGTTAGTTGCAATTCCTTTGCCCTTATCGAAAGAGTTGCACGGATAAGATAGGACGCCAATACAAATTCCGGTAGACAAAATAGCATCTACAATACAAAAATAGTTATCTGTAAGATACAGGGGAAATGATGTACGCAGCTGAAACGACTACTGCGGTTGCCACTCCCAAATGCAGTCAGTGCTCATCTGCTTCAAGTGGCAATTCTGAACGAACGTAAGTCTGGCGCCATTAGTTTCCATTGATCATCATTTAAAGAAGAGAAATGCGGACAGGCAGACGAAACACTTAAGTAGTAGTTCTTCCCATTCTTTGTTCCCAGAGAGAGGGACGAGTTACTGCAGACGAAAGGCTGACTCTTGACCACCACCAAGAATGTTTTCCTCTCAAGACTTAAACCGTGATAACTAAGTAAAAATATTCAATCACACAATACTAACCTCGATACTAACTTGACACACTAAAGTTTTCTGTATTAACTATATATATATGTAACTAATATTGACTATGTTTGAACTATATATTTGCAAACTAAACTGTATTAACTTAATGGAATGCCAAAAGACTCTTACGTCAAGAGATATCTGAACGTGAGATTCGGAATGATCAGGGACACAAGTGTACACCAATATGTACACCCATTGAGTGTCAACTGGATACCCAATGTATGACCATTTTGCATAATTGAAGTTTCTTACCCTAGTGGCTGTTTGGGGTCAATTTTATACCAGAGACATGCTATAGTTCCTTTCTATAGCATTTTATTCATGATTCGAAATTAAAGTGCTCCCAACTCACGATGTTCGTAAGTTTTTTTTCAAAGTGTAGCATCCTTAGCCACTCTTCTTCACGTCCCATGTTTCTTCAACCTTTTTGTAACTACATGGTTTACTTTATGAAGCTAGTAATAAACACGTCTTTTCTGACGTGATTCAATGATGATAGAAACTGAAAAGCTCGATGGTGACCTCTTAGGACCACGGAGAATCAAACTCCATTCTTCAATGCTACAACTCCTATGTGCTAGCCATTGCACAATGGTCCCATTCTGTTGACAAAAAACATTTTGGAAGTAATTTGTTTTGATTAGCGTCACTATGAGCAGTTGTTAAAGTCATTTTGTACAGATGTTACCAAATTCTATGCAATTGGAGACGCTCCTGACAAATATCTAACGGAAATGTTATCTATTGATTAAATTAGGGGTACGTTCTATCTCTTCTGGAATTGGTGTCTTAAAATGCATGGGCCTTGGCGTTAAAATGCATTTAGCGTCAGGAAACGTTATTCGGTTCAGGAGGCAAATAATGTTTGTGTACTCTAATAATAAAGAGCCCAACAAATATGTTTGATTTACATTAAGCGAACAAAAGTAAGGTAAGGACGAGAAGTATTAAAAGTAAAAAGGTAATGGGTATTTTTTCACAGTTGAAAAAAGTCTGTGAACCAAGATTAGTATATTGGAAGCTACGGTGTTGACAGTGGCCAAGTATTGTTCCGTAGCGTAGACGCTCCGAGAAACGGAGAAAAATTTGCTTGATTTTTTCCAGAGAATTGTTTGGGTACCCCGACTGACTGACCGTATCTCAAATAGTAGATTATTCGAGAAGTGTGGTTCAATCCCACTTTGAAGGGATATGATGAGAGAAGGTTGAGATAGCTAGGGTGCGTTCTGAGGATGAAGGATGACAGATTGCCAAAAATTGTCCTTGTCGGCCAACCGTCTGGTTACAGTGAATTCACGCCATTTTCCATTGTCCTGCGCTTTTTCCAATTGACCTATGAGGTTCATCTCTGCTAATTCATTGATGTTGTCGGAGCAACTTGTTTTCTGATTGCCACTTGACCGTCGTCCATACACTCTCTGCGTCCTTTTATCTCTCTACCTATATACCGTTTCCTCTGGCTATGTGACTAAAACATTAGAGTCTCAACGTAACGTAATGCATGCTGCAGGAGTCTTTTGATTCCACTTGTTTTTAGGACATAATTATTGCTCTTTCATTCCTGCCAGCTTATTCTGAACTTTCTCCCGTAGCAATGGTAGTGAAAACTGCATAATACTGCTCGAGTGTACATGAGAGCTATGCCAAAAGTGACCTATGAACAAGATTGACTCTCTTGGTTAACATTTTTCTTGATTTTTAAGGCCTTCACAATCGTAGTTATAGATGAGCTATCCAAAAACGGCATGCTACAATCTTACAATTGCCTGTGTACTACAGGAAAATGAAGGAGAAAGCTGTATACCACTGCTCGAGTGTGTATGAGAGCTATCGCAAAAGAGACCTATGAACACGATTAGTCCCCTACGTTAACATTTACTCGTTCTCTTTGTTATCTAAGGCCTTCACACTGAATTATTGGAGGGGTGACACACTATTGAAGGAGGTAAGAGAACCTTTCGGCTGGGTGGCAGTCAGAGTCTGGTAGTCTTGCAAGCGCAAATTTTTTGAAATTTTGTTTTCAGTGTACTCAGTGTAATTTTACTATAGATGGCGCTTAAATATGCTTAACTGTCGGAGGGCATTTTCTGGACATAATAAATTTGTACTCCTTAGTTAGAAGATAGAGTGATCTGAAAAGACAGGTTTTTTAGCATAAGTATGCTTTAAATGGTATCTGCCAAGAGGCATTACAATTTCTCTCAATCTGTGATTACTGTATAACCGCAGTCAACCATCAGAATATCACTGTCTTATAACGTTTATCTTTTTCATTACCAGGCTTGGCAAAACATTGATATTCAAAAATCTTGAAAATAAGCCCCTCAGCTTATAAATGTTTGCAAATAGTTTCAAGTACAGGTTATGTATGGAGGGCTTACATAAGGGAGAAGGGAACTGATAAACGGCACTCATCATTATCACTGCAGCTTTTAACACGATGGCACAGTTTCTATAGCTCATTCGTACAGTGTTACGAAATGGACGGGGTAAATTTGGAGTGGTTCACATTCTGGATTTTATGGTATTAGTTAAAAACTATTTTGGAATATGTTTGTTAAATTATTTCTTCGGTAAAATAGCTTTCGATACCTAGCTTAACTTATTAAGTTTCTAAATATTTTGTTTGTAATTTTCTCTATAACTCTATAATGCATGGCCCGGCCACTTACAGGAGTAAGTAAGGAATATTCGAATATTGTGCGAATGCCTGCTGCTGCATATTGTAAGATCGTGTTGAATCTTGGTCTTCATACTACGAGTAGAGGTTGGGTTTTATTACAGTCAATGATTTCAATGCCAGGGTCTACCTATATCCAACCTATATTTTGCATTAAGCTGTTAATACTCAGGGTAGCAGAACGTACCTAACATATTAACAAGCAAGTTTAATTTACTAAAATACAAGGGCAGCGAGTTAGCTCAGTGAATAGGGAGCTGGTCTAGAAATACGGTCAGGGATAGGATCACAGACTGGATCACGGATAGGGTCAGGGTTACGATCAGGGTTACGATCACCGATACGATCACGGATAGGATCACGGTTATGATCACGGATAGGATCACGATTACGATCACGGATAGGACCAGGGATAGGATCAGGGATAGGATCAGGGATAGGATCAGGGATAGGATCACGGTTACGATCACGGATAGGATCACAGTAAATGTTTGCATTTTGATGGTGTAAATGGCTGAAAATCATCATTTGAGAATCCTATTTTGGGCAGAGACAGACCTTGCCATCTTCACGAAATTTTGTATGTTGTTAACACATTTTTTCAAAATCATGCATCACACATGCATGAAACTTCACAACTAATTTTAGAGAAAAACGTTAGTCAAGAAATTGCAAATAACGAACTGCCTCTCTTGGATCAATTTAGAGCAAACATAGTGACACTTGATAGCTATGACTATTTTTTACAGTTGTTCTTTACGGCTCAAAATAATTAGAGTACACTTCAACAACATTATTTTATAGGCCTATTTGGAACGCTTTGTGCACCATGGAATGTATGCATCCAGGGTATGCAAACTATGTCAAATATGCCTTTTTAGCTTCTTTGGAACGCTTTGTGCACCATAGAAGGTACGCATGTAGTGTATGCAAACTATGTCAACTATGCGTTGTAAGGCTTTTTAGAACGCTTTGTGCACCATGGAATGTACGCATGTAGTGTATGCAAACTATGTCAAGTATGCGTTATAAGCCTATTTGGAACGCTTTGTGCACCATGGAATGTACGCATCTAGTGTATATAAACTATGTCAAATATGCCTCATTAACCTTCACAAAGCATGTATATGTTCTGCCAAAGCTTTGTTGTTGTGTTGCAGTTTGAGCCCATGATTCTGACTTGTACAAAGCAATTGGTTTAACAGTCTCTATAAAGAGTTCCGTATCAATAACTGGTGATGAAATTGCAAATTTCTGGGATCCAAAGAAAAAATTAAAAATGGATTACCTCGTACAAAAACATTTCCTTTATTGTATACCACAGGTTGTTTAGGACTCGTGTGCCAAATTCTTGTAAGCCTGTTACCATTGGCTTGCCTTCTACTACACCTGCCCATTCACACGGGTAGCTACAGAAATGGATAAGGCTTTTCGAATTTCTACGGTTTTATTTTTCTTGACTGGATACTGCCTCTCAAGATAAACAAAATTGGGTACTTGTTTGATGACACTTCCATCGAGTGAATGAATTTCACCATTCACCATTCACATTGTGCAACATGACCTCAGTCTTTTCAGCATTAATATACAGGCCAATTTCTGTGATGTTGTGTATAGAGACGACTGTAAGACAGAACAACTGTATTTCGAGTAAGCAGCAAATCAACTACATCTATTTCATATTGACAAGGAATATCATGTTTGATGACTAAGTACAAGATTACATCATTACAGTGGGCTGCTTAGCATAGTGGATTGTGTTACTACTCTTTCAATTATTGATTCTTTCTGG